>OY728144.1:370586201-373086201 GCA_963277665.1 Viscum album
TTTTCTAGCCTCTTGGCCCAAGGTTTTGTTCTTGGGATTACGCATGGTGTGGTGTGGACTTAGCGTCCTCATTCTCGTCTAGTATGATTTATCACACCATGAGCATTCCCTTCAGGACCCCTCTATTCTGTGTGTGTACAAGTTTTATGATGTTAAATATACCACCTAGTCCCACATGACATTAAAATATCATGTATTTACCGGATGGTTTTAAAATGAATGGCATGGTCTGATCATATGACTCTAACCTATGAAATTATTGTCATATATGCACGATGAAAAATGGCACTGAATTCTGTTATTTTCACTCAAGGGAACATCTTGTTTGGTATTGGTTTTACACTATGCCATTTCTCAAGGTGCACATATGGTTTAATTTCCATAGTGACACCTATATTCTCCATCCTAGTTTTGTTTCCTCATAAAAAACACACATGCATCCTAGAGAACAAAAAAAGATCTATCAAATTCTGCTCATTTGGTGCATGGTCCAGACCTGCATGATAGTATTGTCTCTCGCATTGGTACACAACTATGACACTTCCAGAACTATGTATGGATTTATTCACATCCACATTGGATATATAGGAATGACTAGAAATTTTTTCTACGGGTCCATCCCTAGGAATCTTAAACCCCTCCACTCTTTTTTCCCCCTTGGCCCAAACTCCTTTGGGAACATGTGGTGTGGAATAAGTGTCCTCATTCAAGTCAGGTTTTTAAAAAACTGCACGATATGTCTCCCTTGTTTCTTCCCAACCTAGTTTGAGTTCTACAACCCTAAACTAAGATCTTCCTATGGGAACTATGCATCAGGTTTGGCTACTTCACCACACTGAGCACATTCCATTAAACCAGGTCCCCTCTTAAAGGTTTACTCTACGACCTTAATCTAGGATCATGTGACCCCATGACTCTTTTCCTTGGAAATGGATTCTAAATCCACTATCTGACACCTCTTACTTAAATTATCAAACACATTGTGGAAAAGAGACCAAACTATGTAATTTTCACATAAACATCCCCTCGTTTCGTGTCCATGCTTCATGAGCCCTTTATTTGGATCTCTATCCTCTCCCATATCTAAAGGGACCCCCATTACATCCTGTTAATCTTTCATATTGGTTTAACTACCATCTTGGTCCAACACCACATAAGACCACGAATTAAATTTTTCAACAGGTCCCATGCTTCAAACATGGTCAGTGGTCAACCCTCATTTACTTGTCCCCTTTCCAGGATATCATGAATCAGATGATGTGTTTCGAACATGGTCAAAAACAATCCTTTATTTTCACACCCTGATAAAACACTATTTTATGGAATATTTTATTGATAATAAATGAAATAATTTCCTCACATTGTGTTAAATATGTCTATTTATAAAATATTTGGGATTTGATCATTCATTTGAAAATTTGGTGAAAATTCCAGTTTTACCCTTAATAGTGCACTGTAGTATTTCGAAGATAAATATTTTTATATTTATTATTTGAATATGAAATTTTGTAACCGTGTTCCTAACTTCATTTGATACAACGTTCATTCAGGACACTAGAGCTAAAGAGGGCATTTGGATGGAGTAAAGGAGCCATTAATCTAATGGTGGGCTGGACTCGGCAGAATGGACATGGGTTCTCTATTTGGGCCATATCTTCTACATACGGGCTTGGAGTGAGCCCAACTTTTGAAGAAAGCTCGGGAACATGATTTGGAACAAATCATCCTTCGGGAAGGCCGGTCAATTCACGCGTTTTGGAGGTCCAATGGGCGGTGAAAGTTGGAATAAAATATTTGGCCGAGTTTTTCATTTCACACTTAAAAAGTTATGTATCCCTAGCCCTCAAAAACTCTATTTAAAGGGGGTTTTAACTCTTTGAGAGGTCTGGTAGAGGCTTTGGGAAGGTGTTTCCGAAAGGGTGTCTCTTGGGATCCCCTCAAAACTCTTGGAAGAAGTAATCCTTTGTGAAAACCTCTCTTCCAAAAAGGCTCTCCTCTCTCACATCTTCTTTGTATTTCTTTTCATTCATGTTTGTTTCTTGAATTTTTCTTCAAATAATCTTCTGTGTTCATACCACTTCTTCTTCTCTTAATATTCGTAATTGGGTTTGAATCAATAGTGGAGACAAGATTGGGTTCTACCCTTTCGAACCGTTGCTTATGCAAAACGTCTCCACGATGACTACACTACCCATGGAAGAGTAGTTCTTTTTAGTAATCGATCGACCTCTATTCTTCTTCATTCATTTATTTTGAATCAATTAGATACTGTAATTCACATATTATGATCTATTAATTGAGTTTTCAATTTAAATGAATCTAAGCAAGCAATTTAACAGTTAACACAAAACACGCGAGGTCGGGAATTGTGTGAACTGTGAGAGCGCAACCTTAACCGGTAATTCAAAACCACACAGGATCAATTTGTAGAGTTCAAATATAATCGCTAAACTCAATTAATCATCATTTCTAGAGTGTTTATTTGACTTAATTTACCACTAACCATAAGCTAATTTTAGAACATCAATCAAAGCAGGGTGTTGCGATTGCATGTTCCGAAGTTAGCCTAAGGTTAAATTCACTTCAATCTTCGTGGTAAAGTTAATTATCGTAGGGTTCGGGATTTAACAAATTAAGGGATCATAATTAAGTGAATATTTATTTAAATGATAATTATTAATAAATGATTGAATAGGTATAGTTAGATTGATTACGTCTTTTAAATATTGTCTAAACAAATATCTTTTTGTTGTGTCATTTTAATCAAACTTCATTTCAAAACTAAAAACAAAAAAAATACAATCTTCTTCCAGCAAACTTCTTCTAGATTCATAAAATATAAAAAACCACCCTCATCCTTTCAAGTATTGTTTTTATTCTCTTTTATTGTACTTTTAGAATACCTCTAAAAATTTGTTTTAATTCACTTCCTCCTTTGAGAGACGACCTTGGTCAGCCACTCTGCTGCACCTAAGTACCCCCAATTACACTAATCATTTGAGGGCGCCCACGACAGCGCTCTTTCAAATTGGCTCCATTGCTGGGGAGGCAAGTAATTATTTCAACCAATTAGAGGTATTTATTTTATTTTACATTTTATTCTCTTCCTCTCTTCTTTCTTCCATCTTTACCCAATCTGATTTTTCTTCTTCTTCTTTTATTCTCTTTCTACTTCTTTTTGGACCATCAACTCAAACTTCTAATTTTTATTTTACTATGGTCCACATTCCTTCTTTTCATATTTCATTGATTGATGACACGAACTAATCCCGAAGATCTCTTATATCTTGACCCTGGGATTGAACGTAGCCTTAGGGCACGAATCAGACATTCTCAGTCTACGGGAAGTTTCAACATTCAACCAGTTGGAGAATTACTCCAATATCAGAACATTGAAATTGGAAGAAATTCAAATTCAACAATAAAACAAGAACCAATTTCTGAAAATAATAGAAATGAAATTAATAGAACCATTCGAGAATTGGTTGCACCTGATGTTAACTATCAACCAAATTGTATTGCATACCCGAATCTCGAATCGGACTTTGAACTAAAATCTGAGTTAATTTACTTACTTCCAAAGTTTCATGGCCTCTCTGGTGAGGATCCCAATAAACATTTGAAAGATTTTAATGTGGTTTTCTCAACCGTTAAACCAAGAAATGTTTCTGAAGATCAAATAAAATTAAGAGCATTCCCATTCTCACTTGATGGAGCTGCAAAAGATTGGATGTATTATTTGCAACCTGAAGATGTAACATGTTGGAATGATTTGAAATGTCTTTTCTTGAAAAGATTTTTTCCAGCATCAAGGACCACATCCATTCGAAAGGAGATATCAGGGATCAAGCAAGCACAAGGGGAGTCAATGTATGAGTACTGGGAGCGATTCAAGAAGTTGTGTGCAAGCTGCCCACATCACCAAATCAGTGAGAAACTACTTATCCAGTACTTCTATGAAGGACTCACACCCATGGAGAGGAGCATGGTGGATGTTGAAGCTGGAGGAGCATTGGTGGACAAGACACCAGTAGCTGCACTAGCATTGATCGACAAAATGTCCCAAAACTCTCAACAATTCGGTGATAGAGGTAAACCACATGTTCGAGGAGTACATCAAGTAAGTCCTTCTTCTATTGAAAGTCATGTGATTGATACTAAGTTAGAAGAATTAACAACTATGGTGAGGAAGATTGCATTGGCTCAAAAGACATCCTAACCCCCTACTTCAAGGCCATGTGGCATTTTCACTGAGACAAGCCACCCAACTGACTGTTGCCCACAACTACAAGAGACAGAAGATTGTGCAGCAGTGTTCCCTGGGAGACTATTTCAGCAGCAACAACAACCATATCCCCAAAAGAAGTTTGATTCATTTGCTCCAATATACAACCAAGGGTGGAAAGATCAAGCGGACATGAGGTATGGCTCTGGACAACAACAAAGGGGCCCTTTTCAACCAAAGTTCCAACAGCCTCCGCCTTACCAGCAGGGTTTCCAACAACCCCAAAGAAGATTTGAAGCCCAAGCATCAACATGACAATAACAAGGGAATCCCCCACCAAAGGTAGATTCTAATACTGATGATCTTTTGAAGCAAATTGTTCTTAATCAACAGAATGAGCTGAAGAGTCAAAGTTCGGAGCTGAGGGAGTTAAAGACTCAAATGAGCCAGATTGCCACCGCCCTCCATGAACTTGTAAGTAAGAATTCCAGAAATCTACCTTCCCAACCCACTCCAAATCCAAATGGGAATGTTAGTTCCATCACATTGAGAAGTGGGACGCAAATGAATGATACATCTGTACCTACCATTCCACCGGGATTCACCTCAACTCCAGAGAAGCCGCATTCCATACCAACTGATGAGAAATCCAAGGAGAAAGATAAAGGTAAGAAAAAGATTGATGATGTACCTCCTAAAACCCTTCCTTTTCCAAATAGGGTTGTTTGAACCAAGAAGATGGCTGAAGAAGCAATGCAAAAGGAGGTTTTGGACACATTCAAGCGTGTGGAGATCAACATTCCTCTACTTGAAGCCATTAAGCAAATCCCAAGGTATTCCAAATTCTTAAAAGAACTCTACACCAATCGAAGAGGGATCAAGGGGAATGAGAGGATCAACCTTGGAAGGAATGTATCAGCACTCATTACACCAAATCTAGCAATGCCAACAAAGTGCAAGGATCCCGGGACATTCACCATCCCATGTACCATAGGGGAGTTTCACTTCTCTGATGCTCATTGTGATTTGGGAGCTTCCATAAATGTGATGACTCACTCTATATTCTATTCCTTGAAGGTTGGTGAGTTGAAGCCAACAAGAGTAGTGGTGCAATTGGCGAATAGAGCTACGACATATCCAGCGGGAGTTCTTGAGGATGTACTTGTTCGGGTAAGAGACATGATCTTTCCAGCAGACTTCTATGTGCTTAACATGGAGGATGATCAGGTAAGTTCTCATGCCCCCATTATCTTAGGTAGACCCTTCCTCAAAACTAAAAAAACTATCATAAATGTCAATGAGGTTACACTTTCCATGGAGTTTGGAGATGAAGTTGTGATATTTAATGTTATGGATTCCATGAAGTACCCCTCAGAGGACCATTCTGCTTTTGTTATCTCCCATTTTGAACCACCAAGTAAAAAAATCATGGAATTGGACTGTCCTATGCTTAGGGATATTATGATTATTGGTTCTATTTTGATGTCTAAGAATACTTCTACACCCATTTTTAAGGAACAAGACTCTCTAAGATTTGATTTTGAAATGGAAACATATTCTGATTTTGATCATGTGAACTCTGATTATGACATGGCTATTGAGTATGCTGATGGATTTGGTGCTTTATTCTTTATTGTGATGATTTTTATTCTGATACTAATGTTCATTGTGCAGATATGTCTGTTACATCAATTTCTACATCCATACATCACCCACCTACATTGGAACTCAAGCCATTTCCCCCAAATCTCAAATATGCATACTTTCTCAGTGGTGATAGATTACCAGTCATAATTGCTAACAATATCTCTTTTGAACATGAAGAAAAACTTTTAATCTTTTGAGAGATAACATTAGGGAAATTGGTTGGACATTGTCAGACATATCAGGTATTAGCCCCTCCATTTGCATGCATAGGATTCTCTTGGAGGATGGGGCTAAACCGATTAGGCAGCCACAAATGAGACTTAATCCAACACTTTTGGAAGTTTTTAAGAAAGAAGTTGAAAAATTACTTGAGGCGGGTATCATTTACCCTATTTCTGACTCACAATGGGTTAGCCATGTTCAGGTTGTACCAAAGAAAACTGGTTTCACTATTATAAAAAATGAAAATGATGAGTTAGTTCCTGTGAGAGTACAAAACAGTTGGCGATTGTGTATTGATTATAGGAAACTAAATCAATCCACTCGTAAGGACCATTTCCCACATCCATTCATTGACCAGATGCTCGAGAGACTAGCTGGGAAAACACACTATTGTTTCTTGGATGGATTTTCTGTATATTTTCAGGTTCCTATAGCTCCAGAGGATCAGGAGAAGACTACATTCACCAGTCCCTTTGGCACATTTGCTTACTGAAGGATGCCATTTGGACTTTGCAATGCCCCAGGTACCCTCCAGAGATGCATGGTGAGTATTTTCTCAGATTTCATTGAGACCTGCATGGAGGTATTTATGGATGATTTTACAGTTTATGGGTCCCCATTTGATGAATGTATCTCTAGTTTGGGTGATGTGTTGCATAGTTGTATTGAGAAGAATCTGGTCTTAAATTTTGAAAAATGTCATTTCATGGTCGAAAAGGGAATTTTCTTAGGTCATATAGTCTCACAACATGGCATTGAAGTTGATAAATCTAAGGTAGACATTATTTCATCCCTCCCATATCCTACATGTGTGCATGATGTTCGATCATTCCTTGGGCATGCTGGATTTTATCGACGCTTCATCAGAGATTTTAGTAATATCGCTCTACCCTTATCTCGATTGCTTCAAAAAGATATTGACTTCAATTTTGATGATTCATGCAAGGTATCATTTGATGAGCTGAAGAAGTGTCTGAACACTCCACCAATAATACAGCCCCCATGGTGGGACCTTCCATTTGAGCTTATGTGTGACGCCTCCAACTTCACGGTTGGAGCTGTCTTATCTCAGAGGGTGGAAGGACGTTCACATGTGATCGCTTATGCATCAAGGACACTAGATTTAGCCCAATCAAACTACACAACCACGGAAAAGGAGTTTCTTGCTGTCATATTTTCTTTAGATAAATTCCGTTCATATTTATTGGTCTCTAAAGTAGTTATTTTTTCTGACCATGCAGCTTTGAGGTACCTCCTGAAGAAGCCAGATGCAAAGCCACGACTTATCCGTTGGATTCTCCTTATTCAAGAGTTTGACATCGAGATAAAGGAAAAAAAGGGGTCAGAAAACATGGTGGCGGACCACATGAGTAGGCTTACTCACACACTAGAGGATGATACCTTGGATCAGGTACCACTTCGGGACACTTTCCCTGATGAGCATCTCTATACCATCTCAGGTACGCATCCTTGGTATGCTGATTTAGTTAACTACCTTCTTGATTCTGAAATCCCTACAAATTTAAAGAAACATCATGTCCAAAAATTAAAAAGTGAGTCTAGGTTTTATGTGTGGGATGATCCTTACCTCTGGCGCATGTGTAGTGACCAAGTCATTAGGAGGTGTGTTCCCGATCATGAGTTTGAGTCTGTTTTGCATTTTTGTCATACACTTGCATGTGGTGGACACTTTGGACCCCAACGGACAGCTAGGAAGGTTTTGGACTCTAGATTATATTGTCCTAGATTATTCCATGATGCCCATGTGTTTTGTAAGTCATGCTCTCGTTGCCAATACACTGGGAACATTTCTAAGAGACATGAGATGCCCCAACAACCCATAATATTCTGTGAGATTTTTGATGTATGGGGCATTGATTTTATGGGTCTTTTTCCTAGTTCATTTGGATTTTTGTATATTTTGGTTTCTGTTGATTATGTGAGTAAATGGGTGGAGGCCAAGGCCACCAGGACTGACGATTCTCATGTTGGAGTGGATTTTGTCAAGGCTCAAATTTTCTGAAGGGTTTGGAGTACCAAAGGCCATCATCAGTGACCAAGGGACACACTTTTGCAATAGGAATTTTTCTTCCCTCCTTCGAAGGTATGGGGTGACACACAAAACATCAACACCATACCACCCCCAAACAAATGGCCAGGCTGAGGTTTCAAATCGTGAGTTGAAACAAATCTTGGAGAAAACCGTGCAGCCAAATAGGAAGGATTGGAGCAAGCGCTTGGATGATGCATTGTGGGCTTATAGGACAGCATACAAGACCCCCATTGGTATGTCCCCATTTCGGATTGTTTTTGGGAAAGCGTGTCATCTCCCCGTGGAAGTCGAGTATCAGGCATATTGGGCTATAAAGAAATGCAACATGGATTTGGCCCAAGCTGGAATTCAAAGGAAGTTGCAAATTCAAGAGCTTGAGGAGATTCGACTGTCATCATATGAGAACTCAAGGCTCTACAAGGAAAGATCAAAAGCATCTCATAACAAAATGATCCAACAAAGGGGGTTTCATGTTGGGGAGAAAGTCCTTCTCTATAGTTCACGACTGAAGTTGATGCCTGGTAAGTTGCATTCCAGATAGTTAGGTCCTTATATTGTGTCTAATGTTTTTCCTTATGGTGCAGTGGAGATCACACAAGAGGACACTGGAAGGAGCTTTACAGTCAATGGGAAACATTTAAATAGATACATTGAGGTACATCATACTGATGCAGTGGATTTTATCACACTGCATGGCCCCATTATCACTTGATCACATCAGGCTGTTCCTAACCCATTCACTTTTATATTATTTTTCCTATTTAAAAATTCTGCATTTCATGTGCATATATCATCTCACGGGTTCACATTGAGGGAAATGAAATATTTTAAGTGTGGGGGAGGGAACCTTTTAGTTTAGTAATTTCAATTGTTTTCCTGTTCAAAAAAAACCAAAAAAAATTGTGTTTTTTTCAAAATTTGTGTGTTTATTTTACAATTTTCTGTGTGTTTTTGAAACTTTTGTGCTGAAATGATTCTCATCACCATTTTTAAATCCATATCAATAAGTGAAACAATTTACCCCTTGAAACTAAGCATAAATGAATGCTGAAATGACTTTGTTTCAAGTTCAAATATTTAGTAATTTCATGAAAAGTAAGCTGAATTTTGAATCCCATGCCAATCTCACTGACTTTATATTTGAAATCACTTTCCTGTGAGGCTTCTAAACCATTATTTTCATATTCTTTACATTCACCTCACTTCTTTAGAGAACCAAACCATGCTTGATTTAACCAGAATTTGATCTATTCCTGTCAAAACTTGAGGGTTTGAGGTACATATGTTTAAATGATTGAGGAATTTGATTGGTATTAAAGCCCCTATTTCAAAGAATCCTTTTTTTTATAATGGCCTAACATGAATATTTAATCCTTTTAGCCCTTAGAAGCCATGCATAGCCTGTTAGGTTAAGCCATATTACAAGCCAATTTTCCCTATCCAACCAACTCTTGAAGTGAAATTGCATAATCTAGTTGAGCTTAAGTGTGGGGGAAGTTGTCTTGGGTTTTTCCACCACATTTTGTGATACTTTGGGTGGAAAATTAAATTTTGAAGAGATGTGTTTGCTGATAAAGAAAGTCATTATATTGAAAGCTGTGCCTTTTCTGGAGCTTTCATGACAAGTGAAGTTGTGCCTTTTCTGGAGCTTCTAATTGAGGTGGAAAGTTGTGCCCATCTGGAGCTTTCAAGAAAATCATGTTTGAGAAGATTGACATTTTTTATGCTGAAATGATGAATGGTGTAAACCTTTAATGACTTTTCATGATGATCGAGCTGAATTGATACTATGGGGATTGAAGAGAAGACCATATTTAAGTGAAAATTAGATTAATACAATTTTGCTTCAAGAGTCAAGCCCTCCTCATTCATCCTCAGAGTTTTTCACATCTTAATCCTACCAACCGAAAGCCACAGAAAAACCCTAAAAAGTCCTCATTATAAACATATGTCCTTGACTCACATTGGGTAGCGATGTAGGAATTTATCAAGCCTATGATGACCCTTGTATGAGTTTGGATGAGAAAGACATTGCAAAAAAATTGATATTTGAGTGATGAGAGAGAATTCAAGTGAGGTAAGTGTTTTGTGCATGGGCGGATAAATGAAGTGGAAATATATTGAATGATATAAATGGAGAACTTGAAATAAGGTTTTTTTATGAGGCATGATATCTTTTGATTCTTGGTGTGAAATTGATTGATATTAAGGATATGTGTTTTAAAATTGGTTTTGATTTGATATTGATGTTTATTTGATATGAGGTTTTGCCCAGGTGTGCAAAAGGGTAAGTGTGGGGGAGTTGATAAAACACTATTTTATTGAATATTTTATTGATAATAAATGAAATAATTTCCTCACATTGTGTTAAATTGGTTTATTTATAAAATATTTGGGATTTGATCATTCATTTGAAAATTTGGTGAAAATTCCAATTTTACCCTTAATAGTGCACTGTAGTATTTCGAAGATACATATTTTTATATTTATTATTTGAATTTTAAATTTTGTATAAGTATTACTAACTTCATTTTATACAACTTTCATTCAGGACACTAGAGCTACAGAGTGCATTTGGATGGAGTAAATGAGCCATTAATCCAATGGTGGGCTGGACTCGGCAGAATGGAAATGGGTTCTGTATTTGGGTCATATCTTCTACATACGGGCTTGGATTGAGCCAAAATTTTGAGGCAATCTCGGGGATATAATTTGTCACAAATAATCCTTCTGGAAAGCCGGTCAATTCACGCGTTTTGGAGGTTAAATGGGCGGTGAAAGTTGGAATAAAATATTTGGCCGAGTTTTTCATTTCACACTTAAAAAGTTATGTATCCCTAGCCCTCACAAACTCTATTTAAAGGGGGTTTTAACTCTTTGAGAAGGCTGGTAGAGGCTTTGGGAAGGTTTTGCCGAAAGGGTGTCTCTTGGGAGCCCCTCACAACTCTTGTAAGAAGTAATCCTTTGTGCAAACCTCTCTTCCAAAAAGCTCTCCTCTCTCACCTCTTCTTTGTATTTCTTTTCTTTCATGTTTGTTTCTTGAATTTTTCTTCAAATAATCTTCTATGTTCATACCTCTTATTCTTCTCTTAATCTTATTAATTGGGTTGGAATCAAGAGTGGAGACAAGATTGGGTTCTACCCTTTCAATCAATTGCTTATGCAAAACGTCTCCACGATGACAACACCACCCATGGAAGAGTAGTTCTTTTTAGTAATCGATCGACCTCTATCCTTATTCATTAATTTATTTTGAATCAATGAGATACTGTAATTCACATATTATGATATATTAATTTATTTTTCAATTTAAATGAAACTAAGAAAGCAATTTAATAGTTAACACAAAACACGCGAGGTCGGGAATTGTGTGAACTGTGAGAGCGCAACCTTAACCGGTAATTCAAAACCACACGGGATCAATTTGTAGAGTTCAAATATAATCCCTAAACTCAATTAATCATCATTTCTAGAGTGTTTATATGCCTTAATTTACCACTGACCATAAGCTAATTTTAGAACATCAATCAATACAGGGTGTTGCGATTGCATGTTCCGAAGTTAGCCTAAGGTTAAATTCACTTCAATCTTTGTGGTAAAGTTAATTCTCATAGGTTTCGGGATTTAACAAATTAAGGGATCATAATTAAGTGAATATTAATTTAAATGATAATGATTAATAAATGATTGAAGAGGTAGAGTTAGATCGATTACTTCTTTTAAATATTGTCTAAACAAATATCTTTTTGTTGTGTCATTTTAATCAAACTTCATTTCAAAACTAAAAACAAAAAAAATACAATCTTCTTCCAGCAAACTTCTTCTAGATTCATAAACTATAAAAAACCACCCCCATCATTTCAAGTAGTGTTTTTATTCTGTTTTATTTTACTTCTAGAATACCTCTAAAAATTGTTTTAATTCACTTCCTCCTTTGAGAGACGACCTTGGTCAGCCACTCTGCTACACCTAAGTACCCCAAATTACACTTATAATTTGAGGGCGCCCACGACAACGCTCTTTCACACCCCCATCATTTTGATCCAAATCACAGACACGATGATTCACATATTTCCACTCTTTTAGGTTCACGTGTAATTATAACACACTTCGTTTTACCCCTTCATGCATTTAGGTGCGTTAGTTAGGAAGACCAGTAATATTTGGAAAACATTCACTGTGCATTCCATTGCTCCCTATGTATGCACCTGTACCAGGAAAATCCCATCAATTTCCCTTGTTTCCCACATCTATCATGATTGAAATGGGCTTAGTGGCTTCAGTAGGTTGTGTACTGGTGTAGCTGAACGACACATGTCTGTCGTCCCACGTGACATTAAACTGCAGTCTCAGAACTACGTGTGGCTTGATTCCAATCCTCATGGGATACGTAGGAATCCCCAAATGACTCGTCTTAGGACTAGTATAGTTTTCACATTCATTATATCAACCTAAGGTCTCCACTAAGATTACATGGTGTGGTATGAACTGTTTTAGTCCTTATTCACATCGGGTCTATAGTGGCCACACCACATATTTCTTCATTTGGGATCCCGCTCCTTTATATCCTACCGTATGGTGTTAAACTTCTTGGGTCCTCCAGAATCATGAACAACCTGATTCCCTTCCTCATGGGATACATAGAAACACCCAAGAAAGTTCCCTCTGGTCCAGCCCCAAATTAGGCCACCTCTGGTCTATGGACTAAAGAATCCCATTAGGAACACGCGGTGTGATTTGGACTACTAATTTCCTCATTCACATCGGAATATGTGTCGCGCCACTTGTTTCTTTTCTAAGAAACCATGTCCTCAATGCATCACTTTAAACTTTACTTCTACCTTGAATAAGTTTAGGATTTCCCATGATAATTATGGGATGCCTTGACTTCTTATCTAGAGAGGATTGGCCCTATCATCATTGGTCCCTGACCACTCTGTGCCCAAGAACTACATTTGTCTTGATTCTCATCCTTATGGGATACGTAGAGACAACCATGCATTTTGCCTTGGGCCCAGCCCTAGGGTCATTAACCCTTCTCTTCCCTCAGCACTGATCATGGTCCAGTCTTTATGACCATAAACTACAAGCCTAAAGTTCGTACAACATGAATTTATATTGACAACCTTGGTCTAGGTAGTATGATCATAAAACTATGTGCAATGTCCTGGTCATATGATGATAAACTATTACATGCATCGTCCTCACCGTAGGATGTTAAACTACGTGTTTGTCATATTTCTTGGCATGATGTAAAACTACAAGGCATTATATGTCTTAACCAGAGAGGTCCTATCTGGATGTAAGTGTGATACCTGATCATACCGATGTGATCACGTAATGTGTTTTCATCACGGTGGCGTAACTTCAAGAGTATTAAACTTCATTCGAAAAACCCATCACTCCACCCTACACACTTTAGGTGCCCTTTATTTGGATCCTCATCCTCTTTCATTCCCAAATGAACCCATAATATTACAGATGCTTGGCATATGGCTCGCCTACTATCCTGAGATAACATTCTGGAAGGCTAATGGATGACATTTCGAGTCAGGCCCCACGTTTCAAATGTGGTCATCGATCGAACCTCATTTGTGATACCCATTCTTGGATAACACAAAAGGGATACTATATTTCAAACATGGTCAATAGTTATCCTTCATTGTCACACCATCTCTACAGTGTTCTAAATTTTTGGTATTGTGATTCACACTTTCCACTCACCTCTATTTGGATTGAATCTAATGCCCATGGAATTATCCCACTTGTGTGCTAAAGCGCATTGGGAAAGGTAATTTGGCTGTCCATAGACCCTCATTCTCTAGTTGTGAAACCTCTTATTTAGGACATTACAAATGGTGATCGATGTTCAGTTCCGATCCCATCACATCTTCTACTGTTAAACACTCTCTTATAGGTGAATGACCTTCTATTATCTCTTGTTTCCCCCACCAAGCAAGGATCGCACATGCATAGAAATTTAGTCAACTTTTTACTCAATAAAATTGAGATACAATGGTCCCCAAGTCAGTAGTTTTCCCTAGTATTTTCCTCAAAACATGGTCTGCCTCGCCCTCCAAGTCCTCATGGGACCCCATTCATAGGGGCATTTTTTGACACTAGACAACATGTCAAAAAGACATTACAAGTGATTCAATAAAATCTCTAAGGTTGAATCCCATTTTGAAAGCATCAATTTTACTGGTCGTAGAGCCCAAACGAAGTTACGGATTAGGAGTTATAGATGCACGTTTATGCCTCCCCTTGGGAAACCGATCTCCCATTTCATGGATCTGCCAAGCACCACGAAGTGATACCCCTCAATGAGGGCTCTTCCCTTTGTGAAAGAGGGGGCTTCTTCAGGTTTCTTGAGGCTCCATGAAGCCCCTCTTCTCCAAGAGACCCTCAGTTATGCAAAACCATATGCTTTGTGAGATCCTAAGTTCTGTGAGGCCTCTTTTCTTCACAAGAACTCGTGCTCCACGAGGCCCCATACTTCGCAAGACCCCATCCTCTGCGAGAAATGTTCTTTTGAGAAGTTGCTTCATGAGACCCCATGCTCCAAAAGCACCTTTCCTCTGCAAATATACTTTGTGAAGACCTATCATTTGCAAAGCTCCTATCTTCACACCCACCAATCCATACAGTAGGAGATACACCCAAGCAACCCCGCTCGAGATTAGTTTCGTGCTGTAGTACCAGCCATCTAATCTGGTCCCTTCACTTCCATCACTGACCCCCGTGAAAAATTGAGATTCGCATCATGAAAGTTTTGGGTTGGGATGTTGGAATTTTCCATTTCACCCTTATGTGCACCCACCTCCCACCTATGGAATACCATGATTTGAGATACTCCTACAACTCCATGAAATACCTTGAGTCGACAGATTCCTCATGGTCCCTTTCACATGTCGTGAGTTGAGATTATCATCTTCAATTCCTTGAGTACCTTGAGTTGAACCATTCCTCATGAAACTCCTCCAAACCCTATCACTTGACCCCTATACCAGGTTGAACCAGAAAGGTCTGTTCTTGCGTAAGTCCCAACACTAACCATTTTTCGAAGCCTTATTCCACATAGTCCTATTTATATTACTTTTAACTGTTGTAAACACTATTTGAAAAATATAGGATTCATCTTTATCCAAGAAAGATATGCCTTATGATCCAAGTATATAATGCCAATAGTCCTATTTATATGACTTAAACTATAGTAAACCCTATGTGACAAACATAGGATGCATATTTCTCCAAACAAGATATGTCTTATGTGCCAAGCATAATATGCCAATTTTCCTATGTATATCACTTTAAATTTTATTACACCCTATTTGAAAAAAATAGGATGAATATTTCTCCAAATAAGAGATGCCTTATGCAGCAAGAATAACATGCCAACAGTCCTCTCTACATGACTATAAACTGTAGTAATCCCTATGTGACAAACATAGGATTCCTCTTTCTTCAAACAAGAGTTGCCTTATACGCCAAGAATAAGATTCCAATATTCCTCACTACAAGACTTTAAACTGAAGCATTCCCTATCATTCAATAATAAGATGAATCTTATTCAAAATAAGAGATGCCTTATGTGGCATGATTAAGATGCCTCATTCCATGATTATAGTGGCATAATTTCAAGAGCGTTGGACTCCATTCAAACATTCCATCACCCTACCTCATCATTTTCATGTGCTTCATTTGGATCTTCATCTTATTTCATGTTTGAAGGGACCCCCTAATAGCCTGGTCTCATGCCACCATGGCTCACCTACCATCATGGGCCAACAATATGGAAGACTTTGGACAACACTTTGAGTTTGGACCTGTGTTTCAAATATGTTTAGCTATTGACCCTCATTTGTTTTTTTATCTCAGGCTAACATGATGGGGATGTTGTGATTCAAATATGGTCATCAGTTATATCCCTTCATCATTCCACCCCCATTGTGTTCCTCATTTTGTTCATGTGATTCACACTTTTCATCTCCCTTTGTTCGGACTAATTCCAACACCCTTGGCGTTAAACCACTTGTGAAATAGTGCATAGGTTTTGTCCCCAATCATATTATCCTACTCACCAGTGTGTTAGGATTCCCTCATGGCTAGAAATGAGTAATACATTATGGGAAGCATTCATGTGTAAGCCCCATTCACAGTTTCCACACATTAGCGTCACCCGGACATTGTCTATTCATAATCCCCATTCACCACCCTTCGTGGACGCACCATTGCACCACAATAGTCTGGTATGTTTCTTCTTCTTGTTTCTCACACTGAGCACAACTCATGTGAGCTTAGCATAAACACTAACCATGACATCATCTTTAGGGCACCATAGTGTGAAATTCCCATCCCCCATCTGAACTACATAGACTTTGATCCTTACCCCTTTTGGAGGAAGGTATGTAGGAAGCCTCCCTGAGGTTCAAGCCCATCATTCATTGGTTTTGACCCCATCACGTCGGTTCACCTTCATCCCGCATAGAGTTAAACTATATTCACCACACCGAAGTACGTGGACTTTGATCCTTACCCCTATTTGATCAAGGTATAAAGGAAGTCTCCATGAGGTTTAATCCCATCAGCCGTCATTCCCGACCACTTCACGTCAGTTCACCCTCATCCTGCATGAAGTTAAACTATACGCCCCTCTGTTTACCAGCATGATGTTAAACTGTATACACTCAAACTATGTGGGTTTTATCCCTATCTCCTAGACATGATATGTATAAATCCTCTCTGAGGTTCAACCCAAAACACCATCATGCACATTTAGAACTACGTGGGTTTGATCCCTATCTCCTAGAAAGGGTACGTAGGAAGCCTCCCTGAGGCTCAACCCAAACACCATAATTCCCCTTTTGAACTACATGGGTTTGATCCCTATTTAATAGATAGGGTATATAGGAAGTATCCCTAATGTTCAATCCCAACCAACAGTAAGCCGTTGTAGATCCCAACCAATGGTATTCCATTGAAGTTCCCAACCAAGGGTAATCCATTGTAGTTCCCAACAATTGGAAAGCCATTGTAACCCCAACCAGCAGTAAGACGTTGTACCCCCAACCAGCAGTAAGCCATTGTATCCCCCAACCAGTAGTAAGCTATTGTAGTCCCCTTTATTGGGACCCAGATATCTTGTCCATCTTAGTGGAATCAAACCAACTCTCGGGCTACTAACCACACATAATCTCCAACATATAGTCGAGTCACATTCTTATGCGTACACCCCAATTCTATACCCGCATCCTGAACTATGTGGACATTGATTCCCTTCCATGGGGATTCATAGAAAGCCTTAGTGAGGATCAAGACCATCATCTATGTCTCAACCTAGTCTCCCCTCAAGCCTTTGTGTTTTGCGATGGTCATGCCCCAAACCATAGGTTCCACTTCCTCCGTGTCCCATCCATGTGTCCATTCTCATGGGTTGCCTCCTCAAGTGTCCCATCACCCCACCAAACTATGTGGACTTTAATCCCCTTCCATAGGGGTATGTAGGAAGCCTCTTAAAAGTTCGATCCCAACACTACTGTCATCTTCACATTGGTCCCATCTCATTCACCACCCACTTCATTCAACCTTCCATTTCCCATCACAATTCTTACCTGGGTCGCCACATCCCAGAGATATCATGTCATCCATCGCAACACTACTCCTTATGGTGCACGAGCAACTAACCACACGTAAGCCCCACACAACCCATAATCATCCCACCAAGAGTGTTCCTATTGTGATGGGATAAAATCCATGTGTAAGCACCATCATCATCTTCGGGTCGATGTCCACTTCTCACACCACGATTCCATGTCTCTTCATTTGAACTATGTGAGATTTGATACCTGTCTCCCAAAAAATGTACAAAGGAAGCCTCCCCAAGGTTCAGTCCTAGCCAATGGTAAACCTTGGTGTCCTCATTTCTAGGGTGTGCTCTCCCTAATCCGACCTTAGTGGTATCTAGATCAGCCTTCATGGTGTGACATCTTACCTTCCTCAGACACACCATCTTGGGTCTACTCTCATTTAGAATTCTAATCCATCCATTTGGTTTTCCCCTTCCTGGGGATAACTCTCTCAGATCCACCCTCAATGGTGTCGAGATTCGACTTCACGGTGTGATATCATACCTTTATGGGACACACCATCCAGGGTCTCCTCTTATTGATCATTATAATCTATCAATCTGGTAAACACTCCTGGTGCTACATCCTAGGGATATACCTATTTGATCCACCTATATGGGTCATTCTAAACATTCTCATTTTGTCTTTTCAAGACGTTAAACTCATGGAATGCCTTGTTTTAAACATGAGATGCCCGAGGAAAAACTTGGAAGACACACCTTTCACGCAACCATCTCTACAAGACATCAAACTCACAGCATACCCCGTGTTAAACATGGGAAGATAAGGAAAACCTCGTAGACATTCCTCTAGCATATAATACCTTGTGATCGATGCGGGATGCCTCAGGTTTTGAACCCTTGAGATTCCCTCTTCTGAATAAAAATGCAGGTTCCCCAATGTCCATGCATCCATAGATACCCCAACATTCCTAATGTTGTCATATACTCCGACCGAAGGTTTCTTCCCTTTCAAGACCCCTTGGACTATCTAGACAAAATTAGTGTAATTAACTGGCCTACACAAAGATATGGCACTGGGAATGAGATTCACAAACAACATCATAATCCTTAAGGGATACTCGAACTAGGTGATGAGTTCCGAGGAGGAGGCCACAGATGGGGAAACCAACATCCCATCATCTCATTTCGTTCAAGGAGAAAACATACCTAAATAAGCGACGAATGCCACCCACTTTTGGAAAGCGTGAATACGGGGCAATAGATCAGTGTGTCCTCGATAGACCACTGCGAACCCCAGAAAAAGCGTTAAAAATAATTCACAAGCATCATTATTACATATATTAAAATAACTATTAAACATGAATATATTAATAATCAAATACCACTACCTATATTCATTATTTAGACAATACCATGATTTATTTACAATACATACCATATTAGCCTTGAAATTACTTAAATACTATCATATATTTACGTGTTAATGGTCTCATTTATATCATTACTCAAGAAGGATGTTTTTTACATCAATATTCTCAATTTGAATTATATATTAATCTATAAATGCAAAAAAATATATTGACTAATGTTTAACCACAGGAGGAAAAACCTCAATATAATAAATTCCATCCATTTGTAGGAATCCTTTGGCTAAAAGCCTAGCCTTGAAATTGATTTTATTATTATTGGCATCATCAAAATTTCCTTTAACGATATACATATATCCAATTACTTCTTCACTATGTGATTTAGTGAAAATAGATTATTTGATATTATTATTTAAATATTTCATTTCATCGTCCATAGTTTAGACCCAATGTTTGTAGTATCTGTTGTGTATAAATTTACTATATGTTTTGGGTATCCTATGATTCAGGATCCTAAGGGACATAAAATGTAATATAAGCCACGTAATATTGGTTAAACTAAGATGGAGACCTAATAAACCTCATGGATCTATCCCTAATAAGATGATAATCATCTAGAGCTTCTATTGTCACATCATTTGATTTTCATGGAGAATCATGTTCATTATGGGCTTGGGGGTGAGTTTCTAATGGAGAATGCATTGTAAGAGCCTCAAATAGGGTTTTATTAACATGTTTTAAAACCTAACTTTGAATCATGTCATCATTGTCATAAATAAATGATATTGGTTATAGAACTAGTGACTTATTGAAAAATACATCCCAACAAATGATGTATATTTTATAACCTGAATTGTCCACCAAAATTTGATACCCCTTAACCACTTGAAGATTTCATATCAATATAAATTTATGGTGTCTCAGTTTGATCTTATCTACTTTAATATGTGCATAGGCTAAGTATCAAAATACATAAAAACAATTATAAAAAGAGTATTGGTTATGATCCCTCAAATGTGGGTAAAGCCACTGAAACCAGGTGAAAAGGTAATACCTTATGATCCAAAATCAACATCTGAGTATAATAATTAAATTATAATTAATATTTACATCTACACACACAAATAACAAAGTAAAAAATGGTATAAATAAAGGATTATTACTTCATATAGAAATTAAACAAGAAAATATGACATGGTGTAGATATTTTTTGAATAATCTAACTTAATTGAATATTCTTGATGAAACAGAGTTTTTGAATAAGGGGAAATTTGACATATAACTACTACTATCTAGACTAGGTCACGCGTATAGGTTGGTGATGATTAAATCTGGTTGAATAAGAAAAAAATGCATGTCAATCGATTTCAAGGAATTCATTTTGTGCTTAACTACATAATAATTTGAGTATTTATTATTAATAGTTTCTATGATTACTTAGTTGAAGATTGATACATCCATACGTTTGGTGAATTTTGATCATATATTTTAGTTGTTGATATGACATGGAGCTATGAGGTGTTTTGGAAAATATAATATAGGAGTAGCCCAATTTGGAATATTGTTACTGAAATTGGTATTCACTGGAGGATTATTGAATATTACTCACACTTATTAAGTGTGGAATATGGAAAAATACTAGAACTGAAAATAAGTATCCTATGTTTTTTCATGTTTTGGAATAGAAGAATTTATGGGTGGTTTTAGTGAGTATGGTCGAAGGAAATATTGAATAGAATGGTGATGGCTAGATGTTGACAATGTGGCCAACGTTAAAGTAAGCGATCAAACAAAATTTAGAAAATTTAATGATAATATAGAGATATTGATTATTGTTTCCCCATTATTGTAAAAGTAGATGTATGGATTTGATTTATTCAAATAAAAACCATGGAATTCGTTGAGTGTATGGAGAGGATAATATTATAATTTTAATAAAATTAAAAAAATTGATTATTGATTGAAAATTAAAGATGAAAATTTTAAATAGTTGGGGCATTTCATTTTTAAGACATGTATAGGTTATTTCTTCAAAGGTAATATGCTGCAGTAAAACCGGTCACATTGGAATGGGATGATGTTTCTGGAGCTGTTGTTAAATAAAGTAAATCTGGATAAATGTTAAAGGGTTCTAATTTGGAGTTAGAATGGAATCACATGTATGAGCGTTAGTCAGTTATGAGACTTCATAGGATGACTAGAGCTTGACTGTATCAAATGAAATAACACATTGAACCATATTCTATGTGGAATTTTCTATAGTAATGTGTTGGATAATCTGAGGGTTTTCTTAAAAGATTATTGTATATTCTTTCTAACACAATAAACAATTATATTCCATCCAAAAAAATTATTATGAAAGAGATTGAATTTAGGAGATTCTATAGATAATATGGAGATTCTGTCTTGGTTGTCCCTGTATAGGTAAATAATTTGGGGTGATTATATAATCGATCTCAACATTGAAATATTATGAGTTAGATTTTAATTTACATATTTTTTAAAATATTTCATTAGAATTGTCTTCCTTTGATATTTCCTATTATAATTTTTCTTAGGTACCAAATTCTATTTATACTACATTGAATCATTTATTTTTCAAATTTTTGATACATTTAATTTCATTTACTGAACTATAGATGGTGATTCATGGCTTAAATCATCATGTAATTAAATATTATATAACTATTGAAATTTATTATTCTTGATCAAGCAATAAGAGAACAATGAACTGCGTTTTTAGAGTTTCCAATAGGCTATTAGTCACTCTAGGGGGGGTAAACCAATGTGACCCATTTATCAAATTCATATCCCTTTTTAATTTATCCTCTTGGAATTCTAGACTCTATATTGGTTAGGATTTGTAGGCTTGATTATGTGTTCCTATCATAAAACATCACATGTAATATATGAATAAATAAATAAAACCAAACATTGTATGTTTACTTGGTTAAAATAATATGTGGGTACCCACTAATATCTGTGATTGGATTGAGTCTTGAGACATAGATTTTGTCACTAGTGCAGAAAAAGGATTATAAATGGTTGATAATTTATCATCCTTAATAAGAAAATTACAATGGGTGGGAATGTTTCATTATTAATAGATTGGAATGGTATCATCCTTACATAAAATACTATATCATGAGTTTACATATCTCACAACAACTATATTGTTTTACAACTGGTTTACCTTAGATTATACTAGACCCCCTAGTATTCTATGATCCTCTAACTTCTATCTTTATAATATCTCACCTCTCCTATGGGATGTCACTACATCAAAATAATTAGATGTTTTCCTCAAAAATAGTCTTCAACAATCAATAGATAATATGATATTCTCATATGAAATATAGTATCATCATGTAACCATGAATATAATCCTATTTAAGTATGGTAACACTTACCTTACCTAAAATTACTCTTCAATAAGCATGTCGTGATCAAAAATCCAAACAACTACTCAATCACTATGAGTATATTCACTGGTGATAAACAACAACAATGAAGTATGGTGGTCTCTCTCTCTTAACTCTGTTCTTATTATTCTTATTCTTCCCATTCTTTTTATTATATGATAAAGTGATATCATAGGACATATCTTCACACATGATTCTAATTATTCTTTCTATATCTTATATGATGTAGGGATATTATAGTTCATGAATTCACACTTTCTTCTTCTTCTTCTTCATCCTTGATGCCTATAGTATACTATTCCCAAATTTCATTAGATTTTATCTCATTGATATATAGAAAAATAAAATGAATATTATATATGAGTTTTATAAATAATTTCGTTCTTTTTTATTTTTAACTTTTATACACATAAAAACTTGAATATATTTTTCAAATTTGAATATGGAAAATCTCCATGGTATTTGAAAAATATGATGTTCACATTTAAGTCAGTCAACTATGACTCAGAAAGCATCCATTATTGACCTTCATTAATAGTTTTAAAATCCTTATATTTGAACCTCCTTAATTACAATAATAAGATACTCCAAAAATTATCCTCAAATATTATTATTTTATTTCCTCCATAATTCCAAAAAACCATAAGATTTTACTTTATCACAGACTCTTGGTTTACATGTAAAAATATCATTATGGTATGATAGTTATCTTGATAGTATGGAAACCCTCATCAATGAATATACATCATTATAATTTATCAGATTAATTTTTTTCATGTATTTTTATATCACTTCAAAGAATCATGATGTTTTTAATTTGTAGATTATCTGAACATTATGTTACTTTTTATTCCACAATGTGTTTCCCTTTGATTATTTCTTGTATGCAGTCATGAATACCTTTAAGTAAGGATTTATTAGTATTACATATCATCATATGGTTTCTAAATCTATTAATTATAAGTATATCATTGGAGAATATTTCATTGTTTTTATATAGGATATATTATGTATCATCCAAAAAAGGTAAATATTATATAAATTTTGTCACTTATCCAATGTCATCTCCTAGGGGATTTTCTATTTCATCAATTAAAACTTAGATTACTTCTTATATATCATCATGAGAAAATAATACATATTAAAATAAGCTCTATTAATTTTCCAATATTTTTATTATGATAAAATGTTATGCATTCCATGTCCTCACCAATTTCCAAATTGAAGTCAATATTTAAGAACATCATCAAATCGACTTATAACCACTCCAAAAATTCTTTGGGATTCAGTAAAAACTCAAAAATCATATCTAAACATTTTCATGAGTATTACAATTATCAAAATGTTCCCAAATCCCATTAACTTTATTTTTAAGGATTTTTCCCATATAAGTAGTCAAATTTGAAAAATTAAATATATCTTAACATACAAAAAAATTATAGATTCAAACATAACCTTATGAAATTCATAACTGGAGAGGTATTTTTAATTTTTTATGATTTCATTTTTGATTAAGAATATAATGATGGATTCTCACTATTATATCCATAATTTATTCCTCTTTAATAAAATCTCTTTAATATTTTCAATAAAAGGCTTCTAAACATTATAAGGAATATATAACTGATAGCTGTTTCACAATATTTCAATAATTGTCTTTGATTACAAACAAGAATATATATATAAGAAACTAATTAATGATTTGTGAATCATCATAAATTCTTATCTTAAAATATTTTTCATTTCCTAGATGTGGATTAATCATTAACAAAATATAAAATGACAGAAATATTCTCACATTTGTTATTTCATCTTTTTCAATAATTATACTCTTCTTCCATCACCCAACCCATATTATACACCAACTTACTCATAGAAAAAACCCATCACTATTTAATAGGATTTTCTATTTTATGTAATTGTTTTGTAGTTTTTATTAATGAGATCATGTTCATTTGAATATGTTATTTCACATGATAATGTTTCATTGTGGCATTTAAAGAAATATTAGGTGTATTTTTTGTGGATATAGATTTTACAATGTGAAATTTTACGTAGGATAAAAACATTTTGAAATTTAAGAAGATGAAAACCAATGGCTAAAGTTGGTGCATTGCAACTATTTCACCACACATTAACAACCATGATGGTTCTGGGGATCAACGAAATTGTCTAAAAATGTTCCCAACAATGTTTCAAATCATTTTCCTTAAATAAATCTACAAAACATGGAAATAAAAACCCCAAAAGATTCAGAATCAAGGATCCTTTCAGATATAAATTTAAATTAATTTATATAAATTAGAATTTAATTTCATTGAAATTATGTCTTCTTTGTTGTCTCATTTTACCAATATTGTTTACTATCACGATATATAAATATCATGGTCTATACAACCTTTAATGATATTCTACATATTTTCTAAAAACCTCATAACATCATAGTAGAATAACTTGGTTCTAGTGAAAATCATTTACACGATTGGCATCATTTTCCATTGATTATAACTACAATCCATTATATTATTAAAATATTTTTCAAGCTCTCTTGATTACTTTAAGGGGAGGATGATGATCTATGATCAATATTTTTGAAACAATTCTAGAGGATGTTTTCTCTAGGACATGAGAGAATCATCTAGAGAGGATGTGTTGTGTACAACAACATCTTACCTTGATAAAATATAACAAGTATTATATAGGTAAGTTATAGAATCATTTATTCCACAAAGATCTTTATTTAATATCTTAATACATAGTGAAAACAACTTATGATAATAATTATAATAATAATATTTCTATTTTCATGATGTTTTTGACACACATAGGTAATTTAAATATCATTTCATTAATAAATTAATCAATATTTATTTAAATGATATTGAATATATCATTCCACCATACCCTAATATTAGTCCATTTCTCCTCAACATTTAATCATCCTAGATAAATAAAAATGTATTGAAGTAAATAAATATTACTATATTATTTATTAATTAAATTAATTAATATTATATTAACTAGCTTATGAATAAATTTTTATTTAATATTATTCCATGAAATATATTATATTCATTAATTAGATAATGAATATATGCGGTCAATATAACATGAATAATTATAATTTCTCATAACATGAGATTAATATTTGTTATAATACAAAATTCATAGATAATTTAATAGAGATATTAGGAAGAGTTAGTGTGTGACCCATATGGCCTCTTTCGTAGTTGCATTAGGCTAACTCACATGATGTCCCATATTAGTATCTAGAAACATTTTCAAGAACCCATAGTTAAGAAAGTAAAATGTTTCCATAAAAATAAATTACTAAGAATTCCAACTATCTAAGTAAAAATTGGGTCAGTATCCTCATGTATGAATAATTAACCAAAACTAATGAGTGATGTTTTGATGTCATGTGTGAAATCACAATTTTTAATGGGACTCACCAATATGATATTGGAGGATATTGATCATCGATATGTTCCAATGGATACACAACATCGATCAAACGAACACTGATTGGAGATATAAATTGACTAAATGAGAATAAAAATTCATTAAGAAACTATGGAGTTTGACCAAACTGAATGTTGTTTAAGAAGATTCATAAAGTATCATATAATTTAACTAGGCATCAAGATAAAAGAATAGTGAATGCATTAAGTGGAAGAACCAGTGGGAATGATTTGTGAAGAATCAGAAATGAATGAAGATTCCCAATGAAACATATTTTCTAAAGAATATGAAAAATAAGGAAAATCCTTATTGGTTGAGCTATGAAACACCTACTAATGAGTTTTCTAGATCACCAATTCCTACTAAAGAAGACATTGTTTAGTCATAGAAGATAAATCTTCTTCTGAATTCATTTCAATAATTTTTTGTTTACATGTTAGTTGACTTGGTAATTGAGTATTGACATTTTTATATTATTTCTTAGCTAATTCTTAATATATCTGATGTGTTATATTAATTTTCAATGTGGAGCTTGGTTGTTTGAATGACAAAAAGTAATGGTTTGTGTTAGAAATGATAATAATGGAATAACACCAATTAGAATTGTGTCAATGAAAAGAGTAGATATCCATAGGATTGTTGAAGTCAACTAGCACCAATTCAATGGGGAAAAAAGATAAATTAGTGAACTAAAAATGAGTATACTATGTTGTATTTGGATATGTTTTAGTGAGAACAATGGAAGAAATTCTTTAATGGTAAGATGATGTATATATAGGAATAGTGTTACTAATTAAAAAGTGAGGTTCTTGAAAAATGTTATAAAATAAAATAAAAATGGTGTGATATTGATTGATGTGGCCCCATCATTGTAAAATTAGTGTAATGGATTGGATTTATTCACATGGCCACATGGAATTCCTTCAGTTGATAAATAGGATTAAATATGAATTTTAATTAGATGAAAAACATTTCTAGTGATTCATTATAAAATATGGAAATTTAAAGTGGTGGTTGGTTTAATTTTTTAAGACCTGGTGAGTTTCTTTATTTATAGGGAAAGTGATTATGTAGAACCAATATAAAATAATAAATTGAAACCCTGAGAATGATAAAAATAATTTTTTTAAATTTCTTTAAATGACAGAAATGTGTATCTTAATATTCATAATTAGAAAAAAAAATATTTTATTCCTATTTTATAAAACAATTTCAAACATTCTATTTATAAATTAACAATATCTAACATTTAAAATCATGGTTCCAAATAATTTAAAAAAAAATTAAATCCAAAAAAATGAAAATATTTTAAAAAAAAATCTGAAAAGTAGTCACAATTATATTAATAAGGCATCATAGAAGGGGAATTAACCAAATGACAGATCTATACAAACAAACAAAACTTTGGGATATAAATATGTTATATGACGAGATACATAAAATTATCTTTAACAGTATTTAATCACCATAAGAAACTCACTAGGAGTCAAGTGACATCATTTGAAATGGAGGCATGGAGTATATTCCACCTTAAAGGAAATGGAAATGTAATAATAGTCCAACAAAACTAGTTTGTATTTATCCTCCATCCTAAGAGCATTTGATATCCATTATCCCCATAATATATCTAGTGAGTGCTCATATTAAAATATAATGACACCTATATAGATCCAAATATCCATTATGAGTTAAACTCATCAAGACACTCTAGATAATTACCTAAGATTCCCATGAAATATAATATTTTAGGAAAAAAAATCAAGGATCCAAAATTCGATTCAAAGAAATATTTTAAATATTTTTAAATAACTATCATCTCAATTTCTATGAAAGGTATAATCATACAATTCCCATAATATGGAACCTAAAACCCCTAGACGTTTAACCCACTAGATGTTTTGTGCCTTGGAAAGAAAAAAGCCAGAATCGACCCCATAATACTAGTGTACCAAAATATGGTAAGACTAGGAAACCCACCCACTAAACTAATTCAGGCTACTTGTAAAACCCTGAGATTTTATGAAAAATATTCTTTTAATTTCATTTTTGTCTTCTATTATACACTACACCAAGTTTAGATTGTACTATATGCAGCACCGTATTAGCTTACAGTATACACAACACTATTCTTGGATCGTGTTACACACAATTTCAAGTTCGTTTTGTGGAAATTATTCTAGGAAACATTAAGTATAGATTTTGTTTAATGTATAAATGAAATAAGTTTTTATTATGTTATATACAACACCAAATAGAGCTTTCACTACACACAGCCCTGACTTGGCTTGCATTATACGGAACCGAGACCTTCCTCGATAGCGTGTGTAGTACGCAATACCGAGTTTCACTACACAGAATATTATTATAATATTATTATGAACTAGCTGTTATGAGTAGTAATACCCACTTTTTAAAATTTTATAAATTTTATCTTTCAAAATGGACTTAATTTTTAGATTCGGAATATCGAAATTATCCTAGGGTGAATTTTTGGTATTTTTCTGAAAATTTGTAATTTTTGATGAATAGTGAAAACACTAAGATACTATTTAATAACTGACTTTTTATTTAAATAATTATTTATTTTATTTAAATTTATTTTAGGTCAAAATTGATGAATAATACCTATATAATTTCAATGCAATTCATTGGAGTCATTTTATAATAATTTTAGATATATAAAAATTTTATTGAACTTTTCACCGTCTTTTACCCACCTCCTTGGAGAATTTGGAAATTCACATAAAACTTAATTTTACCACTTCTATGTGTGGAATTTAGAAAATTTGAGAGACATGGTTAATATCAAGGACTAAAATGTGGTTCAATGAGATGAAAATAATTTTTGGTGAATAGTAACTTTTAACTTTTATTTACCACAGTTAAAAGTAAATAGGGTAATTAAGGGTAAAAATGATACTATTATTACCCTCAAACATGTCCTAATTCTATTGGATAAGTTTAATTCGACCAAAAACAACCTTAGGAATATCATATGACCATTTAGGTCCATTTGGATTTGATTAGGACATTTATTATTAATTTTTTAAAAAAAGGGTTTAAATAGTTAAAATCAAAGTTTAATAACTAAAACATGTTTAATATAGGGTTATACATAAGATAAATTCGACTATAAATATTAATTAGGCAGCTAAAAATATTTCCTACATAATGGTATTTTATTTATAATTTTTAAAATTTAAATAATTTAATTTACTTATAACACAATGATGATGCAGTAATTATCTTATTAATGAAATATTAACATAATTGATGTTATAAATACCCAAATAAATGTAATTTTTAGACTTTTATGAATTACAATAATTTTCTAGGTTAATATGACATGTTAGTAGTGATTTAATTAACTGTTTTCTAACTAATCATGCTGTTATGAGTTTCACAAAAATCAATTACCAAATAGTGTCAAAATTGACATAAATTAGTTTTTAAAACAAATATTATATTATTTATTGTTATTATATTCATAAAAATAAAAGGATCATCCAAGATACTTATATAATTATTGGTGTATCATTAATGGACCACTTGGGGGTCTATTGGAAGTATATGGTAAGTTTATTAACTATATAATATAAAAATACAAAGTGACATGGTAAATGTCAATCTAATTAACTAAGAGTTAAAACTAAACGATAAGGTTAATATAATGACCCAAACCTCTATAAAATATTTTTCTTGAGATTATTGCGACCCATCCCTACTTTTTCTTCAAAATAAATCAATTTGGAGCTATTAAAAACCGAATATGACTTTATTATAAAATAATATTTTAAGTTTTTTCTAAGGTGCCCCTCTCCTCCCTTATAAAAGGGCACCTCCTCCCTCTCCTCCTCACACCATTTTGAGCCTTGAAGCTCGGAAAAACCCTACCCATTTCTCTTCTCCACTTCCCTAACAAAATGTTTGAGGTTCTGGTCTTCTCAAAAGACTAACTTTACTTCATTAAGAGAAGGCTTAAAGGGGGTGCGTCGAAGAAGAGGTAATCTATTCTTCCGATTCTCTCAAGTTTATTTCTTCTTATACTTATTATTATTTAGTTGTATCATTATAAAGTAATAACATAAGTATTACTTATATACTGATATGTTATTATAAATATGAAACAACCCTATTTCACCTTCTGTCCATCCTACGGAAAATGAAATCACCGTGCGTGCGTACATACGGAATACTGTCTCCACGCCGTGGTGTAATCTGTTTTCGACCACCACCTTACATGGATGGATATAATGGTGTAAATAAATAACTTTATATGATTATTGTAAAGTGATATTGATTCTAAAATATTATACATACACTTCAATACAATTCAACAATCATGGAAATGATATCATCGCTCGTGTGTACGTACGGACTACCGTCTCCAGGACGCGATGAGATTAATTCTCCATGTTAACCATTCATGAATGATTATAAAGTTTATATAATGAATAATAATGAGATATATGAAATAATAATGATACTGGATTTATGTATATATATGTCATCTACTTAATTCCATTCAACTCAATAAGGAAATGAAAACATCGTTCATGCGTACGTACGGCCTACCTTCTCCATGAACAGTGTATTTCATTCCATTTATCGATCTATCATATATATATGTATATTATGAATATATATTATATATAAATAATGTTTTACATTCTGTAATTAAGAAAATAAATATATAAGTAATAATATCAAGAACAACAAGTCAAAACACGTACAATAAATGAAACGATTTTAACCAAATCGCTGCTTTTACATCGAATTTACAAAAGAAAGGGTAATATAAAGTCATAAGTAAACTATACATGATATCATAACAATGAATATGATTATTTAATAAGTCAATGACATTATTTAAATCATTATACAGGAGGTTTAGATACATACGTAGCATATCAGACATAAGGTAAGAGAAAATCTCCCAATCTCAATTTTTATTCGAGATTGTTTATACTTCGGTAATTACTGGTTCATATTTATCATCTGAATCCATGTTTGGTCAATATGTAATATTATTTCTATCCTCCAACAATTTTTTAAACCAAATTTTACCCTTCGGTAAGTTTTTAGTAAAATATATGAAAGGAATATTTTGTCGTTTTTCGTATGAGGTACTTTTTGACTTTTCCTACCAAAGTACGAGAAGAATGTTTTTTTAACTTATACAGCATGAATGTATTTTTAGAACATTATTTCCATGAAGCTTCATTTACAAGATTTAATGTTTATTTTTAATCAACTTATTTTAGTTTAAAATTATATGACATTTTAAGAAAGGAAAATGTTTTTGAAGTAGAAAGGATATTTTCCACAAGAATGGAGTTCTTGCATTTTATCAAAATTATTTTCCATCTAAGATAATATAGGGTTCTATTTCTATCACTATTTTTACATTTATTTGATTATGTTATGATGGAATTATTTATATGATGTCCTTTTATCTTATATAGATTATTTTATGATGGCATGATGTTTAAGAATCTCATTCTATTACATGGGTTATGTTATGATGTATGATTTATGAATTTGTGGCACACAAAAGAATGATTTCATTATGATATGGGTGGGACCTATATTTCCCTACAATGCATTGCGTAAAGATTTAAATCTCATGAGATAGACATGGCTGGAACGGTAAGTTAATCCGGTTCAGTGATACAGGACTAGAACAAGAAGTGAACTCGGTTCAGAATGGGAATTTACCCACTAAGATGGTATTGGCAGCAATGCCTTGGATAATATGGAAATCATATCATGTGCTTAATGGTTGCCACAATAAAAAGTTTTATTCCCATGCTATTTTATCATGATTAATGTTTCTTTATGATCTATGCCTTATGTACTGCCATGTTTTATGTCATTGCCCGATATTTTGATGTTTCAACATTATGTTCATGTTTTTAAGTTCAAATGTATATGATTTGTTTTATTTTATCCATGCTTACACTTACTGAGCATTTGAGCTCACCCTTTATATGTTTTCTTTTCCCCAGGATTTAAAGAAAGGTTTTAGGTAAGAAAACCAAAAGGGGAAGATCTTTATGGGAGATGATGAAGATCTTTCATCATGATTAGAATATTACGTTCTGTGTTTCTAAAGACACTAAACTATTACGGTCCTTTGGAGTCTGTTTGTTTTTTATGTATTAATTTTTCCACAAAAGTATTGTAATTTATATGTACGTCAAGCTTTGGGTCTCTACAGTTGGTATCATAGGAAAGGTTTTATTAACCTTTGGAAACTTGGATGTGAAAACTTTAGTGATATCCCTAGAGATATTTCAAAGGTATGTCTAGGGATGTCCCTAAGGTTAAGTATACGTATAGGTTATAGTACTAGAATTATGGAAACGATATTATAATTAATCCTAATATGTTAGATACTGAAGGTACCCCCCCCCCCCCTTTATTATGTTGTTTTCCCTAGCATGATCTTTTTCTCTCACACTATTCTTTTTGGGATTTAGACGATGGATGGAACCTGAAGGAACCATGTTGATCAATGTAATGGACAATGCAATGATTTTCCTCTTGAAAAAACCAATTTTATGGGAGATGGAGTAAGAAATATTATTGATATACTTACACAAGCTATGAATCATTCTGAACTTTGAAACGAGTAGAGAAGGGAACAATATTCTATTGAGTCCTTCATGAGGCAATGTCCAACTTCATTCAGTGGGTCTTCTGATCCACTTGTAGATGAACAATGGATCAGTACCATTGAAAAGATATTTACCATACTTCACTATTCAGAACATGAAAAATTCATTCTGGTTGTTTACCGTTTAGAAGGTGAAGTAGACCAGTGGTGGACTCTAATGAAGAACACAAGGCCCCAAGGTGCAATTGAATCCATGGAATGGGATGAGTTTAAGAACTAATTTTTTAATAATTAATTCACTCGTATTCTTCGAACAAAGATAGAAAAGTAGTTCCTTGAGCGTAAGCAAAAGGATGATGAATCTGTTGGTAAATACGAAGAAAATTTTACAAGGCTTGCAAGGTATGCATCTGGCTTTATCATCTAACCTGAACGTAAAGTTGGACTATTCTTCAGTGGATTAAAACCAAGTATTCGAAGGGTATTAGCTTTAAGAGACTTCAGTAGCTTTGAATAAATTGTGAGTTGTGCAATTAAGGTAGAACTGGAAGTTGGTGTTACATATCCATCTCATGGTTTTGACAAGAAACGAAAGATGGAGTTCAAGGAGAAATATCATAACAATGGTTAAAAGAAGATGAATGTTTCTTTATGTTCAAAATGTGGAATGAATCACGGTGGAGATTGTCTTAAAGGGACTAGAAAATGTTTTAAGTTTGGAACAGAAGGTCATCAAGCATCTGAGTGTCAATGTAATGGAAAAAGGGTTGCTAATGATGTGAATAAAGAAAAGACTACAGAGAACGCACCACCAACACTTCAATGCTTCAAGTGAAATGAAATGGGTCATTATGCTAATCAATCCAAGGGTTAATGATGATCGACATGAGAAACCACTTAAGGAAAAGGACAAATGGAAGTCACATGCGATCACTATAGGCGATGTTGAATATGAAAACTATGTGGTGGAATGATTAAGTGTTTATGTAATGGTATTCCAAAATACTTTTGTATATAGTATCGTGGAATATTGGAATATTTATGTATTGGTATATTTTTGTTTTTAGTAATTTTATGGTACTGGTAACCATGAAAAAGTGATTGAAATATTTTTGGAAAGAAGATGATATACGCATAATGAATGGATAATGAAAAAATAAAATGAGCTCATGATTGATATAAGGACTATGTGATATCACGGTTTGAGTATATAGAATTTTTGGGATTTTGGTATGTGGAAAGAATTAACTTTTGACAGCATTCATGATTTCACTAAGGTTCAATGGGTATTTATTTTTCAAGAGAATACATGATTTAGGTATTCACATGTTATTAATGTGACCAACAAGATATATCGTATGATATATGGGGGACAAATGATGGTATTCACGTGCTTGTTATGTGACCTTTCAAGTAATAGTTTTCTTTATACTGTGGGATTGGAAATATGTATTTTGGATAAGCCTAAAGATTGGAATGGATTATGTTGAACATAAGTTATTATTATTTAAGGATAGAATTTTTTTTTGATATTATTGATGGGATGTTATAATAATGTAGTTTTAGAAAAAGGACAACCTGGAGGACGGGCGACAACCCGTCGCGTCGGACAAGGATGCGGGAATCGAACCCACAACTAAAGTGCGACAGGACTTTATCGCCTACCACTAGCCTACAGGAAGTCCCTGGTTAGTAGAAACTAGTTTTATTTTTTTAAGCACTGTGATATCTGAAGTATAAGTCCATTTTAGCCACCATATATGATTAATCTCAGCATAGATGGACTTCTGTATATTTAATAAATTGTGATAAACGTTTTGTGATAGAAATAGATTGAATGACCAGTCACTCTATCGCATAATCTGCTAAAACTTCACAGAATACAAATTCAACTTCATTTAATTAAGATATGAACTGGAAATTGTTCAAGGCACGAGAAACGGTGAGATTATACCGAAATAAAGTAAGTATTTCTTCAAATTCAAATTCTTCAACTTTAGGGAAATGATCTTGAAAACAAAAAATGTTGTCTTAGTGCACTCATATATGATGAATCAGATGGTACCTTATATCATCACAAATTTATGGCTTTGTGATTGATGGCTTTTTCATAGCCATGTTCTCTACCACTCTCCATCAGAACTTGATGGTTTGATTTTTCTTCTATATCCATATTTTCACCTATGTTCTCCTATGTTCTCCTATATGGAAACCAAGTGATGAGTTACTTTGGGTAATCATTATGTTTCATACATTATTTTTAAAATTAAGTTTTATTATTCTTTTTTACGATGTGGGTTTCTATGAATAGTAAATGATTTATATCCCCGACGAATTTCGAGGGAGAAATTCATTTTAAGGGGGGTAGAATGTAACACCCCGAGAATTTATGAAAAATATTCTTTTAATTTAATTGATGTCATCTATTATACACTACACCAAGTTTATCTTGTACTATACGCAACATTGTATTAGCTTACAGTATATACAACACTATTCTTGGTTCGTGTTACACACAATTTCAAGTTCGTTTTGGGGAAATTATTCTACACAACATTAAGTATAGATTTTGTTTAATGTATAAATGAAATATGTTTTGATTATGTTATACACAACACCAAACAGAGATTTCACTACACCCAGCCCTGACTTGGCTTGCATTACATGCAATCAAGACCTTCCTCGATTGCGTGTGTAGTACGCAATACCGAGTTTCACTAAACGAGATATTATTATAATATTATTATGAACTAGCCATTATGAATAGTAATACCCACTTTTTAAAATTTTATAAATTTTATCTTTCTAAATGGACTTCATTTTTGGATTCAGAATATCGAAATTAGCCTAGGGTGAATTTTTGGTATTTTTCTGAAAAGTTTTAATTTTTTTATGAATAGGGAAAATACTAAGTTACTATTTAAAAACCGACTTTTATTTAAATAATTATTTATTTTATTTAAAATTATTTTATGTAAAAATTGATACATAATACCTATATAAGTTCAATTTAATTAATTGGAGTCATTTTATAATAATTTTATATATATAAAAATTTTATTGAACTTTTCACCGTCTTTTACCCACCTCCTAGGAGAATTTAGAAATTCACATAAAACTTAGTTTTACCACTTCTGTGAGTGGAATTTCAAAAATCCGAGAGACACAGTTAATATCAAGGACTAAAATGTGGTTCAATGAGAAGAAAATAATTTTTGGTGAATAGTAACTTTTTTACTTTTATTTACCATAGTTAAAAGTAAATAGGGTAATTAACGGTAAAAATGATTTTATTATTACCCTAACACATGTCCTAATTCTATTGGATAAGTTTAATTAGACCAAAAACAACATTAGGAATAAAATATGACCATTTAGGTCCACCTGGATTAGATTAGGACATTTATTATTAATTTATTTAAAGAAGGGTTAAAATAGTTAAAATCAAAGTTTAATAACTAAAATCATTTTTAATATAGGGTTATAAATAAGATAAATTAAACTATAAAAATTTATTAGAAAGCTAAAGGGATATCCTACATAATGGTATTTTATTTATAATTTTTATAAATTAAATAATTTAATTTATTTATGACACAATGATGATGTAGTAATTATCTTATTAATGAAATATTAAAATAATTGATGTTATAAATAACCAAATAAATGTAATTTGAGAATTTGTATGAATTCCACTAATTTTATAGGTTACTAAGACATGTTAGTATTGATTTAAGGAGATTTTTTAGAATTAATAATGCTGTTATGATTTTCACAAAAATCAATTACTAAATAGTGTCAAAATTGACATAAAATAGTTTTTAAAATAAATATTATATTATTAATTGTTATTATATTCATAAAAATCTAAGGTTCACCCAAGATTCTTATATCATGATATTTGTATCATTAATGGACCACTTGGGGGTCTCTTGGATGTATATGGTAATTTTAGTAACTATATAATATAAAAATACAAAGTGGCATGGTAAATGCCAATCTAATTAACTAAGAGTTAAAAATTAAAGATAAGGTTAATATGATGACCCAAACCTGTATAAAATCTATTGGTTGAGAGGATTTAGACCCATTAATACTTTATATTTTAAATAAATCAATTTGGAGATATTAGAAACCGAATATGACTTTATTATAAAATAATATTTTAAGTTTTTTCTTAGGTGCCCCTCTCCTCCCTTATAAAAGGGAACCTCCTCCCTCTCCTCCTCACACCATTTTTAGCCTTGAATATTGGCCAAAACCTACCCATTTCTCTTCTAAACTTCCCTCAAATTTTTTTGGAGGTTCTGGTCTTCTCAAAAGACCAACTCTACTTCTTTAAGCAAGGATTAATGGAGGTGCGTCGAAGAAAAGGTAATCTCTTCTTCTGATTCTCTCATGTTTATTTATTCTTCTACTTCTTCTTCTTTAGTTATATCATTATAAAGTAATAACATCAGTATTACTTATATATTTATATTTTATTATAAATATGAAGAAACCCTATTTCACCTTCTATCCATCCTATGGAAAACGAAATCACCACGCGTGCGTACGTATGGAATACCGTCTCCACACTGTGGTGTAATCTATTTTCGACCACCACCTTACTTGGATGGGTATAATGGTGAAAATAAATAATTGTATATGATTATTGTAAAGTGATATTGATTCTGAAATATTATACATACACTTTAATACAATTCCACGATCATGGGAATGATATAATCGCTCGTGCTTACGTACGGACTACCGTCTCCATGACGCGATGAGATTCATTCGCCATGTTAACCATTCATGAATGATTATAAAGTATATATAATGAATAATAATGATATATATGAAATAATAATGATACTGGATTTTTGTATATATATATATATATATATATATATATATATATGTCATTTACTTAATTCCATTCAACTCAATAAGGAAACGAAAACATCGTTCATGCGTACGTACGGCCTACCGTCTCCCTGAATGGTGTATTTCATTCCATTTATCGATCTATCATAAATATATGTATATTCTGAATATATATTTTATATAAATCATGTTTTACATTCTGGAATTAATTAAATAAGGATATAAGTAATAATATCAAGAACAACAAGTCGAAACACGTAGAATAAGTGAAACGATTTTACCCAAATCACTGCTTTTACAACGAATTTACAAAAGAATGGGTAATATAAAGTCATAAGTATACTATATATGATATGATAACAATTAATATGATTCTGTAATAAGTCAATGACAATATTTAAATCATTATACAGGAGTTTCGGATATATACGAAGCATATCAGACATAAGGTAAGGGAAAATCTCGCAATCTCAATTTTTATCCGAGATTGTTTATACTTCGGTAATTACTGGGGAATATTTATCATCCAAATCCATGTTTAGTCAATATGTAATATTATTTATATCCTCATACAACTTTTTAAATCCAATTTTACCCTTCGGTAAGTTTTTAGTAAAAGATATGGAAGGAATTGTTTGACGTTTTTCATACAGGGTACTTTTTAACTTTTCCGGCCAAAGTACGAGAAGAATGTTTTTTTTAACTTATTTGGCATGAATGGATTTTTAGAAAATTATTTCCATGAAGCTTAATTTAAAATATTTAATGTTTATTTTTAATCAACTTCTTTTAGTTTAAAATTATATGACATTTTATGAAAGGAAAAATGTTTTTAAAGTAGAAAGGATATTTTCCTCAAGAATGGAGTTCAAGCGTTTTTTCAAAATTATTTTCCATCTAAGATAATATAGGGTTCTATTTCTATCCCTATTTTTACATTGATTTGATTATGTTATGATGGAATTATTTTTATGATGTCCTTTTAACTTATATATATTATGTTATGATGGCATGATGTTTAAGAATCCCATTCTATTACATGGGTTATGTTATGATGTATGATTTATGATTTTGTGGAACACGAAAGAATGATTTCATTATGAGATGGGTGGGACCTATATCTCCCTCCAATGCATTGGGTAAAGATTTATATCTCATGATATAGACATGGCTGGAATCGTAAGCTAATCCAGTTCAGTGATACAGGACTGGAATGAGGAGTGAACTCGATTCAGAATGGGACTTTGTCCACTAATATGTTCTTAGCAGCAATGCATTGGCTACTATGGAAATCATATCATGTGCTTAATGGTTTCCACAATCACATGTTTTATTCCAATGATATTTTATCATGATTAATGTTTCTTTATGATCTATGCCTTATGTACTTCCATGTTTTATGTCATTGCCCAAGATTTAGATGTATAAACATTATGTTCATGTTTTTAAGTTCAAATGTATATGATTTGTTTTATTTTATCCATGCATACCCTTACTGAGCATTTGAGATCACCCTATATACATTTTCTTTTCCCCATGATTTAATGAAAGGTTTTAGGTAAGAAAACCAAAAGGGGAAGATCTTTATGGAAGATGTTGAAGATATTTCACCATGATTAGAAGATTACATTCTGAGTTTCCAAAGACACTAAACTATAACGGTCCTTTGGAGTCTGTTTTTGTTATGTATTAAGTATTCCTCAAAATTAATGTAATGTCTATGTACTTCAAGCTTTGGGTCTCTACACTACTCACACACTCTGAAAAAAAAACAAAAACAATTATGTAAAATAATGATCAAAATTATAATGTAAAATAAAATAAAAAGATTATATGGCTCTAAATTCTATCCTACATCTGTGGGGGAACAATGAAAACACTTATATTACCATTAGTTTAATGGATTACAAATATTGTAGCTTAAGAGGAAGTGTTACACATAGAGTTTTTAATCAGTCACAAAATATTTTCAAACACATAAGAATCTGGTCCCACCCCTCTTTTATAAATATTCATAGTTTTTTATCTGTTTTCATAGCTATTTGAGAATTATGTTTACTCATATTCTTACTTCACCATTCTTTGGTAGAAAACACTAACTCAAAAGATGAAGCTAATTTAATTTTAAGGTAATACATTTGAAAAACACAGACCAGTCATTCTATTCAATCAAAATATTACCATATTATGGTAACCTTTATTGTATGCTGAAGTTTGAAGATGCAACTACCTTGATAAGGTTGACGTGAACTATCTAGGTTACTCTTCTAGTAAGTTGAATATAATATATTGAAAAATATTCATAATTACACTAATCCTCAAATTTAATATTTATTCAAGGGATCACTTAATCATCTTTAAACACTCATGAAATCTGAAAACATATCCTCCTCCTCTATGCAAGAACTGTTCTTCATATCCTTTATCACAATCGAGTGCTACCAAGGCATAATGCTACCTTAGAATTTCAAAGAATAAAAAATTCTTGAATATATAAGTTTTTTATACTTCCTAGTTACTATTATATCTCTAAAAAACTATCTTGAATAATATTGGAGTTAAAATATAATATTAGTTCGATGTCATTTATTCCTTCATGAAATTAAATATTTCTATAAAGGTGGATATCACTTTAAATACAATATAATAACTTTCCATATTTTGTTTCTTTTCTCAAATCATTTAGAGTTTCCTCATCCAAAAATACTAATTTTAAAATTCTTTAGTGGTTAAATATTAAACTTTCATCATAGATAAACTAACTACAGGATACTACTCAGAAATACAATGAACCACTATTGTTCTAAAAAACACTAAACCTATTATTCTCTTTCGAGTGTCAAAATTACCTATAAACATCACATAAAAAAGAAAATTCTAATCGATTTTATCGCTAGAATCACAATATTATACTTTCAATGTCATTTTTATATTTTGTGATCCATTTTATAGCTTCCCATTACTTTTTTCTAGGTTTAAGAATAAATAGATTTACAATTCCCATAGTTATGGAAATTTATTACTATCAGAGATCATCGTAAATATCAATATTTTGACAGAAAAATAAGACAATACTCTCTCCATATACCAAACCTCATTTTCATGAAATGTTCCAATTCCATGGATAAAATGATTATCTAACAAGGGGTGTTTTAAAAGATCTTACTAAACACATCTAGAATTTATCAATGATCTTACCGATGTATTTTTTTGGTATTACAACAAAGTCTTGGATTTTATATCCATCTTTTTACTCATACTAAATATCTTCATAGAAAGGAAAATATCTTTCATGTTAATTATTTTGAATAACATCCTATTCAACTTTTGAATTTGTTGAATCTATAGACCCATGGGAAACATTTCATCTATAAATAGTAGCATCATGATTTATATCCCCTTATTGTAGAAAATTAAATAAAAAATGATAATAGTTTACTACATGAAACCTACTTCACTAATGAATGTAATAAACTTTCAGTTCTACTACTGAGGTTCCTACTTCAATCTATAATAGTTGTACTTCAATAGACAAAAGGCCTTCTATTTGATGCTTTTAAAAACAATTGTGTTGTTATTTTATAGAACTCATAATCTAAATCATGATTAAAAAAACAATTTTAAACATATATCTTTCTAAAATGTAAGTCACTTAAATAAAATAAACTCTGAACCATCCATATAGTTGTGTGGTTAACAATTTATGTTTTTGAGAAATAAATTCCATCAGTCTACTAGAATATTTTCACTAGTAACTATGCCTTATATCATGTAATTATGTTATATTCCTCCTTCAATAAGAAGACAAAATTATTCTCCAGTGTTCACATTCCCTCCAGTAGTTCATACTTCTCCCATGTTCCATTTAACTTTATATAATACCATTATTCCTCTATCCCAGAGTCACACTATTTAATGTCAGTTATTATTTCTCTCCCATTTGTGAAAATAGGTTAAGAATATTTTCTAAAATTGGGAAGCTCACATTGACCCTATACCATTGGACCTTTCATCTAACTTTACCAGATCACCTTAGTAAATCCTGAACTTTTTAAAATACTGTTGTTCTGGTGCTCAAACTTCTAGTGCACATGTTACCCATTTCTAAACATCTATATAATTCCCTCATGCTTCATAAGACCATCATAATTCTATAACCTATTTGATTGGTGGAATTTCTATTGAATTCATACTATCATCAGGTATCATCAAAACATGTGATATTCCAAATCTATCTTTCAGATAAAATTAAACTTCATTAGTTTACTTTTTTCTACATTATATGATTCATTCCAAGGTCCTATCTTCCCATATAACATTTCCATTAAATTTAACTCATAAATTCTGGTTATTTTCCATTTATCATCATTCAAAAGTAAATAACCAAAGTCTTTAATCTAATTTTCAATAAGAAAATATGCATCTGATGTTTCCTACAATATATCTCAGTCTATTACATTAAGAAGAGAATAATAAATACTACCAAAGAATTTGAGGTGAGATACTTCAGGAAACATATCAAACCAAACCACTTCTAGTAGACTCTATCAAAATGAATTGGTTTTTATTCAATTTATTGGGTGTAATTTCATGTAAATTTATTTTTCCCAAATGGATACAATCATTATAGAGTTAACACATATGTATGTTATCTTACCAGTCAATGTAAGTTTAAATCAATATGTTTGACCACCTTTCTATGGTGTTCTGGGAACTATTATTTAGAGTATGGATCCTTTCGTATGAAATTAGTTCCTAATGTTACTTTCACCATACCCATCATGATTATTGTATCTATGAAACAGTAACTTTTTAAAATTTCTAATTTGACCATGTCTATCCACTTTACAATTGTAATGAAGATATCATATTTAATTTTTAGAAAAATAAACCCTAAATTCATCTTGGCATCATCAATGGATTTGATAAATTAATGATATCCACTATGAGATCAAATAGTTTCTGGTCCATATACTTCCGATTGAATGAGACCCAAGTTATAGGCTCTGGGATTTTGAAAATTCATGTTGAAGGGAACCCACTTTTTCTTTAATATCACACAACACTCACAATTTCAAAATTCTAGTGTGACTAAGAATAGGTATAAACTTCCACACTAAAATATACTTGCTCTAATAACTATGGTGACTCTTCCTTAAATATATAACTACTATATTTTTATGCTAAAATTCATTCCATTCCACTTACATTAAAATTTCAGGTCATGTATTATGATATATAGTTTTGTCATCATGTTAAAACCATAGAACCTCGACTCACATTATAGTATCTATTAGTGATTATCATACTGAAGCCTTCATCGTCAAGATTCCCAATAAAGATGAGGTTCTTCAAGAGACATGGTTTGTGTCTAAATCTCCTTAGTTAAATAAATCTCTAACTCTATATCAAAATATTTAAATATCTATTTTCAATAATATATAATGTTTCTTAATACAACTGATAAACTCTCCATACTATTTATGTTTCATAATTCATCATGAATCTTATATCATCCATATAGTGTAATGATGCACCAAATTCAACCACCCATGAATCCACTAGAATGTGGACACTATAAACAAATGTTCACCAATTTGTTTTTGAAATGATGTAATTAAAACATTCAAAAAATTTCTTTATGGTTCATCGAGATTTTATAATTCCTTTGGATATTTTGTTGACACTCCTTTCCATCACAGGGGAATACCTTAACAAAAAGTGATTTATCCTTTGAGAAAACATCAAAAATTGACAAAGGAAGGAAGAAGTATTTGGTTAAGATTGAGCCTTGTAGGTTTCATCATGGTCGCACAGGTATACCTGTGTGCCGTATATTGAGTGTGAAGGTGACCTGTGCGCCCTATTTGATTTTCGCCCAAGGTCTTCAGCAGCCTATAAATACCCCATGTGGGCCCCCTATTTCGGGGTTGAAAAATACATAAACTCAGATTAGAGCTCTCGGTGCCCTAGTCTCTTCTCGAAGCCTTCTTAACAATTCTAAGGTAATATCATACCTAGAACGGAAGATCTAAAGAGGGGGAACAAGGCCTAAGTGTTGAAATTCACCAACACCTGCGCGCCTAAGTGTCTAACCCTTCAAGGAAATGAAGACACTTGTGCGCCACCTTATTCCTTCAATAGAACCTACGCGCCACTCATTTAAAAGTATTTAGGGATATTACTAAGGGCATGAGCCAAGCCTTGCCCAAGTATTACCCTATGGGTTGACTGTCGCACATGTACCTTTGTGTCATGCAGGTATACCTACGTGACCAGTACCTACGCACCCCAACAGGACCTGCACGCCTACTTATTTTTGGGTGCCTCTCCTACCTATTTAGTTCTTTTCTTCAAATCCACCTCTCCTCTTCAAGACTTAGCCTTCAAAACCCTCTTCAAAGCCATTGTTGTCATGGTTCCTTTTTTGACTTCCTTATCTAAATGGAATTCTATGGAACATCTCTTAAAACCCAGTGATTTAAATATCTTTATGTCACTAAGGTTATATATTTCATTCATTCAACCTCATCCTTTAAAATGACAGGATCTCTAGGATGGGCCATCATTTCAGGAGTAAGGCCCAGCCTTAATTTCTTTTAACCAATCTTGATTTACTTTTGATTTGGTCTTCAATTTGAGGGTTAAGACTCAATCATAATTCCTCTCTAATTTGGGAATCCTTATCAGGAGTAAACCCTAAGGTATGTATCCAAATCTCCATAAAGCATATATACCTTTATGGAACTTATTCCTGAGTTTCTTCTCTGAAGTAAATCCAAATCCTCATCTACTTGGGCAGTCATACATACATAATACCCACATTATTTCTTAGGATTTCATCTTTCGTGGCACAATTGTTCGGTTTTACCAATACCTCTTGTTTCTCACACCGAGCATGACTCACGTGATCTTAGAGTATAAAAGTAATTATGATATCATTCTTTGATCCATCTATCATTCATAAACTTCATAATTATTTACTTGAACTACGTGGGTTCTGATTCCTTTTCATAAACAAAGGATACGTAGGTAGCCCATCTGCGGGTACAATTCCAACTCTGAAATAATCCATGTCGTTCTGAATGAAAATAAACTTCAAGTCCCCTACTGAGTGGATTTAAAACTAGTATGGTTATCATAATGACCAAGAGATTTCTATATAATGTGTTTAAGGATATCATTGACTAAGAATCTCTAACAAATATAGATGATTCTCTATCGATGAAGAACCTCGAATACATATAAAATATTCTCTAAATCTCTTACATACTAATCATTGATTGTCAGATCAAAAGGAAATCTCATTTTCATACTTGGTATTTTAATAAGGATTCATGAACATAACTTAAATCTATAAAGAGTGTCCCATAGTAGATGATAATTCCCCCCAAAAAGGTGTGCTGAGTCCGACCTCCCATCCTTTCAACCAATGAAAATTCTTAAGACACATCGGTTCATAACTAATGAGAACCTACCTTTGGAAAGTAGGTCCAAATGGATATAGAATAATTGGATGTTTTCGGTTCTACGAACAACCCCATTAGAACCCGATTGGAATTTTTGAACCTTAAACAAACAAGGTTATCCCCAATTCCAGCACGAAACAAAAAATGGTGAACTCTAGAGTTCACAGGTGTGGACTTTATAGAATCTATTTCTGTAACGCCGAAGATCTTGGAAAAGAGTGCATGTTTGATATAAAAAACATAATCAAGATAAGTTTGGACACTACATATTTTGGATAAGAACATATGTTATTTACTGTTTTATGGGCCCTCTCATTGAGTTTAAATAGGTGCCTAATAAATAAGTAAAACATCATTTTAACTTGGTTAAGGATTCCTGTCGGGTTCACCATTTTTGGTTTCGTGCTGGAATTGGGGATGACCTTGTTTGTTTAATGTTCAAACATTCCAATTGGTTTCTAATGGGTTTGTTCATAGAACCGAAAACATCCAATGATTCTATATCCATTTGGACCTACTTTCCCAAGTTTGGTTCTCATTAGTTATGAACCAATGTGGCTTAAGAATTAAAATTGGTTGAGAGGATGGGAGATCAGACTCATCACACCTTTTTGGGGGGAATTATTGTCCACTCTGGGGATCTCTTTATAGATTTATATTATGTTCGTGAATCCTTATTAAAAAACCAAGTATGAAAATAAGCTTTCCTTTAGATATGACAATCAATTATTAGTATGTAAAAGATTTAGAGAATCTTTTATATGTATTCGAGGTTCTTAATCGATACAGAATCATCTATTTTTGTTATATATTCTTAGTCAATGATATCCTTAAACACATTATATAGAAATATCTTGGTCATTATGATAACCATATTGGTTTTAAATCCACTCAGGGGGGCACTTAATGTTTGTTGTCATTCAGAAGGACATGGATTATTTCAGAGTTGGGATCGTACCCGCAGATGGGCTACCTACGTATCCTTTTTTTAGAAAAGGAATCAGAACCCACATAGTTCGAGTAATGAAGCATGAATTTTATGCATTTTTTATGGCTCAAAGAAAGATTTCATAATTACTTTTACACTTTATGCTCATGTGAGTCATGCTCGGTGTGAGAAACAATAGGTATTGGTAAAACGAGACAATTATTCAACGAAATATCCAATCATAAGAAATAATTCATGGCTTATGTATGTATGACTACCCAGGTAGATGAGGATTGGGATTTACTTTAGGGAAGAAACCAGGGAATAATTTCCATAAACTTATATGTGCTTTATGGAGATTTGGATTCTTAACTTAGGGCTTACTCCTGAGAAGGATGCCCAAATTAGAGAGGACTTATGATTGAGTCTTACTCCTGAGAAGGAAGCTGAAATCAAAAGTAAATCAAGATTGGTTAAGAGAAATTAGGACTGGGGCTTACTCCTAAGAAGGAGGCCCAGGTTAAGGGAAATTTGGGAACTTGGGACTTACTCCTAAAGAGGATGACCAAATTAAGGGAATTTTGAAGACTGAGGCTTACTCATAAAAATGAGGCCCTGGTTAGGGGACTTGGAATTTGGGGATTACTGCTAAAAAGGATACCCAGATTAAAGAATCTTATGATTGGGGCTTATTCTAGAGATGGAGTGTAGAGACCCAAAGCTTCACGTACATAGACATTACATTACTTTTATGGAATACTTAATACATAACAAAAACAGACTCCAAAGGACCGTAATAGTTTAGTGTATTTGGAAACTCGAAATGTAATCTTCTAATCATGGTGAAATATCTTCAACATCTCCCATAAAGATCTTCCCCATTTGGTTTTCTTACCTAAAACCATTCTTGAAATCCTGGGGAAAAGAAAACATATAAAGGGTGAGCTCAAATGCTCAGTAAGGGCAAGCATGGATAAAATAACACAAATCAAATACATTTGAACTTAAAAACATGAACATAATGTTTGAACATCAAAATCTTGGGCAATGACCTAAAACATGGCAGTACATATGGAATATATCATAAAGAAACATTATTCATGATAAAATATCATGGGAATAAAAAATGTGATTGTGGAAACCATTAAGCACATGATATGATTTCCATAGTAGCCAAGGCATTGCTGCCAATACCATCTTAGTGGACAAAGTCTCATTCTGAATCGAGTTCACTCGTTGTTCGAGTCCTGTATCACTGAACTAGATTAACTTACCATTCCAGACATGTATATCTCATGAGATATAAATCTTTACCCAATTCATTGGAGGGAGATATAGGTCCCACCCATCTGATAATGAAATAATTCTACCGTGTCCCACAAAATCATACATCATAACATAATCCATGTAATAGAATGGGATTCTTAAACATCATGTAATCATAACATAATCCATATAAGATAAAAGGACATCATAAAAAAAATTCCATCATAACATAATCAAATCAATGTAAAAATAGGGATAGAAATATAACCCTATATTATCATAGATGGAAAATAAATTTGATAAAACGCTTGAACTCCATTCTTGAGGAAAATATCCTTTCTACTTCAAAAACCTTTTTCCTTTATTAAAATGTCAAATAATTTTAAACTAAAAGAAGTTGATTAAAAATAAACAGTAAATCTTTTAAAGTAATATTCATGGAAATAATGTTCTAAAAATACATTCATGCTGTATAAGTTAAAAAAACATTATTCTCTTACTTTAGCCGGAAAAGTCAAAAAAGTACCTCGTACGAAAAACGAAAAAAGATTCCTTTCATATATTTTACTAAAAACGTAACGAAGGGTAAAATTGGATTTAAACAATTTTAGGAGGATGTAAATAATATTACATATTGATGAAACATGGATTTGGGTGATAAATATTCCCTAGTAATTACTGAAGTATAAGCAATCTCAGATAAAATTTGAGATTGTGAGATTTTCCCTTACCTTATGTCTGATATGCTTCATATGTATTCGAACCTCCTGTATAATAATTTAAATAATGACATTGACTTATTAGAAATTATATTTATTGTTATGATATCACATATAGTTTACTTATGACATTATATTACCCGTTCTTTTTTAAATTCGATGTAAAAGCAGTGATTTGGGTAAAATCGTTTCATTTATTGTACATGTTTTGACTTGTTGTTCTTGATATTATTACTTATATCCTTATTTAATTAATTAAATAATGTAAAACATGATTTATATATAATATATATTCATCATATACATATATATATGATAGATCGATAAATTGAATGAAATACATTGTTCATGGAGACGGTAGGTCGTACGTACGCATGAATGATGTTTTTGTTTCCTTATTGAGTTTAATGGAATTAAGTAGATGAAATATATATATATATACATGTACATAAATCCAGCATCATTATTATGTCATATATATCATTATAATTCATTATATATTCTTTATAATCATTCATGAATGGTTAACATGGAGAATGAATCTCATCGCGTCATGGAGACGGTAGTCCGTACGTACGCACGAGCGATGATATCATTCCCATGATCCTGGAATTGTATTGAAGTGTTTGTATAATATTTCAGAATCAATATCACTTTAAAATAATCATATATAGTTATTTATTTACACCATTATACCCATCCAAGTAAGGTGGGGTTCGAGAACATATTACACCACGGCACGGAGACGATATTTCGAACGTACGCACGCGCAGTGATTTCTTTTTCCGTAGGATGGATATAAGGTGAAATAGGGTTGTTTAATATTTATAATAAAATATCATTATATAATTAATACTTATGTTATTACTTTATAATGATACAAATAAAGAAGAAGATGTATAAGAAGAAAGAAACTTGAGATAATCGGAAGAAGAGATTACCTCTTCTTTGACGTACCTCTTTTAAGCCTTCTCTTACGGATGTAGAGTTTGTCTTTTGGGAAGAACAGAACCTCCAGAATGTTTTTATGGAAGTGTAGAAGAGAAATAGTCAGGTTTTGGATGAACTTCAATGCTCAAAATGGTGTGAGGAGGAGAGGGAGGAGGTTCCCTTTTATAAGGGAGGAGAGGGGCACCTTAGGCAGAACTTAAAATATTATTTTATAATAAAGTCATATTCAGTTTTTAATAGCTCCAAATTTATTTATTTCGAAAATAAAGTGGGGATGGGTCGAAATCATCTCAACTAATAGATTTTAGACAGGTTTGGGTTATTATATTAACCTTATCTTTTAGTTTTAACTCTTAGTTAATTAGATTGACATTTACCCTGTCACTTTGTATTTTTATATTATATAGTAAATAAACTTAGCATATAAATCCAAGTGACCCCCAAGTGGTCCATTAATGATACACCTATAATAATATAAGTATCTTGGCCGAACCTTATATTTTTAGGAATATAATAACATTTAATAATATAATATTTGTTTTAAAAACTTTTTTACGTCAATTTTAACACTATTTGGTAATTTATTTTTGTGAAAATCATAACAGCATGATTAGTTCAAAAAAAGTTAATTACATAAATAATAACATGTCATATTAACCTATATAATTATTTTAATTCATGAAAAGTCTCAAATTACATTTATTTGGGTATTTATAACATCAATTATGTTAATATTTCATTAATAAGATAATTATTGCATCATCATTGTGTCATAAATAAATTAAAATATTTAATTTATAAAAATTTTAAATAAAATACCATTATGTATGAAATATTTGTATCTTTATAATGAATATTTATAGTCGAATTTATCTAATTTATAACCCTATATTAAAAATGATTTAGTTATTAAACTTTGATTTTAACTATTTTAACCCTTCTTTAAATAAATTAATAATAAATGTCCTAATCTAATCCAAGTAGACCTAAATGGTCATATTTTATTCCTAAGGTTGTTTTTGGTCGAATAAAACTTATCCAATAGAATTATTACATGTTTTAGGGTAATAATAATATCATTTTTACCCTTAATTACCCTATTTACTTTTAACCGTGGTAAATAAAAGTAAAAAGTTACTATTCACCAAAAAATATTTTCATCTCATTGAACCAAATTTTAGTCCTTGATATTAACCGTGTCTCTTGTATTTTCGAAATTCCACTCACAGAAGTTGTAAAATTATGTTTTATCTGAATTTCCAAATTCTTCTTGGAGGTGGGTAAAAGACGGTGAAAAGTTCAATAAAATTTTTATATATCTAAAATTATTATAAAATGACTCCAATGAATTACATTGAACTTATATAGGTATTATGTATCAATTTTGACCTAAAATAAATTTAAATAAAATAAATAATTATTTAAATAAAAAGTCGGTTTTTAAATAGTAACTTATTGTTTTCATTATTCATCAAAAGTTGAAAGTTTTCAGAAAAATACCAAAAATTCACCCTAGGATAATTTCGATATTCCGAATCCAAAAATGAAATCCATTTTGAAAGATAAAATTTCTAAAAGTTTAAAAAGTGCTTATTACTATTCATAATGGCTAGTTTATATAATATTTTACTAGCATATCTTTGTTTAGTGAAACTCGTTACTGCGTACAACACACGCTATCGTGGAAGGTCGAGATTGCGTGTAATGTAAGCCAAGTTAGGGTTGTGTGTAGTGCAAGCTCATTTTTGTGTAGCGTACAACACAAGACATCAATGAAATTAAAAAAGAATATTTTTCATAAAATCTCGGGGTGTAACATTCTACCCCCCTTAAAATTAATTTCGCCCTCGAAATTCGTCAGAGTTATAAACAGTTTACTACTTGAAAGTTTCTTTAATAGAAACCCACATAGTAAAAAGGAATACCAAAACTTGACTTTAAAAACTAAAGTATGAAACGTAACGGTTACTTGAATTAACTAATCACTGGGTTTCCACATAGGAGAACATAGGTGAAAATATGGATATGGAAGAGAAATATAACCATCAACTTTTGATGAATAGTGGTAGAGGACATGGCTATGAAAAAACCAACAATCACAAAGCCATAAATTTGTGATGATCTAAGGTATCATCCGATTCACCAGATATGAGATAACTAAGACAATATTTTTTGTTTTCAATATCATTTCCCTAAAGTTGAGGAATTTTTATTAGAACAAATACTTACTTTATTTCGGTATAATCTCACCATTTCTCGTGACTCAAACAATTTCCACTTCATCTCTTAAAGAAATGAAGTTGAATTTGTCTTCTATGAAGTGTTAGCAGATTATGCGATTGGATGATAGGTCATTCCATCTATTTCTATGGCAAAAAGTTTAGAACAATTTATTAAATATACAAAAGTCCATCTATGCTGAGATTAATCATATATGGTTGCTAAAATGGACTTATAATTTAGCTATCATATATCTTAATAAAATAAAACTAGTTTCTACTAACCAAGGACTTCTGGTAGGCTATTGGTAGGCGATAAAGGCCTCTCGCACTTTGGTTGTGGGTTCAATTCCCACATACTTGTCTAACACGACGGGTTGTTGCCCATCCTCCAGTTTGTCCTTTTTCTAAAACCACATTATTATAACATCCCATCAATAATATCGAAAAAAATTTCTTTCCTTAAATAATACTAACTTATGTCCAACACATTCCATTCCAATCTTTAGGCTTATCTAAAATACTTCTGTCTAAACTCATAGTATAAAGAGAACGGTTACAAAAAAGGGTCTTATAACAATCATGTGAATACCATCATTTATCCCTCATATATCAAAAGATATATCTTGTAAATCGCATTCCAAACATGTGAATACCTCAATCTTGTATTCTCTTGAAAAATGAAATCCCATTAAATCTTAGTAAAAACATGAATGCTGTCAAAAGTTAACTCTTTCCACATACCAAAATCCAAAAAATCTATATACTCTAACCATGATATAACTTTTTCCTTATATCAGTCATGAGCTCATGAATACTGTCAAACATTTCATTTTCTCCTTATCCCTTCATTATGCGCATATCATCTTCTTTCCAAAAATATCTCAATCACTTTCTATGGTTACCGGTACCATAAAATTATTGAAAACCAAAATAGACCAACACATAAATATTCAAATATTCCACGATACTATATACAACATTATTTTGGATTCCCATTACATAAACACTTAATCATTCCACCACATCGTTGCCATATTCAACATCGCCAATAGTGATCGCATGTGACTTCCCTTTGTCCTTTTCCTTAAGTGGTTGCTCATGTCGATCATCATTAACCCTTGGATTGATTATCATAATGACCCATTTCGTTGCACTTGAAGCATTGAAGTGTTGGTGGTGCGTTCTCTACAGTCTTTTCTTTATTCACATCATTAGCAACCCTTTTTCCATTACTTTGACACTCAGCTTCTTGATGACCTTCTTTTCCACACTTAAAACATTTTCTATTCCTTTTAATACAATCTCCACCATGCTTCTTTCCACACTTTGAGCATAAAGAAACATCGATCTTCTTTTCCTCATTGTTCTGAGATTTCTCCTTGAATTCCATCTTTCGTTTCTTGTCCACACCATGAGATGGATATGTAACACCGACTTCTATTTCTACCTTGATATCACAACAAACAATTTATTCATAGCTACTAAAGTCTCTTATAGCTAATGCCCTTTGAAGACTTGGTTGTAAGCCACTGAAGAATCGATCAACTTTACATTCAGGTTGGATGATAAAGCCAGAATCATACCTTGAAAGCCTTGTAAAATTTTCTTTGTATATACCGACAGATTCATCATCATTTTTCTTAAGCTCAAGGAACTCCTTTTCCATATTTTTTTGAAGAATACGAGGGAATTACTTACTGAAAAACAAGTTCTTGATCTCATCCCATTCCACGGATTCAATTTCATCTTTGGGCCTTGTATTCTTAATTAGAGTCCACCACTGGTCCGCTTCACCTTATAAACGGTAAACATCTAGAATTACTTTATCATGTTCCGAATAGTGAAGTATGGAAAATATGTTTTCAATGGTACTAATCCATTATTCAGCAACAAGTGGATCAAAAGACCCATTGAGAGAAGGTGGATGTAGCCTCATTAAGGACTCAATAGAATATTGTTCCCTTCTCTGCTCATTCAGAAGTCCAGAATGATTCATAGCTTGTGTAAGTATAACAATAACATTTTTAACTCCATATCCCATAACATTTGTTTGTTCAAGAGGAAAATCATTGCATTGTCCATTACATTGATCAAAACAGTTCCTTCGGGTTCCAACCATCATCTAAAACCCAAAAAGAATAGTGTGAGAGGAAAAAATCATGCTAGGGAAAACAACATAATAAAGGGGGAGTACCTTCAATATCTAACATATTAGGTTTAATTCTAATATCGTTTCTGTAGTTCTATGACTATAACCTATACGTATAATTATCCTTAGGGACATCCCTAGACATACCTTAGAAATATCTCTAGGGATCTCACTAAAGTTTTTGCATCCTAGTTTCCAAAGGTTAACTAAACCTTTCCTCTGATACCAACTGTAGAGACCCAAATCTTGACATAAATAGACATTACATTACTTTTGTGGAATACTTAATACATAACAAAAACTGACTCCAAAGGACCGTAATAGTTTAGTGTCTTTGGAAACTCGGAACGTAATCTTCTAATCATGGTGAAAAATCTTCAACATCTCCCATAAAGATCTTCCCCTTTTGGTTTTCTTACCTAAAAATTTCTTTAAATCCTAGGGAAATGAAAACAAATAATGGGTGAGCTCAAAATCTCAGTAAGGGTAAGCATGGATAAAATAAAACAAATCATATACATTTGAACTTAAAAACATGAACATAATTTTTAAAAATCAAAATCTTGGGCAATGACCTAAAACATGGAAGTACATAAGGAATAGATCATAAATAAACATTAATCATGATAAAATTGAGTGGGAATAAAACATGTGATTGTGGAAACCATTAATCACATGATATTATTTCCATAGTATCCAATGAATTGCTGCCAAGACCATCTTAGTGGACAAAGTCCCATTCGGAATCGGGTTCACTCCTCGTTTCGGTCCTGTATCACTGAACCAGATTAACTTACCATTCCAGCCATGTCTATATCATGAGATATAAATCTTTACCCAATGCATTGGAGGGAGATATAGGTCCTACCCATCTCATAATGAAATCATTCATTCATGTTCCACAAAATCATAAATCATACATCATAACAAAACCCATGTAATAGAATGAGATTCTTAAACATCATGCCATCATAACATAATCCATATAAGATAAAAGGACATCATAAAAATAATTCCATCATAACATAATCAAATAAATGTAAAAATAGGGATAGAAACAGAACCCTATATTATCTTAGATGGAAAATAATTTTGATAAAATGCTTGAACTCCATTCTTGAGGAAAATATCTTTTCTACTTCAAATTTTTTTTCCCTTTCTTAAAAAGTCATATAATTTTAAAATAAAAGAAGTTGATTAAAAATAAACATTAAATATTGTAAAGGAATATTCATGGAAATAATGTTCTAAAAAACCATTCATTCCGTATAAGTTAAAAAAATTCTTCTCGTACTTTGGCCGGAAAAGTCAAAAAGTACCTCGTAGGAAAAATGAAAAAAGATTCCTTTCATATCTTTTACTAAAAACTTACTGAAGGGTAAAATTGGATTTAAACAATTTTAGGAGGATAGAAATAATATTACATATTGACAAAACATGGATGTGGATGATAAATATATCCCAGTAATTACCGAAGTATAAACAATCTCGGATAAAAATTGAGATTGCGATATTTTTCCTTACCTTATGTCTGATATGCTTCGTATGTATCATAACCTCCTATATAATGATTTAAATAATGTCATTTACTTCTTACAGAATCATATTCACTGTTATGATATCATATATAGTTTACTTATTACTTTATATTACATGTTCTTTTGTAAATTAGATGGAAAAGCAGTAATTTGGGTAAAATCGTTTCATTTATTGTATGTGTTTTGACTTGTTGTTCTTGATATTATTACTTATATACTTATTTACTTAATTCCAGAATGTTAAACATGATTTATATATAATATATATTCATCATATATATATATGATATATCGATAAATGGAATGAAATACACCATTCATGGATACGGTAGGTCGTACGTACGCATGAACAATGTTTTCGTTTCCTTATTGAGTTGAATGGAATTAAGTAGATGACATATATATATATACAGTATAATTATTATGTAATATATCTCATTATTATTTATTATATATACTTTATAATCATCCATGATTGGTTAACATGGAGAATGAATCTCATCACGTCATGGAGATGGTAGTCCGTACGTACGCACGAGCGATGATATCATTCCCATGATTGTGGAATTGTATTGAAGTGTATGTAACATATTTAAGAATAAATATCAATTTACAATAATCATATATAGTTATTTATTTACACCATTATACCCATCCAAGTAAGGTGGTGGTCGAAAACAGATTACACCACGACATGGAGGCGGTATTCCGTTTGTACGCACGCGCGGTGATTTCGTTTTCCATAGGATGGATAGAAGGTGAAATAGGGTTTTTTAATATTTATAATAATATATCAGTATATGAGTAATACATATGTTATTACTTTATAATGATACAACTAAATAAGAAGAAGTATAAGAAGAAATAAACTTGAGAGAATCGGAAGAAGAGATTACCTCTTCTTCGATGCACCTCCTTTAAGCCTTCTCTTAAGGAAGTAGAGTTAATCTTTTGAGAAGACCAGAACCTCAAGAATGTTTTTAGGGAAGTGGAGAATAAAAATGGGCAGGGTTTGGATGAGCTTCAAGGCTCAAAATGTTGTGAGGAGGAGAGGGATGAGGTGACCTTTTATAAGGGAGGAGAGGGGCACCATAGGAAAAACCAAAAATATTATTTTATAATAAAGTCATATTCGGTTTTTAATAGATAAAAATTGATTTATTTCAAATATAAAGTTTGGATGGGTCAAAATCCTCTCAACCAATAGATTTTATATAGTTTTGGGTCATTATATTAATCTTATCTTTTAGTTTTAACTCTTAGTTATTTAAATTGACATTTACCATGTAACTTTGTATTTTTATATTATATAGTTAATAAACATATCATATACATCCAAGAGACCCTAAAGTGGTCCATTAATGATACACCTATCATGATATAAGTACCTTTTCTGAACATTAGATTTATATGAATATAATAACTATTAATAATATAATATTTGTTTTAAAAACTGTTTTTTGTCAATTTTGACACTATTTGGTAATTGATTTTTGTGAAAATCATAACAGCATGATTAGTTCCAAAAAAGTTACTTATATCAATACTAACATGTCATATTAACCTATAAAATTAGTTGAATTCATAAAAAGTCTCAAATTACATTTATTTGGGTATTTATAACATCGATTATGTTAATTTTTTATTAATAAGATAATCATTGCATCATCATTGTGTCATAAATAAATTAAAATCTATAATTTTTAAAAATTATAAATAAAATTCCATTATGTAGGAAATATTTTTATCATTCTAATTAATATTTATAGTCGAATTTATCTTATGCAGAACCCTATATTAAAAAGGATTTAGTTATTAAACTTTGATTTTAACTATTTTCACCCTTCTTTAAATAAATTAACAATAAATGTCCTAATCTAATCCAAGGGGATCTAAATGGTCATAATTTATTCCTAAGGTTGTTTTCGGTCGAATTACACTTATCCAATAGAATTCATACATGTGTTAGGGTAATAATAATATCATGTTTACCATTAATTACCTTATTTACTTTTAACCGTGGTAAATAAAAGTAAAAAGTTACTCTTCACCAAAAATTATTTTCATCTCATGAACCACATTTTCGTCCTTGATATTAACCGTGTCTCTTGGATTTTAAAAATTCCACTCACAGAAGTGGTAAAATTATGTTTTATGTTAATTTCCAAATTCTCCTAGGAGGTGGGTAAAAGAAGGTGAAAAGTTCAATAAAATTTTTATATATTTAAATTATTATAAAATTACTCCAATGAATTACATTGAACTTATATAGGTATTATGTTTCAATTTTGACCTGAAATAAATTTAAATAAAATAAATAATTATTTAAAAAAAGTCGGTTTTTAAATAGTAACTTAGTGTTTTCACTATTCATCAAAAATTGAAAGTTTTCATAAAAATACAAACAATTAACCCTAGGATATTCTCGATATTCCAAATCCGAAAATTAAGTCCATTTTGAAAGATAAAATTTATATAATTTTAAAAAGTGGGTATTACTATTCATAACGGCTAGTTTATATAATATTTTTATAGCAAATCATTGTTTAGTGAAACTCGGTATTGCGTACAACACACGCTATCGTGGAAGGTCGGGATTGCGTGTAATGTAAGACAAGTCAAATTTTCATGTAGTGCAAGCTCCTTTTGTTGTAGCGTACAACACAAGACATCAATGAAATTAAAAAAAAAATCATAAAATATCGGGGTGTTACAAGGAGGCCCATGAATAGAGGACTTGGGGCTTACTCCTAAGGAGGATTCCCAAATTTAAAGAAATTAAGACTGGGGATTACTCCTGAAAAGGAGGCCCAGGTCAGAGATCCTCTCATTTTAAAGGATGAGGTTTAATGAATGAAATCTATATCCTTAGTGACATAAAGATATGTAAATCACTAGGTTTTAAGAGATGTTCCACATAATTCCTTTCAGATAAACAAGCCAACAATGGAACCATTCCAACAACATCTTTGAAGAGGGTTTTGAAGGCTATTTCTTGAAGAGGAGAGGTGGATTTGAAGAAAAGATCTGAATAGGCAGGAGAGGCACCCAAAAAGAAGTAGGCGCGCAGGTCTTGTTGGGGCGCGCAGGTACTGGTCACGCATGTATACCTGCACGACACATAGGTTCTTACGCGATGGTCAACCCATAGGGTAATACTTGGGTGAGGCTTGGCTCAAGCCCTTAGTATTATCCCTAAATACTTTTAAATGAGTGGGGCGCAAGTTCTATTGAAGGAATAAGGATGCGCACAAATGTCTTCATTTCCTTGAATGGTTAGACAGTTAGGCGCGCAGGTGTTGGTGAATTTCAACACGTAGCCCTTGTTCCCCCTCTTTAAATCTTCCGTTCTGGGAAATAAATTACCTTAGAAGTGTTCGGAAGGCTTCGAGAAGAGACTAGGGCACCGAGATCTCAAATATGAGTTTCTGGATTTTTCATCCCGAAATGGGGGCACCACAAGGGGTATTTATTGGCTACTGAAGACCCCGAGCGAAAATCAAATAGGGCTTCCAGGTCACCTGCGTGCTCAATATGTGGCGTGCAGGTATACCTACGCGACCATGATGAAACCCGCGCGGCTAAATCTTAACCAAATCCTTCTTCATGCCTTTGTCAATTTAATATGTTTCTTCAAAGGATGAATCACTTTGTGTTAAGGTATTCCCCTTTTTTAGTCGTTAGTATCTGTTACAGAAATGAGTGTCAACAAAATTCCCCCCTCAGAGTTGGATCTGAAAGGAATAAGGATGTGACTCTAAGGTACTGAAGAAAACCAAGGAATTGCGGCACGCAGGTTTTGAGCGGGCAGATAGCGGCGCGCAGGTGAGAGGCCTGTAGGCTTCGGCGCGCAGAGGTGCGGCCTAGCCAATAAATATTCGCCTCATTCTCACGTAAATCACCTAGCTCTCAAACATTTATGCTCTTTCCGCGCAGGTTTCTTTCGTCATGCAGGTTGCCGATTTTCCATGGTTTCATTGCTTCTTTTCTTTGTTGCGCTGTTGTAGAGGTATTTTGACCTGCGCGGTGATACCTGTGCGCCAAAACCTACACGACACAGTTACACCTATGCACCAACTTTGGACGTACGCGCCTTAATCCCTTATAAATTTTTTCTAATTTCATCAAAAAAATTTATGAAAAATTAAATTACTTAAGATTTAATTTATTCAACTTTTGAGCAGATTCAATGGATCTTAGAAGAATTGGAACGGCTGATGAACTGGCGAGCAAGCGGATTTATTATATGATGAACATTGTTGGCCATGATTACTATGATATCTGTGATAACACTCTCCCAGATTTCGCCAAGTACTTGAAGAAGCATCATCTTAATTTTCCACAGAGCATCTACTTGACTCTATATGGGCATGTTCATCTGCAAGATGTCAACATTCCAGAGGCAAAGAACTATCTCTCAAATTCTTGGTTTCAGAATCACACCAACTTTACTTCAGCAAATATCTCAAGTGGAGGAGCATTTGAAAATACTGGAACAATGGAGAAGGCCTATAGGATGCATCACAACCCTTGTGCGCCAGATCTAAAACCTAAAAATCCTGAGCTGCAACCACATTGTTATCCTTCAATCTTTTGAAATTCCCAGATGGATCAATCAAAAGGCTAGAATAAGATTCGGGACTTCCGTCCTAGAGGAGGTGTGAAGCCAACATGGATGTGGGCATACTGGGTGCAACAAACCTGTGCAGAGTTTGTCGAGGATTTGAAAGGAGTTGCTATATATGAAGCCATCTGGGATGGGCAGACATATGTCTACGGGAATGATGAGTTTGTGCCGGAGCTAATCAGCTGCTGGAGCCCAGAAACCAATTCTTTCCATCTGGATCATGGATAAGTAGGAATTAGTTTGTGGGATTTCTACAAGATCTCAGGGGCTCCAATTCTGGGCAACATGTATGATGAATTCATCCCCCCCAAGGAGACTAGAAATGATTCCTAGAAGACTTTTGATTTGGCTCGGGAGTTATTGAAAATGTTCTACAAGCTCAAGAATTCCAAGACCTCCAAAACTCATTCCAGAAAGGATATCCATCTAGAGGAGTGGATGGATATTTTTCTTACCAAGATGAAGGGGGAGTGGACCACCTGTAATAGTCCTACTATTTGCCCCAAAATAGAGAAGAGGGGTGCTCCTGACACATTCTGGCCGACTCTAGAAGAAGGAGAATTTGATAAGTGTGGGTACAAAGTGGATCAGATAATCCCAAAAAAGACTCGTCTTATGGGATTCATAGCCTTGTAGCTCAATGTTTATCTTCTACCAGTCAGGGATTCGAAGGGAGGAGTCAGGCCAGGGACCTTCGTTATGGTAGCCAATTTGGATGAGAAGAAAATGGTTGGGTTGGCCACCCCCATTTTAGTGAAGATTCACAGGAGATTACTCCATGTCTTTATGGGTAAGTCTCCTTTGATAATAGCGGGACCATTCCACGTTTTTCAGGGATGGATTGCCACTCATTTCAGGACATATAATGTACATAATGGAGTACAGGTTCTTAGAATCTCTTTCAGACCATCTGTGCAAGAATTTTCTAGAGTTTCTCCATTAGCTCTCAACATAAATGATATGAAGGTTAGGTTAAGCATGTACAAGGAATTCAATTTTGTTCCTCATAGAAACCCACCAACCAGGAGGTTTTTTGATGATGGAACAACCGGCCTGGAATTTAGGTCGTACATGCTGGCTTGAAGAGATGGTGTACTGGCCACCAGGATTGATATAGAGATTATATGTGAGGCCTATGCTCCGTACAGATTTGCACGCCAATTCAAGTTCCTGCAGCAGACTATTGTATCCCCTCCGGTGCATGTCAGGTCAGAGTAGTATCTGATGGACTCCCGACAACTATGGTTGCTGACATCTATGGAGAAGACTGGGGTAGTGCTGGATCTACAAGTTCATAAAGCAGCGAGTAACTTGACTACATGGTATACTGAGAACTGGATAGCATCATACCCTGAAAGGGTGATGAATCATCCGGTTTATCAGGTGGTAAAAAAGAAAATAACTGTAGAGAAATAAACCCTTCATTGAGAAGGTGACGCTTTCCCACCTGGAGCTGATTCACCAGGATCCTCACCTAGGGCTGACTCGCCAGATTCCCAAGATGGGGATGATGAGGCACAACATGCGGAAAAGTGGCCTCATGCTAGATATAGTCCTCCCGTCATAATCAAGAGACCCACTCCATCAAATCCTAGTGAGTTACTTTATTGGGGTAATTTAATCACCATTACATTATAGAGAAACAAGTCTTATTTTATTATCCTTTATCTGTAGTTGTAGGAGCTGGGAAGAAGTTGAAGTCCAAAATTGTAGGACCATCCTCATAGCCTTCTGGTACACATGCTGAATATTTACGACCAGAGGTTGTTCAAACATGGAGGAGTTTATATTAAAATACTGAAACCCCCTGGCAGGATTTATGTGAAGGGCTACACATCCCTGGAATAGGGAATCTTCAGGCTTCTACTGATATCTGTTTTGAGGATAATCCCTATGAAGTGCGGGATTATGTCAGAGAGCTAGAGATACTCATATATTCCATCGATGATTCTATTCTTTTCACCAAGCGGGTGAAGGAAATGATAGATCATGGCGCCACTGAGGGGACTGGTGGTTCCAAAGATGAGGAGTGGCATGATTACGTGGCCCTTGAATATGTATGATTCTTTCCTTATTTCTTATGCAACTTGATTTCAGTCAAAGATTTGTCACTCAAGGAAATTATTTTCTTTATCCTTCAGCTTGGAAAGAAAGAAACTACAAAGGTTACTTCACCATAGTATTGCCCTAGCGGTACTACCATCGGGGCTAATGAATCTCCTCGTGAGCTGGGTGAGATATATCCAATCCAGCAGGCCATGGAGGAGGAGTTAAACATGGAATTTCATTCTCCAATTCCTGTATTTGGAGATGATGATGTCATCACTCCCAAAAAGTCGAAGAAACAAAGACACCAAAGGAAGAAGTCCATAGCTCAACGCTTCATCAGTAGTGGTAAGTCCTTCAGATAGTCATGAGTCTTAACCCATGAAAAGTTTTCTCATTCTTCTTGGGATTGTAGGGGCTTATTCAATTTCCCCTTTGAGGGAGAGGACTGAACCTCCTCTATGAACGACGAAGGGTGTTGGTGAACAATCACAAGTTCATGCTGGCTTGGCTGCTCCTGAAGAGGAACCAGCGTCTGTTCCCCGTATCACTCCAACTGCTACTACAAGAAGAGAAGAACCTGCTTCTGGTAAGTTAACAATGATTCATATAATGTTTAATGAAACATCAACTGACTTCCATTCTTTGATACTTTACGTTCAACCCCTGCACTAGAGCTTCTTCCGGCCATTGAAACTGATGCCTCAATTTTATCTGAAGAATTTTTACAGGGTCATAGGCTACAGGATGTGGGTCTCCAAGTAGATAAATCAAATTCTCCCACTGCTGAGACTAACTAGGAATACGAGATATCATTATATGAAATGATGAAACTTGGCGCATCTTTTGAATATATTTTAGATCAAGTTAAATTACCATGTAATTTAGAGGATTTTGTACGTGAGTGTTATCCTTCGTCCAATTAAAATAACTTCTTATTACATCTCTGACCATGATTGGTTAAAATGTGCAGTTCGATCTGAGCAAGATGTTGAACTGCCAATGCCTGAAGGGGGTATAGAAAGCCCTATTATTACAGAGACATTATCTCAAGTGGAGCTTTACCTGGAAGAGCTTCCATAAAATCATCCTGAAAATCCTATTGAAGCTAGGAAAGAAGGGGAGGAGCCTTCTCATGCTGCTGATTTACCATTGGGTAAGGGATAACAATATTTGCGACTGTACTTAATTTGAAATAAAGCCAACCAACTTTTGTTATCCTTTGAAACTAACCAAATATTTCAATTGATTATGCAGGGCCATCAATTTTAGTGGCTAAATCTGGAGTTGAAGCCTCATCCTCCTCCCTAATGGGAATAGAAATGGAAGTAACAAGGATCAGGGGGTAAGGAGAAGAACAGGGGACTTCTCTAAGTGCATTAATCCCGGATTATATTCCCCCCTGTGACATTGATGCTGAGTTAGACCCGGAGATACAAAAGGTGCTCCAATTTTCATGACACAAGGCATGGCGGAACATATATAAGATCATATCTAAAGTGCCTTTTGAAGAGCTGTCATCGAAGATCCCTCGACTGTCATCCCTATTCATCATGTCAAGACTTGGTATTTTTGGATATCAAGAGATCCATGCCACTATGAAACAAGTCATTTTAAGGAGGGAGTAGGAGCAGAGGTACCGTCAAGACCTGACCAGGGTCAGGATGTCATCCAATATTAGCGAATTTGAGTCTGCGGTATCCCGAGCTGATACTGATCATGCTACCAAGTTAAAGGAGTTGAAGCATAAGATCAAAGAGAAAGTCGTCCAACAGATGAATCTTTAGGAACAGTTAGATGTTATTACTGGGGAACTTGACCAACTTAATAATTCACTGAAAGGAGATAAAACGAATGGTATGAAAGCCATTGCAGATGCCCAGAAAGCACTCCATCAAGCTGAAAAGAGTGAAGTTGGTCGAGTTCCTGAGCTTCAAGTGGCTGCTGATGAAGCTCGGGATGCCGTAAATCAAATGAAGATTTATGTTGACAGCCTTTTGTAATTCTTGGAAAAGATAAGAGACTCCAGTCTGTGGATGTCCTTCTAACTCTTGTGCATAAAATGAAAAATACTTTCATCTTCAATCATTTTTCCATGCCTTCTGTTGCTACTTGCTTAAAATTTTTACCTAAGCCAATGGGCATAGTAATCATAGTTTGATTTTTACTAGGACTATTAGAAATAACCCTACAAACTTTGAATCTTTTAATTGCTCAATATTACCTAAATTATAAGAAATTTATGTTTAGTGAGCTGGGACTTGACTTTTGTTCAGAGTTCCCTTGTCTTTTGTGGGTAGTTTAAAGTCGTGCACATCGGACATAAAAAGGATAAAGTTTAAGTTCAAAATAGCATTGACCGAATGGATTAAAAATTGACTCAATTCCTTGAAAATTTATCTGAAAACATATTATGACACTCAAGTATGAGGGAAAACATGTAAACTATAAATTAAGAAATTTTGAATATGAGGAATGATATGAAAAAAGGGATAAAAGGAATTAGAAGAAGTATTTCACAAAAATGAAGTTACCACTATTTAAAAACCCCATTAGGGGTTGAATTATGCAGGGCCACTTAAGGGGATTGAATGCATAGTCAAATAATAGCATCTTTTGGATGATAGGTCTGTTATATAGACTACTTATGCAAGGCTGCCTAAGGGCACATGCTACATAGTCAGGCAAAAGAACTCTTAGATATTTACTTTTCTACTGCTAAAAAGCCAGTGAAAGTTTATGGAGATTCAAATTTTCCAAATCATAGAGTTTCCTATATGGACAGAGGTACTTGAATATGGAGAGGATATTTCCAATCAAGATTGTCTAAGAATTGGATGAATATCACTCCTACAAAGGTCTGACACAAATTTAGGGAAGGGAAATATAAACCATAGACTTGAATACTTTCATATCATGAAAAAGAGTATGGGACAAATATGTTTAGGATAGTTATTTTTGTGGATCCCTACATATTGTTGTTAAGATAACTAAGGCCAAAAGAGGTTTTCTTCCAAAGAATGAAGTCACCATTATTTAACAAACCTGTTAGGGGGTTGAATTATGCAGGGACACCTAAGGGAATTAGCTTCATAGTCAAATAATAGCATCTTTTGGCTGACAGATCTGTTATGTGGATTGTTTATACAAGGATGCCTAAGTGCACGTGCTACATAGTCAGGTAAAAGAACTCTCAGAAATTGGAAATTTTTTGAACAGAAGTCAAGAAAAGGGTTATGGAGATTTGGAAGTATTTAAGGTTAGGAATATAACGCACCAAAATGGGCATTGTCCAATGTATGTAAAGATACACAAACCAATGCTAACCATTATCATATTATAGTTGGGTCCTGAATTGAGATGTTGGAATTCAATACATATCTCATTAGAATGAGAATCAAGCCAAATGTCATTCTTAAAATACAGTCTTAATGTCATGTGGGATGAGAGTGTAGGAGATCTTAGTTTAGGGTTATAGAGCTCGGACCATTATAAGGAATACACAGTGAGTGTTAGTTATAAACCTGATGTGAATGAAGAACATGGTTTTCATACCACATTCATGTTTTCACAAGGGGACTTTTACGCCAAGGGACTGAAAGTGAAATTTTGGGGTTTGTTCCAAAGACTTGGGGTTGGATTCAAGGGACGCTCAAATGTTCCTATGTATCCCATAAGGATGGGAATCAAGCCGCATGTAGTTCTTGAAATACCCTTTGTACAGATTTGTTTCATAAAAGTGAAGGGTGAAAGGGGACTTTAGTGCAATGATGGTTTGACCCAAGATAAAAGTATAGGGAATTGTCATGTATGCACATAGTCTTTAGAATATAACATGATTGGAGATCAATGTAAATAATTATTCCCTCTCAGGTGAGGGTTTCAAAGAATGTTGTAATCTATTGTTGTACATGACAATAGTGTTGTACAGTTTAACATCATATAGCAAGGACAAAGGTGAACCAATATGAAGATATTGATTCTAGGGGTGGCTTCACGAATCTACATCATATGAGATGGAGTTGAATCGAGTTGAAGAGATTGGTTTTCAACTTGAACCTCATGAGGTTGCCTACGTACCAAGCCTAGAAGGCAAGGATAAAAGTCCGCATAGTTGAATTGAATAATGAATTAGTGATCAAGTTGTTTTTGAGGACAACGATCTAAAAAAATTGAGTTGGGACTTACACATGGTTAGTGGCCCAGATAAGGTGTTATGGTTGAAGTTTACTCTAAGCTCGCGTGAGTCATACTCGGTGTGAGAAACAAGAGGTATCAACAACCCTAACGATGCACAGATTAATGTCATGTAAGACATAGAAGGGACTGTGCGGTTTAATGTCATGTAGTAAGGACAACACATTTTAACGTCATGTTGGACAAAAAAGGGACAATACAATTTAACGTCATGTTGGACGACCGAGTGTTGTACAGTTTAGTGTCATATAGCAAGGATGTATTACTATGCAGTTGAATCTCTTGTAGCGAGGACAATGCGGACACAATTTAATGTCATGTTGGACGATTGTGTGAATAGTTTAAGGTCATATGCATGGACCGAAATGATGTACTTGTTTCATACAAAATACTTCTTTAGAAATATGGCATTGGTTAGAGCCGTGATGAGTTCTCCATCCATTGATATTAAAAAATAAGCTCCATTCTAGTAGACCTTATGTATTGAGTAAGGTCCTTCCCATTTTTGTTCAAGCTTGGGAGGTTTCTTTCCTGGTATCATTGGAGTTCTGAGAACCAATACCAATTCTCCCTGAATGAATGAACGAAGATGAACTTTTTTGTTGAAAGCTCGTGCTATTCATTTCTGATAGACTTTCAAATTGTGAAGGGTGCACAATATTTTTTCATCTAATCGTTCCAATTCATCCAATCTATTTTGAGATTTTTGATCTGTAGATGACTGATCACAAATGGATACTCTGAGTGAGGATAATTGAACCACAATGGGAAAGACTGCTTCAGTTCCATATACCAATGAATATAGAGTTGACCGCATTGCAGTGCGGGTGGTGGTTCGATAAGCCCATAAAGAATGAAAGAGTTTCTCAGGCCATGAATTCTTATCTTTATCCACCATATTTTGAAGTATATTTGAATGAGTCTTTTTGAAGGCTTCTATCTATCCATTGGCCACTACATGATACTGAGATGAATGGTTGGATTTGATGTTGTATTCTTGATACAACTTCCTTACCTCGAATGAATAGAAGTTGGTACCATTGTCCGTCAATATGGTATGAGAGACACCAAATCTGGAAATGATGTTAGAATTTATGAATCTAACAATGAATTTAGAACTAATTTCTTTGAGAGGTATTGCCTCTTCCGGTTTAGATAAGAATTCAGTAGCAGTAAAAATATACTTAAACTACTTGGCTGTAGCTGAAGGGTAAGGTCCCACCACATCCATTCCCCATGTGGCAAATGACCACGAGTATTTAGTTATATGAAGAAACTCTGGAGGTTGATGAATGAAGTTGGAACATACATGGCATGAATTCCACATATTCGTGAAATCAACACAATATTGTATCATTGAAGGCCAAAAGTATCTAAGAATTCGAATTTGATGAGATAATCAATGTCTAGACTGGTGGGCACCACAAACTCCTGCATGTACTTATTTCATGACAGCCATTGTCTCTTCACCATCAATGCATCTGAAGATAATTCCATCAAAACCACTTTTGTAGAGAATTTTTTCTAGGTGATCAGGGCTGTCATAAAGAGTAATATTGACCACATGTCACCGGATTTGTTCTTTCCCAACTCTATCAAGTGGAAGTGTTCCATTTTGAAGGTATTCCCTGATAGGTGTCATCCATCCTGTAGTATGACCATATGGTTTAGAAATGGGACTAATTTCATTAATTTCCTCTATTCTAGTTTGAACATAAGGTGAAATTGTATGATGGTGGGAAATACTGCTGATTGTCTCATCGTGATTTGGATCTGCCAGAGTTGTGGCTATATTAGCCAGTGCATCAGATTGAGCATTTTGTGATCGCGGGACATAAGAAAATGTTGGTTCTGAATAAAATTCCACCATTAACTCTCTAACGTAATAATACAAAGGGGTTAACTCTTCTTTTATGATGGCATAATCCCCATTGACATGGTTGATTACCAGGTCTAAATCACCTTTCACCTTTAAGTGATTCACTTGTACCTGAAGCGCCAAATCCAATCCTACGATGAGAGCTTGGTATTCTACTTCATTATTTGTACCACCTTCCCACAATAAGAAGGAATAAGGTAGTAGTTCCTTTTTCGGGGAAATGAGAAAAATTCCTAACCCAACTTTGTTGAATTTAGGATCTTCAATTTTCTTCCCTGTTGGACTTATAGAAGCACCATCAAAGTACATTTTCCATGGTTTAGTATTATCTTGAATAAAAAATACTTATTCATCAAGAAGTTCAATATCTAAAGATGTATCTTCTACTGAAGGGTGTTCAATAAGGAAATCAGCCAGATCTTGGCCCTTTATTTCCTTTTGAGACACATACAGGATATCAAATTGCTACAAAATAACTTCCCACCTTTCCAGACGTCCTGTAAGCATTGGACGACTAAGGATGAATTTGAGCGGGTTTTTGCAAGATACCAATTGGACCTCATGATGTTTCAAGTAGTGTCTCGACTTCTGAACTGCAATGATTAATGATAGGTAGCACTTCTCAATACTTGATTATCGAGTTTATGCTTCAAGCATAGTCCGACTGAGATAGTAGAGGCTATTTTCATTACCAGCATCATTCTTTTGGGCAAGGAAGGAACCCAATGATCGCTCTAAAGCTGTCACATAAAGAATAAGTGGCCTTCCTTCAATAGGTGGAATTAATACCAGTGGAATCAAGAGATATTTCTTGAGAACATTGAATGCTTCTTGACATTATTCAGTCCACTGTTAAGTGACTCCCTTCTTCATCAATTTGGTGAAGGGTAAACTTTTTCCTGTCTAATTAGCAATGAAATGCCGAATATAGGCTAAGTTTCCATGAAGTCCTCTAAATTATTTCAAATTTCAAGGAGGTGACATACCAAGTATTGAATTTTCCTTCTCCAGATCTACTTCGATACCACGATGGCGTACAACTAAGCCGAGAAATTTTCCTGAGGATACCCCAAAAGCACATTTTAAGAGGGTTCATCTTCAAATTGTGTTGCCGATGTTTATAAAATATTATTTCCAAATCAGCCAAGTGATTATAACGTTGTCTGGATTTAACCACCAAATCCTCCACATAACATTCAATAAACTTCTCTAAAAAAGTTTTTGAAGATATGGTGCATGGAACGTTGATATTTTGCACCTGCATTATTTATGATAAAGGGCATTACCTGATAGCAAAAAACACCAGGCTATGAAAGTTGTATATTCTTCATCTTATGGAGGCATTTGTATATGATGATACCCGAAATTTACATCCATGAAAGAAAGTGCTTCCTAGCCAGCTGTTGCATCAATTAAGAGTCCTGTGATTGGAACTGGAAAATCATCCTTGGGATAATGCCGATTATGATCTCTGAAATTAATGCAAACTCTAATTTTTCCTTTATTCTTTTTTCATAAAGACAATATTAGACAGACATTTGGGATATTGAACTTCTCTGAAGAAGTTATCTTTGATAAGATTATCCACCTCAGCTTCAATTTTGGAAGCATAAGTTGGGTGTGTTCTTCTTATGGCTTGCTTGAATCCTTGATGTTCTTCTGGAAAACCCAAATGATGAGTAGCAACATCAGGATCAAGGCCTGGAATTTCTGTATAGTTCTAAGAAAATATATCTAGATTTTTCTTCAAAAATGAAATATACATTTCTTGCTCTTCATGAGTCATGGTCGCACTAATTAAAGTGAGATATGGATCTTCTTTTGTACCCAGATATATTTCTCTGATTTCATCCATAGTGGTAGAGATACCCTCTTAAAATGTTGGAGGAGCATCCCTGAGATCTTCTTCTTCTTCATAAACATGTGTTATTTCTTCTGTTTCTACTTGAATAGTAGATGATGAAGCATAATTTCTAGGATCAAGAGAGATGTTAAAATTTGAACATCTTGAAGAAGAGGCTTCCATTTCTGACCCTATTTATGATGAAGGGTCTTCCTTGGGTAATAAAGAGGAGATGATGGATTGATAATCGACATCATCGTTCACCTCTAAAATTGCTATAACTTCTTCTGGCCTGATTGGCGAAGTATAGACTTAATGGATTTCAGCGGATGAAATGAACACATCTCTATTTGGGCTTTCATCATTTCTTGGTGAATCACCAATTTCTCCCATGTTGTTTGGAATGATTTCCGTAATTGACATTATGGAAGATTCCATAAGAGTATTTGGATTTGGTTCTATCCTGTCAATTTGACTGATAGGCAACACATAATCTGTACTCACATGTATTAATGGGTTTACTGGAATCTTTTCCAAACCATATAAAGCATTAACTTTGGTAACCTTCCTTATTGTGGATTTCTCCTTTCCCTCCATGTGATGGAATTCCGCCTCAATGTATTGAGATTCACATGTTTTGAATTGGTATTTATCACCATACAATGTCCCAATTTGGCCATTGAAACAATATTTTAGACATTGATGGTAAGATGAATGGATAACCACATGTTGATGTAGCCAAGGTCTTCCAAGACAAATGTTGAAAGCTGTGTCATGATGAACAACCATGAAATTTGAATTGGATACAAGATCTATAAACTGAGTTCTGAGTGTGATCTCACCCAGAGGTTCTAGTCCATTTTTATCATATCCTTGCAACATCAGAGTAGAAAGAGATAAATCAGATTCGATGAGGCCCAATCGATGAAGTGTACAAATTGGGATGAGGTTGACTCCTGAACCATTGTCAATGAAAACTCTTTGGATGTCTACATCATTGACCATTCTAGATAAGTACAAAGGTCTAATATGTCCATGCACAACATCATCATCATCTTCATCTGTAAAAGATATCACTGCATGTCATTCTGCAGGATCATTCTCTACATGGTAGACTTCAGCTGCAGCAATTTTAGTTGTGAATTCATGAGGACTTGACAAAGCCTCAATGAGTGACTACCGAAGATCATTTGATAAATTCAAGGCATCCAGAATTGATAACTTGGCTGGTACTTGGGCCAAATGTTTCAAGACATCATATTTTTTTATCTAAAGGTCTGTGTTTCCCAATAGGAACATGTGATTTCACAGGTTCCTTATAAGTTGATGCTTTGGAAGTAGATGCATCTTGTATCGGAGTAGGAGTTGGAAATACTCCTAGATTTGGAAGATTAGACCAAATAGGTATATTTAATTGCTGAGAGGAAGAAGGTGTAACCTCCAACTGATCCTCCAGAATGACTGTTCCAGGACTGAATCTTCCATGTGTGGAAGAACTTTCTTGTTCTTGTTGAGCTCACTAAAGGCCTCTGCCACGAGTTTCTGCAGCATATATAGTTCTAGAAAGGGTAGAGTTGGAATAGTGACTTCTGGGATATCCAGATCTTCCTCTGTATCCTAGTCCTCTATAACTCCCTCTAATTCCTCTGTTTGATATAAGAAAACCAGGTTCATCAAGATCGAAACTGTGACTGGATTAAGGATCTGTTAGTTGAATCATATTAACAGAACCAAAGATCAACTATTCGTCTGATGAAGACTCTGCCTGATTAGCCAATTTAGGTTGTGTCATTTGGTGGGACGGTGCCCGTTTCTTCGAAGTAGAAGGAATAAAATCTTCCAGAGTCATAGATAGCTTGGGGTTTGACAGAATTTCATCTTCTTCTGATTGTTCCTCTTTCTTTGAATTATGCCATTTCTTTAAGGATTTTCCCTCTGATGAAGGGTGATTTGCTGTGGTATTCATATTAGAAGACACAATTGGTCTCTTCAATTTCATTCTCAAAATGGCATGAGTTAGGTTGATCATTTTTCTGACCATCCAATCATCATATTTTTGTGCATTTTTTCTTTTTACTTATTTCCACTCGCCTTCTTCTTCTAGATCTATAGCAGTAACACATGCTATCGGAGATGAAGAAGCTTTCAATTTGACTTGTCCTGAGTTAACCATTTTTTATAGGAGGTCCTTGAAGACAAACACTCATGAATGGGATTCCCTAACATCTAATGAAATGGGAAATAGTTGGGATGGTCTTAATCTCCTTCCGTGTTTGGCCTTTTGGGCCTTGGCAATTGAACCAAATTATTTTCTAGAGCTGAAATGAAGTAACCAGGAACTTGTTCATTTTGAAAAGAATAAACTTTTCTCTTTAGATCCTAAAATTGTTTCCATCTTGGATCTCTGTGATCATCTTGATGAAATGACCTCTGTTTTTGATGCTCAGGAGGTGTATCCCTTCGATAAAATGAAGTTTTTGAAGTAGAAGAAGGTACAAGTGCTTGTTTGAGGGTAAATGTAGTAGTCTCTGCTCTACCCATTCTCCTTCCTGGAGCTGATGGAATTACATGAGTTTTATTCCTAGTCTTCATAAGAGAGACTTCAATCTGTTGAGAGATAGAAGTAAGGTCTCAAAACCCTCCTGTATATTTCACAGGGATCAAAGGTGTGCTCAAATCATCACGCAAATTTTCCACACAGATTGGAAACAATTCTTCTTGAGGGAGTTCTAAGCTTAGTGAATATGTTAATACCTTCCAGTGAGCAATGAAATCAGAAACCCTTTCATTCTACCTTTGCTAACAATTTGTAATATAAAAAAATGTTGTCTTTGTCAACGTTGAGCAGAATTTAAGAATGAATATTTGGAAGAGATCTTCCCATCCGGTAATTGACTATGATTGCAAGCTTGTATACCAAACAAAAGCAGGCCCTTATAATGACTGTACAAAACAACTGAGCTTAACTGCTTCCTGTTGCTGTGGGTTCCCATCATAGGATCACAACGAGAAACAAAATGTGTTAAGTGTTGCTCTGGGTCACCCAAACCATTATATATTGGAAATGTGGTACTTGAAAAATTTGATGGGGGAGGAATTGCATGAACCCATTCAGGGTAAGATCTCTTTTATGGTTTAATTTGAGCATGTTTTCCCTCCATAGCTTCCAACCGAGCTGTTAAAGACTCAATAGTAGTTATTAACTTTTGAGAAACATCCGGTTGAGCTTGGACCTGAGCAGGTGCAATAACTGGAGTTTGGACAGATGTGGTAGGTGGTACTGCAACTGATGATAATACCAATGGTTGTTTTTTCTCCTGAACCACATGATTAGACCTGTGAGGGTGTACTGGTAAAGGATGATATTCCTGATCCATCTCAGTAGCCGCAATAAATTCCCTTGGCTGACTGACTCCAGCATGCTTAGGAGGATGACTACTATGAAGTATTTCTATATTCAACCTCCTTAATTCCCTCATTTCATCCTCTTTTTGTGAAAATCTTTACTCTAGTAAGAGTGATTGGCCTTCTCCCGAGGAAGGGTATGTAACCTGATTCTTTCATTTCCCATTTTTGGAATCCTTTTGGAGAGGGGGAAGTTGATTATTTGAAGGATTACCCAGATTCTGGGTAATCTTTTGATTTCGTGTATGCACACCTTCTTCATTTGTGTCTGTGCATATAGCTTCTTGAGCAAGAACTTCTTCATCTGATCCCTCTGAGTGAGCCTCATCTGGGGGATCAACAAAAATGGCATTGATGACATTAATTGATGCATAACACATTGCATCCCTTCTATTTGAATTTCTACGATACTGTCTTTTTCATTGTCCTTGATGAGACATTGACTTTTATTGATTCGATCCCCCAGGAACTTCTTGACGAACCGTAATTTGGAGGGAATATCCTGATAGTTCGGCTCTTCGATCCTCTTATGTCTTCTTCCCTAATTGAGAGAAGACTGAATTTCTATGAGGAAGAGATTGAGGATTTGAAAAAGTCCCTAGTCTGGTGGACTGGGGTTGTTCCTGTTGTTTCTACTCAACTCCTCAAATCCTATTTGTTCATTCTGAGGGTTGGGTTAAAAGAGTCCCTAGTCTAGCAAGATGGGGTGGTTCTTGAGCTGCTATATCTGAGAGTTTCTTAAAATCTCTCCTGATCTTGTGGAATTTAGTCCATAAATTAGCTGGATGCATTAACCTACATCCACACAAATCACCTGGCTCAAATAAATGATGGATGATATCTGACACTTCTGTCACCTGATGTTGTGCTCACTCTAAATGAGAAGCCTATTCGATATTATCATTTTCATAATGGAAAAGTAATTTGACAACTTTTTCATTATATGCCTAACTTTGAGAAGAACTAGTTGAGGCATGTTCCTAAGAAAGCCTTTGATTACAAACAATGCCAATTGGATGTGGCCGGCCATAGAAAATAACATTGCATGAGACCATTTTTAGAAGGCTTTGTTTACTGGAGAGTACAGTGAAATGTAGTTCTCCATGAACACCCCATCCCCTGATATGAATAACAGATGGGGCACTATCAATTAACTGGTGCAATCTTCTTAGTGCGTCAAGGCATGAACGCTGAAGGGCTCTCTATTTCTTTTCAGCCTTCAGATATCGAGAAACTGAGAGAGATTCCAAGTCAATTTGGAATTGTAACCCTTCTATTATCTTGACGTGATTTTCATATTCATCATAAGATAATATCTTCCTTTTCAATTGAAAATGTTTTCCACATGTTGAGATTAATATCGTGAATAAAATCTTCTGTCAACATTTCTGGAATGTCATAATGAGAGTCAGCCAGAGGCCAAAACATGACTGGAACTTCACCTTTCGCCAGTTATTTTCTCATATTCATCCCTTACTCTTTATCATTTGATGATTATTTTTCTACCTGATTAGACCAGAGCTGGTGGTTCCTTGTTGCTTCATCAGATTCAAAAATATTGGTATAGAATTCATTAATAAAACTAGAAGGTAAATGACCTAGGGGTGGTTCGGAGAATTACCTACACCCCGGGTTATCTTCTGATTGATAAAGTATTTCACATGCTAGCGGTAAAGCATCAGACATGACTGGCTTCAGATTTTCAAGTGCCTCAAGATAAGAGTGATTTCTCGTCACTACATTGTCCATTGGAGCATTTTCCAGGAAATGTGTATTACTACTGCAGAGAGGAATTTCATAACTAAATTCATCATCATGGGGAGGACCACCATGGTGGATTACAACAAAAGATTAAACATTTTTATCCTTGGTATTCTGGCCACCCAGAGGGTTCTTGTGGCTCTCATCTGGAGATGAAACTTCGAGATTGACCGAATTTTCATGAAGCAATCCTTCATGAAGAAGTTTCTGATGAAGAACTTCAGAACTAATGTTCCCACTATTAGGAAATGAGAGAGTAGAATCTCGAATTCCAACAGATAATTGTCTGAGGGCTTCAAGAACTCCTGCATCAGGCATGGCCTTATTACAGATCGGCTCTTGATTTCTTGACTGTGTTGGACGGGTCTTTTCCTTAGACGCCTTCTAACTCACTTTAGGAACCACTTGATGATGAAAGTGGTTATTATGGGCTTGTGTATGTGCCTGCTCAGGAGAAATAGTCAGGTTATGATGATTATCTCCAATCAAATTAGGTGTATGTGCCTGACTTGGTTGTCCGTATGACATGGGGGAGTATGCCCCACAACCCTCTTGGACTGGAATAGAGGTGTGTTTTTGTTCTGGAGTGATATGTTGATGTGTCACTCCATTGGTAGGGATAGATTTTCATTTCATTCCCTGTGATGCTACTGAAGTTGTTATAATATTCTGACAGGAATCCAGAATATGGGCAGGAATTTTCTTCTGCTCTTTCACCATTGATAGAATAAGATTGGTGACTTCAGCTGCTGGAACAGTGATATACATCCATTTCGTGTCTGGAGTAGGTGTATGTGCCTACTCCTATCCTCCTTTTCATGTTAGTGAATTCTGAAAGTACTCAAGTGTGGGGGCAGAGAGTTGAGTATGTCTCCTTTTTGTCATTGGGGCTTTCCAATTGACTTCTCTGGGTGTTAGAAAATGAGACTATTGGTAGGCTTGATCAATACTAGCAGGTGTATGTTCCTGCTGATTGCACTCCGCCGAACGTGGTTGATGAACATCCTTCAATACTGGCAGACAAGGCTGTTGGCCGGATTGATGAGTCTAAGTAGGTGTATGTGCATGTTTACCAGTTGTCAACACATTGGGTTGGAGGGCTTCATCATATGTAGTCAGATGATCCTATTGACAAGAATATGATTTATAAATAGGTGTATGTTCCTATCTATAGTACTCCGCCAGAATTGCCAGGTGGGAATGGCATGTTTCTTCCAGACAAGTCTGCTGGACAGCAGAATTAAAACGGATGGGTGTGTGTGCCCACTCATTTCTTTCCACCAAGTTAGGTTGGGGGACTTCTCTGAAAGTGGCATAGATTAGAATCTGCTCATTGTTGACAGGTCATCGCCTCTGGTGGTTTGTCATGCCTTCTCGGGTTCGAAGAACCTGAGCCAAACGCCTAGAGACGACACCCTCATCATGTTGAGGGCACACTGCCGCATGAGTCTGGCAATGATTGTTGGTGGGAACCCTCGAGAAGGACTCATGTATCCTTGAATTAAGGCCTTTAGTAACCTTCTCATTCACCAGCCTAGAATATGGGAGGGACTGGTGATTGTGTTTTGGGGATAACGACCTGAAATTGTTGGAGATGGTGGTTGGTAGCACTTGTTTCTTGATTGCTGGTCATCGCTGTCCAGACGGTCAGGGTGAATTATTGACTTGGAGGGCTTATTGAGCGGCCTCCAGAGTCATAAAGGTACCGTGTTGACAGTATTCCTTAACCAGTGCATTTGATACCTGGCGTTGAAGATGCTGAGTAGATGATGTCGTCCTCAGAGCGGACAATGATCCAGCAAGAGTAGCGGTAGAGGAATTCACAGTAGAGGCATTCACATGTGTGAAATTTAGATAAGCCATTTCTGTAACACAGAATATCTTGGAAAAGAGTTCCTATTTGATATAACAGACATAATCAAGATAAGTTCAGCCACTACATCTTTTGGATAAGAATATATGTTATTTACTGTTTTGTGGGACCTCTCATTGAGTTTAAATAGGGTCCTAACAAATAAGTAAAACATCATTTTAACTTGGTTAAGGATTCACGTCAGGTTCACCATTTTTTGTTTCGCGCTGGAATTAGGTATGACCTTGTTTGTTTAAGGTTCAATCATTCCAATCAGTTTCTAACGGGTTTGTTCATAGAACCGGAAACATCCAATGATTCTATATCCATTTAGACCTACTTTCCAAAGGTAGGTTCTCATTAGTTATGAACCAATGAGGCTTAAGAATTTTCAATGGTTGAGAGGATGGGAGTTCGAACTCATCACACCTTTTTGGAGGGAAGTATTGTCTACTCCGGGACTCTCTTTATAGATTTATGTTATGATCGTGAATCCTTATTAAAATACCAAGTATGAAAATGAGATTTCCTTTAGATCTGAGAATCAATGATTAGTATGTAGGAGATTTAGTGAATATTTTATATGTATTCGAGGTTCTTCATCGATAGATAATCATCTATATTTGTTAGAGATTCTTAGTCAATGATATACTTCAACACATTATATAGAAATATCTTGGTCATTATGATAACCATACTGGTTTTTAAGCCACTCAGTGGAGCACTTGAAGTTTATTATCATTCAGAAGGACATGGATTATTTCAGAGTTAGGATCGTACCCACAGATGGGCTACCTACGTATCCTTTTTTTAGAAAAGGAATCAGAACCCATGTAGTTCGAGTAAAGAAGTATGATGTTTATGCATGATTGATGGCTCAAAGAAAGATGTCATAATTAATTTTACACTCTAATCTCATGTGACTCATGCTCAGTGTGAAAAATAAGAGATATTGGTAAAACCAGACAATTGTGCCACGAAAGATGCAATAATAAGAAATAATTTGGGGCTTATGTATGTACGACTGCCCAGGTAGATGAGTATTTGGATTTACTTCAGAGAAGAAATCCGGGAAAAAGGTTCATAAAGGTATATGTGCTTTAGGGAGATTTGGATACTTAACTTAGGGATTAAACCTGAGAAGGATGCCCAAATTAGAGAGGACTTATGATTGAGTCTTACTCGTGAGAAGGAAGCCCAAGTCAAAAGTAAACCAAGATTGGTTAAGATAAATTATGACTAAGTATTACTCCGGAGAAGGAGGCCCAAGTTAAAGGAAATTTGGGAACTTGGGACTTACTCCTAAAGAGGATGCCCAAAATTAAGGGAATTTTGAAGACTGGGGCTTACTCCTGAAAAGGAGTCCCATGTTAGGGGACTTGGAATTTGGGGCTTACTCTTGAAAAGGAGGCCTAAATTATAGAATCTTATGATTGGGGATTATTCCTGAGAAAGAGCCCCATGAATAGAGGACTTGGGGCATACTCCTAAGGAGGATGCACAAATTTAAAGAAATTAAGACTGGGGATTACTCCTGAAAAGGAGGCCCAAATTTAAATAAATTAAGACTGGGGCTTACTCTTGAAAAGGAGGCACGTGTTAGAGATCCTCTCATTTTAAAGGATGAGGTTGAATGAATGAAATCTCTAACCTTAGTGACATAAAGATATGTAAATCACTAGGTTTTAAGAGGTGTTTCATAGAATTCCATTCAGATAATGAATCCAACAAAGGAACCATGGCAACAATGGCTTTGAAGATGGTTTTGAAGGAAATGTCTTAAAGAGGAGAGGTGGATTTGAAGAAAAGAGATGAATAGGTAGGAGAGGCACCCAAAAAGAAGTAAGCGCGCAGGTCCTGTTGGGGTGCTCAGGTACTGGTCGCACAGGTATACCAGCGTGACACATAGGTACTACATGATGGTCAACCCATATGGTAATACTTGCGCGAGGCTTGGCTCAAGCCCTTAGTGTTATCCCTAAAGAAATTTAAATGAGTGGCGCGCAGGTTTTATTGAAGGAATAAGGCGGCGCACAAGTGTCTTTATTTCCCTCAAGGGTTAGACACTTAGGCACGCAAGTGTTGGTGAATTTCAACACTTAGGCCTTGTTCCCCCTCTTTAGATCTTCCGTTTTAGGTAAGAAATTACCTTAGATGTGTTCGGAAGGCTTCGAGAAGAGAATAGGGCACCGATAGCTCAAATCTGAGTTTCTGGATTTTTCGTCCCCGAAATGGGGGGCCCATAAGGGGTATTTATAGGCTGCTGAAGACCCCGAGCGAAAATCAAATAGGGAGCGCAGGTCACCTGCACGCTCAATATATTGCACGCAGGTATACCTGCACGACCATGATGAAACCTACACGGCTCAATCTTAACCAAATCCTTCTTCATGCCTTTTTCAATTTTTGATGTTTTTTCAAAGGATGAATTACTTTATGTTAAGGTATTCCCCTTTTTCTGTTGTTAGAATCTATGACGGAAAAGAGTGTCAACAAATTTCCTTCCTTCTCAAAATTCCAAAAAGTAGGACATATTTCAATTTACATTCATTGGACCTTCTCCCTTGAATTATCTTCCAATCATCAATGTTGTATCCTCTAAGGTAAGTTTTCCCTTATATCACCACATAGATCATTATCGGAATGTACTATGAACTCTATTCTATAGAGCTCCTCATTGAGGATCAAATTTCAATTGTATTTAAATTCTATATCAGTATTTTATAATTTTTTTACCATTATAACAATTTCTTCCCCAGATTCCAGTAATAACTATAGTAGTGTGATTTCCCATACAATATCTTTGAATGTGTATTTTTATACTTTAAGTAGATCTTGGTCATATTCAGGACATTCACGTGATCTTTCATGGATATTCCTTCTAATAACCGTATTATAAAAAAACTCATTGATAAATATTTATTTAATGCCTTATATTTTTTATGCACAACCAATTAGGTCACCATAAACTCAACTATAATCTTCTTCTCCAGGATTTTAAAGGCTATATTTGTTGAAAATTTCATCCTCACTAATCAAAAAATTTATTTTTTATATTTTCCAATTATGTGATATCTATATTTTGAGGCTTCTCTGAACATAAAAAAAATACTAGATACTCTTAGATAAGATAATACTCTTTATACGTCCATTAAAATCCATAATCAGTTTTTCTGAATTGAATGATTCAAACTTTTCCTTATTATGTTGTAATATCTGTTGATGTCAGAATAATTGAAATTTGTGTAATAAAAAGGCATGAATTAATGTTACATGAGTGGTTGAATGTATGTGAAATATTGATCTTTGATACCCATTTTTAGGGAAATGAACAATCATGACATCATCAAAAGATGAAAAATCAATCCAACAAAAGTTTCACCCACCAGAGGTATTGTGCAATGGAAGTGTGACAATTATAATTTCTTCCTGACCATAATGCACCAAAATATGGGAATATCAGGCACCCCATTGACCACAAAAAGTGTCACTACTGACACACTGTTCAATGAAAATCAAACATTCACGAAAAGGTAATGTCATTAATGAATAGTTAAATGGTCACAAAAGATTTTATGATTCATAATTCCATCCTCTGTATATGGGAGAACACAGAGAACTCTTAAATGAGTAGAAGTGTAAATTATTAAAACCACTATATCATAGGGTCTATTGTTACACTTAGTGTCCTTTTTTCAGTTGATAATATTTTCCTCCATGTCAGTATTTGGCCCCACCCATCTATTATTGAGATTTAATGCTCATTAATCCAATTTCACTGCCTTATAAGAATCATGGTCAACTATATGTTGACTTCACAATTCTTATTTTACCATCTTTTACTTAAAACAATTCTTAGTAAATTTTCTATAGCCACCATATGATAAACGCATAATTAACTTCCTATTCTATTAGAAGATCTTTGTCTTCCGATAACTTTTCCCACAAGTATAATTTTGATGTTTTTATATTAACAAGGCCAAAGTTAACTGTCCGATTTTCTCCTTCATACTATTTGAATGTGGTAACATAGAGGAGTTCCATAATCCATCACTCACCTCCTTTAATATCATAGGAAACAAATACTATATCACATCCAGGTATAAGCTTCAAATAAAGGTATGACAACAAAAATAATTCCTTGATGTGTCACAACCACAATATGAAAATTGATTATAGGGGCTTAATAAATGGTCAAAATCTTCTTACAAACAACTTCCCATAATTTTCTAAACATAACATCAAGAAATAGACATCGAATATAATCCATTTTACAAATTATGAAATCTAATTTCAAAAACAACCCTTAGTATTTAATTATAAATCACAATTTGAATTTCATTTAGACATAATCCATTTGTGAAAATAAACAATAAATTTATTATATAATATATCAACCTATAAAATCCATTTCTATTAGTATCAACATGAAACATTTTATCCAATTCTTCATTTTAAAAAATAACATTCTCTTTTGAATTAAAACTAGAACTAAATACCTATTTAATATCAAAAATGTGTCAAAACCCCATTAAAGCTGTTTATTTTATTTCATAGGGATTCTCATAAATTTTTTCAAAGTAGTTAGCATTCCATGAAATTAATTTTAAAAATATATTTTAAAAATCCATGGAAAACCCTTCTTATCCACATATAGAAAACATTTTTAAAACCATTCTCATCCCATTATGGTTATACAATAAGCATATATCTTTATAAATAATCATTTTAAATAACCAAGAATTTCTTAAAATGAGTTATAATGTATGTTTAATAGAAACACCTACCTAAAATAAAGTGGTAACCCCCTCATAACATTCCATAACAGGTCACCTTAGATGAAGTACACACACAAAACAATGAAACACCCTCAAAATATCTTACACAACCAATCCCCTGTGATTTATTACACCCAAAAACTATTAAAACCCCAATTCTCCCTTCTAGGGTTATTTGGAGAAATAAAAACCAAGTGGAATAGAGAAGGGAAGAAGAAGGGATGAGGAAATGAGAGTAATACCTATGAATTTTTGTTAGAGTTTAGGGAAGTAAGGCTTGTAATAATTGGAAATGGGTGGGGAAGGAATACATTAGAAACATCACCTTTGAACGAATGGTAGGAAAGAGAAGGGAATTGGTAGTTAAAAACCCATAAAATAATGAAATGGAAACCTTAGAATTTCAAGATTTTATAAAACAAATTAAATAACATGGTTTTTTAAACTGTGCACTAACTATGGAAAACTGAACTACTAATATTAAAAACACTATTACATAGTCACATGAATGGTTCTCCTAAATATATACAATTCATGTTCCAACAACCATATAAAATGGGAATCACATAATCTCTATTGGATTTTACATAGTTTCAACCAAAAATTCATTCTACCCTTATAATAAAACATTCCCATAAAAAATCACCTTGAAAGCCCATACATACGATTCATCCACAATCTCCCCTAAATAGTGTGTGGTAACATGAAATAAAGATAAAATTCAATATTTTTCAAACATTCTCAATAGAATTATAAAAAATTTAAATACAATATAATATTATAAAATAAAATAAAAATAATATGAGGGTGTCTCAACTATCCCGACATGCAACTTTATCCCCCAGAATGTCTCCAGATAAAATAGATTGTAATGGGAAATAAAAATTCTCAGTAGCCAATTATATGAGGTGGGACAGTAAGGGAAAAACCAATAAAAACATATGACCAAGAAAAAATATAACATTTTTAATTATAAAAATATATATTATTATTTTTTCAAATTTACATCATGAAACCACAATAAAGAATCTAATCGATAACCATTTAATCAACTCCTTCTAATGGAATAGAAACACAAACTGGTTTTCCCCACAATTTTGAAACCATTTAAGAAGGTGAAATAAATGAAAACCACTCTTAAAAAATATCATTAACAGTTAAACGATGATTCTAAAAATCAATAATGAGAGCCACAAAAAGTCCAAAAACCATAATCAATCATTAAGATATTAGAAATATTTCATAAAGGAATGAGAAACTGAAAGAACCTATAAAATAACACTAGATTGAGCCACCATAACCATCACATCTAAATAGAAATATATATAAAACAAAAAAAAATCCCTCATCATGAATAATAATGGTACCTAACATTGGGTGATAAAATTGAATGGATGGAGTGATTTAGGACCTCCTACCTGGGTCACCCACCCATGAAAGACCCATCCCAGTTAGAACTGATATTGATTAGTTAATATAGTATATTGCGTTCAATCCATCATAGTGGCCTGAAACACAAATACAATGGTTTCCTATTACATAATCCACAAAAAACCTCATGTATATATTTAACCAATGTACCATCGTGACTAGTCCATCCACCACATGCTCAACAAAAAGAGGCAAGAATATCTCCAAATAACCACCTCCCACAAAGGAGAACCAATAGGACAAACATGAGACCTACCAGTCAAATTCCACCCCTAAAATCCATATTTTCTAATTAATAGTGAAAAATAATACCAAAAATAACATCACCCAAGAACTCAATTATATCATCCCTCTTTGACCTAACTTACTTTACAAGGTTCTATTATCCTAACATGCAAAACTAAACCTACATGGACCCAATTTAATCCATGATAAAAAAAATCTCCTTGAATAATTATAAATAATACCACTACACCTATAAGAATATAAAAAACACCAAATACACCATTTTAAGTCTTATTAGAGGCATGGATATGGAAGTAACAACCCCTAATGATAGACACACTATCTTTACTCAAGTACTCTTTAATAGGCATAATTTAATTTTTTTTAAATAAAAAGAAATATGAATCCAACCAATTAGTTCTTCTAAAATCCTTAAGAACCATAACCAATACACATTTAGGGACCAAAAACCAAAATCAAATTCCACAATGGAAAAATAGGCCTCTAAAAATGGTTAACCCTATAAGTAACAAAGACCCATTTTAAAGAATGTTTGAGACTATTGAAGAAAACAATCATAAAAAATAATGCCAAATCATTTAGGAATCCCAACTTCCTATGAGGGTATTATAAGAAAATATACCAATTTTACAAAAATAAACAAATAAATTGTATAAAAATTAATAAATCCACTGGATCTTCACAAACTCTTTCAATTTTTTTCAAAACATTTACATAAAAATATAATATCCATTGTAAAACACTTTCTCACATTTTATTTTAAAAACAGACCATTTCCTATATCATTTCATGAATACCAAAATAAATTTTTCAAATAATCCGTAATTCCTCCTTTTGAACTGGAAAAACATTTCCAAAAAACCAATTTTTTTATATTTAAATGAAATCTCAGAACAACCAGAAATGGGAGGAATAAACAATCACAACCAAAATTTGATCCATTTTATCAATATATCACAATAATTATATTTATACATTCCCCATTAATAGGAATTACTCATGGTATTATAAATATAATATATGAATTTAACGCATGACCATGAGTGACTTGTTCACCCGATATGATAGGCTGAGCACCAATCATGCAATAACTTTTTAAATGGATGCAAAATCTTGTGTCTAGTCATTTCATGGTTTGTAAGTCCATCTAATAGAACCTCATGGATCTAATTCCTTTTTTAATCCCCCCTAAATCCTTAAAAACCATAAAAACAAAATAAAATTCCAATGAGGATAAAAATGAAATATTATTAAATTTCATTCCAATAAAATAAATCAAATAAATATAAATTTCAACTAACCATGGAAACTAATGGGTCTTCAAAAAGGTGGTGATTGGTCCCTTAATCCTAAATAAACTGATGCTTCCAATATATATTCTTAATCTCTATTCTACCATAACACACACAAATAATAATATATTTTTCAAGAACTCTTATCCTCTAAAAAACCTTGTCTTTGATTCAATTTGTAAACCATTTTATAACAGGAATATGAAATAGAAACTATCAATTTTTTTACAAGACCTATTTAGGTAGTTTCCATTCATGAATATTAAATTTAAAAAAAATCTCAAAACATTGAATATTCACATCAACATTATCCAACAATAATTAATTGAATACCATGAATAAAATACATTGAAAACAAATACATTGAGTAAAAAATATAAAATAAAATAGGATGAACTGGATAATAAAAGTTCCCAAAAAATAAGAAATAGGATTAGAATATCTCGAAGATCCTCTATATGACCCATATTAACTAACCACATCTAAATTTTCTATTAACAGACCCCAATGAATCTGAAACTATAATGGGGCACCTGATAGTATATATAAGAGCTTTATATACACACATTCACCAGTGTATACATAGGGTGTGAGGTGAATATTCCAAATAGGATATCAATATGGATTCTATGTAATTCACATTATAAAACATTTTTATTAATTTTAGATTGAGAATAATATATACATTTTTCCATTAGATAAGATACCATGAGAAAAATGTATCATATTTTATCACTTTTATTTTCAAATCATATGGCAAACCCGTTTTGGTAAAATAAGGAATATTTGATTGAGAAAATTAAATTCCAAACCCTACTAAAGAATAGAAGATAATATTTAGAATTTATTTAAAACAAATAAAATAAAATCTTTAATGGCATAATAATAACCAAATACTTTTTCTTCCTCTTTTTATAAACGATTTTATAACTTCCATTTATAAAATAACACCATCTCACTTTTTTGTAATCATACATCCAAATACATTTATAGAATGTAATTTGAAATCTTAATAAATGATAATAAAAATAAAAAGTCACTCACAAACATAAATCTAGATAACATTATAGAATCATAAAAGAGAAACCAATCAAATAATAGTTTCATGTAAATGAAAAACAATGGTATCAAAATATGTTGTAGGACGGGATCCCATAAATCACCATAAACATCCTAGAAAACTCTCTAGGACTAATGTGGAATGATTTTGAGTAGAAAAATGTACCCTATAATGACCTAAAATTATATGTGATTCACATAGTATTACTGTAGAAAAATTGGGATATATCCTACTTCCAAAGAGAACATAACATCCATGATCCTCATAATCCATCATAGTAGTGATCCACATCAACAAAAAACCCATATCTGAAGACCATTATCTACCTAGGGTTTCACTCATCCATTCCTTCAAAATAGTTACCAAGGATTCCCTTGGAATCCTACAATGGTGGTGAGGGAAATGGGTCAATATTATATCACATAAAATATTATAAATCATTATTAATAACAACCAACTAACCTCACTCATACTCACAAGAAATGGCCACTTTATTACATATATACATAAGAATCCCATAAAGATATAATAATAAAACAAATTAATTGAATGGCCAAAATTCAAAATGGGTATATCGAATACATAGAGGCTAGTAAAGTGTTCCAATCATCTTAGAAACAACTTTTTCAAAATTGTAAATGGGCCTTCAATAATTGGTTTATTATTTCAATCCATTTTAATCCATTTCAAATCTCACATAATAAATATCCCTTGAAATAAAATTTCTAACAAAACTTAGAAATTCATTTGGAAATCAATCATTTTCCACAAGTCACATTTAAATTAATCACATTGGTTAGTTATCCATAAAAACTATTTTTATTTGTCTCAAGACACCATTTTTATAAAAAAAATCAATATATAAATTACTCATTTGGAAGACAATAAGTTCCACACACATCTTTAAAATCCATAACTATTGTTAAGAACCATATTATATCATTATTTTTAAATTAATGATCATATTAGACATTTAAAATAAACACATTTCAAGAACTCAAAATAAATTAAAAATAATTCTAGGAAAATTCCTGGAAACCCCCTTAATGTAATGTATAAAAAACCCATTGAAAAATAATTATCTACCCAATATGGGTATACCATATGAATATTTCCTTACAAGAAAGAATATTAAAAAATATTATGATTATAAGTGATATAAGGGAGGTTTTAAAGAATCACCCACTTCAAATAAAGAAATATCCACTCCCAACAAGACACAATAATTTTCCTTCGATATCAAATATTCAACCAAGTATAGAAACACCACAATAAACTCATTCCTAACCAAACCCCTATTATTAGGTCCACACTAACCGTAATTTCAAGACCCATGGATATAATGGTTAAATGAATTAACCAAATCCAAGAGGAATGGAGAAGGTACAATGATTGGAATAGGATAGGACATGAGAAACATATGATTCAATAATTAAGTCAGAGAAGAGAAAATTTAAATCAAAGGAAAAGGTAGGGGAATGTTTCCCTTGGTGCATACATCCTCTGGGCATGTGAGAGGAAGGAGGAGGATGGTGGTTTCATACCCATAAAATCCCAAAGGGGTAGGAATTAAAATATTTTTCAAAATATGGAAGACCAAATGGTTTTCTTTTGTGGTTTGGTAAAACATGCACCAACTATCAATATTTTACTATACATAATAAAAACAATAACATGATTTACCAAACTATACACCCAAACTGAAAAACAAACTTCTAAAAATAGTATCAATAGAAACTGATTTTTTATATGGTTTCTCCTAACCGTGGTGGAGCTGTGAAACATCCCCCATATGTAATTGTGCTACCTCAGTTTCGATTAGATTTCACAATGTTTGGAAACAAACATTACACTTCTCATGAAAGAAAACCTTGAAAGAAGAAAATGAACTAGAAAAGTCCCAATATATGAGTAATCAAATGTTTTACCATATATGAGGTGTTTTAATGCTACAAGATAGGTAAAATTCTAGATTTTTTAAAATTATCAACTGAGAGACTTAGAAAATTATAATAATATAAAATAATATAAAACAAACCACAATAGTGACACATGGGTATCAATGTTCTCCCCTCCATTCAACTATATTCTCTATAAAGTCACATTCAAAAATAGAAGAGAAATGAAAAGAGTATACCCAAACATCCAATAAATTAGTATGGATAGATGGGTAAATATAAAGAAGGAATTAATGCTATGAAAATACCAAACATGATTTATCCTCAAAAGATATATAAAAAATCATCAAATAGACATTAAGAAAACCTGAGAATGTATGAAATCCACCACCATTTGATCAAAGGATTATAAAAAAATGGTGACCCAACCTAGGTCTCCTCACAACTTATACTTCATTTAAATTGGAGGAAACGAAGAAACCCTACCTACAAAATTGAATTATTTAATTAACTATGATTCCAAAAAAAACTTTAATGAGATCCATAAAAATTCCACAAACTACTTATAATTATTAATAAAATGGATTAATTGCATAATAGAATAAATAATACATGGAACTTCAAAAATAACACAATATCTGGTTACCAAAACCATCACATCCTAAGGAAAGCATAGATCTAACAAAATAAAAACACTCCTCAACAAGAAATGACATGGGATGAAACCCATGCGTGAAAAAACTAGACACACTTGAAGCAGAAATGATATGGGCCCAAAACCATGCATGAAAAAACCAAATGAACGGGGGGATATAGGACCTCATACTTGTTTCACACTTTCATGAAGAATCCAAAATGATCAAAACCAACTCTATCCAATGCATAAGATTAACCGATTCTATATTCATTCTAGTTAGTCAAAACACAATCCTAAGACCCCCATTCCAAGACAAAAAAACTCATGCCTATATTTCACAACAAATCCATTATCGTCGATGAATCCACATGACATGTAACAAAAATGTTCATGTAAATACCAAAACAAACACTTCTAATAATGGAGTTTCTGATAAGGATCCCATGAAACAGACTAACAATGTCTATCACTAGACCAAAACTATTCTAATTCAGCAATGAAAAACCCAAAACAAAATCATTACCTAACATCTATTGAATATCACTGCTCTTTAACTTAATTATCCAGCTAAGGCTCTCTCTCGATGACTTACTCCACTCAACTGACAAGACCCTAATTGAAGCAGTTAGTAAAACCCCACCTTGAATAGTTCCAAGGAATTACATGACATCAATAAGAGAAGAAACAAATAATTCACGCTCCATTTGTATTTTGAGTAGTTCCCAGCATCAGGAAGGAAATACCCTTGAATATAGACACCATATCATTACTGATTTTGTTTTTTCCTCAACTAATTTAGATTAAGAGAAACTTGAATCCATCCCAATCTTTTTTTACAAGGAAAAACCAACCAGTCCAAACAAAAATTGAAAGAAACTGATCCAAAATCACATTCCAATAAAGTAGAATGAACCTCCCAAAAATATTTAACCTTTTTGAAATAATCACATTCCATAAGGAAAGAAAATCTTTTTTAAGACAGGTTTAACCTTAAAAAAAAACACAATCAATGAAAATAACATCCCTTTATTTAAGAATCTCAATTTCCCAAAAAGTCATTTTAATATCATCTAACCTTGTTTGAAAACCACTAAATTATATTTAATGATAAGAAACTTGCCCGAGCTTCAAAAATATCTTCCATTATATAATGCATACACAAAAATATGCATTCCATTCCAAAACTCTTCCAACATTTCAATTTAGAAAAAGTAAATTTCTAAAATCATCTCATGAAAACCAAAATATATTTTTTAAATAATCCCAAAGGTCAACTTTTCAACCAAAACAAATTTATGCAAAAATTCTTTTTTACACATAAAACCAGTCACACAAGAATGAAAAATTTTATTCACACCACAATAGCAACCAAAATCTTGTCCACATTATGAACATATTCCCACAACATCCTTGATACTTTCCCCATAAATGGGAATTACATATGTCAGCCTAATATATATAATCCAAATGAGATATATGACCATCCATGACATGGATACTTGGATTGATGGACCAATATCCAATCATAAAACATCATTTGAGATAGCTCTAAAATAAAATTTTTGGTAAATCAATGCGGTGTGAGGCCATACAGTGTAACGAGACATCACTAATTCCTTTTCTGATTCACTGAAAAATCAAAATGAATCCTAAAGAAACCCATACAATTATAAAGAAGATATAAATTCCATAATCACAAGTATTAAGCATTTAAAATAATTAACTAAAATCAAAATCCCAACTACCCACAAAAACTCATGTGTTTTCCTTAATTGTAGTGATTAGTCATTTACTCATGACCAAGCTACTAAGCCCCAATGACCTGCATAATCACCATTCTACCTTGAAACACAAAATAAAAAGAGACTACTTCATGAACCTATTAAATATTATAAACCTTGTATATTTTACAATTTTTTAAAAAATTGGTTAATCTCGGAATGAATTGGTAACTAATTCAGCAAACCATAAGGCATAAAGGGAATTAACGATCCCCATGATATTGAGATTAGTTCATGTGTCTAAAAAATGATCATTTTGGATAGGTTTCACCCACATATAATAACAAGAATATGTAGTGGAAACTAAATGGTATCTATTATGATCTTTCACACCCACAACCATGTGTATAAATTTATTTAATAATTTTTATACCTTTAAATATTTTTGCTGGGGTCCGGGGTGAGTCCCGGATGAAATTTATGTGTTCTTGATAAAAAGTGCACATTTTGGGTCCGACATCATTGGACACACGGGTGGAGCGTGATGCCGTGCGGATTCGCCCAGGAAACTGTGCAACCTGTTCATCTACGAAAACTAAATCATGTAATTTTTTTATTACTGATATTTAAAATAAATGCTACAATTGCGTCATTTAATTTATTTTTGTCAAGAATTTTATTACTATTAAAATGAAATAAATAACCTTAATAATAATATTATTATTATTATTTTTATTATTTTTATTTGATGATGATGATGATGATTATTATATTCATTAATGTTTAGCTTGTTTTTTACTTGTTTTTTTTCTTCCTTTAACCATTTTATTAGGGTTTGCTGTGCACCCCCCGGTTTACCCCTCTGTGCGGCGCGATCCAGCACACCCAGCTCCGCCCTATCGCGCTCGTCATCGCTGACCCCCAGGAGCTGCCTCTTCCCCTTATTGCGCTCGATCAAGCTGAGCCGCCGACCTTCCTCCCGCTCAACACACCCAGGAGTCGTCCCGGCCTCCTCCTGCCTGACCTTATCCCGTCACCTTCTCTCTCAGTGAGCAGCAACATCCCTCAGACCCAGCACCTCTCCCAGCTTCCCTCCAGCACTGCCTACGCACTCGCCCTCTCTCCAGTTTCCCCTCGACAATGCCGCCCTACCTAAGCACCATCTCCTCTCCCTCTCGCCGGAACGCCCCACCATCCCACCCGCGCTCTTTCCTAGATCTGGCCTCACCTCGCACCCCCTCTGCACTCTAGCTGTTGTCCGTGCCCCTCAGCCCTTGCTCCGATCGTTCCAGCCAACCCTGACCCCATATCGGCCTTGCAGCGTGCCCCAGCACCCCAGAGGCGACCTCCGGCGCGACCCTGCCTTCTTATCGCTACCCCCTGGCCCTGCCTTCTCCCAGCTGGGACTAATTTTTTTATATGGGTTTTAGAAAAACCAAAATTAGGTAAAAGGGTATAGGGTTCGAATATTTTTAAAAATGGGTCCGAGATGCGTGAACCCCGTTCACGCATCACTGACCCCGGGAAGATGCGTGAACGGGGTTCACGCATCTTAACCGCGCTGAAGGATGCGTGAACCGCGTTCACGCATCCTTCACGAAGTTAATGAAGGATGCGTGAACCGCGTTCACGCATCCTACAGTAACTGTTTTTTTTAAATTTTTATTTTTATTTTTTGTTTTGTTTTGTTTTATATATATATATATATATATACATATATATACAAACAAAACATAAAATTCAGCAGAATTTATCTGCTATTTAATATCCAGCAGAACTACCATTACAGCAGTCTGGATTCTGACAGAAACCATCACCCAGGGCTCTCTTTTATAAGAGGGCTTGCCCAGGAAATCATACTGCATTTCCGATGTGGGATTCAGGTTCTCTTTTCCTGCACAGAACATTCTGCATTTCCGATGCGGGATTCTGTTTCAAGTACGTGACTTTGAAAGACTGTAAAATACAAACTATACGACCAATATAAATGAAACTTAAAACATGGATTAAACATATAATAAATAGTTGAAAATGAAAAGAATTTCGTAAAAAGGGTTGATGAATAATAATTTATAAGCTTTCAAAACCACCAACTTGAAACTTAAAAAAGTTTCAAGTACGTGACTTTGAAAGACTATAAAATAAAAACTATAAGACCAATATGAATGAAACTTAAAACATGGATTAAACATACAAGAAATAGTTGAAAATAAAAACAATTTCATAAAAAGTGTTGATGAATAATAATTTATAAGCTTTCAAATCCACCAACTTGAACCTTAAAAATGTTTCAAGTACGTGTCTTTGAAAGATTATAAAACACAAACTATATGACCAATATGAATGAAACTTAATATACGGATTAAACATATAAGAAATAGTTGAAAATAAAAAGAATTTCATAAAAAAAATTTAATGAAAAATAATTTATAAGCTTTCAAAACCACCAACTTGAAACATAAATACGTTTACGTGCCTTTGAAAGCCTATGAAATACAAACTATAAAACCAATATGAATGAAAATTAAAACATGGATTAAACATATAACAAATAGTTAATAATTAATTAGTTAATTAGTAATATAATTATTAATTAGTTAATAATTAATATAATTATTAATTATTAATTACTAATATACAATAATTAATTAGTTAATTAGTAATATAATTATATAATAGTTAATTAGTTAATTATTAGTATAATTATTAATTGATAATTACTTAGTTAATTAGTAATATAAATCTTAATAGTAATTATTAATTATAATTATAATTATTAATTATTAATTATTAATTATATAATAATTAATTAGTTAATTAATAATATAATTATTAAATATAATTATTTATTATTTATTATATAATACTTAATTAGCTAATTAGTAATATATTTATTAATTATAATTATTTTTTATTTATCTATAATTATTAATTAGTTAATTTGTAATATAATTATTAATTATAAAATAAGTAATTGATTAATTAGTAATATAATTAGTGATTATAATTATTTATTATAATTATTAATTATTAATTATTAATTATTAATTATTAATTATATAATAATTAAGTAGCTAATTACCAATATAATGATTAACTATTAAAAATTAATTGGTTATTTAGTACTATAATTATTAACTATAATTATTATATATTAATTAGTAATATAATTATTTATTATAATTTGTAATATAATTAGTAATTATAATTAGTAATATAATTATTAATTATAATTAGTAATTTTTAATTATATAATAATTAATTAGTTAATTACCAATATAATTATTAATTATTAAAAATTAATTATATATTAATTAATTAGTTAATTAGTAATATAATCATTAATTATATAATTAATAATTATAATAATAATTAAAAATTATATTACTAATTAACTAATTAATTATTATATAATTAATTATTAATAATTAATAACTAATAATTGTAATGAATATTTATAATTATTTATTATATTACTAATTTACTAATTAACTAATTAATTATTATGTAATTAATAATTATATGTTTAATTCGTATATTAAGTTTCATTCATATTGGTTATATAGTTTGTATTTTATAATCTTTCAAAGACACGTACTTGAAACATTTTTAAGTTTCAAGTTGGTGGTTTTGAAAGCTTATAAATTATTATTCATCAACACTTTTTATGAAATTGTTTTTATTTTCAACTATTTCTTGTATGTTTAATCCATGTTTTAAGTTTCATTCATATTGGTCTTATAGTTTTTATTTTATGGTCTCTCAAAGTCACGTACTTGAAACTTTTTTAAGTTTCAAGTTGGTGGTTTTGAAAGCTTATAAATTATTATTCATCAACCCTTTTTACGAAATTCTTTTCATTTTCAACTATTTATTATATGTTTAATCCATGTTTTAAGTTTCATTTATATTGGTCGTATAGTTTGTATTTTACAGTCTTTCAAAGTCACGTACTTGAAACAGAATCCCGCATCGGAAATGCAGAATGTTCTGTGCAGGAAAAGAGAACCTGAATCCCACATCGGAAATGCAGTATGATTTCCTGGGCAAGCCCTCTTATAAAAGAGAGCCCTGGGTGATGGTTTCTGTCAGAATCCAGACTGCTGTAATGGCAGTTCTGCTGGATATTAAATAGCAGATAAATTCTGCTGAATTTTATGTTTTGTTTGTATATATATGTATATATATATATATATATATATATATAAAACAAAACAAAACAAAAAATAAAAATAAAAATAAAAATTTTAAAAAAACAGTTACTGTAGGATGCGTGAACGCGGTTCACGCATCCTTCAGCGCGGTTAAGATGCGTGAACCCCGTTCACGCATCTTCTCGGGGTCAGTGATGCGTGAACGGGGTTCACGCATCTCGGACCCATTTTTAAAAATATTCGAACCCTATACCCTTTTACCTAATTTTGGTTTTTCTAAACCCCATATAAAAAAATTAGCCCCCAGCTGGCGCGCCCGACCTCCGATCGAGACCCCTCCTCTTGCCTGACCTCCGCCTGACCAGCCCTCTGACCCCATGCTTCCTTGCATTGTTGTTGTTTTTTTTCCGTCCGACCATCAACTTTTTCTTGACTACCTTCCTGATTCGCTTGCTGCAACCCCGACCGACCCCTTCGTCCGATGCGCACCGCCCCTGCCAACCGGCCCTTGCCCTCCTCCCAACATGCACAACTTTGGTAAACCATTTATTTGATACTCTATTTGATATTTCCATTATATATATATATATATATATACACACACACACACACATATATATACCATGGTTTGAATTGGAGTATTGGTTAATTTAGTGGTTGTTCATGGTAGGTTTGAGTTTTTAGGACCCGCGCGAGGCAATTTTGAGTGGGCGTTTCATCGCGCGCCGTGTATCCGAGGCAAGAATTCCTTTGCACTTGACATTTTTAATTTAATAAACTTTAATTCTATGTTTTTCTCATGTAGTATATATGTTAAATATTTTTGTGCAGCCTTCTGGTTAGTCGGTTAGAAAGTTTCTACGTTTGCCATTTGGTTTGATATGGTCTTATTATTTAGTTAATTTTAAAGTAATATTTTTATGTAAAATTGGGTGTGTTTTTATGTAGAAACAAGTGTGCCTCTGGTGGGTGTTTTATAAATTTCTTAACATTTATTAAATTGTTTTTGTAGTTCAAATTATAAAAGACCGTGTTTCTAGGGTGGATATTATTTTAAAAATTGATTTTAATATGCAGTTTGTTTTGTCGAGTTGTGAACACTGGCTGTTTTATACAGATGGCCTGTATTGTTAAAAACATTGTTTAACAATTTAAACAAAATTAAGTCATGAAATTTGTGTCAATACTTTTTTTTGTATTAAATAGAATTTGTTTAGGTAAACATTTCAATCTTTGTGTTTTTTATATATAAAAATGCCCGTTCGGCTTTTCGGGTTAAAGCGTGATGTAAAATAAATTTTTAGGGTTTAAAAATGTTTCACTAGCATGCAGAACAATGTTTTCGGTTCTTTCTGTGGTTTCCCATGTGGTTTGGATTTTACCAAAGTGTGGTTTGTGGTTTAACATGTTTTGGCATTACATTAAAAATGGTCGGGTCTTGAGTGTGTAGTCTAACTATATGGTGTTTTATCAATATTTGGATGTTTTAAATGATGTGTTTACATCTCTTTTGGTAATGTGTAAATTGTACCTTTGATAAAAGTGGGTTTTGTAAATAGTGTTTAAGGGCCTGTTTGGAAACTTTAAAAAAATTGATGTAAAGTGTTTGTTGTAAAACCCTCGTAGATGTTCCTTGTTCCTCGTTGACATGGGATGGCTGGGATATCCTCGGTATGGAATCCTTGGGTTCCATTATATGGTTTCCTCGGTTGGGAAAACTTGGTATTTCTTGAATTTAAGGCTTGAGGGAAATCCTTGGGGAGACTCGGGGTGAGACCTGTTGTAAAATACTATTATAAATATAGGTTTTGATTTGATGCTCAACAACATCTGTTGGATCACCTCCTTTTATACTTGCGACATATGAACCTGACATATTGAGAGAATTGCCTGAGACGAGTATTGAACTGGTAGGTTATGGTACTAACCAATGACACATAGTAAGAGGATACATTTGGGTTTATTGCTATGGAATTTTCCCTTGAAATTCCTAAGAAAGGATGGCCATGCATTTTGGAGCGTTAGATTTCATTGTATGTGGCAGGCTACTGTAGATGGGGTCACAAGTATTAGTGTCTTCAAGATTATTCTTGATCTCTCAGGTTCACATATGTCTAGTGGTTTATAGATATTGAACTATGTCTGAGAAACTTTCATACCTATTTACATTTCCCTTGTCGTATCTACCTCAGTACCCTTGTGTGGTGTTTTTCATGATAAGTGACATTTTTCTTTCTTAACTTCTAAGAAAATATTTTTCAAAAGAAAATTTGTTTCAAACACTTTATTTCTATTTTTTAAATGATTGTGGGGAATGGTTTGTACTTTTTTTTCAAGTAAAAATTGTAGAAATCCATACTTTAATATATTTTAGTTCCCAAATAGAAATGATGTTTCTTATTTTTAATGTTAGTGCATCAGAAAATAGTATATAAGGATAGCCTACTGAGTTTTAATACTCATGCCTATAGTTAGTTTTGGTTTTTAGTTCTTATGCAGGTTTCAAATTGAGTGTGTTCATCTTGGGTGGCATTTCATCATTGAGTCGGAGAGTGACCTGCAGGGTCACACGGGGTTAGTTCAGACATCATGTTCGGTTAGTTTTTTTTTGTTCTCCTTTAGTCGTTTTATTTGTTTTGTTTATTCTGCACTTCTCTTCAATATTTTCTCTACTTTTATTTATTTAAATTGGGTGAAATCATTCCCGTCGTCTCTGTCGATGCCTTGGCGCTTTTCGCCAGCCCGGGAAAATCAGGAATGCCTCTCGGGCCATTCTGCAGATCGGCTCGGGTGACCGGTTCAGGGTTGACCTGGGTTGGTTCGTGAAAAAATGGTATCAGAGGAGATTTGGCTCTAAGAGAACCTCACATTTCATAATACCCTTTGTTATTTGGGATGTTAAGGTAAAATGATTAGGATTTTTGGGACTTGAGGGGTAGGTCCAGGAATAGCGTCGCGAACTCTTTCTCATTACAATCCTCGGGTTTCCATGGGAAGTGCGGTTTAATTAGTTTCTTTGGGGTTTTAAGATATCTTTTGTGATTGGGATACGACAAGGGTAGTTGAAATAATATTCCTCATGACACACATGGCCTAGAAATCCATGTCGAGCTAGGGGAATGGTCCTAAAAGGATCTTCGTGTCGGTGACATGTTTGGCGTATGGCCGCCAACCATATCGTCAAGTCACCCACCACCACTAGTTCCCTGTTTGAGTTATTTTGGGTTTCCTCGGGCTTCTGAATGTTGTTTGAATCAGAAAATATTGGTTTTGAAAAAAATGGTTGTTTGAAATGACATGTTTAATTTGAGTATTGTTTTAAAGGAAATGGGATGAATGATTTGTTTTTGGAAAATAAAGTTGTTTTTTCCATGGTATTCATAGGGGTGCTCAAATGCGTAGTGGTATATTGGAATATGAACGGATTTCTGGTATGGTAGGTGGATTCCTGGGGAGTCACAGATACATGCATGTGAGTGAGACTCTAAAGAATACTGATGACGAGGGTTTAACCCACCAAGATTGATTTAAATTAATGTTGTTTTTGAAGAGAAAAGTTTTGATGTTATGATAGCTTGTTTTCTTATATTTAGAGATTTTCACCTATGTGGTGTTTTATTTTGAGGATTTTTATTTATTGATTTGGCCCTGATTGAGTTCTTGAATTTTATTATCCAGCGGTTATCCCCTTGAACCTTCAATGGGTGATCGTAGTATGGTTGATCAACCTAAAGATTTTATGCTTGAGTTTCGGAAGCTAGATCCACCTATCTTTTATGGTAAAGTAGAAACTTCCACATAAGAGGAGTGGATGCAGAATATTGAAAGGGAATTTAATATCTTTGAGTTTCCCGAGTTGTTGAAGGTCAAGTTTGAAACCTTCATGCTAGAGGGTTCACTAGGGATGTGGTGGAAGTCGGTGTCTTGAAACAAGCCCCATCAAGAGATTACAAGAGAGTTCTTCTAGGATATTTTCATTCATCAGTATTTATATGAAGAAGAAAGGGTTATAAAGAGGATGGAGACGTGTTACCTGCAGTAGGGCGACAAATCCGTGTTGGAATATTTCTAGTGCTTTATGGATCTTGTCCCTTATGATTCAAGTTATGCCACAGATGAATCTCTGAAGACTCGACGTTTTGAGGTAGGTCTCCTCCTTGATCTACAGTTGAAGGTGTCAGAGTCAAACATAACTTCTTTTGCTGATGTGTTGAGACTGGATTTTCATGTCAAAGCCATGATGGCATCAGTGCTCAAAGTAGTCCTCCCTCCTTCATTTCTTAGGAGTTATGGTGAAGATTCTGGAAAGGATATGAGTAATCAATTAAAAGTGGATGGAGCAGGTCATGGAAACAAAAGGCCTAGGGATCATTTATCAACCTCTTCAGAGTGATAGATCCTCATGTGTTATTAGTGTGGCATGATGGGTCACAAGAATCCATCATTCCCAAGTACTGCTAATCACTATCATGCTTGCGGATGTTTGGGTCACTTACAACGATTCTATCGAGGCATTGCTAGAAAAAGTCACAGAGGAAGTTATCAGAAGTGATGTGTTGTAGGGTTGTTGATTAAGGTTTCATGTGTTTATTTCTATTTAGTGTATGGTATCTCTTATCTTTATAGTGTACATATTGTGTTTTGGGTTTTGAAATGTACATGAATGTCATGGGTCTTTTGATGAGCTCTAGTTTTCAAGGACAGTGTGGATTTCATTTCGAAATCTTGTCCTTTATTTTTTCAAATAGAAAGATGTATGTTTTTTATTAGGATTACCAGAACCTGACTGCGAGGCAGGATATGCTCCATGAATCAGATCTCTATCCAAAAGGCCTCGGAGTAAAGCTGGTGCATAGTAAGGAACCCCAGCTAATTTTAAGGAGCTTGGTTAAGGTTGTGCCTCCATCATTGTAGTGAGACATTTTTAGTGTTTCTGTTGTGAATTATCTATCGTTGTAATTCACCTCTTGTTTCAAAGGGCACGATGGACTTATCCCTCATGCAATGTCAGTAATTATGCCTTTTGGGTTGCGAGTTGCCAATAAGTGTCCATGCGTGGACCACCCTTGTGAATCAGTTGCGGATTTCGTTTGTGTCCATCTCGAAGTGTAGAGTCATGAGTGGTGGCTCGTCGTAGTTTCATTGATCCAATCCTTGGTCCCTCCCTCCCTACCTGTGGGGGTTAAGTTTTTTGGTCAGTGCATACTTTTTGTTTCAACTCTTATCCCATACATACATGAGTGAGTGGTTTAAATGTTGCTGCTGTTCTTTTTTTAGCTTGAGTAAGGCTCCGTATAGGTCTAAGTTGGATTTCTGTTTGGATGAGTATAGGTTGGTTCCTTATGTGGGGGAGTCCCACCATCTATTTCAGTTTCCTCTTAAGTCATTATCATATGAAAGTTGATTTCTTATGGTGGGGATTCCGTTCAGGCCTCTTCTCTTTAGGTGATCTGTTTCAGACAATGCGGTTGATTCCCATTTGTGGTTGTTAGAATGTCATTGGGTTAAGAGGTTGGATCATGTTTGTGTGTAATCCTTAGATGTTTATCAATCAACTAGATAGTTTTGTGGATTTCTGGGGGAGGAAAGTGTTCTGGTGGGGATAATTGTCACACCACGACCTGTGTGTATAAATTTATTTAATTATTTTTCAGCCTTTAATTTTTTTTGCTGGGGTCCGGGGTGAGTCCCGAATGAAATTTCATTGTTCTTAATAAAAAGAGTGTGTTTTGGGTTCGACGTCATTGGACCCATGGGTAGAGCGCGATGCCGTGCGGATTCACCCAGGAAACTACACGACCTGTTCATATCCGAAAATTAAAACATGTAATTTTTATTATTATTCATATTAAAAATAAATTCTACAATTGCGTCGTTTAAAATTTTTATTATTAAAAAAATTTATTACTATTAAATTTAAATAAATAATTTTATAGTAATAATAATAATAATAATAATTATTATTATTATTATTGTGATAATGATGTTTTTGATGATGATGATGATGATTATTAATATATTCATTAATGTTTAGCTTGTTTTTCCCTTGTTTTTTTTCTTCCTTCAACCCTTTTTAGGGTTTGTTGTGCACCCACCCTTGTTTACCCCTCTGTGTGGTGCGACCCAGCACACCCTGCTCCTCCCCGTCATGATCCTCATCACAGACCCCTGAACACCTCCTCTTCCCCTTACTGCGCTCGAGCAAGCTGAGCCACCAACCTTCCTCCTGCTCAGCACACCCAAGAGCCATCCCGGCCTCCTCCTGCCTGACCTTGCCCCATCTCCTTCCCTATTAGCGAGCATCAACATCACTCGGACCCAGCTCCTCTCCCTCCTTACCTCCAGCACTTCCTGTACACCCACCCTATCACCGGTTTCCCCTCAACAGCGCCGCACTATGTATGCACCCTCTCCTCTCCCTCTTGCCGGTGTGCCCCAGCCTCCAACTAGGGCTCCTTCCCAACTTTGACCTTTCCTCAAACCCCCTCCATGCTCCAGCTGGTTTCTGCACCCCTGCGCCCTTGGTCCGATTATTCCAGCCAACCCCGACCCCCTTAGCCTTACAGCGTGCCCCATCACTATAGCATCCCACCTTTTTATCACATAAACTTTCATTACATTTTACAAAACCGAGGATCTTTAAGGTTTAGTGTCTTGGAAACCCGGAACTTAAACATGAAAACAAAAAACATTCTTCTTAAACACTTGAAAGGCTTATCCTCATGTTCATCCAAGGTTCATTACTGCATCTCATAACCTAGGGACATACATCAAAAGAAAGGGTGAGCAGAAGGCCCAGTAAGGGAAACAAGGGGAAACATTTAACATGTGAACTTGGGATACATCAACAATGCCATGAAAAAGAAACATTAAGGCATGAGAAATAAATCGTGAGGAATATCATAATAAAAATAACATTTTTCATAACTTGAAGATGTGGCTACAAAATTTAATATTGAAAATCATTTTGTTCCACCAAGGTCCATCCCCAAGGTGTCATTAAAAATTACCAAGGTATCAGTATAAAAGGTCATCTCTAGAGATTAAGTCTTTACCCAATGCATTGGAGCGCTATCTGGGAACACCCTTGACATGTATTTATTATCATGTGAGCCACATATATCACCATCAATCATTTCATAAAAAACCCATATAGCATAAAAGAAATGGGTTTCATTTCACAATCATAACGTTTTAAAAACTGCTTTAAAGACACGATCTTTATGTCACTTTAAACCCACGGAAAGGGAAAGAGGGTTTCATGTATGTAAATACAAGAATTTATAATAAAAAATTTTGATATATATACGAATACCCCTATAGAGATAGGATCATTGAGTATTCACTTAAAAACATAAATTAATTTTGAGAAAAAGAGAGAGGCATTTTGAGACGAAAAATCGGCAGCATAACGGCTACGTTACAGGGTTTTTGAAAATGTTGAAAAGAGAGGGGACATGGGTCACTCACTCATAAATGATCTATAAAACAGTAGGGGAACAGAATATAAAGGATTTAAGAACATGGTAATTAAATTTGAAAGACATACCATATGAAATGAAGAACATGAAAGGAAGACGAAAATAAGATTTCTCTTATGAAAATTTGGCAGCCTAACGGCGTCACTTAAACATCAACAAAAATGAATTGACGAGATAAAATAGGGTCTCTAATAATATGAACATAAAAGATAAGTATGATTGATATAGATTTCATACCCCAAAATAATAAAAAGGAACATGAAATACTTGATATGAAAATAGATCTTGAAAACGAGAAGGGTGAAAGAATCCCTTAAATATTCGGCAGCCTAACGGCGTCACTTAAACTTCAACAAAAATGAATCGATGAGATAAAATAGGGTCTCTCATCATATGAACATATAATTTCAGTATTATAGATATAGAGATCATACCCCAACATAATAAAAAGTAACTTTAAATACTTGACATGAAAGTAGAACTTTGAAAAAAGAGAAGGGTGAAAGAATCCCTTAAACATTCGACAGCCTAACGACGTCACTTAAACATCAACAAAAATGAATTGATGAGATCAAATAGGTTCTCTCATAATATGAACATAAAAGTTAAGTATGATAGATATAGAGATCATACCCCAACATAATAAAAAGGAACTTGAAAGACTTGACATGAAAGTAGAACTTTGAAATATGAGAAGGGTGAAAGAATGCCTTAAAAATTCGGCAGCATAACGGCGCCACTTAAACATTATTAAGACGAAATGATGAGAGAAAGAGGGGGTATCCCATCATATGAACATTAAAATGGAAGTAAGATGAATATAAAATAACATCCTCCAACATAATAACATGTAGCATAAACGAAATGACATAAAAGAGATTACATGAAAAGAAAGAGAGAGGTCGGATCCCTTACCTTAAAACGTAACAGTTAAAACTCAAAGGTTGGGACCTTGAGGGCTTGGGGGCACCTTGGGAGGACTCTTTGGGATGTAATGATACCATAGCTTCGTTGGGGGAGAGTTGGGAGTCGAATGGATGAGAGGATGGCTTGGTATTTATAGGGAATGTGAGGGGACAAAACATTAATGGCCAAGGGACACCTCATTGGTGGTTTTGGCAACACCATGGGCTTGTCCATGGTATTTGCGCATGTTATTGGCCACTTGGGACACCTAATACCTTATATTAATATTCCTAAGTCGACCATATTGATTACATACTTAATACATATCTTAATGATGTCATTAAACACTCGTAACTTAAAAGCTGTATTTTCACTATTCATCAAAAATTCAACATTCTCAGAAAAATCCCAAAATTTAAACATAACCAAATATAAATGCTCTGATTTCAAAAATGAACTCCATTTTATAAAAATAATTCTCTAAATATTTTAATTTAATTTTTAAATAAATACACTATTCACTGAAAATTCATTTTTTTCAGAGAAATTCCCAAAAATTACCTTAACATAATATCGATGCTCTGAGTTCAAAAATGAAATCCATTTTATAAAAATAATTTTCTAAATATTTTTAATTTAATTTTTAATTAAAAATCACTATTTAGTCGAAAAAACTAATACTTGAATAATAATTTATGAAACCGTTATTTAACCATTTTATTGAAACACATTACTTAGTCAAGGTCCCTAGATTATATTAATACTTTCTTTAAGTGAGATTACTAATCCATTTGGTCACATTACTAATCCTAAGCATAAAATAACTATTCATAATTTACTATTCATTAAAAATTAAGTTGATCTTATTAGACTCTAAATTTCGTACTAAACATAATTGTAGAAGACCATTTTTTGAAAATCATTACACATTTTTAATTATTTAAGGTTTACACAAACATTTTTAAAATATCCTTTCTCTAAAATTCATCAAAAATATGTATACTATATTTATCCGGACATTTGAAAATTCATAAACTTCACCATAATAAGAGAAACTAATTTTATTTATAACAAAGGATTGCACATGGCAGTTATGGTCTCATTACATAGCCCCTTATAACAGTATCATATGATCTAAGAGTAAAGTGTGCTAGGGTGATAGAATCTTGGGGTGGCTCAGCCAACATTGCACGAGTTGTAATTTCTATCAGTATGAACTTCTCGCGAAGGAGATTCCGTTCTAGCTTCACACGATGAAGTTCGGCTTGAGTTTGGTCTAGAGCAAAGCCCAGTGGTGCTACCTCCTTCCCAAGTTCTATTAGATGGGCTTCGATCGGTCCAAGACTACTTGGTGAGGCCATCGAATCTTCTTTCTATATTAATTAACCAAGATTACTTGAATTTAGAGACAATAATTGAAACATTTAGTTTACAGTAGTCATATTGACCAATGGTCATATAATAGTCAAAACCCAACGGTCTCATTTTAATTATACACATGTTATCAATTAAAACATTTTTGTTGAGTATAAAAAAAAGAAAATAACACACAAAATTAGGAAACACGATTTATTCAAAATTTCGGGTCATTACAATCTTCCCCCCTTAAAAAATTGCGTCCTCGCAATTTTTAAAATTGGGTTTTGAAATTTCATTGAAAGTACCACATCGGAAAAGGAGTCAGAAAAAATATTAATTTAAAAGAATGAAAGGGAAGTACAAAGGTCACCTGAGTTAACCCACACTAGGATTCCATGTAGGAAAACATGGACATGGAGGAGAAAACAAAGGGCCATGTTTTGAGGGAGAGTGATAGAAAACATGATTAGGAGAAAGTTAACCATAATAAAATCCCAAACTTATGATGTGTGTAAACGGTTTTTGATTACCTAGTAGGAAACATAAAACAACAATGTTTTTGTTTTACATTCCTTTTCATACTTTTGAGGAATTCATTTACTATATAGAACAAAAACATAAGGAAATATACCTACCTTCAAGTAGAGTTTCATCCTTTAATAAGTCTCTACCAAAACAAATCTTTTCTCCAAACGATGAGAATTCAAAAACACTTGGTCTCATCAAAAGCACAAGAATCATCTTCTAGAGAATCACATAATCCACAACAGATTAACTATCTATTTCTTCTATCATTAAACATTATCCCCAAAACAGAAAGGGTAAGGTAAAACAACTCTTCAAAAAGAAATAATCCCAGAGGAAGGGAAACTACATTAAATCTTCAAAGTCCCACGATACTACCCAAAGTTCATAATAGACCATTCTATAAATAACTGTCCTTAAAATTCCTCAAAATAAACCAAACTAATATTGAAACCCAAATACAAGAAGGATTTGATAACATAGTCTTCCAAAATAAACTTCATTGTTCATCTCCAAATGACATCAACCACTCCCAACATCTTATAACAAAATTATCTAACCTAAACATATTTTACCCAAGATAGGTTAATCATTTCCATGAGTAACCTAAATTACTATAAGTCCACCTTAAATTCATTGATTCTTCAAAATATAAGTCAACCTTACTCCTCAATGAAAATACCATAGTAATCTATTTACCTCGATCATATAGGGTCCCCAAAATAGTGAACCTCTTCCAAAATAATAATAATATTTTAATCCCCTAATCATCTCTGTCATATTAATACTGAAATCATCACATTTCCTATCACATTGGTTGTTGGGATATTTTCTTCCATTTCCCACCATTAACTAAGAAAAGGAAGTACAATTAGGGGCATAAATACTTAGCCAATAATCATGAAAAGGAACTTAAATCATATAAGGATAACTTGTAGAAGAAAAGTATACCCTAACTTGCGATCCCCTAGGTTTCAAACTAGGTTATCCATGATCATATATTCTTATGTGAATCTTTATTTTATTTTATCTTTGTTCCTTTAATAATGGTTCATACTAAGATTATGAATTTACCAAAGCATATCTCCCGGGAGTGTCGTAACCAAGAGTGCAGCAATACCCGTTGTCGTGTACCAGTTCCCATTCGAGTCTAGCTCAAAGCAGTGTTTTCGGGTTTTACCCCTATGTACATCTATGCCAGAGCCACCTCTACCTGCTCGTATCCAGACAGGGATGTATTTGCTTGGCAACCCTATACTCAATACTCACCAAAATACCAGGAAGATTTCCTATATTTAAACTTTTCTATAGGGTTCTTCCTATAGTTTTCATATCATAATTTCAACAAATAACTAAACCATCCTTTGATACCAACTATAGCATCCTGCCTTTTTATCACATAAACTTTCATTACATTTTACAAAAACAAGGATCATTAAGGTTTAGTGTCTTGGAAACTAGGAACTTAAACATGAAAACATAAAACATTATTCTTAAACACTTGAAAGGCTTATCCTCATGTTTATCCTAGGTTCATTCCTGCATCTCATAACCTAGGGACATACAACAAAAGAAAGGGTGAGTAGAAGGCCCAGTAAGGGAAACAAGGGGAAACATTTAACATGTGAACTTGGGATACATCAACAATGTCATTAAAAAGAAACTTTAAGGCATGAGAAAGAAATCATGAGGCATATCATAATAAAAATACCATTTTTCATAACTTGAAGATGTGGTTACAACATTTAATATTGAAAATAATTTCGTTTCACCAAGGTCCATCCCCAAAGTGTCATTAAAAATTACCAAGGTTATTCACCAAGGTATCGGTCTAAAAGGTCATCTATAGAGATTAAGTCTTTACCCAATGCATTAAAGCGGTATCTGGGCGCACTCTTGACATGTATTTATTATCATGTGAGGAATATATATCATCATCAATCATTTCATAAACAACCCATATAGTATAAAAGAAATGGGTTTCATTTCATAATCATAACGTTTTAAAAACTGCTTTAAATACATGATCTTTATGTCACTTTAAACCCACGGAAAGGGAAAGCGGGTTTCATGTATGTAAATCCCAGAATTTAAAATAGAAAATTTTGATATATATGTGAATACCCCTATAGAAATAGGATCTTTGAGTATTCAATTAATAACATAAAATAATTTTGAGAAAAAGAGAGAGGCATTTTGAGACGAGCATTCTGCAGCATAACGGCTACATTACAAGGTTTTAGAAAACGTTGAAAAGAGAGGGGACATGGGTCAATCAATCATAAATGATCTATATAACAGTAGGGGAACATAATATAAAGGATTTAAGAACATGGTAATGAAATTTTAAAGACATACCATATGAAATGAAGAAATGAAAGGAAGACAAAAATAAGATTTCTCTTATGAAAATTTGGCAGCATAACGGCGTCACTTAAACTTCAACAAAAATGAATTGAAGAGATAAAATAGTCTATCTCATCATATAAACATAAATGATCAGTATGATTGATATAGATATCATAACCGAACATAATAAAAAGGAACATGAAATACTTGACATGAAAATAGATCTTGAAAACGAGAAGGGTGAAAGAATCCCATAAAAATTCGGCAGCCTAACAGCGTCACTTAAACTTCAAAAAAAAATGAATTGACGAGATAAAATAGGGTCTCTCATCATATGAACATAAAGTATCAGTATGATATATATAGAGATTATAACCCAACATAATAAAAAGGAACTTGAAAGACTTGACATGAAAGTAGAAGTTTGAAAAAAGAGAAGGGTGAAAGAATCCCTAAAAAATTCGACAGCCTAACGGCGTCACTTAAATTTCAACAAAAATGAATTGACAAGATAAAATAGGTTCTCTCATCATATGAACATAAAATTTCATTATGATAGATATAGAGATCATACCCCAACATACTAAAAAGGAACTTGAAAGACTTGACATGAAAGTAGAACTTTGAAATATGAGAAGGGTGAAAGAATCCCTTAAAAATTCGGCAGCCTAACGGCGCCACTTAAACATTATTAAGACTAAATGATGAGAGAAATAGGGGGTATATCATCATATGAACATGAAAAGGGAAGTAATATGAATATAAAAGAACAACCTCCAACATAAGAACATGGAGCATAAAAGAAATGACATAAAAGAGATTACTTGAAAAGAAAGAGAGAGGTCAGATCCCTTACCTTAAAACGTAACACTTAAAACTCAAAGGTTGGGACCTTGAAGGCTTGGGGGAACCTTGGGAGGACTCCTTGGGAGGTAATGAGACCAGATCGTCGTTGGGGGAGATTTGGGAGTCGAATGGAGGAGAGGATGACTTGGTATTTAAAGGGAATGTGAGGGGACAAGACATTAATGGCCAAGGGACACCTCATTGGTGGTTTTGGAAAAACCATGGGCTTTCCCATGGTATTTTCCCATGGTATTGGCCACTTGGGACACCTCATACCTTATATTACTATTCATAATTTGACCATATTGATTACATACTTAATACATCATTTAATGATGTCATTAAGCACTCGTAACTTAAAAACTGTATTTTCACTATTAATCGAAAATTCAACTCTTAGAAAATCCCAAAATTTCACCTTTACCAAATATAGATGATCTGATTTCAAAAATGAACTAAATTTTATTAAAATAAGTTTCTAAATAATTTTAATTTAATTTTTAAATAAATACACTATTCACTGAAAATTCATTTTTTTCAGAAAAATACCCAAAAATTACATTAACATAATATCAATGCTCTGAGTTGAAAAATGAAATCCATTTTATAAAAATAATTTTCTAAATAATTTTAATTTAATTTTTAATTGAAAAAAACTATTCACTCAAAAAAACTAATACTTGAATAATAATTTATGAAACCGTTATTTAACAATTTTATTGAATCACATTACTTAATCAAGGTGCCTGGATTAGATTAATACTTTCTTTAAGTGATATTACTAATCCATTTGGTCACATTACTAATCCTAAGCATAAAATCACTATTCATAATTTACTATTCATCAAAAATTAAATTGATCTTATTAGACTCTAAATTACGTACTGAACATAATTGTAGAAGACCATTTTTTGAAAATTATTACACATTTTTAACTATTTAAGGTTTACATAAACATTTTTAAAATATCCTTTCTCTAAAATTCATAAAAAATATGCATACTATATTTATCCGGACATTTGAAAATTCATAAACTTCACCATTAGAAGAGAACACAATTTTATTTATAACAAAGGATTGCACAAGGAAATTATGGTCTCGTTACATAGACCCTTATAACACCAGCATAGGACCTAAGAGTAAAGTGTGCAAGGGTGATAGAATCTTGGGGTGGCTCAGCCAACATTGCACGAGTAGTAATTTCTGTCAGTTTGAACTTCTCGCGAAGGTGATTACGTTCTAGCTTCACATGATGAAGTTCGGCTTGGGTTTGGTCCAGAGCAAAGGCCAGTGGTGCTACCTCCTTCCCAAGTTCTGTTAGATGGGCTTCGATCGGTCCAAGACTACTGGGTGAGGCCACCGAATCTTCTTTCTATATTAATTAACCAAGATTACATGAATTTAGATACAATAATTGAAACATTTAGTTTACAGCGGTCATATTGACCAATGGTCATATAACAGTCAAAACCCAACGGTCTTATTTTAATTATACTCATTTTATCAATTGAAACAGTTTTGTTGAGTATAAAATAAAATAAAATAACACACAAAATTAGGAAACATGATTTATTCAAAATTTCAGGTCGTTACAATCACCCTGAAGGCGACCTCTGGTGAGGCGTTGCCTTCCCATTACTACCCATCGACCCTGCCTTCTCCCTGCCAGCGTGCCCGAACTCCAGTCGAGACCCCTCCTCCTACCCGGCCTCTGCCCGACCAGCCCTTGAAACCCATACTTCCAAGAATTGTTGTAGTTTTTTCCCATCCAGGCAACACCTCTCCCCTAACCAACCTCCTGTTTCCCATACTGAAGCCTTGACTAGCCCCTCCATCTGACGCGCACCGCTCCAACCAACCGACCCTTTCCCTCCTTCCAGTATGCACAACTTCTATTCAATGGGTAAACCATTTATTTCAAACTCCATTTGATATTTACCTTTGATATATTTATATATATACCATTGTTTAATTAGGGTTTTTGGTTAATTTAGTGGTTTTTCTTCATAGGTTTTAGTTTTTATGACCCGCGCGAGGCGATTTCGAGTGGGTGTTTCATTGGGTCATGTATCTGAGGTAGGAATTAACTTGAACTTGCCTTTTTAATTTAAGAAACTTTAATTCTTTGTTTTTCTCACTTAGTATACATGTTAAATATTTGTTTCAACCTTATATTTAGTCTCTTAGTATGTGGTATAAGTTTGAAGTCTTGTTTGATATTCTCTTATTGTGCAATAAATTTTAAAGTAGTATTTTTTTTCAAAATTTGGTGTGTTTTTATGTAGAACCTTATTGTTCCTCTAGTCGGTGTTTTATAAATTTCTCAACATTGATTAAATTATATTGTTAGTGCGAATTACAAAAGAGAGTGTTTCTGGGGTGCATATTATTTTAAAAATTGATTTTAATGTGTTGTATGTTTTGTTGAGTTGTGAGCACTGGTTGTTTTATGCAGATGGTCTGTAATGTTACAAACATTATTTAACAATTTAAACAATATTAAGGAATGAAAATGGTGTCAATAGTTTGTTTTTTATTAAATAGAAATTATTTTGGTAAACATTTTATGCCTTGTGTCTTTTTTATATATAAAAATGCCATTTTGGATTTTTGGAGTAATGTGTGATGTAAAATAAATTTTTGGCATTGAAAAATGCATCACCAGCGTGCAGAACATTTTTTTCAGTTCTTTTTGTGGTTTACCAAGTGGTTTGGCTTTTAGAAAAGTGTGGTTTGTGTTTTAGCATGTTTTGGAATATCATTAAAAATGGTCGGGTCTTGAGTGTGTTGTCTAATTGTATTAAAAAGAGTTTTATCAATATTTGGATGTGTTAAATGATGTGTTTGAATCTATTTTGGTAATGTGGAAATTGTACCTTTGATAAAAGTGGATTTTTTAAATAGTGTTTAAGGGCCCGTTTGGCCACTTAAAAAATGATATAAAGTGTTTTTAGTAAAACCCCTGGATGTTCCTTAAGCCACCTTGATATGGGATGGTTGGGATGTCCTCGGTATGGAATCCTTGGGTTCCATTATATGGTTTCCTCGGTTGGTAACCCTTGGTATTTCATGAATTTAAGGTATGAGGGAAATCCTTGGGGAGACTCGGGGTGAGACCTGCTGTGAAATATTATTATAAATTTAGGTTGTGATTTGATGCTCGGCAACATCTGTTAGATCACCTCCTTTTATACTTGCAACATACGAACCTACCATTTTGAGAGAATTGTCTCAGATGAGTACTGCACTGTTATGTTACCGTACTGACCAATGGCCCATAGTAGGCAAATATGTTTGGGTTTATTTCTATGCGATTTTCCCTTGGCTCTCCTAAGAAAGGATGTCCGAGCATTTTGGAGCGTTAGATTTCATCGTATGTGGCATGATACTATAGATGGGGTCGCAGGTATTAGTGGCATCTAGATTATTCTCGATCTCGGGGGTTCAACTATGTCTAGTGGTTTTTAGCTATGGAACTGTTGCTAAGAAACTTTCATACCTACTTACATTTCCCTTTTTGTATCTTCCTTGGTACCCTTGTGTGGTGTTTTCATGATAAGTGACATTTTGGTTTCTTAACTTCTATGAAAATGTTTTTTAAAACAAAATTCATTTCAAACACTTTTGTTCTATTTTTTAAATGATTAAGGGTAATGGTTTGTACTTTTTTCAAGTAAAAATTGCATAAATTCATACTTTAAAATATTGTAGTTTATACTTTAATATATTTTAGTTCAAACTTAGAATTGATGTTTCTTATTTTTAAAGGTAGTGCATTGGTAAATAGTAGATTGGGCTAGCCTACTAAGTTTTAATACTCACACCTATAGTTCCTTACTGTTTATAGTTCTTGTGCAGGTTTCAACTTGAGTGTGTTCACCTTGGAAGATGTTTGATCGTTGAGTCAGAGAGTGACCTACAGGGTCACACGTGGTTAGTTCGGATTGTCGAGTTAGGTTAGTTTTATTTTCTTTTTTTATTGTTTTATCGTTTTATTTGGTTTGTTTATTCTATGCTACTCTTCATTATTTTCTCTACTTTTATTTATTTAAATTGGGTGAAATAGTTCCCATCATCTCGGTCGATACCCTAGTGCTTGTCTCTAGCCTGGGAGGATCGGGAACGCCTCTCAGGCCTTGTAGCAAATCGGCTCAGGTAACCGATTTTGGGTCTACCCGGGTTGGTTCGTGACATGATCTATCCCGGAAGTGGACATACATGCATATAAAGTAAAAAAATGAAACATTAGAATAACCAAACATAGACTGAGCACATCAAAATCATGAGAATATAAAAAATTGAAGCACAAGAATAAAATATTGTGGTAGTATATAAAATGTGTATAAAATAATAAATAATAAATAACGAATTAGAAAATAGAATATTCCCAAAGATAAAATAAAAATAAACCTGAATAGATCTAATATCCCCCATATGACCCATGGTTATTCACCACATCCTAATAGTCTATAAATAGATCCAATGAACATCTAAAAAACTAAAAATTAGAGCGCAAAACCTTTTATAATGTAAGACCTTTATATACTGACCTAAATTTTGTATATAGAAGGTGTGATCAAAACATGCCTATTAGGATCTTACAGAGGATATTATGCAATTTCCATTATAAAAAAAATCAATATTTATAGTTTAAGAAAATTTAATTTCAATTATAAGAAAACAAAAAAAACTTTTCTTTAAAATTTTCTTCAAACCAAGAAAAGAGTTCTTTTAATTTCATAATGAAAACCAAATACTTTATTCCTCCTTTCGAAACCATTTCATAAATTTTGTTTATAAAATAAAACCACCTAAATTTCTAAAATCATGACTCTAAATCGATTTTTAGAAAACAATTGTAAAGATAAAAATATGGTAATCAATGTCAAAATACACTCACAAATAGGAACCATGATATTAATAAGATATCAAAAAATATAATCAACTAAATTATGGTTCTATGAGAATAAACAAAACTAGGGGATTCAAATAAGGCATTGGATAATATCCACTAAAATATCATTCAAAGGATCTAAACATCATGGAAAAATCTCATGGACCCAAGTGACACAATATAAACCATAGAAATGGATCATGGGCCTACATAAAAGAATATTTCAATGTATCAACATTCTTATAGAACTATTTGGGCCATATCCTATTTCTCAAGAGTTATTAACATCCATGGGCCCAATAACTGATCCCATGAGTTCTATGATTCTATAATAATGATCCCTTATAAAGATCCCAATATCCTCTAGGGGTTTCAATAATCTAAACATTCTAGGTATTAGTATAGGATTCTGAAGACATCAAAAAATGGAGGTGAGAAAAAAATGTGGTATCACTACCAGAAATCAGACTTTTCCCAACACTTATATACCAATGGTTCAAAGAACCATTGGTATAGGTTATATTTACCAATGGTTTGCATAAACTGTTGGTAAAGATCTGTAAAAAATAAATTTTCTCAACGGTTTTATGAAACTGTTGGGAAAGATGGGAAAAAAGCGTTTTCCCAACGGTTTCATTAAACCATTGGGAAAGATTAATTTTCCCAACAGTATTTAAAAACCGTTGAGAAAAGTATGCCCCAAATTCTCCAAAACTAGGCAGCCACCTCCCCACAATTACAGAACCATTCCGCTGCTCTCCAGAAGCGATTCCATTGCAAAAGCACTTGAGAAGCCCCACCTCTTCCATCGGATCAGCTGCTGCCAGGTTAAAATCCTTCCATCTTTTATCAAGGATATAGTTCCACCTCTTATCAACCATATCCTTCTATTATCAAGGATTTCGTTATTCCCAATTTTTAGGGTTTTTGTAAAATTTTATGATTCACTACTCCACGAATTGTGTACTGAAATCATCACATCGGTGTATGTCCAATTAATGTTTTCATTACACATTTACATTAATAAGGGAATGGTGTCTCTTTATTGTGTTCTAATTTTAAATATTCATAGTTTTTTTTAATCTCAATGCTTCAAATATTACAGCTTTATGTATATGAACTCATAAGAAACTTTTTTTAATATTTATTGATATTAATTCATGAAAATCACTCCTTTCATTAAGATCATGTCAAACATGAAGATCTTGTTCATCTTAATTTTTGTACACTATGTGTATTACATAACAAGTATGTATCGTTTTTCTATCAAAAAAAATATATATATATATAATGACACACTGTTCACTTATGCTTTACACAATAGAACATATGGAGTATCTTCTTGAACTTTGAAAAATAGTATGTGGTCCCTAATTAGTACTTCTTCCTTCTTCATGAAACTAATGCCCAGAAGGTAAAATTCTCAATATTAATAAATATTATTTTTTCTAATATAACCATTAATCATTCTTCCTTCGACATCATATATGTGTTATTCAATCACCTTTTTAAAACACAATGACCTTTTTCACTGATTTGGGGTTCCTCAAAATGCTTGGGAAAATCAGAAAAATGCATGTATTGAATTGTGTTTCTCATATGGTTTCATGGATACAAGTCCTTCTCGAAAATCATGACTGCATGGTTCAAATATCATGAGGACCATAAGATTATTATTCTTCACACAAATAAAGTTGTTTTCTGTAACTATGTGTTTTTGTTTTCACTTTTGATTTGGATGAAAGGGGAGCTTTGTGGTCATTAATCATGGTTGTGGGTGGTCATTTAGGATGTAAGATATTATGACTTCATTTTACTTGATATATCCAATATTATTATTGATTTATGTTCAATTTGATTATCTTTAACAAGTGATGTTGTTTAATAAATTGTTATTAATGGTTGTAATAATGACGATATAGTATAAGGGTTCATATGGTGTGTATAAGGGTTCACATGGTGTGTATAACGATTGACATGGTATCATTGAACTCAAGTCATTAATTTAAGCCTTCATTCTCACTAGCATGTAAGAAATTGAATGATGTAAACCCATCCTCACATAATTTCTTACCTTAGATAGTGTCCAACATATGGAATACGAGCTTTTGAATTCATCAGTTAACCAGGATCATATATACCATTTCCCCCAATATGACTGTACTAATATAACTTTTGGGTCAATTAAATATGGTTATCATTGTAAGTTGTATATTATGTGTCCTTCATGGCCAATACTCACTTTTATGAGGGTGGGGTTCTTTTTTACTACCCATGTTGGCATGTGTAGACATCCATAAAAATGTTAGACAAGTCACAAGTTTAATTAAGTATTGCTGTTATCATTGACATACTTATTAATAATTTCAAATTTAAAAATAAATGTTTTTTTCTATACTTAATGAAATTAAATCTTTTTACAAGCCATGAACAACCTATTAGTGTAGAAGCCAAAAATTTATTCACCTATGGGGTGCGCTTGACTTGGGGAAGTAATCGGGTAATGAAAGGTATGACCATAGAGGTTCCAATAATGAGTTATTGAACATGAGTGAATGATTTGGGATGCCTATAACACATGATGAGACCTGAGTCATGTGCATCTTATAGACCTAATGAAAAATAATATAAATAAATTTTAATTTAATTTATGAGTACTTGTTCTTTACATTATTTTAATAGTTCACTACATCGACTAGAAAATTATTTCTTTATCATTTACATAAATGTATTTTCTATTAAATTTCAATCCTATTGAATTGTTTATAAAAAAATTACTTATATAAATTCTTTTTACACAATGGACAGAAGTTGGATGTATTAAAACGATCATATCTCAAGTGATTTTCAAAACAATTTGGATAGATTTATAGATTTTTCATTTCTCAATGCTTCAGATAGTGGTCGTATAGACTGCCCATGTTCCAATTGTGTTACTAGGCCTTGGTTGAGCCGTGAAGAAGTCAGCTACCACATAACCAAAAATGGTTTTCAGGAAAACTACTTTGTGTGGTATCACAATGGGGAGAAAATGAAATCTCAAATTGGCGATGATCGAAATGAAAGGACTGGAATGGAGAATTTGTTAGATAATCGGTTTTGGTTTATTCCTCATCATGAAAAAGAAATGATTTCGACTCAAGAAGACTTCGATAAGAGGACAACTGATGCATCTAGCGAAAATGATGATATTGATAGGGTGAAAAAATTGAATGATGCTGCCACGACTATAGTATATCGACAATGCAATGAAATGAAAAATTTGGAATTTTTAATCCGATTGTTTCATGGGAAAACTATGTATGGGATTTCTAATATAGCAATCGATTACATTCTTACCCTCTTGAAGGATTTACTTCCATATGATGTAGATATTTCTTCAAACTACTATATGGCATAGAAGTTAGTTGAGGAACTTGAATTTTCAAGAAACAAAATTCATGCTTGCCCGAAATATTGCAGTTTATTCTGGGAGGAAACCGCTGAATGAAATGATTGTACAAAATGTGGCACATCCCACTTGAAGTCAAAATCTGATGGAACACCATCCGGCGTTCCACAGAATGTAATGTGGCACTTTCCATTGATCCCAAAACTCCAAAATATTTTTATGTCTAATGACGTATCAATAAAAATGAGATGGCATGATACCGAGAGAAAGAATACTAACGATGAGTTGGTTCATCCTGCAGATGGATTTGCATGGCAGATATTTGATGCTCGATATCCTAATTTTGCAGCTGACATGCGTAATGTGAGGCTGGGTCTTTCATGCGACAGTTTTAATCCGTTTGGGTAGATGCTTACTTCGCACAGTACATGGCCAGTTTTTATACACATTTATAATATTCCCCCATGGTTGTGTATAAAAAAACATTTCAATTTCATGAGTATACTCATATCTGGTTCTTTTGATCTTGGAATTGATAATGATGTATACATGCAACCTTTAATAAAAGAGTTGAAACTTCTTTAGGATGTGGGTGTGCACACATACGATGCATGTTCTAAAGATATATTTTAGATGCGTGCTGCACTTATGTGGATGATCAATGATTTTCCAGCTTATGCAATGATGTCTGGATGGAGCACGAAGGGAAAACTGTCATGTCTAGTTTGTATAAAGAATACACGATCCAGAAGACTGAAATATCACTGTAGTTTCAGTTTTATGGGACATCGAAGATTCTTTCCAAAGGATCATCCATATAGAATGAATCGTCAAAGATTTGATAATACCATAGAGACCGATGATCCACCTCAACGTATGTCTGGAACTGATATGCTTAATGAATTGAAAGATTTCAGTTTTTCAATCGGGAAGGTTCAAATGAAATCTGGAAAGAGAAATAATGTTTCCACTGAAACCTATTACAATTTACGGAAGATGAGTATCTTTTTTGATATTCCTTATTGGTCAACCAATTTGTTACATCATTGCTTAGAATTAATGCATATTGAAAACAATATATGCGAAATGTTGCTTTCGGTTCTTCTAAATGTCAAGGGGAAGACAAAAGATGATTTATGATCTCAGTGTGACTTGGTGGATTGGGGCATCAGACCAGAATTGCATCATGTGTGTATCAGTGAAAATAAATGGAAACTTCCATGTTCTTCTTATGTGATGACACATACGAAAAAAAACAATTTCTGGAAGTATTAAAGACTATTAGAGTTCCAGATGGCTATTCAAGAAACATATCTAAACGGGTCAACTGAAGAGAGTTGAAGCTAAAATCTTTGAAGACTCATGATTATAACGTTCTACTACATGAGTTTCTTCCAATAGAAATCCGTCATCTTTTGTCCAATATTTTAAGGGTGAATGTTATTCAGTTGTGAAATTTGTTTAGAGATCTTTTTGATAAGAAGTTGTTGAAGTCTTTCTTGAAAAAAATGTTGATAGATGCCCCATTAATTTTGTGTGCATTGGAGAAAATATTTCCTCAATCATTTTTCACATGCATGCTGCATCTGATTGTCCATATTCCCACTAAAATACTTCTCGGAGGACCTGTTTCTTTTCGTTGTATATATCCAACTAAAATAAATATGTTCACATTAAAGTCTTATGCCTGAAACATGAATCATCTCGAAGGTTCTATCGTGAACGGTTACTTGGCTCAAGAATGTATGGATTTATGCTCAATGTATTTGTCTTATTTTACTACAAGAATGAACAGAACAATGAAAAATAAAGAAGAACAGTATGAGAAAATTGAGCCCAGTTTTCAATCACTTCCTCAAATAGGAGGAATTCCTGGATCATATACATTGAAGACATTAAGCCATGAAGAGCGGGAGATGGCACATCGCACAGTTTTGTTCAACTGTGATTTGTTCGATGACTATATCAGGTAACTAAATTGAATATGTATATCTTACATATATATATCTGTTAAACTATTCATATTTTTTATCTACAGGGAACATAAAACAATGATAAATAGAAAGCATCATTCTTTATCTGGGAGAAAGAGAGAGACTTTGCATAGCAAAGAGTTTTCTGCTTGGTTAAAATTGAAGGTAAAAATATTACTGTTTAAATTAATTATTACAATATTTAATTAAGTTTAACAGTCATTTATATTGTAGGTATTGAGTTTTTCTGCTGACTCTATCTCTGAGGAAATAAGAGCTTTGGGTTTTGGTCCTAATACCGTGTTTCGTGACTGTAAATCAATTGTTATCAATGTGTACAAATTTATTGTCACTAAACAGGCAAAGGACACGAGAACACAACATGATGGTGTTATGGTTACTACCACAATAGATTGTTATGCCAGTGCATCAGATAGTAGACCGTGAGTTGAGAATTTGGGTTATTATGCAGTCGTTGAGAAAATAACAATATTGGATTATTACTCTCATGGATGAGTCACAATGATGAAATGCCATTGGTTTGATTCGATGATGAGACAAGACACATTTATTGATGATTGTGGATTTAGAGTAATTAATATGACTCGTACTCTTGCTACCGAAGAACCATATGTGTTGGCATCAATGGATAATCAATTTTTTTATGTCAAAACCAACATCAACCTGAATTTGGTGTCATAGTTGAAGTAATTCCAAGACATATTTTTGATGATGATGATGATGGAATTGACACTGTCCCTAGTTCCATTGGAACTAATCCATTTATTTCTTTTGATGACTCCAATAGCTCAATTTTCTAAGTTGATTGTGAACCTGAAGTTGTGGTTGAAAATATATATAATCATTCATCCATGTTCTCAATTCTTTTGGTTTAACTCGAGTTGGGTTGTTAAGATTGGTAATATTCAAATTGATTTAGTATTGATCACAAATATGTTTTAGGTGATTTGACCGTTATGTGAATTATCAATGTTTATTGGTTGCTATTTTATTTGAATTGCATTTTCTAATTTGGAATTGAACTGTATTCAAACCTAGTCAATCAATATTTCTATCTTGGTGAATAGTACAACTTGTATGATTTATTAAATCCATTCAAGCACTTCTAAAACAATTGACAGCTAATTTACCAATGAATCACCCTATTCCCTCATATATTTAGATTTTTGGTTTAAACATTAGTTTCCTTTTTCTAATTAATTACATATTTGTTTTCAAAATCAGGAAATGCAGCCAATTGAAGAGAGATGAAGGAAAAAAATGACGGAGAACAATAGTCGGATCGTGGAGATGGGCGTTCCACCATTAGTGCCTACAGTGAGTAATTTATTTCAAATATATATATTTAAAGAATATATAATGTCATGTGATTAATTTTTTTGTAATCATTTTTATAGGAACCACATATACGTCGACAGTTATTCGACGAGGAGCCTAGTACTGGTCCTAGTACTCAGGTCGGTGGTACGAGGAGGGTTCATACCAGAGGTGGACGAGTAGCTGCGCATGCCCGACTAGACCCTACCCCTCCCACTGACATGTCATCCTTCCCACATTCTGATCCTGGTGTGTCGTTAGGGACACACGAGATATTTAGGCCTCCGATGTTTTTGCTACCTTCTGCATTTTCTGGTCCATCATTTTCACATCCCATGATGATTCCCACTCCCCAGTCAGAATCCGGTCATACAGCTATTCCATCTTCTTTTCCTTCTAATTATATCTCTTAGAGCTTCTATATTCTATCGTCTTCGACTAATGTTCCACCATAGGGTGTTCCATCAGTTTCTGTGGATCCGACGGCGCTCAGCGATCAGACTGGCGAAGGTATATTTATAATACCCTAACAATTTTTATAGTAATATTTATTTTCATTATAACATGTTTTGATAAAATATTTGTTTTTCTTTTATGACAGATACATCTAATGATAGGAGGCTGGGTTAGGGGAATACACGCATGCGTTCGGTGTGGAACCGCTGCACACAGGTTATGGTGGATTACAATGAAGACAACCAAATGGTTGAGAAATCAGGGCAGCAATGTCGGAGTTTTTTGGAGACGCTTTCCAAATACTCCAACATCATTCTTGTCAGCCCGTTGTCATGAAGAAATATTCCACATGAGGTCAAGGATAGAGATTGGGTAGAGATATGGGTAAAAATCTGTTGTATTTAATTCCATGAATTATTTTTGTATTTATATGAATTAATATTTTGATGTCAGCTTCGATTTAATTTTCCCGATGGCCAGGGTGCACGACCGGAACATCTAAAGTATTTAAGGGAGATTTAGAGAGCCTACAAGCATGATTTGTATATTGGCTGGTGTGCTAGAGTTGGAACTGGGTTAGAGGTGGTACCAGTCTTGGATGATTGTCCTATAGAGCAGTATCGTCAGATGATTACCCATTGGATGAGTACCCAGTTTAAGGTATAAATTACATTTGAGGTATTTAAATAATAACTTTCATGTTTTGAATTAATATTATCCTTTTCATTATCAAATTTTATTTAGTAATCATCTAGAAAAAATAAAAAAACATTGATGAAAAAAAATTCTTCCACACACTAGGACGTACTTCGATGCCGAATCATGAGAGGAAGCAGGTATGACAATTTTTTATAAGTTTTCTTTACGACTTACATTTTCTTTTGTTTTCTCAATTATTTAATCATATGATAATGTTTTCATATAACTTTATTTTTCAATGTCATTGTAGAGGAAAATACAGAATATTGAAGGACGTGTGCCTCAAGAAAAACTTTTTTTCTCGAATAGACGGAAAAAGGATGCAAGTGCCGTCAACGAAGCGACTCAGCAGCAGATTGTAAGTTTTAATCTGTTGATTTTATATTTTAATATCTATTTTGTAACTTAATAATATATTTATATTTGTAATAGGTTTCTTTATAGGCCCTCGATTCCCAAGAACCAGACAATTTTTGGCCAACTGATCACTTACATCAGGTGTTGGGAGAGGAACATCCCGGCAGAGTACGCTGCCGACCTAGGATAGCCTCGACGAGGTATTGGCCCTCCTCAGGTACGAGTTGTAGTTCCACCGAGCTACAGCAAGTTAGGGCACAGGTAGAACAGGCTGTTAAGAGGGCCACAGAGACGACAAAATAGTCTGCTAGGGAAAATAGTGCATTTATGAAATTTGTTGAAGTTATGCGTCCAACACTTCCAGCAGAGGCCAACCCAGCTTATGATGAATATATATCATTGATACGTTCTATATATGGGGCATCGGGTGGTAGTTCTAGTGGTGGTCAGAATGATGTCCAACTTGACGATGATGATAGCGAGGAGTCTGATGCAGAAGAGGAGGGAGAGGAGGAGGGTGAGGCGGGTGGCGAGGGTGAGGAGGAGGGTGAGGGCGGGGAGGAGGTAGCTGAGGAGGGAGAGGACGATGATGTGGACGAGGACAAGGGTGATGATGATGCTGATGATGGTGATGGTGATGTGGGACAAATTGATCTAGTACAATTTTGACTAATATAACTAATATTTGATATTTAATCTATTTTAGCTGTTGGTTTTATCTAGACTCTTAGTATAGTATTTGAGTTGAGTTATTTTTATATATTATCTATTTTTATGGATGTTGTTGTCTTTTAGTGGTTGTGTGTTTGGGAACTCCCTAGACAAACCCCCTCCTTCCTGGACCCTGTAAAACCCCCCACCATCCTCCTTGGACCCTAGACAGCCCCCCGGACAGCCCCCCGGACACCCCCTCGGACAACCCCCTCAGACAGCCCCCCACCCTCCTCCCTGGACCCTGGACAGTCCCCTAGACTGCCCCCCGGACAGCCCCCCAGACAGCCCCCTGGACAGCCCCCCACCCTCCTCCTTGGACCCTGGACAACCCCCTGAACACCCCCCGGACAACCCCCCATCCTCCTCCTTGGTCCCCGGACAGCCCCCCCGGACACCCACCGGACAGCCCCACGGACAACCCCCCCAGACAACCCCCACCCTCCTTGATTTCATTTATTACTAGAAAATCTATAATATATATTTTACTTATTTTCATCATGATAATCAATGTAAATCACATTTACACACCTAATCAATATCATAGATTCTTGGTATGCTATAAAAGGGATTTATTCATTGGGTATGACATTGTTAGCTCTGAAATGTTTCATAGCATGATACACTATCCATGGGGCATATGTGATGTGTATGAATCAACCCCTCATCAATCTGAGACGCGGTGTGGCCGACACCACTCAAAGTGTCTGTCTTTTGTTTCAAAAGGACATCATTTTAAGTGAAAAACATCAGCTGACATATGGAAAACCGACCAAACACATTTGTATTGTGTCGATACTTTAGAAAAATGATCCATGGGTCATGTGGGACGTGTACGAGTCAACCCTGCCTCAATACGAGGCACGGTGTGGCCGACACCATTCATAGTGTCTCCCTTTTGTTTAAAATGGACACCATTTTAAGTGAAAACAACAACTGACATACGAAAAACTGACCAAACGCATTCAAAATGTGTTGATGCTTTAGGAAAATGATCCAAGGGTCATATGTGACGTGTAAGAGCCAACCCGGGATCAATCCGAGTCACGGTGTGGCCGAGATCAGTCTAAGTGTCTCACTTTTGTTTAAAATGGATAACATTTTATGTACATATGGAAAATATACCAAACAGATTCTGATTGTGTTGATACTTTAGAACAAATATCCATCAGTCATATGTGACGTGTACGAAACAACCTAGCCTCAATCGGAGACGCGGTGTGGCCGACACCACTCAAAGTGTCTGTCTTTTGTTTCAAAAGGACATCATTTTAAGTGAAAAACATCAACTGGCATACGAAAAATAGACCAAAGGCATTCAGATTGTGTTTATACTTTAGGAAAATGATCCATGGGTCATTTGAGACGTGTACGAGTCAACCCCATCTAAATATGAGACGCAGTGTGGCCGACACCACTCTAACTGTGTCTCTTTTGTTTAAAATGGACATGATTATATGTGAAAAGAACAACTGGCATACGGAAAACCGAGCAAACACATTCAGAATCAATTGATAATTTATCACAACAATCCATGGGTAATATTTGACGTGTACGAGCCAACCCAGGCTCAATCCGAACCGCGGTGTGGCCGGGATTAGTCTAAGTGTCTCTCTTTTGTTTAAAATGGACAACATTTTATGTACATATGAAAAAAATGACCAAACGGATTATGATTGTGTTGATACTTTAGCACAACGATCCGTGGGTCATATGTGACTTGTAAGAATCAAACCCGCCTCAATCAGAGACGCAGTGTGGCTGGAACCACTCAAAGTGTCTGTCTTTTGTTTCAAAAGGACATCATTTTAAGTGAAAAACATCAACTGGCATACGGAAAACTGACCAAACACATTTGGATTATGTCAATACATTATCACAACAATCCACTAGTAATATTTGACATGTAAAACTCAAACCCACCTCAATATGAGGCGCGGTGTGGCCGCCACCATTCATAGTGTCTCTCTTTTGTTTAAAATGGACAAGATTATAAGTGAAAAGAACAACTGACATATGAAAAACTGACCAAATGCATTCGAAATGTGTTGATCCTTTAAGAGAACGATCCAAGGGTCATATGTGACGTGTATGAGTCAACCCCACCTTAATCCATGTCACGGTGTGGCCAGGATCAATCTAAGTGGATCTTTTTTGTTTAAAATGGACAACATTTTAAGTACATACAAAAAACTGACCAAACTGATTCTGATTATGTTGATACTTTAGCAAAACGATACATGGGTCATATGTGACATATACAAATCAACCCCACATCAATCTGAGACACGGTGTGGCCGGCACCACTCACAGTGTCTATCTTTTGTTTCAAAAGTACATCATTTTAAGTGAAAAACATCAACTAGCATACGGAAAATTGACCAAACGCATTCAGATTGTGTTGATACTTTAGGAAAATGACCCATGGGTCATTCGAGACGTGTACGAGTCAACCCCATCAAAATCCGAGACACGGTGTGGCCGACACCACTCAAACTGTGTCTCTTTTGTTTAAAATGGACATGATTATAATTGAAAAGAACAACTGGCATACAGAAAACTGGCCAAACGCATTCAAAATCTGTTGATAATTTATCACAACAATCCATGTGTCATATGTGACATGTAAGATCCAACCCGTGCTCAATCCGAGTCACGGTGTGGCCGAGATCAGTCTAAGTGTCTCTCTTTTGTTTAAAATGGATAACATTTTAAGTACATATGGAAAACATACCAAAAGGATTCTGATTGTGTTGATACTTTAGCACAATGATCCATCGGTCATATGTGACGTGTAAGAATCAACCCCGCCTCAATCGGAGACGCGGTGTGGCTGACACCACTCAAAGTGTCTGTCTTTTGTTTCAAGAGGACATCATTTTAAGTGAAAAACATCAAATAACATACGGAAAACCGACCAAACGCATTCGGATTGTGTCGATAATTTAGAACAATGATCCATGGGTTATAAGTTACATGTACAAGTCAACTTTGCCTCAATCAGAGGTGCAGTGTGGCCGACACCATTCATAGTCTCTCTCTTTTGTTTAAAATGGACAGGATTATAAGTGAAAAGAACAACTGACATACGAAAAACTAACCAAACGCATTCGAAATGTGTTTATGCTTTAGGAAAACGATCCATGAGTCACATGTGACGTGTACGAGTCAAACTTGCCTTAATCCGAGGCACAGTGTGTCCAGGATCACTCTAAGTGGCTCTCTTTTGTTTAAAATGTACAACATTTTAAGTACATATGGAAAACTGACCAAACAGATTCTGATTGTGTTGATACTTTAGCACAACGATCCATGGGTCATATGTGATGTGTATGAATCAACCCCGCCTCAATCTGAGACGTGGTGTGGCCGTCACCACTCAAAGTGTCTGTCTTTTGTTTCGAAAGGATATCATTTTAAGTGAAAAACAACAACTGGCATACAGAAAACCAACCAAACACATTCAGATTGTGTTGATATTTTAGCAAAACGATAAATGGGTCATATGTGATGTGTACGAGTCAGCCCCACCTCAATACAAGGGGCGGTGTGGCCGACACCATTCATAGTGTCTCTCTTTTGTTTAAAATGGACATCATTTTAAGTGAAAACAACAATTGACATACAAAAAACAGACCAAACACATTCAAAATGTGTTTATGCTTTAGGAAAATGATCCAAGGGTCATATGTGACGTGTACGAGTCAACTCTGCCTTAATCCGAGGCATGGTGTGGCCGGGATCACTCTAAATGGTTCTTTTTTGTTTAAAATGGACAACATTTTAAGTACATACAGAAAACTAAACAAACGGATTCTGATTGTGTTGATACTTTAGAACAACAATCCATGGGTCATATGTGACGTGTATGAATTAACCCCGCCTCAATATGAGATGTGGTGTTGCCAGAACCACTCAAAGTGTCTGTACTTTATTTAAAAAGGACATCATTTTAAGTGAAAAACATCAACTGGCATATAGAAAACTGACCAAACGCATTTAGATTGTGTTGATACTTTTGGACAATGATCCATGGGTCATTTGAGACGTGTATGAGTCAACCCCATTTAAATCTGAGATGTGGTGTGGCCTGCACCACTCTAACTGTGTCTCTTTTTTTTAAAATGGTCTGGATTATAAGTGAAAAGAACAACTAGCATACGTAAAACTTACCAAACACATTCTGAATCTATTGAGAATTTATCACAATGATTCATGGGACATATGTGACATGTACGAGCCATCCCGGGCTCAATCCGAGTCGTGGTGTGGCCAGGATCAGTCTAAGTGTCTCTCTTTTGTTTAAAATGAACAACATTTAGGAAAACTGACCAAACCCATTCGGTTTCAATTGAAACATTATGAGAATGATCCATGGGTCATATGTGATGTGTAAGAGTCAACCTCACCTCGATCCGAAGTGTGGTGTAGCTGACACCACTCAAAGTGTCTCTGTTTTGTTTAAAATTGACTTCATTTTAAGTGAAAACAACAACTTGCATACGGAAAACTGACCAAATGTATTTTGATTGTGTCGATACTCTAGGAAAACGATCCATTGGTCATATGTGATGTGTAAAAGTCAACCCCGCATAAATCCAAGGCACGGTGTGGCCGAAACCATTCATAGTGTCTCTCTTTTGTTTAAAATGGACATCATTTTAAGTGAAAACGACAACTGACATACGAAAAACTAACCAAACACATTCGAAATGTGTTGATGATTTAGGAAAATGATCCATGGGTCATATGTGACGTGTACAAGTAAACCCCACCTCAATCCGAGGCACGATGTGGCCAGGATCACCCAAAGTGGCTCTCTTTTGTTTAAAATGTACAACATTTTAAGTACATATGGAAAACTGAGAAAATGGATTCTGATTGTGTTGATACTTTACCACAATGATCCATGGGTCATATGTAATGTGTACGAATCAACCCCGCCTAAATCTGAGACATGGTGTGGCTGGAACCACTCAAAGTGTTTGTCTTTTGTTTCAAAAGGACATCATTTTATGTGAAAAACATCAACTGGCATACAGAAAACTGACCAAACGCATTTGGATTGTGTTGATACTTTAGGAAAATGATCCATGGGTCATTTAAGATGTGTAAGAGTCAAACCCGTCTAAATCCGTGACAAGGTGTGGATGATACCACTATAACTGTGTCTCTTTTGTTTAAAATGGACACGATTATAAGTTAAAAAAACAACTGGCATACGGAAAACCGACCAAATGCATTCGGAATCTTATGAAATTTTAGGACAACGATCCTTTGGTCATATGTGATGTGTAAAAGTTAACCTCACCTCAATCCGAGGCACAGTATGGCCGATATCACTCCAGGTGTATGTATTTTGTTTAAAATGGACATCATTTCTGGTAAAAATATATGGTATACGAAAAACCGATCAAATTATGAATTGAATTCCAGATTCCACATATAATTGTCATCTAAATTTTAAATTTAATTCTAAATGAATTATGTATGTTTATAATTATTTTAGGAATTCTAATTTAATTATGGATGTGTATAGTTCCAGGATGCATTATATGTTAAATGTGTATGAATTTTTTCTCTATATGTATGTGTTAGTTGGTTATTGCAGGTACAATAATTGTATATGTATGTGTTAGTTCATTGTAGGTACAATAATTGGATTGAAAATGAGAGGGAATGCACAAAATGAGACCTGCTGGGCAAATTGCACAAAATGAGAGCTACGTTGCAAATTGAAGGCTGCTGTGCAATTTGCACATCATAGGCTCTGCCAATGGTTTCAAACTGTTGGCATAGCCTCTCTGAGTTTTTTTACCAACGGTTCATAGAACCATTGGTAAAACTCCTTTCCCAATGGTTTAGAAACCGTTTGGAAAGAAGAGAGTGCTTGGTTTTTCCAATGGTTCAAGCCAAACTGTTGGAAAAAACTATCCCAACAGTTCACTGTAAACAATTTGGAAAAGCTTTCCCAACAGCTTACTTCCCTACGGTTTGCAGAACCATTGGTATAACATATACCAATGATTTTGCATCCTTTCCCAATGGTTCAGAACCATTGGGAAATCTTGTATTTTTAGTAGTGCATGAATATATCATATAAACTAATTTTATATCATTTGGAATGACTATCATCTCAACCCTGACACCCTCATAAGAAACAACCCCTTAATCAAGTCCATGCATATACATAAAATAATGATATAAAAATAAAAACAAATCCCCAAAGGACCACAATACAAAAATGTAATATCTATTAAAAGGGTCTCTATCTATGGTCACACTCAACTAAAGAAAAACCACTTTAACTATTCCAAATTGGATTGGAATGCGAATCTATTTTACAAGACATGATATCATTGGTCAAAAATATCACTTGAAATCAAATTATCAATGAAACTTTTAAATTTAATTATAAATTAAAAATATTCCTCATGTAACATTAAATTTTCCATATAATAAAAAATATAAAGACCAATTTTGTTGGACTTAACACACCCCTTTCTAACTAGAACCACTTTTGAAAATATAAATTCCTCCAATAAAATCCATCTGGTTCCAAGAGAAACATAAAAATAAAACATTGGTGTCACTCATCCATTAAAATAACTTATTTTATTTTAAAAATCCTCCCATTAATTTTCACAAATATCTTAGAATGCACATAATTCACTATAAAAAATTATAAGAAAATCCATGGAAAACCCCTCCATGCCCAGTATAGAAACCCCCCTGCAAATCATTTTCATCCCATTATATGTATACCATAAAACTATATCATTTTTTTATTTTTTTAAAAAAGAATGAATCATATAATATGTATTATAATGATTGATATGTAGAGACATCAATATCAAATCATGTGGGTACCCCTCACAACATTTAGAAACCCATCGACTTTGATTTCAAACAGTCAACCAAGAAAGGAAACTCCCTTTATAAATTACACACAACCAAACCCGTTTTATAAGGTCTACCCCATGTAAAATTTTAAGGCCCATGGCACGTAGTGTCATTGAAAGTGAAAAAAACTAAGAGGAATTGATAATCTAATAATAGAGTAATAGGATAGTATAATAATAACATATAATTTCTCTTTAAATAATGGTCATTGAAAATTTGAATAAAATGAAATGGGTGGGGAAATAATCCCATGGTGTGACCCATTATTGGTAGAATGAGATGATATAGAGAGGTGGGGGGTACATACCCTAAAAAAATGTAATGAAAATACAGGGAATTCAATTTTTTATGAACATGGGTTGACTGTAATATTTGGTAAACAATGTGAAAACTGTGTAGCTCATAGTAGACAATATTAACAAAATTTCTCTATTTTTTTTATGTTTGACTAATTTTATTCCCATTTATGGGAAAACCCACACTTAAAATCTATAGAAATATAGAATGGTCAGTATCATGGGTTTTTCCAAAATAGGATCACGACGTGCACTAAAGCATCATATCAAATTATAAATTCATGGTTTATACTGGATTTTTTAGGGTTTTATACCAAACATTGTGTAACCTGTGAAAGGAAAATGTGAATAAAAAATGAACTGGAAAAGTATTGACATATGAGTTATCACATATTTTCCCCTAAACCATGGACACAAACCATATAACAAAAAAGAAATTCTATATTTTTCATGTTTTCACCTAATCATTCCAAAATATTTAAATACTCTAAAATAAAATAAAATTAACCCTAACAGTGACATGGAGATATCACAACACCATATCCAATTAGAAATAGTAGGGATGTGTTGTTAATCAGTTAGACCCTTTTATAATATTCTTCTACCTTTTAATTTATCCTACTATAATTCTATCCACTATCTTAGTTATGATTATGGAGTTGATTTTTTATTCTAAACACACAAAAACACTTTCATTGAGAAAATAAATAATGATAATAAAATAGAGTATTTTTAAATGTTTCAAACCCAATATGGTAATATACTCCAATTTCACGTTAGGATAAATTTTATAGATTCATATCTTATCACTATATTAGAAAATGGAGTAAAAATTCATGAGATATTTGCATACTTTTCTCCACACATGCATTGGGTGGGAAGGTATCATCCTTAATCCCTAGGAAGGTATCATCATTATCTCAGATAATCTATCTCAATAATAGATATCTCCTTGAAACTATATAGTCTCTCAACATGTTGAACATAGGTTATATTGGATGCATTACGTCTTCCATGGTCCTCTAACATTGTCCTGAATGTGATTTTAATTCTTCATTGAGATTTAACTACATCACAATAATAAGGTCTCCAACCAAAAATAGAGTCTTTTATAGCTTATAGATAAATAGTTATAGTCACATGGACACCATTCTCTTCAGGTAACCAAGAATTCAGAGCTAATTCATGTATTGTATCACTAGAATTAATCAATTTTAGTCTTATATAATCCAAATTTTTTCTTTAGTAATACAATCTACACAATGTTTAAGAGTTTTAACAATGGGGATGATTAATAGTAGTTGTGCACGCTGGTGCCTCTCTAGCATCTTCTTCTTCTTCTTCCTCTCTACTCCCCCACCTTCTTATTCAGTATATTCTAACATATTGTGATAACATAGGCCATGTATTGATATATTATTTTCATTATTCTTTCTTCATCTACAATGATATAGGGATATCGTAGGATAGTAAATAACCTATGATTCTCCTTCTTTTCATCTTCTTATTCCTTGATGCACACTTTCTTCTCTTCAGGAATATTATTGTCGTATCTCCATCTATTCAATTAATATAATTTTTAAAGGTATATGATATCATTTTCTCAAAAAGTATCATTTTATTCAATTATATTTAACACTTAGAATCAGGTAAATATATATTTTTATTTAAATATAGAAAACACTATGATATCCGACACAATAATCTTCACATTTAAACAATACATCAATTAATTAAAAATTATTTGTATATTTTTCCTCATTCAATGTTTTTGAACTTTCATATTTGAAACAACATAATTATTACATAGATATCATCAAAATATTCTCCTAAAATCACATAATTTCATTTCCTCATTACCTCAAAAAAACTATAGGCATTTAATCCATACTATAAACCATGTTTTCTTAAAATAATACCATTGTTGTGTGATAATTATGTTAATATTCCAAAAAACTTCATTAAAGAATCACCTCATTTTTCAATTACCTACTTCATTATTCATTACTAGAATCACATTTATCCAAAGGATGATGATGTCTATGATTTGAAGATAAACACTACTACATCTAATTTTATATTCTAGAATCCTTACATTTGTACCATTAGGAAAATAATACCAAAAATATAACTTATTAATTATCACTATGTTGAGCTCCAAAAAAATATAGATAAGTAAAATTTATAATGTATCGACTAAAATATATTACATATACATTTACTATTTTTTATTTTTAAATTCCACTATTAGTTCAATAAAAAACTTAAATTGAACTTTCTTTTCTTATGTATCACTATAAGGTTATTGAATTTTAAACATTTTAGAATATATTGGAATAATTTTTATTATACATGCCCCATTATATATTATGTTTCATATAAAAACATACAATATTTATAAAATATGTTATGTATCCATTATAAATAAATAGTTAATTTTCCATTTATTTGGTTACATCAATGATATATTATAATATATAGTCTTGAAAAAAACATACATATCACAGTAAGATCCATCATTTCGCCAATATTCTACTTCTGAGGGGAACCTGATACTTTCCACACCTCTTCATATTTTCATCTTCATTTTGGTATTTGATAAATTATTAAAACTAACTTAGAACCTCATTAAATATATTTAGGTAACCTCTAGACACTCTAAATAATCTCTAAACATTTAAATTACTTTGGAAATTATCAACATATTCCCAAATATAAAAAGAATTATTTGATGAGCATTGTAGCATATGAGACTTCAATTTTTATTATATAAATTCATCACCACTCCCTAAAGACTTCCAGCGTTAAACATGAATTTATTCAATCCATCACCTAATAGATATTCTGTATCTATTAAAATAGAATTTATGCTTGATAATCCAAGGATAGATTCTTACTCTTCCATCCAAACTTTGGGCTTCTTCAATCACATCGTCATAATATTTTCATTAGAATTCTTTTCAAATTCGTAAGAAACTTGTTATATATTGTTATTTTACCTTCCATAAACACTATTATTTGACTCTATCAATATCATGTATATAATAATCAGATGAATGATGTGGAAATCAACACACAGTGTCATCTCAATAACTTCTTCATTACTAGAATATGATTTGATATCTAATAGCATGTACAATGTTATAAAATTTCATCCAAACTATATTTCATTCTATTCATTCAGGGGAATCTTTGTCTCTCACCCATCACATAACAATAATGAACTTATTCATTTGTAAAATATTCAATCACCATGATCTATTTGGTTCTTCAGTTGTTTGAAAATTTCTAATGGTTTTTAATAAATGAGATAATTTAATTTTAATGAAATATGCACACATTGTGAGGTTTTACTGTGACCTTTAAAGAAGTATTCAGTGTATCTGATATGGATATAGATTATAAAATGAAAATTTTAAGAGAGAATAATAAATTATGGTAATTAATAAGACGATAAATAAATATATATGATAGTACATTTCCACTATATTATCACTCATTTACACTCTACAATGTTTTATAGAACATCAAAAGTAGTTAAACCCAATCCAATTCATGATTTCTTCTATTTCATTGGACTAAACCTCAAGAATTAACAATATTAACCCATTATATTATAACAGAAAAACATTTTTCATATAATTTGTAATTAATATAAATAAATAATAATTAACGTTCCTTGAAATAATTTCTACATTCTCAAATTTGTTGACTTCCCATGTAATACCATCATTGCATCCAAGGATCCAAGTATAGAATCCCACTAGTGGTAATACACATGTTATTTATATACTATTGAATATCACATTAGAATGAGAAGAAGCTGCTAAAAATAATTCTCACTGCTTTTATTATTCAATTTTGATTATAACAAGAATCCATTTGAATATTTAATGATTCTTCTAGTTCTCATGAGGACTTTTGAGTGAGGATGATGATCAATTATCTCCATTCCTAAGAGTGTTATAGAGAAATTTATCTCAAGGTATCAAGAATATTATCTAGAGAGGATGTGTAATATACAATAATGTCTGACCCTAAAAATAAAAAAACTATATTTATATTACTATGTTTGAGAAATTTATATAAAACACAATCTCTTATCCAATCTATTAATCCTAAGATAACCCCACATCAAATAATAATAATAATAATACTTTTATTATTATTACTATTATTGATATTTCCTTGATGTGTGTGGTAGTCATAGATATTTTAAATATCATATCATAAAAAAATAAATCAATATTTATTTAATTTATATTTAATACAAATTCCCCACTAGACTCTTAATTTATTTTGTCACCCCTCCTAATAATTTATCAAACCTTTAATAATAAGTATTTATTTAAATAAATACATATCACTGAATTGTTTTTTCAATAAATAAATAAGTATTGTATCCATTATCTAATTAATTAATAATTATTTAATATTTAAATCATATATATATATATATTCTCAAATAATTGGAAACTTATATATTTTTTAAGTAGAACATGAATAATAACTATTCCTTAGAAAATGAGAATAATATTTATTCTAATATAAAATTAATACATAATTTAATTACATTTTTGTGTAAACATTTTCTGTACTCCCTTTGGTTTCTTTCATAGTGGAATTAGGCAAACTCACTTAAATTACTAGATTATAATCTAAACACACATCTTGAAACACATAGAGAAAGAATATATATTCCAAAAAAAATAATAAAATCAAATAAATGACCACTGTGTAATATAATCCCTTTGTATCAATAACCCATAAATCATGTTGAAAACAAGATTCATCAAACTATACACTTAATATGTCATTCTTTGATTTTTTATAATGAAATCCTTGATAAAACCACATTGGCCATGGAAATAATCAGATAGTTCCAATACCATCAAATTTCTTGACAAAACTAAATCCTTCAAATATGAAGGGAAAAATATTTTATCAACTTCTTCATTAATTCCATATCACTTGTGACACACAACATATCCTACTTGCCCATAAGAATATGTCATCATGAGTTATCATAAATAAATCCAAGTATAATGAAATTAATATTCAATAACGAAAATAGCATCTCAAGAGACCAATATAAATATCCATGTATAGATATATGCCATGACACATATAACATGTTTAATTATTAAATGAGGTCCATTTTTCAGAACCTCCTTGATTAGATTTTAGTAGTATAAAACTCTATGATAAGATGTTTCAAGGACTCATGAGCCTCTTACCCTAGATATCCTAAATTATATATGTCAATTCAGATGATTTTATCTAACTATAGAATACATTTTTAATAATATTTTCAATGTAGTTCAAGGTTATCAACATTGTAGAGAGCTACCATATCCTTTTAATGAGATAGATAATATAAAGAAATTATTAAATAAAGGTTATGTAGAAGAATAAAAATCCTATGATAATATATTTAATAATACTCAAGAACAAGATTTGGTCAATAATAAATAGTAAAAATATAGTTTCTTCTAGGGAACTAACTTTAACATGACCCCTTTTTATTAGATCCAATGAAAAAATCTTGTAAGAATCACATGTTTAACACACATCTATAGATGTATGACTATAAATGTCAATCCCACTATATTTTTGTGGATGTTCATCTTGCAGTAACATCACATCCCTTTGAAAATTCGTCAATAAGTGATATCTCCATGTATATACCTTTTTTATCTATTATTCTTAAAATCCTAGATAACAACATATGTTAAAGATTATCATAATATTATTTCACTTTATTGACATGGTATACATATAAAATCTATAAATACACATTGAAAAAATTTCTTTTTAAGATATATGAGAAACAAATAACATACTCAATCTATGTATGGAAACCATTGGCTGTATTAATTTTTCTCTTGGATATTAACATATCCTTACTAGGATGAAAGATCAAAGTGATCTAAAATAATACTAGTTTTATGTCCCATTGATAACTAGTATTATTATTTCTATATATACTAGGAAATAATATAGTTCTACTATGTTAATTAGTATCAGAAAATTTTAACTTCTAAGTATCTATAGACATCCTGGTATTGATTCACATTGAACTTTTATGATTTATTTTTATGAAATATCAAACTTTAGTACATATCCAGACATGTCAAATATATTTCCAAAGTAATATTATTCTTATGTAATTTATCCATCATAATAATATTCTCTTGTGTGTTCATACATAACCTAGGATGGTTTTTAATACATGTGATATTGGATATAATTATATTATGAATTTTCCTTTATAGTATTTTTAATACACCATAAATGTATGAACTATTAAGTGATCTTGGTAAACAGAAAGGCCTACACATGTAGATCATGTTCCCAATAACAGGGTTTCCAGTTTTTGACATCTAGGGGGAAAATATTCTTTTAGACATAAATAATGTTAAGAATAATAATCTGTTTTACATATGTTATCAGCATATCTTTCTTGGAAAATTATAGCACACCAACCAACCACCTATAAAAACATGGAGACCATTAATTTAAAAAGAATATTCTATGATCATTATTCTTATTATTATTCATCATTGTGTCTTTGAAATTATTTACCTTATATACATTTTTTTAATACCACATAACCCTATGATTGCCTCATATAGGCATATTCTATATGGATTCATCTAATGAATGTGGTCTGAACATCTAATGATCATAGAATGTTTTTAGGGATGATATAATTATAATGTATATTAGAATGAAGAATTTTTAGAACGACAATTATACTAGAAATATATAGTTTATAATGAATACTAACCAATGCCTTTACATGAACTCAAGATGCATCCAAAACATAAAAATGGATTTTGGAACATGGAATAAATATTGATTTTTTATCTTTATAACTACATATTTGTTCTATTTAATGATTCCTTATATGATTCATTATCCTATATAAAAATATATCACCCACCATAATGAATACAAACCCATATATATGGATTTGAATTTCAATTACATTATGCGTCTTTTGATGAATTCTTCTCACCATTACCTATAGTGTTTAGTGTTTCTATGAAAATTCATCTTCATAGAGAGCATAAACTTCACTAAATCTTAGAATTCTGTAACTATATCAACAGGGATATTCTTACATCATATAGTTATATATAATTTTATTAATTTATTATATCTTGAGGATGTTTTTATCTTTAGTGGGTATAGAATAATAAAATTTGATGCACTTTTTTACCCTTAAAAATGTTTTTAAACGTGAACCATATTTACAAATGGTTCCCATCAACACCCAGGGATATGAAACAATCGAATTTCATAATATCATATGTTAAATTATATACATTATGAAATCGAGTTAGTAAATGGTTAGCTATTAAATTTTTGTTTGAAAAACATGTTTAGAAACGAATCATGGAATACTTACAATATATATAAGATACTTTTATGATCTAATTTATATTACCATTACCTCTATTATAGGAATTATATATTGTGAGATTATAAGAATCTTTATAATTCATTTATAAAATTTATTTATACTTATTAATATAAACTCTAATAATACCACCTAAAGGTTCCAATATCATCTTAATAAGTGAATTTATATTTCCACTTATCATTACATAAATGAATTTCGAAGAATATATAAATGTACCACTAGATTCCCTTTATAATAGTTTATTCGGTTTAATTGAACAATCTCTAAAATAATTATGGCTTAATTTTATTTCTAAATGATGAATTTTTTAGTACATAATATGCATCGTTGTCAGTATTCATAGTGATCCAACTCATAAGTGATTAAAAACATTTCTAGATATAAATATTACTACTACTATATGTTTTTTAGAAATAGGATTTTTCATGCCGCAACTGGCTATGGAGATTTTATTTTATTTTCATAATTCATTGTTAATATTTGATAACAATTACTCATGTATTTCCTAAACTATTATGTATGAGTTATTGAAAAACTAATCATTAAAAATGAAATAATTTACCTTTTTTCAAATATATAAACTGAAATAAAAATCTCAGTATCAATCAATAAAAAACTATAATTTCATGAGAATCAATCCAACTGAAAAAACCAATGTTTTTTTATTTCTCACTACTAACATTGGAATCCCTCTTTCCATATTACTATGAAAATTCGCCATACATCTCATAATATTCCTATACAAAATTGGTTCATTTATTTGAATAAAAATATGTGAAATCATACTGTATTTAACACCTAAAAGTGTAACTAAAAATTAAATTTAATGGTGAATATTTTTGATGTATAAGATTGTACTCACTTCTTTTCAACCAATTGTAATTAATCTTCTAGAAACCTTTCTTGCCAAATGAGTGTAAAATAGCCTCATTATCACTGTACTACATCTAAATATCATTTCATTTGAATTATGTTGTAGAGGAACTATTATAACTTAAAAAATTATATACTTTTCAACGCATTCTTTCACATTATTTGTCATAATGGGAGAGAAACAATGTTCCCACTAATCATTATCTACCCAAAAAATCATAGTGTAATGAATACAGAGTGGAATATCAATATTTTTGATCCTCGAGTTCTTGATCAATATTGAGTTTTATGATGATAAAAAAGGTAATAAGATATTAATGAATAGTTTATTATACAAATTGAAACCCATGTTCATGAAATAATCAATGTAATTTGATATAATAAGTTCATGATAAAAAATACGGTAACGTTTTTCTAGTTTAGACTAGTTTAGTGCCACAAAAATCTCATTTATCTGAAGATAATCTATATCCATCAAAGGATATGGGAGATGACATGTCATGTTTTGTGAATTAGTGTATTTATATTTCATCTTTACCTCTTTCTCATAACTAATAGTATGATTAAATGGATAGTAACAAAATTCAATGTATTTATTTTAAGCATTCTTTTCACCATATTTCAGTTGTTAAGGTGGTTAATTATGAATATATAACTCCAAAATATTTCATAATGTTTCCCAAAATAGTTTATTTTATAAATAACTCAACCAAACTTCAAAATACATACTTGTAAGGACATGGTAATTATAAAAAATGATCAAAATGTTTATGCGGTTTGAATTTTGATTCTATAAATTAATAATTTTCTTATATATCCCTTATTAATTTCATATGGAATGGAAAATAATATAAAGGATCATCTAAAATCCTTAGTAATGGTTTTTTATAGGGAAGATATAATGAGTAAATAATCAAAATTCTTTATAAGTCAATAAATATCCTTATCAAATCAACACCATGAAACATCAATATTTCCCTATTAAATGAAATTAATTTCTTAAGATTCTTCCTTCATATGATACTATATAAAATCCATGATATTGAAAATAAACACATATAAAGAAAAAATTTCTAATGAATTTATAGAGAGTGATAAGGAATATGATCATGAGATAGTTAATGGACGCACAATCATGGATCGATAAGGGATAAAAGAATACAATCTATCAATCATTGAAAACCCTATAGAGATGAAATATAGTTCAAAATGAATTGTAAAACACATAATCATAATCCATATAGATAATAAACTGAGTTTTAATATTTAGATAATATCAAAACTGATGAAAAATAAATATCAATATATATAGATATTGATGAAACATTCCTTCTAGAAAATATTGACACATTTCTTTTAAAACAAGGAAAGTAATATTTTCTTTTAATATCATTAAAAAAATATCTCAAATTACAAGAAAAATATCTTTTATGAAAATAAATATGAAAAACTTTTAGGTAATATTTGAATAAAATAATGGTTATCATGATTGGAAAATATTTCCATTAGGTAAAAGATAAAAACCAAGATTCTTTTTATAATTTTGTTAAAATGTCCCAAAGTGCCTTGTTTATAAAATTAAATGAATAATAATTTTAGAATAATTGAAATGAAATTAAATAATGGTTTTAAATTACTTTAAATGATCATATTATGTTATAAAACAATATTTGCGAGAAAATTTTAAAGATTATGCACATTGGAGAAAAAGTTCATCGACTAAAGAGAAAATAAGGTCAACTTATCTTAAACTCATTTTATTTATTTTATAATTCAAAAAAGAAGAAAACCTATTTTAAAATAAATAATACACATAAATAAATATAATAGATGAAAATATATATGTTTTATGGAGATTAAATATTAAAAATATTTTAATAAAATTTTGAACACAAACAATCTCGATTAAAAATGATATTATGAAATAAATTCCTATTAATTTGTTAAATATTGAAATAAATCGCATTATAAGAGAAAAAATTAAAAAACATTGAATACCATATATTAAGTGGAATAAATGATGTAAATTTTCATAGGGTTAGTATACACACCATGTAATATAAATTTGTTTCATAATGCAAAACTTGTCTCATTAAAGTGGAAATGATAGGAAATTACCCCTACATCTAGTCCAGATTTATTCCTATGTGCTCTTAAAATATGGTATGATAAATTTATAATTATTTTTGTTCATTAAAATAATTTTATTAATAGTTATAATACCATATATTATTCAATTGTAACATTCTATAACATTTTTATTGACAATTGTTTATTAGCATCACCATCCTAGGTGTTCATTGTTTGGTTTTTCACGTGTGTTTCAATTTGATAGTTTGGCAATGTTCTATTGGTAAATTTTTTATAATCTCTAGAATATCGAGCATTAATTAATTATAATTTTCATAAATTAAATTAAAAAATTATAATCATATATAGAGGGTGTAAATAAAAAATGAATAACATGGTTTTGTAGAGGTGGATATTTACATGTATGCAAAAAAAATTATAATTTTATAATAGATAGACTTTATAGAAGATTGATTATATAATATATTTAAAAAAGAAAAAATATTTCATTATTATTATATATATTTATTTATTCCATCGTTATAACCAACCTTTAAAGGAGTTGGTGAAAAAGGAAAAACATTTATTTGTGGAGGTGGTTGTCCACACGTATGAACGAGGATGTATTCATTTACCATTAGATAGATAAAGAGATGATAAAATGTTTTTTCATCAAAATAATAAAACATAAGTATAACTAAGGTTGTTATTTTTTTATATATAATGTTTTTATAGAATTTATGGAGGTAGAATAAGAAATAAAATGAAAAAACTCAATTAAGAGTTATACCTCTTCTTTGGAAATCCTCATTTGGCTTACAACATAATCATTCATTGGATATAATTAGGGGAATAGAATAATATCTTATAATCATATAATTAATATATGAAGGAATTTTGGAATTTATATCTTGAAATAAATGTCTCATGAAATGTGAGGAATAGATGAAAGGTTGTTTTTTATAGGTGAGGTGGGTTGAAAAAATGAAAATACATAAAATATTAATATATAATTTGTGTTAAACTCATGTAAAATGGAATGAAATTACATTAAACATGAATATATAGATTTTAAGTTCCATATATAACAAAAAATAAATTTTATACAATGATAGGTGTCATTTTAAACATTATATTTTGGTAAAACCACCTCATTATTCTTGTTTAACCACAATCAATGTAAATAATTTTTTTCTCTCTAAAAGTAATGAAAGTAATTTTGAAAACTCAAAGTATAAAATAAATGTACCATGAATGATAGTTTTGGAAAATTTTCATCCACATTACTCAGTAATGTTTTTTTATAATTTTATAATTATTCATAAATATTCTTTAATCATTAAATACTATTTCTGTTCATTTTTAGGATTATCTACATATCATGACTTTAAAGGAATTATAGTAACAATATAACAATAATATAAACTAGTTAACATCCAATTTAACATTATAATTACCATTTAAGTTATGGGGGAATTATTATTCAAACAAAATATTATAATATTATGGTTATTTTTATCAATAAAGTTTTTTCTACTGCATACAAAGCACTACATTAGCATTTTTAAGCGTTCAAGGATATTATACAATATATAATATTTTTTTAAAAATAATATGAAAATAATAATTTATTTAAATTGAAAATAAATTTTATAAGCATTAATATATTATTTTTATCCCTTTAAAAACATATTAGTTATATTAAAATAAATAGAGTGATATTTTGTGTTATTTCTAAAAATAAAAAAACATATAAATGAAATAATCAAATGAATATAGAACTAGAAGAATATATTTTTATATTTTTATGGTTATGGATGAGCTAAACTTATCCTATGAAATATTGTTATGTTTTGGGATACTTTTGAGACTTTATCCCATAGTCTTAACCTTAATTAACATATTTTACATAGTACTATAGTGATAGAAAATTACCATAGTTACAAATCATTATAACAAAAAATCAAATTGAAATATTTCAAAAATTTAAACCCTTGGATTCTAAATATGAAATATATTTTCAAATATTCAATTAATATAATTAGGAGAAATTTATTTCAATATAATTATGCAAAACCAATCACATATATTTTCCATAAAATGTATTTTTAAGCATGTAAATTATCATATACCCAAATAAAATCTAATAATTATTACTATGGAATTAATTGGATTATGTTTAGTGAAAGGAGACTTGTGAGACTTACAATAAAATATAAAATTGATTTTAATTTTTAATTAAATTAAAATAAATGATAATTTTCTACAAAATTGATGTTTTTCTCTATTCACCTAAAAAATAAACTTTTATAAAAAATTCCAAAAATTCATTAAGAGATAGTTTTAAAATGGTTATTTCAAAACTGGTGTTCATTTTTTTTAAAATTATCTAAAATTAATTCTAATTACCTACATATAAAACACATAAAACCCATTTTTGAAGTAGTATATTTTTTAACTATAAAATGAATTTAATTTTATTATTTGACTAATAACTATAATAAATTGAATTTTAACATTATTAAATGATTTTTTTTAATATTGGAAAAATATTTTTAATATATTTCATAATGTGGTTAGTCCTATCCATACCCATAAACCCACGGTAAATGATATAACATCCATACTCAAGTTAAATTATTTCATAGTTCATTTAAACTCGAGGTTGCGTATTGTACAAACTATCATAAATAGTGCTTTTTTTAAAAAAAAAATATAGTAAAATATGTGGATATTACAATTTTCCAAACATACTGAAATTATATACTCACAATTTTATTATTCTTTTCTAAACAAAATATATCATCAAATAGTCATAAAACATGATATATATTTCATCATGAACTTTAATATCTATGTTTTGACTAGGAAACATATTATTAACATATGTATATAATAATTATATTTGAAAACGTATTTTTAAATGTATAAATTGTTGTATTAATGTTACTTTCAACATGGTAATCTATAGATTTATCTATATTTTTCTTATGTTTGTGAAGTTTCATTATAATTGAGATGAAAAATATGATAACATTTACTTACATAATATCTTCCTATTCTACCACCACAACATGAAAATTTTATTAACAAGAAAAGAGTTCCTAATGTTCACATGGGTCTAAAGTGATGTGACATATTGAAATCCCCTCTTACAATATCAACATATAATGGGGTAAAGCAGTCAATACTAGTGAAGTGTCTGAATGTACCATCTGTACTAGCCATGAAATCCATAAAGTCAATAAGTTTTGTCTGAACACACTATGTGTTAAAAAGGAGAAACCCATTATTTATCAACATATTGTATATATTAATTAGATATATAATAGAACAATGAATGGAAATTTGTAATTGAATGGAGTTGTGTATAATAGTCAACAAAATTTTAATAGAGCCCAATGTAATTTTGTTATCTTGATAGTGCTACATACAATTGAGAATGGTGAACGACTTAGTATTAAGAGAGTATTATTGTTTGTGGAATGTAATGAAGGTGGTGACAATATAACCCATTAGGTCATGAAAAATTCCCCCCTCTACATTAAACAGAGGTTGGAGGCCCAATAAACACATATTCTTTCCCACTAGAAGGATGATCCTAATGGATATAATGGCTATTTGGATGTTCTATCAAGATAAAATTGGAGGAAACCCTGATAGACATCATCTTCATTAATGAAATATGAATCTCCTTAAATTTTAAAACAAATATTGATCAATATCTAGGAATCTAGTTATTGCAACGAAATCCAGTTGTGAACTAATGTAACCTTCACATCAAACCTTATTCCTTGTCTCCCAAATACACTAACATCTAGTTGTGCAGAGAACCATCCTCACTTTTATTTCATGACTACTATTTATAATTCCATTGAACCATAATAAGAGAAAATATTCAATAGTAATATTCTCATAATTAAGGTTTATAAACTCACCATCCTCACTCCACACTATATTCACCCTATCTCATTAAAGGAAAAAATGAATGGAGAATTATTCTCTAGGATTCATTCAACAAAATAAAACTAAATATTGCTATATTTCATTTAACTTGATCTTCACATCCTTGAAAATTTTATGATTCTTCATTCACCAAGCTATGAATTAATACAAAGGGGATATATTTCCACTATATAAGGACACACCAACCATTTTTATTCTAGTTCTTCTACAAAACAAAAAAGTTCAACTTTACTAATAAGTCACCTGATTGGTTTCACATGATCATATAATAATATAGTCATGTTTCATTAAGATACTATAGAAAATATCACGTTTCTATTGGTTAAAAAATACATTTTTGAAAGAAACATATATGATCAAATGACTGAATGAAAAATCTGAGATCAGGAACCCCATGAAATATGACATGGAACCCACCAAGTTATGGTTTCATAATTCTATCTCACCATGTTCAATGATCCAATGTGAATGGTCTTATAAAATCAGGTTATTCTCTTGAATTTTTTCATGAAATGAATTCCCAAACCTTTGTAATAGATATATCCTTTACATATCAGTTGTATATGATCTTTGAAAAGAGGTATCACCCTTCTGTATCTTCTCAAACTAACTTGGATTGCAATCAATTTATATATCCTGATATTCTTCTCATGTTAATACCTCCTTAATTTGGTATCTTGGAAAACCAAGCCCATAAATCATAGTGACATCAAATATCTGAGTGGGAATCCCAAATGATGTATGAGATTAGGTTTTCAATATCTATGATAAATTCCATTGGCACCGTACTGACTAAAAAAAGTATAGGAATTTGGGGAAATGAAATAATTATTAAGGGTGGTCTATGTTCCAAATGAAAATAAATATTTAGTTTTACTTGTTTTTGCGGTCATAAATCCTATCAACCACTGCCTCAATGTGACGAATTCAAAAAATAACAAGAGAAATTTTGGCTATAAATTATTCTATGGGAAATATAAAACTATTAATTCCAAAGTTATTCTTATTCATATTTTTTCTTATCTAAAAAAATAAACATTTAAATACTTCTCTTATCACAATTAATAAACCCTCCTTGTAACTATGAATCAGACCAAGGTTCAAATCCTGGTGGGCATAGGTACTATTATAGTACCATGTAGGTGGTGGTGAAAACAATACTACATGAAAGCATTTATGGTTGCATGTCATTGGAAGACAGTGAAATAGGAATGGTGATTCATGCAAGATGATGTAGGAATGCCGCAACACTAGGCTTTCAGGTCATGTTATATGGTTCATGGCCACTGGGTCTATGGGCCATGCATTATATATATAAGTCTTGATTAGTGGTATATCCCTTTAGGGGATTATGGCCTACCATTCCGATATGTGCATGTGGTGTTTGCATGATTTAATGTAATTTACCCCCAAACACCTAATATATAATAATTTTGTTACTCTATTGGTAGTACTAATCGTTCCCCCTTTTGAATTCTTAGAGGGATATACAACTTCAGTTAGTGAAGAACACCATATTATCAGAAAATAAATGGTTCTAAACTCGTATATAGTGGGATAGATATTGAAATAGATGAATTATATAATTTTGAATGCATATGGAAAGAAATCTATTATGGTAATCCTAAACCACGATGAACACATTAGGTGAAAGAAGATCCCCATAGATCATCCCCTAACTGACTATATGACGTCAAATTTCCTTCCCATAAAGGTGATTTATTCCAAACAGAACTAAAAAATCTAATAAATAAATCAATAACCCATGATGAGAATCAAATAAATTAATGACCTTGGGAAAATATTTATACTCTAATGATGCATACTCCTTTTCCATTTTATCTTTTATGTAAATATTGGAACCTTGAACATTACAATTAATATATCCAATCATTTCTGAATTTATTACAATATAAAATTGAATATATAATCCATTGATGAAACCATTATTCTCCCTAGAGATCCATTTGTAGAGGTGTGTAGATAATTTCTAATTGAAATTACTAGAATAAACCTTGTAATAGAAATTATAGATGTTAATGGGTTATAATTTTCTTAGAGAGAAAGACTCCTTCATTTTGTATTTGAGTATCATGGAACTTATGCATTACACTCATGTAAGGCCTCATTATAGGAAGAAATACAAGATATACTCCACTTTTTACCTCTTAAAAAATCCCATGAATCCATTTAGAAAGATCCAAGGAGGCCACCATGTCCTAAGGAGAATTATGGGTTAAGGGAGTTGAAAGCCTCCCAAAAAAGAAAATCCATTGAAAATCCTTATAAAAAATAGTTATTATGATCTGTTAGCACATGAGGGATTGATTTAAATATGTCTTCTTGGGCCCATGAGTATCCTTCCTACATGCATGAGTTGTCTTACGAAAATAAGGACCTGAAATGAGCATCGACCAAAACATCAACACATTGAGATTTTTTTGAAAGATCTATTACAAAAAATGATGTTTAAACTACTAGACCTCATATTATACTTAATTAATTCTTGGAAAGAACTTATATTATGACCCCCTTATTTTATCCATGTAGCCTTGGTCAATTCACACACTCACCTCTCTTTTTATTGGATCTTTTGTAACAAATGGATCATAATTCAAGAATGGCCCACAAATATGACTTTTCTCTGTCATTAATCGAGTATCATTTTAGTTGGGTTATTTTTATATTTTATGGAGTATAGAACATAAAAAATAGGCATTCTTTATTAAATTTTTATAGATCTCCTTTTAGTCACATGATATTGTTTTTTGAAAAATGACCCATGATTATCCCTACATGAGTTTATTCAAAGAAATGAAAACCATGTGATGATAGTTAGGATCAAATGGCCCCTAGATTGAGAATAATATGTTACTAGCACCATCTCTTATTGGTTTCAGATTGATGTGTTTTTGGATTTCCAAAGAGGGTTCATAAATAATATGGTATGCTATAATATTTAGGTATTGAGAAATTTATTAAATGTTAACAAAGAAGTGGTCAAGGGAACACAACATCTGAAAATCCCCCTTCTACTTGTTTAACCAGATATATATGTCACCTAAATAACCCATGTTCATGAAAGTAGTATGAGTCATGAAGATTGAAAAATACTTTTCATCTTTAATATGGTAGATTCCTTTATTCTTTTTAAAGTGCCCATAATAATGACGATTCCTCCATCATAAAATAAATATGTATTCCCTAGGTTCAAAGGATATGAGTTCATACCAACATATTTCCCTAGCCATTACATCACATGTGGAATAGAGAAATGTGAAGAGGAAAGTGTGGGTTCATAAACTTACAATGGTAGTGTTATGTTTATCAGAGACTTCAACCAGGTCATCTATAATGGATTTTTCCAAAATATTAATATATTACGATTAATTGGGTTATAATTTATCAAATACCCTACACGCATGTAGTAAGAAGACTATAAAATTCTTTGGAGATATTGTTTATATAAAATCACCCCTATAGGTAGATTATTTCAATTTAATTCAATTAAGATAAAATTAGTCATCACCCTAAAACGAAGTCTAAAATAACTCCAAATTATAACATAGATCATCAAAGTGGAGAAATCTTAGTTTTGGATCCAAGAATCTATGTCCACCTTGATTGAGAAGTGACATATTATGGACCATACTTTATATATAGAGATATTACTTCAAAATTGAAAAATATTTATTATAAAACATAAAAAAATTCCTAGACCATATGAGTTTATTGTCATTAGTAACTAGGAAACATAAAATATATATTTTATAATACATCTATATTATCTCCTACTTATTTAATAATAACTAGAATCCATTTTTACACATATTTTTCTTAATACCCTTATTCATGACTTCGGGGAAAAACATAAGAAATAGTGAGATCAGATGACCAGTAATAGTAAAATAGGGTGATATCAATTATATCATAAAAAATACATATGAACATAACATTTGAAAATCTTATCTTTCTTATGAAAGATCGTGATATCATGTAATGGGATAAATTATAAAAATTCACAAAGAAACAATGAAAATATTACCAAAAGTAATAACATAATACATGGAATTTGGTTCATACACATAAGTATAGAAAATCATTTCATATTAGTCTAGGATAATTGATAAGAACGTCATATAGGATAATGTCCACTACTGAAGTGAGTTAATTCCTTGTTGTATCCCTGTATTACTGAATCATTTGTCCTTTATGTTCCTGTACTATATTACAGAACCGTTATCATTTCCTATTCCATCCCTATCTATATCATGAGATATAAATCATTATCCAATGTATTGGAGGTAGATATAAGTCTCACCCATCCCATAATTAAATCATTCTTACGTATTCCAGAAAAACATAAACCATTAATCATTACATAACCCAAGGAATAAAATGGGTTTCTTAAACATCATTCCATCATAAGATAATTCATGTAAAATAAATAGATTTCATAAATAGCATTCCATTATAAAAATGATAAAACCATTGGAATAATAGAGATAATATACTTTAAACAGAACCATATTAATTAATTTCATCTTAGATGGAAAATAATTTTGATAGAACACTTGAAATTAATTATTGAAGAAAATACCATTTCTTCTTCAAAAATGTTTTATTTTCTTAAAATTCTTCAAAATTTTATAATAAAATAACTTCTTTGAAGATAAAAATGAAATAGTATAAAAAATATTCATAGAAATAAAACACTAAGAAAACTTAAAAATCCATTCATTTGATATAAGTTAAAAGAAAAAATCATTCTCAAACATTTTTTGAATAAGTGAAAAAGTACCTGATATTGAAAACAACGAAAGAATCCTTTCATACCAATTAATATAAACTCTAAAATGGGTAAAATTAACTTTAAGAAATTATAGAATAATAGAAAATATATTTTTGAATACATATTTAGGAAGTATGGACACTAATGATAAATATAATCCAGTAAATAAATACAAATAAAAAATCTCATATAATAATTAGATTGAGAAATTATCCATTTCTTTGGTATTATATCCTTTTTAGGTAACCAATCCTCCTATAAAATAAAATTAATTTGATTTTAGGTAATGAAAAAAATAAAAATGTTACTCTATTTGTTTTAATATCTATAATATTATTTAATAGTGAAAAAACATTATATATTCGATTAAAATGGTTATTTTTAATACTATTGATTTTGTATCATGGTAATTTTATTTGTGATTAAATAATTGCCTTAAATTATTACACAAGGTCGAGAGAGTGGATCTCAATTAATAGAAAGATCAATTAAAATATTTTAAAAAACATTTAATGTAATACAATTTGGTTGAATTATTTAATTCTTATAATTTACATTATATAGATAACATATTATTGAGGTTTTAAATCTTCATATTGTAATTACAATACTATATTGATGTCATTAATGTCAACCTATGTGATTTTTTTATATAAATGACTTTATTTGTATGTTATGTAGGAAAAGAATTTATAAAATTTTTAGATTCCATTAAAAACATATCTTGTGAGAAATGAATTGGATATGGTTGAGAATATCATCCATTTCCAATTATCAATCATTTTTTCATTTTTAGTTACTTTGATGATTCAGATAAAGTAAAAATCATTGATATCAAGGTAATCGTTAAAAGGGTATATATAGGGTAAAACATATGAGATAACGATGAACACATCAGATAAAAATGTAAAATATTTATTGGATGAGTGTATTGTGTGTAATCCCCATTCTATATTAAAAAAATGTAAAATTTTTTCCACACAAATATTCAAATTTATTTATAATAGTTTAGTATTTTAAGTAATTACAAGGGTGTCCCTCATTTGTTTGTCAATGGGCACATCCTCTCCTTCCTACCTCACACATTTTGAGTAATCTATTTTTGTCCGTCCCTACATAATATATCCTTAAAATATATCCTCATGTTCTAGAGCTCCATGTATCATCTAAAGAACAAATATATATGGTTTGAGGTGTAAACCCAAGAGGGTATTTTAGTTGAAGGTATAACTTAAAATTGACATTTTTCAAGATAATTTCATCTTCTAAATACATAAAATATGTTTTAACCACCATGAAATAAAAATATCAGTATCTTAAAGATTATTAAATGTTATTTTGATTATGGTATAACCCCTTCCCATGTCCTTTTTCATCCTATAAAAAATAAAAACATCTCTCATGATTTTTTTTGGATCACCATCTTCAAGAAGCGTTGTGATTCATTTTTCATAACCACCTTACTAGGATGTCTATTATAGTGGATTTAATAAATTTATATGATATTAAGGAAATAATTTTAATTCTAGAAATATTATATATAATCTATATGTATACAATTCCAATAGTTAAAAACAAAACCATTGCACCTACTTATGAAGGACTACCATATTTATGTTGCGAGCTAATTTATATTTCAAAAACCACCTCCCATTGATGGTCATGGGATTCAATATTATTAATGAATATTTTTTATTTAATGATAATAATTATATAAATATAATGATTAATTTTATTTTGTTTGTTCCGTAAAAAAAAGTGAAAACTTCTCTCATGTGTAGAAGAAGATTGATGTCTCGTGAGTTGATGTATTTTTTCATTGACATTGCTTCATTGATGATATGAAAATTGTTTTTTACGTATACAATGAAAAATATTTAATTATTATTATTCTTTATATAATTTAAAGATTACCACATTTACCATAGATAACCTACCCAATCCACTACTGAATTATAAACCAAATTTTTTCAACATGTCCGACATTAACTTAATCGATTAAGTAATTAAATGTAATAAGGTTGAAAGTGAATTAAAACAAAAAGAAACCTGTGAATGGTTATTCTGAAATTTAATAATTATCATAATATTATTATTTAGGAATATTTTTAATATACATGGCAAGTTAGACTCAAGGTTAGGTACATATTTCCATAATACCTCATTTCAAATGTTTTATAGATTAAATTTAAAATCAATTTCCTCAATGTCCATATTGTTAAAATAATTTTATAATTTTAATTTTATTGATATAATTAAATTATAAATGAAATTTTATTTCACTTTTTAATTTATTTTAATTGTTTTCAAAAGGATATTTTTAAACATATTTTATACCGGACATTTTCACATTTTTTACAAAATAATGAATTTTATATTTCCACATTATAATGTACAGTCCTAGTTGACTGACACTGGTATCTCAATCTGGTTGGTCACATGACCATAGGGGGAACCTCCCTATACTTCAGAGGCTATAGACTCATAGTGAGGGTCTAATGTCAACCATGGGCAGACAATAACCTCTCTTATCAAAGTATCACAAGAGCATCAATAAATAAGAATAGCCCAATTATATAACTAATAAACAAACTGAAGTAGTATCACAAGATTACCAAAATAGAAAATACAATATCCAAAACTAAATAGTATATATGTAAGAAAACATTCATGTTATGTTTCAATATAAAAAAATGAAAATTAATAAAGACAATGACAACTCTAAGTGGATCCTGACAAAAATTATAGCTCCCTCATTGATGCTCCATCCCAACTCATCCATCTAACATATTTCTCTTTCCCTTATTCTATCCTACAACCATGAGGTCTATTTCGATACTGATTAGGCATTTGAGTAGGGTGTGAGTAAAAATCAACAGTCCACTATCATCGATGTTAAGAAAAATATCCAGTCAGTTAATGTTTTTGTAACTGTATAAATAATAATGTACAATGCATAAGTAAAAATTTATCACATTTTTAATTATCCTTTAATTAACAAAATAAACCCTCAAGTTTCAGAGGATATTCTATCCCTCAATACTTACTTCAATCCATTCTAGAGTCTGAACAAAATCACAATGTAATTTTTTTCATTTATTATTTCATTTCAAACCATACCAAATCCATTTGGAACCATATTCCAATACCATCTCATTAGTGTAGAATGTCATTTCTAACAACCTATGTGTATTTGGTGCCATAGAACCTATCAAAAACCTTATTGTCAAATTGAAATTTGGAGCCTTATTCCTAGTCCCATACTCTCTATCTGATAAGGGTATTTGGAGAATTAGTCCCTGTCCCGTACCTCATTCATTAAATATGGGTATTTGGAGCATCAATCCCAATCCCATGTTGTAATTATCCCATATGGGTATTTGGAGTATCAGTTTTTATCCCATACTCATATATCAATCAATCGCATAAATATAAAATATATCACATCAAGATAATTTAATCAACCTTTACTCACTTATCGCATTTCACATCATGATATAAAATTTCATGAATCAAAATAAATCAGGATTTAATACATTAATCACATGGAATAAAATGAGTAAATCACCCTTTAAAAAATATAACCCTTTAATCCATTAGTTAATTCAACTATTAATTAATCATATTATATATTGAAATATCCCATTAATTTTTTTACCAATTAATTAATCCAATTCCACAATCCTAATATCCCATTAATTAATTGACCAATTAATTAATCAAATTCCAGAAACACAAGGGTCTATTAATTAAATCACCAATTTATTAATTCAAATTTGGAATCTAAATACTCCATTAATTATACATTCAAAATTTTCTATTAATCAATCAATTATCTAATCTCATTCTACCAATTAATAATTATATAACCCAATAATCGATCAATCCCACAATCCCTTAATTAATTAATTAATGAAATTAATTTAATTTAATTTAATAAATTAATTTTCTAATTATTCAATAAATATTATATAGTTACGTACACATAATTGAAATCAAGATGTTGGGATTTGAAAAATATATGACGTATATCAAAATTGATGATGAACGCTCCCCAACATAACTCCCCAAATGAAGCAGAACCACCAAGATGGTGATGAAGATAAATATTTATAATTGAAACCTAGATCCAAGATGAAATGAATCAATGTTTACAATAACATGATACAGATCAGTCAAAATAAGTGGAAAATATCCCATTAATCAATGAGATAAACATGTTAGTAGGATGAGAAACCAATCGTTATGGGAATCTCATACTGGGGGTGGTTTAGGTCATCAATCATGGATACAGTTTCCTAAGAATGGTGTTCGAAAGGCCTCTAAATCTACGAAAGATAACCAAAATGAAATAATTCATTCAGGTCCAATTTAGGGTCTATTTTGGGTAAATTTATGGGGTTTGGATATTTTTAATCAATATTGTTGAAGTTTAAATTCATGTACCATGTTTTCTGGATCAAGGCTCACAGTTTCCTGTAACCATGCCTTTAACCATGTGTATCCTCCTAAGGAGTCACATGTTTACTATTAGAAGGGTTCATGGTTTGGAAAACCTTGTGCTATCTATGTGAATCCCCTCTATTTTCATTCACATGGTTTTATGTCCTGGTTACACAGTTTGGGAAAAACCGTGCACCAACCATGCATTACACCACTTCCTTCCAAAATTCACAAAATTTCACCCAATCACATCCATGATAAAACCAAGAAAAGACGTATTGAAAACATGGAAAAATAATTCCTAAAAATGATCTTGATAAATCTCCAAAAAATTTTTGGGATATTATAATCTCCCCACCTCATAAAATATTTTCCTTGAGATATACTCTAAATAATTTCTAAGTTTCCAAGTCAAAAATATCATGCCACTAAGCCCCGTATATCCGCTTCCCTCTCCCATGTTTCCTCCAAAACAAGCCCATGTTGCCACAATACATGAACTATCAACACTATATTCCCCAAAAAACAGTCTCATTGTGATCTAACACAGATATCTGATACTCCTAAAAAGGGTAACCAGTCTCAAGATCAAAATCATCCACATCGATCATATAAAAGGGATTGTGATATACTGAAGAAGATGTGATACTGAAAAAACAACATGCATTACACTACACCTCTGTGAAAGATCATATCTATATGAAACTGTCCTGATTCTCTCCACAACCCTAAAAGGTCCACCATACCTGGGTGCCAACTATCCCTATCTTTGTATCATGTGGTCACCTAATCTGGACAACACCCAAAGGAATACACGATCACCCATTGTAAGATTTAGGGGGCATCATTGTTTTTCCTCATATGAATTATATCTACTCTAAGATATAACCATATGCTTTTGAAATCATATAAAAATTATCCAACATCTCTTGTCGGAGGCTTGGTACCAACAACTCTAACTCACCCGCCTCCATCCAACATAGATGTGACCTTCATGGACTATAATGATGATTCACAAATGGTGATATCTGAATAGTTTCTGGATAAATGTTTTTATATGAAAACTCCACCAAAGCTATGTGCTTCTCCCAAAACTAACCAATGTCCAAGAAACATGCCAAAATAATATAATTAATCACCTGTATAGTACATCCCAACTACCCATTTATCTATGGTTGGAATTTCGTACCCAACATTACAAGTATACCATGTGACTTCTGTAAACCATACCATAAGCATTATGTAAAGTGTGTCTCATGATTCGAAACTATACTTTGTGTCACCCTATACAGATGGAAAATATCTCAAATGAACAAGTTTCCAAACTGATCCACTAAGAAAGTTTCCCGTATAGGAATGAAATGTGGTACATTCGTAAAACGGTCAAAAATCAGACAAATATAGTCATTATACCGAGGCATCCTCGAGAAACCCACCAAAATAACAATGGCAACCACATCGCTCTATCATTCAAGAATAGGAAACAACTACAGTAAACCAATTGGTTGTTGATAACTTACCTTCACCTATCGACAGGTGTGGCATTGTGTCACAAATCCTAAAATCTCCTTTTTTAAGCCTGACCATCAAAACTATCATTAGAGGTCACGATACATTTTCCTCACACTTGGATGTACCGCCCACCTCAAGGAATAAAATTCATGCATCATATCATCCCACATACTCGTAGTCACAAAAACCTGATTTGTGATATTGATGAATTCATCATCATATATTGTCTATTCGGAAGGTGACTCCCCACCATCAATGTTTTACCCCAAGGACAAGCACTTTGGATCCTCATACTACCTATCTCTAATTTGGCACAAAAGTTTAGACTCCACTAAAACTAATGCTCTATTCATCTTCTCATGACTCTCTTGAACCAAAATATGCATATTAGAAAAAATATTCATCATTTACCAATTAGCACTAGACTCCAAAACATCATGAGTTTGAGTTTTCCAGCTTAAAGCTTCAGCTAAACTATTTCCCTTCTTGGGAATATATGCTAGCTCAAAATAGAATGACCGCATATACTCAACCCACCCCCACTATCAAAGATTCAAATCTCACTGCAAAAAGATATAATTTATGTTCTAGTGATCAATATATATAGTAAACTTTTCTCTGAACACATAATGCAGCCAAAAATTCAAAGAAAAAACAACAACAAGTAACTTGAGGTATTGCGTAGGGTAGTTCTGTAAATGTGGCCTCAACTTACGAGATGAAAAATCCATAGATCTATCTCCTTGCATAAAGAATATTCTATGATCTATCCCTAAGCACAACAAAACACCTTGTACATATCAACTATATCGGGTAGGATTGATATTGTCATAATTTTGTAAAGATTCTTTAAATCCTTGAAGGAATTCTCACATGATTCCATCAATTTAAACTTTACCCCCTTGTTGGTCAAGCCTAAAAGAGGTGATTACAAATAGGAAACGTCGTAGATGAGCCTTCGATAATAACCCTCTATCCAAAAAAGCTGCAGATATCAAAAACAATTCTTGGGCTACACCGAAGAAATAACTTCTTGATCCTTCTCTATGTCCATAGACACAACGTCCTATGAGATGGTGTTACCCGTGAAGCAAACCCGATGAATCAAAAACAAATACATAGATAGATGAAATAAAGAATATTCTCAATTAGTGTACTTTGGATTATGTTAAGATGATGGTAATGACCATCATGAGTATTGGAGTACACAAGAATTTCATCAAAAAACACTACCTCAAACCCATCCATGTATAGGTGAAAGATTATGTTCATCAATTCCATAAATTAGGCTGGTGCATTCATCAAACTGAACAACATTAAGAAAAACTCGAAAGTCCATACCTACTTCTAAAATTAAACCTCAATATATAAAATATTTAACTCTCACCAGATGATACACTATCTCATTAAGATCATAGAGAAAACACATGATCCTCTCAACTAGTCAATGATATCATTGATACATGGAAGAGGATAATATTTATTGATATTCATCCAGTTGAACATCATGTAGTAAACAAAAAACCTTAGAGTCCCATTAGACTTCTTAGAAACAAAACTGGAGAAACCCAATATGTTTTAGTATGATGAATAAAATACATATCTATAGAATCTTCCAGAAGAGTGTTGAGCTCTGGAATATTTTTTGGTTCCATTCTTTATGATAAAATAGAAGCTGGATCATCCCCATGTGTGAGGTCAATTGATAACTCCACATCTCCCTCAAGTGGAAAACCTATGAATCATTTAGAAAAAAAATCCAAGAACTAGTCCAATATGGGTGGAATGAAATCCATTTTTCACACCGTCATCATCCAGCAAACATTTAGCATCCTAAGATGTGAGCTCCCCCAATTACTAATGAACTTAAACTATATGGCCTACCTTGATATCCCACTCTCCACGGTGAATATAATTATCACCCTCAGGAGATGTAAAATTCACTCTCCTATGGAAAAAATCACTTTGGGATCAATGTTCTATTAACAAGTCCATACCCCTAATTAGGTCAAGGATTGACCTATCAAGGATGTAATGTTCCCAACTGAAATGTTATTCCCAAATCCTGAGAGAACATCCCTTGCCCAAAAATATGTCTCTTCAACCAACACCAAGGGGTGTATCTATCATTATAACCCCACACAATAACTCCACCATGAGGATTGAACCATTCAAATGTTTTGAAGATTAACAATAATGAGTGGAAGAAGTATAGAACATGACACTAGATAGTGTATAAGCTATAAGAATTGTACCTCTAACTATCAATGGTCCAACCTCACTGTCCATAAGTATAGGATGAACTGCATGTTACTGTCTTACCCCACTTCCCTAGGATATGGTCTGGGTCCCCTAAACTACACCACTTTGTTGATACAGGTTCTCTTTCCCAAAAGCACCATGTCCACTACCTCTACCTCCATGTCTAGTAGAGCATGAGCTTCTTGGTTGATACAATGTAGAAGATACCCTTCCCAAAATATGATTCTTTCTAACTGCCCCATCAAAACCCATCTTTCATGGGATCGTATATAACCTCTATAGATTCCACATCCTACTAAAACATCAACACTATCCACTCCAAATATGAATTTTTATTAAAAATAAACTTTAAGGAAAAGTGGGAAACCATTGTTCACAAACCATAGATCACTAAGTGATGAAGGATCTCACAAAATCATTAAACACAAGACTAAGATGATTCGAATCAGACACTCTATATAAATCCCATTGTAGAGTACTAACCTGAGTGTCTAGATCCTCCCTGATAAGGATTTCAAAGTGATAAACCATTCTATCCATTGTCTGGATGAATTCTTCCATGGTGATTATGCCTTGTTTGAAACCCTGAGAAATGATTTGGTCATGCTTGTCAATCCACACTTCTTGCCCCTCATTTGCCTCAACCTACAACCTCCTATTATAAATTCTTGAAATATCCTCCTCTGAGGCAATGTGTCTAAGGACTTTTTCAACCATTTCTTCCTTGGAGTGGATAATGAGCTTCAACCACTCCCCTACCTCTTCTTCCACCACTCCTGGTTCTCTACTTGGATCACCACCTTCCCCATCTTTTAGGCCTTTGTTTCCCTTACTTCCACCTTTCTTGTCCAATATGGTTTCCATCATTTTTGGTAAGTGAGAATAGTCTTTGCGTCCAATGGTTTTTCCCCCTAGACCACAATTCATTTTTCTGAATCACACTTTCCATTATCCCCTTTCTTCCTTCTTGAGCTATGGGGACCATTCCCATGGACACAGTCCAAACTATTCATTGAGAGAGGGCTAAGATCGTCATCGCCTGAGTCTTCTTCCACATGTGTCTCTTCTTGAAGTTCCAAGACTTAAAAATGGTTTTTCATTTCCACCCCCTGACCTTTTATGGGGGGCCTCTGCCTTACCCCCTTACATGCCTTCTTCTCTAGGCTGATTCCCTTCCCAACATGCCCAACCTTGATGGCTGGGGTGTTTGGGTATAAGGGCCCCAGGACAGATGCACCTTCTTGCCTCCCCAAAGGTTCTGCTGCAGCCCCCAATGGATTTCCTTGTACCATGTCTGATCCACCAATTTGCTCATACCCACAACCCATGAACTATAAATTCTTGTTAGAATCCTCCTAGCCTCAAACATGAGAGTTATAAGGGTCATGAAATCTACTCCCTGTTGAGATCACCACCCCTCCCTCTGTTGAGATTGGAGTAGCAGGGAGATCCACCATGACCACAGCTAAAGGACCCTCCTGTTCTCTATTTAGACCCAAACCAAGAAATAGATGGGAAAAAACATCAGAAACCCCTAGCTTTGCCTCATTGTTCATCCCCTACTTGACATCCACTAAAGAATCTGCAGGAACCCACTGATGAAGTTGAGTCTCCTCAGACTCTGCTACTGGTTCCTCTTGCTCCATCACTGTAGGAACATACCCACGCATACCAGTACAAACTCGTCCTTGAGTCCCGCACCAACATCCAGAAACCAGATGTCCAATCCTACCACATCCCTTACAGAACGCTGGCCACGATTCAAATACCACTATCTGCTTCCATCTAAACTCTTCTCCAATGAAAATCCACAGCCACTCCATTGGGGGAACTGAGACATCAACCTCAACACATATGTGAGGTAAGAGCGGATGGAAAAATACAGATGTGAGATCATCCGAACAAAGAAATATACCAACCATATTCACTAGCATATAGATAATAGAGGGGTTCTGAAAAGGGATTGGCAGATTAAGAATGTTTACCCACACTGCATAAGAAGGAGAATCCTGGTTCATGATGAACTTAGTAGACCATCAGAAGAGATGAATTCTATAACCATTGAAGACATGAGGAGCACTGCACGATGCAGAGACCAGATCGTCCTCCGAGGAGAAGCAGATCATCAATTGTCGTCGATCTAAAAGACCCACCACCGTGTGATTTTGAAGACCCCAATAATTGAAGACCCATCTATCAAACGCATCCACCGATGGATGGTGACCCTAAAACCAAGCCATGAGAGTCAAACTGTGATGATCTACCGCTGCATTGAACTCCTTTGAAGAAAGCGCGAGCCAAGGTGATTCCTCATGAAGGATAGGAACCTTAGGTCAAAGAGGGATCGATAGGAAAGGGGGACGAAGAGAAGGATCCGTGAAAGGGGTGAACTTCTGAACCCTCACAGAGGAGAGGAGGACGTTCCCCCATCCCCCTGTTGGGGAGGAGGGGGCTGGAGCCACGACCATCGCCGCTAGGGATTAGCTGAGGTGCGAGCCCCCGCGACCATCTCTGCTCCAACACCCTATAGCCTCAACACTCTACTAGCAGTCATGGATAATTCTTACGATAGTGGCCTGAACTACATCACTACTGGAAAAGAACATGGGTAAGATCATGAGTAGATGATCCTTTCCCTCACCACTCTTCTTTCCACAACTTTGGTCAACATTCTCAAAATGATACTTTCTATACTAGGAGGTCATACATCCTTATCATCCATCGGGAACCACATGTCCTCTACTGGAAACCTCTTTCAAGTTACCCTCTTCCATGATAGCCTAATCCACCACCTCATCATACATATTTGACCATAAGTTGTTACCTTTGGACATAATCTCATATTCAATTCTATCATAAAAACACCTTGTTGTAACTATCTAATCTCGTTCCAACACTTAAAAAAATGCTTCATATTTGAAAAGAGACCAGAATAATCTATCACAGACATACTCCCTTGAGTAAACCATATAAAATCATTTGTTCCCTCATGCTTCATCCCCTCTACATAAAAGTGAACGAGGAACATATCTAAGAGTCCTTCCATACCAAACCATCATCTTGCCCTGTTTGGGCCTGAATATCCCACAAGCACTTCACTGCTCTTCATAACATATAAGAAGATAGCGTGATCCTCTTATAAATAGTAGTCTTGTTATATTAATGTATATTCTGGATGGACTCAATCCAAAACTCTGTTGCATCAGGTCCACCCTTTCCAGTGAAAGTTGGTGGGTCCTCTAATTGAAATTACCATATCAATTTAGATACACTCTTCACAACCCACTATGGGTATCTCCCTATAATCTGTATAAAACAAGAAATTCTCCCATAGAACTACTCTCTAAATCCTTCACCTGACATATTTGTCCCTTAGGTTCCACTTATAGAGGATGGTCGACAAAAATGTCATCCTATCATCCTCTCAGAAAGAAAAATTTTGGAGGAATATTTCTACATTTTTAAGTACACATCTCAAGACAAATATTATAAATTGATTACATTTAACAAGAGGTATTTACATCATTCCATAAAATTTCATCCCCCTTTTCACACCACATGGTCAAAACTGAGGAACATTTACTATGCTTAACAAATATACATCTATGTAAGGGTTAACTTGGATAAAACATTCTCATTATTCAAGTCTCATTAGACACCCATTTATTTACACATTTCATTATTTAAAAACATTAAATTCCATATTAGGATCCTTTTCAGTTCAATTACACATAAAATGAAAAAAAATTCAATTTCAATAACATAAAAAACTAGTTTTCCTTTGTGTGCCAAAAAGCGATGCATGTAAAAATAATTTCAGAGTGCATAGAATAATGCAAGTATACTAAACACACATGCCAAATCAGTTTATGATTCAATTCTCATGAATATTAGAAATACTAATCACATACGAGAAAAAGTGAATCACCCTATGTGAAATAACATTAATTCTAAAACACTCATCAACAACAAAAATCCCACCCGGGGTATATGGATTTTACCCCTATACATGGGTTAGATACTCCCATGCATGAGATTCTAAACAAGGCCCAACTCATCCAATTATCCTATCTACCTTTTAAAAATATGTTGAAAAAAGAAAGAAAATAAAGCCTCATTTTATTCCACCTTTTAACATCCTGACGTAGGTGCTACACACTGATTATCTAAGTCATTTGATCACATGACCTTAAGAAGACCTCCTTGTATGCCAAAGGCTTCTGACTAGGAGTAAGGGTATAATGATTGTCCAGGGTAGACTACAACATCTTTTTTGCAAAGTATAAAAAATAAATAAATAATAATAACCAAATTATATAACCAATAACCAAACCAAACCAATATAACATGGTGAACAAAATAGGAAATACAATATCCAAAACTAAGTTGTAGACATGTCATTCCAAGTACATGTTAGGTGTAAATAAAAAAACCGAAAATAAATAGACAATAAAAACACCAAGTGGGTCCCGACATAATATCTAGTTCCATTATCCATGATCCATCTTGACTCTTCCATATAATACATTTATATTTCCTTTATCCCATCCCACAACTTTGAAATCTATTCAAGTACAGATTAGACGGGACGAGTAAGGTGTGTGTGAAATTCAGTAGGCCACCACCAATGGTGTCAAAAACAATATCCAGTCCAAAATAGTATACTCAGATATATAAAGAATAATTTAAATTCATAAGTAAATAGGTATCAAAATTTCAATTATCCTTTAAATAACCACATAATCCCTTGGTTTTCTGAGGATGCCCAAACTCTCAGTACCTACATCATACTGTGCTGGGATCTAAACCATATCAAAATGCTAGATTTATCATTTATCATTAAAATTAAAATTATATCATGGCCAACTGGAACCATATCTCAATGAAAAACCATTGGGGTAGAATGTCATTTCTAACACCCCATAGTTATTTGGAGCCTCAGTCCTTATCCCAGATCTCAATATCACGTGGGTATTTTGTGCCTTAGTCCCTATCCCATACTCACTATCTAATAAGGGTCTTTAGACCATTAGTCCATGTCCCATACTTCTTTTATCACATATGGGTATTTTCATAATAATTTTGTGTCCCAAAACTCATTTATCACACCAAGGTATTTGGAGCATCGGTCTATGTCCCACACTCATATATCAATCAATTACACATATATCACATGTATCACATAAAGAAAAGATAATCAACATTTACACTCTTCTGACATTCCACATCAAGATATAACATTTCATCTATTAAAATAAATCATGATTTAATACTTCACTCCCATGGCATAAAATGAGCAAATAACCATTTAAACCATATAACCCTTTAATCCAATAATTAATTCATCAATTAATTAATCAAATTTTATAATCTAATATCTCATTAATTAATCCACCAATTAATTAATACAATTCAACTATCCAAATATCACATTAATTAATTCACTAATTAATTAATCCAATTCGACAATCAGAAGGTTCCATTAATTAATTCAATTTCACAGTCTCAATATTCCATTAAGTCCATATTCACAATGTTTCATTAATTAGTCAATTGATTAATTAATCTCATTCCACCAATTGAACAATTATATGACCCCAATTGTCGATCCATCCCAGAATCCCAAAATTAATTAAATACCCAAATTAATTAATTCAATATAAGAAATTAAATCTCTAATTTTATAATAGAAATTATAAAATGACATACATGTAACTTAAATAAAGACATTGGGATTTTAATAATAGACCACCTACCTCAAAATTGATTACAAACACTCTCCAATAGAAATCCCAAATTGATGTAGAACCACAAGGATAATGAATAAGAATGGGATCTATAACCGAATCCTAAATCAAAGATCAGAAGAATCAAGATCCAACAATACAAGTTCTAGATCTATCAAAAGATTAAAAAAATCCCTTTAAAGGATAATATAAAGATATCCAAAGAATAGGAAATCAGTTGGGATGATAATCACTCATTGGGAGTGGTGAAGATATTCAATTTGGGCTTTGATTTTCCACGAACGGTGCATAGAAGGCCTCATACTCCATATGAGAGCTTCAAAAAATGATAGAATTCCATTAACTCTAGTTTATAGTCGATTTACGGTTAATTATGGGGGTTCATGTATTTTTAATCTAATTTTCAGTGGATTAAATTCTTCTATGAACGATTTCATGCTCAGGGTGCATGGTTTCCTCTAAAAATATACCTTATCCTAGGGAGTCACATGGTTACTACTCAAAGGGGTAATCATTTGAAAAACCATGCTCTAGCCATGTGAATCCCGTCTATATGGGTTCAGATTATTTTCTATCATGGGAACACGGTTTGGGAAAATTTTGTTCCAACCGTACACTACCCCACTTCTTTAAAAAATCCCTAAATTTTCTTCCAAGCACACCAAAGATAAAACCTAGAAAATACATAATAAAAAAGGAAAAGGAGTATCTAAAAATGAGTATATGACATATTTATAAAAGGTTGAGGATCTTAGACACATATAAGACATTGATGGATTTTTTCACTGCAAAAATAAATATTTTATTATATGATTAATTTATAAGAACTAATTGTTTCTTTAATGAAAAATTCTCCATAAATTTGTTCTGCATATTTTAGTTTTGGAAATTATGTTTTAGTGGAAAATTATTTCTTAATTTGTTAAAGTATTTTTCTTATTAGATAAAAAGTACATTTATATGAGTTTGATAATAAAAATGGTAGAATTTATATATTTGATGAATGTTATAGTCATTGGATGTTGTTTAAGATGATAGGTTCTCATGATATAAATCTATAAATAATTAGGTAAATATTATGTTTTTTGAATAATTATTTTGTAATTAACTGAGTAGGTTATTCAATTTGTTATGGTTCATGTAAGTGTTTTATGAAGATAAAATAAAAAAGAACCTACAATAATATTCTATGCTTTCTAATGAATTTTCATGAAAATATTTTAATATTATAAGTAAATATAGTGATATATTTTTTAATGTAATGATCATGTTTTAAAAGGGTTAAAGTTATATTTTATGTAAATTTTTTTCATCGATTGTAATTGTTTTTTAAAAATCCCTCATGATTAATATTTTCCCTATATTTTTTCTTGTAAAATGTCTTTTTGAAAAATGCTGGGTTATAATGTTCAATTCATGGGATTTAGATTATTATTTGACAAAATGTTTTATTATATTAATTGATAACTCTATTATATGATCTCATGGTTTAAAAATGTACTAACAAGTTTTTTTTCATTTTTTATGTAACTTACTGAAATCTTTCTAATTATCTCACATTTTCTAATGTTTTATTTAGGTTTTAAGGATGATTAGGAACTAACATCATGTTATATTAAAAATCATGATGGGTTTTTATGAAAATAAACCATGATTCATTTTAAAAGTACTATTTTTGTGTAAAAATGTATATTGGCTAGAAGCATACACTTTATAATGTATGGTTTCATTTTAATACCCGAATGTTTTTATGAAATATTTTATTTACATAATTTATATTATTCTATAGATTTTATTTCATGCAATTGTGAGTTTAAATGTACTGTGAGATGCCCGTAGTACAAAATTACTATTATATCATAGTCATTTGGTTAGCGGATATAAGTATAACTAACACATGAAAATGCATTGAGAATTCATTGGCTGTCAATTATTTATGAAACATATAAATTAAATATTTGTTTTTTTGAGTGAATTACTATTGGTAATGAAATTTATGAGATATATATGTTATATAAAATATTTTTATATTCAACTAATGGATATTTTAATCATAGGGTGTAAATATACAATATTTTTTGTATAAAAACCTATATTGTTTAAGGGTAATCTGACGCCTTTGAATGTAGAACCCATTTTAAATTAGTATTTTTAGACATTAAAAATTTTTATATGAAAAAATAATATTTTTTTAAATTAGGATATGATAATTTACTTTGGATGAATGTCTCATATTTTCCTGATTACATTCATGTTTTCATGAATAGTAAAAATACACTAAATGTTAACTGAAAACAAATTTTCATCATTGAAATAATTTATATGATTAAATTTTAATATTTAATGGTTTTAAAGTATAAATACAATATATTTTTATCATTAAATATAATTTATGTCATTATCATTAATTTTACATTGAATTATATGTAAAAAAAATTCAATTTTTCATAATGTTTTAACTTTAAAAAAAACATTCTCTCATTCCTACAACAAGATTGATTTTAAATTAATTTCTGCCAATTATGTGTTTTGAATTTAAAAAAATGGATTCCATATTTGGAATCAGAAGGTCTAGATTGTTTAAATAGGAACCTTTTATTTTTTTGGACATTAAGAATAGTAACTTTTGTAATTATTTTTATTTATTATAGATAAAGGGTAAATTTGGAAAATAAGGGTAAAAAATAATATTATAACATATAAAACCACCATAAAACGTGTCATAATCCTATTGTATTAGCCATTTATTACCATGATCATCCTTGGGTTGATTTTGTGACCTCATGAAGCCACCTGGGTTGGATAACGCCCTTTTAGAATTTTTTTTATTTAAAGTAAAGAGAATTGCAACATAAACATGTATATTTTGATATTTTTTTAAAATATAGAGTTATATAGTTGATTTCATTTTCTATAAATAGTAATTAGAGAGATAAAAATATTTCCTAAATTATGGTATTTTATATATAATTTTTATAAATTAAATAAATATATTTATTTAAGATACAAGGATGATGCAATGATTACCTTATTAATGAAACATTTAAAGAAATTATATTATAAATATTAAAGTAAATATAATTTGAATCAGATGATTCCATCCACGAATTTTATGGATGAATATGACTTTTTTATCTTTGATTTAATGTTGTTTTTTTCTAATGAATAATTTTATTATTACATTACAAAATACAAATTACTAAATATTGTCAAAATTGACATAAATGAGTTTTTCAAAAAAATACTATTTTATTAAATGATATAATAGTCCAAAAAATATAAGATTATTCAAAATAACTTATATAATTTTAAAAATTCTATTAATGATCCACTTGTGGTTCACTTAATTTTTTACAGTAACTATAGTGACCTTATATTATAAAAATATAAGAAGACATGGTAAGAGTTAATGTTTTTAACTAAGGGTTAAAGCTAAAAGACAAGGTTACTTTTGTGACATAAAATTGTCTAAAACCTATTGTTTGATAGACTTTAAACCCATACTCATATTATCCTCGAATATATCACTTTTTAACAATTATAATTTGAATATCATTTTTTAATAAAATAATATTTCAAAACTATCCTAAAGTGCCCCTCCTCCCTCTTATAAAAGACCACCAACACTACCCGCTTGCACACACACACACCATTAAATCACTTGGATCATCCAAATTATAATCAAATAAGCTCCCAACATCCATCCCTTCCAACTAGAGGCTACACATTGGGCCTAAATCTATCCTAAGGAGACCTTTTGTGAAAATCAAATTGAGATACTAGAAAAAGAGGTAATTGTTTTATCACATCTTTCAAAATTATTTTCTTCTTATACTTACTCTTCTTATGTTGTTTCCATCAGAAGGTAATATATCCATTATATTATAAATGATGAGATGTTATTATAATTATGTGATGACCTTTTCCTCTAATCCAACTTACAAATTACAATATCAACATGTGTGCGTACGTACGGCTTACCGTCTCCACACCATGGTGTAATTTGTTATTCAAAAAATGCCTTATATTTATGGGTATAATAATGAGTATAATGGATATAAATAATTAATAAAACATGATAATTATTCTGTATAATTAATATTCCATCCAATTCAATATCATTTAACCATTAAGTGAATGATATCGTTACTCATGCATGCGTATAGCTTACTGTCTCCACGATACGATGCGACTCATTCTACATGATCATCATTAAACTAAGATTATATACATGAATGGAATAAAGAAATGTGATATATAATATTATAATATCGTTATGTAAATTATATAACTATAACCAAAGAAGTGGACCATGAAATTACTCAACAAAACTTGCATAAGAACATAAAGTAGTTAATATCCGAATAACGAGTGACAATGAAATGTTACAAACAAATGAATGATAATATAATAATATATGATATAATAAAAATTATTATTATTAAAGAATAAGTCAATAAAATTGATTTAATCATTATACAAGAGGTTCAGATACATAGGAAGTATATGAGACCTAAGGGAAGGTATAATTTTGCAATCACATTTTTTATATGAGATTGTTTTATATGTTTGTATTTGCTAGGGTATATTTGTCATCCACATCCATGATTTCTATTTATGTAATATTATTTTTCTTCTAATACAATTGTTTAAAGTTAATTTTACCCTTTGGGGAATTTATGTTAAATGGTATGAGTGGAATCTTTTTTCGTTATTTGATTTGAGGTAATTTTTGACTTTTACTACAAAGGTATGAGGATAATTCTTTTTCTAACTTATATGGAATGAATGAATTTTTACAATCTCATGATCACATATTTCCATGAAGCTTCCTCTACACAATTTCTTATAAATTTTGAACCAAATAATTTTCTTTTAAAATTTCTTGCCATTTTGAGAAAAGAAAATGCCTTTGATGAAGAAAGAATATTTTCCTCAATAATTAAATTAAAGTGTCTTATCAAAATTATTTTCCATATAAAATGAAAAGGGTTATGTATATATCCCTATTTTTAATTTTATTTGATTGTGTTTATAATGGAATTATTATTATGTAATCCATTTATTTTATATGGATTATGATGGAATGATGTTTAAGAAACCCATTTTATTTCATGGGTATTTATGCTATGATGAATGATTTATGTTTTTTTTGGAACATGTAAAAATGATTTCATTATTATATGGGTGGGACATATATCTCCCTCCAATTAATTGGGTAAATATTTATATCTCATGTGATAGACATGACTGGAAAGGTAAGTAAATCTGGTTCAGTAATACTGGGATGGAATGTCATGTAAACCTGGTTCAGTAATGGACTTTGTCTGCTATGATGGTGTTGGATATGAGACTTGGGGAATATGAAAATGATTATATATGTCTTATGTTATGAATTTAGGGATTATTTCCATTAATTCATATGAACTTTTATCCCATGAACTGATATAATGATATTTTCTATGCAAGATATGATTTTAAAATGTTATGTTCACATGTCTTATTATTATAATATGATTCATATTTTCCTTGTATACCCTTACTGAGCATTTGAACTCACCCTTTCACATGTTTCTTTTCCCCCAGTTTATAAAGAATGGTATTAAGTTTCATATTCCAAAATGGGTATAGTTATGTAGAAATAAGTGGTCGACAATGTATATGTTTTATTAACTAATTATTTAGGATTCCTAGTTTCTAAGAACCTTATAACTATACGGCCCTATCATGGGTTTATTATATTTTGTAATGAAAAAACAAACAATTTTGAAGTAATATCAACATGTGTAAAGTATGGGTCACTATAGTTGGTATCAATGGAAAGGTATAGTAAACCTTTATAAACTAGGATGATAAAGCCTTACTAAGACCCCTAAGGATATGTATAGGATACAATCCTAGTTTTTAAATAATGATAATGAATAACCTATGATAAAACCTAATATTTCATGAATTTAAAATTTGGTTTTGATTATGTGGTTTTCCTATTATGATTATTGTTTCTCACACTATGCTTCAGGGTTTTAGTCAATGGATGGAACATGAAGGAACCACATTAATTCTGAATGCGATGGGCAATGCAATTATTTTCCCCTAGAGAAACCAAATGTTATTGGAGATGGAATGAAAATTATTCTTTCCACGATCAAAAAACTTTCTCAAGATATGAATAATTAATGAATTACAAATGAGCAATGGAGGGAGAAAAGTTCTATTGATTCTTTCAAAAGGTACCATCCACCTTCATTCAGTGGTTCTTCTGAACCATTAGTGGATGAATAGTGGATCAGTACCACTGAAAAGATATTTTATGTTCTACAATGTTTTTAACATTATAAAGTCACATTAATAGTCTATTGTTTGGAAGCTGAAGTTGATCAATGGTGGAATCATATCGAGAATATGAGGTAAAGAGACGAAATTGAGTCCATGGAATGGGATGAGTTCAAGAACTTATTTTATAATAAGTACCTTTCTTATATTTTTTGAAGAAAGATAGAGACAGAGTTCCTTGAACTTAAGAAAAAGGATGATGAATCCATTGGTACCTAAGAAGAAAAATTTACAAGACTTTAAAGGTAATCTTCAGAAATTATTATACGACCTGAGAGTAAAATTGGTCGATTATTTAGTGGCTTTAAGCCATGTCTCCAATGGGAATTAGTCATTAGGTCTTTTAATAGACTTTAGGAAATCATTCGATGTGCTCTCAAGGTTGAGATGTAGATTGGATTAACCTATCAGTCATATTGGTATGATAAGAAAAGAAAAATGTAATTCAAACGAAAATCTAAAGAACGTACAGAAAAGAATACAACTTTCCCCTTATCCTCAAAGTGTGGAAAAAATAGGGATGAAATTGTCTTAAAGGGACTAGTAAATGTTATAAGTGTTGAAAATAAGGTCATCGAGTAGCTTAATACCGAAGTGATGAAAAAATATGTCTAATGGTGTGAATAGAGAAAAGGCTATATATAATGCACCACCTACACTTCAATGATACAAGTGCAAGGAAATAGGACATTATGACAATCAATTCCATAATCCAAGGGTTATTGATGATGATCAATGCCAAAAAACACTTAATTCCAAAGACGAAGGAATGTCACATGAAATCACTATCGGCGAGGAGGAGTATGATACTAAAATGGTGAAAGGTACACTTACCATCCACTCTAAATTAGAAAATGTTTAATTTGATTCAAGATCCACCCAATCTATTATTTTTGAAGATTTTTCTATGGGTATAACCATATTACCTCAACAATTTTACATTGAGTTAACTATAAAGACTCTTTAGGACATAACATTCAAATCAAATATTTATAATTCTTCTCTTGTGGAAGTTTGTGGGAAAGTGCTTCTTGCAAATCTTGTGATCCTTTCTATAGTGGAATTTGATGTGATTCTTAGCATGAATTGTTTTTCTCTATATGAAGATCGTATCTTTTACCAAGGATGGGAAGTCAAATTTCATATTCCATTTCAATCTATGATCATCTATCGATGCAAGGATGAATATACCATTCCAATAGAATTTTTTTCCATTTTATGGGTTTTTATTCTTATAAATGAAGGTTAATTTTCTCAAATGGTTGGGGAGAAACTCATGATTAAGAATACGACCATTGTACGTGAGTTTGATTAATTTTTTCCGAAGTAATTTCCAGCTCTTACAATGAATCGTGAAGGTGAGATTTCAATAGAACTCATACCAGGTGCTAGGCCTATTTCAAAAACACCTTATAGAATGGCGCCAATTATTTTTTAGGAATTGTAGAAGCAACTCCAAAAGAATCTTGTTAATGGAATCATACCCCTTAGTGAATAACCTCAGGGAGAACCTGTTCTATTTGTTAATATGAAATATGGATCAATGAGACTCTATATTGATTATCGAAAACATAATAAGGTAACTATCTATAAAAAATATCTTCTTCCCTATATTGATGACTTATTAGATCAATTATGTGGAGCTCAATAATTTTACAAGATTGATCTTCATTGAGGATGTCATAAATTAATGGTCAAGAAGGAGGATATACTAAAAATGACAGTCTGTACATGGTATGGACACTATGATTTTATAGTGATTACTTTTCGTCTTACTAAATCCCCCAGTATCTTCATGTATTTAATTAATAGAGTCGTTAGATACTTTCTTGATCAATTTGTTTTTGTCTTTATAGATGATATTCTTTTCTATTCTAAGAGTAAGTAAGTACATGATAGCCACTTGAGAATTGTACTATAGACCCTGAGAAAAGAAAACCTTTAGGAAAAATTTTCCAAGTGTGAATTTTGGCTCCAAAATGTTTCAATTTTGGGTTACATAATCTCACCAGATGTGATATCTATAGAGCCATCAAAAATATAAGTTTTTGAAAGATGGATGAGACAAAAAATAGTAACTGAGATCCAATGTTTTCTTGGGTAGGCAAGATATTATTGACATTTTTGTGAAATATTTTTCATGATTATCTAATCTACTCACCAAGTTGACATAGAAATGAGTTAATTTTTTATGGACTAAAGAATGGGAAGAAAATTTCAAGAGCTTAAAAGAAGGTTAGCCAATCCACCTGTTCTCAAACTTCCTTGTAGTGGAAACATCTTTTTGATCTATAATAATTCATCCATGAAGGGGATGGGATTTGTTATATTGAAAAATGATTTGGTGATAGCACATTCCTCATGAAAATTGAAAATAAATGAGAAAAATTACCCAAATCATGATTTTGAGATAGCTGTCGTAATAATTGAATTAATGATATAGAGGTATTTTCTTCATGGTGTAAGGTGTGATATTTATACTGATCATAAATGTTTAAAATTTATTTACACACAAAATTGGCTGAATATGTACCAAATAATATGGTTTTATTTGATTAAGGATTTTGACTGACCAATACATTACCACCCTAGGAAAGAGAACAAGGTGGCAGATGCTTTGAGTCGACAAGACCATGCTAGCCTATCCATGATGAGGATCAAAAAAGATCCCATATTTACATATTTGAAATAAATGAATCATGATATTTTAATGGAAGGGGGGAAATAATATATTTATCAAATGAATGTTCAACCATTTATACAAGTGAAGATTATGGAGGCACAAAAGAAATATTTAGAGCTACAAAAGAAGGTGATAAAGGTTCCTCAAATCAATTTTGATTGTGATGAAATGATAATGTTTAAGAACATGGTTTGTAATCCTCCCATACCCAAATTAAAGAAGGAACCATTGGATGAAGTTCATAGTAGTTCATTCTCAATTCTCCCTAGAATCCCAAAGATGTAAATGGACCTAAAATAGTTTTTCTGGTAGGATGGAATGAAAATAGATGTCGCTGAATTTGTCTCTTGATGCTTGGTTTGTCAGCAAGTTAATTCTAGTAGACAAACGTCTAAGGGGAGGTCACAACCATTTCCTACACTAGAATGGAAATGGGAAAACCTATCTATGGATTTTTTTGTCAAACATCCCAAAACATCCAATGGCAATAATGCAATCTGGGTTATAGTTGTTTGTGTTATGAAGTCGGTACAATTTAATGCTATTATAGAGGATTTATCTCCTGACCAGCATTCCAGGTTATCTATATAGAAAGTGGCATGATTTCATGGAGTACCACTTTCCATTATATCTGATATGGATCTGAGGTTTACCTTGATTTTCTTGAGATTTATTTAGCCGGATCTAAATACAATGTTATTTTTCAGCACTAATTATCATCCTCAGACAGACGGTTAATCTGATAGGAAAATTTAGGCTCTGGAAGACATGTTGAGGGCTTACTCTATGGACTTCAATGGTGGTTGGGATCAAAACCTACATTTGGTGGAATTTTCTTACAATAATAACATTCAATATAGTATTTATAGGGATATTTATGAAGCCATATTTGGAAATAAGTTCTAAACTCCATCTTTCTGGAATGAAGTTGGGGAACGAAATCTATTAGGACCCGATCCTGATGATAAAATGCTAGAAAAGGTAAAATCTATTCTACAAAACAAAATAGAAGCTCAGAGTCAACAAAAAATTTATAATGATAACCAAAGAAAATACCTTCAGTTTGAAGTGGGTGATAAGGTGTTTCTTTGAATATATCCCTTGAAGAGAGTAATGATATTTGGAAAGAAGGGCAAGCTGATCCCTATGTATATCAGTCCTTTTGAAATTTTGGATTATTATGGTAAGGTAGATTACCGACTAAAACTTCTACTAAATCTCTCCCATGTTCATGATGTGTTCCATGTATATCCTCAGAGAAATTACATACCTAATCTCTCACATTTACTAAACTCAGATGTTATACCGCTAGAGCAAGATCTTTCTTATGAAGAACAACTGATAGAGATTCTGCATTGTAGATAAAAAGTTATAAAAAATAACATAACTCACTTATTTAAGGTTATATGGAGGAACCAAAAAGTTTAATATGTTTCATGGGATCTTGAGGATATGATGAGGAAGATATATCCCCATCAGTTTGTTTACAAGTGATTAATTTCGTGGGTGAATTTCAGTTTAAGGGGGTATAATATACCACCCAGTTGTTTTTATGAAATATTTTCATTAAAAACATTTATACATTGGTATCTTGCGTTGCATGAAATCATGATTTTAAATGAACTTTGAGATTCCCTTAGTAAAAAATAACCCTTATATCCTAGTCGTTAGGTTGGCCGGAATAAGTTTAACTAACATATGAAAATGCATTGTGAATTAATTAACTATCAATTATTTATGAAAAATATAAATGATATATTTTTATGTTTTAGTGAATTACAATTGGTAAAGAAATTGATGATTCATATATGTTATATAAAATATTTTTTTATTCAACCAATGGATATTTTGATCATAGGGTGTGAATAAACACTATTTGTTGTATAAAAACCAATATTTTATAAGGGTAATCTTATTCCATTGAATGGAGAACCACTTTTAAATTAATATTTTGACACATTAATAATTTTTATATGAAAAAATAAACACATTATTTCAAATCGGGATATAATAATTTACATTGGATGAATTCCTGATATTTTTCTGATAACATTAATGTTTCGATGAAAAATAAAAATACACTAAATTTTAAGTGAAAACATCTTTTTTCATTGAAATTTTTTATGTGGTTGAATTATAATATTTACTGGTTTTAAATTATAAATAGAATATATTTTTATCATTAAATATAATTTATTTCATTATCATTAATTTTACATTGAATTAATATGTAAAAACACTTCATTCTTTTATAATGTTTTAACTTTTAAAAAACATGTTCTATCATTCCGACAACTGGATGGATTTTAAATTAATTTCATCCAATTATGTGTATTGAATTTAAAAAAATGGATATTATATTTGGAATCATATGGTCCAAATTGAGTAAATTGGTACGTTTTATTTTGGACATTGTGAACAATAACTTCTGAAATTATTTTTATTTACCATTGTTGAAGGGTAAATCTTGTAAATAAGGGTAAAAAATAAAATTATAATAATACAAACTACCCTAAATGGTGTACTAATACTATTGGATGCGATATTAACGAAAATCACCATATTTTTTTCGATTTTAAGACCCTATGGAGGAACTTGGGTGTGATAATGACATTTTAGAATGTTTTTAATTTAATGTAAAGTGAAATATAACAGAAAATCGTTTCTTTTACTAATTTTTTAATAAAGGATAATATAACAGATTTAATTGTATATACATTTTATTTATAAAGATAAAAAAATTTCATACATCATGGTATTTTATTAATAATTATTAGACATTAAATAAATAAATTTATTTATGACACAATGATGATGCAATGATTACCTTCTTAATGAATGATTCAAATAAATGATATTATAAATAATAAATTAATTATAATTTGATGATTATGATCTAATCCATGAATTTTCTTATATGAATATTAAATTTTATATTTGAGTTAATGTAGTTTTTTTTCTAATTAATAATTTTTTTATGAATTTACGAAAAATAAATTACTAAATAGTGTAAAAAATGACATAAATGTGTTTTTAAAACAAATACAATTTTATTAAGTGATATAATAGTCATAAAAATATAATATTTGTCCAACTAAATTATATAATGTAAAAAATTTAATTAATGACCCACTTTTGGGTCTCTGGGAATTTTTTAGTAAATATTGTAACCATATATTATATAAATATAAGAAGACATACTAAGAGTTAATGTTTTGAACTAAATATTAAAGCTAAAATATATTATTACTTTTGTGACTTAAACATGTAAAAGAACTATTGGTTGAGAGGATTTAAACCCATACTAATCTTATAAAAAAAATGTATCAAAATTTAACTATTATAATTCTAAAATCATTTTATAATAAATTAATATTTCAAAACATTCCTAAAGTGCCCCTCCACCTTCTTATAAAAGGCCACCACCTTTACCCACTTAATAAAACATTTAAATCCCATTGGATCATCATAATTCTACTCAAATAATCTCTAAAAATCTCTCCATTACTTCTAGAGGCACAACATTGGGCAGAAATCCATCCTATAGAGACTTTTTGTGAAAACCAATAGGAGATACTTGAAAAAAGGTAATTGTTTTATCACCTCTTTCAAATTTCTTTTCTACATCTACTTCATCTTCTTAAATTTTTTCTATAATAAATTATTAAATATAGTATCATCCACATAATGAGATGTTAATATAATTATGGAACAACCTTATTCCTTATTTTATTCATCCTATGAATAACAACATCACCCCGCGTGCGTACATACGTCTTACCGTATCCACATCGTGGTGTAATTTGTTATTCAATAATACTTTATTTGTATGGGTATAATGATGAGTATAATAGATGTAAATAAAATATATAACATGAAAATTATCCTATATAATTTATATACCATCCAATTCAATATCATTTAACCATTAAGTGAATGATATCGACACTCATGCATACGTAAAACCTACCGTCTCCACGATGCGATGCGGTTCATTTTACATGATCTTCAATAAACCGTGATTATATACTTGAATGGGATGAAAAAATATAATATATATTATTATTATATAATTTTTGAAATGATATGACTATAACCTATGAAGTGTAGAAAGAACTTACTCGACAAATCTTGTATAAGAACATATTACAGTTAATATATGAATAACTAGCGACAATGAAATGTTTCTAACAAATAGATTATAAAATAATCTTATATGATATCATAAAAATGATTATGATTCTAGAATAATTCAATAAAATTATTTAAATCATCATATAGGAGGATCAAATATATATGAAGGATATCAGACCTAATGTAAGGTATAATTTCTCAATCTAATTTTTTTTATTTGAGATTGTTTATATGTAAGTAAATTTTGTGGTATATTTATCTTCCACATCCATGTTTCCTAAGTGTATAATATTATTTATATTCTTATTAAATTGTTTAATGTTAATTTTACCATTGTATTAACTTTTATTAAATGGTATGAAAGTATTCTTTTGTTATTATTTTATTTGAGGTACATTTTGACTTTTCTGAAAAAAGTACGAGGATAATGTTTTTTTAAATTATACCGCATGAATGGTTTTTTATAGTTTCATGACGCCTTATTTCCATAAATATTACTCTACACGATTTCATGTTTATTTTCAACCAAATACTTGTCTTTTAAAATTACACAGAATTTTGAGAAAAGATAATGTTTTTGATGAAGAAGGAATATTTTCCTTAAGAATTAAATTCAATTTTTTTATCAAAATTATTTTCCGTATAAGGTGACATAAGGTTATATTGATATCCATTTTATTATTATGTTTTAATTTTGTTTATGAATACAATTATTTTTATGAAATCCAATAATTTTATATGTATTATGGTAGAATGAGGTTTGAGAAACCCATTTTACTTCATGGGTTATGCTATGATGAAATATTTAGGTTTTTGTGAAACAAGTAAGAATTATTTAATTATGAAATCGGTGGAACCTCTATATACCTCTAATTCATTGGGTAAATATTTACATCTCCTGAGATAGACATGACGGGAACATGAAGTAAATTTGGTTCAATAATACAGGGCTGGAATGACAAGTAATCCATGTTTAGTAATGGACTTTGTCCACTATGATAGTCTTGGATATGTGCCTTGGCTAATATAGTAATGATTTTCTATGGTAATGTGTATGACACAATACATCATGTCTGATGTTATGAATTTTGGGGTTATATCCATTATCTCTTATGAAGTTTTTCTCATGACCTGATATCATGATATTTCATATGCAGTATAAGATTTTAAATTTTTATGTTCTTATGTGTTATGATTATGATATGATTGATACATCCATGTTATACCCTTTCTGAGCATTTTAGTTATTCCTTTCATATGATTCTTTTCCCCAAGTCATGAAGAAGGGTATTAAATAGGATAAGACAAAAATTAATCTAGTTATGAAGAAATAAATAGGAGAGAATGTAGAAGTTTTATAAACCAGTTATTTTTGATTCCCAATTTCTAAAGACAATATACCTATACGGTCTTATCATGGATTTATTATATGTTGTAATAAATATAATTAAATTTTGAAGTAATATCATTGTATGAAAATAATAGGTCATTATATTAATTATATAGGAGTTGAGAACTAAATCTCTAGAACTAAATATAATAAATATCCTTGAAACATACTTAATATTTTTTACTTCAAACTCACGATTATATAATATTTTATGGTTAGGTCCTTATAGATTTTATTAAGTAAATTACTATGAAAACTTTAGATGCTTGGATGATACATATGAGGATAGTTTAAGATTTTTTTGGTACTATTATGGTTTAATATGTTAAAGTACATGATAATATCCTAATGTTATGGTAATAAGGAGGTTATATTATTTTTATAGCAATTACATCCCTTGAGGCATACTAGAAAATTGACCTGACTATGTAACAGATGAACCTTTAGGTAATAACTCAAAATGGTGTGGATTGGATATTAAGTAAATCATCACATGTGACAAGATGATTGAGCCAAAGTCTATATTCCTAGATAGATACTCCAAGGTGGATATGCTTCAATTAAGTAACATGTTCTCTACGAACCATTATAAAGAATTTGAAGATAATTTTATAGAAATGATTTATGAACATGGAAAATAGAGGATAAATATAAGGTGTTATATATTTAAAGAAAGAGTTCCATAGAATAAAAAAAATTAGTTTTTTAGATTTTTAGTCTCGTAATCTTAATAAAATTATTGGTTATTGACAAAAAAATATCATTCACCAGGGTAAAATCTATTCTTCAATATGGATGGACATAAATCAATAACAAACTTCGTTTCTCTTCCATAGGATTCACCTATAACACTAACTCTAAAATAGTTTGACTTGGATACCTTATGTATTATTAAAAAAACATAAAAAATAAATTATTATTTATCACAATACTCATTTATACACTGATTTAATGATGGTAATTGGGATTCATTTGAAAATGTTTTGAAAAAAAACAATATTATGATACCTATTTTAAGAAATACAATGAGGATCATTATCATGTTTTTACAATGGATGGATCATAAAACGTATTTATATCCCTATACTAAATTAAAATCGAGAGTGATCTTCGAGAAACTTATGCTTTTATCATGTATCTAAATTTATTTAATTTTAGAAGTATATTACTTTATTTAAAAAATTGATTTCAAACAATAGCATAATGTATTATTGGATACAAGTTTGAGAAGATGTATCAAATATATATATTTAAAACATGGGTTTGTTAAAAATATTTAGTGTATATCAACATACCGTTTAATCAACTTGTAATGATTGTACATGGATAATGGAAATAGAGGAACTTTGAATGGTTTTTTGGCATTATAACAATGTAGAGACTCAAAATAGAATATTACTGGGCATTCATACTTAAAATTGGGATTAGAATCAACAGTGATATATATTTCATAGTTTTGATTTATTTATGTATAAAGTAGAAAAATTGAATTGATTGATATTAAGAATCATATGGAATGATTTATGTATTTTTATTAATGGAATGAATTATAAAAAAATAAATAGAAAAATATTGGATAATGGTTTATGAAAAATATTTAATGATTGAAAGTGTTTACATATATATTTTCAAGAGTTATGATATAGTGGTTTTTTATTTATGGATGGATAAATATAAAATTGGAAATAAATTTAAAAGGATTAGTAAGTTTATAGGTTTTATATGATGCGATTTCTTTAGAAATATTTATTGAGATTTCATAAAAATTTGAGGTATTTTTAACTCTATGGTTTAACTAGTGTTGTAGTGAACATGTTATTTGGGGGATAATTTTATTTATATTTTGTTGATAAAAGTCAAATGTACTGATATCATTTTAGAGTTAAAATGATATCTAATGTGAAGTTAATTATAGTTAATTAGGATAAAAGGATTATTTCATTTTTGGAATATATAATTTATCAATAAATAAACCATGGGATTGAAATGTGATTTAGTGACTATGTGATCAATGCTATTTTTGATGAATTCCACTATTTTTGGGACAAAATATGTTTAATTAAAATTGATGTATTTTTGGATAACGTGGGAGTTTATGTAATGAATACACGTTTTTTTAAATAATTTATTATTTTATTGAGTTTTTGGCGATTTTAAATATTTATTGAAAATATTATCATATTTTGTAGATTATATGATTATGGATATAAATTTTTGTGATATTTTTTCACGAGTTATTTGGAGATAATTAAAAAGTTTATCATGGAAGAATATAATATCAAACCACTCAAATCATTGGATTTTAATCTTGGTTTAAGATATTATAAATAGTTTTATATTAAGATATTTATGGAATGATTTAAGATGAACTTTGGGTGTTATGGTTTAGTAAATAGAGATTATTATTTTATCACATGAAGTTTTATAAATATTGGATATTATCTTATCTTTTTTCTAATAATTTTTTTGAATGAATTCTAAATATAGTAGTAATTAGAAATTATCTTTTTGCTGATATTTTTATCTATTACAAGTTAATTTTAGTGATTTAGAAATGAAGAAAAATCATCTTCAATATTCTTTTCGTACTGTAATAGATGAGATGGAAGTGTACAATCTTCTCAAATAACAACTAAAAGATGATATTTTATTTTAAATTGTAAATAAATCAAGAATATTTTTTATCATGTTCTTTATCCTGAGAGTAAATGAATCCCTCAACTATAGGAAAAATTATCTTGAAATAAAAATGTTTTTATTTTACTTTCCTTTTGGAAAGATTTTTGGAAATCATTATCCCATACATGTTTATAGTTTTTTGGCCATTAAATTTAGGAATGAACATGTTCTCTATCACTATATAGTATTTTATGGATGTTATTTTTCCCCTATATTTCCATATTTTCACTCCCCTCTAAATCTCCCAAAATTTGGGAATCTGATTTTCAATTATTACTAATGGCCTTCATTTTTTCTATTTTGTTGTTTTCAAAAGGATGTTTTATTATTAATTTTTATGGTGTAGGTTTTAGATAAGGGTATTTTTTTAATATTAAAAATATTTTTCCCATTCATGACGATGGGTTTTATTCCACTCATAGTAATTAATGTTTTAAAAAAATTAATAACTTTTTACCATGAAATAGATAAAATGGAAAGGAAGAAATTTTATTATGTAAATTGAATGAAAAAACCATAAAATTACTTCAAAACAATAAAATTCTTGATATATTTCTTAATATAGAGTACTAGAAAATAAGTGAATTAGGACATACTATTCAATTCGTAGTATTTAAATGTGATCATTATAATTTTACCATTAAATCGGGAGTATGAATATAAATAACCACATTATAAAAACTAAGTATAAATGGTTTATAAAATGAAAATGTGTTGATTAATTCATATTAAATACATACAAAATTTTTAGTAACATAATTTTAAACATTAAAGAATTATTTTCATCAAAAATGGGATTTAATGCATTTTTTCCACATAAATTATTAATAATTTATATCATTGTTTTAATTTTATTCGAGGAAATAAATAAAATTTTCAATATAATAATATTATAATTTTCTTATGAGGAAATGTTAGAATTGTTTTGATATGAATAAATGTTCAATAAATATTGAAAAGTAATTTTTTTTTATAAAACCATCATTTCTCTTCGATAAATAAATTATTTGACGATCCTCATTTTATTTTCAATTTTAAATTACATTAAAATAAAAATCATATAATTTAATATAATATAATTAACTCAAAAGGATTTTCTGTTATACAAGATTTTTGTATAAGTTCCATTAGACTTAGGAACATATTTTTATAAAAGTTTTTTTTTCATTTCATTTGACACATTTATGTTGATATTAATATATTAAAATTATTAAAATTGGAAAATGAAAATTATATTCCATATTTTGAATTAGGATGTTAAATTTTGATAAATAAGTCTGTTTTATTTTTCTTTTTTATGAATAGTAACAATTGTAAATATTTTTCACTTCGATTATGGTAAAACAAGTAAAAAGGGGTTAAATGATATAAGGTTAACAAATATCCCTAACACATGTATATATATTTTTTGATAATTTTTCATAAAATATTTCTTACACTATTAAATGTTACAATTTCATTCCACTTGCCTTTGATAATGACCTTAATATAATATTATATAAGGAATTAAAAAAATTCCACTCTCATTATTTTGATACATCTTATATTTTATTACAGAGACAAAGGGAGGTTATTATAGTTTATAAATGGAAATTTTAAAGATCACTAAATATTTTAATCAAAAAAATTTACTTGTAAATTTTAGTTTTTAAATAATTACCTTGAATTCTTACACACTACGCACAATGTCTATTCATGTAATAAACAAATAAAGAAAAATAATTTTAATGAACTCCAAATTCAATAAATTTGGATGAAATATTTTGTGAAAATAATTTTATTGATATATATAACCTTATAATGGGTTTAAAAAAGTTTAAATTCGAATTCAATTACTATCCCGATGTCATTAAGGTCAAACTATGTGATTAGTCCTTAAAATGACATTAATGGTATATTATTTTAAATTTTATATTATTTAATGATCTAAAATTTCTAAAAGTATTATATTAAACCAAGTGATTGGTATATGGTAATTAATATTAACAATTTTCCACTAATGGGAAACTTTTACTTTAATATACTCTTTAATTACTCATTTATAGTTAAAAAATTGATATTTCAGTAATAATCAAAAGGATTAATAAGGGTATAAACAATGAGATAAGGGTGTAAAAATAACCTATGCCTTTCCAAATTTTATTATAATATATTATTTTTATTATTACTCATCATAAATTAATTTTTTTATTTTTCTTCCTCTTAAACATGACAATTAAATTATATTAATTTAATTGTTTATGTAATTCCAAGGTTTCTCCTCCCCTAACTAATAAAATGAAACCTCTTCTCCTCCCTTACTTCAACATTTGGAATACTCTAGTTCATGAAAACCATGATCAAATACATTCCTAAAATCTATCCCCATGTAGTAGATGTCTTGGGTAGACCAAATTTCCAAATATATAATTATTATGGCCCAAGTCAAAGAATTTATTAGAGGACAAGTTAGAAGTCATAACCAACCTCTTTCAAATATATTATTTCTTCAACCAACTTCAAATATTATTTAAAAATTCGAAAATAAATGTATATAAATATTAAACCTGCTAATATGATATTATGGATAAGGTAAAACCCTTTTTCATTCCTTCTTCAACATATGGGAATTGAAAACTTCACTAGTGTGTATGTGTGGATTACCACCCCCACGAAGAAATGTGGTTCGTTTTTCATCACCACATCAAAAGGACAATTATTATGATAGATTTTAATATATATATATATATATGAGTGTGTGTGTGTGTATATTATAATAATGGAATAATAATTATTATGGTAATATAATATATCATCTATAATTATACAAATACAATTGTTAAAAATGGCATCATTTCACTTGTGTATATATGGATTACTCTCTCAACATAGTGATACACATCAAAAAAAATCATTAATGATCATGGGGAAGTATTTAATGAATATTTTTTATTTTTATAACATTATAATTAGTCTTTTCAGATAATCCATTATTTTATTTTTTTGATTCCAATCTAATTTAATATAAAAAAGGACTTCCATGTTTATATCCAGACTACTACCATGAGAGGTGATTCATTTTTTTCTTAAATTTTTTTTCATAAATGTATCTAAAATTGTATTTGATATATAAAAAATAATAAACATGTCAGGATTATTATTTTTGATATTATGGTACAATGAAATCATTGACCATAGTAACCTACAAAATCCATTTCTCATATATTAGCGAAATGTTTTGAAAATGTGTGATCTTTACATAATCGATTGAGAAATTAAATATAACATGGATATAAGTGAAATAAAAGGAATAATAAAATTTAAAAATATTATAAATCAGGCAAATAATTAATACAATTTTATTATTGATGATCTAGTAAAATAAATGTGAAAAGTCAGACTCGAGGTATGAGACACTTTAATTTAAAACAAAATATAAAATTTTTAATGATTTAATTTATAAATCTTTTTTATGCATATCCATATTATTTAAATATATTTATTGATGTATTTTGGTTAATATTAATAAATTATGTGGAACAAAAATGTTAGTTTTTACTTTTATTCAATGTTTTTTCAGAAGGAATCGTTTAACATATTTTGTATATGATTTTCTAAACTATTTAAAAATGTGAGAGAAACATTATGTTTTTATGTATATGACACCGTTGGATTTTACGACTACATAAACTAATATTTTATGTTTATATTATATTATAATCATTAATATTTTCTCCAATTAAAAAATATCCTTCCCATATTTATTAGTATTTTTGTTTTGATTTGTGTTTTAATGGAATGATATTTATCAATATTTTAAAAAGTTTTGACTACAGGTTCAATAATATATTTTAATTAGTATGGAGATTTAATGAAAATTTTTATGAGTTTTGTTATTTTTATAGTCCTTGGAAATTTTTATTTATAATAGTTTATCTCAAAATATCTCTCAATGGAATTTGGTAATTATTATGATAGTTGGAGAATTATGTTGAAATTAACTGAGTAATTCAATCCATTTCAAAGGGTTCTATGTGGGTGATGTTCCAAGGAACATATATAAATTTTATAGGCAATATATTTAGTTTTAAATGAAATATTTTGATTTTATATGTAAAGTTAATGATATTTTTTTAATGAATAATTATTCACTTTATTAGTAAAATGGATGTTTTTATGAAAATGATTTCATGGGTTATCATGATTTTAAAGAAAACATCATGATTATTATTTACAATTATGTTTTATTTTAATGTTTTTTCTGAAAAAATCAATGACAATTATATGATTTAATGTATAAGTTAATTATTATTGGATATCACTGTTAATAATGTTAAAAGAACACTCTCTTATGTGATCTCATTATTTTGATTTTGACTGACAAGTTTCTTTTAATGTTTATATATGTACCATACAAATATTTATGTTTTTATCCAACCTTTTTAAATGGTTTCATATGGTTTTTGTATGAGTGCTAAATAAACTTATGTCAAGTAAAAAATCCCAAATATATTTTTTGAATGTAAAACATGTTTAATTTTAAAAGTACGATTTTGTTAAAATAATGGATGCTGAGTGGAAATGTTCACTTTCTAATGAATGGGTTTATATTGTAAGATTTATGATTTAATTATATGAAACTACAAACTATAAGGTTCGTGTAAATGTTATAAAATGTCTTCATGACAGAGAAAAAAATATTACTTAATGTTTTAATACCAGGCCCTTATAACTAATAGTGTTATTTTAAATGAAAATATAAACTGAATTACCCAGATATTACATATTTTGTGATAAAAACTAGCATCTTTATATTTATTAGAAACATTTTTTTGTGAGGTAGATTTAAATTTAAAAATATTACATTTTATTCACCACTATGGGACTACTAACTTCCTTGGATGCCTTTTTTTCTTATTCATATTATCCTTACTTCTTAGAAGATTCCATTCCTCTTAAATTGAAATATTATCAGTATTTCTAAAAGGATCATATTTATCATATATAGAAGCTACCTAATAATATTAATTGGAAAAAAATATATTCCATATAACTATATTAGACTTAACCACATATCCTTTACTATAATTCAGTGATCTATTTTTTAGAATACATATTATTGTATACAATTATATAGTTTCTTCATATCGTAAGAGTCAATCTCCATATTTCATATATCGGTATAATATAAAATCTCATATTGAATTATCAACATTATCATTTAAAAAAGACATGATATGTGATCCCAACATTTATTTCAATATATGAAATTAATTATTATTTCAAATAAGAGATTTAACCTCCATTAAATATAAAATCATTAACAAGAAAGCGAATACATTTTTTAGAATTGATCACTTATCTTTCAAGGGCCTAGACCTATTACCCTCTAACTAATTTCTTTAGGAGGTATAAAATTATATTTCATAAACTGGGATAGAGAGATTATTGAAAAAAATATCTCTCCAACAAGCTGATCACACAAGGAATTAGAGATATAATTATTAGAAGAACTAAGTATGAGAGGCATAGAAAATGTGTTTCTACTAAGAAATTTACTCTCTAGTTTGGAGGGGGATACATAATGTTAGAGTCTCAAAAATACCCCCCATTCACAACTATGTTTTTTTGGAGTCAAGAAGATAAATTTCCCGGCCAACCTGGCACAAAAAGAAAAAAAATCATATATTCCCAAATGAATGAGAGCCTATGGAATCAGAGATGAAGACTATAAAGGTTAAATTACACCACTTCCTAGGGTTAGTCATGAATCGATTGACCCCATTCTATAATCATGATTTCATCCTTCAATGTGTATTTACAAGATCATGAAGATGTCTTCATATATGATGCACTAAAATCATCTTTTAATTAATCATAAGGTCTAAAAAATGATTAAATGTTATTCCCCCTCTATGAAAATGAAATGGCCAACACAAGCTATTGTAAAAACTAATATGAAAAAATATTCATAAAAATTAATCTCTAAAATAAAAATAATGAAAAATTATCATCCTAAATTTACTCAAATATAATTGATTAAATTTTAACCTATATATCAGAAAGCCTTGATAAATTATTATATTCTTATACTGAAAAAATCATTATCGCTTATATAGTCACATAAAAAAATACATATATTCACAAATTACACATTATAAAATATTATTTATCACAAATAATGTGAATTACGTTGATATAAATTAAAAAATTGTATAAATTTCACCATGGATCCCCTTGTTATATCACATTATCTTAAATATAGTATTTATAGTGGTTGATACCATTCAATTTATGTTTCTGATATTCAAATTTTCTAAATTTTGAGTTCAAGTAAATATTATCTAAAAAATACTTTGATTTATTCTATTAATCCTCATAATAAACAACCAATTATAAATACTGTTATATTCATATATTCTCCAAACTAACAATAATTACCTAAAATACAATTCCTTAGGTTATATTCATCCAGGAGGTATATTATTTTATTATTTATTATATTCAAAATATTAAACAATATTAATTCAATGGAGAGAATATTTAATAGAAAATAAAATTCATAAAACATAAATTTACACTTACCATATTTCTGATTGTCTATTTTTACTCTATGAATTTCAATATTGATTCTCAAGTGATTCTCAAACTATTCATAATACTTACTATATCTCAATATATAATCTAAAAATGACACAATAAAATTATCATGATAATTCGTGACATGAGGGGAACTAGTTTTCATAATTTCCCATATCTTTATTACTGAATAACTAGAAATTAATAGATTCATTATTTTCTAACGAACCAAAGGGTGTAGTTATTTCCCAATGGTTCTAAAAAAGAAAAAATTTATAAAACCATAACTAGAAAAATTAATTAACTAAAATGTTTTATAAATTAAGAATTTGTCGAAACCATAAAGATATTGAAATTATATTAATTATGTTTTTAATATAAAATTATTTTATTTCATTTTTTTCAATAAATATATTATGAAAACAAATTTAGGGGTTTAGATATAGTTCAGAATAATGAGAGACAATAGAAAATTGGTTTTGTCTTTGAAATAAATTGTAATTAAATGCCTTCCAAATTTCTGTAGTTTTAGTGTATGGGTGGAATTGGATTTTATTAATTAAAATAATTTATCCATGAGTGGTGTCTGACTCAAGATGTGGTGGATCCAATGTTCATATAATCTCTTTCTCGATGCAGCAATCCAAAATTTTTATTTGTCTGATAATTTAGGGTTTGACCAAATCGATATTTCCTTGATAAATTTCTTTAAAAACGTGACCATGAATGTGACAATGTTAATTCCTAATTTAGAGTAACCACTTGTGAAATTTAAAGGATCCATTCTGATAAAAATAATATTAGTCATGACAAAAAGAAAATAAATGAACTAGAATTTGCTAAACTAAATATGGAAAACCAAATACATTAATAAAGTAAAAGAAATAAATACAATAGAACCTTCCCCTTCCTCTAAATTACCCTAAAACAATGAAGGCATTACCCCCTCATCCTAGTTATGAGAGAGAAAAAATGAATAAAATAAATAAAAGAAAACATGAAGAAAGGTGCAGATATTGAATAGGTGGGGACACTACAGAACAAAACTTCTCGCTCTAAGCATAGGTCTTCATATTACCTACCACCATAGTATCTCAACCCTCTATTTATAGACTCCTAGGGGATTTTGTAGCATTAAATGAAATCATAATGGGTCACAAAGTGATCCCAAGTATTCACTAGGTCTTAAAACTGGTCTCTACTACTCGATAAGTCAAACCTATACATTTTAAGGCCGTCCTGACACATTCACATAATTTAAGTAATTCATGACAAGTAATCTATATGGGACTGAAATATTTATGGATTTTTTCAGGATCTAAATTCATCAATGAGCATTCAAAGGATGTGTCATGGCATGACACAAATGGGTCACACCATAATACGTGTGCTTCGGACCCCATTATATTTTTTCCTTGACATATATTATTTCATTCATTCCTTATAATGTATTCAAATCATTTAATTTTTTTAATGTAGTGTAATATTTAAATGATGCTTAATTTTAATTTCCTTCCCCATAATCCTTATCTTTCCTTGTTTCCTTAGTTTTGTTCCCCAAAAAGTGTTCCATGATCATCCATCATCATGGGAATCCTTATTTTGTCTTCTGGTGTCACGTTGTGCAGCTTTACCTCATGATACGTAGTATCCTCAACTTATAATAATAAACATTTTTTTTCTTTTTCAATGATGATTTGTATCCTTTAAGAAACCACAAAACATGTTAAAAAATGTAAATATTGAAATTATAATTAATTATCTTACAAAAATTAGTTTATATAAACACCTTAAAATATATACATAAAATACACGTATGAAATACCCCCACACTTGAATTCAAACTTGTCATCAAGGATTTAATCTCAACATACTACAAAGGTCATTCACCTTACATTGACTGAAATTGAATTTAAATAAAAAATTTAATAAAGTGTGAAATTAAATGTTCAAGAATCACACATAAAAATTCATTAATTCCTTATTGTTCATATAAACATATCAACATTTTATTTTACCTTTTCCCTTTTAAAATAGATAATATTTTTCATTCATCCAATTTTATTTTTTATTTCATTAATAATAATAATTTCATTTAAAATTTATATCACATTGAACCTTTCCACTCATTATTAGTGTAAAATTGTAAATAGTGTTCAACATATGCCTCAAATAATGCTTCTCAACATATGGTTTCAATGCATATACATTGTCCACAGTGTAGAGACAAAATCAAATATAATCATGACAGATTCAACATTTAGGATAAAATGAACCTAAGGCATAGGGAATGAAGATAAATAATGTAAAATAATTAAATCTCAATACATAGTATATCACTATAGTATTTTTTTAGGATAGTCAAAAACAACCCAATGCAAGTATCATCTCTACCAATATCTCAATGTAGGTTTATATGAGAATGAAATACAATAAATGACACTCAAAATGTCATTTTTAACATTCTTTTTCTTTTTATTTTTCAAAATTTTTACTTGGTATAATTCTCATTGCCACAACCTAACCCCAAATAATATCCTCACAACACTATTTGTAATAGTCATAATAGTATCAAAAGTTAAGAAATGGTTATTTAAGATTTTCCCAATACAAACACCATATTTCAATAATATTTTGTTGAAATATGTAAAAAATACATTGAATTTTTCTTCCAAAAATACCATAAAATTTACCCCTCCACTTTCTTCTACAAAATGTGTATCCTTTCCACCAGTCATCCTCTCCCCCACTCTTATTTTTGATAATCATGAAAAAATATTTAGGGGAAGTTAGGAAAGGATAACATAGGCTTGTAGTAGGGGTTATCCATGACATGGATTTCCATGGTATTTACGGTTATAAAAATCATTAATGTAAGGTAGGTATCATGATAAGGGGTAAATAAAAACTTTTAATCTAACACATTAAATGTAAAATTTTTACAATCAAATCATTCATAATATTCAATTTAAATTCTATAAGTAATCATGCTTGAGTCTATCAAGAAATATATGATAGAAGGAATGGAAATATAATACTTAGTGGATGGTTTGAGAATGAGCCAAAGGGATGGGAAAATATTGCATGGAAGTGAATACAAATAATTAAATCAATTAATAGAAATATTAGTAATTCATAGATGGATAAATCTTCAAAACAAATCCAATAATTAACATGATCTCCAAAATCATGATTTACTAAATTTTAATCCACATACTTGTCTATACAAGTTATTTCCCCATTAATCTCATTAAATTTTATTGAAAAATAAATTTAAATTAATGGCATTTAACCTATCTGATGAGGATTATGTCTCATAGTTAAATTGATTAAAATAGGAATCAAACATGGGACATTTAATTTTTAGTAAAAATTTTCAAATAAGTTATATATGGGTAATAAAATTCAAAAAATTAAGAATTTAAATTCTTACTCTCCTTTCAATAGTTCATTGAAGTTGGCTACATTGGTTCTTCCTACTTCTAGTTCACAATGTGGATGGGTTTCAAAAATTTTATTCTATGAATTTCATATTGTAAATGGTGTTCATAATGTGTATTGATTATGAATAATCATCTTGTGCTTATTTTTTTTGCCTCCTAATTGATTCTTGATGGTCAAATCATTCAATAATAATTATCTAAAGGCCCTTCGATTTTCAATTATTTTTTTAGATTTTGGGATGAGTTCATACACTCCTCTTAAAACATAAAAAAATAAAACCTAAAAAAAGTCATGTTTCCAACCAAAATTTATTCTATTCAACATTTTTGGATCGATGTTGGAATTGGAAAAAATCATCTATGAAGGGGAAAAATTAAAAAATAGGATAAAATTAATATATCACTTCAAAGGATATGGTTTTACAAGTCCTAGATTTCAAAAAGAGTTATAGATCATAAATTATGGTTTTTTGATGTCAGACTACTAGAAATGGTAACCCGAGGAAATTCTGGTGAAAAGTCTGAGTTTGCACGCAACTATCCAAAATTTCTATACAATTCCTTCATGGTATCGTAATTAGGATTCCTAAAAAATTAGATTATATGTTTCTCAGATTCCCCTCCGCCCAAACACACGCCTAAGTCCCACGCATGCAAAATGGTAGTGTGGCGCACAATATTGGAATATTGCTTGCAACCCCATCGTGCAACCCTCATTTTCCGTACCCAAGATGATGTCAAATGGATAAGTCCCATTAATTTGTGTGATAGCATATATAGACAATGTAATGTGTGAACACCACTATATAGTTTCACACATGTTCCAAAGGTTACGATCTAGCACCTATATTTGTGTGTGATTCCAATGTTATTTAAGATAGAGAAGATGCATATAAATACATCATAGACCCCTCATTTGAGGGAGAGGACTAAAAGGTGGATATATAGCATCAAAAGATCCAATTATCATGTGGAATGCGAACCCCTCAAGTACCAATGTTAACAAAATTACCTAGAATAATTTTGTCTAGTACAAAATTTTTCTAAGATGTTGGAATGCAGCAATATCTATAAGGAACACAATTGAACATCGAGCCCACAATTTTTCACATCCCCCTTTTCATGTGACTGTTATAGTTTCATAACACTATTCATAATTTCACACAATAGATTTTTTTTGAGAATAATACAATGTGATTTCATGAAACCATACCAACTTGTGCACAATACTTCATGGTTCTGCGCAGAGGTTTTTTATTGCATGAAATACTTCATAGTTACATGCAACAGTGTTTAGACACACACTCCCTAGTCCATACGATGGGGGATTCCACCCTTCACCACCAAAAACCTACTAAGGATCAATTTTGGCCTGCCATACCATCCCATTTTCTATTCCCTCACTACAATCACTAACCCCCATGAAAAATAGCGAGTTACACCGTGAACGTTTTAGTCCAAGTCGAGACCATTTTGGGTTGAAACCCTATGAAGCCTCAAATTACACCCCTCAAATACCGTTAGTCAACATACTACTATACATTTCCAGAAATACATTGAGTTGAACTACATCTCTTGGTCACTTTCCCATTTCATTGGTTTGGATTATCCACTGGGATTTCCCAAGTTGCATTAGTCAATACACTCCTCAAGAATTTCCTAAAACCTCATTACCTGGATCCTATGATAGTTTTAACTTGAAAGGGACTCTCTTTCTTAGGCCCCACACCATCCATTTGTGGGAACCATTTTCTCTGTACCCCTCACTACATGAATTTAAACTATAGAATACCATATATGAAAAACATCAGATGCCTCCTCTGATAACTAGGATATGCCTTTTATGCCTAGAAAAATATGCCCAGTATTCCTCATTACATGAATTTAAACTATATTATATCTTATATGAAATACATAAGATACATTCTATAATAATCTTGAGATTCATTATGCTCCAAGCATAAGATTCCCAATAGTACTCGCTACATGAAATTAAACTGTAGTATACCCTATTATAAAATAATAGTATTCCTCATGTTGTAAACATGATATTACTTGTTTGTCAAGCATAAAATTCTATATATTCCTCTCTAAATTACATTAAATTTTAGTATACCCCATAATTAAAGAATAGGACTCCCTATGGAACAAACATGATTTTCCTTATGCTTGTAGAATAAGATGACAAGTAGTCCCCCTTATGTGAAATTAAAATCTAGTATAATTTATCATTAAATAATAGGATGAACCATTTAAAAAACACAAGTTTCTTTGTGTGGAAAGAATATAATTCCATCTATTCAACAGTACACAATATTAAACTATAGTATACCATATAATTCAAGAATATGATGCCTCATGTGAGAAACAAGAGATTACTTCTGTATTATGACTAGGATGACTTGTAGTGCTCACTATATGACAATAAACTATAGTATAACCTATCACTATTGAATAGGATGCCTCTTGTGAAAAACATGAGATTCCTTATGTTCCAATAATAAGATTCCTAATAGTTCACACTACATGGCTTAACAATAATATGAACTATCATTCAATAATATGATACCTCCTATGAAAAAAATGAGATTCCTTATGTGAAAAACACTGGATACCTCTTGTATTACTCATGATAAGAGAACCAAAAATCACCTATGGAAATCGTCCTCCTTTGTAAGCGCCAAAATAATATCCCTTAATTTTTAGTATGTCACGATTCCCTTATGACCTGATATGAGGAACACATAATGGGAATCTTCTATGCATTATTACCACATACTGTCTCATTTCACTTGATGTTAAATTATACTATTAAGCCATGAAAAGAAAATGGGATAGCCTCATGAACAGAAATTAGGAATAACAAATGGGATGCAACCATGTGTTAGCCCAAATGACATAATCGCTTCTCATAGAATCACCAGAGCTGCTTCCACCTATAATCCCCACTCACATCTTTGCTTCTCCTAGTAGTACTTGACCAACTAATGGTGTAATCTAAAAATTATTCCAAAAATATTAATCCTCTTTAGTTGGGAATCTTTAATGTGTAATCCCAACAACATCCCTCATCGATTCTCCTTTTGTGACATGAGTATAATTACAACATGGAATTAAATTGTTTACATCAATATTGCCACACTACCTTAAATAGAAACATTAAAAAATGTGGGTTTTATTATGATCTTATAAAAATTTTATGTGGGACACCTCTCCAAGCATCAATTATGACCAATTGTAAACATAGGTTCTCCCTCCATGGGACACTCATCATTGATCCGCCTTCTATGGGTAATTATGATCCATAACTTTGGATCTGCTTCAACATGGAATCTAATCCACTTGTAAACTATCTAGGTGTGATAACTTCCCTCCATGGGACACACTTCCTAGATCAACCTCTATGGGGGATTGAATTCACAACTTTGGATCTACTTCCATGGGGATTTATGATCCATCAATGAACAAAAAAGTTGCTTCCCCCAAGGGAAACAATTCACCGAACATCCAGTGATTCTCATACATTCCCAACATTACCATATACTCAGATTAAATGTTTCTACCCTGCTATGATAGAAGGAGTGTAATTAACTAGCATCCATAAAGATATGGGACCAAGAATGAATTTTACGAACAGAATAAAAATATATGAGGGAGACCCAGAATTGGAAATGATATTCAAGAATTAAACCATGGAAGGATAAACAAAAAACCCATCATCATGTTTTGATATGGGAGCCAAAAGAACCATCTACGGTGGTGGTGTCCCCATGTTTTTTAAAATTGGGAATACAGGTAAAGAAATTCATGTCTCTACAATGATGGACGCCCCTATTGTGAAAGAATTAGAAAAAAAGTGGTGAACCCTTAGTGAATCTCTTATCCTTCAATAGTGAGAAGTTTAAAAATGCCAAGTATGTCCAAATTTAAGAATCACTAATGTGAATCCTCTATTATTTTTATATTAGAAGAATAGAAATTGGGGTGCTTGGTGACTAGTGTATATCAACTCCTTTCCATTATTTCCACCCACATGGGCTGTATAGGGGGTATCCCCCACCATTCCATCGTCTGCTCACAAATACTACCACCCTTAGGGGCCATAACAGGCATAGCCACCCACCATTGTATTGACTCATCACCGACACTGCCGCCCTCATAAGTTTCACAAGGGGTAGCCACCCCTCATTCCATCAACTCATCACTAAAACCACAACCCTCATGGGTTGTGCAGGGGGAACCCCCCCATTCCATCAGCTCCTCACCTACACCACTACCCTAATTGTATGGGAAGAGGGATCCCCCCCATTACATTGGGTCCTCGCCGACTCTGACACCCTCATGAGTAGTGCATGGGGGGGGGGAGCCACCCCCAATTCCAATAGCTCCATACCGAATCTGATTCCCCTTTGGTTTGAACAAGGGGTATCCAACCCCATTTCATCACCTCCTCATGGATACCACCTCCTCATGGTTTATGTAGAGGGAATTCCCCCATTACTTTGGGTCCTCACTGATACAACCTCCCTCATGGGCTTCATAGGAGAAAACCACCCCTAATTCCATTGTTTCCTCACTAACACAACTGCCTTTATGGGTCATGCAAGGGGAAGCCACCCCAATTTTATTAGATCCTGGACACCACAACCACCTTCATGGGTTGTGCAAGGGTTATCCACCCTCCATTGGATCGTTTCCGACACCCGTACCGTCATGGGTCATGAAAGGGAACCCCCCCCCCACAATTCCATTGGCTCCTCACTGACACCACCACCCCTCATGGGTTGAGTAGGGGAAACCACCCCCTTTCGGGATAGCTCCTTGCCAACACCGCCTCCATCATGGGACAACCATGGGTCACCAAAACCCCATTTCTCCATCTCTTCACCCACACTACTGCTAACTAGGGCCACATTGAGGGTATCCATCCCAATTACATTGACTCCTCACAGACACTACTACCATCATTGGCCATGTAGTGGGAAGGAAACCCCATTCCATTGGCTCCTTGCCGACACCACCACCCTCATTCGGTTAGCTCCTCATGGGAAACGCTACCCTCATGGGCCTTTTAGGGGATAACCACAACCATTCAATCTGTTTCTCCACTGAAATAGCCTCACACATATTCCATGTCTGTGGAATGTACCCCCATTCCTTCAAAACCACGCCGACACAGCTACCCTCAAGTGACACATAGTGGAAACCACCCCCATCCCATTGGATCATCACCAATACTCCTTCCCTCATGGTCCATGTTGGGGGTATCCAACCCCTATTCCACCATGTCCACATCAACACTGCTGCCCTCACGAGCCGCACAAGGGGAAACCACCCCCATTCCATCAATTCATCATCAACATAGACTTCTTAATGGGACACACAAGGGGAAGAGTCCCCTCATTTCATCGGTTACTCACTGACATCACCACCCTCATGGGACCTATAGGGGGAAACCACCCCCGTTTATATGCTCCACACTGACACTACCACTTTCATGTGCCGTGTAGGGGGAAGCCACCCAAATTCCATTGGCCCCTTTCCAATACGGTTGTGCTCATGGGACGTATATGGGGAATCCACACCCAATTCAATCATCTCCTCACCAACATAGCTTCCCTCATAGGATACACATGCAGAAACCAACCTATTCAATCAGATCCTCACTGACACCACCACCCTCATGTGCCATGAAGGGGAACACCACAACCCTTAAATCAAAGCCTTTATAACACTACAACCCTAATTGGATGCACAAGGTCTAACTAACCACATTTCATCAGCTTGTCCCCAACACAGTCGTCCCCATGGGCCTCACAGGGGGAAACGACCATCTCCCCATTTCATTGGATCCTCACCGAGATCACCTCCATTATAGGAAACGTAGGGAGAGGACACCCCCATTCCATCATCTTCTTACTGACACCACCACCTTCATGGTCCGCATATGGGGAAACCACCCCATTCCATCATGTCCTCACAAAAACTTAAGTGATAATTGGAAAAATTGTTGGGAGCATCCTCCCATTCCATCAGATCCTCATTAGCACTACATCCTTCATGGGCCACACAAGGGACCCCCCATTCCATTGACTACTCACCGACACCGTCACCTTAAGGGCCATGAAAGGGGAAGAAAACATCCATTCCATCAGTTCAATATTAAATCTACTTCCATCATTCATTTTTAGGGGAAACCACCACCATTACATTGAATTATTTCCAAAACTACAACCCACATATACTATGAAGGGGGAAAACCCCCATCCCATCGACTCATCCTCGATACCACATCCATAATGGGTTGAAAAAGGGGAAACTACATTCTTTAGAATGGAAAATTGCTTTAGGATCCTCTCCTAAAAGAACCATGATAAATCACACCCCTCTACCAAGGAGTTTGTGTATGTCCCAACCCTACCAATAGTTTCCATTATTCGAGAGATTCCCAGGAGAGATCCTGCCAGGCCTCCTTAGTTCCATTAGTGACTTGTTCCATAGGTCGACGTGTATGTTAAATCCATCCCATATACCATCCCTGATCTAGAAAAATCAACAATGATGTCGGGGGTTGACCCAAAACATTTCATTACATGAGGAATATTTTGTAGATCCTCTGGGAACTTCAACCACTGGGTTGATACTCTCAATCACTAGCATGACCACTAGTTGTTGCGGTCCATACCATGATGATTAAAGTATTCATGGAGGTCCTACACATAGCTATCATCAACCAGTGCAGAGTTTATCACCGTCCCCATTATCAGCAGGCATAGAGGATCTCCATGTCTCCATCATCATCAACCCGAAGAATACTTATCATTTCTCTACTCCTTTTTCACTTATTTATTAGAAACCACTCTGATAGGCATCCACATCTTATTTGTTACATCACATCATCATACCAGCATTCTAGGATTCTATGCCTGCTTGGCGTTATGGCCTTGTCATACTGATTATCTGGGCTTCCAAGCCTCCCAGGCTCTGCCGCCCCGCCTTAGAAACATTCTGGGCTTCCACACCACCCAGGATCAATCACCTCATCGTACTAATGTTCTAAACATCCACACATACTAGGTTCTATAACCCCATCATACTGACATTACATTCTTCCTCACCTACTAGGTGCCATCGCTCTATCATATCAACTATCCAAGCTTCCACACCTCTAGGGTGCTATAACCATATCATATCAATAATCCGGGCTTATATCCCTTATGGGAAACATCACCTTATCATATTTATGTTCCATGAATCCATACTTATAGGGTCTCATCACCCCCTTATACCGACGATCTGGGATTCAATTCCTCCTAGATCTATTGTCCTCTCATATCGATCTTCCTTACATCAACATTTATTGGGCTCCATCTTCCTATTGTACCAACATTCCAGGATTCCAAACCTCATGGGTTCCATTTTATGTGGAACCATAAACCCAAGCATCCACTCCATCAGGGTTACATCAAATAGTCATACTGATGTTCTTGGATAATACCTCTCCCAGGAGCCATATCCCCATCACACTGATGATCTAGGATTCCATGCCTCATGGGCTCTATCCCCTGTCATATCAATGTTTCAGGTTTCCACAACTCATTGCCCCCATTTCCCTATCATACCAACATTCTAGGTTTTCATTCCTTGCATGTTCTATTTCCCTATTGAAATGAAGACCCATCCATCCAATACTCCTCGGCACCATCACCCTGTTGTATCAATTTTTCAGGCTGATATATCACCCTGGTGCCATCACCCCATCATACAGATGATCTATGATTCCATATATCAATGGTTCCATCGCCCAAACATATCTAAGATCCAGGATTCCATGAATTTGTTTATCAATAACCCCACCTATGTTCTAATATATCATTCCTCTTGGGAACCGTCAACCTGTCATACCAAAATTCCAGGCTTCCATGCCTCCCTGTTTTCTTCACCTCATCATACAAAAGTTTTAGTATTCAATGAATTACAGGCTCCATTTCCCCATCATACTAATGTTCCAGGCATCAACCTCTCCTAATTGAAACTACCCCTTTATACCAATGTTATAGGTTTCCATGCCTCCAAGGAACCATCTCCCTTCTATACTGATGTTCAAGGATTTTATGCCTCCTAGGAGACGTCACTGGTTTAGGCCGATGTTCAAGGATTCCACACCTCATGGAATCCATCACCCCATCAAGCTAACTTTGCTTGTTTCCATGCCTCTAGGGTTCCATCCCCATGTTGTGTGGATGATTTAGTCTTCCCTAAATCCTAATAACCATCACCCCTTCATACTAATGTTCTAGGCTTCCATGCCTATCAGGATCCATCGCTCTGTCATACCAACGTTCCAAGCATCCACACCTACCAAACACTATCACCCCATCATATCGACATTCCACTCTTTGATGAATTATGGACACAATCACACTGACATACTTATATTATAGCCCTTGAGACGTCTTGAAATCCATCACCCCATTGCACCAATGTTTCTGTCTTCTAAGCCTCCCTGGAACCGTCACCCCATCGTACAAATATTCCAAGATACCATGCCTCACTGGTGCCACCACCCAATTAGGATGATGTTGTAGGCATCCAATCCTACTAGAATCTATCAACCCGTAATGATGACGTTTCATACTTCCATGCCTCCCAGGACCCATTTCCCCATCATACCGATGTTCTTGGCTTCGACGTCTCTGAAGCGCCATCCCCCCGTCAACATGATTAATTTTAGATTAGTTTTTCCACTACTATGATTGGAATGTGGAAAATGGATTCAATAGTTGGAATAAAAATAATTTATAATTTCAAATAAGTTCAAAAAATTTTTATTAAAAAAATTCCTTTGTAAAATAAATTAATATAAATTACATTGATTAAGAGAAAAAATAGTTTAACAAGGGACTAAAAATAAACTTAAGGGATAAAATGACCTTGAAAGATGTCCAAAACCTTTTAGATTTACATATTTTGACCATATCATCATTTTTAGAGTATTGATTCCATTATTGGAGCCACTTTACAAGGATAAACTATAGGTGGAATTCCATTTTTAAAAAAGTTTAAAAAATGCCACTGCACCACTATAAAAATGAACTCATCCCCCTCTCTTCTTCACAACCCTCAATCCTTTGGGATCATCTGACCAGTGATCAAATAAACTACCAAAATCCCACCCCTCATCATATAATCCTAACTTTTGGATGAAATATATCACAAGATGTCTTTTTTTATATACCAAAAGGAGTTACCTGAATAAGAGGTAACGTTCTTAAACAATTACATTTTTTTCTTTTACTTATCCAATTATTGAATTATTTTTATATCATGTTTATATACTAACCTCAGTATAATCCATAAAATTATATTCTTTATTATATGGTTAATACCTCAACTCACAAAAACTTCCATAAAATGGGATACACAACCATCATTCGTGCATACGCCAGACTATCACCTTCTGAACCGATGTCATTCATTATTCAATTACCACATTTCATGGTAGAAAGTAATGAAGGATTTATAGTATATAAATGGTATATATAAAATTTATAATGAATTTATTCATATGAAGTTATTATATGATTCATACCTTCATGTTTTCTATATTTTGGGAATGCGATAACAATGTTTGTGGATGTGTGGACTGCCACCTCCTCAAAATGATGTGATTCGTACACGCTATACATGGAATGTACTAAGGATGGTTTTAATAATTTTTTTTGAAATGTATTAAATAAATATGATACTTTAATATTAATATAAACATATTTATTTATCTCATTTTTTAAATATGAAAATGAAATGGAAGTATCCTTCTTGCGTACGTACGACCTACCATCTCTATGAATGATGAATATAATTTCCTATATCCATATTTTATAGATTACTCTAAAAACATATTTAATGTATATATGTGATATGTAAATAATGTTTTACTTTGTATATGAGATTAAATCATGATCTAATTAATAGGAACAAAAATAAAAAGTCAAAATTTACTCGAAAATAAGGTAGTTAACACCCCAAACGATGAAAATAATGAAACATTATTAATGAAAAAGTAATAATATGTTATAAAAGGATCATATATGACATAATAAATATTAATATTAATATATAATAAATTAGTAACATTTTTTAATCCACTATAATTTAGGTTAAATTCCACACAATTAAAAGGAATCCTGCAATAAGGGGATTTCTAGTCTCCCTTTTATTTTGGAAAGACTTATTCCATATTCACAACTTATTTTTGTTGTGTGGTGTATATACTTCCCATAAATGTTTTTTCTGTATTTTATAATTCTATTTAGATGAATTTACATATCCATTTTCTAATATATCGTTCATGGGGTTTATCAGTTCATTGGTAGCAAAGCGATAATAGATTGTTTTTCATAATATACCATATTAAAGATGCTTGTTATGCTATACAAATATCATCTTTTATAAGGTTTATATACTTATCCATAAAAATGTTACATATTAAATCTAATTAGTCATATGAAAATATCTATTTCAATTAATTTAATTACTTTAGGGGTCTTATGATTCAAATTTTTCAAAGCTGTATGGGATACTTTGGAATGACTAAATATTATTTCCCTCCAAAATGTTTTTAAATGAAATATTTATTCATCAAAAACAAAAAACCTTATTATTATTCTAATGGGTCTATATAATATTGATCCCATCCTTATTATTCCTCTAGATGGATTATTATTTCTTTGACCAAAGATTGTATTGACATTCACTACCTTGACTGTTTCTTTAGTCACCTTAGAATATAAAATTTTGTATAAAAATTAGAAATTAAAATTCCCCTAAATATCCCTATTACTTTTCATGGATATGTTTATTGATTAAAAGTTAGAAAAATTATTTTTAAGGAGTTTAAATTTAATTATATTTGAATTACTGTGTAAATATTGATAGATTCACTTCTTTTACTCAATACAGATATTTGATAAGGCACATTGGTTTTTAAATTAATTGTAGTATCTAATATATGAGGAATTATTTGGAAATGAAAGACACTGGTTGGGGACCATTTCATAGAAGTGGTTTGATGCATGAGTAGTCTCATGATATGAAATCTGTTTTCCAAATCTTATGGGATTTTACCTAGTTTTTTTAAACTGTCTTTAGGTTTTATATTGATAATATAGGTATCATGTTCTATTGAAAAATGATATTCAGTAATTAAGGATTTAATTTTTTGATAATTTTTATTATTATTATCCATGATATGTTTTCTTCTACATTAGATATAGATTCATTTTCTTTATCAGTTTGTTTATTAAATGGAATTTTGATTGGTCATTTAATTTTCAATAGTGATTATTACTTATTAATTCATGATATATTCTGTTATACTTAACCCATACTAAGATTTATTTATTAGATCTATTTTGTGTCCTTTCCCTGGGTTATAAATAAGAATCATTGAATATTCATTTAAGGAGGTTGTTTATTTCATTTTATTTTGTACCATGTTATATTTTCTATTTACTAATGTAAAATGGGTTTCATTAATAAATTTTATTTTTCAAAAAATTATAAACTGGTCGGTACTTATAGATTCCTTCTAATCATGCCAATGTAATAAATTAATACAATGAATAAAGGATTCTAGGATCAGGTTGTACATATCTAATAGAAATTATTGGGTATAAATTTGACATTGAAAATAAACCTATTTTTCATGAATATTCTGATGTATTTCCTTAAGTGTTTCCAAGAATTCCACCAAACCAATATGTTTATATTTCAGTAGAAATCATTCATGGCATTATACGTATTCTATAGGATACTTATTGAATGAACCTAATTAAGTCATCATAATTGAAGAATAAAATCTAGGAGAATCTATAAAATAGATTCATACACACTTGTGTGTCACAATTGGGGTCTCTTAATCATTTTATAAAATAGAAATATATTTCGATGAATATTTCCATTTATTATAAAAAACAGAACAAGATCACTATCATAGAATAAATATCTTATAACATTTATTGATGAATTGTTTGATGAAACTACAAAGATCTCAATATATTCCAATGAATGACCTTCGATTTTAATATCATTATTTGGGTGTAAAAAATGAGGATATTCCCAAGAAAAACATTCATATAAGGCATGAGCAATATAAATTTACAGTGGTTCCATTATTACATACCAATGACATGATGTAATTAATGGATTTAGTGGATAGAGTCCTTGGTTATTGCATTGATCAAAATTCAGTAGTCCTTATAGAATATATTCTCATTTATGTATAGATTGATGAATTATAGGATTATCCTTTGAGTATTCTATTAAATATCACAATGAAGGAGAAATTTTTCTCTATTTTTAGAAAAATGATAATTGTGGATATAAAAATTATCATTCTTGGATTATATAATTACATATGAGGGTATATACTTATATCCATAAAATATAGATATTGTTGAAAAATGAACCAGACAAACCAATATAACTTTGATCTTTATTTTCATGGATTAGATGGATACTATATATAGTTTTTGAGACATTTTTCACAGTTATCAAACATACTAATAGAGTTGATATAGAAGGGAGATGAGTTCCATTAGAGAGATAAATGCGATGAAAATTCAAGGTAACAAAAGAGATGGTTTTCAATATACCAATACTTATAGTACCCCACCATGTATAAGGGTTTTCTATATATATTGATATATTAAAGAATGTATTAGGTTTTTTTATCCTAAAAATTGAAATTGTGGTGGGGAACTCCTCACACAAAATGAAGATTTATGTGTATAATTAAACGATTCATGATTTTTAAATAGAAATGAAATGTTTTTATTTGATTATTTAGAGACATTATATTAATATTGAAATAATTGATATATATGTATATTTATAAAAAAATATTAACGCATATATTCCAATTGAAATGTTTGAATATGAACCAAAGAAGACAGTTGGAGTTTGTCAGTGATTATGACTTATAAGTAAGTTACTACCCTATGAAGGAGAACAAAGTGCTTGATACTATATATTATAAGGATAATGTTAGCTTATCCAAAATATGGATTAAAAAATATAATATATTTATATCTTTATGGGATAATCCTTGAAATAAAATGGTAAGGAGAGAAATATTATCTTTCTCAAATGAATATCCAACAATATATCCATGTGGTGATTAATGTGTTACAAAAGGAGGATATAGAACTATAAAAATAATACAATAAATGTCCCTATATTCAAAATTTATAATGAAATAATGACAAGATTCTAGAGTTAGATATTTTTTTGTACAATAACCAAATGGAAGGATCCTTTGGATTAAGCACACACCTCATATATCTTTATACATTTTGGAAGTATAAAGTTTCATAGATATATCCGAGTGAATTCTATGTGGAAGAAAATGAAAAGGGATATTGTGGAGAATGTATCTTAATTCTTGTTATGTCAGCAAGTTATTGTTCAATGTCAAAATTCTAATAGAAAAATGAAACCATTATCTATAACTATATATAAATGGTAAAACAAAACCATGGATGTTTTCCTAGGACACCCCGCGACATATAAATTGCATTGTACAATTTGGTTTGTATTAGATCATCTTATAATGTAAACACATTTAATTAATATAATAGAATATTTATAACTTTTAAAACATTCCAAGATATACATTAAAAAGGTTACAAAGTTTCAGGGAGTAAAAATATCAATAAAATGTTATTGAGATCTAAGGTTCACATGAAAATTCAATAAAATTATTCAGAAAGTTTTGAATATGGAGTCGACCATTATCGCTGCATATCATCCTCACACAGATAGTCAGACTAATGAAATAAAGCTCTAGGGGATATACTAAGAGATATCCCTAAGGATATTAAATTTATTTAGGATTGAAACCCTCCTCTAGTTGGATTTTCATACAAAAATAAATTTAAATTTTTCATTAAAATGGATTTTTATGAGGCCCTATATAGAAATAATTGTAGAACTCTCACATACATGGAATGAATTAATGAATATATAATATCTAAACCTGAACCAATTGATGAAATGATAGAGAATGTTAGAGTTATTTAAAATGAAATTAGGGTAAATCAGTGTCAACCCAGGAGTTATATTAAAAATCATTAGTGAGATCTATATGTTGGCATAAATGTAATCCAGTTTTTTTTTCCTTTATTGGAATTTATATGGTTTGAAAGGAAGGTAATGATAATTTCTATATATATATATTACTTTGAGATTGATTATTTTATTAGTGGAATATCTTACCCCATGTTATATCCACTAAACCTATTCCATTTTTAGGATGTGTTCCATGTATCACATTTGATGAAATATTTACATGATCATTTTTATTAACTTAACTTGTAGTCTCTAAAAATGGAGCCTGATATTTCTTATAAGAAACCATCAAGGATTATTTTTGTATAAAGAGATAATTACTACAAGACAAGATCACTAATATAGTAAATGTTTTACTGGATTAATATAAATTTCAGGAAGAGGCTGAAGAACTTGAGGATGTAATTAATAATAATTTTCCGCATATGCTTCCATTATAAAAATGTAATTTTGATGGGGAAATTTTTATAAGGGTCTAGAATGTATCCCCATATTATTTTAAAAACTATTTAACTTCAATAAATTCAATTCCATCAATAACTTGTGTTGTAAAAAAATAAACTAAAATGAAAAACATTATACCTTATTATTGTTCAAGATCAGCATTATTAAATTGTGAAAATAATGTGTGAACCATCATTAAAAAAATTATATTTTGGAATGAAACCACAATGAAAGTAACAAGATAATAGAATTCTGTATTATAAAAACAAGTATCACAAGACTTCACATTTGATTAATATGATATAAAGAGAATATAATGATGAAATATAATTCTTGATAAATCAATAAAATAAATGGGAAAATAAGTTAACTACAAGTAATGTTAATTTAATAATTAAAAGATTGTAAAGTCTCATATTTTCCATGTAATTATTTTAATTATATGGAATTATTACGATTCTGTGAAAATTGAAGGCCCATGGTTCTGAGGCCGGGTGTGATCGAAATGAATTTCTGAGATTTTTTTAAAGTATGTTTAGTAAACGCGCGAGCGAAATTTTCTAACTTTTGAACCGATGCTCGGATTAAAAATTAGAGGGCTCTGTTGAATTCATAGAACCGAGATTAGCTTAAGGGAGGCTTCACTTTGACCATAGTAAGTCTGGAGAAAAATTTATGTTTTGGGACTTTTAATGAAAATAAATAAAATAAATTTATTATTTTTTTATTCATATCCTCTAATGGACAAGCGGCAATGTGGGACCAACGACGTGTCAAGCCAATAAATGGCACGACCTTTCAATCCTAAGTAACAACTTCATGGGGGAATTATAAAGCTTCTTAACTAATGAGCCCCATTAATTTCCAACATCGTTACTTACCCTCCCCCTCTCCTAATTATATGGAGCTTGGGGGAAGGTATCAGCACTTCTTCACCAACCAATGAAGTACTGAAGGAGTGCTGCGACACCAAAACCTTGGAGGTTTCAGCCGGTTCCGGCGAGTGGTGGTGATCGACACTGAAAGCCCGAATAAGGATCGACAATCAAGCGACATCGTTATAGGCTGTTGCTGAAACGGCAAACACCGACCCACATTCTAAACCGCAGGTGTTCCTCCATCATTATAGAGGTAGGGGTTTGACTCTTGTTTATTTCAAGTGAATTTCATGAACCCTTAAATACTACCTTGGGATTATGAGCTAATGCAGAGGGCACGGGCCTAATAATCCTTACCCGAACCCTCTGCTACTTTGCTACACCTGCACCATCCATGGGAGACCGCCGACGCAGCGACACCGACTGGCTATGAAGGAGGCGGAACACCAACGCGGGCTGTAAGAGGAGGTCGTGACAAAAATTCGCGGAGGTCATCAGAGCGGCTAGAACCAACCGACCACAGAGGAGGTGCGGCGTGCCATTGTGCGCCGCCGGTGGGCATGGGACAGCAGCTCATCAACCGTGGTGGTCGGAGGCGGAGGGTGGCACATCGACCAGTTGGAGAAGGGGAGGTCGTGCGACTGGTGCATCGTTGGTGAGCAGAGTGCTGCGAACGAAGCCACGGTAGAGGAGGCCGAACTTTCACCTTTTGTAGGTTCTATGATGACCAGGAGGAGCCCACGTGGCATCACCGTTTTAGAAGCTGAACAGCCTCGGGACCGTTCGTGATACAAGGGGAAACACCTCACCTTTCTATCTAGGGGGGACCACAGGATTCCCTCCAGCGGGATGCACCTCAAGCGGTCGGGCCACCTGCCCAGTGTGCCTGGCCACCCCCTTATGGGTCGGGCCGTCCCCATGTGGGTCGGGCCGCTCTCCCTTACGGGTCGGGCTAAACCGCGGCCCAAGGGGCCGAGCCCATCGTGGCCCCGCCCAGCCTAGTCGGACCTGGATATGGTCACATCGGGTCGTTCCGATAGGGTCGGACCAAATGCGGGCCCAACCAGATCCAGAAACACATAAATGGACATATCTTGAGAACTAGACGTCCATTTGATGAACTGTCTATGGCGCTGAGACCCTTTGAGCGAGACAGTCCTTTTGGTATACTCCAATTGAGTTTTGGAGATAGTTGGAGTATGGATGGGTTGGATCAAACCCAAATCCAACCATAACCTCATAACGAAAACACTTATAACTCACATAACCTTTGTCCGATTGACTCTCCGTCTATCACGTTGGGACACTTATGACATGGCATTCCATTAGGTTACTCCTGTATGGATCTTAGTGGTGGTTGAGGTATGACTGATATCTCTAGGGGAAGATTCTACGGAACTCAAGCGCAACAGGTGTGAGGAATCCTATGGGTGGCTGTAACATAAAGAAAGAACAACGATCTTGTGTGGGTCAGCATCTACCAATCCTCTATGGGTTAGTGACCAGAGATCATGTGTGGGTCTACACATAATGATCCTGTGTGGGTCAGATCTTGTGTGGGCCAGTGCTCATCGATCCTGTGTGGGTCAGCGCATACCGATCCTATGTGGTTCAGTGAGGTTTTTTTCCTATCGATCCGGGGTGGGTCAGCAACAGTGCCTTTAAGCAGATTAAGATGATCTAGATTACGACTAATCATCTGTACTTTTGTACTTAAGTTATACCTGATTTTGAGATGAGTCTTTTACCAGTCTGTTACTTCTTCCTTTGTGGTAATTCTATATTTATGGTGTTACATATGTGGTACTTATATCTTCATAGTGTTACCGATGTGGTACTTCTATCTTCGGGGTGTTACGTGTGTGGTACTTCTAGCATTGTGTTATTGTCTTTGTGGCGTTACCTATGTGGTACTTCTATCTTTGTGGTGTTAAATGTGTGGTACTTATACCTTCATGGAGTTACCTTTATGGTGTAAACTTCGTGGTGTTACCTGTGTGGTACTTCTACCTTCGTGGTGTTACCAATGTGGTATCCTTCCCTCATGTATGAGATGAGTATATCTTGATAACTTAGGTATATGTATGGGCATATACCTAAGTAGAGTTGATGTCTTGATTTGTGATTTTTCCTTAATGGAACTCTAGGAGATCTACAGGGGTCTTGGGGTCCCTACTGAGTATTGTTATACTCACCCATGCATGGGCTTCGCTAGAACCTTGTGGTGTATTGAGTAGACGACAAGCAATAGGGATGAGTTTTGAGGGAGCCAAGTCCTGGTGGTACACAGAGGAGATGGGCTGACGTGGAGTGCTGTGGAGACGATCTGTACCTACCCTTCAGGTAGGATCCTTAGTGGATGATCCAAGAGCTATATTTGTACATATCAGGTGTATTTGTACTTTCCAGTTGTACTTTTAATTTAATGTTGGGCTTGTATTTCTGGCCCCTTTACCATCATCACTCTTTTTACAATAGAAGTATACTTTATTGTTACATCTTGTTGCATTCTAGTCTTTGTGGTTTCTTATTATTGTGTTCTTGGAATGTGTGTCTGTACAGGTTAAAAAGGAAATTCCTTCCCATTTCAGGGATATGCCTTTCCGATTCTATTCGCCATCCCCTGGCCTATAGAAGGCAAACTTGGGGTAGTTACGATATGGGACTCGAGGGAAGAGTCATGAAAAAGTGGTATTAGAGGAGTCTGTTCTACAGAAGAACTAGGACTCTGATCTGTTCTATGTGGAAAAAGTTTTATATGTTATGAGTGTGGTTTTTAGTTTGGGGAATCCAGTTTGGGTGCAGCGTCCAACGTATCCATACACTAGGACCCTGAATTCTTATTTCCGACTAAGTGCACAGAAACATTGATTGCATGTGTTTTTGAAAAGTCTTTCTTGTGATCTCTTTGAGTCAGCTCACCAGTTAAACTTTTTTGACCATGGAACACCTGTTTCATTTGAGGATGCCTCCACATAGACAACCATTCATGATTCTTAAGAGAGTGCATGATGATGGCCCACTGAACGATGAGGACTCAGTGCAGGGCCCTCTTACGGTGTTAGTACATTTGGGTGGTGTACCGGTAACACCAATGCCCATTGGGAAGCCTCTAACACCATCCACACTAGCAGAGGGTGCACACTGATTGAGCGCATTGCATGATTTTCAGCAGACAAGGCCTCCAAGGTTCTGGGGAAAGACGGACCTGTAGGCAGCTGAGGACTGGTTGGAGGTTGTAGTCTGAGTTTTCCTCCTGGTTGGGACACCAACTGACCATATGGTGATCCTAGCAGCCAGTATTTTTCAGGAAGAAAAAGGTATATGGGGGTGATTTAGGCTCCAGATACACTATGAGGTTACCCTCATATGGGCAGACTTCGATATCCTTTTCAGGGAAGAGTTAATCATAGTGACCTTACAATTTGTGCGTATACAAGAGCTGCTTCACTTATAGTAGGGAAGCATGATTGTGCCCCAGTAGTCTGTGAGGTTCGCTGATCTCTCCTGCTACTCCACCGACATGGTACATGACCCTTTATTATGGTATTGGACCATTAAGAAGGGTATCCGACTGAATATCTAAGAATTGATGATATCGCTTAGCATTCTGACGCATTCTAGGGTTCTAGAAAGAGCGCTTTTGGTGGAGAGATTCCTAGCTGAGTAGGCACCAACAACGAGAGCCACCACTGGACGTCAGGTAGTAAATTTATCTATAGAAGGCAGTAGATGAATGACATAGGGGCCCAAGTGGGCCATACCTTTTGGTGGATGACCTTAGGATACATGGTCGGTGCTGAGAGACTCTTGGGACAAAGAAGGATAGCTGAGGAGCAGGCAGTGCTACACATGTGGTGGGCAGGGTCACATGGCTTGCGACTTCTTAACCCAGAGTATGGATGACCAGTAGATGGTCGAGGGACTGCTGGGATAGAGGTAGAGATTCAATAGAGGAGGTCTGCAAGTAGCAGCCAGACGTGTTAGAGGAGCTGGCCGTGCAGCAGACAGTGGGTGGAGATTTGAGGTTCTACCGCCACCACCTCCCGGTGGTCCACCTCAACCGTAGGGAGCAAGAGGTCAGAGACGAGATCAACTTGAGGTAGCTGAGGCCTATGACCACGAAACTCCAGATATGATTAGAGGAATGGTCTGTGTCTCCTCCACCTTAGCTGCAGTACAAATAGACACAGGTTCCAGTCACTCTTTTATTACCACAACCCTCGTTTGGAGATCAAAGAATCCAGTGGAGCCGTTGGCTCGATCCATATGGCTAAAGACTCCTACAAGAGTTGATTCAACGATTACACATGGGTTCTGGTAGTGTGAGCCTACTCTCGGAGGTGATAGATTTGACTGAGATCTTTTAGTACTGGCGTTGAGGCCTTACAACATCATCTTGGGTCTGGACCGGTTATCCACAGTCAATGCTCAGATTGAATATATTAGGCACACAGTGTGGTGTGTCTTCATGGATGGGATCAAGTTTTAATTCACATGAGAGAAGGGAACCTTTGCACTATAAGATGGACTTACCCAGAAGTGGGTTCAGCCGATAACACATCAGTTGGCAACCCTTACCCTCGGAGTAGTAGATGTTGAGAGTCTGAGCTATCCTGTAGTGATGGACCTGTATGCTGATGTATTACCTGATGATGTTCTGGGACTACCTCCACACAAAGAGGTAGACTTTTACATTGACCTATACCCAGGGATGGCACCGATATCCACACCAGTATATCAGATGGCTCCTGCAGAGCTTCGTGAGTTATAGGTACAGTTGGAGGACTTGCATAGGAAGGGGTTCATAAGGCCCAATGTTTCTCCATGGGCAACCCCGTTTTTTGTTCGCTGAGAAGGAACACAGTAGTTTGAGACTCTGTGTGGACTATCGACGCCTGAACTAGGTGACCCTGAAGAACATGTATCCACTACCGTAGATTGATGATCTTTTCTATTAGATGTAGGGAGTTCATTGGTTTTGAAAGATAGACCACAGATCATGCTATAATAAACTCAGAGTATGAGATGAGGATGTGCAGAAGACAACCTTCAGATGTCGGTATGTCCACTATGAGTTCTTGGTTATGTCGTTCGGCATTACCAATGCAACTACAGTGTTCATGGGACTCATGAACATGATCTTTCATCCATTCCTCGATCGCTTTTTGGTGGTCTACAGCGATGATATTATGATATACTCAATGACGGGGGAGGAGCATGCCTATCATTTTCAGATAGTTTTGGATACACTCCGAGAGAACCAACATTATGGTAAGCTCTCGAAGTTCTATTTCTAGATAAAAGATTTCAACTTTATGGGACACGTTATCCTATAGGCTGGATTTGTAGTGGATCCGACAATGATAGAGGTTGTGCTTGCATGGGATCCACCCAAGTGTGTGACTAAGGTGCAGAGTTTTTTATGGTTGGCTTGATACTACCAGAGATTCATGCATAAATTTTCCAGAGTTGCGGCACCCTTGTCAGTTTTGACGAAGAAGGGACAACCCTTCATGTGGACTGAGAGATGCCTGTAGAGTTTTTAAGAGTTGAGGCAAAGAGTGACAAGTCCCCCCATCTTAAGGCTACCAGAAGAGGGTGTTGGGAATATAGTCTACTATGACGCATCAGGCACTAGACTTGGGTGTGTCCTGATGCAGGAGTGAGTAGTGATCGCCTACGGATCCCGACAACTGAGACAACATGAGAAGAACTATGAAACCCATGACTTGGATTTAGTAGCAGTGGTATTTTCCTTGAAGATGTGGTGACATCACTTTTTGGGTGAACATTTTATAGTCTACTCTAATCACAGGAGTCTCAGGTGTATCTTCTCTTAGAATGACATGAACCTGAGACAATGGTGATGACTAGAGTTCCTCCAGGACTATGAATTTGACATAGTCTAACTCTTGGGAAGGGGAACATGGTATAATATACACTTATCAGGAGGTCTTGTCTACAGTTGCTGAGTGAGGCGACATAGCAGCTAGCCGAGACGCAGATATCCTTCGTGGATAGAGATGAAGATGCTTTCCACCAGTCTATGACTGTCACTCCCCCACTTCATTAGTGAGTTTTGGAGGCACAGTCTGGGACAGTCAATACAAGGCTCGACGTGCTCAGATATCCTCAGGATAGGAACCTGATGGATTTTATGAAGGTGGGAGAGCAAGTCATCCTTTTTAGAGTACGTACCGTTGTACTAGTGGTGCTACGAGAGGAGGTGTTGAGAGAGTTCCATTTATCACCTATGGAAGTACATTTGGGTGTGGCGAAGATGTACCAAGACCTCTGGATTCATCATTGGTGGCAAGGGATGAAGAAGGTAGTGGCGGAGTTTGTTTCACAATGCCTCGCTTGTCAGCAAGTGAAGGTCGAGCATCAGGTCCCAGCAGGCTTAGCTCAGCAACTAGAGGTGCCAGAGTGGAAGTGGGATGGAATCTCCATGGACTTTGTGACAGCGCTTCCACGTACGTCTAGGGGACATGATTCCATCTGGGTGATCGTTGACCAACTCACAAAGTCGGCCCACATTTTACCTATCCGAGATCCAGGATCGGAAGAGGGATTGGGACGCCTCTACATACAAGATATTGTATGTATTCATGGGGTTTTATTGCTGATTGTCTCTAACCGTGGCACACGTTTTACATCCTGGTTGTGGAATGAATTACATGAGGTGTTTAGGACTCAGCTATGTTTGAGCACCGACTTTCATCCTCAGATGGATGTTTAGACGGAGCAAACCAATCAGACATTGGAGGACATGCTACGTGCTCGCATCCTAGATTTTGGCTGCAGTTAGGATGATCACTCGCCCTTGGTGGAGTTCTCATACAATAACAGCTATCACTCCACCATTAGTATGGAACCAAATGAGGCCTTGTATGGTGGACCTTTCTGATCACCTCTATGCTGGACAGACCTAGGGGAGTCCACACTTCTAGGTCCAGAGTTGGTACGGGCTACCACTGAGAAGGTGCAGATCATCCAAGAGCAGATGAAGACTGCAAAGAGAATAAAAAGGTCTTATGCTGACAGGAGGTGGACACATTTGGAGTTTCAGGAGGGGGACTATGTATTCTTGTGAGTCTCTCCTAGGCGGGGAATACAAATATTTGGCTGAGGCGGCAAGTTATCACCGAGGTTTATCGGGCCATTTCTGATACTTTAGAGGATTGGAGAGGTAGCATACTGCTTGGCACTACCACCGCAGTTGGAGAGGGTGCATGATGTCTTCCACGTATCTCAGCTGGGGAGATACCTGCATGACCCTTCTCACATCATCGACCATGGTGAGCTGGACTTCGATGATGGAGTGAAATTTAAAGAGGTTTCAGTGGATATTGAGGATCGACAAGAGAGACTCCTTCATTGGAGATCAATTCCTCGGGTGTGTGTTTTCGGGCAACACCAAAACCTCTAGGAGTGCACATGGGAGTGGGAGGCTCAAATTCATGCTGAGTACCTCCATCTGTTTTCTTAGTTTATGTTGTGGCTTTTGGGGATGAGAATCCCTATGGTGGGGATAATATAAATTCCCAGATTTTCCATGTATTTTTTTTAATTATATGAAATTATTATGATTCTAGGAAGATTGACGGCGCATGATTCTGAGGAACGGTGTGTCCAGAAGGAATTTATGAAATTTTATTAAAGTATGTTCAGAAAATGTGAAAGTGACATTTTCAAAATTTCAAATCGGTGGTCTGATTAAAAATGTGAGGGAACCGTTGAATCCGAATCACCGTTAATCACTTAAGGGAGGCTTGACATTGACCACAGGAGGTCTGAATAGAAAGACATGTTTTGGGAGTTTTGATAAAAAAAATGAATTTATTATTTTATTTTCATTCTTATTCTTTAACAGACAAGTGGAAAGGTGGGACCAGTGATGTGTCATGCCAATAAATTTCATGACCTTTCAATCCTATGTAACAATGCCGTTGGAAATTAAGAAGCTTCCTAATTAATGAGCCCCCAATAATTCCAAACGTCATTACTTACCCTCCCCTCTCTTATTTATATAGAGCTTGGGGGAAGGTATCTGCACTACTTCACGATGTAACAAAGATCTCAAGGTGTGCCGCGATGCCAAACCCTTGGAAGATGGTGTCGGTTCTGACGAGTTGTGGCGATCGACACTAAAACCCCAAATAAGGATCGACAATCAAGTGACTTCATTGGAGGCTGTTGTGGAAACAGAAAACACTGAACCACTTCCTCAACCGCGAGCATTCCTCTATCGTTCTTAAGTTAGGGTTTTGATTCTTGTTTTTTTCAAGTTAATTTCTTGAACCCTTAAATCCTCCCTTGTGATTATGAGTAACGCGAAGGACACGGGCCAAACGAACCTGGCCCAAACCCTTCACTACTTTGCTACACCTGCAAGCTCTGTGGAAGACTGCTGGCGCAGTGACACCGATCGGCTATGAAGGAGGTGGTGCACTAACACGCACCACAAGAGGATGCCGTGACACAAATCCTTGGCAGTCATCGGAGAGGCTGGCACCGGCCGACCGTAGGAGGTGCGAAGCGCAGTTTCGTGCTTCCAGTGAGCAAGGGGCCAGAGTTTGTCAGTAGCAGAAGTTGGAGGATGCAGCTGACACATCAGATGGATGCAGAAGGGGAGGCAGCACGACCGACGCTCCAACGACAAGAAGAGGACTGTAGACAAAGCCACAATGAAGTAAGAAGAACCCACATCTCTTGTGGGTTTGCGGCGACCGGGTGTCACCCATGTGGTGCTAGCATTTTTTATACCAGGGGAACCCCGCCACCCCTTTTCTAGCTCGGGAAGACCGTGGTCCGCCCTCCTGTGGGCCGCCGACCCAGCAGGCCGGGCCTTATGCGTCGGGCCGCGTCTAACGGGCCGAGCCATTCCCTTGCGGGCTGAGCCGTGATCCCTTACAGGCCGGGCTGGACCATGGCCCAGTGGTTCGAGACTTTCACGGCCCCACCGAGCCGAATCGGGTCGGTCCGACCGGGTCGGACGGGACCAGGGCCCAACAGGACCCAGAAACACATAAAGGGCCATATCTTGAGAACCAGACATCCGTATGATGAACCGTCTGAAGTGCTAGGACCGTTGGAGTGAGACAGTACATTTGGTATACTCCACTTAGTTTTGGAGATAGTTGGAGTACGACCGGGTTGGATCAAACCTGAATCCAACTGGGCCCTTGGAACTAAAATTCTTATAACTCACAAACTTGACATCCGATTGACACACCATCTATATTATTAGAACTGTTAAAACATAACAGTCTTTGTGTTGCTTCTGTGTGGCGGTTAGTGATGGTCGAGGTATGAACGACATCTCGGGTGGTAGATTCTATGGAACTCAAGTGCACAAGGTGTTAGGAATCCTAGGGATGGTTGTAACGTGAAGAAAGAACAATGATCCTGTGTGGGTCATCATCTACCGATCCTGTGTGGGTCAGTGGCCAGTGATCTTTTGTGGGTTAGCGTGTACCGATCCTATGTGGGTCTGTGCCCAGTGATCTTATGTGGGTGAGTTCATACCGATCATGTGTGGGCCCAATCCTATGTGGGTCAGCATGGGTTATTACCTATCGATCCGGTGTGGGTCAGTACTAGTGCCTTTTAACAGAGTAAGATGATCTAGCTTACAATTAATCATTTTTACTTATGTAGTTATGTTATACCTAATTGTGAGTGGATTCTTTTACCTAATTGGTACTTCTACCTTCGTGGTACTTCTATCTTTGTGGTGTTACTTGTGTGGTAATTCTATCTTCATGTTGTTACTTGTGTGGTACTTCTAGCTTTATGGTGTTAACTGTGAGGTACTTATACCTTTGTGGTATTGTCTTTGTGGTGTTACCTATGTGGTAATTCTATCTTTGTGGTTTTACTTATGTGGTACTTCTACCTTCGTGGAGTTACCTTCATGGTGTTAACTTCATGGTGTTACCTGTGTGGTACTTCTTCCTTCATGGTGTTACCTGTGTGGTATCCTTCCCTCATGTATGAGATGAGTATATCTTGATAACATAGGTATATGTATGGGAATATACTTTTTTTGAGTTGATGTATTGCTTTGTGGGTGTTTTTGTGGAACTCTGGGAGACCTACGTGGGTCTTGGGGTCCCTACTGATCATGATTATACTCACCCCTACATGGGCTTCACCCGCACCTTGTTGTGTCTTGTGCAGACGACGAGCAGCAGGGCTGATTCTTGAGAGATCTAGGTCCAGGCAGTACATGGAGGAGATTGGATGATGTGGAGTGCTGTGGAGACGATCTGTACCTACCCTTTAGGTAAGATCCTCAGTGGATGATCTAGGAGCTGTATTTGTACTTTTTAGTGGTATTTGTACTTTTTGGTTGAACTTATACATTATAATTAGGCTTGTATTTCCGGCCCCTTTACTTTTAACACACTTTTTACTATATCATTTTACTTTGTGGTTGTATCTTGTTACGTTATAGTCTGTTTTCTTACATCTTGTTGTGTTCTTGGACAATGTGTTTGTATAGGTCAAAAAGTCAATGCCTTCTTGTTTTAGGGATACACCTTTCCGGTGCTAGTGACCAGCTCTTGGCCTATAGAAGGTGGTCTTGGGGTAGTCACAACAAGGGCCCCAAGGGATGGATCATGAAAAGTAATAATTGAAATGATTTTATTGAAACTACTACTTTCATTATATAATATATATATGTATGTTTTATATAAAATTTTAAATTTTAAATTTAGAATTTTTATTTTAAAAAATTAACTCCCCTTTTGGAATTAGCCTTAAAATATTATATTAGTATGAAATTCTATGAGTTTTCTAAAAAGGTTGATTTTCAAGAAAATAATACAAAATACTAATTTTACAAATACCATACCATATATTAAATCATCATGATATATGTATGAATTAAAAATTTAGGAAACATTTTTAATGAATAACTATTTATTTTTATCTAGGAATACAAATTTGAAAATATTATTATTAATTTACCAATCTATAGTTAATAATTTTGAACTTGTGTAACATTATTTTTATAAACATTATTTTAAGATTTATATATTTATTATTTAAAATTTAATTTTTACCAAATATAGAAATTAAATATTTTGAGTTTTTTAAGATTTAGAATAATAATATCCCAATTAGGTAATAGGGGAAAAATTTTATCCATAATAATAATTTTCTGAGGTTAAAAAACGATTTACCATGGTAATAGAAAATTATGGTAAAAAGTTAAAATAAGTGAAAACGGCCAAACAAATGCTTAAAAATGTCTGAATATGTGTACTTAAACTCTTTATTGACCAAAAAACTTACATAATCATTTATTTTACACTATTAGGGACCTTGTTTTGAACATATCATGCTATTAACATAATGTTTTGGGTATTTACAAAATTACCACCACTTTTTCCAAAAAATGGATCCCTTCGCCCCCAACCCCTCACACAAAAAGACATTAAGCTTAAAACAATTCTAATAAATTCCCTCCCAAAATATATTTACCAAATTATAAAGGTTCATTATTCACCAAAATTATATTCTATGATGGCATAAGGAGTTGTCTCAAGGAGTAAGGTAAAAACTCATAATCACTCAATTTTCATTTACTGTCCTTTATTTCTTCTTATACCTCTTAAAAATATAAATTGATCATGATAAAATAATTATTTTTTTTATAAAAAGTAAACTTAAATAATATTATTTTAATTTAATTATCATTCTCTACCTTCCTCACATCCATATGAATGATTAAAATATTTCTCATGCGTACATACAGATTACCACCTCCATGAATGACATAATATGTTTTTCATCACCATCACTCATGGGTATATAAATATATATATGTATTTAATGAATATATATTATATTTATAACCTAATAATGATTATTGGAACATATTTTATTATTTACCTTTTTTATCTTATCCTTTTAAAAATGAAAATAACCATGATATATATGTGCATACTACCCTATTCACAAAGCCAAGTATTCAATTTTTTATTATCTAATTTCATGGATGGTCCAAGAAATGTATTTAATAAATAATTTTTATACTAAAAATATTATTAATATTATATAAAAATTGGCAAGGATTAAGTAATAGAATCATTTAATCAAATAATTCATGAAAAATGAAATTTTAATCACAAAAATATTGATTTTATTGATAAATTCTTAATAAATGGTAAATTGGAAATTATATGTAAATTATATATATTATAAAAACTTTTAATATGGTTATATTATATATACATATAATAAATATAATTTTATTATTTATTATGTTAGATCATGTATGAATTTTGTCGGAACTTGACGTGAGGGTTTTTGTTAAAACCTCACTTTTTATCAGGATTGTTTATGTTTCAATTTCTATTTCTATAATTATGTGATATTAAATTATAAAAACCAAATATACTATTCATATATTGTTACTCTCATAGTTTACTTTTCTCCTTATCATTTCACCCATGGGTTCAAGAGCAGTCAAAAAATAAATCTTACATGAAAACCCCAACAGATTCTCTTCTTTTGGATGGGAACTTTTTTCTTCCATGTCAATGTTCATCAAATTCTTTTATTGATATTTTTATCTATGAATAGATTTCTGAAAAAAAAAATTATACTACATATTACTCTTTATATATCTAATTATAAGGATGTTTTCAAATTATTTATTTATTACTCACTATTGCCTTTCATTATAAAAGTGTGAAAAGAGTGGATTTTAATATATAATACATGAATCTATTTTCAAGCTACAATGTCCATTTCTCATTATACAAATTCCATTACATGTTTCTATGGTGTCTTAAATATAATTTCATTCCCATTCTCTAGGAATAGTTTATTTTATAAAATTAAACAAAACAAATGTATATTTAATGTTGTTTTTCCAAAGCTTATTTACAATGCTATTATAAAATAATATTTCAACTATTTAAACATCATTTATGTATTTTTATAATTTATGAGGGATATTTTTTATGATACCATATACATTATATAACTATATTTATTATTATTATTGTTATTTTATGATGTTTTCATGAAACCCGTTTCATTTCAATGGTTCAATTGTGATATGATGTAATACCGAATCAATTTGTGATATTATGGGACACATAACTATGGTTTTAAATATGTGAAGGGTGGGTTTGGAAACACATACACATATAATTCATAGGGAAATGAATGATATATCATGTGTTAATATGAAATGTATTAGGGTGTAAATACAATCCACTATGTAAATCTATTCACTATATTTATGGGAATGGGTTGATAACTCAATCCATAATGGGACTCTTTACACTATGTTTTCATGGTGTTGGAAGTCGTACATGATAAATAAAATTATTTTATAGGCTTATGTGAATTAAATAAATTTATTTCTTATGTTTGTAATATTATCCCATAGATCATGATTGATTTTTGAGGATTCAACACTCTTATTACCCTCCGTTATATTACAAAAAATCCTTTAACGTGACTCATGATTTATGGTCAATGAATTGTTGGGTATGTTTTCAGAAGTTATTGTTGAGTTCTTATACCATTATGATTATCTTATTCTCATGTATGATTAATTATTTATATCATTCATGATTACCCTTATAGAGAATCTGATCCCACTACTTCATATGTTTACAATTATCCAGGTTATGAAGGAATATATTATGTGGGATATGTATAATTGTGGTAATAATTGACAATAACATGTGGGATAACCTTATTATTATTAAATAATATTATTTTGTTTTTGGACTCCATATAAACTAATCCATTTAAATTCTGGGGTGTGTATTTTTGAGATATGGAATGAATACACTTTTAAGATGAAGGTATATGAATGTATGTTATATCCGGGTCACTTCATATAACATTAGTTTTTTGGATGTGGCCAATTTATTTCTTTGAAGAGAAATAAATGTATTAGTACTAGTTTCATTGAAATTAACTAAATTTTGTGGACATGTAACCAACTAAACTAGGTAAAAAATTCATTGGTACTACTAAGGTGGAGATAATGTTGAATGAGTTTCATAATCATTCATCAGTGAAGGGAATTTTTAAAATTTCTAGAGTTTGACTATATCAAATCTATGAAAACATAGAACTACATTACACATGTAATTCTCTTTAGTAAAGTGGTATTAACCTTGATTAAATTTTTAGAAGATTATTTAAAATAATATACACCTCATTATAAAAATATATTACTTCCAAGATAAGTCTTATAAAAGGGAGAGAGTATTGGTGCTACCATAGACATGTCAGATTTTATAGATTAGTTATACAAGTAAAGATAAATCATTTTTGGTGATGAGATTGAAGATCCATATGGTGATAACTTATGAGTCATGATTTCTTTTAATTTCTTTAGTCTTTTCATAGAATTATTTCCTTAGATAATCCTGGTTATATTTTTTCTTAGATAATAACTTATATTATTTATATTTGAAATCATTTCTCCATTTATAATTTGATCAGTTTTTTCTTTATATTTTTTGTGATCATGTATGGCTTTTTTTCAAGTAATTCAATTTTTCATTTGTATTTTAATTTGTTAAGCTTGTTTTGGTTTTAAGTGCATAATGAAGTTTGTTGTATAAAATAGATTTTTAGTTATTAATATGTTATATAACTTCATGTTGAAGAAGTTAATACACACACACTCATGTCTCAGAGTGAATATTAAAGAAGAATTTTATTTGTGATATAAGGTTAGAGATTTTAATTATTTCAATTTTCATTAAAAGAACATATTTTGATAATGAAAAAATCAATACCAATGGTTTAATATAGTTTATATCTGATATTTCATCACTCATTTAAATAATTTTATTTCTTTTGAAACCGTTTTCAAAACATTCAAATTTTTCATGAAAAGTCCCTTCTTAAAAACTAAAAACATAATAAATAATAAATTGAAAACTGATCCTATTGAGAATCCTCAAACATATACAAACATATGTGATTCTATCATAACACTAATTAATGTAAAAATATTTAATTGATCCTCCCAAAAAAATATTTTTATATTCATATGATCAATGTAAATGACCTATAACATAATAATTTTCTTTCCAAATGATTTTATAATTTTTATAAGGGATACATTTTTGTAATAATATTATCGAATTGCTGTGTTAATAGATATAAGAATAATAAATCACGTGGTTCAAAATTTTTATGATAGATTATAATCATTCAATGTTTTAAAAAACTATAGAAAAGTGAAGATATAGGAGGTAAATTTCCCTGGAACATTGATAAAATAATTAAAAACGAGAAACTATATCACCCAGAAGATGCTCTTTATTGGGTGAAAATTTATCATTAATATCTTGAATAATTAATCAAGTTGAATACATTCGATCTTGTATTATCTAAAAATTTCATGAATCTATTTTTTGAAAAAACAATTCATCGAGAAACTATAGTAATTCAATTCATATAATTATTTACACCATTTTTTTGGATGAACATAGGTATATTATGCTTTATATTATTATCTAAAAAATGAAACAAATTTAAAATGATATTGATGTTAATTTGGATGTATTAATTTGATAACTGAAATTAATATATAACATATGTGTTATGATGTGTGACGAATATATAAATTAAGAGTTAAATTTAATGGAAATGGGATATGATGAATGATTAAATGGATCCTATAAACATTATTCATTTAATGATGAAAACAAGTGTTGTTTCAAATGAAAATACCCTAGAAAATAATACTTTCATTGTGAAATCAAAATCATTGTGTAGTGTTTCCAATGTGGATGATATGTTTTATGTTAAAGGAGTCTATGGTGATTAGATTTGGATAATTAATAATTTTAAAAAATATTTAATATTAAATAAAATTCATGCCTTATTAGTATTCTATAATTATATTTATAGTAACATTTATTATTATTATACTAAGTAATTCTTCAATATAAAATGAGAATGTTTTATTAGTAACAAACTTATTTCATGTATTATAAGGTTTTATTTAAAAAACAATTTTTAAAATATGATAATTTTAATTTGAAATAAATGAACATAATTTGTGAAATCATTATATAAAAATTATATCCATGTAATTTTTTTGGGTTTCTTTGAAGTGATTCATATTTTAAAGAATAATAAAAAATAATGGTTTTTGAAAATACATCACTTCATTTCATTAAAGAATATATTTTAAAATTAAAATTTTATCATAAATTAACCTAATTGTACTTTAATTATATGCAATATATTTAATAAAAAGGTATCTTTTTTATACCTGATTTGAGTATGAGTTCTTTTTCTGGCTTAAAAGAACATTTTTCTAAAAACAATTTTGGTTAAATTTTATGGATTTATACTAAAATTCACTATTATAACATCAAAAACAAGTGTCATGAAAAGTTGATTCCATATTTTCAATCAATATGTTTATATTTGGTAAATTATTTAGTATTAGTTTTTGTTATTGTGAATAGTGACTATAGTAAATATTTTCCACCTTATTATGGCTAAATTATGTAATTAAGTATAATAATAATGTGATACAGTCTGATAATATCCCTAATTTTTTTTAATTTTATTTTAAAAATTATTTTCAACCATAACTATGGAAATTTATAAATTTTCCTAACTTATCACAAATTTACTCTTTTAATGACATCAATTTTATTTTAAATAATGAATAAGGATACAATGTCATTTCTTTATTTTAATATCAAGTTTTTTCCATTGGGAAAAAAGAGGGTATGTTTTCTTATAAATAATTATTTGATAAATAGTCTAATTTTTTTATCATTTTTATTTTATTTGTTTATTGTATATATAATAAACTAAAATTCTTATGCAAGGTCAACAATGTTCTTGTCCATGACGTTGGAAAAGTAAGTAAATGATTTTAGAAAAAATAATGGTAATATTTTTTTCCATATTTATAGTGTCTAATGAATTTTTTAGGTATCTGCAACATATTATTTATATTTTGAAAGTATATATTCTAATTCAATGTCTATATTGATGGAATTACAGCCAAACAATTTGAATAGTTCTCAAAAGGACCATAATGGTATATTATCTTACGAAATATTTGATATAATTATTTAATACTCATAAAATTATTATATTCTGTTAATTGAATGTAATATGGTAAATAATATCAACAATGGTCCACTTATGGGTAACTTTTCTATTTACACCAACTTACAAGAACACAAAATAGTAAAAATAATTGATACCACGGTGCTCGTAAAATATGTTCTCATGGGGATAAAACTATGCGATATGGTTGAAAAAATCACCTAAAGTTTTCCATGATTTACTTTATGAGATTATTTAGACCCAAAATCATTCCATAGCCATAAAATATCTAATTTGTGACACATTTATTTCATAATTAATTAATATTAATTTAATACATTAAGTAATTTCACGAGTACACCTCTGATCAATTATAAAAGATAACCTCCTCTCCTCTCTTCCTCACGCAATTTGAGAAATATTATTTATCCAGTACATAAAAAAATATCTCCCTAAATTCAGTCCCCTTGTTCTAGAGGTACTTGTATCAGTGAAAGACAAAACCTAAGAGGATTAAATTGAATTACAAAGTGGCTATCTATGGAGAAGGTATAAGTCATAACTAACCAATTTCACTCTTATTTATTCTAATACATTAAAAATATATTATTTAACTATGCTGAAATGTTTACATAATTATCATCCCTATAATAAAACCTTTTTATGGTTTTGGTATAATCATTTTTATCACATTTTAAATCGCATGGTAAATTAAACAATCACTCATGCATACGTGTGGATTACCACCTCCCCAACGGGATTTCACCATCACCTCACAAATATTTTTATTATTGTGAATTTATTTATTATATCTTATATTCCTGAAATAATAATTATTATATAATTATAATATATTATCTATATTCTTATATTTCCTTCCATTGAAAATGATATCATTGTTCATGTGTAGTTATGGAATACCATATCCATAATGCGATATGATTTTTTTCAGGTATCAATTTCATGTATTAGTCTCAAATTATATTTAATGTGTAAAAATTATAATCATGTTATTAATATTATTATGGATATGATGTGATGATGACCTATTTGATGATAGTCATACTAGAAATGGTATTTATGACATATGAGTTGAATTTTACCAAAATGTCCAACATGAACTTAATTTATTACCTAATGGAAAATAACATGGAAATTAATAAAATAATGGAAAAATAAGACTTATAATTCTTATTATGGAATTAAATAATTTACATATGTCTATTATATAGAAATAGAATGAATGTACATGATGAGACAAAATTGAGGTATGATTCATTTTATCTGAAAAAATTATTCTAAACGTTTTAATGATTTAAATTATAAATATTTTCCATCCATATAAATATTCTAAAAATTATGTTATAGTTGTATTTATATGGAAATAATTATGTGAAAGTGAACATTTTATATCTAATTTTAATTTCATTACACGATTTTAAAAAATAATATTTTTATGAATTTTTTCTGGAATGTTTTTATTTTCATTATAAAATGTTACTTGAATATTAAATTCAAATATATATGAAATCAATTTTTTTCACCACCATAAATGTTATTTTATATTTGGATTCCATTATAATAATTCAGTTTTTCTTAAAAGAAAAAAACTTCTTCCTTTTTTCTAGATAATTTTAAAATGGGGTTTAAATTGAAAGAATATATTGATTTCTATAAATTTTATTATTATGGGTGAATATAATTTTATATAAGTATGATGATGGAAATAAAAAAATCATGTGTTATGATCATATATGGTTCTTGATAATTATTAATAATGATAGGTGATCCCAATATATGTAACACCGAAAGATTTTAAATGAGGAATGTCATGTTTGATAACATGTATAGAACGTAACACCAAAATTAGAAGGGAATATAACTCCTAGACACATTTTTATATATTTATTTTTAATAAAATTCAACATTATTGATAGCTTTATATATATGCAACACAACGTTAAAATTAAATGGAATGCTATTTTAAAATATTATTATTTAAACTTCATTATCATAACCTATAAATTAAGTTGTAAAGTATTAATTAGAATATCTATATTATGAAAAATTTATAGTTACAATATTTATAAAATGAATCAATGATTATATATTTATTGGAAATAAAATAAGAATCATTTGAAAGAATAATTATTTTATTTCTTAAAAAGATGTGTTTTTTAGAAAAAGCAGATTCATCGTTCTTTATAGACAGATTGTATAATTTTTTTTAAAATATTAGAAATATTATTTTAAAAATATAATTCAATTTTCAAATCATAATAAAAATTTATTTCATGATAATTAGTGGTATTTTTCTAAAAACTATCATTTTCAATCAGTAGTAAAAAATAATAATTTTTTTGAAAATGACTATACATATAATTAATGTAAAATAACCATTATATATTAAAGTTATAAAAGTTACATTAGATAAATTATATATCTGTAAATCAAAATTAGGTCATTGGAATCAGTTTCACATTGAATTATTCTATCAAAATTTTTTAACTTTTAAATGTTTTTCATTAGAAAACTCATTTTTTGACACGAGTGAGAGTTTCATTTTAAATTTAATTCGATCACCTATGTGAGTCTAATTGGGAAAAATAGAGTCTATATTTTTAATCACAATGTTTCAAATAATATAATGAGTACAACATATTGTTTACTATAATAAATAGTAAGAACTATAAAAATTATTTACCTTGGTTAAGGAAAAAGCCGATTTACCTAGGGGGAGGGGGATAAATAAAAGATATATTGGTTAAAAATTACACAAAACAAGTATAAAATCTATTTTATGTTAACATATAATTGTTATATATTCTAGTATTTGATAATTGTTTATTTTTAAGCCTTACGTAATTGGAAAAATAAAGGGGTAATTATTTCTTCAAACAAATTAAAAGTGTGTCCTCTCCCCCACTTATAAAAGGCCACCCAATATACTCTACATTAAACACATAAAAAACATTTGTCTTATCCAATAACTACCAAAATAAATTCCTTGATTTAGTTACATAATTATAGAGTCATTTTTTAATAAATCAATGGTAGGATGTAATTTGATGTAAACCAAAATAATGTTTCCGAAGAATGGGTAGCAACTTTAACTAAGAATTTTATTTTATTTATCATACCACATCCTTTAAATTTTATTAAATAATGATTATATAATAATATATTTATCTTCTATATAAAGATATTTTTTATGTTAATGGAATTACCTACAAGAATCTCCTCAACCCTCAAACGGGAATCAAAAATGTTGATCATGTGTATGACAGACTACTACCTCGCGAACTAATTTAATTTTTTTCATACCCAAATATCGTAGAAATATATAATGATGTATTTAATAGTTATATATGATATTTATGAGATAATAATACTTTTTAAATTATAATATAACATATAGCTTCTTACGTACGATAATGTCGCTCATGTGTACGGTGGACTACCATATCATGAAGCAATGTAATTCATTTTTTAACTATCCGTCACACAGAAAGTAGTAATTATTAATCAGATATTGTTATATTATATTAATTATATATTAATAATTGTGTAAAAATATTTCATATATTTATTAACTTTCCATCCACTTAATAAATGATAACGTTGTTCTTTTTTACGACCGACTACCATCCTTTGAAGCGATGCCATTAGTTTTTCACTAATTATTTAATTGATTAGTAACAAAGGATAAATTCAATTAATATATGTGATATATATGAAATGATATTTTTTTCTAGAAAATTAATATACAATCCAAAAACTTACCCTTTCATTATCCATGGAAATTATAATGTTTCACATGTGTATGTATGGCCGACTGTCTCCACAAAGCGGTGCGATTAATTATTAATTTCCATAAATAAATTAAATTTTTATAGTTTATGTAATAATTAAAAATTATACCTATAAAATTAATATAATTTTGGATATGATCTAACTATATCCTATGTTTGGGACCCAGAATATTCACCCCAAAACATGATGGGAAAAGAATCCAATTAACACCAACAACAATAGTGATAATGAAAGATTATTAAAAAATGAGTAATAAGACATTATAAAAGGATAATATATGATATTAACATAGTTATGGTGTATGTTAATAACATTTTTAAAAACACTATATATGAGTTCTATGAGTGCTTAACTAGATGGAACCAGGGGTAACAAGTTTCCTGACTAAATTTCCATTCATTTGGTTATACCGGTACTTTTGTTGATTATAATATGGAATGATTACATGTGAAATGGATTTTAATTTCATTTTGTTTTATTTAATAAAATCTGGGTATTTAAAATTTTCACCGATATTCACTTCATTGATAAACTCTCACATAAATGATACAATCTTTTTAGAGGTTTCTTCTGTAAAATCCTTTCAATAATGCAAATGTTCATTTACACACCTAATTACTGTAAAATTGTGTATATAAATCCCATTTATATGATATATCATTATTTATTTCTATATAATGATATTTTAAGACATCATTTATTTACTTATGTAATGGAAAGTTATGATTCAAAATTCACAAAAGTGGTAAGGGTTTACATTTTTATCCCATTTTTATCAAGATTGTGTAATCTTAAATTTCCATTACTTGAAATCATTTTATCAATGAATAAAAAAACCATTCCATTTTATTATCATCTAGTTATTAATGAAATTTTTAATTAATAGTACCATTTCACTATATCTGAGACATTAAATTATTGTAAATTTTTTAAAGAAAATCTGAGTTCTTTTCCCTTTTCATTTGAAAATCCATTTTCTTCCAAATGTATTTTTTTTAAAATGATTTTAAATTATTTTCAATATAATTGTTCCAGGGAATTTATACACATAATTATATATTGAAATAATTTAATCCGGATAGTATCTTCCATTTATGAATAGGGTAGATTTTTAATTTTATTGAAAAATATAAAATGATTCGTTTTCTTCTTTAACGTATCCGTCAAGAATGAAACTATTCCACTGTCATGACCAAGTAATGTTTTAAAGATTCCCTTTTAGGTTTAAATTAATATATAATACATCAATAATTTTTGAGAACTTTTTATATTTAAAATTTTATTTTTTTTCAAAATAGAAAGGATATATTCTTCAATAAAAGTTTCTAGTGATGTTTCAAAATCTTTTTCCTTCTAAGATGACTTCTATTTACTGTTCCCGTAGTTAAAATTTTAATTACATAAAGAATATTTCTTATCTTTTAGAAAGTATTTTCATCCGTGAAAACAACCATTGTTGTTATGGACTACTTCTAAATTATGTATACATGTCTCTCACACATATACCTATTTATTATCACTTCTTTCTATACATTCCTTATGCTAAATTCTCAAATTTCTTCATTACAAAATTTCTATTGAATGTAATGTGAAGACCAATTATGAAACCCATTTTCATTCCCCGGTAAATTATTATGTCCACTATATAATTGATCTAATTGATATGGAATACATAGATCATGATCATGTTATTAATTGTTTGACTAGATATCACACAAATGCATTGGGTTAATCTTTATTCTCATGAGAATTCATGCCTGTGATTAGGGATAAAACATAATATAATATGTGGCTCTTTTCACCAGGTGATTTTCCATTATTAATTATCCCAAACTTTGGTATAATTCATGATTTTTGTTGTTTCCACATTTTATTTGATTCCATTATCTTATGACACTATGTTCATTATGTTATGCTTCCATATGATTAGTCATGAGGCTAATATTTATGATAAAATGATATAATTTTAACTCACACATTATTTTTCATTTTCAAGTTTATTCCCTTATAGGTTTTTAGCTCACTTAATTAGTCAATGTAATAACTAGGTCATCCCAAGTAGTTTTCGAGATTGAAATGATTTTACAGCTCATTATTGAGAAAAAAATTCTAATGTTTTGGTTTTTTAGTCTCACATTACAGTATTAAGAAACCAGTCTTCCAATTACACCAGTCCTTTACAATCCTTGTGTTGTGAAAAATTATATTTATGTTTATAAATCATGTAATATTATTTCCAAATCCAATGTGGCTTTATCATCCTTATGTTATATTAATAGATACTTATGTTTAGAAATAATATAATAATATGAGAAAAGGGATTGGGAATTCATAGTTGTTATCATAGGGAAGGTTTAGTTAAAATTTGGAAACTAGGATGACAAAACCATGGTGAGAACCATAAGCACGTGCCTAATGATATGTATAAGTATATGTAAATTAAAATTAAAATATCCTATAATTTTTTGTGATGTTTAGAGAAAGTGGGATCCAAGTAATTTTGTACCTATCTAGATAATATAAGTTGAAATGGTTCTGGATGAGATGTAAAATGGGGTAATATCTCTAGAAAAGAAGGGGTTGACTCACATGTTACATTATATATATCAACGAGCCTCACTATGAAACAGGTTTGACAGACCCAAGGGATATTATTTTAAAATTCATATACTCTTAATGAACCATCATGAATAACACAAATAGATGATGACCAAGAATGACATAGGTTAAACCTAAGGTGTCATTGATTGAAATAATGTTTCATGATATAGAAAAGTTATAAATGATTTTTTCGATTATGTGGATTCTGACTATGATTTTTATTACACATACTGTGCTTTGTGGCCTTAGTCAATATTTGTAACTAGTAAGAATAATGTTAACAATGAATGTTATGGACACTTTTGTGATTATGATAAAAAATAATGATGGTTATAGATAATGATATTATAATTATTAATTAGCTATCAGAAAATATAATTATAAACCTGTACTTTGGTGATATTTCTAAATAGTACAAAATTAGATGATATAATTTTACAAAAGTGTTTGTTAAAATAATATTTTTGGAATGAAGATTCTACTTCATACATTTCATGATGTTGGGAAGAATCACCTATAGAATATCTCAACTAGAGGGGAATATATTTTATATGTGTAAGTAGAGTCCATAGAGAAATAAATTTCAAAGGAATTCCATTTTTTATATGTGGGTATATTGGTCACTATCTATGTCAATTCCATAAACTAATAGTTATACCCTAGTATAAAGAAGGACCTATGTTAGAAAATATTATTGAAGTAAAAGGGTTTAAGTATTTATATATTAGGATTGAATAATTATGTTAGAGTAGTATTTTTACCTATTGTATTATGGTTATAGGGATCATGAAACATCTATGGTTTCTGTTAATTTTAGGAGAATATAAGTATTCATGTTATGTTTAGAGTTTTTGATAACATAATAGGTTTATTAGTTTACAGTTGATCATATGTTCAATGTCATAAACAAAAATTTGGAGGTTTTATATAATTGGATTTTTAGTTGACTAATGATATTTTATGAGACTTTCTTTGTTATGAAGTGTATATAGACTTTTGGTTTAACAAAAATGATAAATTTGGAAGAAATAAATTTTTTTTGGGTCACCTATGGTTTAAAGGAAAAACACATATGAATGATATTATGTTGAATTTTTGGAGTTACTATTGATGTATTATATATTAATTTATTTTGAAAAGTTTTTGGTAATTATATTGGTTTTAAAAATTATCATAAAAATAAACTCTTACAAGTTTAAGGATCTTATGATCCATTAAAAGTTTATTTTAGTGATTTAGGAAAAAAAATCCATCTAGAATTCTCATCATTTGGTGAAAATATTACATTATAGTTGAAATTATTAATGGATATACTTATACTATTCAACTATGTATATTTCTATATGTTCTTATTCTGAATGGTAAAAGGATCCCTCAATTCTAGTAAATGATATTGAATTGAAAAATTTATCCTCATACCTTCATTCTTGATCAATCAAATGAACATTTAAATCATCAATTATTTGGGGTATTGAGGTGCTTATGATTATATGAATTATTAAATTCCTTCTGATAAAAGATCTCTATCACTCCATATTAATCATTTGGTTTTATTATTCTCCACCATGTCCATGTTTTCATTTCCCACCACTGTTATCACACATGGAAAATAACTAATGTGGTATTCTGGATGATAAAAAAATGTCAATTTTTATATTTTCAAGAGGTATCATTATTATTCATATTTCTATGTGGGTTTACAATAAAGGTATTTAAATTTTCAAAACATTTATTACCCAGATAAGGATTAAATTATGTGGTTTCAATTTATTAACGATGTGTGGAATATAAGACCATGAGATTTTAAAAGAGGAACATCATGATAGATAATGTGTATGACTCTCAACAACAGTATTATAGGTTAATATAATACCCAAATACTTCATTATATTGTTCATTTTTAATAAATCCAATCTCTTTAATAGCTTTTCATGCAGGCATTGCTGAGAATAAATGAAATATTATACATTATTAAAATATTATAATTTAAACATGTGTGTTATAACCCATCAGTTATGTTGGTGAGTATGAACAGGAATATAAATAAAAATGTTATTGCATGGTTTACACATGTATAAAATAAATACAATGATTATATATTCATCTGAAATAATATAATATTTATTTTATAGAAAAAGAAATGCTTTCTGAAAAGATGTTTTTTTTCTAAAAAGTGGTTTTGTCATGCTTTGTACATATATTATTAAAATTAAATTTCAAAAATCATATAAATATTTTTTAAAATTATTTTCATTTTTTTAATCATAATTTAAAAATTATCATATGGTAAATTTTTTTGATTTTTCTAAAAAAATTCATTTTTTGATGAATAGTGATAAATTCTAATTTTCATTAGAAAATGCATTTTCTTTTAAATAATTTACCTCAAATTTTTTATTTTAATGTGGTCTTAAAAGAAAAATTAATTTGATTATATATTTAATAATAAAAATTAGATTATAGGAATAAATTTCTTATTGAATGTTGATATAAAAAAATGTTAAAGTTTTGAAAGTTTTTCATTTGGAAAATCATTTTTACAATTTTGAGGGTTTAATTTTAAATTAAATCCTTCAAATTATATTAGTTGATTTTTTAAATTTATTCAATATTTTTAATTATAATATTTTTTATTTTATAATAAAGTAAAATTTATTTTTCACTCTAATCAATATTGGAAATTGTATAAATTATTTACCATTGTTATAGTAAAATCCGGTTTTTGTATGTGTTAAAAATAAATGATAAGGGTTTGAAAGGAAATTTTTTTAATATATATTTTACTGTTAAATTTTGATCATATATATTCTAGGTTCTTAAAATTTTAAAATTTTAAAATTTTAGGAATGATTAAAATGTTGGTGGAATTTTTTCATTTAAAATATTCCTTGTCTGTTCTCCCCCCCCCCATACGAAAGGACACCCCTATTAACTTCATTAAACACTTCAAAACCCATTTGGTTCATCGATAACTGAATAAATAAATTATCTAATTTGATTAAATCATCATAGAAACCCTTTTTACATAAATTATTCATAGGAAGGCTTTTTGTGAAAACCAAAATAAATTTTCTGAAGAAAAGGTAACATATGTAACCAAGATGTTTTATTTTATTTATTATTAAACTTCATTAAAACATAATTAAACCATGATTATATTATAAACGTAGTATATGAAATATAAAAATACTTTTTTATTTAAATTTAATACCTAAAACACTCTCCTAATCCTTCAAATGGGATAAGAAATAGGCTATAGTTTTACGAGGGACAACTACCTCCCAAATAAATGTAATTCATTTCTTTTCCATACTTCACATAGTTGGATATAATGACGTGTTCGATGTTTATATATGATGTTTATAGAATTATTATAACTCTATAATTATAATAACACTAATATATTCTCACTTATGTTGGAAATGTGATAATGTCCCTCATATGTACGGCGAACTACCACCTCATGAAGAGATGTGATTAATTTTTCACTTACCCTTATAATGGATGGTACTATGGAATAATATGATTCTTATATAATTTATTAAATTATATTAATTTTTTGGAAAATAAATATATAATTTAACATATTTCCTCACCATCCTTCGAATAAATGATAACATCGTTCGTGTGTTCGGCATACTACCACGTCAAGAAGCGATGCGATTTTTTACTAAACAATTACATGTAATGTAAAAAATATAAATTAAATGCATAGAATTGATATATATGATATGATCTTAATTATTTAAAATTAATATAATGTCTACTTCCATACCCTATATCTAATTATGGAATGATAATAACTATCACACATATGTACAACCTGCCATCTCCAGAAAGCGATATGAATCATTATCTATGTTAAAAATTCAATAATGACTCTAAAAATGTATATAAAGAAAAAAATATTTATATCATTGATATTATTCTTTAGATGATGTATGTATATCATATGTTCGAGAACCAAAAAATTGATGATAAAATATGCATGAAAAATAAGTAGAATTAACACATGAAACAATATCAATAATGATAGATCATTAATAAATTTGTAAAAATATGTTATGAAAGAATAATATATGATATTAATATGGGGTTTTTGAAAAGTTAATAACATGTATAAAACCACTTTATTTGTTTTTGAATATTTTTCCACTATAGGAAAGACTGAGGTAAGGGGTTTGTAGAATAAGTTTATATTAATTTAGTTATACATCTATTTAGTTGATTTTATTATGTAACGATCATGTGTGAAAAGTCATTAAATTGGTTTATTTTTTATTTAGACTATTATTTTGGATTATTTTTTTCTATATACAATCACTACATTGATTAAATCTAACTTCAATTATATAAACATTTTAAATTTTTTCACTCATGAATTCTTTCTTTGAGTCACTTGTCCTTTTATGAACATATCTATTTTAAATGGTGTATATAACCAATATTTACATACTATATCATTAATCCTTATAACATCAAGATATTTTGAGTTACAATTGATCTAATTCATTCACAGGATGTTATGATTCAAAAGATTCCGAAGCAGTAAGGGTTTAAGCTTTAATATAATTTTAATAGGGTCTGTTTATGATTGAATTTCAATTGATAGATATTATTGGTTTATAGCATATTTAAACCCATCCAGTTCATTATCCTCTTGTTATTAATTAACTTTTCAAGTAACAGTAAAATTTTCTTATCTTTATAATGTAAAATAATTCAGAACTATTTTATAAAATCTGACTTCATTTCTCTCTTTGGTCAAAAATCCTTTTCTTCCAAATCTGTGTTTTCTAAATATTTATTGAATTTTTCTTACTATAAATGTGAAAAATAATTTTTAACATGAATTTATCTTTTACAAAATTATTTTTAGTTAATAATACATTATTTTTCCAATGATAGTATTTTTTGACTTTTATTATCAATATGTGAAAGTAATATTTCTAATTTTAATGTATTTTATTTGAATAAAACTCCTCTACCACCATAAAAACTCAATATTATAAAGATTCATTATTATATTTCAAATTTTATTTTCAAAAAATAATTTATTTTATTTTTTAGAAACTTTTATATTATATATTAGATTTTTTTAAAATGAAAATGATATTTTCCCCAATAAACTGTTAAAGTGATATTTCAAATTCATTTTCCATATAATATGACATCCTTTGATGTTTCTCAATAGTAAAATGTTATTTTTACCAATAAGTTTTATAATGATTTTAAAATTATTTTCACTAATGAAATCAACCTTTTATTTTATGTATTTATTCTAAATTATTTATATATGTTTCTCAAATATATAAATTGTTTTTATACCTTCTATTAATGAGGTAATAAATTCCTTATGACCATTTATCAAATACCATAATTATGAAATTTACTTTGAAAATGATATGAATAATGTTTTTGAAACCCAATTTATTTCCATGGGTAATTGTTATGTTATGTCATTTGATAGTTTTTCTTTATGTGGAACACATCGATCAGGAACTTATTATGATGGGTTCTCCCAGATAGAATTCTAATTCACTGAGTAAGTATTTGTCTCATGAGACTACATTTATAGGATTAGGGTGTAAACATAATATATTTTGGGACTTTTTCTGTTATGTGATGTTTTCTTGGTAATTACCACTATCTCGTGTTTATATCTTTTTTTGTTGCTACCGAATTTTATTTGATTACATGTTCTTATGATATAATGTTCTTTATATAAATATTCAATTATATCCATAATTATCTTTCTCTTTATGATATCATGATATACTTTTAACTCACATGTTATGTTTCCTTATAAAGTTTTTTCCCTTTTTGGAATATTATCTCACCCAATTTATCTATGAATTCTACTGGATATCCCTTCCATTTTAGGACTTATTTAGGATTTAAGATCAATTTATAAAGAATAAAATGAAAAATGTAATTTTTTTGTTTGCACTTTGGCATATTAAGAACATAGTATTTCAATGAAACTAGAGATTTATGATCCTTAAGTTGTGTTAATGGATATTTATGTTTTTAAATAATGAAGTAATATGTTTAAAAGGATTCTAACATCGTAATATATCTCATGATGATGAGTGAGACAAGTATAGATCAAGGTAAAAGTTTATCTTTATATACGCCTCCAATGCATTGGATAAATAGACATAGTTAACCGATTATAGGTTTTTTCAAATGATATTTCTATAATTTAGCGTGTATTGTATTCTATTTGTCAGATTGATTATAACTTCCAAAACAAAATTATTCCCCAATTTATCTATAAGAAATTAATATTGTTTCAATTCGAATTAATCGAAATATTTTGATTTCACAATGTATAAAAATTATATTATGTTTAAATGAAAATTTATGGCAATTATTATGTGTGAAATGACTATATTTAATAATGTTTATATGACATTTTAATTATTAAAAGGAAACAATAATGAGTTGGGTTTTTTCAATTAATATGCATTATGATTTTTCTTCAATATATTTGGGATGTGAAGTTGATTTCTTATTTAAGAATGTGTTTTGAGCCCAATGATTATTATAAAACAGGAAATGTTTTATAAGTAAACTTCATAGATTATTGAGTTTCTTTATTTCTTTTTATATGTCCACTATTAAGATTTTTTTGTTCACCTCACATTTTCATATGATTTTCATATGTTTTTAACCAAGAGTAAAGATATATATGATGACATTATAAATATTGTTAAGCTATTTATTGAATATAAAACATTTATTATAAGAAAATATTTTTATTGTGGGAAAATTTAACATTGGTTAGAAATGTCAACATTTTGACAGAATATTTTATTTTGTAAGGGAGATTAACACATTCCCTAAAATATAAATCATAAATGGTCTTAAAAATGTAATAAAATAAATTATTTTCTAATGATTTAGTTTATGGAATATTTTGAGAATATTTTTTTAATGTTTGTATCAAAGGGAAGAATAAGTAGGAAGGAACCATGATTACAATATCCTTCCAAATCAGAAACCTAGAATGGCTAAAATTGGAAGTAAATTGTTTATTTCTCTAATGGACAAGTTGATACCAGTTAAAAATGGTGGTGGTATCCATGATAGATAGTAACCTGATATACCATAGAGGAACTAATTGATAATGTATCATTAAATGACACAAGACACTCTAGCATTTAGTGGATCTTCTATCATAGTTATAAATAATGGATGGATTAACGAGTTAAAAAATATATTCAAATTCATAGGTTTTTTTGAATTATCAAGAGGAAGACCATATATTTTACCTTATTGAAATATAATACAATCAATGGTGGAAAAATGAAAATTTCAACACAGGAAATAAAATCGAAAATCTTCATAAAAAACAGTAGGTTATAGTATTAAGGTTAAAATAATTTACAATAAATATAAATTTATCATCTTTAGAAATTATTTACAGGAATTTTTTTTATTTCCCATTAACAAGATTGATGTTATGACTGGTGTGGATTGTATTTTAGTTTATCATGCCAAGATAGAATTTATAACCAATGATTTTATATTCCAAAATGAGTTTAATTTTTTACTGGGGAATGAATTCTTACCAATGATAACATATCATGAAGAAAATAAATTTTCAAATGATACAAATGAAAATTTTCATTCACATACTATTGAAATTGAGGGAGTTGCTAAGATTATTTATGTGCCTATATTGAAATAGTATCTGCATGTTTTCTTGATAATTTTCATAATGTTATAATTGGTTGGTTAGTTTAATTTAATATTTACCTAGTACTAATGCTAAAAAAATTGAAAAAAACATAAAAAATGGTTAAAATAATACATTAGGAATTATAAAATAATAAAAAATAATTTCATGATAAAGGTTTCATTCACCCTAAAACATCACATTGTGGTGGTCCTTTTTAAATGTTTTAAACTATATATTGTATATTGATAATTATAATTTATTATTGAGCATGGACCCAAATTACAATTATGCATAAATGTAGGTTTCCTCATATAAATTACATTATGGATTAGATTTATGGGTCTCAGTATCTTTCCATGTTTGATCTCTATTTTGGCTATCATAAGGTGACTTTTTTGGAGGATAACATCCATAAGATGATGTTTCATTCTAGGAATGAGAATTATGCATTTTTTGTTATTCAATTTCAGTTGACAAATTGTCTATATGTATTCGTGGATCTTATGAATTTAGTTTTTCATGAATATTTGGATAAATTATTGTTTTTATGTATATATTAAATTTTGGATTATTTGAATAGGTATTTGGATCATGGAAAAAAATATAAGGTTTTTTATTACAAATATTTAAATAAAATAAATTATATGGAAAATTTATAAAATGTGAATTTTGGTTTTTTTAGATTTCATTCCTCAAACATATTTTAAATAAGGATGTCATAACTATTGATCACTCTAAAACACCATTTTTTAATTAATGGCCCAGAAATAAAAATGTTTCTAAGATTCACAGTTTTATTATTTTATTAGAATATTAGTAGAAATTTCTTTGAAAAAATTTCACATTTTCTATCCCACTAACCAATGTAACACGAAAAGGAGTTATGTTTTTCTAGATGAAGGAATGTTATGAATATTTTCTAGAATTCAAATATAGATTATTGAATGCACATGTTTTGGACACGTCATCCAAGAATAATTACTTTATAATCTACAACGATTCTCCTTTTTTAAGGGGATGGGTTTGGGTTCAAACCGAATAATTTCATATTTCATATTCATCAAATCAATTAAAACCTCAAGAGAAAAATTATCATATACGTGAACAAAAATTGGTTGATTTTATTTTTCCTTAAAAAATAATACATAATTTAAATGGATTAGTGTTTGAAATATATAATTATTAAAAATTATTAAAGTATATATTCACTATAAAAGAGATAAATATGAGATCAAGGAGATTACTGGAATAGATGAATGATTATGAATTCATAATTCATTACCATATAAGATATTCCAAATACATCAATATTTACCAATAGTCAATTAAAATTAATTTTTATTAATTTAGTAAATGTTTTTATTCCAAGAGTTCATCTCTTCTCAATTATAGATGGGAACCTCCTCTCCACTATTAATAACAAATTTGAGGACACTATTCAACTGATAACTACCCAAATATCTTATTTATTCACTTACCACATATTAGAGGTCATGTTCTCACCAAAATACTAAACTAAGGAGGCTTAAAGTGTAGTTCATTGGGGTTTTCTATAGAAAAGGCATATGACTTTACCAACCTATTTTATGATTATTTCTTCTTATGAATTCATCAAATCTCCTTTAAAAGTTCTGTAAAAATAGCATATGTTTCTTAAATATTATTGTAATCTATTATGATTATGTTATAATTATTATTCTTGTCATTTTTACTTACAAGGTAATGAAAACCTCATGCGTGCATATGTGTGGATTACCACCTCCATAATGTGTTGTATCTTCTTTCACATCACAAACTCAGAAGGATGGTTATAATATTATATTTAATTAATATATATGACATTAGTGATATATATATATATATATTTTTAATGAGCTGATATCATCTATTTTATTATATTCCCATCAACAGAAAAATGTTGATGATGTTATTACATACATGTCGACCACCACCACCATAAAGTAATGTGATTCATTTTTCATGTACTCCTTTTATGAATTGTAATAAAGTTATATTTAATATTTTAAAATGATAATAATTTAATTAATATTATTCTGGTGATGATTTAATAATTTTTAATTTGACCATAGTCATACTACTTATGTCACTTTTGGATATATGCGCTGAATATCATCAAAACATCCAAACAAATCTTAATTGATTAGGTAATTGAATATGACATGGAAATAAATAAAATAAAAGGAATAATAAAAATTAAAATGGTTATTAGGAACATAAATTATTTATATATTTTTATTATTTAGGATGATAAATAAATTATTTATTTTTATTTATGGATGGATAAATATTAAATTGGTAATAATTTTAAAAGGAGTAATATGTTTTTATGTTTTATATGATGTGATTACTTTAGAAAAATTTATTGAGTTTTCATAAAAATTGGAGGTATTTTTAACTCTTTTGTTTAACTAGTATCGTAGTGAACACGTTATTTGGGGTATAATTTCCTTTATAATTTGTTTATATAAGTCGAATGTACTGATAACCTTTTATAATTAAGATGTTGTCTGATGTGAAGTTAATTATAGTTAATTGGGACAAAAGGATTATTTAATTTTTGGAAAATATTATTTATCATTAAAAAACCATGGGATTGAAATGTGATTTAGTGACTATGTGATCAATTTTATTTTTGATGAATTCCACTATTTTTGGGACAACATATGTTTGATTTAAATGGATGTATTTTTGGATGATGTTGGATTTTATATAATGAATAATGCTTTCTTTTAAAATAATTTATTATTTTATTATGCTTTTGGAGATTTTAATTATTTATTGAAAATATAATCATATTTTGTAGATTATATTATTATGGATATACATTTTGGTGATATTTTTTCAAGATTGATTTGGATATAATTAAAAAGTTTATCATAGAAGAATATAATATCAAACCACTCAAATCACTGGATTTCAATCTTGTTCAGAGATATTATAAATATTTTTATATTAAGATATTTATGGAATGATTTAAGACGGGATTTGGGTGTTATGGTTTAGTAAATGGAGATTATTATTTTATCACATGAATGTTTATACATATTGGAAATTATCTTATCTTTTTTTTAATAAGTGTTTTAAATGAATTCTAAATATATAGTAATTACTAATTATATTTTTGTAGATATTCATGTCTATTAAAATTTGAATTTAGTGCTTCAGAAATGAAGAAAAATTATATTGAATATTCTTTTAATACCGTAATAGATAAGTTAGAAGTGTACAATGTTCTCAAATAACAACTAAAGGACGATATTTTTATTTAAAAATGGAAATAAATCAATATGGGTTTTTATCATGTTCATTATCCTAATAGTAAATGAATCCCTCAAATATATGAAAAATTATCTTGAAATTAAAATGTTATTATTTTAGTTTCATTTTGGAAAAATTAATAGAAATCATTGTCCCATACATATTTATAGTTTTTTGGCCTTTAAATTTAAGCATGAACATGTTCTCTATCACTCTATAGTATTTTTTTAGAAGTAATTTTTTCCCTCTATGTCCATATTTTCACTCCCCTCCAAATCACCCCATATTTGGGAATCAAATTTTCAATTATTCCAAATGGACTTCATTTTCCCATTTTAATGTTTTCAAAAGTACGTTTTATTGTTCATTTTTATGGTGTAGGTTTTAAATAAGGGTAATTTTTAATATTAATTTTTTTCCCATTCATGACCGGGGGTTTTATTCCACTCATAGTAATTAATGTTTTTTAAAAAATTAATATATTTTTTACAATGAAATAGATATAATGGAAAGGAATGAATTTAAATATGTCAATTGAATGAAACAACCATAAAATTAGTTTAAAACAATACAATACTTGATATATTTCTTAACATAGAATACTGAAAAACAAGTGAATTGGGATATACTCTTAAATTAGTAATATTTAAATGTTATCATTATAACCTTACCATTAAATAGGTAGTATGAATATAAATAACCAAATTATAAAAACTAAGTATAAAGGGTTTATAAAATTCAAATGTATTGATTAATTCATATTAAATACATTCTAAATTTTTAGTAAAGTAATTTTAAACATTAAAGAACTATTTTAATCAAATATGGGTTCTAATGAATTTTGTCCACATAAATTATTAATAATTTATACAATTTTTTTAATTTAATTTTATGAACTTAATAACATTTTCATGATAATCATGTTATAATATTCTTATGACGAAATTTTAGGATTTTTCTGAGACGAATGAATGTTCATTAAATATTGAAAAATAAATATTTTTATAAAACCATCATTTCTCTTTGATAAATAAATTAATTGAAGATCCAAATTTTATTTTGAATTTAAAATTACATTAAAATAACTATCCATTAATTTAATATAATATAATTAACTCAAAAGGATTTTCATTATACTAGATTTTTGTATAAGTTCCTTTAGACTTAGGAACTCATTTTTATAAAAAAAAATCATTTCATTTGAAACATTAATGTTAAAATTAATATCTTAAAATTATTGATATTTAATATTAAAAATTATATTCCATAGTTTAAATTAGGATGTTAATATTTGGTAAATAAGTCTTTTTTAATTTTGTTTGTTATGAATATTAATGGTTATAAATATTTTTAACTTCGATTAGGGTAAAACAAGTAAAAATGGGTTAAAATGATACAAGGTCAACAAATATCCCTCACACATATATGTATATTTTTTGAAAATTTTTCATAAAATATTACTAAAACTATTAAATGTTAAAATTTCATTCCACTTTCCTTTGATAATGACCTTAATATAAAATTATTTAAGGAATAGAAAAATTCCACTCTCATTATTTTGAAACATCTTTTATTTTTTTATAGAGACAAAGGGAGGTTATTATAGGTTGTTAATTTCAAAGATCATTGAATATTTTTATCATAAAAATTTGCGTGTAAATTTTAGTTTTCAAATAATTTCCTTGAATTCTTACACACTACTCACAGTGTTTGTTCAACTAATAAACAAATAAATAAAAATTATTTTAAAGAATTCCGAAATCAATACAATTTGGATTAAATATTATTTTAAAAATATTTTATTGATATATGTAACCTTTTAATGAATTTTTATAAGTTTAAATTTGAAATAAATTAATATTTGGATGTCATTAAGGTCAAACTTTGTGATTTTCCATTAAAATGACATTAATGGTATATTATTTTAAATTTCATATTATTATAAGATCTAAAAGTTTTATAAGTATTATATTAAACCAATTGATTGGTATATGGTAATTTATATTAACAATGTTACACTTATGGGATACTTTTCCTTTTATATACTCTTTATTTACTCATAAAGATTAAAAAATTTGATAATACAGTAATAATCAAAAGGATTAATAGGGGTAAAAAACAATGAGATAAGGGTGTAAAAATAACCTATGATTTATAAATTTTATTATAATAGATTATTTTTATTAATAATCTTCATAAATTACAATTTTTTTTATTTTTATTCCACTTTAACATGAAAATTAAATTATATTAATTTAATAGTTTATGTAATTCTAAGGTTTCACCTCCCCTCACTAATAAAATGGTACCTTCTCTCCTTCCATACTCCCACATTTTGAATACTATAGTTCATGAAAACCTTTATTAGATATATTCCTAAAATCCATCCCCATGTAGTAGATGTCTTGGGATGACCAAGATTCCAAATATAGAATTATTATGGCCCAAGTAAAAGAGGTTATTAGAGGAGAAGTTAAAAGTCATAACCAACCTCTTTCAAATATATTTCTTCTTCAACCAACTTCAAATATTCTTTAAACATTCTAAAATAAACACATATAAATATTAAACATACGAATATGATATTATGAATATGGTAAAACCATTTTTCATTCCTTCTTCAACATATGGGATTTGAAAACATCACTAGTGTGTATGTGTGGATTACGACCCCCATGAAGAAATGTGGTTCATTTTTCTTCACCACGTCATAAGGATAATTATTACAATTGATTTTATTATATATATATATATCTACATATATGTGTGTATATATATTATTATAATGTAATTATTATTATTATGGTAATATAATATATCATCTATAATTATATAAATACAATTGTTAAAAATGAAATCATTTCACTTTTGTATGTACGAACTACTATCTCCACAGAGTGATGCACATCATTTTAAAAAAAAAACCAATCATTACTGATCACAAAGAAGTATTTAATGATTTTGTTTTTATTTTTATAACATTATAATTATTCTTTTTAGATAATCCATTATTTTATTTTTTTGATTCCAATCTAACGTAATATAAAAAACGACGTCCATGTTCATATCCAGACTACTGCCTCGCGAGGTGATGCATTTGTTTTCTTAAATTTTTTTAATAGATGAATCTAAAATTTTATTTAATATATACAAAATGACAATCATGATAAGATTCTTATTTTTGATATTATGGAACAATGACTTCATTGACCATAGTCAACCTAAAAAATCCATTTCTCATATATTAGCAAAATTTTCTAAACATGTGTGATCTTTACATAATCAATTTAGAAATTAAATATAATATGGATATAAGTGAAAAAAATGAATAAGAAAATTTTAAAATATTATAAATCAGGTAAATAATTAATATAATATTTTTATTGGTGATCTTATAAAATGAATGTGATAAGTCAGACTTGAGGTATGAGACACTTTAATTTAAAACTAAAAATAAAATTTTTAATGATTTAATTCATAAATATTTTTCATCCATATCTATATAATTTAAATATATTTGTTGATTTATTTTTATTAACATTAATAAATTTGGGGAACAATGAATGTTAGTTTTAACTTTTATTCAATGTTTTTTAGAAGGAATCGTTTAACATATTTTTTATATGATTTTTTAAACTATTTAAAAACATAAGAGAAACATTATATTTTTAGTTATATGTCATTGATGGATTTTTCTACCACATAAAATATTATTTTATGTTTATATTATGTTATATTCATCAATATTTTTTACAAATAAAAAATCTATTTCACATATTAATTGGTATTTTTGTTTTGATTTGTGTAATAAAATAATGAGATTTAAAAATGTTTGAATTTTTTTTGACTATGGGTTAAATAGTATATTTTTATTAGTATGTCGATTTAAATGAAATTTTTATGAGTTTTGTTATTTTTATAGTCCTTAGAAATTTTATTTTATAATATTTTATCTCGAAATATATCTCAAAGGAATTTGGTAATCATTATGCTATTTGGAGAATTATGTTGGAATTAACTAAGTAAGTCAATCCATTTCAAAGGGTTCTTGTAAGGGTTATATAAAGGTGATGTTCCAAGGCACATATATACATTTTATATGCAACATAATTTCTTTTTACTGAAATATTTTAATTTAATATGTAAAGTCAATGATATTTTTTGGAAGGAATGATTTTTCTCTTTATGGGTAAAAATAGATGTTTTTATGAAAATATTTTCACGGGTTATCATGATTTTAAAGAAAAAATCATGATTATTATTTCCAATTATGTTTTATTTTAATGTGTTTTTTGAAAAAATATAGGATCGTTATATGATTTAGTGTATCAGTGATTTATTATTGGATCTCAATGTTAATTATGTTAAAAGAACACTCTCTTATATGATCTCATTATTTTCATTTAGACTAACAAGTTTTTTTAATGTTTATAGATGTTCCTTTCAAATATTAATGTTTTTATCCCACATTTTTAAATGTTTTCATATGGTTTATGGATGAGTATTAAATAAACTTATGTCGAGTGGAAAATATCAAATATATTTTTTGAATATAAAACAAGTTTAATTTTAAAAGTAGAATTTTGTAAAAATAATGGATAATGAGTGGAAGTGTTCAATTTTTAATGATTGGGTTTATATTATAAGAGTTATGATAAAATTATATAAAACTGTAAACTATAAGGTTCTTGTAAATGTTATAAAATGTTTTTTTGACAGAGAAAAAAATATTACTTAAAGTTTAAATCCCAGGTCCGTATACCTAATAGTGTTATTTTAAATGAAAATATAAACTTAATTACTCAGGTATTACAAATTTTTTGATAAAAACCAGCATCTTTATATTTATTAGAAACATTTTTTTCTGAGATAGATTTAAATATAAAATATTTTAAATTTTATTCACCACATTGGGATTACTAATTCCCTTGGATGCCTTCCTTTTTTTCTTATTCATCTTCTCCTTACATCTTGGAAGATTACATTCCTCTTCAATTGAAATATTATTAGTGTTTCTGGAAGGATAATATTTGTAATATGTAGAAGATACTTATTAATATTAATTTGAAAAAAATATATTCCATAGAATTATATTAGACTTAACCACATATCCTTTTCTGTAATTTTTCAATCTATCTTATAGAATACATATTATTGCACAAAATTATATAGTTTCTTTATATCATAAGAGTCAATCTCCATATTTCATATATTATTATAATATATAATCCCATATTTAATTATCAATATTATCATTTCAAAAAAGACATGATATGGGATCCCAACATGTATTTCAAAATATGAAATTTATTATTCTTTCAAATAAGAGATATAACCTCCACTAAATATAACATACTTCACAAGAATGAAAATTATTGTTTTATAATTCATCACTTATCTATCAAGGACCTCGACCTATTACCCTCAAACAAATTGATTTAAGAGGGATAAAATTATATTTCATCAACTAGGATAGAGAGATTATTGAAAAAATTATCTCTCCAACATGCTGATCACACAAGGAATTAGAGATATAATTATGATAAGAACTGGGTATTGGAGGAATAGATAAAGTGTTTCTACTAAGATATTGATTCTCTAGTTCGGAGGAGGATATATAATGTTAGAGGCTTGGAAAGACCCCCCATTCACAACTATGTTTTTTGGAGCCAGGAAGATAAATTTCATGGTCAACCTGGTATAGAAAGAAGAAAACAAAATCATATATACCCAAATGAATGAGAGCCTATGGAATCGGAGATGGAGACCAGAAAGGTTAATTTACACCACTTCCTAAGGTTAGTCATGACTCTAGTGACCCCCATTCTATAATCATGATTTCATCCTTCAATGTGTATTTACATGATTATGAAGATGTTTTCATATATGATACACTAAAATCAACTTTTAATTAATCATAAGGTCTAAAAAATGATGAAAAGTTATTCTTCCTCTATGAAAATGAAATGGCCAGCACAAGCTGTTGTAAAAACCAGTATGAAAAAATATTCATAAAAATTAATTTCTCAAATAAAAATAATAGAATACTATCATCATAAAATATACTCAAATATAATTGATTAAATTATAACCTATATATCAGAAAGCCTTTATAACTTATTATCATTTTATTCTGAAAAAATCATTATCCCTTATATAGTCACATAGAAAAATATGTATATTCCCAAATTACATATTATAAAATATTATTTCTCACTAACATTGTGAATTTCCTTGATATAAATTAAAAAATTGTATAAATTTCACCATGGATTCCCTTTTTATATCATATTATCTTAAATATACCATTTAATGTATGTTTCATATATTCAAATTTTCTAAATTTTGAGTTTAAGTAAATATTATCTAAATAATACTTCAATTTATTCTATTAAACCTAATAATAAACAACTTATTAAAAATAATATTATATTCATATATTCTCCAAACTAACCATAATTACCCAAAATACAATTCCTTAGGTTATATTCATCCAGGAGGTATATTATTTTATTATTTATTTTATTCAAAAGAATAAACAACATTAATTCAATGGAGAGAATATTTACTAGAAAATAAAATTCATAAAACCTAAATTTACACTTACCATATTTCCGATTTAACAATTTTTACTCTATGAATTTCAAGATTGATTCTTAAGTGATTATTAAACTATTCATAATCCTTACAATATCTCAATATATAATCTAAAAATGGTACAACAAAATTTTGAAGATAATTCATGCATGAGGGGAACTAGTTTTCATAATTTCTTATATCTTCATAGCTAAATAACTAGAAATTAATAGATTCATTATTTCTTAATGGACCAAAGGGTGTAGTTATTTCCCTATGGGTCTGAAAAAATAAAAAATTTATAAAAATGTAAATAGAAAAATTAATTAACTAACATTTTTTATAAATTAGGTCTAAGTTGAAACCATAAAGATATTGAAATAATATTAATTAGGTTTTTAATAGAAAATTATTTTATTACTTTTTTTCAATAAAGATAGTAGGAAGACAAATTTAGGGTTTTGGATATAGTTCGAAATAATGAGAGATAATAGAAAATTGGTTTCTTTAAAATAACTTTTAATTAAATCCATTCCATGTTTCTATACTTTTAGTGTATGGGTGGAATTGGATTTTATTAATTAAAATAATTTATCCATGTATGGTGTCTGACTCATGATGAGGTGGATCCAATGGTCATGGAATCCCCTTCTCGATGTAGCAATCCAAAAGTTTTGTTGGTCTGATAATTTAGGGTTTGACCAAATTGATATTTCCTTGGTACAATTTTTAAGCCAAGTTACCATTAATGTGACAATGTTAATTCCTAATTTAGAGTGACAACTTGTAAAATTTAAAGGATCCATTCAGATAAAAATAAGATTGGTTGTGTTAAAAAGAATATAAATAGACTAGAAATTGATAAATTAATTATGGAAAACCAAATACATTAATAAAGTAAAAGGAATAAATCCAATACAACCTTCCCCTTTCCTCTAAATTACCCTAAAACAATGAAGTTATTACTCCCTCATCCTAGTTATGGGAGAGAAAAATAAATAAATAAAAGAAAACATGAAGAAAAGTGAAGATATTAAACATGTGGGGACACTATAGGACACAAATTCTCACTATAAGCTTAGGTATTCATATTACCTACCACCATAGTAGCTCAACCCTATATTTATAGACTCCCAAAGGGATTTTGTTGCATTCAATGACATCATAATGGGTTACAAAGTGATCCTGAGTATTCACAGGGTCATAAAACTTGTCTCTACTGTTCGATAAGTCAAACATACATATTTTATGTTCATCGTGACACATTCACATAGTGTAAGTGATTCATGAAAAGTAAACAATAGGGGAATTAAATATTTATGGATTGTTTCATGATCTAAATTCATCTATGAGCATTCACAGGATATTTCATGGCATGACACAAATGTGTCACACCATAACACGTGTGCTTTTGACCACATTATATTTTTCACTTGACATATATTATTTCATTCATACCTTATAATATATTCAAATCTTGTATTTATTTTAATGTAGTATAATATTTAAATGATGTTTAATTTTAATTTCCTTGCCCATAATCTTTGTTTTTCCTCGGTTCATTTGTTGTGTTCCCCAAAAATTGTTCCATGATCATCCATCATCATGGGAATCCTTATTTTGTTTTCTAGTGTCATGTTGTAGAGCTTCACCTCATGGTACGTAGTGTCCTCAACTTATAATAATATACATTTTTTCCTTCTACAATTATTAGTTGTATCCTTTCAAAAACCACAAAACATGTTGAACAGTGAGTATATTGAAAATATTATTAATTATCTTACACAAATTAATTTATTAAAACACCTTAAAATATATACATAAAATACACGTATGAAATACCCCCACACTTGAATTCAAACCTATCAAGGATGTAATCTCACCATACTACAATGGTATTTCACCATACTGTGAATGAAATTGAATTTGAATAAAAAAGTTAATAAAATGTGAAATTAAATGTTTAAGAATCACACATAAAAATTCATCAATTATTTATTCTTCAAAGAAACATATCAACATTTTATTTTACCTTTTCACTTTTAAAATAGATGATATTTTTCATTCATCCAATTTTATTTTTTAATTCCTTAATAATAATAATTTCATTTAAAATTTACATCACATTGAACCATTCCACTCATTATTAGTGTAAAAGTTTAAATCATTTTCAACATATGCCTCAAATCACGCTTCTCACCATTGTGTTTCAACGCATATACATTATCCATAGTGTAGAGACTAAATCAAATATAATCATGAGGGATTTAACATTTAGGATTAAATGAACCTGAGGCATAGGGAATCAAGATAAATGTTGTAAAATATATAAAGCTCAAAAGAGAGGATACCACTTTGGTATTTTTTCGGATAGTAAAAAACAACCCAATGCAAGTATCATCTCTACCTATATCTCAATACAGGTCTATATTAGAATGAAGTACAATAAATAACACTCCAAATGTCATTTTTAATATTTTTCCTTTTCATTTTTCAAAATTTCTTCTTGGTATAATTATCACAGCCACCACCCAACCCCAAATAATATCCTCACAACACTATTTTTAATAGTTATAATAGTATCATAAGTTAAGAAATGGTTATTTAGTAATTTCCCAATAGAAACAACATATTTAAAAAATACATTGAATTTGTCTTCCAAAAATAACATAAAAGTTACCCCTCTATTTTCTTCTAGAAAATGTGCATCATTTCCACCAATCATCCTCTCCCCCACTCTTATTTTTGATAATCGAGAAAAACAATATTTAGGGGAAGGTAGGAAAGGATAACATTGGATTGTAGCACAGGGTATCCATGACAAGGATTTTCGTGGTTTATATAGTCATAAGAAGAATTAATGTAATGTAGGTATCATGATAAGGTAACAATAAAAAATTTTAATCTATCACATTAAATGTGAATGTTTTACAATGAGATCTTTGATAATATTCTATTTAAATTCTAGAAGTAATCATGCCCAATTATATCATGAAATATATGATTGAAAAAATGGTAAAAATTAGGCTTAGAGGATGGTTTGAGAATGAGACAAAGGGTTGGGAAAATATCTCATGGAAGTGAATAAAAATAATTAAATCAAATAAGAAAAATATTTGTAATTCATAGATGGATAAATATTCAAAAAAATCCAAGAATTAACATGATCTCCAAAATCATGATTTACTAAATCTTAATACACATGCTTTTCTGTACAAGTTATTTCACCATTAATCTCATTCAATTTTATTGAAAAATAAATTTAAATTAATGGCATTTAACACATCTGATGAAGATTATGTCTCATAGTTAAATTGATTAAAATCGAAATCAAATATGGGGAATGAAATTTTCAGTAAAAGTATTCAAATAAGTTATATGTGGGTAATAAAATTCAAAAAATTAAGAATTTAAATTCTTAATCCCCTTTTAATAGTTCATTGAAGTCAGCTACATAGGTTCTTCCTACTTCAAGTTCACAATGTGGATGGGATTCACAAATTTCACTCTATGAATTTCGTATTGTAATTGGTGTTCATGATGTGTATTAATTATGCATAATAATCTTGTTCTTATTGGTGTTTGCATCCTACTTTTTTCCTGATGGTAAAATCATTCAATAATAATTATCTGAAGGCCATTTGATTTTCAATAATTTTTTTTGAGATTTTTGTATGAGTTCATGCACTCCTTTTAAAATATAAAAAATGAAAATATAAAAAAGTGATTTTGCTGATCAAAATTTATTCTATTCTGTAACACCCCAAGATTTCATAGTGTGTTAGTTCTTCAAAATAATTCAATAACTTTCACTACATGCAACACCAAGTTCAAGCACACCATGACTTACCAAACAAGCCGTTCAAAAGTGGTTATGAATAGTATTAGATAAATTTTAATTTTTATATAATCCTTATAATTTTAGAAACCATATTATGAGTTTCTTAGATATAATGCAAGAACAAATTCATTTTCAGTATTGCACTTTTATCAACTTTAATAGTGAACCCTTTTTAAATACTATATTTTAAACTTTTTGACTAAATGGGGACCTCAAAAATTTAAAATGAAACATCCCAAGCTTCTACGGTATGCTTCTCTTTGAATAATGTGATAGCGTGTGTTGTACGCAACACCGAGTTCTAACAACCAATTAAACTAGCCGTTATGAATAGTTATAACTACTTTTTGAAATTATATATATTTTATATTTCAAAATGGGATTCATTTTTGGATTCAGAATATCAAAATTATCCTAGGGTTAAATTTTGGTACTTTTCGGATAACTTTTATATTTTGATGAATAGTGAAAATTACTAAATTTTAATTAAAAACAACTTTTTTAATCAAAATAATTAATATTGATAAATTATGAATTTGAGTGGTTTTAAAGTATATTTAGAATATATTTTTACCATTTAATATAATGTTGGTCATTGGACATAATTTTACAATTAAACCAAACATAAACAAGTGTCAATCTTTTGATAGTTATTATCTCTTAAAACACGCTTTTTGTTTTGACAGCGGGAATTAATTTTAAATTAATTTCTGCCACTTCTGTGTTTAGAATTTAGGAAAATGGATTCCATATTTGGAATCAGGATGTTCAAATTGTGTAAATAGGTAACTTTTATTTTTAGACATTTTGAATAATTACTGCGGTAAATATTTTATTTACCATGGTTAAGGGTAAATCCGGTAAATAAGGGTTAAAAAATAATATTATAATAATACTAAATTACCCTAAAACGTGTCTTAACCCTATTGGTTGATACATGGTCGACCATGGGAATCTTTGGGTCTATTTTGGGACCCCATGGATCCACTTGTAAGTGATAATGACACTTTATTTTAATTAAGTTAAAATGAATACAAAAATGACACAAGCATATATCTTTTAGAAAAACAATTGTTACATAGGGTTATATATGTTGGATTTTAGATTATAAATATTCATTAGAAAGATAAAACGATTTCCTACATAATGATATTTTATTTATAATTTTTAGACATTAAATAATTTATTTTATTTATGACACAATGATGATGAAGTAATTACTATAATAGTGAAAAATTAAAATAATTGATATTATAAATACCCAAATAAATATAATATGAGACTTTTAATGAATTAAACTAATTTTCTAGGATAATATGATATATTATGATTGATTTAATTGACTTTGTTCGAAGTAATCAATCTTTTATGAGTTTCACAAAAATCAACTATTGAATAGTGTCAAAATTGACATAAAAGAGTTCTTAAAACAAATATTATATTATTAATTGATATTAAATTTTTAAAAATATAAGGTTCGGCCAAGAGACTTATATAAGGATAGGTTCATCATTAATGGACCACTTGGGGGTCGCTTGGATGTATATAGTAAGTTTATTAACCATATTATATAAAAATACAAAGAGACATTGTAAAAGTGAAACTAATTAACTTAGAGTTAATACTTAAAGATAAGGTTAATATAAGTACCCAAACCTGTCTAAATTCTATTGGTTGAGTGTTTTTCTACCTATCCCCACCTTATCCTTTGAATAGTCAACTTTGGAGCCATTAGAAACCGAATATGAATTTATTATAAATTAATATTTCTAGCTTTTCCAAAGGTGCCCCTCACCCCTCTTATAAAAGGGCAATCCTCCTTCTCATTTCTTCACACCTTCAAAGCCTTTTGTTTCGGCCAAACTCTGCCCAAATACTCTCCCAACATCCCTCACTACAACCTAGAGGCCTTAGTTTGATCAGAAATCCAACCTAAGGAGCCCTTTTGATCAAATCAAAAGGAAGAACCCGAAGAAGAGGAGGTTAACCTACCCCAACCAAGGAAAAGTACAAGGTAAGGGTTATTTCACAATCTCTTCATTATCCGAGGTTGTTTATACGTAATAATCTACTGGGATATCATTATCATCCACATCCATGTTTCTTAAAAATGTATTTCAAAACATTTTTACTATTTACAAGAATATGGGTTAAAGTCATTTATACCCTTGTTTGACTTTTTATAAGAGGTTTATAAAGGAATCTTTCCGTCGTTTTCGAAACAAGGTCCTTTTTAACCTTTTCGACAGAATTGAGGTAAGAATGTTTTTTTTAACTTATACGGCGGGTGCGGTTATTTTACGCCGTTATAAAATCTTCAAAGGTTCCCTTACAAGCTTATAAGAATATTTTCAAAGAAAATGTTTTATTTTATAATTATGTGACTTTTAAATGATTTCAAAAAAAAAGATATATTTCTCTCAAAAACATGAAAATCCAGTGCAAATGTATACGTATTTAACGCAAGCTTAAAAATGTTTTCAGAAAACCTGACTCTCGAGTTTGGTAGACAGGAAGGGATTGGGAGTGGACCCATCATGGCCTGTAATTAGTCGAGAAGTCTCAGAATTAGTTATTTTGTTTTCAGAAGCTTGCATAATGTTTTCAGAAAAACACTGGAGTGTATTTTAGCAATTTTAAACGTAAGTATCTTCTAAAAAAATTGTATCGGTAGGTCTCATGAGACAAACTAGTGTCTTGGCACAAGGCCTTGACAAAATCTTATTTGTAGTCTTGGCACGAGGCCTTGGATATGTGGTTATGATAGTCTGGCATTATGCATTCCAACATTATGAAAGTGGTTATTGATATTGCATGTGATTATTCGATTAGTAGAATATCCATGTGAATAAGTAAATGGCATTACTTCATTTTACTTTTGCCATACTATGTTGAAGTTCAATTTTAAAAGGCTTTTGTTTTAGTAATTCATTGCCTTAAATGTTTATGATTATTTTGAATGTTCCGCTATATTGTTATCCTTACTGGGCATTTGAGCTCACCCCTTTTCTATGTTTTATTTTTCCCAGGAAGTGAAGAAGTAAATTATGAATGACCTGCAGGGATATTATGTGGGGATATGAGTGTGGATTATGGAGACAATATGTTGTTGTTGTAGTTTTTCGTTTAATGATGTAATGTAAACCTTATGAATATATCTAGTGTTTCCAAGGCTACTAAACCAATCGGTCTTTCGAGATTTGATCTTTCTTGTGATCATGCCAATGTTACGAAGTAATGCACCGACTCTGGGCAGCTGGGGTCGGGGCGTTACAGTTGGTATCAGAGGAAGTTTAGTACAAACCTTGGAAACTAGATTTAGATAAACTCTGATTAGAGCACGTAGACCTAAGATGAACTTTGAGGATTAGTATAGAAGAACTTCCTAGAATTTTGGTATTGTAGAGATTTTGTGAGTTTTCTGAGCAATACATCCCTGTCTGGATACGAGCAGGTAGAGGCGGCTCTGGCACAGATGTACCTAGGGGTAAAACCCGAAAACACCGCTTTGAGCTAGACTCGAACGGGAACTGGTGCACGACAACGGGCCTTACTGCACTCTTGGTTACGACACTCCCGGGGGATATGCTTAGGATAATTCTCATTTTCTTTACAAACCATTATGAAGGGTTAATGAGTATATACATCCTCAAAGGAGACATTTTTATGATTATGGATTATATCCATAAATAGTTTAATTTATGTTAAGTGTTTTATAAGTATGGGATTATGTATTTTGATTCATAAACTGATCTAGTGTATTCCATTGTTTAGAAATGGCGCCCAGTAGAAGGAATGAGAACTCCAGAAATGCACATGATCCAAAGAGAAGGAAGGATCATATCTTTCATGGTCTTAAGCTAGAATTTATAAGAGAAATAGTCTCCCATGTATTATCATCATATGAAGAAATAATATCATGTGTTGATAAGATAAGTAAAGAGTTTACTGAGTCCTATGGCTTTGAAGGGAAGCAAGAGAAGAAAAGAATAGAAGAGAGAAAGATGGATAAAGGGAAGAGGGAAAAGAAGAATTTTCCCATATGTGGTAACTGTGGAAAGAAACACCCTGGAACTTGCCTGAAAGGAATGGGAGTTTGTTATAAGTGTGGAGGAAAAGGGCACAAAGTACATGACTGCAAGGGTAAGAAAATGGTTTCAAATGTACAATGCTTCATTTGCAAGGAGTTTGGACACTACGCGAACCTATGTCCCAGTCATCAGACTATGCCGCAAATGATGCTATTGGATAATAATCAAGTTATGATACTACCACAGATTAAGAGGAATGATTAGAGTTATTATATTGATTATATCAATTGAGTGTTGTATCAACAATGTACTTGTTATAATAATTATGGAGTATATAAGGATTGTACTGCAGTACTATTTCATTAAGGACTTGAGATTGTGTGGAACAAAGAAAAGTGACTCAATAGAAGGTTAAATTTTTGGAAAATATATGGTTGAGAGAATGATAAATCATAATATAGTTCTGATACTGAGGTAGTGATTTTGGAATAATATGTGATTATTTTGGATAAATTATATTGGATATTCTTGACTACCTTGGAACTGATTAATGATTTGTATATTCCATCATTGTTGGGGTTTAAAACATTTTTGGATTAATGAAGTATATCCATCATTCTATATGGAATAAGGGAGCATGAATGTAATCAATAAGGAATATGGTAATACATGATGAAGGTATTCATATGCTATTACGGGGTAAAAGGATCTATATTATGTTTACCTTCCTTATAAATGTTGGACTGTGAGTTTGGACAGAAGTATTTTGGATAGTTCTAGTTTGGATTATTTTGTATTTCCATAAAAGGACAACCCGGAGGTCGGGCGGCAACCCGTCACGTCCGGCAAGGCTGCGAGACTTGAACCCGCAACCGAAGGGCGACAAGGGTGTATCACCTACCACTGGCCCACAAGATGTCCTGGATTAAATAATGTAGTTTTTATTAAAATATCTTTTAGATGAATTATAAATTCGTTTATTTTGGAACCCTATACGAATAGTGTAAATAGAATTTTTTTTACATTCTATTATCTTTTAGAGTGAAAGATGAGTATGTGGTAGAAATTTATTAATGGATAAAACTGTAATTATAAAGTAAGTATATCTCTATATGATCTTAGCCAATCTCATAAAAAATTCCTCAATATTAAGAAAAGCAAATTAGAACAAAAATGTTTTCCTAGATGGTACCTTAAATCATCACTAATTTATGGATTTGGGATTGTTGGCCTTTTCATAGCCATGTTCTCTACCACTCTCCATCAGGTAATTGATGGTTAGATTTTTCTTCCATATCCATATTTTACTACATGGAACCCTAGTATGTGTTATTTTCGGTAATCTTCATACTTTTGACTCTTTATTTTAAATAGAGGCCTCATTAATTCATTTTTCGATGTGGGATTTCAACTAAGATATTTTGAAACGTCAAAAATGTGTTATCCTAATACCCTATGTTTTGTTGAACCGATGGTATTTCAAATCATCATAGATTGATGAATTTAAGGACCTCAATTTTATACTTGTTTGTGATTGATGACCTCAATCACTACCTATAAATATTTACATTTTTCCTCCAATTATATGTCTCAAATTGCCACCAATGTTCTCCTAATAGAGATCATAATTTGGCGGTGACCCTTTCATTTCTCTTTTCCTCATATTAAGACTAAATTTTAGTAACCCAATTTCCGATGTGGGGTTTCCCACAAATATATTATCTATTTTCAACCTTTTATTTTCGAAGGACAATTTCAAATTGCGAGGACACAATTTATTGAAGGAGGGGAGAATGTAACACCCCAAGATTTCATAGTGTGTTAGTTCTTCAAAATAATTCAATAACTTTCACTACATGCAACACCAAGTTCAAGCACACCATGACGTACCAAACAAGCCGTTCAAAAGTGGTTATGAATAGTATTAGATAAATTTTAATTTTTATATAATCCTTATAATTTTAGAAACCATATTATGAGTTTCTTAGATATAATGCAAGAACAAATTCATTTTCAGTATTGCACTTTTATCAACTTTAATAGTGAACCCTTTTTAAATACTATATTTTAAACTTTTTGACTAAATGGGGACATCAAAAATTTAAAATGAAACATCCCAAGCTTCTACGGTACGCTTCTCTTTGAATAATGTGATAGCGTGTGTTGTACGCAACACCGAGTTCTAACAACCAATTAAACTAGCCGTTATGAATAGTAATAACTAATTTTTGAAATTATATATATTTTATATTTCAAAATGGGATTCATTTTTGGATTCAGAATATCAAAATTATCCTAGGGTTAAATTTTGGTACTTTTCGGATAACTTTTATATTTTGATGAATAGTGAAAATTACTAAATTTTAATTAAAAACAACTTTTTTAATCAAAATAATTAATATTGATAAATTATGAATTTGAGTGGTTTTAAAGTATATTTAGAATATATTTTTACCATTTAATATAATGTTGGTCATTGGACATAATTTTACAATTAAACCAAACATAAACAAGTGTCAATCTTTTGATAGTTATTATCTCTTAAAACACGCTTTTTGTTTTGACAGCGGGAATTAATTTTAAATTAATTTCTGCCACTTCTGTGTTTAGAATTTAGGAAAATGGATTCCATATTTGGAATCAGGATGTTCAAATTGTGTAAATAGGTAACTTTTATTTTTAGACATTTTGAATAATTACTGCGGTAAATATTTTATTTACCATGGTTAAGGGTAAATCCGGTAAATAAGGGTTAAAAAATAATATTATAATAATACTAAATTACCCTAAAACGTGTCTTAACCCTATTGGTTGATACATGGTCGACCATGGGAATCTTTGGGTCTATTTTGGGACCCCATGGATCCACTTGTAAGTGATAATGACACTTTATTTTAATTAAGTTAAAATGAATACAAAAATGACACAAGCATATATCTTTTAGAAAAACAATTGTTACATAGGGTTATATATGTTGGATTTTAGATTATAAATATTAATTAGAAAGCTAAAACGATTTCCTACATAATGATATTTTATTTATAATTTTTAGACATTAAATAATTTATTTTATTTATGACACAATGATGATGCAGTAATTACTATAATAGTGAAAAATTAAAATAATTGATATTATAAATACCCAAATAAATATAATATGAAACTTTTAATGAATTAAACTAATTTTCTAGGATTATATGATATATTATGATTGATTTAATTTACTTTGTTCGAAGTAATCAATCTGTTATGAGTTTCACAAAAATCAACTATTGAATAGTGTCAAAATTGACATAAAAGAGTTCTTAAAACAAATATTATATTATTAATTGATATTAAATTTTTAAAAATATAAGGTTCGGCCAAGAGACTTATATAAGGATAGGTTCATCATTAATGGACCACTTGGGGGTCTCTTGGATGTATATAGTAAGTTTATTAACCATATTATATAAAAATACAAAGAGACATTGTAAAAGTGAAACTAATTAACTTAGAGTTAATACTTAAAGATAAGGTTAATATAAGTACCCAAACCTGTCTAAATTCTATTGGTTGAGTGTTTTTCTACCTATCCCCACCTTATCCTTTGAATAGACAACTTTGGAGCCATTGGAAACCGAATATGAATTTATTATAAATTATTATTTCTAGCTTTTCCAAAGGTGCCCCTCACCCCTCTTATAAAAGGGCAATCCTCCTTCTCATTTCTTCACACCTTCAAAGCCTTTTGGTTCGGCCAAACTCTGCCCAAATACTCTCCCAACATCCCTCACTACAACCTAGAGGCCTTAGTTTGATCAGAAATCCAACCTAAGGAGCCCTTTTGATCAAATCAAAAGGAAGAACCCGAAGAAGAGGAGGTTAACCTACCCCAACCAAGGAAAAGTACAAGGTAAGGGTTATTTCACAATCTCTTCATTATCCGAGGTTGTTTATAGGTAATAATCTACTGGGATATCATTATCATCCACATCCATGTTTCTTAAAAATGTATTTCAAAACATTTTTACAATTTACAAGAATATGGGTTAAAGTCATTTATACCCTTGTTTGACTTTTTATAAGAGGTTTATAAAGGAATCTTTCCGTCGTTTTCGAAACAAGGTCCTTTTTAACCTTTTCGACAGAATTGAGGTAAGAATGTTTTTTTAACTTATACGGCGGGTGTGGTTATTTTACGCCGTTATAAAATCTTCAAAGCTTCCCTTACAAGCTTATAAGAATATTTTCAAAGAAAATGTTTTATTTTATAATTATGTGACTTTTAAATGATTTCAAAAAAAAGATATATTTCTCTCAAAAACATGAAAATCCAGTGCAAATGTATACGTATTTAACGCAAGCTTAAAAATGTTTTCAGAAAACCTGACTCTCGAGTTTGGTAGACAGGAAGGGATTGGGAGTGGACCCATCATGGCCTGTAATTAGTCGAGAAGTCTCAGAATTAGTTATTTTGTTTTCAGAAGCTTGCATAATGTTTTCAGAAAAACACTGGAGTGTATTTTAGCAATTTTAAACGTAAGTATCTTCTAAAAAAATTGCATCGGTAGGTCTCATGAGACAAACTAGTGTCTTGGCACAAGGCCTTGACAAAATCTTATTTGTAGTCTTGGCACGAGGCCTTGGCTATGTGGTTATGATAGTCTGGCATTATGCATTCCAACATTATGAAAGTGGTTATTGATATTGCATGTGATTATTCGATTAGTAGAATATCCATGTGAATAAGTAAATGGCATTACTTCATTTTACTTTTTCCATACTATGTTGAAGTTCAATTTTAAAAGGCTTTTGTTTTAGTAATTCATTGCCTTAAATGTTTATGATTATTTTGAATGTTCCGCTATATTGTTATCCTTACTGGGCATTTGAGCTCACCCCTTTTCTATGTTTTATTTTTCCCATGAAGTGAAGAAGTAAATTATGAATGACCTGCAGGGATATTATGTGGGGATATGAGTGTGGATTATGGAGACAATATGTTGTTGTAGTAGTTTTTCGTTTAATGATGTAATGTAAACCTTATGAATATATCTAGTGTTTCCAAGGCTACTAAACCAATCGGTCTTTCGAGATTTGATCTTTCTTGTGATCATGCCAATGTTACGAAGTAATGCACCGACTCTGGGCAGCTGGGGTCGGGGCGTTACATATTCAACATTGTTGTATCGATGTTGGAATTAGGAAAAAGCATCTAAAAGGTAAAAAAATTAAAAAATAAGATCAAATTCATATATCTTTTCAAAGGCTATGGTTTTACAAGTTGTAGATCTCAAAAAGTGTTACAGATAAAAAATTATGGCTGTTTGAAGTCAGACTACAAGAAATGGCCACCTGGGGAAATTTTTGTGAAAATTATGGGGTTACATGCAACTATCCAAAATTTGTTTACATGCCCTTCATGGTATCATAATTAGGATGCCTGAAAAAGTAAGGGATATGTTTCTCAGATTCCCCCCATCCCAAACACACGCCTATGCCCCATGCTTGAAAAATGGTAGTATTGCGCACAATTTAGTAATATTGCATGAAACGCCATCGTGCAACCCCCATTTGTTGTACCCAAGATGGTGTAAAATTGAGAAGTTCCATGAATATGTGTGATATCATATAAAGGCAATGTAATTTGTGCACACGTCAATATAGTTTCACAGCAATGCCAAAGGTTATGCTCCAACTCCTAGATTTGTGTGTGATGACAATGTTATGTGAGATACAGAAGATGCGTATAAATACATCATCAACCACTCATTTTAGGGAGAGGACTACAAGGTGGATCTATAGAATCCAAAGCTCCAAGTATCATGTTGAATGAAAACCCCCCAAGTCCCAATGTTGCACAAAATTACCTAGATTAATTCCGGCAAGTACAATATTTTTCTAAGATGTTGGAATGTAGCAATTTCCATAGGGAACACAATTGAAAATCGAGCCCAAACTTGTTCACATCCCCATCTGCATGTGACTGTTATAGTTTCATAACACTGTTCATAATTTCACATAATAGATTTTTTTGGAGCATAATAATTTTTGGTTACATGAAACAATACCAACTTGTGCACAATAATTCATGGTTCTGCGCATAAGTTTTTTATTAAATGCAATACTTCATAGTTACACACAACAGTGTTTAAAAACACACTCACTAGTCCATATAATGGGGGATGCCACCCTGCACCCCCACAAACCTACTAAGGATCAATTTTGGCATGCCATCCCATCCCCTTTTCAGGTCCCTCGCTACAATCACTAACCCTCATGAAAAATAGTGAGTCACATCGTGAACATTTTGGGCAAGGCTGAGACCATTTTGGGTTTCAACCTTGTGAAACCTCAAATTACACCCCACAAATACAGTTATTCAATATACTACTATACAGTACCAAAAATACATTTAGTTTAACAACATCTCTTGGTCACTTTCCCATTTCATTGGTTTGGATTATCCACTAGGATTTACCAAGTAGCATTAGTCAATACACTCCTCAAGCATTTCCTGAATTCACATCACCTAGATCCTATGACAGGTTGAACTATAAAGGGACTCTCTTTATTAGTTCCCACACCATCCATTGGTGGGAACTATTTTCCCGGTACCCCTCACTACATGAATTTAAACTATTAAATACCATATATGAAAAACATCAGATGCCTCCTATGATAACTAGGATATCCCCTATGTGCAAAGAAAAATATGCCTAGTAGTCCCAATTACATGAATTTAAAATTTATTATATCTTATATGAAAAACATAGGATACCTTCTGTAATAAACATGAGATTCCTTATGCGCCAAGCATAAGATTCCCTATTGTACATGCTACATGAAATTAAACCGTAGTACAACCAATTATAAAATAATTGGATTCCACTAGTTGTATATATGATATTACTTGTTCTTAAAGCATAAGATTTTATATAGTCCTCTCTAAATTACATTAAATTTTAGTATAAACCATAATTCAAGAATAAGATTCCCTCTAGAACAAAAATTATTTTTCTTATGCTTGTAGAATAAGATGACTAGTAGTCCCCCTTATGTGACATTAAAATTTAGTGTACTTTATCATTAAAGAATAGTATGAACCCTTTGAAGAACATGAGTTTCCTTGTGTGGAAAGAATATGATTCCCTCTATTCCATAGTACACAACATCAAACAATAGACTACCATATCATTCTAGAATATGATGCCCCATGTGAGAAACAAGATATTCCTTCTATATTATGCATATGATGCCTTGTATTCCTCACTATATGACATTAAAATATAGTATAACATATCTTTATTGAATAGGATTCCTCATGTGACAAGCATGAGATTCTTTATGTGCCAATAATAAGATTCCTAATAGTTCTCATTACATGTCTTAACAGTAATATGAACTATCATTCAATAATATGATACCTCCTATGAAAAACATGATATACCTTATGTGAAAAACATTGGATGCCTCATGTATTACTCGTGAGATGCGAACCACAAATCAACCATGGAAATACTCCTCTTTTGTAAGCCCCAAAATAATATCCCTTGACTGTCAGTATGTCACGATTCCCTCATGACCTGACATGAGGAGCACAGAATGGAAATCTTCCATGCATTATTCCCACATATTGTCTCCTTTCACTTGATGTTAAATTATACTATTAACCCATGAAAGGACCATAGGATATCCTCACAAATAGAAATTAGGAATTGAAAGTGGGATGCAACCATGTGTAAGCCCAAACAACATCATCGCTTCTCGTAGAATCACCAGAGCTGCTTCCACCTGTAATCCCCATTCACAGCTTTGCTGCTCCTAGTTGTACTCAACCAACTAAAGGTGTAATGTGCACATAATTCCCAAAATATAAATCCTCTTTAGTTGGAAAGATTTAATGTGTAATCCCATCAACACCCCCCATCAATTCTCCTTTTGTTACATGAGTATCATTACTACATGGAACTAAACTGTTTGCATCAATATTTTCAAACTACCTTAAACAGAAACATTGAAAAATGTGGGTTTTATCCTTATCTTATAAACAGTGTTTGTAGGACACCCCCCAAGGTTTAATTATGACCAATTTTAAAAATATGTTATCCCTCCATGGGACAGTCATCATGGATCCTCCTTCAATGGTTAATTCTGATCCATTACTCTGGATCTACTTCCACGAGGCATTCTAATCCACCTGTTAACTATCTAGGTGTGACAACTTCCCTTTTTGGGACACACCTCCTAGATCAACCTCTACCGGGGGATCTGTTCCACAACTTCGGATCTACCTCCATGGGTATTTATGATCCATCAATGAACAACCAAGGTGCTTCCCCGTAGGGAAACAATCCAACTAACATTTAGTGATTCTCATACATGCCCAACATTACCATATACTATGATGAAACGTTTATACCATTATATGATAGAAGTAGTGTAATTAACTAGAATTCATAAAGATATGGGGCCATGAATGAGTTTGACGAACAAAAAAAATATATACAGGGGAGACCTAGAATTGGAAATGATATTCAAGAATGAAACCCTGGAAGGAGAAACAAAAAACCCATCATCATGTTTTAATCAGGGAGCCAAAAGCATCATCTATGGTGGTGGTGTCCCCCTGTTTTTTGAAATTGTGAATGTAGGCAAAGAAATTTATGTCTCTACGATTATGGATTCCCCTATTGTGAAGGGATTAGAAAAAAAGTGGTGAACCCTAAGTGAATCTCTTATCATTCAACAGTGAGAAGTGTAAAAATTCCAAGTATGTCCAAATTGTTGCATCACCAATGTGAATCCTCTATTATTTTTATGTTAGAGGAATTGAAATTGTGGGTTCTTGATGACTAGGGTATATCGAATCCATTCCATTATTTCCACCATCATGGGCTATGCAGAGGGTAGACACCACCATTCCATCGTCTCCTCACCAATACTGCTGCCCTCATGGGCCGTAATGGGGGTAGCCACCCACCATTCTATTGACTCTTCACCGAAACTGCCGCCCTCACGGGTTTCGGAGGGGGTAGCCACCCCTCATTCCATCATCTCATCACTGAAACCACCAACCTCATGGGTTGTGTAGGGGGAATCCCCCCCCCATTCCATCAGATCCTCACCTACACCACTAACCTAATTATATGGGCAGGGGGACCCCCCCCCCCCCCCCCCCAATTACATTGGATCCTCGCTGACTCTTCCACCCTCATGAGTAGTGCATGGAGGGGAGCCACCCCCAATTCAATTAGCTCCATACCGAATCTGATACCCTCTTGGTTTAAACAAGGGGTAGACAACCCCATTACATCACCTCCTCATGGATACCACCTCCCTCAAGGTCCATGTAGGGGGAAAACACCACCATTCCATTGGGTCCTCACTGACATTGCCTCCCACATGGGCTGTGTAGGATGAAACCACCCTGAATTCCATTGTTTCCTCACTAACACGACCATCCTTATGTGTCAGTCAGGGGGAAGCCACCCCAATTTCATTAGCTCCTGACCGAAACAACAACCTTCATGGGTTGTGCAAGGGGTATCCACCCAAAATTCCATAGGATCGTTATCGACACCCGTACTATCATGGGCCATGAAGGGGAACACCACCAATTACATTGGCTCTGCACTAACACCACCGACCCTCATGGGTTGAGTAGGGGGAAACCACCCCCTTTCTGAATAGATCCTTGCCTACACCGCCTCCATCATGGGCCACACAGGGGTCAACCAAACCCCATTTCTCAATCTCTTCACCAACACTACTGCTCACATGGGCCACATAGAGGGTATCGATCCCAATTCCATTGACTCCTCGCGGACACTGCAGCCCTCATTGGCCATGCAGGGTGAAGACAATCCCATTCCATTGGCTCATTGTCAACACCACCTCCCTCATGTTCTGCACAAGGGAAAACCACCCTCATTCCATTGGCTCCTCACTGGAAAAGCAGCCCTCATGGGCATTTTATGGGATATCCACAACCATTCAATATGTTTCTCCACTAAAATAGACTCACACATATTCCATGTCTGGGGAATTCACCCACATTCCATCAAAACCTTACCGACACTACCAACCTCAAGTGACACATAGTGGAAACCAGCCCCATCCCATTAGATCATCACCAACATTCCTTCCCTCATGGGCCATGTAGGGGGTATCCAACCACTATTCCATCATGTCCACATCAACACCACTGCCTTCACGGGACACCCAAAGGAAAAACACCTCTATTACATCAATCCATCAATGACATAGACTTCCTAATGAGCCACACAGGGGGAAAATTCCCCCCATTTCATCGGTTACTCACTGACATCACGACCCTCATGGGCCCTATAGGGGGAAACCACCCATGTTTATAAGCTCCTCACCGACACCGCCACTTTCATGTGGCACATAGGGGGAATCCACCCCCATTCCATCGGCCCCTTGCTAATACGGCTGTTCTCATGGGACATATATGGGGAATCCACCCCCAATTCCATCATCTCCTCACCAATATAGCTGCCCTCATGGGATACGTATGGGGAAACCACCGCATTCATTCAGATCCTCAGTGAAACCACCACCCTCATGTGCCATACAGGGGGAACACCGAAACCTTTCAATCAAAGCCTTTATAACACTACAAACATCATTGGATGAACAAGGTCCAACTGACCCCATTTCGCCAGCTTGTCACTAACACGGTTGTTCTCATGGGCCACACAAGGGGCAATGACCATCACCCCATTTCATTAGATTCTCATAGACACCACCTCCCCCATAGGCAACGTTGGGGGAAGACACCCCCATTACATCAGCTCCTTACTGAGACCACCACCCTCATAAGCCGCATAGAGGGAAACAACCCCATTCTATGAGGTCCTCACAAACACTTAAGTACTAATTGGAAGGATTAGAGGAAGCCTCCTCCCATTCCATCAGATCCTCATTAGTACTACCTCCTTTATGGGCCACAAAAGGGACCCCCCATTCAATTGACTACTCACTGACACCATAACCTTAAGGGCCATGCAAGGGGAATAAAACCTCCATTCCATCAGTTCTTTATTCACACTACTTCCATCATGCATTTTTTTTTGGGGAAACCTCCACTATTAAATTAAATTATTTCCGAAACTACAACCCTCATATGCTATGAAGGGGGAAAACACCCCCACCCCATACACTCCTCCTTGATACCACATCCATAATGGGTTTCACAAGGGGAAACTACATCCTTTACAATGGAAAATTTCTTTGGGATCCACTCCTAAAAGAACTATGATAACTCACACCCCTCTGCCAAGGAGTTTGAGTATGTTCTAACCCAACCAATAGAGTCCACTATTTGGGAGATTCCCAGGCGTGATCCAACAATTCCTCCTTAGTTCCGTCATTGACTGGTTTCATAGGTCAATGTGCAGGTTAAATCCATCCCCTATACCATTCATTATGTAGAAAAATCAACAATGATGCTTGGTGTAGACCCAAAACATATAATTACTTGAGGAATATTTTGTAGCTCCTCTTGGAACTTCCACCACTAGATTGAAACTCTCAATCACTAGCACGACCAAAAGTTGTTGCAGGACATCCCATGATGATTAATGTATTAATGGAGGTACTCACCATCACTATCATCAACCAGTGTAGAGTTTATCACCGTCCCCGTTATCAGCAGGCACAAAGGTTCTCCATGTCTCGAACATCATCAACCCAAAGAATACTGATCATTTCTCTACTCTTGTTTCACTTCTTTATAAGAAAACACTCTGATAGGCATCCACATATTCTTTGTTCCATCACATCATCATACCAACGTTCTGGGATTATATTCCTCCTTGGCGTTATGGCATTTTCATACTGATTATCCTGGCTTCCAAGACTCCCAGGCTCCGTCGCACCGCCTTAGAAACATTTCGGGCTTCCACACCACCCAAGCTCTATCACCTCATCATACTAATGTTATAAACTTCCACATATACCAGGTTTTATCACCCCATAATATTGACATTCCATTCTTCCTCACCTACAAGGTTCCATCACTCTATCATACCAATGATCCAAGCTTCCACACCTACTAGGTGGAATAACCCTATCATATCGATATTCCAGGATTCTATCTCTTATGGGCATCATCGCCTTATCATATTGATGATCCAAGCATCCATACATATGGGGTGACATCACCCCCATGTACTAAAGATCTAGGATTCCATTCCTCCTTGATCTATTTCCCTATCATACCGAAGTTCCTTACATCAACATTTATCGGGCTCCATCCTCTTATGGTATCAACATTACAAGATTCCAAACCTAATGGGTTCCATTTTATGTTGAACCAAAAATCCAAGCATCCACTCCATCAGGGCACCCTCAACCAGTCCTACCGATGTTCCTAGATAATACCTTTCCCAGGTGCCATCTCTCCATCATACTGATGATCTAGGATTCCTTGCCTCGTGGGATCAATTCCCTATCATATCGATGTTTCAGGCTTCCGCCCCTCATTTCCACCATTTCCCTATCGTACCAACATTCCATGTTTCCATTCATTGCATGGTATATATCCCTGTTGAAATGAAGACCCATGCATCCATTACTCCTGGGCACCATCACCCTATTGTATCATTGTTTCAGGCTCATATATTTCACTGGTTCCATCACCCCATCATATCGATGATCCAGGATTCCATATATCAAGGGTTCCATCTCCCCAAAGTATCTAAGATCCAGGATTCCATGAATTTTGTGATCAATCACCCCACTGATTTTCTAATATATCATCCCTCTTGGGAACCATCGACCTATCATACTGAAATTCCCGGCTTCCATGCCTCCCTGTTTTCTTCACCTTATCATACCAAATTTTGAGTCTTCAATGAATTACGGGCTCCATTTCACCATCATAGTAATGTTCTAGGAATCAACAACTTTTAGGTGCCTCTTCCCCTTTGTACTAATATTATAGGATTCCATGCCTCCAAGGAACCATCTCCCTACTATAGTGATGTTCAAGGATTATATGCCTCCTAGGAGACATCACCCTTTTAGGCCGATGTTCAAGGATTCTACACCTCCTAGACTCCATCACCCCGTCAAGCTAACGTTCCATGTTTCCATGAATCTAGGGTTCCATCCCCATGTTGTGTGGATGATTTAGTCTTCCATAAATCCTAATATCCATCACCCCTTCATACTAATGCTCTAGGATTCCATGCCTATCAGGATCCATCGCTCTGTCATACCGACGTTCCAATAATCCACACCTCCCTAACAATATCACCCCATATTATCGACATTACACCCTTTGATGAATTATGGCCACCATCACACTATCGTACCTATATTATAGCCTTTTATACCTATAAGGTTCCATCACCCCATTATACCAATGTTCTTGGCTTCCCGGCCTCCCTGGAGCCATCGCCCCATCGTACCGACATTCCAAGATACCATGCCTCACAGGTGACACCACCCCTTTATGATGATGTAATAGGAATCCAATACAAATAGGATCTATCAACTAGTAACTATGATGTTTAATACTTCCTTGCCTCCAAGGACCCATTTCCCCATCGTACTGATGTTCATAGCTTCAACGTCTCTCAGGCACCATCCCCTTATCTACGAGATTAATTTTAAATTATTTTCTCCACTAGTATGATTGGAATGTGGAAATATGGATTCAATATTTGGAATAAAAATAAATTATAATTTCAAATAATTTCAACTACATTTTTTTTACAAATTTTTTTTTGTAAACAAAATTAATATAAATTACAATGATTAAGAGAAAAACTAGTTTAACAATGGACTAAAAATAAACTTAAGGGATAAAATGACTTCAAAACATGTCCATAAACTTTTAGATTTCCATAATTTGGACATATCCTCACCGTTATATTATTGATTCCATTATAGGAACCACTTGACAATGAAAAAATATAGGTGGAATTCCCTTTTTAAAAAATTTTAAAAAATGTCACTGCTCTAGTATAAAAAGGAACTCATCCCCGTCTCTTCTTTACAACCCTCAATCCATTGGTATCATCCGACCAGTGATCTAATAAAATTATGACATCCTACCCCACATAATATAAGCCTTAATTTTGGATGAAATCAATCATAGGATGTATTTTTTGTATAAACCAAAAGATGTTACCCGAATAAGAGGTAACATTCTTAAACAATTACATTATTTTCATTTACTTCTCCTCTTATTAAATTATTTTAATATCATGTTTATATACTAAACTATGTATAATACAAAAAATTATATTTTTTATTATAAGGTTAATACCTAAACTCACACAAACTTCTATAAAATGGGATACAAAATCATCATTCGTGTGTTTGACGGACTATCACCTTGTGAACCGATGTCATTCATTATTCAATTACCACATTTCATGGTAGAACATAGTAATGGATTTATAATATATAAATGGTATATAAAAAATTTATAATTAATTTATGATTATGGAATTATTATATGACACATACCTTCAAGTTTTCTATTTTTTTTGGGAATGCGTTAACATAGTTTGTGGACTTGTGGACTGCCGCCTCCTCAAACTGATGTGATTTGTTCACGCAAAGCATGGAATGTATTAATGTTGGTTTTAATAAATATTTATGAAATTTATTAAATAAATATGATACTTTAATGGTAATATAAACATCTTTATTTTACTCATTTTTTAAATATGAAATTGAAATGGATATAGCCTTCTTGCATATGTACGACCTACCATCTCTATGAACGATGTATTTCATTTCCTATCTCCATATTTTATAGAATACTGTAAAAACATATATAATGTATATATGTGATATAGAAACAATGTTTTAATTTTTAGATGAGATTAAATCATGATCTAATTAATAGGAACAAAGATAACAAGTCAAAACTTACTAAAAAATAAGGCAATTAACACCCTAAACGATGAAAATAAAGAAGAATTATTAATGCAGATGTAATAATATGATATAAAAGGATCATATATGATATAATAAATATTAATATTAATATAGAATAAGTTAGTAACATTTTTTAAACCACTATAATGGAGGTTAAATGCCACAAAATTAAAAGGAATCCTACAATAAGGGGATTTCTAGTCTCCCTTTGATTTCGGAAAGACTTATTCCATATTCACCACGTATTTTTGTTGTGTGTTGTATATAATTCCAATAAAATTATTTTCTGAATTTTATAATTGTATTTAAGTGAATTTACATATACATTTCCTAATATATATTTCATGGGGTTTATCAGTTAATTGGTAGCAAATCGATAATAGATTTTGTTTTCACAACATACCATCTTTAAGATGCTTGTTATGCTACACACATATCATCCTCTATGAGGTGTATATATATCTTCATAAAAATGTTATATATTTAATCTACCTAGTCATATGACAATATCTATTTCAATTAATGTAATTACTTCATGGGTATTTTGATTCAAATTTTTCAAAGCTATATGGGATACTTTGGAGTGATTAAATATTATTTCCCTCTAGAATGTTTTTAAATGATATATTTATTCATCAAAAAAAACTATTATTCTTATTCTAATGGGTCCATATAATATTGATCCCATCTGTATTATTCCTCTAGATGGATTATTATTTCTTTGACCAAGGATTGTATTAACATTCACTACATTGATTCTTTCTTTAGTCCCCTTAGAATATAAAATTTCCTATGGACATTAGAATTTAAATTTCCAATAAATATCCCAATTATTTATCATGGATATGTTTACTGCTTAAAATTTAGATGATTTATTTGTACAGAGTATAAATTTAATGATATTTGAATTGCTGTGTAAATATTGATAGATTCAGTTCTTTTAATCAATACATATATTTGATAAGAAACATTGGTTTTTAAATTAAATGTATTATCTAATATATGAGGTATTATTTGTAAATGAACGATATTTGTTGGGGACCAGTTATTATAAGTGGTTCTATGCATGAGTAGTCTCATGAGATGAAATTATTTTTCCAAATATTATTGTCTTTTACCATGTTTTTTTAAATTTTCTTCAGGAAATATATTGATAATAGAGGTATCATGTTCTAAGGAAAAATGATATTCAATAATTAAGATTTTAAATTTTTGATAATTTTTTTATTATTATTATCCATGATATGTTTTATTTTACATTATCTATAGATTCATTTTCTTTTTCAGTTTATTTATTAAATGGAATTTTTTTTATTATTTACTTTTCAATATTTATTATTACTTATTAATTCATGATATATTCTATTATACATAACCCTTACCAACAATTATTTATCCGAACTATTTTGTTTCCTTTCTCGAGGTTATAATGAATAAATCAATTAATACTCATTTAAGGTGGTTGTTTGTTTCATTTTATTATATACCATGTTCTATTTTCTATTTCCTGATGTAATAAGGGTTTCATTAATAAAATTTATTTTTCAAAAAATGCTAAACGGGTCGGTCCTTCCAGATTTCTTTTATTCATGCCAATTTAATAAATTAATACAATGAATACAGGATTCTGGGATCAAGTTGTACATATCTAGAAAAATTATTGGTTTGAAATTCCACATTGAAAATAATCCTATTTTTCCTGAATATTCTGATATATTTCCTTTAGAGTTTCCATGTATTCCACCAAATCATGGTGTTGATCTTTCAATATAAATCATACAAGGAGTTATACATATTTTATAGGCTTATTAAAGAATGAACCTAATTAAGTCACCATAATTGAAGAATAAATTCATGGAGAATCTAGAAAAGGGATTCATACACACTTGTGTTTCAAAATTTGGATCTCTTAATCTTTTTATAAAATAGAAATATATTTCGAGGCATATTTCCATTGATTATAGAAAACACAACAAGATCACTATCCTAGAATAAATATCCTATAATATTTATTGATAATTTTTTTGATCAACTACATAGAGCTAAATATATTCCAATGAATGAACTTGGATTTTAATATCATTATTTGGGTGTAAAAATGAGGATATTCCCATGAAAAACATTCATATGAGGCATGATCACTATGAATTTACTGTGGTGACATAATTACTTACCAATGAAACGATGGAATTAATGGATTTAGTGGATAGAGTCCTTGGTTGTTGCATTGATCAAAATTGGGTAGTCCTTATAGATTATATTCTCATTTATGCCTAGAGTGATGAATTGTATGATGATCCTTTGATTATTTTGTTAAATATCATGATGAAGGAGATTTTTTTTCTATTTTTAGAAAAATGATAATTATGGATATAAAAATTATCATTCTTGGATTATATAATTACAAGTGAGGGTGTATCTTTATATCCATCAAATATAGATATTTGTGAAAAATGAACCAAACAAACCAATATAATTGTGATCCATAGATTTCATGGTTTTTATGGATACTATATAAGTTTGTGAGACATTTTTCAGAGTTATCAAATACACTAATAGAGTTGATATGGAAGGGAGATGAGTTCCATTAGAGAGATAAATCTGATGAAAATTAAAGGTATCAAAAGAGATGGATTATCAATATACCTATACATATATTACCCCATTGTGTATAAGGGTTTTCTATATATAGTGATATATTAAAGAATTTATTTGGTTGTTTAATCCTAAAAATTGAAATTGTGGTAGGGCACTCCTCACACAAAATGAATATTTATGTGTATAATTACACGACTCCTCATTTGTAGATGGAAATGATATGTTTTTCGTTGAAAATTTAGAGACATTATATTAATGTTGAAATAATTGATATATATGAATATTTATGAAAAATATTAATGCATATATTCCCATTGAAATGGTTGAATATGAACCAAAGAAGATATTTGAAGTTTGTTAATGATTATGACTTCTAAGTACATTACTAACCTATGAAGGAGAACAAAGTGGTTGATACTATATATTATAAGGATAATGTTAGATTATCTAAAATATGGATTGAAAAATATAATATATTTATGTTTTTAGGGGATAATCATTGAAATAAAATGGTATGGAGAGAAATATTATCATTATCAAACGAATATCCAACAATCTATCCATGTGGTGATTTACGTGTTACAAAAGGAGGATGTGAAACTATAAAAATAATATAATGAATGTCCCTATATACAAAATTTATAATGAAATAATGACAAGATTATATAGTTAGATATGTTTCCCTATAATAACCAAATTTAAATATCCTATGGATTAAGCACACACCTCATAAATATTTATACATTTTTGAAGTATAAAGTTTTATAGATATATTAGAGTGAATTCCATGTGGAAGAAAATGAAAAGGGATATTGTGGAGAATGTATATCAATTCTTATTATGTCATCAAGTTATTGTTTAGTGTCAAAATTCTAATGTGAAAATAAAACCATTATCCATACCTATATATAAATGGTAAATTAACCCCATTTATGTTTTTCTAGCACACCCCATGATATATAAATTTCATAGTACAATTTGGGTTGTATTCGATCATCATATATAGTCAACACATTCAATAACTACAAGAGAATATTTATCACTTTGAAAACATTCCAGGATATAAATTAAAAAAGTTAAAAAGTTTAATGGAGTAAAAACATCAATAAAATGTTACCGAGATCTAAGTTTCACATGAAAATTCTATAGAATTATTCCAAAAGCTTTGAATATGGATTCGACCCTTATCACTGCATATCATCCTCACTCAAATGGTCAGACTAAGGTATTAAAACTAAAGGGGATATTTGCATTTTAAAGTTATTTAGGATTAAAACCCTCCTCTAGTTGAATTTTCATAATAAAATAAATTCAACTTTATCATTAAAATGGATTTTTATGAGGCCCTATATTGAAATAATTGTATAAATCTCCCATACAGGGAATGAATTAAAGAATATATGATATTAGAACATGATCCTGTTGATGAAATGATGGATAATGTTAGAGTTATTTTAAATTAAATTAGTTTAGATCAGAGTTAACCTAAGAGTTTTACTAAAAATCATTAGTGAGATCTATATGTTGGTGTAAATGTAAACCAAGGGGTTTTTCCTTGAATATAATTTGTGTGGTTTGAAAGGAAGGGATTGATAATTCTTAGATATATCAATTACTTTGAGATTCATGTTTTTTTAGTTGAATATCTTACCCCATGGAATATCCACTAAACCTATTCCAGTTTTAGGATGTGTTCCATGTATTACAGTTGATGAAATATTTACATGATCATTTTCATTAACATAACCTATAGTCTCTAAAAATGGAGCATAATATTCCTTATAAGAAAAAAAATTGGATTATTTGTGTATGAAGAGATAAAGTACTATAGAACAAGATCACTAATATGGTCAATGTTTTATGGGAATAATATAAATTTGAGTAAGAGACTTGAGAACTTGAGGATGTAATGAATAATAACATTCCTCAAATGTTTCCATTAGAAAAATGTTTTTTTGAGGGGGAAATTATTATAAGGGTCTAGAATGCATCCTCATATGATTTTAAAATATATTTAACTTTAATAAATTCAATTCCATCAATAAATTGTGTTGTAAAAAAATAAACTAAAACAAAAAACAATATACATTATTATATTCAAGATCAACATTATTAAATTCTTAAAATAATGTCTGAAACATCATTAAGAAAATTATATTTTAGAATAAATCCCTAATGAAAATAATAATATAACATAATGCCTTATTATAAAATAAAGTATCATAAGACTTTACATTTGATTATTATGATATAAAGAAAATATATTGATGAAATATAATTATTGATAATTTAATAACATCCATGGGAAAATAAGTTAACTACAAGTAATTTTAATTTAATAATTAAATGATTTTATAGACTTAGATTTTCCATGACATTATTTTAATTATATGAAATTATTACAAGTCTGCAAAAATTGACGGCGCATGATTCCGAGGTCCGGTGTGCCCGAAATGAATTTATGAACTTTTTTTAAGTACGTTCAGTAAATACACGAGCAACATTTTCTAACATTTGGACCATTTATTAGATTAAAAATATGAGGGCACTATTGAATTCTTAGATCCGAGATTAGCTTAAGGGAGGCTTCACTTTGACTGCAGTAGGTCTGGAGAAAAAGTTATGTTTTGGGAATTTTAATGAAAAAAATAAAATAACATTATTATTTTATTTTCATTCTTATCCTCCAATAGACAAGAGGCACGGTGGTACTGACCACGTGTCAATCCAATAAATGGTTTGACCTTTATATCATAAGTAACGACATCGTTGGGGAATTAGAAAGCTTCCTAATTAATGATCCCCATTAATTTCCAATGTTGTTACTCACCCTCCCTCCTCCTATTAATACGAAGCTTGGGGGAAGGTATCAACACTACTTCTCCAATCAATGAAGTGCTGAAGGAGTACTACGATGCCAAACACTTATAAGATGGAGCTAGTTCTTGCAAGTGATGGTGATCGACATCAAAACCCCGAATGAGGATCGACAATCCAGCAACATCGTTAGAGGCTGTTGCAGAAACGGAGAACACCGACCCACTTTCTCAACCACGGGCGTTCCTCCATCATTCCTGGGGTAGGGGTTTGATTATTTTTTATTTCAAGTTAATTTGATGAACCCTTAAATCCTCCCTTATGATTATAAGCTAACACAGAGGGTGAAGACCTAACAAACTCGACCTGAACCCTCCGCTAATTTTCTACACTTGCACCCTCCATGGAAGACCTCTGGCGAGGCGACACCGACTGGCTATGAAGGAGGTCGCACGCTAACGTGGGATGAAAGAGGATGCCACAACACAAAGCCGTGAGGGTTATTGGAGTGGAGACACCAACTGACTGCGGAGGAGGTGCAATGCGCCGATGCACACCACCGATGAGCAAGGGACAGCGGCTCATCAGTCGCGGGGGTCGGAGGAGGTGACTGGTACATCAGCCAACTGTATAAGGAGTGGAGGCACAACCAGTGCACCTTCGATGAGAAGAGTGTCATGACCAAAGCCACGAAAGAGGAGGCCGAACCCGTGCCTCTGATGGGTTCTGCAGTGACCAGGCAGTTCCTACTTGGCGCCACCATTTCAGAAGTCGAACGGCCTCCAGGCCGTTCGGGAAGATGGGTGAAACTCCCCCCTTCCATCTCGGGGGGACCGCAGGCCACCATCCTATGGGCCGCACCTCATGTGGGTGGGTCACCACCTAGCTGGACGGGCCTCCTACCCAGCAGGCCGTGCCACCCCATTGTGGGTCGGGCCTTCCCATTACGGGCCGATACATGCTCCCTTGTAGGTCGGGCCGGACCACGGCCTCGTGGGCCAAGTTCGCCACAGCCCCGCCCAGCCGGGTCGGACCTAGATAGCATCTCGTTGGGTCGCTCTGACCGGGTCGGACCTAACATGGGCCCAACCAGATCCAAAAACACATAAAGGGCCATATCTTGAGAACCAAATATTTATTTGATGAACTGTCTATGGAACTAGAACCCTTGGAGAGAGATGGTACTTTTGGTTTATTCAAATTGAGTTTTGGAGACAGCTGTAGTATGGCTGGGTCGGATCAAACCCAAATCCAACCAGGCCCTCGGAATGAAAACATTTATAACTCATAGGTGAGGTGTCTGATTGATGCTCCATCTGTCGCATTGGAACACTTATGACATGGGGGACCTTGGGGTTACCTCTGTTTGAAGCTTAGTGGAAGTCATGGTACAACCAAAATCTCTAGTGGAAGATTCTACGGAACTCGAGCGCAACAGGTGCAAGGAATCCTATGGCTATCATGTAACATGAAGAATGAAAAATGATCTTGTGTGGGTCATCATCTACCAATCCTAAGTGGGTCAGTGCTCAGTGATCATGTATGGGTCCACACATAATGATCCTATGTGAGTCAGATCCTGTGTGGGTTAGTGATCATTGATCTTGTGTGGGTTAGCGCATAATGATCCTCTATAGGCCAGTGAAGGTTATTACCTATCAATGATGTGTGGGTCAGCAAGAGTGCCTCTTAACCGAGTAAGATGATCTATCTTACGACTAATCATCTGTACTTATTTACTTAAGTTATACCTGATTGTGAGCTGAGTATGTTACTAGTGTGGTACATCTTCCTTTTTGGTACTTCTATCTTTATGGTTTTACCTGTGTGGTACTTCTATCTTCATAGTGTTACATATTTGGTACTTCTAGCATCGTGGTGTTAACTGTGTGGTACTTCAACATTTTTGGTATTTTCATTGTGGTATTACCCTTGTGGTACTTCTCTCTTTGTGGTGTTACCTGTGTGGTACTTCTACCATTGTGGAGTTACCTTTGTGGTGTTATCTTCATGGTGTTACATGTGTGGTACTTCTACCTTCATGGTGTTACCTATGTGGTATCCTTACCTCTTGTATGATATGAGGATATCTTGATAACTTAGGTATATGTATGGGCATATACCTAAGTAGAGTTGATGTCATGCATTGTGGTTTTTCATTTGTTGAACTCTAGGAGACCTATAGGGGGCTTGGGGTCCCAACTGAGTATTTTATACTCACCCATGCACGAGTTTCGCTCGAACCTTGTTGTGTCTTGTGCAGAAAACGAGAAACAGGGATGATTCATGAGGGAGCCAGGTCCTGGTTGTACAGAGAGGAGATGGGCTGACATGGAGTGATGTGGAGACGATCTGTACCTACCCTTCATGTAGGATCCTTGGTGGATGATCCAAGAGCTATATTTGTACATATCAGTGGTATTTTTTCTTCATAGTTGTACAATTACTTTAATGTTGGGCTTGTATTTATAGACCCTTTACTTTCAGAACTCTTTTTACAATAGCAGTATACTTTGTGGTTACATCTTGTTGTGTTCTAGTCTTTGTGGTTGCTTCTTGGGGTGTTCTTGGAATGTGTGTCTGTACAAGTTAAAAAGGAAATGTCTTCACATTTCAGGGATATGCCTTTTCAGTGCTAGTCACCAGCCCCTGGACTATGGGAGGCGGGCATGGGGAAGTCCCGACACCGACCCCGAGGGATGGGTTGGGAAAAAGTGGTATCTGAGGATTCGGTTCTACTGAAGAACTAGGACATTGATCTTTTCTATGTGGAAATAGTTTTAAGTGTTATGAGTGTGGTTTTTAGTATGGGGAATCTAGTTTTGGTGTGAAAGCCGATGTACCCATACACCAGGACCCTGAATTATGATTTCCAACTCAGTTCACGGAAACACTGATTGCATGTGTTTTTTTAAAATCATTTCTTGTGATCTCTTTGAGTCAACTCACTAGGTAGAACTTATTGACCATGGAAAACCTATTTCTTTTCAGGATTCCTCCACATAGACAAACATTTAGGATTCTTGAGAGAGTACATGATGAAGTCCCACTGAGCGATGAGGCCGCAGTACAGGGCACTCTTATGGTGTTAGCACCTTTGGGTGGTGTACCAATAGCACCAGTACCCATTGGGTACCCACTACCACCATCCCCACTATCAGAGGGTGCGTACTGACTGAGCACATTGCACAAGTTTCATCATCCAAGGCCTCCAAGGATCCCAGGCGATACAGACTTGTAGGTGGCTAAGGGCTGGCTGGAGGCTGTAGTCAATGTTTTCCTCTTGGTTGGGACACCATGTGACCGTATGGTGGTCCTAATAGATAGTCTTTTTCCAGCAGTAAAATGGAGATGGTGGAGCTTTATGCTCTAGATATACAATGAGGTGACCCTCATCTGGGCGGACTTCGAGAGCCTTTTCAGGGAATAGTTCGTCCTCGCACCCTTACATTTTATACATATACAAGAGCTCCTTCACTTACAGTAGGGCAGTATGATTGTGGGCCAGTAGTCGGTGAGGTTCACCGATCTCTCCTCCTACTACACCGACATGGTACATAACCCTTTATTTAGGACTGAGACCATTGAGAAGGGTATCCGATGGGAGATCAGAGAATCTATGATATCTCTCAACATTCCGATGCATGTTGGGGTTCTAGAAAGAGAGCTTTTGGTGAAGAGATTCCTAGCTAAGAAGGCATCGACAATGTGAGCCACCACCGGACATCAGTTAGCAAAGTCTTCTGCAGAATGCAGTAGATGGATGATGTAGGGGCCCAAGCAGGACAGACCTTCTGGTGGACGACCTCAGGATACATAGTCAGTGGTTTGGGGATCATGGGACAGGGGAGGGAAACTAAGGAGTTGGAATTTCTAAATATGCGGTGGGTAGGGTCACATGGCTCGCGACTTACCGACCCGTAGTATGGACGAATAGTAGATGGTCGAGGGACCACTGAGGGAGAGGCAGAGATTCAATAGAGGAGGTTCGCATGCAGTAGACAGATGTGGTAGAGGAGCTGGTCGTGCAGTAGGCAGTGGGCGGAGATTCTAGGTTCTACCACAACCACCACTCGGTGGTCCACCCCGACCATAGGGAGCAGGAGGTCAGAGACGGGCTCAGCTACAGGTAGCTGAGGCCTATAACCACTGTGCTCTGGAGATGATTAGAGGTACAATATGCGTCTTCTCTACCTTAGTTGTTGTACAAATAGACATAGGTTCCAGTCACTCTTTTATTTCCACAACCCACGTTCGGAGTTCGAAGAATCTAGAGGAGCCGTTGGATCGATCCGTATGGATATAGACTCCTACAAGAGTCGATTAGATGATTACACACTAGTGTCAGCAGTGTGAGCTTACTCTAGGAGGTGAGAGATTTTATTGAGATCTTTTAGTACCGGCGTCGAGGCTTTATGAAATCATCATGGGTCTAGACTGGTTATCCACAGTCTATGATCAGATAGACTATATTAGGCACAATGTGCAGTGTGTCTGCATGGATGTGACCAAGTTTTACTTCACCGGAGATAAAGGAACCATTGTAGTACAGGATGGACTTACCCAGATGAGGGTACATCCGATCACACATCTGTTGGCTACCCATACCCTCAGAGAAGTAGATGTTGGGAGTCTGAGCTATCCTATAGTGGTGGACCTATAGACTGATGTCTTCTCTGTTGATGTTCTGGGATTACCTCCACCTAGAGTGGTATACTTTTACATCGACCTGTACCCAGGGATGGCACCAATTCTACACCAGCATATTAGATGGCTCCTGTACAGTTTCATGAGTTACAGGTAAAACTGGAGGACATGCAAAGGAAGGGGTTCACAAGGCCCAATGTTTCTCCATGGGAAGCCCCATTTTTGTTCGCCTAGAAGGAACACGAGAGTTTGAGAATCTGTGTGGACTATCGACGCCTGAACTAGGTGACCATTAAGAGAGAGTATCCACTACTAAATATTGATGATATTTTTGATCAGATGAAGGGAGCTCATTGGTGTTCGAAGACAGAACACAAATCAAGCTATCATCAGCTCAGAGTATGAGATGAGGCTGTGAAGAAGACGACCTTCAGATGTTGGTATGTACACTATGAGTTCTTGGTTATATTGTTCGACATGACCAATGCCCCTGCAGTGTTTATGGGACTCATGAACATGATCTGTTAGCCATACCTCGATCACTTTATGGTGATCTTCATCGATGACATTATGATATACTCAGGGAAGGAGGAGGAGAATGCATATCATCTGTAGATAGCTCTAGATATACTCCGAGTACACCAACTTTATAGAAAGCTCTAGATGTTCCAATTCTAGATACAAGAGGTCCACTTTATGGGACACGATATCTTGGAGGATAGAGTTGTAGTGTATCTAGGAAAGATAGAGGTTGTGCTTGCTTGGGATCCACCCAGGAGTGTGACTGAGGTGTAATGATTCCTAGGGTTGGCTGGATACTACCAAAGATTCATACCTGACTTTTCCAGACTTACGGCACCCTTGTCAGCATTGAAGAAGAAGGGAAGACCCTTCGTGTGGACTGAGAGATACCATCATAGTTTTCAGGACATGTGGCAGAGAGTGACAAGTGCCCCCATATTAAGGCTACCAGAAGAGGGTGTTGGGTATGTAGTCTACTAAAGCGCATCAGGGACCAGACTTGGGTGTGTCCTGATGTAGGAGAGAGCAGGGATCACCTATAGATCACGAAATCTAAGAAAACATAATAATAACTATGCTACCCATGACTTGGAGTTTGCAGTAGTGGTCTTTACCTTGAAGATTTGGTGAAATTACTTGTTGGGTGAACATTTTACTGTCTACTCTGATCACAAGAGTATCAGGTGTATCTTCTCTCAGAAGGACTTGAACCTGAGACAATGGTGATGGCTTGAGTTCCTCCAGGACTATGACTTTGAGATATTATATACTCTTGGGAAGGGGAATGTGGTAGTAGATTCACTTATCAGGAGGTCTTGTCTACAGTTGCTAAGTGAGGCAACATAGTAGCTAGCCGCGATGCAAATATCCATCATGGATACAGATGGAGCAGCATACCTCCAGTTTATGACTATCACTCCCCCACTTCTTCAGTGAGTTCGGGAGGTGTAGCTTTGGGATAGTGACTACGATGCTCAATGTGCTTGGATATCCTCAGGATAGGCACCTGAAGGATTTTATGAAGGTGGGGAGCACATCATCCTCTTTTGAGGATGAACCATGGTACTAGTGGTGCTACGGGATGAGGTGTTGAGGGAGTTCTTAATGTCCCATGTGGCAATACATCCGTGTGTGGCATAGATGTACCAGGACCTCTGACGTCATCATTGGTGGATAGGAATTAAGAAACTAGTGGTAAAGTTTGTTTCACGATGCCTCACTTGCCAGCAAGTGAAGGTTGAACATCATGTCCCAGCAGGCTTAGCTCAGCCACTAGAGGTACCAGAGTGGAAGTGAGATGAAATATCCATGGGATTTGTGAAAGGGATTCCATGTACGTCTATGGGACATGATTCCATTGGGGTGATCATTAACCAACTCACCAAGTCGACCAACTTTTTACCAATCTGATAGCAGGGATAAGTAGAGGGCTTGAAATTCTTCTTATGTACAAGAGATTATACGATGTCATGGGGTGCCAATGATGATCGTCTATGATCGCGACACATGTTTTACATCCCAGTTTTGGAAGGGATAACATGAGGTGTTTGGGACTCAACAATATTTGAGAACCGACTTTCATCCTCAGATGGATGGTCAGACAAAGCAGACCATTTAGACATTGGAGGACATGCTACGCACTTGAATCTTATATTTTGGCTGCAGTTGGGAGGATCACTTGACCTTGGTGGATTTCTCATACAATAACAGCTATCACTCCACCATCGGTATGACACCATTTGAGGGCTTGTACGGTCGACCATGCAAATCAAATCTATGTTGGATTGAACCAGGGGAGTCCGCACTTATGGGTCCAGAGTTGGTATGGGATACCACTAAGAAGGTGAAGATCATCCAGGAGATGATGAAGACTGAAAAGAGAAGAAAAGGTCTTATTTTTATAGGAAGTGGAGACCATTGGAGTTCCAGGAGTGGGACCTTGTATTCTATCACGTCTCTCCTAGGAGAGGAATACCGGGATTTGGCAGAGGTGGGAAGTTATCACTGAGGTTTATCAGACCATTTCAGTTAGTTTGGAGGATTGGTGAGGTAGCATACCACTTGGCACTTCCACCACAGTTGGAGAGGGTGCATGACGTCTTCAATGTATCCTAGCTGTGGAGATACATGCATGAACCTTCTCACATCATCGACCATGGTGAGCTGTACTTCGATGATGGTGTGAAATTTATAGAGGTTCTAGTTCATATTGAGGATCGACAGGACGGAGTCCTTCGTGGGCGATCGATACCTCTAGTGTGCATTTTCTGGCAACATGGGAACCTCCAGGAGAGCACATGGGAGAGGGAGGCTCAGATTCATGCTCAGTACCCCCCATCTGTTTTCTTAGTTTATGTTGTGGCTTTCAAGGATGAGATTCCTTATGGTGGGGATAATGTAAAGTCCAGGATATTCCATGTAATTGTTTTTAATTATATGGAATTATTATGATTCTGCAAAAATTGACGGTGCATGATTTCAAGGCCAACTGCATCCAGAATGAATTTCTGAACTTTTTTTAAAGTATGTTCACTAAATGCATGAATGAAATTTTCTAACTTGTGAACTGGTGCTTGGATTAAAAATCTGAGGGCACCGCTGAATCTGCATCCCTGAGATTCACTTAAGGGAGGCTTCACATTGACCGTAGTAGGTCTGGAGAAAAGGTTATGTTTTGGGATTTTTAAAGAAAATAAATAAAATAATTATTTTATTTTATTTTCATTCTTGTTCTGCAATGGACAAGCGGCATGGTGGGACCAATGACGGGTCATGCCAATAAATGGCTTCATCTTTCAATCCTGTGTAACGATGTCGTTGGGGAATTAGGAAGCCTCCTAATAAACGAGCCCAAATTAATTCCCAACGTTGTTACTTACCCTACACTATCTTATTTATATGGAGCTTGGAGGAATGTTTGAGCACTACATCGCCATGCAATGAAGTGCTCAAGGAGTGTCGCAATGCCAAACCTTTGGAAGACGGAGCCAGTTCTGACGAGTGGTGGTGATCAACACTGAAACCCCCAATGAGGATCAACGATCAAGCGACATCATTGGAGGTTGTTGAAAAAACAGAAAACACTAACCCACTTCCTCAACTTCATGCATTCATCAATCGTTCTTAAGGTAGAGGATTGATTCTTGTTTATTTCAAGTGAATTTCTTGAACCCTGAAATCCTCCCTTGTGAATTTGAGCTAACGTGGAGGGTGTAGACCTAACAAACCTGGCCCGAACCGTTAGCTATATTGATACACCTAGGAGATCTATGTAAGACCGCCGACATAGAGACACCGATCGGCTATGAAGGAGGCGGTGCGCTGATGCGAACCCCAAGAAGAGTCCATGAAACAAAGCCATGACAGTCATTGGAGCGACCGGAACCATCCGACTATAGAGGAAGTGTGAAGCATAGTCTCATGTTGCATGTGAGAAAGGGGATGCAGTTCGTCATCCTCGGTGGTCGGAGGATGCGGTCGACACATCGGATGGCTAGAGAGGGGGAGGCGGCGCGACCAATACGCCGCCGACGAGCAAAGGGCCGTGGACGATGCCGCAGTGGAAGAGGATGAACCTGTTCCTCAGGTGGGTTCTTCAGATACTGGGTGCCGCCCACATGGTGCCACCATTTGGGATATCGGGTGAAACCCACCCCAACCTTTGCCAACTCAGGCGGACCGCGGTCCGCCCTCCTGTGGTCCACTGGCCCAACAGGCTGGGCCAGAACCTTCAGGGTCGCGTCGTGTCTAGTGGGCCTAGCCATTCCCTTGCATGCTGGGCCACGATCCATTGCAGTCCGGGCTAGACCACGACTCATCTGGGTGAGCCTGCCGTGGCCCCGCCGAGCTAGGTCGGGTCGGTCTAATCGGGTCAGACCGGACCCGGGTCCAACTGGACCCAGAAACACTTAATGGGCCTTATCATGAGAACCATAAATTAGTTTGATAAACTGTTTATGGAGATGGTACTATTGAAGTGAGATGATTATTTTTGTATACTCTACTTGAGATTTGGAGATAGTTGGAGTATGGCTTGGTTGGATCGAACCCGAATCCAATCGGGCCGTTAGAACTAAAATGCTTATAACTCACAGTCTGGGTGTCCGATTGACACACCATCTATCATGTTGGAACCGTTACGACATAGAGGTACTTTGGGTTACTCCGGTGTGAAGCTTAGTGGCAGTCAGGGTACGACCGATATCTTGAGTGGCATATTCTACGGAACTCCAGTGCACAAGGTGTGAGGAATCCTATGGCTGGCTGTAACGTGAAGAAAGAACAATGAGCCTATATAGGTTAGCATCTTCTGATCCTGTGCGGGATAGTTCCCAATGATCTTGAGTGGGTCAGCGCATACTGATCCTATGTGTTTCAGCGCTCAACAGTATTGTGTGGTTCAGTGTTTACCGATCATGTGTAGGTCAGATCCTGTGTGGGTCAGTGGGGGTTATTACCTATCGATCGTATGTGGGTCAACAACAGTGCCTTTTAACAGAGTAAGATGATCTATCTTATGAATAATAATCTATAATTATTTACTTATGTTATACCTTATTGTGAGTTGAGTCTTTTACATGTGTGGTACTTCTACCTTTGTGGTAGTTTTGTCTTCATGGTGATACCTGTGTGGTACTCCTATCTTCGTGGCGTTACCAGTGGGGTACTTCTAGATTCGTGGTGTATCATGTGAGGTACTTCTACCATTGTGGTATTGTCTTCGTGGTGTTACCTGTATGGTACTTCTATCATTGTAGTGTTACCTATGTGGTACTTCTACCTTCGTGGAGTTACCTTCATGGTTTTAACTTCACGGTGTTACCTATGTGGTACTTCTACATTTGTGGTGTTACCTATGTGGTATCCCTCCCTCATGTATGAGATGTGTATATTTTGATAACTTAGGTAAATGTATAGGAATATACCTACGTAGAGATGATGTATTGATTTGTGTATTTTTCTTCGTGGAACTTTGGGAGACCTATGAGGGTCTTGGGGTCCCTAATAGGTATTGTTATACTCACCCCTACATGGGCTTTGACCGCACCTTGTTATGTCTTGTGTTGATGACGAGCAGAAGGGCTGAGTCATGAGGGATCCAGGTCTAGGCGATACATGGAGGAGACGAGATGACGTGGAGTGCTGTGAAGATGATATATACCTACCCATTATCTAGGATCCTTAGTGGATGATATATGAGCTATATTTGTACTTTTCAGTTGTATTTTTACTTTCCAGTTGTAATTGTACTTTACAGTTAGTCTTGTATTTTGGGCCCTTTTACTTTCAACACTCTTTTTAATATATCAGTTTACTTTGTGGCTGCATCTTGTTGTGTTCTAGTATGTGTGGTTAATTCTTGTTGTGTTCTTGGACTGTGTGTTTGTATAGGTTAAAAAGGCAATGCCTTCCCGTTTCAAGGATATGCCTTTCTGGTGCTGTTTGCAGCTCTTGGCCTATGGAAGGTGAGCTTGGGGTAGTCACGGCATGGGCCCCGAGGGACAGGTCATGATAAGTATTAATTGAAATTATTTTTGTAAAACCACTATATTTATTCTATAATATATATATGTGTGTGTGTGTGCGTGTGTGTGTTTGTGTGCATTATATAAAATAAAAAAATTTAAATTTAGAATTTTTATTTTTAAAAATTAACTCCTCTTTTAGACTTGGCATTAAAATATTATATGAGTATGAAATTCTATGAGTTTTCTAAAAAGGTTGACTTTTAAGAAAATAGTACAAAATACCAATTCTAAAAATACCATAAAATATATGAAATCATCATGATATATGTATGAATTAAAAATTTAAGAATCATTTTTAATGAATAACTATTTATTTTTATCTAGGAATAAAAATTTAAAAATATTATAGTAACATGCCGACCAAAGATTCCCAGATTCGGTGCATTATTTTAATACATTGTCATGATTACAAGGAATCAAGTCCCGAAAAACTGATTAGTTTAGCAGTCTTGGAAAATAGATTATATACATGAACGTTACAATACACTTTCTAACATACAACCCAAAAAAAATCTTTGAGAATGACATTGTTCCCTTAGCTTAAACCTAAATCTCAAACTTAAAAAACTTATTGGGATCCTAGGAAAATAAAACATAAGAAAGGGGTGAGCTAAGATTCTTAGTAAGGGTAAATAATTTAGCAGAAGCTATAAACTTTTAAGGCAAGCTATGTAATAAAAACAAAAGCCTTTTAAACATAAATTTGAACATATTATGGAAAAAATAAATCAAAATTTCCATATAAGCATGCACATGGATAATATACTAGTCAAATAATAAAATGTAATAACTAATTTCATAATGAGTGAATGTATTATACCAGACTTTAATTTCTGTGTTATGGCCTCTTGCCAGGACCTAGTGGATAACTGTAACCGGGCCCCAACCCAGAGAGCCTCTATAACCGGACTCCAACCCGAAGAGCCTCTGTAACCGGACTCCAACCCAAAGAGCCTCTGTAATCGGACTCCAACCCAGTGGGTATTCTTTAACCAGTCCCCAACCTAGAGGGCTTACTTTTATAGGTCCCGAACCCATAACATACTAGTCCAATACATTCATCTTAAGAAACAGTTGAAATATAACATAAACATTCATATTAAAACTAGCACAAAAATGTCAATACATTAACAATAAACCATTTATGGCCTAAATATAACTCATCTACAGTCAAACATATCATAAAACCTTCAACACAATAAAGAAGATTTGTATCATTATAAATCAACTTCAAACAAGGGTAAAATTTATCAAAAGATGTTGACATAGATGAAATCAAAAATATTTGAGAGAAAAATATTTTTCTATTTTGAAATAATTTAAGAGTCACATAATTATAAAGAAAACATTTATTTTGAAAATATTATTATAATCTTGTAAGGGAATATTCAACAATTTTATAATGATGGAAAATATCCTCACCCGCTGTAAAAGTTAAAAAAACATGCATAAATTAATTTTTTCGAAAAGGTCATAAAGTACTTTGTTTGGAAAACAATAGAAAGATTCCTTTATAAAAATATTATAAAAAGATAAAAATGGGTATAAATGACTTTATCCTATAGTAAAGTAAATATTAAAAGTTTTTGGAAATGTATTTTCAAGAAAACACAGATGTGGATGATAAAGAAGTCCCAGAAGATACTTACGTAAAAACAAACTCTGATAATAAAGAGGTTGTGAAATTAACCCTTATCTTGTAATTTTTCTTGGTCAAGGGTATGTTAACCTCCATTATAATAGTTAAATAATTGTTATTAAATTATAAAAAAACCATATACATAATTATTATATCATATAATATCTTCTAATAATTCTTTGTTAATGGTATTTTAGTATTATCGTCGTTTCATGTGTTAAAAGATTCATTTTCCTTTATATTATTTGTTATGTGAGTCATGTTTATTATTGATGGGATGTTTATTATTCATATCCATAATGATATCAAGTCTTTAAACATTATTTTAAATCATAAATTGAAAATTAATCTTGAATGTTTATGATGGGGAATGAATCTCATCACGTTCGTGGAGATGGTAATCCGTACGTACGTACGAGCGACTATATCATTCTTAGAAAAATTAAAATAATATATAATTGGATGGTATATCATATATACAGAATCATTATCATTTTATATTTATTATTTATTTCAATTATACATCATTATTATACCCATCTAAATAATAATTTATTTAATAACAACTATACCACGATGTGGATACGGTAAGCCCTACGTACGCACGTATGGTGAAAAGTCATTCAAAAGATGGATAGAATAATGAATATGGTTGTACCATATTTATAATAACATAAATTTATAAAGAATATACTGGATTTATTATTTTATAATTAAAAAAACAAGGAAATAAGAAGCTGGGGAAGAAAAGAACTTGAAAGAGGTGATGAAATATTTATATCTTCTCCGGGTTCTTCCTTTTGATTTGATCAAAAGGGCTCCTTTGGTTGGCTTTATGACTAAAGTAAGGCCACTAGGATGAAGGGAGGAAAGTTTGGAGGATATTTAGGTAGGGTTTGGATGAGAAAAATGGATTTGATGGTGTGAATTGTAGAGAAGGGGGAGTCCCCTTTTATAAGAGGGGTGAGGAGCACCTTAGGAAAAAATTGTAATATTATTTTATAATAAAATAATATTTGGTTTATGAAGGCTCCAAATTTATTTATATATAATATAAAGTGTTTATGGGTCGAAATAATCTCAAAAAATAGGTTTTAGACAAGTTTTGGTTACCATTTTTACCTTATCTTTTAGATTTAATTCTAAGTTAAATAATATAACTTTAATCGTGTCTTCTAGTATTCTTAAACTATATGGTTAATAAACATACTATAAACATCCAAAAAAATCTAAAGTTTTTCTCTAATTACATATATAATATTATTTCAATCCTTTTCCTGAGCCTTAGATTTTTAGTAATATTATATCAACCAATAATATAGTATTTGTTTAAAACATTAATTAATGTTAATTTTGACAATATTTGGTATCTTGTTTTGGTAAATGTCATAAAAACCTTATCACTTCAAAAAAAATTATATAATAAACACTTCCATGTAATAATAATTGAGAAAATTAGTTGAATTTATTAAAAGTCTCAAATTAAATTTATTTGGATATTTATAATATCAATTATTTTAATAATTCAATAATAAGGTAATTACTGCATCATCATTGTGTCATAAATAAATTAAATTATTAAATGTCAATAATTTATAAATAAAATATAATTATGTAGGAAAATTTGTAATCTTTCTAATTAATATTTATAGTCTAATTTATCTTATGTATAACCCTCTATTAAAATGTTTTATTTATGAAAACCTGAATTTTACAATTTTAACTCTTCTTTAAATTAAATAATACTAAATCTCCTAATCTAATCCAAGTGGAACTAAAGGGTCATATTTTATTCCTAAGTTTCTTTGTTGAATTACACTTATCCAATAGAATTAGGACATGCGTTATGGTAATTATAATATCATTTTTACCCTTAATTACCTTATTTACTTTTAACTGTGGTAAATAAAAGTCAAAAGTCATGATTCACCAAAACGTCTTTTCATCTTATTGAACCAAATTTTACTTACTGAGGTTAAAAATCTATCTTTGATTTTTGAAATTCAACTCAAAGAATCAGTAAAATGATGTTTTATATAAATTTTGAAATGCTCCATGAATGTGGGTAAAAGAAGGTAAAATGTTCAATAAAATTTTATACATCTAATTTTATTACAAAAAAATATTCTAATGAATTACATTGAACTAAAATTTTTATTATGTATCTATTTTGACATAAATTAAATTTAAATAAAATAATTAATTTATTTAAATAAAAAGTGGGTTTTACATAATTACGAAGTGTTTTTTACTATTCATCAAAAATTGAAAGTTTTCAAAAAATACTAATAATTCACCCTAAGCTAAAATTGATATTCTTAATTAAAAAATGAATTATATTTTACCAATTTAAAAACATATAAGTTTCACTAATTAATTTAAAATTAATTCCCATTGTCAAAACCAATAGGCGTATTTTTAGAAAAATAATAACTATCAAAAGATTGTCACTTGTTTATGTCGAATTTCAAAGTGAAATTACTTGCAATGACCATAATTGGATTAAAAGGTAATAATATAATCTATTTATACTTCCAAACCATTAAAATTTATAATTTAACACTATAAATTATTTTGATTAAAAAAGTTGTTTTTAGTTGAAATATAGTATTTATCACTATTCACCCAAATATAAAAATTATCAGAAAAACACAGAAAATTTATTGAAAATAAATTATTATGTCCCGATTTGAAATAAGAATTTTATTTTGTAAAAATGAATATATAAACGTTTCAAATATTGGATTTTAACAGGGTTTACCATTAAAAGGCGGTAAAATTGTATTTTTTGAAAAATATTTCTTTTATTTGAAAAACATGAATTTGTTTTTACATTATGTCTAAGAAACTCATAATATGGATTCTAAAATTATAAATATTATATAAAGATCAAAATTTAGTTTATATTATTAATAACCTCTTTTGAATGGCTAGTTTGGTAAGTCATGGTGCGCTTGAACTCAGTATTGCGTGTAGTGCAAGTTATTGAATTACTTTAAAGAAATAATGTATTATAAAATCTTGTGGTGTTACATTATTCCATCCTTCAATAAATTTATCCCACGAAATTTGAAATTGTTCTTCGTAAATAAAAGGTTGAAAATAGAAAATACTTTTTTGGGAAAACCCACAATGAAAATTGGGTTAATAAAATTTAGTCTTAATTAGGGGAAAAAGGAAATGAAAGGGTCACCAACAAATTATGATCTCGATTAGGAGAAAATTAGTGGAAATTAGAGACACATAATTGGAGGAAAACAATAAATATTTATAGGGATTGATTGAGATCATCAATCACAAACAAGTGTAAAATTGAGGAACTCAAATCCATCAATCTATGATGATTTAAAATACCATCGGTTCAATAAAACATAAGGTATTAGGATAACACATTTTTTGGTTTTAAGATCTCTTCCCTAATTTTTAGGAATTAATATACCCATATAATAAGAGGGAAAAATCATATATATATATATACTTGACAAGTAGAGTTTCATCCTTCAACTAATTCCTACCACAAACTCATCTTTCAATCCAACAGATTTCAAAAAAATATTATGATTATCTTAATCGTATAGGGTTCCGAAAATAATAAAATTATAATTCACCTATCATACCCTTTTAAAAAACTAGATTATACAATCTGTGGGACTTCACATTGTCCAGTGGTAGGCGATAAATACCAATCACACTATGGTTGTGGGTTTGATTCCCGCAGCTTTGTCTGACACGACAGATTGTCACACGATCTGCATGTTTTTCTCTTTATAACAATCCAAAACTAAATTTAACAGTAGTATCCAATGTCAAACTTAATCCATTCCAACCTTTATACATATAAAAAATAATTCTATCCAAACTCACTGTACAAAATTTATAAGGAAGGTAAACACAATGAAGAACCTTTTTTCCAAGTAATAACATGTGAACACCTTCATCATGTATTATTTTAAAACATGGTAACACCCTGAATTACCATAAAACCTTATTGATTACATTCATGCTCCAATATCCATTATATAATATGGTATATATTCCTTATATCCAATTTTTTTTAATTTTCCAACAATGATGAAATAAACAAACAATTAATCACTTCCAAGGAAGTCAAGAATATCCAATATATTTTATCCAAATCAACTATCGATTATTCCAAAATCTCTACCTCATTATTAGGACCATATTAAGGATTACCTTTCCTTCAACCATGTATTTTCAAAAAAAATCTTACTGTTAAGTCACTTTTCTTAGAACCATATAATTTGAAATCCTCAATAATATAGTACAACAATACAATCCTTAATTATCTCTATAATTCATATAACCAGTATATTGTTGATACATCACTCAAATGAAATAATTATATAATAACAACATAAGAACACTAGTCATTCCTCTTCATCTGAGGTAGTATCATAACTTGATTATGATCCAATAACATCATTTGTTGTATACTTTGATTACCGGTACATTGATTCGCGTAGTCTCCCAACGCCTTACAGATGAAGCATTTTACATTTGAAACCTTTTTCTTACCCCTGCAATCACGTACTTGGTATCCTTTTTCTCCACACTTATAACAGACTCCCATTCCCTACAACCATTTACCAAGGTGATTATTTCTACATTTATCACATATGGGAAAATTTTTCTTCCCCCTCTTCCCTTTATCCATATTTCTCTCTACCATTCTTTTCATCTCTTGCTTCCCTTCAAAGCCATATGACTCAGAGAATTCTTTACATATCTTATTAACACATGATATTATTTCTTCATATTTTGAGAATACATGGGAGACTATTTCCCTTCAAAATATTGGATTAATTCCATGAATGATATGATCCTTCTTACTCTTTGGATCATACGTATTGATGGTGTTCTCATTCCTTTTACTGGGCTCCATTTCTATACAGTGGAATACACTAGGTCAGTTTATGATTCACAATGAATAATTCCAAACTTGTAAAATACCTACCCTAAATTGAACAGTTTCTGGATATAATCCATAATCATAAAATTATTTTTGTTTTAGGAGGTATATACTCATAAATAATTCATAATGATTTGTAATAAAAATGAGAATTATCCTAAGCATATCCCCCGGGAGTTTCATAACCAGGAGTGCAATAAGGCCCATTGTCGTGCACCAGTTCACGTTTGAGTCTAGCTCAAAGTGGTGTTTTTGGGTTTTACCCCTAGGTACATCTGTGTTGGAGCAGCCTCTACCTGCTCGTATCCATACAGAGATGTATTTGCTTGTAAAACTCACAAAATCCCTACATTACCAAAATTCTAGGAAGTTATTCTAAACTAATATTCAAAGTCTATCTTAGGGTAATGTGCTCTAATCAGAGTTTATCTAAATCTTGTTTCAAAGGTTATTTCTAAACTTCATCTGATACCAACTGTAACTCCCCAACCCTAGATTCCTAGAGTTGGTGCATTATTTTAATACATAGGCATGATTAGAAGGTATCATGTCCTGAAAGTCGGATCAGTTTAGCAGTCTTGGAAAATAGATTACACACATGAATGTTACATTACACTTTCTAACATACAACACAAAAAAATAATCCTTTTAGAATTAAAGTTTTCCCTTAGATTAACCCCGCACCTCAAACATAAAACACTTCTTGGGTTCCTGGGAAAATAAAACATAAGAAAGGGGTGATCTTAGATGCTCAGTAAGTGTAAATAATTTAGCAAAAGCTACAAAATTTTAAAGGAAGGTTTGTAATAAAAACAATAAACTTTAAACATAAATTTGAACATAATATGGCCAAAATAAATCAAACATTACCATATAAACATTAACATTGATATTCTACAAGTCGAATAATCAAATGTAATAACTAATTTCAAAATGAGGGAATGTATAGTACCAGACTTTAATTTCTTTTCCAAGGCCATGTGCCAGGACCTAAGGGATAACTGTAACTAGACCCCAACCCAGAGAGCCTCTATAACCGGACTCCAACCCAGAGAGCCTCTGTAACCGGACTCCAACCAGGAGAGCCTCTATTACCGGACACCAACCTAGAGAGTCTCTTTAACCAGACTCCTACCTGGAGGGTCTGATGTAACCGGACTCCAACCCAGAGGGCTTACTTTTCCCTATCCCCAACCCAAAACATTCTAGTCTAATACATTCATCTTAAAAATGGTTGAAATATATCATAAACATTCGTATTAAAACTATCATACGAAATTCCAATACGTTAACCATAAACCATGAATGGCCAAAAAATATATCACTAGCAATAAAAAATATCACATAACCTTCAAAAAATATGGATGATTTGTATCACAATAAATCGACTTCAAACAAGAATAAAATTTATAAAACGATGTTGACATAGATGAAATCAAAACTATTCGAGAGAAATATCTCTCTCTATTTTGAAATAATTTAAGAGTCACATAATTATAAAAAACATTTATTTTTAAAATATTCTTATAAGCTTGTAAGAGAATATTTGATGATGTTATTACGACGGAAAATAGCTGCACCCACCGTATAAGTTAAAAAAACATTCTTACAATAATTTTGTTAAAAAGGTCATAAAGTACCTTGTTTGGAAAATGATGGAAAGATTACTTTATAAAAATATTATAAAAAGTTAAAAAAAGGGTATAAATGTCTTTATCCCATATTCTAGTTAATAGTAAAAATGTTTTGAAATTCATTTTTAAGAAAACACAGATGTTGTTGATAAAGAGGTCCCAGTAGATACTTACGTAATAACAACCTCAGATAATAAAGAGATTGTGAAATTAACCCTTACCTTGTAATTTTCCTTGGTTGAGGGTACGTTAACCTCTGGTATATTAGTTAAATCTTTTCTATTAAATTATACAAAAAACATATACATAATTATGATATTATATATGATCTTCATAATAATGCTTTGTTAATGGTATTTTAGTATTATCATCGTTTCGGGTGTTAACTGATTCATTTTACTTTATATTATTTATTATGTGAGTCATGTTTGTTATGGATGGGATGTTTCTTATTAATATCTATAATGATATCAAGTCTTTAAACATTATTTTTTAATCATAAAATGAAAATTATTCTTGAATTGTTATGATGGGGAATGAATATCATCGCGTTCGAGGAGACGGTAATCCGTACGTACGCACGAGAGGCAATATCATTCTTTTAATGTTAAAATCTTATATAATTGGATGGTATATCATATATACAGAATCATTATCATGTTATATTTATTATTTACATCAATTATAAATCATTATTATACCCATCAAAATAATAATGTATTGAATAACAACTACACCACGACATGGAGATGGTAAGTCGTACATATGCACATATGGTGACATGCCATTCAAAGGATCGATATAATAATCAATATGATTGTACCATATTTATGATAACATCAAATTTTAAATAATATAATGGATTTATTATTTTATAGTTGAAACCGCAAGGAAAGAAGAAGATGAAGAAGAAAAGAACAAGAGAGAGTTGATGAAATATTTACGTCTTCTTCAGGTTCTTCCTTTTGATTTGATCAAATGGGCTCCATAGATTGGATTTCTGACTAAATTAAGGCATCTAGGATGAATGGAGGAAAGTTGGGATGAAAATTGGGTAGGTTTTGTCTAAGCCAAATGGTGTTGAATGTGTGAATTTGAGAGAACGAGGAGTGCGCTTTTATAAGAGGGGTGAGGGGAACCTTAGGAAAAGATTGAAATATTATTTTATAATAAAATCATATTCAGTTTATAATGGCTCCAAATGGATTTATTTCAAAGCTAAAGTGGGTATGGGTAAAAATCCTCTCAACTAACAGGTTTTGGACAAGTTAGGTTACCATTTTAACCTTATCGTTTGGATTTAAATCTAAGTTAAGTAATATAACTTTTATCGTGTCTTCTAATATTCTTACACTATATAGTTAATAAACTTACTAAAAAATCCAAAAAAACATTAAGTGGTTCATTAATTACATATATAATATTATTTAATCTCTTTGGAAGAACCATAGATTATTAAGAATATTATATCAACCAATAATATAGTATTTGTTTTAAAAATTAATTTATGTTAATTTTGACATTATTTGGTATTTTTTGTGAAAGCCATAAAAACCTTATCACTTCGAAAAAATTTATCAAATAAACCCTAACATGTAATATTAACCTATAAAATTAGTGTCATTCATCAATCGTCTCAAATTACATTTATTTGGATATTTATAATATCAATTATTTTAATATTTCATTAATATGGTAATTATTGCATCATCATTGTGTCATAAAAAAATTACATTATTTAATATCTAAAATTTATAAATAAAATACCATTATGTAGGAAATATTTTTATCTTTATAATTAATATTTATAGTTTAATTTATATTATGTATAACCATATATTAAAATTTTTTACTTATGAAAACCTGAATTTAACACTTTTAACTCTTCTTTAAATTATATAATACTCAATGTCCTAATCTAATCCAAGTGGACCTAAAGTTTCATATTATATTCCTATGGTTGTTTTTGGTCGAATTACACATATCTAATAGAATTAGTACATGTGTTAAGGTAATTATAATATCATTTTTACCCTCAATTACCCTATTTACTTTTAACTCTGGTAAAAAAAATTCAAAAGTTACTATTTGCCAAAAATTATTTTAATCTTATTGAACCACAGTTTACATACTGAGGTTAACCGTGTCTCCTGGATTTTAGAAATTCAACTCACAGAAGCAGTAAAATTATGTTTTATACAAATTTTCAAACTCTCCTTGAAGGTGGGTGATTAGCCACTAAATGAGGCTAATATTAATTGTTAATATACATAATATTCATGTTCTTTATTATTCATAAACACCATTTTAGTGCATTTTACACTTTGAACATCATTTCACATTATGATTGTAATACCTTCTTAAAATGCGCTATTATGAGGTACATTTTTGAACATCATTTGAAGTACCCAATGATTCATCTGATATTAAGGAATCTAATTTTACATATTTAAATTTGATATTTTTGGAAATTTATCTACACTTAAATATGAACATGTTTGATTCAGGTATCAGTGGAGAATTCATGGAGGATGATGGAGATATTTGGAAATTAAAGGAAGCAATTCTGGAGAAGGCAGATTGGAGAACAGCCCACTGATGAGACTGTGGGGCCCAACATACAGGCCCAATTAATCCCATATTTCGTGGGATGCTAGAAGACACGTATAGAAACAAATAACTCGTCAGGAGATAATGCTAATTTGGCCTCCATGGTGGTCATTTAGGCGGGCCAATTTAGAGATAAAATTATGGGCCAGATTTTGCGGCCCAGAAAAACAGCCCACTAATTTGACCATATCTCGGAATCCACAACTCCAAATGGTCCCAACTTTTACAGGCGGTTATAAGACATCCGGGGATCCATTTTCTTTTTCTATGACCCACTCTGATGCGGCCATCTAGAAGGTCATCCAAGTGCATCTGTTCGGTTTATGAAAGCTGGCTGCCACCTCGGTTCAAATGTGGAAAAGTCCAAATTCCACAAGCTTTCCACCACCTATGGCCTACCAATATTAATTGAGATGCTTTTTACTATTGGAGTCTTGACCCAATGATTCATCTGATATTAAGGAATCTAATTTTACATATTTTAATTTTATATTTTTGGAAATTTATCTACACTTAAATATGAACATGTTTGATTCATATATCAGTGGAGAATTCATGGAGGATGATGGAGATATTTAGAAATTAAAGGAAGCAATTCTGGAGAAGAAAGATTGGACACCAGCCCACTGATGAGACTGTGGGGCACAACATAAAGGCCCAATTAATCCCCAATTTCGTGGGATGCAAGAAGACTTGTATAGGAACAAATAACCCTTCACTAGGTAATGCAAATTCGGCCTCCATGATGGTCATTTAGGCGGGCCAAGTTAGAGATAAAATTCTGGGCCAGATTCTGCGGCCCAGAACAATTTCCCACTAATTTGATCATACCTCGGAATCCACAACTCTAAATGGGCCCAACTTTTACAGGCGGTTAGAAGACATCCGGAGCTCTATTTTATTCTCCTATGTCCCACTCTGATGTGGCCATCTAAAAGGTCATCCAAGGGCGTCGGTTTGATGGATGAAAGCTGGCTGCCACCTCGGGTCAAATGTGGAAAAGTCCAAATTCCACAAGCTTTCCACCACCTATGGCCTACCAAAATTAATTGAGATGCTTTGTACTATTGGAGGCTCGACCCAGGGGATCAAAAAATGCCTATTTAAGGCAGTGTCATTGTAGGATTTAGGGATCTTTGAGCTTCCTTTCATTGTAATGTTATGCAGCGGTTTTGTTGTCTCAAATTTATCTTCCACGTGTAAGTTGTTTTAAATCATCCTTGTTTTTTAATAAAAGTTCTTCTTATCTTATTATTCTGTTCATATCCTAATCACTTTGATACCGTTGGTTCAAGGTGTGAACTTGTTCATACCAAACCTTGTGAGATTATCACACAACTGTGGAGTGATTGTTATTTTATTGCGTTTTTTTACTTTTCCATTTCCTCCCTTATGAGTCTATGTTCCGCTTCCATTGAAACCATGGGATCAATGGAGGGCTAAAACACTTATGGGTTGATCCAATAGAGTAGAAAGGGGCTGGATTGGATGTTATTTATCACCTCATTAATGTATAATCACTTCTTTAATTGAGATTTTTATTTGATGGTTTTTAAACTCCATCGTCCTTGTTGAATTTAAGGCCACACACTTCAAGTGCTAATACGAACCTTAACCTTGAAGTTCTCAAAACCTTGATCCTTCAAGTTTATAGGTGATTAGTATTAAAGAGTTTAGGCATTAAACCAGTAAGTGATGATGTTGTTTTATCTCCTTAAATGAACCCATCTCAAATTTAAGAAATTGAAATCATTAAAAAGAAAATACGTCCAATCCACCCCGAGCGATAACCTAGGATCAACTAATTATTTTAATTTGAATTAACTTAAGTCTCTTAGAGTTCACTTAAACCCATCTAAAATCAACCGAAAGTTTTCCACTTCATAGCCAAAAACAATTCTTAGAATGTGCGTGTCTATAGGTTACTTCTTAGGTCTCTGTGGATTCGATAACCCAAGCTAGACTACAAGGACCGTTCTACCTTCATCTATTGGGTAAATTTGAGCGAGAATCAAATTTTGGCGTCGTTGCCGGGGAACAAAGTAAGTCATCTAAACACCCATTCTATTCTCCCACATTTCTTCTTTTCTAATCCAAATTCTCTTATCTTGTCCCTTTCTCGTTTTTTTTTATTTTGGCGCATGTCCGCCTACACCCGTGATCAATCAAACCGTCTAGTTAGGGTGGATAGTCCTGGGGTTGGGGAGTCAAGTACACCAAGGGAACTCATTCCATTAGATCCTAATCTTCCTAATACTCTAGAGTCCAAAATTGAGCCCATTTCAATGGAAGGTCTTCAAAGAAACCAACTCATAAACCTGGGTGGGAACCAAAATGGAAACCCAAATGAGGCAGCCCCAAACTTGGGGAATGCAATTGATCAAACCATGAATGACTACCTCACAACTTCCTGGACCAATACCCCCTCATGAATTAGACACAATTCCCTAGAAGATTCCAACTACATCTTAAAACCCAATGTCCTAAACCACCTTCCCACATTCCATGGAATGGAGTCCGAGATTCCATACCTGCACATTAAGGAGTTCAATGACATTTTAGAAACCATGTGTCCCCCACATCAACTAGAATCAGCTAAGATGAGGCTATTTCCTTTTTCTTTAAAGGATCGAGATAAAAATTGGCTAAAAAATTTGATACCATCATCCATCAACTCTTGGGACCAACTACAAAGAGAATTCTACAAAAAATACTTTCCCCACCATAAAACAATTGCACTTAAAAAGTGTATCCAAAACTTTTTTGAAAAAGAGGGAGAGTCATTCTATGAAACATGGGAGAGGTTCAAAGACACTCTAAACATGGTTCCACACCATGGTTTTTCTATTCCTGAACAAGTGATAATTTTCTATGAAGGGCTGGGTCCAGGGAATAAACAATTCATTGACATGATGTGTAATGGAAACTTTAAAAACAAGGCCCCAAATCATGCTTACGAGTATCTAGAAATCCTTTCTAAACAAAACCAAACATGGGAAACTTCACCATATTCTTAAAAGCCACAATGAACTACTGGAATTCATACACTTAGATAAGAGGAAAGCCTTAGGGATAAACTCACAGCACTCTCTAGGAAGGTTGAAGAGATAGACCTTAGGAAAGTCCATGAAATCAAAACTGTAGACCTTGTTTGCACAATTTGTGACAAACATGACCATAAGACAGACAACTACCCAACCATTCCATCCATCAAGGATGTTCTCTTAGTAGGACCCCCAGTGGAAGTAAATGCTTTGAACTTTCAAAAGACTCAATACCAAAACAACTTCAACCCAAGGTATAACGACCACCCAGGCTTCCGCTGGAAAGATAACCAACAACCTAGACAACCACAGGGACAAAATCCTTACCCCCATCAGAACTACCAAACCCATAACCAGTTCTAAACCCAACTTATCCAATACCAATATCCACCGGTCCATTTTCAACAAACCATCCCACCTCCAAAATATCCCCCTGGGATAAACCAACCCACTAAAGCACCCACCCAAACTGTTCCACAAAGCCTACTAGAACAACTGTGAAAACAAATGGAGAGGATGAACTTGGAGGTATCTTCCCTAAAACAAGAACTTCAAACCATCAAAACTGGAAAGGCACCCATGCCTACTCAGGTTGTGCCATCCTCAACTTCAAGGGGAGAGTCAAGTTGCACTCAAACAACTCCTGAACAACTAAAGGTTGTGACTATTTTAAGAAGTGGGAAATTAATTGAGAAACCTGAACAACTAATTCAGAACCCACCTGAAAATTCAAACTTGGATGAAAATTCAAATGAACCACAAGATCAAACTGAGTAAACTGATAACAATGTGAAAGAAACAACTCTTCAACAAACAACCCCACAACCTGCACTATTTACCCAACGCATGAGGGGGAAACCCAAGCCTGAACTGAGTGAAACGTTGAGGGAAATCTTTTCACAAGTCAAGTTGAACATACCCCTTCTCGATGCAGTCCAAACCATACCTGCCTACTCAAAGTACCTTAAGGACTTGTGCACTTTTAAAAGAAAATTTTCACATAAAAACCAAGTCCTTTTGGCTGCTAATGTGAGTACCACCATTCAAGGGACCATTCCCCCTAAGTTGAAAGACCCAGGTTGCCCTTACATCAATGTTGAACTAGGATAAAGCAAAGTTGTCAAGGCCTTGTGTGACCTAGGGGCTAGTGTCAATCTCATCCCATATGTTGTGTACTTCCAGTTAGGCCTAGAAGAACTCCAACCCACATCTGTCACACTTCAACTTGCTGATCGTAGCATTAGGGTTCCAAAGGGTATTTTAAAGGACGTTCTAGTAAAGGTTGAAAACTTCATCTACCCTGCTGATTTCATTGTCCTTGACAACCATCCAAACTTAGGAAATAAGGAAAAAACTCTAATCATCCTTGGTCATCCTTTCCTTGCAACAATCAACTCTGTTATCCGAGTCCGAAATGGGAACATGACCATCACCTTTGGGAACATGAGTCTAGACTTGAACATCTATAATGCAAGCTCACAAATAGGGGATGACGAGGATATTCATGAAGTAAACATGATAGGAAGCATTGATAATGAATCCATGGAACATCAAGGAATATTTGATGAATTTTTAAGTCAGGATGAGATTTATTTCCTTTGTTCATATGAAGGAAGTTTATCTCCTTGGCTTGAATCATTTTTAAATTGCTCTTATGATGAAGTCTTAGGTCCAAAAATCAGTGAAACCTTTCAAGAAACTACTTTCATGGAGACCACTCCAACTTCCTTCCCTAAATCTGATCAAGACGATCTCGTAGGTAAAAATTATATACGTGGGGAATCAATCCTATCTGAAACTCTAAAAAAATTGAACTTGATCCAATGTCCCAATCTTCTGCTGAAATTCTGAACCAACCTGATCTTGAATTGAAGGAACTTCCCGCTACACTCAAGTATGATTTCCTAGGGGACAATCAAACACATCCTATTGTCATTTCTTCTTCTCTTGAAGCCAATCATGAGAGGATGCTTCTATATGTTCTTAGGAAACATAAGAAATCCATTGTTTGGACCCTTTCTGATATTCCTGGGATTAGACCACTTATCGGGACTCATAGGATTGTTCTCGAATCTGATTCAAAGCCATGTCGTCAACCTCAACGGTGACTGAATCCTAATCTCATGGAGGTAGTAAGGAAGGAACTTCTGAAATTGTTAAAAGCTGGTATCATATATCCCATAGCTGAGAGTGAGTGGGTGATCCCAATCCAAGTGGTTCCAAAAAAGGCCGGAATCACAGTGATAACCAATGAGGATGGAGATATTCTTCCAACAAGGGTGAGTAGTGGATGGAGGGTCTGCATTGACTATAAGAAGCTAAACTCATTCACCAAGAAGGACCATTTCCCCTTACCATTCATTGACCAAGTCCTTGAGAGAGTGGCAGGTCATGCCTTCTATTGTTTCTTAGATGGGTACTCAGGGTACAATCAAATTGAGGTCTCCCTATAGGATCAAGGGGAGACTACATTCACATGTCCTTTCGGTACCTTTGCCTTCAAACGCATGCCCTTCGGGTTATGCAATTCCCTTGGAACATTCCAGCTGTGCATGATGGGAATCTTCTGAGACATGGTAGGGTATTTTCTATAGGTCTTCATGGATGACTTCTCTGTGTTTGGGGATACATTTGAGGGATGTCTGAGGAATGTAGAGAGAGTTTTGTCAAGATGTGAAGAAAAGAATCTAGTCCTAAGCTGGGAAAATTGCCATTTCTTGGTTAAAGAGGGACTTGTTCTAGGCCATCTGGTCTCAGGTAGGGGGATTGAAGTTGATAAAGCCAAGGTTGACATCATTCGTCACCTTCCATCACCCAAAACTGTAAAGGAAGTGAGGCCTTTCTTAGGACATGCTGGTTTCTATAGAAGATTAATCAAGGACTTTAGTTCAATCTCCCGTCTCCTTTGTGATCTGTAGTAGAGGATGCTCCATTTGTTTGGAGCGAAAGCTGTGAGGGTTCATTCTCAACCCTCAAATCCTCTCTCACCTCTCCTCCCATTATGAAATCTCCAAATTGGAAACTTCCTTTCGAACTTATGTGTGATTCCAGTGACTTTGCTGTAGGAGATGTGTTAGGACAACGTTGTGATAAAAATACTTATGTCATTGCTTATGCAAGAAAATCCTTAAATGATGCCCAAATCAACTACACCACCACTGAAAAGGAGTTACTTGCTATTGTGTTTTCATTAGAGAAGTTTAGGTCCTACCTCTTAGGATCCCCCATCACTGTGTTCACTGACCATTCTGCACTAAAATACCTCTTCCAAAAACAAGATTCTAAGGCTAGACTGATTAGGTGGGTCCTTCTCTTACAAGAATTTGACCTCACAATCAAGGATAAAAAGGAAGTTGAAAATTTTGTAGCTGATCACCTCTCTAGTATGGAATTCAAAGACAACTCAAATCACCTTTCTGTGTCTGATTTGTTTCCTGATGAACACCTATACTCTCTGAGTGACTGCCCTTGGTATGCTGACATAGCAAATTTCTTAGTGACAGGAGTCATTCCAAAATTATTAGGGACTCAAGCTTGAAGGAAATTTCTTTCTGATCTTAGACATTATGTGTTTGATGATCCATACCTCTATAAGTTCTACCCTGACCAAGTCATTAGGAGGTGTGTTCCAAAATCTGAACAAGAGTCCATCCTTAAATTCGGTCATAGTGAGGCATGTGGAGGTCACTTTTCCTCTAAGAAAACATCTGCTAAGATTCTTCAATGTGGTATCTTCTAGACCACCCTCTCAAGGGACTCCTACACATTTTGTCAAAGCCGTCCTAGGTGTCAACAAGTAGGCTCCATCACAAAAAGGAATCAAATGCCACTCACTCCCATCTTAGTGGTTGAAATATTTGACTGTTGGGGAATTGACTTCATGGGTCTCTTCCCAAACTCTCGGGGATACCTCTACATACTCATAACTGTTGATTATGTCTCAAAATGGGTTGAGTCCATTCCCACTAAGTCCAATGATCATCAAGTTGTAATTCAATTTCTGAAAGATAATATATTTTCAAGATTTGGAATTCCTAGGGCTATAATCAGTGATCGAGGAACCCATTTCTGCAACCGCCCGTTCTCTTCACTCATGTATAAGTATGATATTTCTCATAAAGTTTCCACTGCATACCATCCTCAAACCAATGGTCAAGCAGAGTTAGCAAATAGAGAGATTAAGAAACTTCTTGAAAAAACTGTCAACCCCTCTAGGAAAGATTGGTCTGAGAAACTCTTAGATGCTCTTTGGGCCTATAAACCGCATATAAAACCATTTTAGGAATGTCCCCATATAGGTTGGTTTATGGTAAAGCATGCCATTTTCTAGTGGAGATTGAGCATAAGGCCTTTTGGGAAATTAAGAAAATGGATTATGACCTCTCATTGGCCGAAACAAAAAGAAAATGAGATCTCAATGAACTGGAGGAACTAAGGATGGAGGCTTATGAAAATTCAAGGATCAATAAAGATAGAGTTCAAGACTACCAATCTAGGAATATCAAGGTCAAACATTTTGAACCGGGAAAACTTGTGCTCTTGTATAGTTCAAAACTTCATTTATATCCGGGAAAGTTAAGGTCTAGATGGTCAGGACCTTTCATAGTGCATCATGTATTCCCCCATGGGGCAGTAGAGATTCAAGATCCCACAGGTGGTTACATTTTCAAGGTCAATGGTCAATGGTTAAAACCATTCATTGAATCATTCAATAAACAGGAAATATAGGTTGAGTTAATTGAGCCAACCTATGAACAAGGAAAAAATTGATAGATTTAGGGTCCATGTCGGGCTAACGACGTTAAACAAAGCGTTGTATGGGAGGTAACCCATGGTTTTCAAGTTCCTATCATTTTGTTGTTTTAATAAACTTTATATTTTAAATAGGATTAATTAATCATTTTTCTATTTTAAAAAAAGACTATTGACCTGTTCTTCTATTAAGAGTATGGATGGGTATGAAAGGGGTGCATCATATTCATCCATGTCACGCGGTGTGATCCATGAGTAATACCTTACCCAAAAAATTAAAATAAGACAATGTATCATTAGTTTGATTTAAAAAAACAATAACAAAAAAAAACAAGAAAAACCATAAAAATGATGATACTTGGAATTAAATAAGTCGTTGTGTTGTTTGTTTTGTATGGTTTGTTCTTATTTTTATGGTTCAGGTACTATTTTGGGTGATACATGTTCAATCAAGGAGGTTCCTCCATCCCCCAAGAGATCAAAGGACTAATTTAGAACAGCAAGAACTTCAACTTCAACCACCAGGTGATTTCATTCCATGCTCCTCAGTTTCAATTTCCTTTTTGAACTTCCATTATCTACCTCTACTCCTTCTAAATTTTCATTTCTTCAAACACTGTGGATAGTGTTATTTTATGTTGGGGGGAGATAAAATAAAAAAAAGCTTTTGTGTCAAAAAAAATGAATGATTTGAAAAAAAAAAAGAAGTGTAAATGGAAGGAAAAATTCCTTTAACTTTGAACATGGTAATACACATTGCACACTTTGAAACTGAATATCAAATAATTTAGCATACCCTGATTCTGATTTTAATCCTTGTATAATTTCATGAGCATAGATTTTGGAAAGTGTGGTTTTCCAATGTGATATTTCATCGTTTATATTTTCATCCAAATAAAAAAGATCACAATGCACGTCCTTTGGATAGTGGGGTATTAGTTTGAGTTCATGGGGTCCCCTAAATAAATCACATGGTTTTGGTGATCATTTAAGTTTAATATGAGTATTCAAAAAAAATAAAAAAAATGTGCGTAGAGCAATGAAATGACCTAATGTGTGGCTTTCGACACTTGGGGATCGTGAATCCATAGTTGTCTGACCCAAAGTTAGTAATTTTATCTCTATTTTTGGTAATTTGAATTTTTTTGACTGAGTTAACTCGAGATGATGCCCGAGTATGTGGGCTTCACTTGGTTCCCTAAGGTCTTTGAGCCTAGGAGTCATCGGCAAAGTCTCGCTACAGGGGTTGACTCTTTTGAGTGCAATTTCAATTACCATGGAAAAATTGCAAAAAACAAAAAAAAATTATACAAAAAAATGAATAATCATCTTAATATTGAAATGTGATTCCACCTAGCGCTTCCTTAATTTCCCCCTTGAATAAATATGAACCCCCATGTCTATTGTGATACACAACACATCCTCATACTTAATTGATATTGGATGAAATATGGGAATGAATTTTAGCAAAGGAATGGGCTTGGGCTTGGGATATTCTTATGAAACTATCTTGTATTAAAATATTTTGATGGGTTTCATGATTGTTTGGTATAAGGTTTTTTGGTGATCATTGTGTAATAAAATGTTTTTGGAAAAGGGAATTCGAATTTCATTTTTGATGAGATATATTTTGCTCGGGACTAGCAAAACTCAAGTTGGGGGGGTGTGATTAGCCACTAAATGAGGCTAATATTCATTGTTAATATACATAATATTCATGTTATTTATTATTCATAAACACCATTTTAGTGCATTTTACACTTTGAACATCATTTTACATTATGATTGTAATACCTTCTTAAAATGCGCTATTATGAGATACATTTTTGAACATCATTTGAAGTACCCAATGATTCATCTGATATTAAGGAATCTAATTTTACATATTTAAATTTGATATTTTTGGAAATTTATCTACACTTAAATATGAACATGTTTGATTCAGGTATCAGTGGAGAATTCATGGAGGATGATGGAGATATTTGGAAATTAAAGGAAGCAATTCTGGAGAAGGCAGATTGGAGAACAGCCCACTGATGAGACTGTGGGGCCCAACATACAGGCCCAATTAATCCCATATTTCGTGGGATGCTAGAAGACACGTATAGAAACAAATAACTCGTCAGGAGATAATGCTAATTTGGCCTCCATGGTGGTCATTTAGGCGGGCCAATTTAGAGATAAAATTATGGGCCAGATTTTGCGGCCCAGAAAAACATCCCACTAATTTGACCATATCTCGGAATCCACAACTCCAAATGGTCCCAACTTTTACAGGCGGTTATAAGACATCCGGGGATCCATTTTCTTTTTCTATGACCCACTCTGATGCGGCCATCTAGAAGGTCATCCAAGTGCATCTGTTCGGTTTATGAAAGCTGGCTGCCACCTCGGTTCAAATGTGGAAAAGTCCAAATTCCACAAGCTTTCCACCACCTATGGCCTACCAATATTAATTGAGATGCTTTTTACTATTGGAGTCTTGACCCAAGGGATCAAAAAATTACTATTTAAGGTAGTGGTGTTGTAGGATTTAGGGATCTTTGAGCATCCTTTCATTGTAATGTTATGCGGTTTTGTTGTCTCAAATTTATCTTCCATGTGTAAGTTGTTTTAAATCATCCTTGTTTCTTAATAAAAGTTCTTCTTCTCTTATTATTCTGTTCTTCTCTTTATCACTTTTATACTGTTGGTTCAAGGTGTCAACTTGTTCATACCAAACCTTGTGAGATTATCACACAACGGTGGAGTGATTGTTATTTTATTGCGTTTTTTTTACTTTTCCATTTCCTCCCTTATGAGTCTACTTTCCGCTTCCATTGAAACCATGGGATCAATGGAGGGCTAACCCACTTATGGATTGATCCAAAAGAGTATCAAGGGGTTGTATTGGATGTTATTTATAACCTCATTAATGTATAATCACTTCTTTAATTGATATTTTTATTTGATGGTTTTTAAACTCCATCGTCCTTGTTGAATTTAAGGCCACACACTTCAAGTGCTAATACAAACCTTTACCTTGAAGTGCTCAAAACCATGATCCTTCAAGTGTATAGGTGATTAGTATTAAAGGGTTTAGGCATTAAAACAGTAAGTGATGATGTTTTTTTATTTCCTTAAATGAACCCATCTCAAATTTAAGAAATTGAAATCATTAAAAAGAAAATACGTCCAATCCACCCCGAGCGATAACCTAGGATCAACTCATTCTTTTAATTTGAATTCACTGAAGTCTCTTAGAGTTCACTTAAACCCATCTAAAATCAACCCAAAGTTGACCACTTTATAGCCAAAAAAATCCTTAGAATGTGCTTTTCTATAGGTTACTTCTTAGGTCTCTGTGGATTCGAGAACCCAAGCTAGACTACAAGGACCGTTCTACCTTCATCTCTTGGGTAAATTTGAGCGAGAATCAGTGGGTAAAAGGCGGTAAAATGTTCAGTAAACTTTTTTATATATAATTTTATTATAAAAAATATTCTAATGAATTACATATAACTAATATTGTTATTATGTATCTATTTTGACTTAAAATAAATTTAAATAAAATAATTTATTTATTTAAATAAAAAGTGGGTTTTAAACAACAACAAAGTGTTTTTCACTATTCATCAAAAATTGAAAGTTTTCTGAAAAATAACAAAAATTCACCCTAAACTAATTTTGATATTCTGAATTCAAAAATCAATTCTATTTTACCAATTTAATAACATAGAAGTTTTATTAATTAATTTAAAATTAATTTCCATTGTCAAAACCAAAAGGCGTATTTTTAAGAAATAATAACTATCAAAAGACTGTCACTTGTTTATGTCCAATTTAAAAGTGAAATTACTTAGAATGACCATAATTTGATTAAATGGTATAAATATAATCTATTTATACTTCCAAACCATTAAATTTTATAATTTAATGCTATAAATTATTTTGATTAAAAAAGTTGTTATCAGTTAAAATATAGTATTTTTCAGTATTCACCCAAATATAAAAGTTATCAGAAAAACACAAAAAATTAATTGAAACTAAATTCTAATGTTCTGATTCTATAGAATTATTTTATTTTTTCAAATTGAATGTATAAAAGTTTCAAATATTGGATTTAAAAAGTGTTCTCCATTAAAAGGCGGTAAAATTGTATTCTTTGAAAAATACTTCTTTTATCTAAATAAATGAATTTGTTCTTAGATTATGTCTAAGAAACTTATAATATAGATTCTATTATTATAAGTATTATATAAAGTTCAAAATTTAGTTAATACTATTCATAACCTCTTTTGAATAGCTAGTTTGGTAAGTCGTGGTGCGCTTGAACTCGGTATTGTGTGTAGTGCAAGTTATTGAATTACTTTGAAGAAATAACGTACTATGAAATCTTGGGGTGTTAAAATTATTATTAATTTACCAATATGTAGTTAATAATTCTAGACTTGAGTTACATTATTTTTATAAACATTATTTTATTATTTATATATTTATTATTTAAAATTTAATTTTTAACAATTATATAAATTAAATATTTTGAATTTGTGTCATATTTAGAATAATAATATCCCAATTAGGTAATACGGGTAATTTTTTGTCCATAATCAGTTATTTTACACCCTTATAGACCTTTTTCTGAACATCTCTTTCTATTAACATAATGTTTTGAGTATTAACAAAATTACCACCACTTTTTCCAATAAATGGATCCCTTCAACCCCCAAACCCTCACACCAAAAGATATTAAACGTGAAATAGTTCTAATAAAATCCCTCCCAAAATATGTTTCCCACATTATAAAGGTTTTTTCATCACCAAAAGTCCAATCTATGATGGCCCAATGAGTTGACTTAAGAAGTAAGTTAAAAACTCTTAATCACTCAATTTTCATTTCTTTTCCATTATTTATTCTTATACCGCTTAAAAATATAAATTGATCATGATAAGATAATTATTTTTTTATAAAAATTATACTTAAATATTATTATGTTAATTTAATTATCATTATCTACCTTCCTATGAATGATTAAGATATTTCTCATTCGTACATGCAGACTACCACCTCCACGAATGACATAATACGTTTTTCATCACCATCACTCATGGATGTATACATATATATGTATTTTTTGAATATGTATTATATTTATAACATAATTATGATTTATGGAAGATATTTTATTGTATACATTATTTATTTTATCCTTTTAAAAATGAAAATAACATTGATATGTATGTGCATACTACCACCTTCACGAAGCTAAGTATTCAATTTTTTATTATCTACTTTCATGGATGGTCCTAGAACATTATTTAATAAATAAGTGTGATACTAAAAATATTATTAAGATTATGTTACAATGGACAAGGTTTAAATAATATAATCATTCGATCAAATCATGCGTGAAAAATGAAATTTTAATCACAAAAATACTGATTTTATTGATAAATTATTAATAAATAGTCAATTAGAAATTACATGTTAATTAAATATATTATGAAAACTGTTAATATGGTTATATTATATATATATAATAAATTTAATTTTATTATATATTAGGTTAGATCATGTATGAATTATGTCGGAAATTAATGTAAGTGTTTTTGTTAAAATCTCACTTTTTATCAGGATTGTTTATGTTTCAATTTATATTTTAAAATTATGTGATATTAAATTATAAAAACAAAATATATTATTCATATATTGTTACTCTCATAGTTTACTTGTCTTTTTAGCATTTCCCCCATGGGTTCAAGAACAGTTAAAATATAAATCTTATACGAAAAACCAAACAAATTCTCTTCTTTTGGCTAGGAACATTTTTCTTCCATGTTAATGTTCATCAAATTGTTTTATTGATATTTGTATTTATGAATAAATTTATGAAATTTTAAATTTATAATAAATAATAATATTTTTATATATAATTAAAATGATGTCTTCAAATTATTTCTTTATTACTCACTTTTGACTTTCTTTATAGAAGTGTTAAAAGAGTGGGTTTTAATATATAATACATGAATCGATTTTCTAGCTACCATGTCCATTTTTAATCATATAAATTCCATTCCTTGTTTCTATGGTTTCTTAAATATAATTTCATTCCCATTCTCTAGTCATATTTTATTTTTTAAAATAAACCAAAACCAATATATATTTATGGTTGTTTTTCCAAAGCATATTTCCAATGCTATTATAAAATAAATTTTCATCTATTTAATCTTCCTTTATGTATTGTTATCATTTACTTGGGATATGTTTTTATGACGCCATATACATTATATCACTATATTTATTATGATTATTATAATTTAATGATGTTTTCATGAAACCAAATTCATTTTGTTGGTTCAATTGGGTTATGATGGAATACTGAATCAATTTGTGATCATATGGGACACACATCTATGGTTTTAAATATGTTAAGGGTGGGTTTGGAAACACATAAACATATAATTCATAGGGTAATGAATGATATATCATGAGTTAATATTAAAGGGATTATGGAGTAAATATAATCCACTATGGAAATCTATTCACTATATTTATGGGAATGGGTTGATAACTCAATCCACTATGGGACTCTTTACACTATTTTTTTGCAGTTTTGGAAGTCATGCATGAATAATAAAATTATTTTACAAGCTTATTTGAATTCAATAAACTTATTTCTTAAGGTTATAATATTATCTCATAGATCATGAATGATTTTTGAGGATTCAACACTCTTATTACCCTCTCTTATATTACATTAAATCCTTTGTCGTGGATCTTGATTTATGGTCAATGAATTGTTGGGTATGATTTCAGAAGATTTTATTGAGTTCTTATTCTATTATGATTATCTTATTCTCACTTATTATTATTGATTTATATCTTTCTTGATTACCCTTATAGAGAATATGATCCCACTTCTTCGTATATTTCCATTTCACTAGGTTATGAAGGAATATATTATCTGGGATATGTATAATAAAGGTAATAATTGACAATAACATGTGGGATATATTTATTATTATTATAAAATAAGATTATTATATTTTAGGACTCCATATAAACTAATACATTTAAATTTGGGGAAGTGTATTTCTAAGATATGGAATGAATTGTAAAAACCAGGAAATTCCGTGATTTTTTTAAATACATGTGAATTTTACGAGTCCGTAGTTTCTAACGACACCTGATTCTGAGGCCCGGTGTGCCCTGAATCAATTTCTAAAGTTTATTTAGGGTACGTTTAGTAAACTTACAAGAATGATTTTATATCTTTTGAACCAGTGCTCGAAATTGAAATCTGAGGGTACCATTGAACTCGTAGCAACGATATTCGGTTAAGGAGACCTTTACCGTAGTTGCGTTTTATTGAGATTGGAAGTTAATTTTTGGGATTTCTAAATAAAATAAAATAAAAATATGTGTAGCATATTTTTATTTGATTGGTGGTTAAAACCACCAAGTGGAGGTGAGTGGTGGGGCTAACCACACCCTAACCTCCCTTTAGAGGATGTTTTTAGGTGGGGCCCACCTGAACCCTTTAACTCATCTAACACCCATTTAAACCCTTGAGCTCCCCATAAATGGGGGAAACTCTTGAACTCCCCCATAATGCTGCCAACACACCTAAAAATTAATTAATGGCTCAATTAATTAATCTTTTTGAAATCTTTTGAAATTATTGCCAACAATAACATAATAGAGAAACCTATTATTTTATTTTGGTAGGTTGGAAACTTTCATTTGGGTGGGACTTTGAGAGAGGACTTGGTAGATTTGGATAACTTCTTCCTATAGACAAAGAACACGAAAAATGATCCTCATCTCCGAAGAATGACAAACACCATCTTCGATCTTCATCCAAGCCAAAAGAGAAGGATCTGCTTGCGAGGAACGTCAACGACGCTTTATCCTCAGACGTTTCTGACATCAATGAATCGACGTCCGCCCTATTCTCGTGACTTTGTCAACGAACAATCGTCAAGCAAGGTAGGGGGTTTTTGACTTGTTTATATTTCTGAACATCATCGTTCAAATTTATGGATGAGAACTGAATGATAACACCATAATGAGGAGGGTTCAGACCGCACGAATACGGCCCGACCCTCCCCCTTTGATTACACTTGTAGATGACGATGGAGGCGGAGCGACGGCGGCCTGTGTCGGTCCGGCCGTGAAGGAAACCGACAGCACAAGGATGCCGGAAAAGGCGTGACACCGTCGTGCGGCATGGAGGAGCTGAGGGACGCGGCCAAACCTGGCCGCAAAGGAGAAGGCGGGGCGCCATTGCGCCGCACGGAAGACCATGGGGTCGCGACTAGGCCGGGCTGAGATGGTGATGACGCGGAGTCGTCGTGCCACATGGTGGGCAATAGGTCCACGGCGTCGGCGCGCCGCGGTGGAGATGCGGTGGCGGCCGGCCTGGTCGACCGCCGTGGAGCCAGAGCAGCTGGACGCTTGGCCATCCAAAAGGAGCAGGACCCCATAGGATCCCGTATGTGCGGGACCGGCGCCTCATGGCGCTGGTTCGGTCCCCCCAAATGGTTATACCATTCAGGTTCTAGGGGGCGCGTGCTACCCTCGGGGCATGGATATGGCATGCCTCTTGGTTGCCCTCGGTCGGGCCACCCTCCGCCGGGCTTCCCTCAGCAGGGCCGACCATGGGCCGGGTGGCTTTCGGTCGGGCCGCCCTCGGGTTGGGCCACCCCTTTAGGCCGGGCCGCCCCCTCGGGCCAGGTCGTTCCCTCAGACCGGGTCGGACCCATGGACCGGGTCGGACCCACGGACCAGGTCGGACCCGCGGACCGGGTCGGATCCTGGTACGGACCAGGTCTGGTCAGGTTGGTCTGGCTGGGCCGGACCTGACCCGAACCCAGTTGACCTATTTCACCTTTTCATCCGTATTTTGGTCTACGGGTGTCTGAATGATGAACCGTCTAAGGAAATGGAAGGCATAGAGAAGGAAAGATCTTTTAGAATACCCCATTTGAGGTTTGGACATAGTTGGGGTACGGCGGGGATGGTTTGAACCTAAAAACCAACCGGGCCCCTAGAACGGAAAAGCTAATAACTCATAGACCTGGCATCTGATTGACGTTCCGTCTATCACGTTGGGTTCCTTATGATGAGACAGAACTACAGGATACATCAACTCGTGACTTCATGGTATTTGATGTATCGAAACTTAACTCGAGGAGCGAAACCTCCCGGAATCGAGCGTGATGTGTGCGGAAACTCTATGGATGGCTTCGATTGAGACGATAGGATCCTACGTAGACCTACTACTGTACAAGGATCCTACGTGGCTTCGACAACGACGATACTATACCAGGATCCTACATTGGTTCTACATCGATGACAACTGTACTAGGATCCTCCATGGGTTTGATAGTGATAACTTTTGTAATGGGATCCTCTGTGGGTTCAACAGCGCTGATACTATTCCAGGATCCTATGTGGGTTCGACAGAGGAGATGATTCAAAGGCTATATCATTTCATCTCTACCCCTCTTTATGATTTTTATACCTGAGTGAGATGAGTCTTGTCTTTCAATCATTATCATCGAGGTGATTGAATTTACTTCATTTGTGGAATGGGTTGTGCATGGGATCGAGTGTTGGAGACAGATTATGATTGGTAACTTAGGTATATATATGGGCATATACCTAAGTAGGGATTATTGATACTTCGTGATTGCATATTACTATTGTGGTTTATCCTTAGTGGATTCTGGGAGACCTTCAGGGGTCTCGGGGTCCCCTACTGAGTATTGTTATACTCACCCCTGCACGGGATTCATCGACACCTTGTTGTGTTCTGTGCAGACGATGGTCAGCAGTTATCGAGGCTGAGAGTGATGGCTGGAAGGCTACTCGGAGCTGGACTAGACAGGATGAACCTCAGCGACGAGTTGATCGAGATCTATACCTACCCTTCAGGTAGGATTCCTTGACAGACGACCCAGGATCTGTTTTTCCTTTTTACTTGTACTTGTACTCGTTTTTCAGTTCGGTTTGTATACTGGCCCACATACTTTCATCGCACCTTTTTTTCAATATTAGTACAGGTTGCTTCTACTTCTTGCATTCAATCTGTGTGTGATAATGGTTTAAAGGCAATGCCTTCCTTTTCTTATTAGGGATTCTCCTTTAGTGCTAGTCCTTATCCCCTTGATGATGGAAGGCGGTCTTGGGGTAGTCACGACATGGGCCCGAGGAAGGTTCATGACAAATTGTTATCAAAGGAGTCGGTTTTACCGAAGAACATGGACATTGATTCTATTAATGTCAATACGTTAAGTGATTGGGGTGTGGTTATCAGTTTTGGGAAACCGGTGTTTGTGCAGCGGCCGACGTATCCACAGACTAGGACTCTGACTTCTGATTTCCGACTCAGTGCACGAAAACACTGATTGCGTGTGTGTTTCCATTGTAAAGTTTTCTTCGTTATTACTTTGTGTCATCTCACCAGGTATATTTTTTGACTATGGCGCACATTTTTCTTTTCATGATGGCCCCACGAAGGCAGCCACCCAGGGTTCTAAGTTTTGTACGAGATGGTAGTTGTAACACCCTGAGATTTTATGAGATATATTATTTTTAATTTCATTGATGTCTTCTATTGTACACTACACCACGATTATCATTTACTATATTCAACACCATGTTAGCTTGCAGTATACGCAACATTATTCTTGGCTAATGTTACACACAATTTCAAGTTTGTTTTGTGGAAATTATTCTACACAACATTAAGTATAGACTTTGTTTAATTTATAAATGAAATAAGTTTTAATTATTTTATACACAACACCAAAGGGAGCTTGCACTACACGTAGTCCTGACTTGGCTTGCATTCCACGCAATCGTGACCTTCCTCGATAGCGTGTGTAGTACACAATATCGGGTTTCACTAAACAATGATATATTGTTATTATGAACTAGGCATTATGAATAGTATTAAATAAATTTTGATTTTTATAACATTATTATTCATCTTAAACATTTTCTAGAACATATTAAGCAAACAAAATAAATTTTTCCGGTAAAATAATTATTTTTCAAAAAATGCATTTTTGCGGCCTTTTGATGGTGCAACCACATTAAATATAGTTTTTGACATGTTTATAAGTTCAATTTGACAAAATAAAGTTATTTTCTGGAATCATGATATAAAAATTTACTTTTCAAAAATTTTTCATATTATTCTGATAACATTCATATTTTAATGAATAGTAAAAACACGCTATATTTTAATTAAAAACAAATTTTTTCATCATAATAATTTATATGGTTAAATTATAATATATAATGGTTTTAAAGTATAAATAGAATATATTTATACCATTTAATATAATTTATGTCATTAGCATTGATTTTACATTGAATTCATATGTAAAATCATTTTAATCTTTTGCAATGTTTTAACTTTTAAGACTCGTTTTCTTAATAACGAGATTAATTTTAAATTAATTTCGGAATATTATGTGTTTTAACTTTCGAAAAATTTATTACATATTTGGAATCAGTAGGTCTAAATTATGTTAATAGGCTACTTTTTATTATTGGGCACTATGAATAGTAACTACGGTAAATTTTATTTACCATAGTTAAAGATAAATCGGGTAATTATGGGTAAATATAATATTATAAAATTATCCTAACACTTGTCTTAATATAATTGGAGGATTTTATTTCATCCTAAAACATACATGGGTCAAAATGGAATCTATTTGAACCCACTTGGATGTGATTAAGACCTTTAATTTATTTTATTTATAGGAAATTGAAATATGTCTCACTCAAACATTAATAATTAAAGTATTTTTAATATATGGTTATAAAGAATATAAATTCAATTATAAATACTAATTTTAATGATAAAATATTTTTCTCTATTATGGAAATTTATTTATAATTTTTAAGAAATATTTATTTACCATAATAGCTTATACATTAATGATGCAGAAATTATTTACTTAGTAAAGAAACAATAATATAGTTTTTATTAAAGTAATAATACCCATCAAAAGGCCCAACCACTTGACAAAAACTTATTGGTCGAGTATATCTATACCATAAGCATCCAAGGGTCTACTTAGGGACCATTTGGAGTCGTATAGAAGATATTAGGACATTTATATTGTTTTATTTTAAATGATGTCAAAGTTTTCACCTTCATAATTTAATATATATAAAAATTTAAATGTTGTTATTTTAAGATGATAAATTTGAGTAAAAGTATTATTATAAAATATAATATATTTATATTCATCATAGTATTTTATTTTAAATTTTATGCAACAAATAAGTATATTAAATAATTATAAAAAAATGTTGTAGAAATTATTTCATTAAGAGAAATATCAAACAAATGGTTTTAAAAATATTAAATTAATTATTATATGTAATAATTAATGTTTTACACAAATTTTCTAGATTAATATGACATGTTAAAAGTATATTAATTATTTTGGTTTGAATATATCCTCTGTGTGTATTTTATTTTAATTCCAATAAATAAATAGTGTCAAAATTGACACTATTGTTATTTTATAAAAATAACATATTATAAAATTGTTTAAAAATCCCAAAAATATTTAAAAATTATAAATTGAAATTTATATGGTCTAAAATGACATAACGTATCCAATTATAGACAATTCAAAACACATAAGTAATTATTTATAAGAATTTAAATTTTAGAATATTATTACCACAAATAACATTAAATAGATTAAATAATGATAAATCCAGTTGATAAGGTTTAAAATAAATTAAAACATGTCTAAATTTTATTGGTTGATGAGATTTTGACACTATATAATCTCATCTTAGAATTGAGTCATTTTTGGTGGTTTTTAAGTGGTGTTTGAATTTATTATAAATTAATAGTTTTGAGGTTTCCAATGGTGCCCCTATCCTCCCTTATAAAAGGGCACCTCCTCGATCTCCTCTTTACACAATTTTGAGCCTTCAAGCTTTCCCAAACCCTGCCAATTTCTCTTATCAACCTTTCTAGTTATATCATAGTGGTTTTTTTCTTCTCAAAAGAACAACCCTAGTTCCCTATGTGAAATTTTAAAAAGGCACGTCGAAAAAGAGGTAATCTCTTCTACTAATTCATTCAAGTTTATTTCTTATTCTACATCCACTTCTTTAGTTGTTTCATTATAAAGTAATAACATAAGAATTAATTATATACATATATGTTATTATAAATATGAAAAAACCCTATTTCACCTTCTATCCATCCTACAGAAAATGAAATCACCACATGTGCGTATATACGGAATACCGTCTCCAAGCCGTGGTGTAATCTGTTTTCCACCACCACCTTAGATGGATGGTTATAATGGTGTAAATAATAACTATATAGGATTATTATAACATGATACTAATTCTGAGATATTATATCATCCACTCTAATTCCATTCAATAATTATTGGAACGATATCATCGCTCGTCCATACATACGGATTACCATCTCCACGACGCGATGAGATTCATTCTCCATGTTAACCATTAAAGAATAATTATAAAGTATATATAATGAATAATAATGAAATATATGACATAATAAAGCTACTGTATTTATGAAGATTCATATATATGTCATCTACTTACTTCCATTCAAGTCAATAAGGAAAGGAAAACATCGTTCTTTTGTACGTACAGCCTACCATCTCCATGAACGATGTATTTAATTTCATTTATCTATCTATTATATATATATATATATATACTGAATATATATGATATATAAATCATTATTTACATTCTGGAAGTAATTAAATCCTGATATAAGTAAGAATATATCAAGAAAAACAAGTCCAAACACGTACAATAAATGAAACGATTTTACCCAAAACACTACTTTAAAATGGAATTGACAAATGAATGGTTAATATAAAGTCTTAATTGAATCATATATGATATCATAAAAAATATTATGATTCTGTTATGAGATAATAATATGTTTAATCCCACTATACAGATGTCTCGGACACATACATAAGAAATTTGACATAAGGTAAGGGATAATTATTCCAATCTCGTACTTATCCTGGATTGTTTATTCGTAAGTATTTACTGGGGTTATTGTTATCATCCATGTCCATGTTTTATAAAAATGTTCTAATGTATGTTTAAAGTCCTTTTTACCCATTTTTTTCTTTTACCACATGTTATGGAAGGAATGTTTCTTTTGTTCTCCATACAAGGAACTTTTTGACTTTTCCAACAAAAGTATGAGGAGAATGTTCTTTTTAACTTATACAGCATGAACAAATTTTTACAGTTTCATAACGCCTTATTTTCATGAAGCTTACTCTACAAGATTTCATGACTATTTTCAACAAAAAACGTTTCTTTTAAAATTTCATGGCATTTTGAGAAAAACAAATGATTTTGAAGAAGAAATGATATTTTACTCAAGAATTCATTTCAAGTGTTTTATCAAAACTATTTTCCATCTAAGATGAAATTATTTAGTATGTTTATGTTTCAAGTCTAATTTCTCTATTATTTACATGGTTTGATTCTTCTTATTATGAAATTATATCCATTTGTTTTATATGGATTATGTTATGTTGGGATGTTTTTTATGAAACCCATTTTCTTTATTGGGTTATGATGAATGATTTATGTTTATTTTGTGGCACATGAAAGAATGATTTCATTATGAGATGGGTTGGACCAATATATCCTTCCAAATCATTGGGTAATGATTTATATCTCATGAGACAGACATGGATGGAATGTCAAGTGAATCGGGTTTTGTAATACAGGGGTGGAACGACAAGTAAACCCGGTTCGGCAATGGACTATTTCCACTATGATGGTCTTGGAAACAATGAATTGGATACTATGGAAATCATAACATGTGATTAATGATTTTCCATAATTAAATGTTTTATTCCCATTCTATTTCATCATGATTAATGTTCCTTTATGATCAATTCTTTATGTACTGCAAAGAAATATGTCATTACTCCTGACTTTGAGGTTTTATGTTCATGTTTTTATGTTCAAATGTTTATGGATTGTTTTATGTTATCCATGTTTACCATTACTGAGTATTTTAGCTCACCACTTTTTATGTTTCCTTTTCCCCAAGATATAAAGAAATATTTTAGGTAAGAAAACCAAAGGGGGTATCTTTATGGAAGATGTTGAAGATATTTCACCAGGATTAGAAGATTTTGTTTTGAGTTTCCAAAGACACTAAAGTAATATGGTCTTTGGGCGTCTGTTTTTCTCATATATTATGAATTCCAAAAAATTAATGTAAGGTCTATGTACGTCAAACTTTGGGTCTCTACAGTTGGTGTCAGAGTGGAGGTTCAGTCAACCTTCGGAAACTAGGAAGCGAAATGTCACGAACCAACCCGGGTCGACCCTGAACCGGTCACCCGAGCCGGTCCGCGACAAGTCCCGAGGGGCGTTCCCGATCCCCCCGGGATGGCAACCAGTGCCGGGCATTAAGACTTGATCGTTGGGAACGATTTCAGCCCAAAACAAAAGTAAATAGAACAGAATAAACAAACACTAACAGCGGAAAAGAAATAAAAACCACACAACCACGTACCTCCATGTGACCTCTCAGGTCACCACCCAACTAGAGAGCAACCTCGCTCCAACACTGAGCGACTCAAAACAGAAGACCTGCGACTGAAATGGTAAAAGATAGGCGTGAGCACAAAAGTACTCAGTAGGTGAACCCCACAACAAATCCCAATGCACCGCCAGTAAATAAAGAATCTACATAATCCAGGTTTGAACTATAATGTATAAAAGTAATTTTTCATAATGTTTTACTTGAAAATCAACCACGAGACATTTCCCTTATTCTCTTTCAAAAGTTAGTTCCATATCCTTAGTTTTAAACTCGTTCTGAAAAGCAAGGTGTTACATTTTCAAATCTAACCCAAAGCGAATAAAGCATTTTCATAAAAAAAAAACCATTTTTTCTCAAAGTCTAACAGTATAGGCTGTGAAATATGACTGAAAGAAAACAAGCAGGGAAAACAAGTGCAAGTAAAGGTAAACAGGTAAGGAAAACCAAGTGCAAGTACGAATAAACCAGAAGTTATCAGTAATAACCATGGGTGATCCTGAACATCCCTAGAAAACCCCTGGACGTACTCGGGTTCAGACTACCTGCCGGCATGGTACTCCATAGTCAATAACCAACTGGCCGCCCTAACAGCCAACCAGTGGCACATCCCTCCTGGCATGTCTGTAACTCCAGGGGGTACTAACCCGTCTAATCAGGGTTAGCAAGCAACCGTCACTCGATAATCTACAAGACGCCCAGGAACCCATAGTAGTTTTTGTAACACTGTGTAAGTGGGAGACCCGCGCACGCGTGACTCATCTCACCGCACTTGCCAACCCCTTACACGGACATCGCTACACGACAACCCTCGAAGGGAAGTCCCCCTGTAGAAATGCCCTCACAAGTACGTATATATATATATATAATCACTTCACATTTGATAAAGTGCCAACCGGGCCGTCATGTCACTTACATTTTGATCATCTAGGACCAAAGCATTTTTAAAGAGGGATGACACACGTCATTTCATTGAAAACCAGAAACGCACTTAGAAATTTATTTAAGAAACTCAAATCAGCATCTTAAACCTGGAACACATTTGTTTCACAAGTAGAGTCACTTTCCAATCACCAAACGCACCCCACTTTTATCAAGAGCCAAACGGGCCTTTAATCATTTTTTTGAAGGAACACCATTTCCCAAATGAAAACCAAACTTTTGTTCGCGTAACAAAGGAAAAAATCTTTCATCAACCAAGAGCCACACATAAGGTTTCCAAAACAAGTTCAAAGGTCACACGTCGTTTTCTCTAATTAAGGTTCTAAGAAAACACCATTTTCCATAAACAATACATCTACAAATTTACACACGCCAAAAACATTTCAAAACACAATTTAACATGACTTTCATTATTCAGGAAGAACCATCTAGCAAAACTACCATGGAAGCACATAATTAAATCCAAGAAAACGCTTTTAATGAAACGCTAGAATTAAAACAACTTTTATCATCAGCAGATCACCAAACTATAGATAACTACTTAATAATACTTTTGAATTTGCTGAAGCTTAATAAAAAGTCAAGGAATAAATAAATTCTAAATTTAAAGGAGAGTGCAAAGGGAGACCTACCTCAAGATCCAAGCGCGGCAGTAAAACGACCTTGGAACCAAGGCGCGATGACACGACGTGTATCCGAAGCCACGTGATAAAGTCCAACACTCTCGAAACTGAGGCGCGGAGACGGCGGAACCTCGAAAACAAAGCGCAGCGATGGCACTCTCTCGAAAAAGCCCCGCGTGGGTCCTAGAACAGAAGACCGTAGAACGGGTTCAACGATCAATAATAATAATAATAATAGCAGTAACCAAAATATAATGTTAATATCAGTATTGATGTAATAACAATAATAATATAGTCGTAACAATGACAATAACAATAATAATATAATTAGCATAATAGTGATATATCAATAATAGCAATAATAATAATATCATAATATTAATACAATAATAATAATAGGAACAATGCCAATTTAATATAATCATAATATATTAATAATATAATAATGATAATAATATAAAATAATGTCAACATAATAATATTAATAATAATAATATAATGACAATAGCATAATAATAATAATAATTTAATAATAATAATAATAATATCATAACATAATAATAATAATAAAAACAATATGATAATAATTAAAATAATAATAAATATATTAGTAATAATAATAATAATAATAATAATAATAATATTAATAATATGTTAGTAATCATAACAATAATAATAATAATAATATGAAATGTTAATATCAATAATAATAACAATAAAAATGATAATAATAATATAATAATAATAATAATAATAAAGTAATATTAACATAATAATAATAATAATAAAATAATATTAACATAATAATAATAATAAAACAATAATAATAATAATATAATAATAATAACATAATTGTAGTGTTATTAATATGATAAAAAAATAAATAAATCGTTATAAAATTAAAATTAACAAACAAACAAAAATGAAAAAAAAGGAAAAGAAGAAAAACTTACAGGCTGGGGGGGGTTCGCGTGGGAGGCGGCGGAGCAGGGAGGCCAGGGCAGGGCGCGGCGGGGCGAGGCGGCAGGCCGGGACAGGGGTGCGGGTCGGCGCAAGGCGGAGGAGCAGGGAGCAGGAGGGGTCGCGACGGGGCTCCGGCTTGGGCGAGGAGGGCGCGCGGCGGTCGGCTTGGCAAGGAGGGCGCGCGGCGGTCGGGTGGCCGAAACAGGCAGGAGGGCGGTCGGCGAGCAGGGGAGAAACGGGGAGGAGGCCGGCGGTCGGCTCAGCAGGGGGTGAGGCCGGCGGTGCGGCTTTGGACGCAGGAGGCAGGGCGGAGCAGCGGGGGTTCGCGGGTGAAGCGAGGCGAGCCGGGACGGGGTGGAGGCCGGGAGCGGCGAGCTCGGTGGGGGGTCGGACGGCAGGGGCTGCGGCGACGAAGGGAGCCGGAGTCCGGGTGCTGCGCGAGGGGACGGCCGAGGCCGGGGCGGAGAGCGCCGGACGAGGCCGGGGCACTGGGAAGTCGGGTGCAGGGAGGCGGAGCGCCGGACGGTGACGGCTGGGTGCGGCTGAGAGGAAGGAGTCCAGGGCGCGGCGGGGCGAGACGAAGAGGGTGCGAGGCCGGAGGAGGTGCAGAACCAGCGGTCGCTGGTGGCCGGGAGCGGGCTGCGGGGCAAGGCCGGGCTGAGATCGGGGGAGGATGGAGAGAGAGAGAGAGGTGAGGGAGAGAGGTGGCTACGGGGAGAAAAGGGGTAGGGTTAGGTTAAACAAAATACTATATATATATATATACATAATCAATAATAATAATAATAATTATAATACTAATAATAAAAATTAGTCACTCATAATAATAATTATTATGACCAAACATTTAAAATAATGCAATCATTTAAAATAACACCCATATATATATTTACACATATATAGATGTGTATATACCTACAAACACATACACGCAATTACAATAAACACATATATATGTATAAACATATATAGACCTAAACATATATATGCATATATACACATATAGACATATATATATATATATATACACTTATACACGGAAAATAACCACAACAATAGTAACTCAACTCAAATAGTAATAATAATAATAAAAAGTCAACATAAAAGCTTTAATATTTAAAACGCCGGGTGGACACATCGTCACCCGGGCCGAATGCACGATCACCGCTAGCGGTGCGATGACCGCGCACCGACGTGAAACCACCAACCACAATTAATCTTCGAAAAATTTAAACCGGGACCAAGAAAGAAGGAAAATTACGGACGTCCGCGGTCGGGGTGTGACAATTCTCCCCACCACAGACACTTTCTGCCCCCAGAAAGTCACCAGGTTACAAGTCAGCCAAAAACCAAGCCCATGCCCAAACAGAACTAAAGGAACTGAAGCAAACTGAGGTTCTCGGGGATGACCTTACTCTACACAGGTCACACCCGACCGATTCAAGAGAAAACTGGGGTCCGAGATCGAGGGGAGAACACGAAGGGGTTCTCCCCACCACAAGATCATATAATTAAACCCAAGATCTTAGATATTTAAGGTACACACCCTTTATTATGTTGTTTCCAAGCATGATTTTTTCTTCTCACACTATTCTCTTTGGGTTTTAGAAAATGTCTAGAAACATGAAGATTCATGTTAATAGAGAATATGATGTACAATGGAATGATATTCTTCATGAGCTACCAAATGAAACTGTATTTGGAAGGCAAAACATCGTTATTATAACTAATCAAAAATCTCATAATATGATCAATAATCTCAACATGGGTAAGATTCTAGACTCAGCTAATAAGAGAAAGATGGAGTTTCATGATGATCATAGAGGAAAGAAAGTTCAATTTCCCTCATGTAAGTCATGTGGGAAGAGGCATCAAGGAGAATGTTTCAAAAGATCTGGAAGATGCTTTGGGTGTGGAAAATAAAGACACAAAGATAGTAATTGCAAAGGAAAATGTTCAGTTAACACAATGGATAAGGATAAAGTTATTGCTAAGACATCAAAAATGGTTAAATGTTTTAAATGTGGAATGTATGGGAATTATACAAACCAATCCCCTAAGGGAAAATCTCATGAAGATAATCAGCACGGTCGCATGGTTAGTATTTATGTTGATGATGATGAAGACACTACAAATGATATATGAGATGATAGAAGTGTTGAGGAATAAAATGATGAAGCTCGGTCAATGGTTTGAGAAGGTAGTGGAATGATTGCATGTTTATCAAGAATAATGTATGGTACTATGGAATAAAGAAAAATCTAAGGATTGTTACACTATTGAATTTCCTTGAATATTTGAAAGTATATGATGAATGGTACTGGTAACCATGAAAAATGATTGAAATATTTTTGGAAAGTAGATGATATGCGCATAATGAAGGGATAAGTAGAAAATAATATTTTTTGATATTATTAATGTGCTCATGACTGATATAAAGACAAAGTGACATCATGGTTTGAGTATAAATAATTTTTGGGATTTTGGTATGTGGAAAGAGTTAACTTTTAACATCATTTTTGTTTTCAATAAGGTTCTATAGTAATTCATGTTCCAAGAGAATAAACGATTAAGGTATTCACATGTTTGAAATGCGATCAACAGGATATATCTTGTGATATATTGGGGATAAATGATGGTATTCACATGCTTGGATGATGATATTTCTAGTAATCATTTTCTTTATAAAATTAGCTTGGATAGAAGTATTTTGGATAAGCCTAAAGATTTGAAATTCATTATGCTAGACATAAGATAATATTGTTTAAGGATAGAACGTTTTTCGATTTTATTCCTCGAATGTTATAATAGTGTAGTTTTAGAAAAAGGAAAAAATGTAGGATGGAAGACAACCCATCACGTCGGAAAATATTACATGAATCAAACCCATAACAAAAGTGCGACATGCCTTTATCGCCTACCACTGGCCTACAGTAAGTCCCTGGTTAGTAGAAACTAGTTTTATTTTGTTAAGTAGGATGATAGATGAAGTCTAAGTCCTTTTTTGGAACTATATACAATTAATCTCACCATAGATGGATGTTTGAGACAGATGTAATGACCTATAATTCTATCTAATGATCTTTTAACACTTCACGAATGACAAATTCAACTTCATTTCTTTAAGATATGAAGTGGAAATTATTCAAGGCACGAGCAACTGTGAGATTTTACCAAAATAAAGTAAGTATTTCTTTTTCAAAAATTATTCAACATTTGGGAAAAGATCTTGAAAACCAAAAATGTTGTCCTAGTGCCCTCATATCTGATGAAAGAGATGGCACCTTAGATCATCAAAAATTTATGGCTTTGTGATTGTTTGATTTTTCATAGCCATGTCCTCTACAACCCTTCAGTAGATGTTTATAGTTATATTTCTTTTCCATATCCATATTTTCACCTACGTTCTCCTATGTGGAAACCCATTGATGAGTTAATTTGGGTAACCGTTATGTTTCATACTTTACATTTAAAAATGAAGTTTTATTATTCCTTTTTACGATGCGAGTTTCTATGAATGAAACTTTCAAGTAGTAAACATTTTATAACCCCGACGAATTTCGAGGGAGAAATTAATTTTAAGAGGGGTAGAATGTAACACCCCTAGATTTTATGAGATATATTATTTTTAATTTCTTTGATATCTTCTATTTTAGACTACACCAAGATTAGCGTGTATTATACACAACACCGTATTAGCTTGCAGTATACGCAACACTATTCTTGGCTCGTGTTACACACAATTTCATGTTCATTTTGTGGAAATTATTCTATGCGACATTAATTATAGATTTTGTTTAATGTATAAATGAAATAAGTTTTTATTATATTATACTCAACACCAAAGGTATCTTTCACTACACGCATCCCTAACTTGGCTTGCATTACACGCAATCACGACCTTCCTCGATAGCATGTGTAGTACGCAATACCAAGTTTCACTAAACAACGATATATTATTATTATGAAATAACTGTATTGAATAGTATTAAATAAATTTTTAATTTTATAACATTATTATTCATCTTACACATTTTCTAGAACATGGTATGAAAACAAAATAAAGGTTTTGGGTAAAATATGTATTTTTCAAAAAATTCAGTTTTGCCACCTTTTGATGGTGCACCCACATTAATTCTAGTTTTTGACATGTTTATAAGTTCAATTTTTCAAAAAAAAAAATTGAATTATTATATAAAAAATTACTTTGGGTAAATTTTTCTTATTATTCTGATAACTTTCATATTTTTATGAATAGTAAAAACATGCTATATTTTATTTAAAAACAACTTTTTTCATCGTAATAATTTATTTTGTTAAATTATAATATTGAACGGTTTTAAAGTATAAATAGAATATTTTTACCATTTAATATAATTTATGTTATTATAATTAATTCTTCATTGAATTCATAGGTAAAATCACTTCAATCTTTTTCAATGTTTTACCTTTTAAAACTCATTTTCTTAACAATGAGATTAATTTTAAATTAATTTCTGAAACTTATGTGATTTGAATTTGGAAAAATAGATTCCATATTTGGGGTCATTAGTTCCAAATTATATTAATAAGCTACTTTTTATTTTTGGGCACTATGAATAGGAACTACGGTAAATTTTATTACTATAGTGAAAGGTACATTGGGTAATTAAGGGAAAATATAATATTATCAAATTACCCTAAAACTTTTCTTAATATAATGGGATGATTTTATTTCATCCTAAAACATACTTGGGTCGAAATGGAATCTATTTGAACCAACTTGGATGTGATTAAGACCTTTATTTTATTTCGTTTAAAGGAAAGTGAAATATGTCTCACTCAAATAATAATAATTAAAGTATTTTTAATATAAGGTTATACAGAATATAAATTAGATTATAAATACTCATTTTAAATCTATATTGTTTTTATTTTTTATGGTAATTTATTTATAATTTTTATGAAATATGTAATTTCCTTAATATCTTATACATTAATGATGCAGAAATTATTTACTTAGTGAAGAATCATTAATATAGTTTTTATTAAAGTAATAATACCCACAAAAAGGCCCACACACTTGATCAAAACATATTGGTCGAGAATATATATACCATAAGCATCCACGGGTCGAATTTGGGACCATTTGGAGCTGTATAAAAGATATTAGGACATTTATATTATATTATTTTAAATGATGTCAAAGTTGTCACCTTCATAATTTAATATATATATATATAACAATTTATATGTTGTTATTTTAAGATGATAAATTCGAGTAAAAGTATTATTATTAAATATAATATATTTATATTCATAATAGTATTTTATTTTAAATTTTATTCAACAAATAAGTATATTAAATAATTATACAAAAATGTTGTAGTAATTATTTCATTAAGAGAAATATCAAACAAATGGTTTTAAAAATATCAAATTAAATATTTTATGAACTAATTACTCTTTTCCAAAAAAATTCTAGATTAATATGACATGTTACAAGTCAATTAAATATTTTTTTTCGAATATAAACTCTGTGTGGATTTTATTTAAATTCAAATAAATTAATTTTGTCAAAATTGACACTACTATTATATTATAAAAATAACATATTATAAAATTGATTAAAAATCATGAAAATATTTAAAAATAATAAATTGAAATTTATATGGTCTAAAATGTCAAAATGTATCCAATTATGTAAATTCACAACACATAAGTAATTATTTAAAAAAATAAAAATTTAGAATATTATTACTAAAAATAACATTAAGTAGATACAATAATGATAAATCAAGTTGATAAGGTTTAAAATAAACATAAAACATGTATAAATTTTTTTGGTTGATGATATTTAAACCCTATCTCATATCAACTTTTAATTGAGTCATTTTTGGTGGTTTTTATGTAGGGTTTCAATTTATTATAAATTAATAGTTTTGAGGTTTCCAAAGGTGCCTTTCTCCTCCCTTATAAAAGGGCACCTCCTCCATCTTTTCTTTACACAATTTTTAGCCTTAAAGCCCACCAAAAAACTGATATGTTCTCTTATAAACATCTCTAGTTATATCACAGAGGTTATGACCTTCTCAAAAGACCATCTCTAGTTCCCTAAGTGGAAGTTTAAAAGAGGCACGTCGAAAAAGAGGTAATCTCTTCTTCCGATTCTTTCAGGTTTCTTTCTTCTTCTACTTCCTCTACTTTAGTTCTTTCATTATAAAGTAATAAAATCAGTATTAATTATATAATTATATGTTATTATAAATATGAAACAACCATATTTCACCTTCTATCCATCCTACAAAAAATGAAATCACCACGCGTGCGTACGTACGGAATATCGTTTCCACTGCGTGGTGTAATATGTTTTCCACCACCACCTTACTTGGAATGGTATAATGGTGTAAAGAATAACTGTATATGATTATTATAACATTATACTAATTCTAAGATATTATATCATCCACTCCAATTCTATTCAATAATTATGGGAACGATATCATCGCTCGTTCGTACGTACGAATTACCATCTCCACGACGAGATGAGATTCATTCTCCATGTTAACCATTCAAGAATGATTATAAAGTATATATAATGAATAATAATGAAATATATGAAATAATAAATCTAATGGATTTATGAAGATACATATATAAGTCATCTACTTACTTCCATTCAAGTCAATAAGGAAAGGAAAACAGCGTTCATGCGTACGTACGCCCCACCGTCTCCATGAACAGAGTATTTCATTTCATTTATCATTCCATTATATATATATATATATACTGAATATATATGATATATAAATCATTATTTACATTATATAAGTAAGTAAATCATGATTTAATTAATATAAATATCAATAACAACAAGTCCAAACACGCATGATAAATGAAACGATTTTACCCAAAACCATGCTTTAACATGGAATTGACAAATGAACGATTAACATAAAGTCATAAGTGAATCATATATGATATCATAAATATTATTTTGATTCTGTTACAATATAATAATATTTTTAAACCCACTATACTGGAGTCTTGGAATCATATGGAAGAAATTGTACATAAGGTAAGGGATACTTATTCTAATCTCATTCTTATCTAGAATTGTTTATTCGTAAGTATTTACTAGGGTTATTGTTGTCATCCATGCCCATGGTTTCTAAGAAAATTTCCATGTATTTTTAAAGTCCTTTTTACCCATTTTTGACTTTTACCACATTTTATGGAAGGAATCTTTCTTTTGTTTACCATACGAAAAACATTTCGACTTTTCCGACAAAAGTACGAGGAGAATGTTTTTTAAACTTATATGGCTTGAATAGATTTTTATGGTTTCCTAACGCCTTATTTTCATTAAGATTACTCTACAAAATTTCATGACTATTTTCATCAAAAATATTTTCTTTTAAAATTTCTATGGCATTTTGATAAAAGAAAATGATTTTGAAGAACAAATGATATTTTCCTCAAGAATTCATTTCAAGTGTTTTATCAAAACTATTTTCCATATAAGATGAAATTTTTTAGTATGTTTATGTATCAAGTCTAATGTATCTATTATTTACATGGTTTGATTTTTCATATGATGAAATTATATCCATTTCTTTTATATGGATTATGTTATTATGGGATGATGTTTGTGAAACCCATTTTATTCATTGGTTTATGATGAATGATTTATGTTTATTTTGTGGCACACGAAAGAATGATTTTATTATGAGATGGGTGGGACCTATATCTCCCTCTAATGCAATGGGTAATGATTTATATCTCATGATATAGACATGGCTATAATTTCACGTGAACCCGATTCAGTAATACAAGGCTGGAACGACAAGTAAACCCGGTTCAGTAATGGACTTTGTCCACTATGATGGTCTTGGAAACATTGCCTTGGATAATATGGAAATCATAACATGTTCTTAATGTTTTTACATAATTACATGTTTTACTACCATGCTACTTTATCTTGATTAATGTTCCTTTATGATCAATTCTTTATGTACATCAAAGAATTATGTCATTACTCCTGATTTTGATGTATTATGTTCATGTTTTTACGTTCAAATGTTTATGGATTGTTCTATGTTCTCCATGTTTACCCTTACTGAGCATTTGAGCTCACCCCTTTTTATGTTTTCTTTTCCCTAGGATATAAATAAAGGTTTTAGGTATGAAAACCAAAGTGGAGGATCTTTATGGGAGATGTTGAAGGTATTTCACCATGATTAGAATATTATGTTCTGAGTTTCCAAGGACACTAAAATAATACTGTCTTTGGGCATCTATTTTTGTCATATATTAAGTATTTTGAAAAATTAATGTAATGTATATGTACGTCAAGCTTTGGGTCTCTATAGTTGGTATCAGAGCGAATGTTTAGTCAACCTTTGGAAACTAGGATGCAAAAACTTTATTGAGATCCCTAGGGATATTTCTAAGGTATGTCTAGGAATGTCCCTATGGATTAGTTTAAGTATCGGTTATAGTAATAGAATTATGGTAACAATCATAGAATTAAACCTAAGATCTTAGATATTTAATGTACACCACCTTTATTATGTTGTTATGCTAGCATGATTTTTTCCCCTCACACTATTCTTTTTGGGTTTTAGAAAATGGCTAGAAACAGGAAGATTCATGTTAATGGAGAATATTTTGGACAATGGAATAATATTTTTCATCAGCTACCAAATGAAATGGTATTTGTAAGGAGAAACATTGTTATTATTACTTATCAGAAATCTCATAATATGATCAAAAATCTCAACATTGGTAAGATTCATGACTCAACTAATAAGAGAAAGATGGAGTTTCATGATGATCATAGAGGAAAGAAAGTTCAATTTCTCTCATGTATGACATGTGGGAAGAGGTATAAAGGCGAATGTTTCAAAGGAACTGGAAGATGCTATGGGTTTGGAAAAAAAGGACACAAAGCTAGTAATTACAAAGGAAAAGGTTCAGTTAACACAATGGACAAGGATAATGGTATTGCTAAGACAACAACAATGGTTAAATGCATTAAATGTGGAATGTATGGGAATTATGAAAACCAATGTCCTAAGGGAAAATATCATGAAGAAAATAAGCATGGTAGCATGGTTAGTATTTATGTTGATGATGATGAAGACACTAAAAATGTTATATGAGATGAAAGAAGTTTTGAGGAACAAAATGATGAAGCTCGGTCAATGGTTTGAGAAGGTAGTGGAATGATTGCATGTTTATCAAGAATAATGTATAGTACTATGGAATAATGAAAAATCTAAGGATTGTTACACTGTTGTCTTTCCTTGAATATTTGAAAGAATATGATGAATGGTACTGGTAACCATGAAAAGTGATTGAAATATTTTTGGAAAGCAGATGATATACCCATAATGAAGGGATAAGGAGAAAATAATATGTTTGATATTATTAATGAGCTCATGACTGATATAAAGAAAAAGTGACATCATGGTTTGAGTATAAAGAATTTTTGGGATTTTTCTATCTGTAAAGAGTTAGCTTTTTAAAGTATTTATGTTTTCAATAAGGTTCTATGGTAATTCATGTTGCAAGAGAATACAAGATTAATGTATTCACATGTTTGGAATGCGATCAACAAGATATATCTTATGATATATGGGAGATAAATGATGGTGTTCACATGCTTGGTTGAAGACATTTCTAGTAATAGTTTTCTTTATACTATGAAATTGGATAGAAATATTTTGGATAAGCCTAAAGATTTGAAGTGGATTATGTTAGACATAAGATAATATTGTTTAAGGACAGAAATGTTTTTCGATATTATTTCTGGAATGTTATAAAAGTGTAGTTTCAGAAAAAGGGCAACCTATAGGATGGGCGACAACCCATCGCGTCGGAAAATATTGCGAGAATCGAACCCACAACCGAAGTGCGACAGGCCTTTATCTCCTACCACTTTCCTACAGGAAGTCCCTGGTTAGTAGAATGTAGTTTTATTATTTTAAGTATGATGATAGAGGAAGTGTATTTCCATTTTTGGAACTATATATGATTAATCTCACTATAGATGGACTTATGTATATAACTTTTTCTAAACTTATGTTTGAGACAGATGGAATGAACTATCATTATATCGCATGATATAATAACACTTCACAAAAGAAAAATTCAACTTCATTTCTTTAAGATATGAAGTGGAAATTGTTCATGGCACAAGCAACAGTGAGATTGTACCAAAATCAAGTAAGTATTTATTTTTCAAAAAAAATTCAACATTTGAGAAATGATCATGAAAACCAAAAATGTTTTCCTAGTTCCCTCTTATCTGTTGAATCAGATGGCACCTTAGATCACACAAATTTATGGCTTTGTGATTGTTGTCTTTTTCATAGCCATGTCCTCTACCACTCTTCATCAGAAGTTGATGGTTATATTTCTCTTCCAAATCCATATTTTCACATATGTTCTATTATGTGGAAACCCAGTGATGTGTTAATTTGGGTAACCATTATGTTTCATACTTCAATTTTTAAAATTAAGTTTTAGTATTCCTTTTTACAATGTGGGTTTCTATAAATGAAACATTCATGTAGTAAACGATTTATAACCCTGACGAATTTCAAGGGCGAAATTCATTTTAAGGGGGGTAGAATGTAACACCCCAAGATTTTATGAGATATATTCTTTTTAAATTCTTTGATGTCTTATATTGTACACTCCACCATGATTATTGTGTACTATACGCAACACCGTATTATCTTGCTGTATACGCAACACTATTCTTGGCTCATGTTACACACAATTTCAATTTCGTTTTGGGGAAATTTTTCTACGAAATATTAAGTATAGATTTTGTTTAATGTATAAATGAAATAAGTTTTTATTATGTTATAAGAAACACCGAAGGGAGCTTTCACTACATGTAGCCTTGACTTGTCTTGCATTACACGCAATCACAACCTTCCTCGATAGCGTGTGTAGTACGCAATAGCGGGTTTCACTAAACAACGATATGTTGTTATTATGAACTAACCATTATAAATAGTATTAATAAAATTTTGAAATTTATAATATTATTATTCACCATACACATTTTCTAGAACATGGTATGAGAACAAAATAATTTCTTTGGGTAAAATAAGTATTTTTCAAAAAATGCAGTTTTGCCGCCTTTTGATGGCACACCCACTTTAAATTCAGTTTTGACATGATTATAAGTTCAGTTTGACAAAATAAATTTTTTATTTAGAATCAGGATATAAAAATTTACTTTGGATTAATTTTTCATATTATTCTGATAACTTTCATATTTTAATGAATAGTAAAAATACGCTATAGTTTAATTAAAAACATCTTTTTTCATCGTAATAATATATATGTTTAAATTATAATATTGAATGGTTTTAAAGTATAAATAGAATATAATTTTACCATTTAATATAATTTATGTCATTATCATTTATTTTACATTGAATTTATAGGTAAAATCATTTCAATATTTTATAATGTTTTAACTTTTAAAACTCGTTTTCTTAACAACGAGACTAATTTTAAATTAATTTCTGAAACCTCTGTGATTTGAATTTGAAAAAATGGATTCCATATTTTTAATCCGTAGGTCCAAATTATGTTAATAGGCTACTTCTTATTTTTGGTTACTATGAATATTAACTACAGTAAATTTTATTTTCCATAGTTAAAGGTAAATCGGGTAATTAAGGGTAAATATAATATTATAAAATTATCCTAACACTGGTATTAATAAAATTGGATGATTTTATTTTTCCCTAAAACATACTTGGGTTGAAATGGAATCTATTTTAACCCACTTGGATGTGATTAAGACATTTAATTTATTTTATTTAAAAGAAAGTGAAATATGTCTCACTCAAACTTTAATAATTAAAGTATTTTTAATATAAGGATATACGGAATATATATTCGATTATAAATAATCATTTGAATGAAAAAATGTTTTTATTTTTTATGGTAATTTATTTGTAATTTTAAGAAATATTTAACTACCTTAATAGCTTATACATTAATGATGAAGAAATTATTTACTTAATGAAAAATCAATAATATAGTTTTTATTTAAGTAATAATAACCTTTAAAAGGCCCTAACACTAGACGAAAACTTATTGGTCGAGTGTAGGTATACCATAAGCATATAGGGGTCGACTTGGGGACCATTTGGAGTCGTATAAAAGATATTAGGACATTTATATTATTTTATTTTAAAGGATGTCAAAGTTTTCACCTTCATAATTTAATAAATATAAAAATTTATATGTTGTTATTTTAAGATGATAAATTCTATTAAAAGTATTATTATAAAATATATTATATTTATATTCATCATAGTATTTTATTTCTAATTTTTATTTAACGAATAAGTATATTAAATAATTTTACAAAAATGTTGTAGTAATTATTTCATCAAGAGAAATATCAAACAAATGGTTTTAAAATCATTAAAATAAATATTATATGAACTAATTAATGTTTTCCACAAATTTTAAAGATTCATATTATATGTTAAGAGTCTATTAAATAATTTTTTTGAATATATCCTCTGTTTAGATTTTGTTTAAACTCAAATAAATGAATAGTGTCAAAATTGACACTATTGTTATTTTATAAAACTAACATATTATAAAATTGTTTTAAAATCACAAAAATATTTCAAAATAATAAATTTAACTTTATATTGTCTAAAATGTCATAAAGTATTTAAATATGGACAATTCATAACACATAAGTTATTATTTTTAACAATTTAAAATTTATAATATTATTAGCACAAATAAAATTAAATAGATTAAATAAGGATAAATCAATTTGATAAGGATTAAAATAAACATAAAACATGTCTAAATTTTATTTTTTGATGAGATATAAACCATATATCATCGCATCTTATAATTAAGACATTTTTGGAGGTTTTTATGCGGGGTTTTAATTTATTATAAATTAATATTTTTGAGGTTTCCAAAGGTGCTCCTCTCCTCCCTTATAAAAAGGCACCTCCTCCCTCTCCTCTTTACACAATTATGAGCCTTCAAGATCGGTCAAACCCTACCATTTTCTCTTCTAAACCTCTCTAGATATATCATAGAGGTTCTGGTCTTCTCAAAATACCAACTCTATTTCCATAAGAGGATGTTTAAAAGAGGCACGTCAAAAAAGAGGTAATCTCTTCTACCGATTCTTTCAAGTTTCTTTCTTCTTCTACTTCCTATTCATTAGTTGTTTCATTATAATGTAATAAAATCTGTATTACTTATATAATTATATGTCATTATAAATATGAAACAATCCTATTTCACCTTCTATCCGTCCTACGGAAAATGAAATCACCACGCGTGTGTACATATGGAATACCGTCTCCACGTCGTGGGGTAATATTTTTTCCACCACCACCTTACTTGGATGGGTATAATTTTGTAGAGAGTAAATATATATGATTATTAGAACATGATAATAATTCTGAGAAATTATATCATCCACTCCAATTCTATTTAAAAATTATGGGAACGATACCATCGCTCGCGCGTACGTACGAATTACCGTCTCCACGACGCCAAGAGATTCATTCTCCATGTTGACCATTCAAGAATGATTATAAAGTAAATATAATGAATAATAATGAAATATATGACATAATAAATCTAATATATTTATTAATATACATATATATTTCATCTACTTACTTTCATTCAAGTCAATAAGGAAAGGAAAATAGCGTTCTTGCGTACGTACGGCCTACCGTCTCCATGAATAGTGTATTTAATTTCATTTATCTATATTATATATATATATATACTAAGTATATATGGAAGTAAGTAAATCATGATATAAGTAATAATAATATCAAGAACAACAAGTCCAAACACATACGATAAATGAAACGATTTTACACAAAACACTACTTTAACATGGAATTTACAAATGAACGGTTAATATAAAGTCATAAGTGTATCATATATGATATCATAAATATTATTATGATTCTGTTAAAAGATAATAATATGTTTAAACCCACTATACAAGAGTCTCAAACACATATAGAAGAAATTGGACATAAGGTAAGGGATAATTATTCCAATCTCGTTCTTATCCGAGATTATTTATTCGTAAGTATTTACTAGGGTTATTGTTATCATCCATGTCCATGTTTACTATAAATGTTTTCATGTATGTTTAATGTCCTTTTTACCAATTTTTTACTTTTAGCACATGTTATGGAAAGAATCTTTCTTTTGTTTACCATTCGAGGAAGTTTTTGACTTTTTTGACAAAAGTACGAGGAGAATGTTTTTTTAAATTATACGACATGAATAGATTTTTATAGTTTAATAACGTCTTATTTTCATAAAGCTTACTCTAAAATATTTCATGTATATTTTCAAAAAAAATATTTTCTTTTTAAACTTGCATGGAATTTTGAGAAATGAAAATGTTTTTGAAGAAGAGAGGATATTTTCCTCTAAAATTCATTTCAAGTGTTTTATCAAAACTATTTTCCATATAAGATGACATTATTTAGTATGTTTATGTTTCAAGTCTAATGTATCTATTATTTACATGGTTTTATTTTTATTATGATTAAATGATATCCATTTGTTTTATATAGATTATGTTATGATGGGATGATGTTTATGAAACCCATTTTATTCATTGGGTTATGATGAATGATTTCTGTTTATTTTGTGGAACACAAAAGAATGATTTCATTATGAGATGGGTGAGACCTATATCTCCATCAAATGCATTGGGTAATGATTTATATCTCATGAGATAGACATGGCTGGAATGACATGTGAATCTAGTTTAGTAATATAGGGCCAGAACGACAAGTAAACCCGGTTCAGTAATGGACTCTGTCTACTATGATGGTCTTGGTAACAATGCCTTGGATACTATGGAAGTCATAACATGTTATTAATTGTTTTCTATAATTACATGTTTTATTCCCATGCTATTTTATCAGGATTAATGTTCCTTTATGATCAATGCTTTGTGTACTGCAAATAATTATGTCATTACTCCTGATTTTGATATTTTATGTTAATGTTTTTACGATCAAATGATTATGGATTGTTTTATATTATCCATGTTAACCATTACTCAGTGTTTTAGCTCACCCCTTTTTATGTTTTTTCCCAAGGATATAAAGAAAGGTTTTAGGTAAGAAAACAAAAGGGTAGGATATTTTTGGGAGATGTTGAAGATATTTCACCATGATTAGAAGATTATGTTCCGAGTTTCCAAAGACACTAAACTAATAGGTTCTTTGGGTGTCTGTTTTTTTCATATATTAAGTATTATGCAAAAGTATTGTAATGTCTATGTACATCATGCTTTGAGTATCTACAGTAGCCCACCGAGCGATAAGGCATTGGTGCAGGGCCCCGTCACAGCGGAGGTACCAGCGGTACAACTACTCGCTGGGCCACCAGTACCACCAGCTCCAGCAGCAGAGAGTGCACGCCCTCTGAGTGCATTGCAGGAGTTCCAATGCCAGAGACTTCCCAGGTTCAGGGGAGAGACGGACCCACAGGCATCTAAGGATTGGGTGGAGGCTGTTGTGAGAGTTTTCAAATTGGTAGGGATACCATGCGACCTCATGGTGATCCTTGTCACGAGTATCCTGCATGCAGCATCAGGAAGATGGTGAAGCCTAATGCTCTAGGTGCATTGAAAAGGCATCACTACACTGGGTGGACTTCAAGAGTCAATTCCAGTCAGAGTTTGTTCCATCCACCCTTCGTTCGTTGCGGATTCAGGAGTTACTTCATCTGTAGTAAGGCAGCATGACAGTAGCTCAGTACTCAGCGATATTTACCGACCTCTCGTGCTACTCCATGAATATGGTACGAGTCCCATTCATCATGGCCCGGAACTTCGATCAAGGACTCAGGCATGAGATCAGTGCTTCGATAATCTCCATCAACATCCCAACTCATGCGGGGATGCTGGAGAAAGCCCTTATTGTGGAGAGTTTTCTTGCTGGGCAGACACCGACAGCGAGACCCACCACATGGCGACATGTAGTAGAGTCTTCTACAGCCGGAAGTAGAAAGATGTCACAGATGTCCAAGTGGACCAGGCCATTAGGTGGGAGACCCCTGGATATAGGTTCGGTTATGCGGGGTACAAGAGACAGAGCCAGCCATATAAGGAGCAGACAATGCTATGCATGCGGCAAGCAGGGTCACATGGCTCGAGAGTACCCGACCCGCCATGAAGATGAGCAGTAGATAGTAGAGGGACCTCCCAGGCAGAGTCAGAGGTTCGACTGTGGTGGTTCTCCAGGAACAAGAAAACGTGGCAGAGGATCTGGATGAGCAGCAAGTGGTGGATGACGTTTCGAGGCCCTACCACCACCACCACCACCACCATGAGGTCCACCCCGACCACCGGGAGCTGGAAAAAAGAGGTGGGATCAGCTCCAGGAAGTCGAGGCCTATGACCATGGCGCAACTGAGATGATTCGAGGTACTATCTGTGTCTACTACAACTTTTATCCAGTACTTATAGACACAGGTATGAGTCATTATTTTATTGAGGCTGACCTTGTTCGGAGCTCAAAGATTACGATGGAGCCTTTGGATCGATCCTTACGATTATAGAATCCTATGGGAGCAGACTCGATGATTACGCACTGGTGGAGGCAGTGTGAGATTACTCTAGGAGGTGAGAGTTTCGGCTGGGTTGTCCTCGTAATGGTGTCGAGGCCTTACGACGTTATCTTGGGTATGGACTGGTTATCAACAGTTCATGCTCAAATTGACTATTTTCGGCGGAAAGTGTGGTGTGTCCGGGAGGATGGGATGAGGTTTACCTTCCCCAATGAGAAGGGAGCCTTTCCAGTGCAAGATGAACATACCCAGAGGAGGGAGCATCCGATCACACATCAGTTGGGTAGCCTCATTCTCGGAGCATTTGATGTGCGGAGTCTGGGTTTTCCTATTGAGGTGGATCAGTACGCGGATGTTTTCCATGACGATGTTCCAGGACTACATCCTCATAGATATGTGGACTTCTACATGGAACTTTAATTCAGGACGACACCGATATCTACTCCAACATATCATATGGCTTCCGCGAAGCTTCGTGCGCTGTGGGTACAGTTGGAGGATTTGCAGGGGAAGGGATTCATCCGGCACAGTGTTTTTTCCTGGGCAGCCCCAATTCTATTTTCTGAGAAGGCGGACAGGAGCTTGAGGCTCTGTTTTGACTACAGTCACCTGAACCAGGTGACAATGAAGAACAAGTACCCACTCCCAAGGATTAACGTCCTCTTTGATCAGCCCAAGGGAGCATGATGGTTCTCTAAGATAGACCTTAGGCCATGTTATCACTAGATCAAAGTTCGAGAAGAGGATGTGAAGAAGAAGACCTTCAGGTGTCGGTATGGCCACTACGAGTTCTTGGTTATGCCCTTAGGCATAACCAATGCTCCATCACTATTCATGAGTCTCATGAATAGGTTCTTCCAGCCTTACCTCGATCACTTTTTCATAGTCTTCATCGACGACATACTGATCTACTCAACTTGTGAGGAGGAGCATGCCTACAATTCACAGGTAGTACTAGACACACTCTGAGAGCACCAGCTTTATGTTAAGCTCTAAAAGTGTCAATTTTGGATTTGAGTAGTTCACTTCAATGGAAACATTATCTCAGAGGCTGGAGTTGTATTAGATCCAGTGAAGATTGAGGCAGTGCTTTCTTAGGAGCCACCCAAGAGTGTGACAGAGGTGCAGAGTTTTTTGGGGATGGCTAGGTATTATCAGAGATTTGTTCCAGACTTATCTAGAGTTGCAGCACCGCTTTCAGCATCAACAAAGAAGGGGCAACCCTTTGTGTGGTCAGAGAGATGCCAACAGAATTTTTAGGAGCTGAGGCAGAGGTTGACTAGTGCGCCCATCTTGAGGCTACCAGAGGAGGGCGTTGGATACATAGTTTACTGTGACATATCAGGGACTTGATTCAGGTGTGTCCAGATGTAGGAGCGAGTAGTGATCACCTATGGTTCTTGGCAGTTGAGACAGCACGAGAAGAACTATGCTACCCATGACCTGGAGTTAGTAGCAGTGGTCTTTGCCTTGAAGATGTGGTGGAACTATCTAATGGGCGGGCATTTTACAGTCTACTCTGACCATTAGAGTCTCAGGTACATATTCTCGTAGAAGGAACTGATCCGGAGAGAGAGGTTTTGGCTTGAGTTCCTCCAGGACTATGACTTCGTGATAGTCTGTACTCCTATGAAGGGGAACGTTGCAGCAGATGCTCTCAACAAGAGATCAGGCATTCAGAAGTTAGGAGAGGCAACAGAGCAGCTGGCCGCGTTGCAGATATCCTTTGTGGATAAATATAGAGAAACCATTCTACAGTCTCTCACAGTCACTCCTCCACTTCTTCAGTGAGTCAGGGAGGCCCATAGCGGGGAAAATGACTATGAGATGCAACGTGATCAGATATCCACAGGGCAGGAACCTGATGGATTTTCATATGGTGGGGAGCATGTCATTCTCTTCAGAGGACATACCATGGTACCAGTTACACTTCAGGAGGAAGTGTTGAGGGAGTTCCACACTTCCCCTCTAGTGGTACATCGAGGTGTGGCAAAGATGTATCAGGACCTTCGACGACAGCATTGGTGGCCAGGTATGAAGAAGGTTATAGCAGAGTTTTTTTCTCAATTCCTCACTTGTTAGCAAGTGAAGACGAAGCACTAGGTTCTAGCAAGCTTGGTTCATCCCTTAGAGGTCCTAGAGTGGAAGTGGTATGGGATATCCATGGATTTTATGATGGGACTTCCACGTACAGACATAGGACATGAATCTATCTGGGTGATCATAGACTAACTCATTAAGTCGGCCCACTTCCTACCAATCAGAGACTAGGTCTCAGTAAAGATTTTGGGACGCCTCTATGTTCAGGAGATCGTATGACTTCATGGTGTTCCATCGACAATAGTCTCTGATCAAGATGCTTGTTTCACTTCACGGCTATGGAAGGGGTTGTAGGAGGCCTTCGGGACGCAGCTATGTCTGAGCACCGCCTTCCATCCTCAGACAGATGGTCAGACTTAGAAAACCATTCAAACACTCCAGGAAATGCTCCGTGCATGAGTCCTTGACTTAGGTTGTAGCTGGGAGGATCATTTAACCTTGGTATAGTTTGCGTATAACAACAGCCACCACCTCACCATCGTGATGGCACCTTTTGAGGCACTTTACAGCTGACCATGAAGATCACCTCTGTGCTAGACTGACCCAGGGGAGTCAGCACTTATGGGATCGGAGATGGTGCATGCTATGACGGAGAAGGTACAGATCATCCAGGAGCAGATGAAGACTACACAGAGTAGGAAGAAGTCTTATGCTGATAAGAGACAGATATCGCTGGATTTCAAGGATAGAGACAATGTCTTTCTACAGGTCTCACCTCGACGAGGTCTACGATGTTTTGGCCGAGGTGGAAAGTTTCCTCTACGATTCATCGGACCTTTCCAGGTCCTTAGTAGAGTATGTGAGGTGACTTACCACATGGCTCTTCCACCTTAGTTGCACCAGGTGCATGATGTTTTCCACGCATCTCAGCTGAGAAGATACATGCACAACCCATCCCATATCATCATCCATGGGGAGCTGGACATCGATGATGGGGAAACATTCACGGAGGTTTCAGTGGAGATTGAGGATCGACAAGAGCAGGTCCTACATGGATAGTTGATTCCTCTGGTGTACATTTGCTACCAGCACAGGAACCTCTAGGAGAGAACATGGGAACAAGAGGCTCAAATGCATGCTCAGTACCCTCATTTGTTTCCTTAGTGTGAGTTATAGCTTATGAGGACGTAAATCCCTGAGGTGGGGAGAATGTAAAGAACCATAAATTCCATAAATTTTTTTTAAATACATGAAAATTTTACCAGTTTTTTGTTTCTGGCGGTTCCTGATTCCGAGGCCCCGTGTGCCCGGAACCAATTTTTGAAGTTTAGTTCGGGTACATTCAGTAAACGTACGAGTGAGATTTTACATCTTTTGAACTGGTGCTTAGAATTGAAATCTGAGGACACCATTGAACTCGCAGCACTGGTATTCGCTTAAGGAATCCTTTATCGCAGTTGCATTTTATCGAGATTGGAAGTTAATTTTTGGGGTTTCTAAATAAAATTAAATAAAAATATGTGTAGCATATGTTTATTTGATTGGTGGTTAAAACCACCAAGTGGTGGTTAGTGGTGGGGCCCAGCACACCCTAACCTCCCTTGAGAGGATGTTTTTAGGTGGGGCCCACCCAAACCCTTTAACTCCTCTAACCCCCCTTTAAACCCTTGAGCTCCCCAAAAATGGGGGAAACTATTGAAATCCCCCATAATGGTTCCAACACACCTAAAAATTAATTAATGACTCAATTATTTAATCTTTTTAAAATCTTTTGAAATTATTGACAACAATAAAATAATAGAGAAACCTATTATTTTATTTTGGTTGGTTGGAAACTTTCATTTTGGTCGGACTTTGAGAGAGGACGTGGGAGATTTGGAGAACTTCTTTCTCTTGATGAAGAACATGAAGAACGCTCCTCATCTACGATGAATGACGAACATCATTTTCGATCTTCCTCCAAGCCAAAATAGATGGAGCCACCCACGAGGAATGTCGACAATTCATCATCTTCAGACGTTTCCTGACATCAACGAATCAACGTCCACCCTATTCCCGTGACATTGTCAACGAACAGCCGTCAAGCATGGTAGGGGGTTTTTGAGTTGTTTATATTTCCAAACTTCGTTGTTCAAATTTATGAATGAGAACCGAATGATAACACTATAATGAGGAGGGATCATATGACATGAACACGGCCTGACACTCCCCCCATTGATTACCCTTGTTGATGAATACGAAGGCAGAGCAACAACGACCAGTGTCGGGCCGACCGCGAAGGAAACTGACGGTGCATGGCCTCTTGAAAAAGGTGTGGAAATGTCATGCCGCATGGAGGAGTCGAGGTATGTAGCTAAACTGGGCAGCGGTGGAGGAGTCGTGGCACCGTCACGCCGCGCGGAAGTCCATGGGTCCACTGCCAGGCTGGGCCGCGGCGGGGACGACACGACGTCGTCATGCCTCGCGGAGGGAAGCAAGACCGTGGCATCGTCGCGCCGCAGTGGAGATGCGGTGGCGGCCGGCCGGGCCAGCCACCGTGGAGCCGGAGTGGCTGGCCGCTCAGCCAACCAAGAGGAGCGGTACCCCATTGGGTCTCGCGTGTGCCAGACCAGTGCCACCTGGGGCCGGTGCGGTCCACCCGAACGGTTATACCATTCGGGTGTCAGGGGGCGCGCGCAACCCCACTGGGTGTAGCTAGGGAAGGCGGTCTGGCTGCCCTCAGCTGGGCTGCCATCTGCCAGGCCACCCATAGCCAGGACGCCCTCGGCCTGGCCGCCCTCGGCTGGGATACCCTCTGTCAGGCCACCCACGTGCCGAGCTACTTTTGGCCGGCCCGCCCTCAGGTTGGGCTGCCCCTTCGTGTCGGGCTGCCCCCACGGGCCATGTTGTTCCCTCAGACCGGGTCGGACCCGTGGACTGGGTCAGATCCCTATATGGACCAGGTCGGGTCAGGTCAGTCTGGCTGGGCCGGATCGGACCTGGACGAAGTTAACCCATTTCACCTTTTCGTTCGTATTTTGGGCTACTGGTGTCCAAATGATGAACCGTCTAGAACAACAAAAGGCTTAGAGTAGGTCCGATCATTTGGAAAACCCCACTTGAGGTTTGGACACAGTTGGGGTACAGTCGGGTTGGTTTGAACCTAAAAACCAACAGGGCCCCTGGAACGGAAATTCAAATAACTCACAGACCGTGCGTCCGATTGACATGTTGTCTGTCACGTTGGTTCATTAGGATGAGATGGAACTAAAGGATACATCAACTCGAGACTTCATGGTAGTTGATGTATCGATACTTGGCTCGAGGAGCAGACCCTCCCAGAATAGAGCATGCTGTGTGCAGAAACCCTATGGCTGGCTGCGACTGAGAGGATAGGATCCTACGTGGACCTACTACGGAACCGGGATCCTAAGTTGGTTTGATAGCGACGATACTAAACCAGGATCCTCTATGGGTTCTATAGTGATGACTACTATACCGGGATCCTCTGTGGGTTCGACAGTGATGACTTCTGTACTGGGATCCTCCGTGGGTTTGACGGCGCTGATACTGTTCCAGGATCCTACATGGGTTCAATAGAGGAGATGATTCAGAGGCTACATCTAATCATCTCTACCCCTCTTCATGAGTTTTATACCTTAGTGAGCTGAGTCTTGTCTTTCAATAATTATCATCGATGTGATTTACTTTACTTCCTTTGTGGAATGGGTAGTTCTTGGGCTCGAGTGTTGGATTCAGATTGTGATTGGTAACATAGGTACATGTATGGGAATATACCTAAGTAGTGATGGTTGATACTTCGTGATTGTATCTTACTACTATGATTTATCCTTAGTGGATTCTGGGAGACCTTCGGGGGTCTCCGAGTCCCCTACGGACTATTGTTATACTCACACCTGCACGTGCGTCGCCTGTACCTTGTTGTGTTCTATGGAAACGACGGTCAGCAGTGATCAAGGCTGAGAGTGACAGATGGGAGGCTACTCGAAGCTAGACTAGATGGGGTGAACTATAGGGACGATTTGATCGAGATCGGTACCTACCCTTTAGGTAGAATTCCCTGGAAGATGATCCAGGAGCGGTTTTCCCTTTTTTACTTATAATTGTACTTGTTGTTCAGTTGGGTTTGTATACTGGCCCACTTACTTCTGGCACACCATTCTTTTCTATATAAGTACGAGTTTCTTCTACTTCTTGCATTTTGTCTATGTGTGATATAGGTTTAAAGTAAATACCTTCAATTTCTTATCAGGGATTCGCCTTTGGTGCTAGTCGCCAGCCCCTGGCCTATGGACAGCGGGCTTGGGGTAGTCACATCATGGGCCCCGAGGATGGGCCGTGACATGAATACACTTTTAAAATGATGGTATATGCATGTTTGTTATATTCGGGTCACTTCATATAACATTATTTTTTTGGATGTGGCCAATTTATTTCTTTGAATGGAAATAAATGTAGTAGTACTGGTTTCATTGGAATTAACTAAATTCTGTGGAGATGTAACCAACTAAACTAGGTAAAAAAATCTCTAGTACTACTAAGGTGGAGATGATGTTGAATCAGTTTCATAATCATTCATTAGTGAAGGGAGTTTTTAGAATGTCTAGAGTTTGGCTATATCAAATCGATGAAAACTAAGAACTACATTACACATGGAATTATCTAGAGTAAAGTGGTAGTAACCTTGATGAAATTTTAAGAAGATTATTTAAAATCATATATTCCTCATTATAAACTAATATTACTTCCAAGATTAGTCTTACAAAAGGGATAGAGTATTGGTGCTACCATAGACAAGTTGGATTTTCTATCTTAGTTATCCGTGCCTAGATAAATCATTTTTAGTGATGAGATTGGGGATCCCTACATTGATATCTTATGAGTCATAATTTCTTTTAATTTTTTTATACTTTTAATAGAATTATTTCCTTCGATAATTCTGGTTATATTTTTTTCTTAGATAATAAATTCTATTATTTATATTTGACGACTTTTATCAATTTTTAATTTGATTAGTTTTTTTATTTATATTTTTCATGATCGCGTATACCTTTTTTCAAGTAATTCAATTTGGAATTTGTATTTAAATATTTTAATCTTGTTCAAGTGTTAATTAAATAATGAAGCTTGTTATATGAAATAGATTTTTCATTATTAATAAGTTAAATAAATTAATTTTGATGAAGTTAACACACACACACTCATGTCTCAGGGTGAATCTTAAAGAAGAATTTTATATATGATATAAGGTTTGAGATTCTAATTTTCTCAATTTTCATTAAAAGAACATATTTTGATAAAGAAAAAATTAATACCAATGGTTTAAGATAGTTTATATCAAATATTTCATCACTATTTTAAAAGATTTTATTTCTTTTGAAACCATTTTCAAAACATTCAAAATTTTTGTGAAAAGTCCATTCTTAAAAACTAAAAACAAAATAAATAAGGAAGTGAAAACTGCTCCTATTGTGAATCCTCAAACAAAGACAAACCTAGGTTATTATATAATAATACTAATTAAAGTTAAAAAAAATCAATTGATCCTCCCAAAAAAACATTTTTATTTTTATATGATCAATGGAAATGACCTATAACATAATAATTTTATATCCAAATGATTTTTTAATTTTTATAAGGGATACTTTTTTGTTAAAACAATTATCGAATTGTTGTGTTAATAGATATAAGAATAATAAATCATGTGGTTCAAATGTTTTATGATTGATTCTAATAATTCAATAATTTAGAAAACAATAGAAAAGTGAGGATATCACAGGTAAATTTCCATGGAACATTGATAAAATAATTAAAAATGAGAAACTATATCACCGAGTGGATTCTCTTTATTGGGTGAAAATTTATCACTAATATGTTTAATAATTAATCGAGTCAAATAAATTCAATCTTATATTATCTAAAAATCTCATGAATCTATTTTTTGGAAAAAAATATTCATCGCAAAAGTATAGTTATTCTATTCATATAATTATTGACACTATTTTTTTGGATGAACTTATGTATATTATGTTTTCTATTATTATCTAAGAAATGAAACAAATTGGTAATGATATTAATGTTTATTTGGATCTATTAATTTGAGAACTAAAATTAATATATAATATATGTGTTTTGATGTATGATGAATATATAAATTAAGAGTTAAATTTAATGATAGTGGGATATGATGAATGATTAAATGGATCCTATAAACATTATTCATTTAATGATAAAAACAAGTGTAGTTTCAAATGAAAATACCCTAGAAAATAATAAAATTATTGTGAAATCCAAATCATTATATAGTGTTTTCAATGTGGATGATATGTTTTATGTTATAGGATACAATGGTGATTATATTTGGATGATTAAGAATATAAAAAAATATTTAATATTAAATAAATTTCATGCCTTATTAGTATTCTATAATTAGATTTATAGTTACATTCATTATTATAATACAATGTAATTATTCAATAGAAAATGAGAAATATTTATTACTAACAAACTTATTTCTTGTATTCTAGGGTTTTCTTTTAAATACTATTTTTATTTTTGATAATTTTAATTTGAAATAAATGAACATAATTTATGAAATCATTATTTAAAAACTATATCCATTTAATTTTTTTGGGATTCTTTGAAAATATTGATATTTAAAATAAAATTGAAAACTAATGATTTTTTAATATCCATCACTTCATTTCATTAAAAAATATATTATAAACCTAACATTTTTTCATAAATTAACATAATTATACTTTAATTATATTTAATATATTAAATAAAAAAGTATCTTTGTTATACTTGATTTGAGTATGGGTTCCTTTCCAGGCTTAAAAGCACATTTTTCTAAAAAAAAAATTGGTTACATTTTATGGATTTATACTAAAATTCACTATTATAACATCAAAAACAATTATCATGAAAAATGGATTCCATATTTTTAATCGATAGGATTATATTTGGTAAATAGGTTAGTTTTAGTTTTGGGTATAGTGAATAGGGACTGTAGTAAATATTTTCCACCTTATTATGGGTAAATCAAGTAATTAAAGATAATAATAATGTGATACAGTCTAATAATATTCTTAATATATTTTTTATTTTATTTTACAAATTATTTTCAACCATAACTATAGAATTTTAAAACATTTCTTAACATATAACCAATTTCCTCTTTTAATGACCTCATTATTATTTTATATAATTAATAAGGACACAATGCCTTTTCTTTTTTTTAATATTTAATTTTATTCCATTGGGAAAAAAATGGTATCTTTTCTTATAAATGATTATATGATAAATAGTTTAATCTTTATCATGGATTTTTTTAATTTTTAGTGAATATATAATTAACTACAATGCTTATGCAACATCAATAATGTTCTTTTCCATGCCTTTGGAAAAGTAAGTAAATGAATTTATAAAAAATCAAGGTAATTGTTTTGTATTATTTATAGTGTCTATTGAATTCTGTATCTATCTGCTACATATTAGGTATTTTTTGAAAGTATATTTTCTAATTACATTTCTATATTAGTGGCATTACGGTCAAACTATTTGAATAGTTCTCAAAATGACCATAATGGTATATTATCTTACATAATATTTTTTATAATTATTTAATATTTATAATATTATTATATTCTATAATTAAAATGTAATATGGTCAATAATATCAACAATGGTCCACTTATGGGTAAGTTTTCCATTTAAAGTAACTTACATGAACAGTAAACTGTAAAATAATTTATACCATGGTGCTTGTCAAATGTGTTATCAGCAGGATAAAACTATGCGATATGGTTGAAAACATCTCCTAAATGTTTCCATGATTTACTTTATGAGAGTATTTAGACCCAAAAGTCATTCCATATCCATAAAATATCTACTTTGTGACACATTTCTTTGAAAATAAATTAATATTAATTTAATATATTAAGTAATTGAAATAGTACACCTCTCCTCAATTATAAAAGAGAACCTCCTCTCCTCTCTTCCTTACACAACTTGAGAAATATAATTTATCCAATACATAATCAATATCTCCCCAAATTCACTCCCCTTGTTCTAGAGGTACTTGTATAACTGAAAGACAAAACCTAGGAGGCATGAAGTTAATTACAAAGTGACTATCTAAGGAGAAGATATAAGTCATAACTAACATATTTCACCCTTATTTATTCTTATACATTCAAAAAATATTATTTAAATATAATGAAATATTAACATAATTATCATCCCTGTACTAAAACCTTTTTATGGTTTTGGTAAAATAATTTTTTATCACATTTTTCATCCCATGGTAAATTAAACAATCACTCATGCATACATGTGGATTACTACCTCCCCAAAGGGATTTCATCTGCACCCCACAAAGATTTTTATTATTGTGAATTTAATTATTATTTCATATATTCATGACATAATTATAATTATATAATTATAAATATTATCTATATTATTAGATTTCATTCCGTTGAAAAATGATATCATTGTTCATGTGTAGGTGTGGACTACCATCTCCATAATTCAATATGATTTTTTTTCAAGTATGAATTTCATGTATTAGTTTTAAATTGTATTTAATGTTTAAAAATTATAATAATGTTATTAATATTATTATAGATATGATTTGATGATGACCTATTTTACCATAGTCCTACTAGAAATGGTATTTATGATATATGAGTTGAATTTCATCAAAATGTCCAACATGAGAGTAATTTATTACCTAATTGAAAATAACATCTAAATTAATAAAATAATGGAATAATAAGATGTATAATTCTTATTATAGAATTAAATAATTTATATATGTCTTTTTTTATAAATAGAATGAATGTACATGATGATACAAACTTGAAGTATGAGTCATTTTATCTAAAAAAGTTATTTTAAAAGTTTTAACGATTTAATTTACAAATATTTTCCTTCAATATAAATATTTTTTAAATTATTTTATAGAACTATTTATATGTTAATAAATATTTGAAAATGAACATTTTATATCTAATTTTAATTTCAATACATGATTTTAAAAAATAATATTTTTATGAATTTTTTCTGGAATCAATGTTTTTTTCCACCACCATAAATGTTATTTTATATTTTGATTAAATTATAATAATTCATGTTTTTTAAAGAAAACAACTCCTTCCCTTATTATAGATAATATCAAAATGGGGTTTAAATAGAATAAATATATTGATTTCTATAAATTTTATTTTTATGGGTGACTATAATTTTTTATAAGTATGATGATAGAAATAAAAAAAAATCATGTGTTATGATCATCTATGGTTCTTGATAATTGTTAATGATGATAGGTTATCCCAATATATATAACATCTAAATATTTTAAAAGAGGAATGTCATGTTTGATAGCATGTATAGAGCATAACACCAAGATTAGAAGAGATTATAACTCATTGAATTTTTTTAATATATTTATTTTTAATAAAATTCAATATTATCGATAACTTTATATACACGCAACAGAACGATAAAATTAAATGGCATACTATTATAAAATATTATTATTTAAACATGATTATCATAACCTGAAAATTTTGTTGTTGAGTATTAATAGGAATATCTAAATTATGAAAAATATATAGTTAAAACATGCATAAAATAAAACAATGATTATATATTGATTAGAAATAAAATAAGAATCATTTAAAAAAAGTATTAATTTGTTTCCTAAAAAGATGTATTTTTTTTAAAAAATCGGATTCATCGTTCTTTGTAGACAGATTGTATTAAATACTTTTTAAAATATTACCAATATTATTTGAAAAATATAATTCAATTTTCAAATCATAATAAAAATTTATTTCTTGATAATTAGTGAAATTTTTCTAAAAACTATCATCTTCAATCAATAGTGAAAAATACTAATTTTTCTGAAAAATGCATTTATATATAATAAATGTAAAAGCACTATTATATATTAAATAACTATAAGTTTCATTAGATAAATTAGATATCTGTAAATCAAAATTAGGGTATTGGAATCAGTTTCACATTGAATTATTCTATCAAAATGTTTTAAACTTTTAAATGTTTTTCATTTGAAAACCCATTTTTTGACACGAGTGAGTGTTTAATTTTAAATTAAATTTGATCACCTAGGTGAGTCTAATTTGGAAAAATAGTGTCTATATTTTTAATAAAAATTCTTCAAATAATATAATGAGGCCAACATTGTTTTTACCATAATAAATAGTATGAACTATAAAAATTATTTACCTTGGTTAATGTAAAAGCAGATTTACCTAGGGGGAGGGGGATAGACATAAAACATAAGGGTTAAAATTACACAAAAAACATATAAAATCTATTTTATAGTAACATATCATTGTTATATATTCTGGGATTCGACAATTTTTGATTTTTGGGCCTTGCGTATTGGGAATAATAAGGGGGTAATTATTTCTACAAACAAATTCAAAGTGTGTCCTCTCATCCACTTATAAAAGGCCACATAATATACTCTCCATTAAGCACTTTAAAAACCATTTGGTTTATCCAAGAACTAACAAAACAACTTCCTTAATTCTGTTACATAATTATAGAGTCATTTTTTAATAAATTAATTCTAGGAAGTATTTTGATCTAAACAAAAAGATGTTGTCCGGAGAATGGGTAACAACGTTAACCGAGAATTTTATTTTATTTATCATCCCACGTCCATAAAATTTTATTAGATCTTGATTATATAATAAAATATTTATCTTCTATATAATGATATTTTTTATGTTAAGGGAATGACCTACAAGAATCTCCTCACCCCTCAAACGGGAATCGAAAATGTTGATCATGTGTATGACCAACTACTACATCACGAACTCATTTAATTTTTTCTTACAAAAATATCATAAAAATATATAATGATGTATTTAATAATTACATATGATATTTATGATATAATACTACTTTTTGATTTATAATAAAACATATACCTTCTTACTTACGATAATGTCGCTCATGTGTACAGTGGACTACCATATCACGAAGTGATGCAATTAGTATTTCAACTATACATTATAAGAAAAGTAGTAAATATTAATCAGATATTATTATATTATATTAATTATATTTTAATCATTGATGAAATAATATTTCCCATACTTTCTTTACTTTTCAACCACTGAATAAATGATAACGACATTCTTGTGTACGACAGACTACCACAAATTGAATATATACCATTATTTTTTCACTAATTATTTAATTGAAAGGTAATAAAGGATAAATTCAATTAATATATGTGATATATATGAAATGATATGTTTGATTGAAAATTAATATACAATAAAAATACTTACCCTTTCATTACCCTTGGAAATTATAATGTCGCTCATGCGTATGTATGACCGACTATCTCCACAAAGCGGTGTGATTCATTATAAATGTTCATAAATAAATTAAAATATTTATGGTTTATTTAATAATTAAATATTATACCTATAAAAATAATATAATTTTTGATATGATGTAACTATATACTATGTTTTGGACCCAGAACATTCCCCGAAAAACATGAATGGGAAAAGAATCCAATTAACACCTACCACAATAGTAATAATGAAAGACTATAATAAAATGAGTAATAAGACGTTATAAAAGGATAATATATGATATTAATGTAGTTTTGGTGTATGTTAATAAAATTTTTAAAAACAATATATATGAGGTCTAAGAGTGCATAAAAATAGGGAATCATGGGGTAACGAGTTTCCTGACTAAATTACCATTCATTTGGTTGTACCTATACTTTGTTGATTATATTATGGAATGATTATGTGTGGAATGAATTTTAATTTTGTTTTGTTTTATTTAATAAATTTTGGGTATTTAAATTTTTCACCAATATTCACTTCATTGATATACTCCCACTTCAATGATACAGTCTTTGTAGAGGTTTCTTCTTCAAAATCCTTTCATTAAGGCACATGTTCATATAAACACCTAATAACTGTAATTGTTTTTATATAGATCCCATTTATATGATATATCAAAATTTATTTCTACTTAATGAAATTTTAAGACATAATTTATTTACTTAATTCATGGTAAGTTATGATTTAATATTCACAAAAGTGGAAAGGGTTTACATTTTAATCTCATTTTAATCAAGATTGTGTAATCTTAAATTTCTATTACATGAAATCATATTATTAATGAACAAAAAAACCATTCCATGTTATTATCATCTATTTATTAATGAAATTTTCAAGTAATAGTACCATTTTACCCTATTTGAAACATTAAATTATTTGAAATATTTTATAGAAAATCTAAGTTCATTTCTCTTTTCATTTGAAAATCCATTTTCTTCCAAATGAAATATTTTTAACAAATGATTTTAAATTATTTTCACTCCAATTGTTCCAAGTAATTCATGCAAATAATTATATTTTGAAACAATTTAATAGGGATCTTTTTTTGTTTTATGAATTTGGTAGTTTTTTAATTTTATTAAATAATATAAAAGGAATATTTTTCTTCATTAACATATACGTCAAGAACGAAACTATTCTACTGTCATGACCTAGTAATGTTTTAATGTTTCTCTTTTATGTTTCAATAGTTAATTAATAAATCATTATTTTTTGAGAATTTTTTATATTTAAAATATATTTTTTCAAAATAGAAAAGATATTTTCCTCAATAAAATTTCATAGTGATATTTCAAAATATTTTTCCTTCAAATATGACTTCTATTGACAGTTCCTATAGTTAAAATTTTATTTACATAAAGAATATTTCTTATCTTTTAGAAATTACATTCATCAATGAAAAAACCAATGATTTTATGGACTACTTCTAAATTATGTATACATGTCTCTCACATATATACCTATTTATTCTCACTTCTTTCGATACATTACATATGAAAAATTCTCAAATTCCTTCATTATAAAATTTCCATTGAATGGGACATGAAGACTAGTTATGAAACCAATTTTCATTCCTTGGTAAATTCATATGTTTACTTTATAATTGATTTAATTTATATAGAATACATAGATCATGATCATGTTATTATGGGTGTGACTAAATAACACACCAATGCATTGAGTTAATAATTATTCTAATGATAATTCATGCGTGTGATTAGGGATAAAACATATTATAATATGGGGATATTTTCACCCTGTGATATTCCCTTATTAATTATCCCAAACATTGGTATATTTCTTGATTTCGGTTGGTTCCACATTTTATATGATTCCATGATCTTATAACACAATGTTCATTATGTTATGCTTCCATGTGATTACTCATGAGGCTTATATTTATGATAAAATGATATAATCTTAACTCACACATTATGTTTCATATTCAGGTTTATTCCCTTATAGGTTTTTAGCTCACTGATTTAGTCAATGAAATCACTAGGTTATACTATGTTTTTTTGGAGATTGAAATGATTTTACAGCTCATTATTGAGAAAAAAATGTAATGTTATAATTTTTTAGTTTTGCATTAATGTATTAAGAAACTAGTCTTCCAATTACAACCATCCTTTACAATCATTATGTTATAAAAAATTATATTCATGTTTATAAATCATGTAATATTATTTCCAAATACAATGGGGATTTATGATCCTTATGTTATATTAATACATATTTATGTTTGGAAATAATATAATAATATGAGAAAAGGTATTGAGACTTCATATTTGTTATCAAAGGGAAGGTATAGTTAAAATTTTGAAAATAGGATGAAAAAACCATAGTGAGAACCATAGGGATATGCCTAATCATATATATAAGTATAAGTATATGAAAATTAAAATATCCTATAATTTTTTTTATGTTTAGAGAAAGTGGTATCCAAGTAATTATGTACCTATCTAGATAATATAAGTTTTCATGGTTCTGGATAAGATATACAATGGGGGAATAACTCTAAAAAAGAGGGTTTGACTCACATGTTACCTTATATATAACAATGGGCCTCACTATGAACATGGTTTGACATACCCAAGGGATAATATTTTAAAATTCATAGACTCTTAATGAACCATCATGAAGAACATAAATAGATGATGACAAAGAATGAAATAGGTTAAGCCTAAGGTGTCATTGATTGAAATAATGTTTCATGATATAGAAAAGTTCTAAATAATATTTCATGATTTTGTGGATTGCCACTATGATTTTTATTACACATACTAAGCTTTATGGTTTTATTAAATGTTTTTAACAAGTAATAATAATGTTAACACTGAATGTGATGGACCCTTTTGTGATTATGAGAAAAAAATAATGATAGTTGTAGATAATGATATTTTGATAATTATTAATTATCTATCATAAAATATAATTAACAACTTGTTCTTTGGTAATATTTCTAAAAAGTAAAAAAATAGGATAATAGGATTTAACAAAAGTGTTCGTGAAAATAATATTTGGGGAATGATGATTCTACTTCCAACATTTCATGAATTTTGAAAGAAGCTCCAATAGAATATCTCAACTAAAGGGGAAAATGTATTATATAAGGAAATAGAGTCCATAGAGAAATAACATTCAAATTAATTCCATTTTTTATATGTGGGTAAGTTGTTCATTATCTATGTCAATTCCATAAACTAAAGGTTATCCTCTAGTATAAAGAAGGACCTATGTTAGAAAATTTTATTGAAGTAAAAGGGTTGAAGTATTTATATAGTAGGATTCAATAATTATGTTGGAGTATTGTTTTTACCTATTTTATTATGGTTACAGGTATCATGAAACATCTATGGTTTCTGTTAAGTGTAGAAGAATATATTTATTCTTGTTATGGTTAGTGTTTTGGATAACATTATAGGTTTATTAGTTTATAGTTGATCATAATTTCAATGTCCTAATCAAAAATTTGGAGGTTTTATATAATTGGATTTTTAGGTGACTAATGATATTTTTGGATACTTTCTATGGGTATGAAGTGTATATAGCCTTTTGGATTAACAAAAATCATAAATTTTGAAGAAATAAATTATTTTTTGGCTCATCTATGATGAATGGTTTAAAGGAAAAACACACAGTAAAGATATTAAGTTAAAAATATTGAGTAACTATTGATGTATTAGGTATTAATTTATTATGAAACGTTTTTTGTAATTATATTAGTTTTAAAAAATATCATAAAAATAACCTCTTACTAGTTTAAGGATCTTATGATCCATTAAAAGTTTATTTTAGTGATTTAGGAAAAAAAATCCATCTTGAATTCTCATCATTTGGTGAAAATATTAAATTATGGTAGAAATTATTAATGTATATAATTATATTTTTAAACTAAGTATATTTCTATATGTTCTTCATTTGAAGGGTAAATAGATCCCTCAACTCCAGTAAATGATATTGAATCAAAAATGTTATCCTAGTACCTTCATTTCTGTTAAATCAAATGATCTTATAAATCATCATGTATTTGGGGTCATGAGGTCCTTAAGATTATATTAGTTATTAAATTCCTTGTGATAAATTATCTATATCACTCCCTATTAATCATTTGGTTTTAGTATTCTCCACCATGTCCTTGTTTTCAATTCCCACCACAGTTCTCACACATGGAAAACAAATAATGTGTTATTTTAGATGATCAACATACGTAAATATTTATATTTTCAAAATGTATCATTATTATTCATATTTCAATGTTAGTATACAACAATTTTATTTTAATTTTCAAACCATTGATTACTAAGATAAGGATTAAATTATGTGGTTGCAATTTATTAATGATGTGTTTAATATAACACCCTGTGATTTTAAAAGATGAACATGATGTTTGATAATGTGTATGACAATAAACAACAATATTATAGGTTAATATAAAACCCCAATACTTGATTATATAGTTCTTTTTTAATAAATCATATCTCTTTAATAGCTTGTGATGCATGCATTGCTGGGTATAAATGAAATATTATAAATTATTAAAATATTAAAATTTAAACAAGTGTATTGTAACCTAGTAGTTATGTTAGTGAGTATGAAGAGGAATATAATTAAACATGTTATTATTTGTTTTACACACATATAAAATAAATACAATGATTATATATTTATTGGAAATAATATAAGATTGATTTGATATAAAAAGATTTTTTTAAAGAGATGTTTATTTTTCTAAAAAGAGGTTTTGTCATGATTTGTACACATATTAATAAAATTAAATTCCAAAGATCATATAATTTTCTTACAAAATGATATTAAATTTTTACTCATAATTTAAAAAACATAATTCGGTAATTATTTGTGATCCTTCTGAAAAATTTCATTTTTTGATGAATAGTGAAAAAATTTCAAATTTTTATTAGAAAATGCATTTTCTTTTAAATTATTTACCTCAAATTTTATATTTAAATGTGGTTTTAAAATAAAAATTAATTTTATTATATATTTATTAATCAAAATTAGATTATTGGAATAAATTTCTTATTGAATGTTGATATAAAAACATGTTAATCTTTTGAAAGTTTTTGTTTTGGAAAATAATTTTTACACTATTGAGGGTTTAATTTTAAATAAAATCCTTCAAATTTTATTAGTTGATTTTTTTTAAAATTTATTCAATATTTTGAATTAGAATATTTTTTATTGAATAATAATGTAATTTTTTTTTCAATATAATCATTATTGGAAATTGTATAAATTATTTACCACAGTTATAGTAAAAACAGGTTTATTGTATGTGTTATAAATAAATGATAAGGGATAGAAATGAAAAAATAATAATATATATTTTATGGTTAACTTTAGATAAAATATATTCTATATTTCTAAAATTTTAAATTTTTATGATTTTTGGAAGGATAAAAATGTTGGTGTAATTCTTTCATTTCAAATATTCCATGTCGACCCCCCCCCCCCCCCCCCGTGTTTGAAAGGTCACCCTAGCCACTCCTTTAAACACCTCAAAACCCATTTGTTTCATCAATAACTGATTAAATCACTTATCTAATTCCATAAAATCATCATAGAAACATTTTTTCCATAAATTATTCCTATGAAGGCTTTTTGGGAAAACCATAATAAATTTACTCTATAGGAGGTAACATCTGTTACCAAGATTGTTTATTTAATTTATTATTAAACTTCATTAAAATATAATTAAACCATGGTTATATTTTAAAATTTTTATATCAAATATACTAATACATTTTTATTTAAAGGGAATACTGAAAACCCTCTTCTAGTCCTTTAAATGTGATAAGAAAGAGGCTATAGTTTTACGGGGGATAACTGCCTCCCAAATCAATGTAATTTGTTTCTCTTCCCTACTTCACATAGTTAGATATAATAATATGTTCAATGTTTATATATGATTTCTATGATATTATTAGAACTCTATAATTATAATATCACTAATACATTATCACCCTCTATTATGTTGTAAATGCGATAATGTCCCACATATGTACGGCGGACTACCGCCTCTCGAAGAGATGTGATTAATTTTTCACTTACCCTTATATTAGATGGTAATATGGAATAATATGATTCATATATAATTTATTAAATTATATTAAATTGTATTGAAAATAATTATATAATTTAACATATTTCCTCACCATCCATAGAATAAATGATAACGTAGTTTGTGTGTTCGGTAGACTACCACGTCAAGAAGTGATATGATTTTTTACTAAAATTTTACTTGTAATGTAACAAAATATAAATTAAATGAATATAACTGATATATATTACATGATATTAATTCTTTAAAATTAATATATAGTCTACTTCCATACCCTATAACCAATTATGGAATGATAACGATGATCGCGCGTATATACAACCTGCTGTATCCACAAAGAGATATGACTCATTATCTATGTTAAAAATTCAAAAATGACTCTAAAAATGTATATAATGAAAAAAATATTTGATATTATTATTTAGATAATGTAAGTATATCATATGGTTGAGATCTAAAAATTCGATGGCAAAATATGCATGAAAAATCAGTATAATTAACACATGAAACAATAACAATAATGATATATTACTAATAAATTTGTAAAAATATGTTATCAAAGTATAATATATGATATTAATATGGGGTTTGTTGGTCTGAGTAGTTTACTCAAGAGGGGAGGTGTGAATTGAGTAACTATAAAAAAATTTCTGTTAAAAGAATATTTTCAAAAGAAATGGTTTCCCCAAAAATAGATACAGCCCACCTAATCAAGGATATACTTTTATAAGAGTTTTACTTTTTAAACAACTTCTTAGAAGATTAATTAATTTTCAGTAATCCTAATTTGTATTATTAATATTAATTTTGAAGTTATCCTACTAAGACAAATCAATTATAACTTCTTTCCATGACTAAATATCAAAGTGAAATTAGTTTTTTTTTTGGATTATTCGATAAATAAATAAAGCAGAGAAGACTAAATTTAAATAGCACAGTGAATATGATACAAGTGGTTCAGTCTCAAGCCGAGACCTAATCCACTCAACTTGGTGATCACCTGCCACTAAGCAGTTTATATAAATAAACTATGATCCACACCCTGGATCGGGGTTAACAAAAGTACACAGACTGTCTAGGTCACACAAGGACCTCTTCCACTGTTTTCATGGGTAAAAAAATAACCAGGCCACACAGGGACCTCTTCCACAGTTTTTGTGGGTAAACAGAAGTATAAAGAGTTTTTTGTAAGGATTTAGAAATCCTTCAGTTCAGCCCAAGAGTCAGTGTGTGTATAGAATAAATATAGTACACACATAGCTCAAAAATAAGTAAAAGAATCACTGAGAGAGAGTAGATATGATTTTAAAATTATCTAGTGATTTGAATTGCAGCTCTGGACTCCTATTAAACAGAAGTGCTTCTGAGTCCTTTTCTGGTTTTTTTCTTGAAAAACAGAGTTTCGTGATTCATCTTGTGTACTTTACAAGTGTTGATAATGTGATGATGTTATCTAGATTCCAGTGTACTTTGTATGTTCTTCAGCAGAGTCGGATTTCATGTATGAGACAATTCTTTCTTTGAAAATCTTGTAATATGTGCTTCGAGGTCATGCTCACAGGCTTGTTTTTCAATCAGTATCGCGCGCTGTGTTGCTCTAGTGCACTCTTAACTCTTTATCTTTGAATGCATGATTTTTAGCTGACAACTTACATGTGTTTCGTACCTCGTACCTCGTACTATGTCTACAAAGAAACATTATTTTTTTTAGTGAATTAAAGGCATCAAATATGACCTTTAAAAATTAAATTGAATAACGACAAAATAGTTTAAGAAACGGTGTCACAGAATGTTATGAAAATGGTGTATCCTTCACATGTTGTCTGAGTGTCACAGTGCCTGAGTTTCACAATGTCTAGTTCACGGTGTCTTGCTTCATGGTGTCTAGCTTACGATGTCGAGCTGACGGTGTCTGGCTTCACATTGTCTGGCTTATAGTGTCTGCCTTCATGGTGTCTATCTTAAGGTGTCTAGCTTCACGGTGTCTGGCTTACAGTGTCCGGCTTCATGGTGACTGGATTACAGTGTCTGGCTTATGGTGTCTAGCTTACGGTGTCTGGATTCATGGTGTTTGGCTTCATGGTGTCTGGCTTACTGTGTCTGGATTATGGTGTCTGGCTTCACGATGTCTTGTACTTAGGAAAACAACTGTATTCAGAATCAAATAGTGATATGCATGAAATAGATTGATCATAACCATTATAAATCAAGAGAGAACTTGAAACATAATTACACATGATTGGATATAGTTTAGGAGTTAACTATGTTGAATAAGATTTGTGATCATTAGGACATGATTAATACATGAGGAGTCCAACAATCTCCCCCTTTTTATGATCACAAATCATGTACAGTTAAAGTGTAAATTAGATGAAACTATAGAGAAAATAACATATATAAACTTCTCCCTCTTTTGGGATTATCAAAAAGTTGACATAAGAGAGGGTAAACAGTTCACATTCCATTAAGAGTAAACAGATTTTAGTACAAAATAAAGTAGAAATACAAAAAACAATGAAATCCCCATCATAAAGAAGTAAGCAATGGTCTTCTTCAGGGATTGGCCTTCTCTTTTCATTTGACAGCAGCAGAAGAGGAAGCCATAGAGGAAGTGGTTGATGTAGAAGAAGGCATTGACTTTTTAGATAGAGAGGGTAAAGGGAGACCTTCAAAGACTAAGGGTGCCAAGTTAAGAGCAGTAGAAGATCTAGGAAGTTGCTGATCAAGAATCACTGGCTTGATCTGACTGAGAGCTTGGACAATAGACATGGTAGTTGTGGCTAAGGCAGAGGTGAAGGTAGGCAACCCAGGTATTAGAGGTGCAACTGCTAGTGCCACAATTAAAGTACTCTGGACATGAAGATAAGGTCTTAGGAGTTTGATGAAGTCTGCAATATCTCTCCACCATACAACATGGATTTTTTAAAGTCATCTTTGTTTTCCATGAACTTGTCCAACAATCTGGTAAACTCGGTTATCTTATGGACTTGGTTTTTGATAGCTTGAGTTATAGGAGGAATTCGCAGATTCTCTACAAGGTATTTGAAGTGTTTGGTCATATCAGTCTTGGAGAAAATTCAGTTGAAATATAAATCTACTTTCTTAGAAATCTCCGGCTGGGCATCATTTGCAATCTTGGAGTGAATTTGCACAAGGTCAAGAACTCTATATCTGTTCTTGATAACTTCATATAAAGAAGTCACATTAAAGCCACTGAAAGCATTCTAAATCTCTCCTTTGACTATAGATCTGAGAAATGTACCGTCCAAGGAAGGTGTAGAGGATTGACCAGAGGTTTTAGAAGCATTGATGGCTGTTGTCAGAGATTTTAGTTGATTTTGTACCCTTTTAAGACAACCAGTGTACTCATCAGTGAGTTTATTAAGGTTCCCCACAAGCTCTCTCATTTCCTTCAACATTTGTTTGTTCCTTTCCACAATATTTTTATTGATGGATTCCCACTAAGTGTGAATCTGAGACACAACATCTCAAGAGATTTGAGAAACAGTGGGTTCTAGAGAAGCGGTAGCAGGCTCTAATATTAAATGTAGTTATTTCTGCATTTCTTCAACCATGCTTCTCCGGGATGCGACTTCATTACTGAGAAACTTATTTTCAACTCATACTTCTTGAATCTCATGGAGCATCTTAGGCTGGATTTGCCAAATAATTATTTCCAATAATAGTGAGGCATCTCCCTCACTCAAATTTGTCAGAGGACGAGGCTGGGATTTCATAAGATTCTCAACACCAGATAGGAGAGTATCTCCAAATTCTTTCAAATCATCCTTACTGAAAAAGGACGACTGTTCAGGTAATGGTTCAGGTATAGGAATTGGTACAGGTTCAGGTTCTTTCTCAGGTTTAAAGTTTGGGAATGATTTCAACTAAAAATGGGAAGAAAGATCAAGCCCGGTTGTAGTAAAATTCTGAGACTCATTCAAATCATAGAATTTAGAAAATTTGTACCTAGTGGCCACAGAATTTGACTCAGTTGGATGTGAGGATTCATCAGAACCAAGATTTTGGGTTTGCTCCCCCTCAACAGGTGCCTCCTTCTCAGGACTGAGAGGCCCAAAAGCTTTGTCTAAATCCACAGTTTAATCTCTAAGTTCCTTATTTATCTCTTGTCTAGCCAACTGAAAGGCTATCTCCATCCTTTATTTAGCAGAGGGTATTATTTCAGGAACATATTGTTCCATAGGTAGTTCTTCTAGATTTGATTATACATTTGCTTCTTGCACTACATGGAGTTCTTATATTGTAGGATCTTCCATAAAATGCTGCTCAGATTCTATCACCACTGATTCTTTTTCAGCCATGGGTTGGATTTCCAGATTAACATCTTCACTAGGGGTGGGAACTTCTTTTTCAAGGACAATATGAGGAACAACAATCCTTTCTTCCTCAATAACAATTGATTCCCTATGTGGTACTTCACCCTCTTCTTCCTCTTCTTCTGAATACTCAACAAGTTCATCTGGTTCCAAACCAAGATCAGATATGTTTTTCGGCCTTGATGGATAATCCACAGGATTAAACTTCTCATAAACCTTATCATTGCCTTCCACCCACTCCCTTTTCCAAGGATTCCAGTTTATCTTCATTCTCCTGATGTTGGATTTAGAGAGATAGTACTCACAGTCTATAAGCACTTATTTATAAGGTCTAACCATGCCTTTTTCAACAAGCAAGGATAATATCAGTCGAAAGTATAATAGAGAAGTGGATTTGGATGTAACCTTGATCAACACACACATATGGTGAATGATGTACTTGCACGGGTTGATCTTGTATCCATTTTTCATAAGATGAATTTAAGAAACATCTTGATACTTTAACACAGAAAAATCACCTTTTCTTGGACTAACCATATTTTGAAGAAACATAAACAACTACCTTGTTTCTCCATGTAGTTCAGCAGTGATGGCCCTTCTCTTGGTGCCATTTCCGGTTAGGGTTTACAGAGCATCTTCAATATCAAATAAATCAGTTGAATGTGGAGGTTCTCTATGATAATCATCACATATACCTTCATGAGGTATCCTAAGGCATGTAGCCCATAACCTTGACGAGAAGGAGTATCTTTGGCCATTTACCCAGCTCCTCAAAATATAACTTTCACCAGCATCAAAGGAGAACTATACGTATTGGTAGAACTGAGCTACTAACCTAGGATTTATGGGTCTATTCTCCCTTGAGAACCATTCTAACTAGCCTTGTTCTTTCAACACTTTCAAGATCATAGATTTTCTAGACAGAAACCATTCAGGGAAGATTTATTTCTCAGGAACAACATTTCGATTTACCAGATTCATATTTAAATGTCCTTCGGGTGTCAGCTTAGGTCCAATCATCTTATTCTTTGAGCTGCACTTATCAGGTGTGGATGATGACGAACATTTCATTCTCATCATCTAATGATGTTTCAGGAGAGATAATGAAGGGGTTTCAACATTGAAAGTGTTCGAATCGAGATAAAGTCCGAGTGAAGAACCGAGTGAAACTTTTTGTTTTATCATTTGGGAATTCCAATCGTCTTAAAAATAAAAACGTAGGAAAGTAAAATAGGTGAAATAATAATTACCGCGATACGGGTTTAAGGAAAATCATAAAAAAAATTCACTATGAGATCATGAATGGTCGTTATGGTGATATCGTGAGTGAACGTCATAGTGAGATAGTGAGTGAACGTCACGGTGAGACAGTGAGTGAACATCAGTGCACGTTACGGTGAGACAGTAAATGTCAGACCATGAGTGAAAATTGCTAATAGTGAGACTGTAACGACCCATACTTTACATACATGGTTATTACATCAAAATTGATGCACACTTATTACAACATATAAAAAACCAGGAAAGGACCGTATAGGTATAGAGTCTTTAGAAACTGGGAAACATAAACAACTGGTTCATAAAGCATCTACTTTGCCTCCCATTTATTTCATCATATTTAGAGTCCCTTTTTGGAATATTCTACTTAATAACCTTCTTCCTGACCTGGGGAATTAAAACATACAAAAGGGTGAGCTCAAATGCTCAGTAAGGGTAAACAAAAGAAATATCAATCACATCATATACATAAGAACATAACTTTTGGAAATTTTAACATGCAAAAGAGATCATAATTTCATAACATGGGATAAATCATAGTAGTGAAATGTAATCCCAATAATCATAACATAAAACATAAAACTTTGTGGAATACACACATAATCATATAGAATCATTTCTTATTAGTCAATACTCATTGCTAAGACTGTCTTAGTGGACAAAGTCCATTTCTGAACCGAGTTCACTCCTCGTTTCAGTCCTGTTTCACTTAACCGGTTTAACCTGCCGTTCCAGCCATGTATATCTCATTAGATATAAAATCTTTAACCAGTGCATTGGAGGGAGATAGAGGTCCCACCCATCTCATAATGATACCATTCTTATGTGTTCCCAAAAATCATATACCATACATCATAGCATAACCCATGTAATAAAAATGGGATTCTTAAACATCGTGACATCATAAAAAATGCATATAAGATAAAGGAATTCATAAAAATAAATCCATCACAACATATTCTAATCAATGTAATAATAGGGATAGAAATAGAACAATTTATTATCTTAGATGGAAAATAATTTTGATAAAACACTTGAACTCCATTCTTGAGGAAAATATCCTTTCTACTTCAAAAACACTTTTCCTTTATTAACATGTCATACAATTCTAAAATAAAAGAAGTTGATTAAAAATAAACTTGAAAACTTGTAAAGTAAGCTTCTTGTAAATAATGTTTTAAAAATCCATTCATGCCGTATAAGTTAAAAAACATTCTTCTCGTACTTTTGTCAGAAAAGTCAAAAAGTACCTCGTACGAAAAACGACAAAAGATTCCTTTCATATCGTTTAATAAAAACTCTCCAAAGTGTAAAATTGGATTTAACAAATTGTAGGTGGATGGAAATAATATTAAATATTGAGTAAATAAGGATGTGGTTGATAAAATACTCCCCAGTAAATTCTGAAGTACAAACAATCTCGGATAAAAAATGAGATTGTGATATTTCCCTTACCTTAGGTCCGATTTGCTTCGTAAGTGTCCGAACCTCCTGTATAATGATTTAAATAATGTTATTGTCTTATTCCAGAATCATACTTATTTTTATGAAATCATATATGGTCATATTCTAAGCTTCTTATTAGTAATATTTCATTACTACTTGTTATTCGGGTGTTTATTACTTTTTGTTCTTATGCGTGTTTTGTCGAATAAATTCTTATTTTTCTTTTTAGGTTTTATATACCTCATTTCCATAATGTTATTAGTGTAATATATATCATATTAATTCATTCAATTCATTTATATAATCATCATGCAATGAATATCATGTAGAACGAGTCGCATCACATCGTGGAGACAGTATTCTGTACGTACGCACAAGCGATGATATCGTTCCCATTATCGTGAAATTGTATTGGAGTGTATGTATACTATTTCAGAATCAATATCACTTCAAAATAAACACATATATTCATTATTTACACCATTATACCCATCCAAGTAAGGTGGTTGTGGAAAATAGATTACACCACGGCGGGGAGACAGTATTCCGTACGTACGCAGGCGCGGTGATTTCATTTTCCATAGGATGGATAGATGGTGAAATAGGGTTGTTTCATACTTTTAATAACATATAAGTATATGAGTGATACTGATGTTATTACTTAATAATGAAACAACTAAAGAAGAATAAGCGGAAGAAGAAATAAAGTTGAAAGAATTGGTAACGGACATTACCTCTTCTTTGAAGCGCCTCTTTGAGACCTCCTTTTAGGGCACTGAAATTGGCCTTTGAAGAAGACCAGGACTTCTAGGATGTTTCTAGGAAAGTGGAGAGGAGAAAGTGGCAAGGGTTGGCCGATATTGAAGGCTCAAAGTGGTGTGAGGAAGAGGGGGAGAAGGTTCCCTTTTATAAGGGAGGAGAGGGGCTCCTTTGGAAAAACTAAAAATATTATTTTATTATAAAGTCATATTCGGTTTTAAATAGCTCCAAATTTATATATTTCAAAGCTAAGGTAGGTGTGGGTCGAAATAATCTCATATAATAGAATTTAGATAGGTTTAGGTCAATATATTAACCTTATTATTTAGTTTTAACTCTTAGTTAATTAGATTGACATTTACCATGTCACTTTGTATTTTTATATTATATAGTTAATAAACTTACCATATACATACAAGAGACCCCCAAGTGGTCCACTAATGATACACCTATCATGATATAAGTATCTTGGTCGAACTTTAGATTTTTAGGAATATAATAACAATTAATAACATAATATTTGTTTTAAAAACTATTTTATGTCAATTTTGACATTATTTTGTAATTGATTTTTCTGAAAATCATAACAGAATGATTAGTTCGAAAAAAGTTAATTAAATCAATACTAACATGTCATATTAGCCTAAAAAATTAGTTTAATTCATAAAAAGTCTCAAATTACATTTATTTGGGTATTTATAACATCAATTATGTCAATATTTCATTAATAAAATAATTACTGCATCATCATTGTGTCATAAATAAATTAACTTATTTAAAGTCTAAAAATTAAAAATAAAATATCATTATGTATGAAATATTTTTATCTTTCTAATGAATATTTATAGTCTAACTTATCTTATTTATAACCCTATATTAAAAATGATTTTTTTATTAAACTTTGATTTTAACTATTTTAACCCTTCTTTAAATAAATTAAAAAGAAATGTCCTAATCTAATCCAAGTGGGCCTAAATGGTCATATTTTATTCCTAAGGTTGTTTTTGGTCGAATTAAACATATCCAATAGAATTAGGACTTGTTTCAGGGTAATAATTATATCATTTTCACTCTTAATTATCCTATTTACTTTTAACTGTGGTAAATAAAAGTAAAAAGTTATTATTCACCAAAAATTATTTTCATCTCATTGAACTACATTTTACTTACTGACATCAACCGTGTATCTCGGATTTTCAAAATTCCACTCACAGAAGCGGTAAAATTAAGTTTTATGAAAAATTCAGTTTTTTTAACTACCACTTAGTGGTTTCACTATTCATCAAAAATTGAAAGTTTTCAGAAAAATACCAAAATTTCACCCGAGGATAATTTCGATATTCTGAATCAAAAAATGAAGTCAATTTTGTAAAATAAAATTTACAAAATTTCAAAAAGTGGTTATTACTATTCATAACGGCTAGTTTTAATAATATTTTAATAGCATATCGTTGTTTAGTGAAACTCGGTATTGCGTACGATGCAAGCTATCGAGGAAGGCCGTGATTACGTGTAAAGAAAGAAAAGTTGGTGTTGTGTGTAGTGAAAGATTACTTTTATGATTTATATACCATAAAAACAAAATATTTCTCATAAATGTCTCGGGTGTTACATTCTACCCCCCTTAAAATGAATTTCTCCCTCGAAATTCGTCACTTTGTAACAAACAGATGAGGATACCTCTCCCTCATCATATCCTCAAGCTCCCATGTAGATTCATCTAATTGGTGGTTCCTCCATAAAACTTTCACCAAGTGAGTGGTATTGTTTTGTAGGACTTTCTCACTACTATCGAGAATCTCTATCAGCTGTTCTTTATAAGAAAGATCTTGTTCCAGCGGTACAACTTCTGAGCTGAGTACATGTGAAGGATCAGGTATGTACTTTCTCAGGAGAGATACATGGAACACATCGTGAACTTGAGAGAGATTTGGTGGAAGCTCCAATCGGTAAGCTACCTTCCCAATATGATCCAGTATTTCGAAAGGACCGATATATCTAGGGCTCAACTTCCCCTTCTTTCCAAAGCTCATGACCCTCTTCCAAGGAGATATTTGTAAGAACACTTTATCACCCACTTCAAACTCTAGGTCTTTTCTTCAGTTGTCGGCATAACGTTTCTATCGAATCTGAGTTGCTCTTATGTGTTTTTGAATAGATCTGACATTTTCAGCCATCTCATCAATAAGATCAGGTCCTAATAGCTTTCTATCCCCAACTTCATCCCAGCAAGTTGGAGTCCTGCATTTCTTTCCATAGAGAGCTTCATAAGGAGCCATCTGAATACTGGAGTGAAAGCTATTATTATAAGAACATTCCACTAAAGGTAGGTGTTGATCCCAACCACCTTTGAAATCCATAGAGCAAGCTCTCAACATATCTTCTAGAGTTTGAATTGTTCTCTCCGACTGACCGTCTGTCTGAGGATGATAAGCAGTGCTGAAACTCAACTCTGTTTCCAGAGTATACTGAAGACTTCGCCAGAACTTTGAGGTAAACCTCGGATCCCGATCAGATATAATAGAAAGTGGTACTCCATGCAATCTTACCACTTCCTTTACATATATCCTGGAAAGCTGATCCAGAGAGAAATCCTCTCTGATAGCAATGAAGTGTGCAGACTTTGTAAGACGATCAACTATGACCCAGATAGCATTATTGCCTTTGGATGTTTTAGGAAGCCCGGTGACAAATTCCATAGTGATGTTTTCCCATTTCCATTCAGGTATGGGTAATGGTTGTAACATCCCCTTAGACTTCTGTCTCTCAGCTTTAACTTGCTGAAAAACCAAGCATCGAGAGACATATTCAGCAACATCGCTTTTCATTCCATCCCACCAGAAGTAATCTTTCAGGTCCCTATACATCTTCGTGCTTCCAGGATGAATAGAGAATGAAGAACTATGAGCCTCATCCAGCAGATCCTTCGTTAATTCGGGGATGGGAGGAACACAAACCTGATTCCTGAATTTTATTATCCCATCACAATCAAGGTAGAATTCAAGAACATTTCTCACCTTCTTTTGTAACTCGACATCTTCTTTCTGTGCCTCTTTAATCTTTACATGTATACATAGTTGAACATTCATTTGAGAAAGATATGATTTTTCCCATTTCATTATAATTCCAAGATCCATCCTTTGTAAATCAATAAATATTGGATCTTTTGTGATCCTCATCATGGATAAGCTAGCATGGTCTTGTCAGCTTAATACATCTGCCATCTTGTTTACTTTCCTAGGGTGGTAATGGATTGAGCAGTCGTAATCCTTAATCAGCTCCAACCATCTTCTTTGGCGCATATTCAGCTCCTTTTGTGGGAAAATATACTTTAAACTTTTATGATCAGTATAAATGTCACACCTTTCTCCATAAAGATAATTCCTCCAAATCTTCAATGAAAATATTACCGTAGCTAACTCCAAATCATGAGTTGGGTAATTTTGCTCATGGATTTTCAACTGTCGTGAGGCATAAGCGATCACCATATCATTTTGCATAAGAACACACCCCAATACCTTCTTGGATGCATCACTGTAGATCACAAACCGTTCTCCACTACAAGGAAGTGTGATTACAGGTGCACTGGATAACCTTCTTTTCAACTCCTTGAAATTCTCTTCACATTCTTCTGTCCAAACAAACTTAACTCCTTTCCGAGTCAACCTGGTGAGTGGATTAGATAATCGTGAAAAATATTTCACAAAACTTCGATAATATCCATCCAAACCAGGAAAACTTCAGATCTCAGTTACTTATGTTGGTCTCGACCATCTTTCGATAACCTCTGTTTTTGCTGGATCCACATATATCCCCTCTTTTGAGATTATGTGACCCAAAAATGCAACTTTTTGAAGCCAAAATTCATACTTGGTAAATTTAGCATAAAGATTATCCTTTATCAGGGTCTTCAATATAATTCTCAAGTGATCTTAATGTTCTTCCTTGCTCTTTGAATATACAAGAATATCGTCTATAAAGACTACCACAAAATAATCAAGATAGTCTCTAAAGACTTTATTCATTAGATCCATGAAGATAGCAGGGGCATTAGTAAGACCAAATGGAATCACTATAAATTCATAGTGTCCATACCTCGTATGGAAAGCCATCTTTGGTATATCCTCCCTTTTGACCCTTAATTGATGAGACCCCGAACGAAGATCAATCTTGGAAAAGTATTGAGCTCCGCGTAGTAGGTCAAATAAGTCATCAATGCACGGGAGAGGATATTTTTTCTTGATAGTGATTTTGTTAAGTTCTCGATAATCAATGCAGAGTCTCATTGATCCATATTTATTCTTAACAAACAGAATAGGTGCTCCCCAAGGTGACGCACTAGGGTGTATGAATCCCTTATCAATATTCTCTTGGAGTTGCTTCTTCAATTCCTGCCACTCAATTGGGGCCATTCTATAAGGTGTCTTTGAAATAAGCAAAGCACCCGGTATGAGTTCTATTGAAAACTCAACTTCACGATTTGGTGGAAGACCCGGAAATTCCTCCGGAAAGACATCATCAAACTTCCGTACACTGGGAATATTCTTAATCGTGAGTTTCTCACCAACCATTTGAAATAAATAACCTTCATTTAGTGGAATCAAGACCCATAAGATGAAAGAAATTTCCACTTGAAGGTTATGTTCATTCTTGCATCGATAGACGATCATAGATTGATCTGGAATATGAAATGTGACTTCACTTCTTTAGAAATTAATATGCGCTCCATATAAAGAAAGCCAATCCATGCCAAGAATCACATCAAATTCCACTATAGGAAGGATCACAAGATTTTCAGGAAGCACTTTCCCACATACTTCAATCGGAGAAGAATTATAAACTTTTGATGCGACTGTTGTGCCATTAGGGGTTGTCACAACTAACTCAACATCTAATTGTTGAGGTAATACGGTGATACACTTAGAAAATTCTTTAGAAATAAAAGAGTGGGTGGATCCAGAATCAAATAAAACATTTTCTACTTTAGAGTGGATGGTAAGTGTACCTTTCACCACTTCGTTATCGTACTCCACATTGTTGATAGAAATTGCATGTGACATTCCTTTGTCTTTAGCCTTAAGAGTTTGTTGACGTCGACCATCATCATTAACCCTTGGATTTGGGCATTGATTGTCATAATGCCCCATCTCCTTGCACTTGAAACATTGAAGTGTAGTAGGTTCATTCTGTGTATCCCTTCCTTTGTTTGCATCATTAGACATCTTCCTCCCATCATTGCGGCATTCAAATTCCAGATGACCTTCCTTTACACATTTGAAACATTTACTTGTCCCTTTAAGACAACTCACTCTATGTTTCTTTCCACACTTTGAGAATAATAGAAAACTCATCTTCTTTTCAGTGTGCTCTTAAGATTTTCCTTGGAATTCCATTTTCCTCTTCTTATCAAACCCATATGACTAATGGGTTACTCCAATCTCCATCTCAACTTTGAGAGCACATCTAACGATTTCCTCATAGCTGTTGAAGTCCCTTATGTATAAGGCCCTTCGAAGAATTGGTTTTAAGCCACTAAAGAATCGATCTATCTTACTCTCAGGTTGGATAATAATACCAGAAGCATACCTTGCAAGTCTTGTAAAATTTTCTTCATAGGTACCAACAGATTCATCATCCTTTTGCTTTAGTTCAAGAAACTCCTTCTCCATATTTGTTCGAAGAATACAAGGTAAGTACTTATTGAAAAATAAGTTCTTGAACTCATCCCATTCTATGGACTCAATTTCATCTCTTTGCCTCGTATTCTTGATAAGATTCCACCATTGATCAGCATCACCTTCCAAATGATACATGACTAATATGACTTTATCATGTTAAGAACATTTAAGAACTGAAAATATCTTTTCCGTAGTACTAATCCATTTTTCAGCAACTAATGGATCAGTAGACCCACTGAATGAAGGTGGACGCTACCTCATGAAGGATTCAACAGAATGTTGCTCCTTCCTTTGCTCATTTGGAAGTCCTGCATGATTCATAGCTTGATAAGGTTGTGTGAGCATGGCTACAAGAGTTTTCATTCCAGCTCCCATAACGTTTGGTTGCTCAGGTGGACAATCATTGCATTGCCCATCACATTCCGCATTAACACGTTTCCTTTGGGTTCCATCCATTGACTAAAACCAAGAAGAATAGTGTGAGAATCACTAATTATAATAGGAAAACCACATAATCAAGAATAAAATTTCACACTTCAGGTATTATAATAGGTTGTTCATGGCCATTTTTAAAACACTAAGATTGTGATCTGTGCTTAGACTTATCCTTAGGATTCTTATTAAGGCTTTCACATCCTAGTTTCCAAAGGTTCACTATACCTTTCCTCTGATACCAACTGTAACGACCCATACTTTACATACATGGTTATTACTTCAAAATTTAAGCACACTTATTACAACATATAACAAAACCAGGAAAGGACCGTATAGGTATAGAGTCTTTAGAAACTGGGAAACCTAAACAACTGGTTCATAAAGCATATACTTTGCCTCTCATTTATTTCATCATATTTAGAGTCCCTTTTTGGCATATCCTACTTAATAACCTTCTTCCTGACCTGGGGAAATAAAAAATACAAAAGGGTGATCTCAAATGCTCAGTAAGGGTAAACAAAAGAAATATCAATCACATCATATACATAAGAACATAACTTTTGGAAATATTAACCTGCAAAAGAGATCATAATTTCATAACATGGGATAAATCATAGTAGTGAAATGTAATCCTAATAATTATAACTTAAAACATGAAACATTGTGTCATACACACATAATCATAGAGAATCATTTCTTATTAGTCAAGACTCATTTCCAAGACTATCTTAGTAGAAAAAGTCCATTTTTGAACCGAGTTCACTCCTCGTTTCAGTCCTGTTTCACTGAACCGGTTTAACCATCCATTCCAGCCATGTCTATCTCATGAGATATAAAATCTTTACCCAATGCATTGGAGGGAGATATAGGTCCCACACATCTCATAATGATACCATTCTTATGTGTTCCACAAAATCATAAACCATATATAATAGCATAACCCATGTAATAAAAATGGGATTCTTAAACATTGTGACATCATAAAACAATTTATATAAGATAAAGGAATTCATAAAAATAATTCCATCACAACATAATCAAATCAATGTAATAATAGGGATAGAAATAGAACCCATATTATCTTAGATGGAAAATATTTTTGATAAAACACTTGAACTCCATTCTTGAGGAAAATATCCTTTCTACTTCAAAAACACTTTTCCTTTCTTAACATGTCATAAAATTCTAAACTAAAAGAAGTTGATTAAAAATAAAATTGAAAACTTGTAAAGGAATCTTCTTGTAAATAATTTTTTAAAAATCTATTCATGCGGTATAAGTTAAAAACAACATTCTTCTCGTACTTTTGTCGGAAAAGTCAAAAAGTACCTCGTACGAAAAACGACAAAAGATTCCTTTCATATCTTTTAATAAAAACTCACCAAAGGGTAAAATTGGATTTAAACAATTGTAGGTGGATTGAAATAATATTAAATATTGATAAAACAAGGATGTTGTTGATAAAATACTCCCCAGTAAATTCTGAAGTATAAACAATCTCGGATAAAAAACGATATTGTAATATTTCCCTTACCTTAGGTCTGATTTGCTTCGTAAGTGTCCGAAACTCCTGTATAATGATTTAAATAATGTTATTGACTTATTCCAGAATCATACTTATTTTTATGATATCATATATGGTCATATTCCTAGCTTCTTATTAGTAATATTTCATTACTACTTGTTATTCGGGTGATTATTAATTTTTGTTCTTATGCGTGTTTTGTCGACTAAATTCTTATTTTTATTTTTAGGTTATAGATACCTAATTTAAAGAATGGTATTAGTGTAATATATATCATATTAATTAATTCAATTCAATTATATAATCATTATGCAATGAAGATCATGTAGAACAAGTCACATCACATCGTGGAGACGGTATTCCGTACGTACGCACGAGCGATGATATCATTTCCATGATCGTGGAATTGTATTGGAGTGTATGTATACTATTTCAGAATCAATATCACTTTAAAATAATCATATATATTCATTATTTACACCATTATACCCATCCAAGTAAGGTGGTGGTGGAAAATAGATTACACCACGACGTGGAGACGGTATTTCGTACGTACGCACGCGCGGTGATTTCATTTTCCGTAGGATGGATAGATGGTGAAATAGGGTTGTTTCATAATTATAATAACATATCAGTATATGATTGATACTGATGTTATTACTTAATATTGAAACAACTAAATAAGAATAAGTGGAAGAAGAAATAAAGTTGAAAGAATTGTTAACAGACATTACCTCTTCTTTGAAGCGCCTCTTTGAGACCTCCTTTTAGGTCACTAAAATTGGTCTTTTAAGAAGACCAGGACCTCTAGGATGTATCCAGGAAAGTGGAGATGAGAAATTGGCAGGGGTTGGCAGATCTTGAAGGCTCAAAGTGGTGTGGGGAAGAGGGGGAGGAGGTGCCCTTTTATAAGGGAGGAGAGGGGCTCCTTAGGAAAAACTAAAATTATTATTTTATTATAAAGTCATATTCAGTTTTAAATATCTTCAAATTGATATATTTCGATGGTAAGGTGGTGATGGGTCGAAATCCTCTCATCCAATAGAATTTAGACAATTTTAGGTCATTATATTAACCTTATCCTTTAGTTTTAACTCTTAGTTAATTAGATTGAAATTTACCATGTCACTTTGTATTTTTATATTATATAGTTAATAAACATACCATATACATCCAAGAGACCCCCAAGTGGTCCATTATTGATACAAATATCATGATATAAGTATCTTGGACGAACCTTAGATTTTTAGGAATATAATAACAATTAATAATATAATATTTACTTTAAAAACTATTTTATGTCAATTTTGACACTATTTTGTAATTGATTTTTGTGAAAATAATAACAGAATGATTAGTTCTAAAAAAGTTAATTAAATAAATAATAACATGTCATATTAACCTATAAAATTAGTTGAATTCATAAAAAGTATCAAATTACATTTATTTGGGTATTTATAACATCAATTATGTCGATATTTCATTAATAAGTTAATTACTTCATCATCTTTGTGTCATAAATAAATTAACTTATTTAAAGTATAAAATTTAAAAATAAACTATCATTATGTAGGAAATCGTTTTAGCTTTCTAATGAATATTTATAGTATAATTTATCTTATGTATAACCCAATATTAAAAATGTTTTTCCTATTAAACTTTGATTTTAACTATTTTAACCCTTCTTTAAATAAATTAATAATAAATGCCCTAATCTAATCCAAGTGGGCATAAATGGTCATATTTTATTCCTAAAGTTGTTTTTCGTCAAATTACACTTATCCAATAGAATTAGGACATGTGTTAGGGTAATAATAATATCATTTTTACTCTTAATTACCCTATTTACTTTTAACTGTGGTAAATAAAAATAAAAAGTTACTATTCACAAAAAATTATTTTCATCTCATTAAACTACATTTTACTTACTAACATCAACCGTGTCTCTTGGATTTTTGAAATTCCACTCACAGAAGCGGTAAAATTAAGTTTTATGAAAAATTCAGTTTTTTTAACTACCACTTAGTGGTTTCACTATTCATCAAAAATTGAAAGTTTTTAGAAAAATACCAAAATTTCACCCTAGGCTAATTTTGATATTCTGAATCCAAAAATGAAGTCAATTTTGAAAAATAAAATTTACAAAATTTCAAAAAGTGGTTATTACTATTCATTATGGCTAGTTTTAATAATATTTTAATAGCATATCGTTGTTTAGTGAAACTCGGTATTGCGCACGATGCAAGCTATCGAGGAAGTCCGCGATTGCATTTAAAGCAAGCCAAGATAGTGTTGTGTGCAGTGAAAGATTACTTTGATGATTTATATAACATAAAAACAAAATATTTCTCATAAAAGTCTCGGGGTGTTACAGAGACCATAAACATGAGAGACAGTAACTTAGAAACCATAATCATGAAACAGTAAAGTAAAACATAGTAAAATGTTGAACAGTAAGACATGTAAGATATCTATTTGAGATTTATCATGCCAAGATCATGTATGATGTAGTCTATTCTCTCAGAATTTAATGGTTTAGTGAATATATCGGCATGCTGATATTGAGTACCAATTAATTCCAAGGTGATATCAACTTTTTGATAATGATCTCTCAAAAAGTGATGTCTTACATAAATATTTTTTTTCCTTGAATGTGAAATAGGATTTTTTTCGGATGTTAATAGCACTTGTGTTGTCACAGTTTATTAGTATATGTCTGAATTGATATCCATAATCTAATAATGTGTGTTTCATCCACAAAATATGTGCACATCAACTGCCAACAGCTATGTATTCAGCTTCTATAGTAGATAATGCAACAGAATTTTGTTTCTTACTACACCATGATACTAGTGACTTGCCTAAAAGTGACATGTTCTAGAGGTGGTCTTTCTATGTAACTTACAACCACCGAAGTCAGCATCAGAATAAATAACTAGTTCAAATGATTTTCCTTTAGGATAGAACATTCCTAGATTGGGTGTATGCTTGAGGTATTTGAAAATTCTCTTTACAACATTTAAATGAGATTCTTTAGGATTTTCTTGAAAACGAGCACATAAACACACACTAAACATCATGTCCGAATGGCTAGTAGTTAAGTAGAGTAAATGTCCAATCATTCTCCTACATGTGGTTTGATCAACAGATTTTTCATCTTAATCAAGATCTAACTTACAGGTGGTACTCATGGGAGTTTCACTGCTTTTAGTGCTATCCAATCCAAAACTTTTTAGAAGTTATTTAGTGTATTTACTTTGAGTTAAAACAATTCCATCATTATTTTGAAAGATTTGAAATCCAGGAAAAAAATTTAGTTCTCCCATTAAACTCATTTCAATTTCGTTTTGCATCATTTTAGAAAAATCAATACATAATGAATTTTTTGAAGATCTATAATTAATATCATCTACATAGATTTGAACAACTAAAACATCATTAGAAATGTGTTTTATAATAAGGGTAGGATCAACTATTCCTTTTGTAAAACCTTTGGAAATTAGAAAAGTACTCAATCTGTGATATCAAGCTCTTGGATATTTCTTTAGACCATATAAAGCTTTTCATAATTTGAAAATATGGTTGGGAAATTGAGTATTTGTAAATCCGGGGGGTTGTTCAACAAAGACATCCTCAGCTATATACCAATTTAAGAATTCCCTCTTAACATCCATTTGATATAGTTTGAAATTCAGATGTGCAATATAGACAAGTAGGATTCTGATGGCTTCAAGTATGTCTACTGGAGAAAAGGTATCCTCATATTCAATTCCTTCTTATTGACTATATCCTTGTGAAAATAATCTAGCTTTTTTACTAACTATATTTTTAGCTTCATCTACCTTATTTCTAAACACCCATTTAGTGCCTATGATGAATGTGTCCTTGGGTCTTTCAACAAGTTTACAAACTTTGTTTCTTTCAAACCGATTAAGTTCTTATTGCATATAATTTACCCAAAATTCATCATTGATGGAATCATCAATGTTTTTAGGTTAAAGTTGTGACAAGAAGGATTAATGTTAAACCTGATTTCTAAGAGAAGCTGTAGTTTGTGTTCCTTTCTCTAAGTCTCTTACAACAGCATCTAAGGGATGGTTTTTAAGGGTTCTAATCATTCTAGAAAAAGAGGGACTAGTGATTTCAAGTTCATCAATAGATTCAGGTTTATTATGACTCAATTTTAGGGAATTTCCATAATTGGAAGTTTTCACAGAATCTTTCACAGAGGAATTTGAGGATTTTGAGTTGATGTTCAGATTTGATACATCATCCACCAGATTTTCTAGGATAGTTCAAGGCTCATGTGGATCCGTTTCATCAATCTTGATATGAAAAGATTCTCCCACACATTTATTTCTCTTATTGAATACTCTATAAGCTTTTCTTAATATTGAATAACCTAGGAAAATTCCTTCACGACTTTTGGATGAAAATTTGTCATGATTATCCTTAGTGTTGAGAATAAAGACATTGCTACCAAAAACTCTAAAGTAATTAACCTTAGGATTTCTATTGTTCTAGAGATCATACGAGGTCTTTTTGAGAATTGGTCTAATCAAGACCTTATTGATTATGTAGGATGTTGTATTAATAGATTCAGCCCAAAAGTAAATAGGTAAGTCATATTCACTAAGCATTGTTCTAGAAATTTCTTGCAGGGTTCTATTTCTTCTTTCTACAACACCATTCGGCTGAGGTGTTCCAGGGGTAGAGAAATTGTGACATTAACCATTTTGTGAGAAAAAGGATTCAAACTCTTGATTTTCAAACTCACCGCCATGATCACTTCTCAAAGATTTAATTTTAAGGAAACTAAGATTTTCTACAGACTTGGTATACTTAGTAAAATAATAGCATGATTCACTTTTGTGAGCCATGAAGATGGTCCAGGTATATCTTGAAAAATCATTTACCAGAACATAAACATAGTTCTTCCCATTTAATCTTGAAACTATAGATGGTCCAAAAAAATCCATGTGAACTAATTCCAGAGTTTGAGAAGTATAAACTTCTTTCTTTGTTTTGAAAGATATTTTGTGTTGTTTTCCCTTTTGCAAAGGATTACATACTTTGTCATGTGGAAACTCTATTTTGGGTAAGTCTTTAACTAGGCCCTTTCTAGTAAGCTTTCTAAGGTAGTGAACATTACAGTGTCCTAGTCTCATATGCCAGAGCCAAGATTCTTTATGAAACACACTTAAGCATGCAACATTTTGAGAAGCTAAGGAATCTAAATTAACAGAATTAACGTTCTCATTCCTTGATGCAGAAAATACTAAATCATATTTAGAATTAAAGACATTACATGCATCATTTTCAAATTTAACATGACATCCATCATCACATAATTGTGAGATATTAATAAAATTATATTTTAATCCTTTAACAAACAGTACTTTAGAAATTAAAATCAAATCATTGTTACCAATCTAGCCTAATCCAATGATTTTCCCTTTGGCGTTGTCACCAAATGTGACATGTACTCTATCTACTTTTATCAGGTTCTTGAAGCATGAGTAGTCTCCTGTCATGTGCCCTGAGCATCCATTGTCCAAGTACCATAGATTTTCATCAGATATTTTTAAGCATCTTTCCTATAACATGATCAAGAAAAGAAAAATTTTGGTACCCATACTCGTTTGGGTCTAGTGACATTAGTAATAAGTTCTTTAAGAACCCATATTTGTCTCATAGGTTTCATATAAGCGTTATGTAAGGTATTTGAAAAATAAACTGTATTTGGTCCACAAAAACTTGAAATAGTAGAATGTGTATCATGACTTGAGCTAGTTGAGTTGTGTCCAAAACTGGGAACAAACTTATATGTCCTAGACTTTGAAATAAAATTCATTCTACCAAGGTTTCTTTACTCGGTTGATAACCAATGACAGTATTGAATTTGGGGGCAAATTGTTTTCCTAGCATTTGGGTAAGGGTATTTTCCCATTAGTAAACTTTTCTAAGTCACTTTTTAATTGCTCATTAAAAATTTTTAATTCATTTTTTTCTTTGAACAGTTGAGAATTTTTCTCCTTTTTAGTAGTAAGTTCAGATTTAACATTTATAGTGAGAGAATGCTATTTATCCAAAGATTTATATGTATCTTTTAATTCATTGCATGTCTCCTCCAGCATGTTACATTATTCAAACATTTATTTATTAGTCATATTTTCAGAGTCACTTTACTCTTCAAAATAGTATGAATTATATACAAAAGATTTCAGTGTTACCTTAGATGTGTTTTCCATAAAACACATATTGGCTTTGTTAGCATGTTCATCATGTGATGTCTTTGAGTCGCTTGAACTATCCTCAGAGGCACTTCTGGTGGCTTTCATTGCCTTTTTCTACTTCTTATCCTTGTCCTCATATTTATTCTTATACTTGAGCTTTGTACAATCAGACTTTATATTTCCTTTTCTCTTACAATTAGAGCATACAATTTCATCAGTTTTGTCACTTCTTTTCAACTCCTTTTTCTAGTTTCCTTTTAGATCATACTTTCCCTTGAAGTTAGGATTTCTAAAGAAGTTCATATTTTTGTAAAATCTTTTGATTCCTCTGGCCAGTTGAGGCATCTCCTCATCACTGTCAGGTGATTATTGTTTAGTGGTGGAACCATCTACAGAAGCTTCCAGTTTTCCTTTTTCTTGGTGCTTCAAGAAGCTGGTCATGAATGCTACAAATTTCCTCTTTGGTTCATCCTCCTCTTCTCTGTTGACTTTCAGATCTTCCTTATACATCATCAGTTTTCAAATGTGTTATTTTATAGGTAGCTTGCTGATGTCACACGATTATCTAATTGAGACAGAGTTTCCCCTCCATTTGTCAGGTAGACATCTAAGGATTCTCATGATCTGTTCTTTGGCAGTGACTTCTCTTCCTAGAGAAATCATTGTACTGAAAATATCATTGAACCTGAGATACATATCAGAAATAGGCTCATCAGGTTTCATTTTAAAATTATCATATTTTATAGTATTAGTATTAACCCTCATTTCCTTTACACTAGATGTGCCTTCATGTGAGACAGACAAGGTATCCCAAATTTCATGGGCAGTTTTACAAGCAGAAATCCTATTAAATTATTCATATCCTAAGGAATAGTACATGGCATTCATGGCTTTGTAATAGTTATTGTAATAAAGTTTGTTAGGTTCATCCCATGTAATTATATCAGTCATAGAAAGTTTTTATTCATCTATAATGGATAACAAAATTTCAAAGCTCATACTCTCTAGATGCATTTTCATTTTAATTTTCCATTGAGCATAGTTGGTTCCATTAAAGAATGGTGGTCTGTTGGTTGCAGCTGTAAAGATCCGTATCTTGACGTACATGGACATTACATTACTTTTACGGAATACTTAGTAAATAACAAAAACATACACACAAGGACTGTAATCGTTTAGTGACTTTGGAAACTCAGAATATAATCTTCTAATCGTGTTGAAAGATCTTCAACATCTCCCATAAAGATCTTCCCCTTTTTTCATACCTAAAACCTTTCATTATATCTTGGGGAAAATAAAACATAAAATGGGTGAGCTCAAATCCCTAGTAAGGGTAAACATAGAGAACATAAAAAATGCATAAACATTTGAATGCAAAAACTTGAACATAAAATCTAAACATCAAAATCTTTAGCAAAGACATGAATCTTGGAAGTACGTAAGACATATATCATAAGGGAACATCAATCTTGATAAAATAAAATGGGAATAAATCATGTAATTGTGGCAACCATTCAGCACTTGTTATGATTTCCATAGTCGCCAAGTCATTGCTGCCAAGACCATCTTAGTTGACAAAGTCCCTTTCTGAATCGAGTTCACTACTCGTTTCAGTCCTGTAACACTAAACCAAATTAACTTAACGTTCCAACCATGTCTATCTCATGACATATATATCTGTACCCAATGAATTGGAGGGAGATATAGGTCCCACCCATCTTATAATGATACCATTCTTATGTGTTCCACAAGATCATAAATCATACATCATAACATAACCCATGTAATAAAAATGGGAATCTTAAACATCATGCCATCATTATATAATACATATAAGATAAAAGGACATCATAAAAATAATTCCATCATAAAAAAATCAAATAAATGTAAAAAAAGGGATAGAAACAGAACCCCATATTATCTTAGATGGAAAATAATTTTGAAAAAACACTTGAACTTCATTCTTGAGGAAAATATACTTTCTACTTAAAAAATATTTTCCTTTCTTAAAATGTCATAAGATTTTAAACTAAAAGAAGTTGATTAAAAATAAACATGAAAACTTGTAAAGGATGCTTAATGGAAATAATTTTCTAAAAATACATTCATTTTGTATAAGTTAAAGAAACATTCTTCTTGTACTTTGGCCGAAAAAGTCAAAAAGTACCTCGCATGAAAAACGAGAAAAGATTCCTTTCATATGTTTTACTAAAAACACACCGAAGGGTAAAATTTAATTTAAAGAATTGTAGGAGGATAGAAATAATATTACATATTGAAGAAACATGGATGTGGATGATAAATATTCTCCAGTAAATTCTGAAGTATAAACAATCTCGGATAAAAATTGAGATTGCGAGATTGTCCCTTACCTTAGGTCTGAGATGCTTCGTACGTTTCCGAAACTCCTCTTCTTTTGACACGCCTCTTTGAAACCTCCACTTAGGGAACTAAGATTGGTCCTTGAAGAATACCAGAACCTCTAGGATGTTTCTAGGGAAGTGTAGAAGAGAAATTGGCAGGGGTTCACTGAGCTTGAAGGCTCAAAGTGGTGTGAGGAAGAGAGGGAGGAGGTGCCCTTTTATAAGGGAGGAGAGGGGAACCTTTGGAATAACTAAAAATATTAATTTATTATAAAGTCATATTCGGTTTTTAATAGCTCCAAATTGAGTTATTTCGAAGATAAGGTGGGGATGGGTCGAAATCCTCTCATGCAATATAATTTAGACATGTTTAGTTTTCTATTTTAACCTTATCATTTAGATTTAACTTTAAGTTAAATAATTTTTCTTTTACCGTGTCTTCTTTTTTTTCTTACACTATAAGGTTAATGAACTTACTATAACAAGCTAAAAGAATCCCAAGTTGTTTATTATTAATATATATAACCTTATAAAAGTCATTTGGCCGACCCTTAGATTTTTAGGAATAAAATAACAATTAATAGTATAATATTTGTTTTAAAAACTGTTTTATGTCAATTTTGACACTATTTGGTAATTGATTTTTTTGAAAATCATGACAGAACGATTAGTTCAAAAAAAGTTAATTAAATAAATACTAAAAAGTCATATGAACCTATAAAATTAGTGTAATTCATAAAAAGTCTCAAATTACATTTATTTGGGTATTTATAGCATTGATTATGTCAATATTTCATTAATAAGATCATTACTGCATCATCATTGTGTCATAAATAAATGAAATTATTTAATGTCTAAAAATTATAAATAAAATACCATTATGTAGGAAATCTTTTTAGCTTTATAATGAATATTTATAGTCGAATTTAACTTATGTATAACCCTATATTAAAAAATATTTAGTTATTAAACTTTGATTTTAACTATTTTAACCCTTCTTTAAATAAATTAGTAATAAATGTCCTAATCTAGTCCAAGGGGGCCTAAATGGTCATATTTTATTCCTAAGGTTGTTTTTGGTCGAATTACACTTATCCAATAGAATTAGGACATGTGTTAGGGTAATAATAATATCATTTTTACCCTTAATTACAATATTTACTTTTAACCGTGGTAAAAAAAGTAAAAAGTTACTATTCACCAAAATTATTTTCATCTCCTTGAACCACATTTTAGTCCTTGATATTAACCATGTCTCTCGGATTTTCGAAATTCCACTCACAGAAGCTGTAAAATTAAGTTTTATGTGAATTTGCAAATTCTCCTAGGAGGTGGGTAAAAGACGGTGGAAAGTTCAATAAAATTTGTATATATCTAAAATTATTATAAAATGACTCCAATGAATTAATTTGAACTTATATATGTAGTATGTATCAATTTTGACCTAAAATAAATTTAAATAAAATAAATTATTATTTAAATAAAAAGTCGGTTTTTAAATAGTGACCCAGTGTTTTCACTATTCATCAAAAATTGAAAGTTTTCAGAAAAATACCAAAATTTCACCCTAGGATAATTTCGATATTCCAAATCCAAAAATGATATCCATTTTGAATGATAAAATTTATAAAATTTCAAAAAGTGGGTATTACTATTCATAACGGCTAGTTTATATAACATATCGTTGTTTAGAAAAACTCGATATTGTGTGCCACACAAGCTATTGTGGAAGGTCGTGATTGCGTGTAATAAAATCCAAGTCAGGGATTCGTGTTCTTCAAGCTCCTTTGGGTGTAACGTAAAACACAAGACATTAGTGAAATTAAAAAGAATATTTTTCATAAAATCTCAGGGTGTTACATTCTACCCCCCTTAAAATGAATTTCGCCCTCGAAATTCATCGGGGTTATGAATGGTTTACTACTCAAAAGTTTCTTTAATAGAAACACACATCATAAAAAGGAATACCAAAACTTGACTTTAAAAACTAAAGTATGAAACATAACGGTTACCCAAATTAACTAATCATTGGGTTTCCACATAAGAGAACATAGTTGAAAATATGGATATGGAAGAGAAATCTAACCGTCATGTTCTAATGGAGAGTGGTAGAGAACATGGCTATGAAAAATCCAACAATAACAAAGCCATTAATTTGTGATAATCTAGGGTACCATCTGATTCATCGGATATAAGGGAACTAGGACAACATTTTGGGTTTTCAAGATCATTTCCCTAAAGTTGAAGAATTTGAATTAGAATAAATACTTACTTTATTTTGGTATAATCTCACCATTGTTCGTGCCTTGAAAAAATTCCACTTCATCTCTTTAAAGAAATGAAGTTGAATTTGTCTTTCGTGAAGTTTTAGCAGATCATGCGATAGAATGATAGGTCATTACATCTGTCTCAAAAATAAGTTAGCAAAAGTTATATACACAATTCCATCTATGGTGAGATTAATCATATATGGTTCCAAAATGGACTTATACTTCATCTATCATCCTGCATAATAAAATATAACTAGTTTCTACTGACCAGGGACTTCCTATAGGCCAGTGGTAGGAAATAAAGGCATGTCGCACTTCGGTTGTGGGTTCGATTCCCACAGCCTTGTCCGACGTGATGGGTTGTCTCCTGTTCTGTAGGTTGTCCTTTTTTTTCTAAAAATACAATACTAAATTATGACCAACATAATCCATTCCAATCTTAAGGTTTATCCAAAATACTGCAGTCCATTCTCATATTATAGAGAAACAAATTACCAGAGATTTAATATAACAAGTATGTTAATACCATCGTTGATCCCCATATATCATAAGATATGTCTTGTTGGTCACATTCCAAACAATCGAATGCCTTAATCATGTATTCTCTTGAAAAATGAATACCCATTGAATCTTAGTGAAAACATGAGTGCTGTCAAAAGTTAACTCTTTCCACATACCAAAACCCCAAAATTCTATATACTCAAACCATGATATAAAAATTTCCTTATATCAGTCATGATCTCATGAATACTGTCAAACATCTCATTTTCTCCTTATCCCTTCATTATGCGCATATCATCTTCTTTCCAAAAAATATCTCAATCACTTTCCATGGTTATCGGTACCATAAAATTATTGAAAACCACAATAGACCATAAATATTACAATATTCCATGATACTATATACAACATTATTTTGGAATCCCATTACATAATCACTTAATCATTCCACCACATCATTGTCATATTCAACATTACCAATAGTGATCGCATGTGACTTCCCTTTGTCCTTTTCCTTAAGTGGTTGCTCATGTCGATCATCATTAACCCTTGTATTTGGGAATTGATTAGCATAATGCCCCATTTCATTGCACTTGAAGCATTGAAGTGTTGGTGGTGCGTTCTCTGTAGTCTTTTCTTTATTCACATCATTAGAAACCTTTTTTCCATTACTTAGACAATCATCTTCTCGATGACCTTATTTTCCACACTTAAAACATTTTCTAGTCCCTTTAAGACAATCTCCACCATGCTTCTTTCCACACTTTGTGCATAAGGAAACATTCATCTTCTTTTCACCATTATTCTGAGATTTCTCCTTGAACTCCATATTTCGTTTCTTGTCAAAACCATGAGATGGATATGTAACACCAACTTCTATTTCTACCTTGATAGCACAACGCACAATTTCTTCATATCTACTGATGTATCTTATAGCTAATGCCCTTAGAAGATTTTGTTTTAAGCCACTGAATAATCGATCAACTTTACTTTCAGGTTGGATGATAAATCCATATGCATACCTTTCAAGCCTTGTAAAATTTTCTTCGTATATACCAACAGATTCATCATCCTTTTGCTTTAGTTCAAGAAAATCCTTCTCCATATTTTTTTGAAGAATACAAGGGAAGTACTTATTGAAAAATAAGTTCTTGAACTCATCCCATTCCATGGACTCAATTTCATCTCTTGGCCTCGTATTCTTGATAAGATTCCACCATTGATCAGCATCACCTTCCAAACGATATACTTCTAAGATGACTTTATCATGTTAAGAACATTGAGGAACTGAAAATATCTTTTCAGTGGTAGTGATCCATTGTTCAGAAACAAGTTGATTAAAAGAGCCACTGAAAGAAGGTGGATGTTTCCTCATGAAGGACTCAATAGAATATTGTTCCCTTCTCTGCTCATTTGGAAGTCCAGAATGATTCATAACTTGTGTAAGTATAGCAATAAGATTTTGCACTCCATCTCCCATAACATTTTTTTGTTCAGGAGGACAATCATTGCATTGTCCATTACATTGATCAACACGTTTCCTTCGGGTTCCAGCCATCGTCTAAAACCCAAAAAGAATAGTGTGAGAGGCAAAAATCATGCTAGGGAAAACAATATAATAAAGGGGGAGTACCCTCAATATCTAACATCTTAGGTTTAATTATAATATAGTTACCATAATTCTAGGACTATAACCTATACTTATACGTAACCTTAAGGACATACCTAGACATACCTTAGAAATATATCTAGGGATCTCACTAAAGTTCTCGCATCCTAGTTTCCAAAGGTTGACTAAACCTTTCCTCTCATACCAACTGTAAAGAGCCGTAGTTTGACGTACATAGAAATTAAATTACTTTTGCAGAATAATTAGTACATAACAAAAATAGACACATAGGGACCGTAATAGTTTAGTGTCTTTGGAAACTCAGAATATAATCTTCTAATCGTGGTGAAAGATATTCAACATCTCCCATAAAGAACTTCCCCTTTTTTTCTTACCAAAAACCATTCTTTATATCCTGGGGAAAAGAAAACATAAAAGGGGTGAGCTCAAATGCCCTGTAAGGGTAAACATAAGGAACATAAAACAATCCATAAACATTTGAATGCAAAAACTTGAACATAAAATCTAAACATCAAAATCTTGAGCAAAGACTTGAATCTTGGAAGTACGTAAGGCATATATCATAAGGGAACATAAATCTTGATAAAATAGCATGGGAATAAATCATGTAATTGTGGAAACCATTCAGCACTTGTTATTATTTCCATAGTAGCCAAGGCATTGCTTCCAAGACCATCTTAGTGGACAAAGTCCCTTTCTGAATCGAGTTCACTCCTCGTTTCAGTCCTGTAACACTAAACCAGATTAACTTACCGTTACAGCCATGTCTACCTCATGAGATATAAATCTTTACCCAATGCATTTGAGGGATATATAGGTCCCACCAATCTCATAATGATACCATTCTTATGTGTGCCACAAGATCATAAATCATACATCATAACATAACCCATGTAATAAAAATGGGAATCTTAAACCTCATGCCATCATTACATAATCCATATAAGATAAAAGGACATCATAAAAATAATTCCATTATAAAAAAATTAAATCAATGTAAAAATAGAGATAGAAACAGAACCCTATATTATCTTAGATGGAAAATAATTTTGAAAAGGCACTTGAACTTCATTCTTGAGGAAAATATCCTTTCTACTTAAAAAACATTTTCCTTTATTAAAATTTCATATGATTTTAAACTAAAAGAAGTTGATTAAAAATAAACATGAAAACTTGTAAAGGATGATTCATGGAAATAATTTTCTAAAAATCCATTCATTTTGTATAAGTTAAAAAAACATTCTTCTCATACTTTGTCCGGAAAAGTCCAAAAGTACCTCTTACTAAAAACGACAAAAGATTCCTTTCATATCTTTTACTAAAAACACACCAAAGGGTAAAATTGGATTTAAAGAATTGAAGGAGGATAGAAAAAATATTACATATTGAAGAAACGTGTATGTGGATAATAAATATTCCCCAATAAATTCTGAAGTATAAACAATCTCGGATAAAAATTGAAATTGCGAGATTGTCCCTTACCTTAGGTCTGAGATTCTTCGTACGTTTCTGAACCTCCTCTTCTTTTGACACGCCTCTTTGAAACCTCCTCTTAAGGACTAAGATTGGTCTTTGAATAATATCAGAACCTATAGGATGTTTCTAGGGAAGTGTAGAAGAGAAATTATTAGGGTTTGGGCGAGATTGAAGGCTCAAAGTGGTGTGAGGAAGATAGGGAAGAAGTTCCCTTTTATAAGGGAGGAGAGGGGCACCTTTGGAATAAATAAAAATATTATTTTATTATAAAGTCATATTCTCTTTTTAATATATCCAAATTGAGTTATTTTGGAGATAAGGTGAGGATGGGTCGAAATACTCTCATCCAATATAATTTAGACAAGTTTAGGTTTCTATTTTAACCTTATCATTTAGATTTAACTTTAAGTTAAATAATTTTTCTTTTACCGTGTCTTCTTGTTTTCTTACACTATAAGGTTAATGAACTTACAATAACAAGACAAAAAAACCCCAAGTTGTTTATTATTAATATATATAACCTTATCCAAGTCATTTGGACGAACTTTAGATTTTTAGGAATAAAATAAAAATTAATAATATAATATTTGTTTTAAAAACAATTTTATGTCAATTTTGACACTATTTGGTAATTGATTTTTGTGAAAATAATAACAGAACGATTAGTTCTAAAAAAGTTAATTAAATCAATACTAACATTTCATATTAACCTATAAATTTAGTGTAATTCATAAAAAGCCTCAAATTAAATTTATTTGGGTCTTTATATCATTAATTATGTCAATATTTCATTAATAAGATAATTATTGCATCATCATTGTGTCATAAATAAATTAAATTATCTAATGTGTAAAAATTATAAATAAAATACCATAATTTAGGAAATATTTTTAGCTTTCTAATGAATATTTATAGTTGAATTTATCTTAAGTATAACCTTATATTAAAAATAATTTAGTTATTAAACTCTGATTTTAACTATTTTAACCCTTCTTTAAATAAATTAATAATAAATGTCATAATATAGTCCAAGTGAGCCAAAATGGTCATATTGTATTCCTAAGGTTGTTTTTGGTCGAATTTCCCTTATCCAATAGAATTAGGACATGTGTTAGGGTAATAATAATATCATTTTTACCCTTAATTACCCTATTTACTTTTAACCGTGGTAAAAAAAGTAAAAAGTTACTATTCCCCAAAAATTATTTTCATCTCGTTGAACTACATTTTAGTCATTGATATTAACTGTGTCTCTCAGATTTGTGAAATTCCACTCACAGAAGCTATAAAAGTATGTTTTATTTGAATTTGCAAATTCTCCTAGGAGGTGGGTAAAAGACGGTGAAAAGTTCAATAAAATTTTATATATCTAAAATTATTATAAAATGACTCCAATGAATTACTTTGAACATATATAGGTAGTATGTATCAATTTTGACCTAAAATAAATTTAAATAAATTAAATAATTATTTAAATAAAAAGTCGGTTTTTAAATAGTAACCTAGTGTTTTCACTATTCATCAAAAATTGAAAGTTTTCAGAAAAATACCAAAATTTCACCCTAGGCTAATTTCGATATTATGAATCCAAAAATGATGTCCATTTTGAATGATAAAATATATAAAATTTCAAAAAGTGGGTATTACTTTTCATAACGGCTAGTTTATATAACATATCATTGTTTAGCGAAACTCGGTATTGCGTAAAACACACGCTATCGTGGAAGGTCGCGATTGCGTGTAATGCAAGGCAAGTCATGGATGTGTATTGTTCAATCTCATTTTGGTGTAACGTGAAACACAAGATATAAATTAAATTAAAAAGAATATTTTTCATAAAATCCTGGGGTGTTACAGCAGCACCTTCGAATATATTATCCATACTTACGAATAACTTTAAAAGAGCTAGAAATTTAGAATTAATAAAAATTTACAGATCTTTAAAGTAAAACTACAATCACAGTTGAGTAAGATTACATAGATTCCTAATAAAATAACCACTGATACTAAATTTTGGTCGGAGTATTTTACTCAAGAGGGGAGGGGTGAATTGAGTAACTATAAAAAAATTTAGTTAAAAGAATATTTTCAAAAGAAATGGTTTCCCCAAAAATAGATACTACCCAGTTAATCAATGTTATACTGTTATAATAGTTTGAATTTTTAAAAAACTTCTTATAAGATTGATTAATTCTCAGTAATATTAATTTGTATTATTAATATTACTTTTGATGTTATCCTACTAAGACAAATAAGTTATAACTTTTTCCCAGACTAACTATCAAAGTGAAATTAGTGTTTTCTGGATTATGCAATAAAGCAATAAAACAGAGAATACTAAATTCAAATTGCACAGTGGATATGAAACAAGTGGTTCAGTCTCAAGCCGAGACCTTATACACTCCACTTGGTGATCACCTGACACCAAGCAGTTTATATAAATAAACTTTGATCCACACCATGGATCAGTGTTAACAACTATACGCAAACTGTCCAGGTCACACGGGGACCTCTTCCACTATTTTCATGGGTAAAAAATAATAATACCCAGGCCACAAATGGACCTCTTCCACAGTTTTTGTGGGTAAACAAAAGTATAAAGAGTTTGGTGTAAGGATTTAGAAATCTTTCAGTTTAGCACATTAGTCAGTTTGTGTATAGAATAAATAGAGTACACACACTGCCCAAAAAATAAGTAAAAGATTCACTGAGAGAGAGTAGATATGAGTTTAGAATGCTCTAGTGATTTGAAGTGCAGCTCTGGACTCCTTTCATTAAACATAAATTCTTCTGAGGCCTTTTCTAGTTTTTGTCTTGAAAAACAGAGTGTCACGATTCATCTTGTGTTATTCACGAGTGTTGATAATGTGAAGATGTTATCTAGATTCTAGTGTACTTAGTATGTTCTTCAGAAGAGTATAATTTCATGTATGAGACAATGCTTTCTTTGAAAATCTTGCAATATGTGCTTTGCGGTCTTGCTCACATGCTTGTTTTTTGTTCAGTATCGCATGTTGTGTTGCTCTTGGGCACTCTTCACTCTTTATCATCGAATTCATGAGTTTTAGCTAATAGGTTCCATGTGCTTCGCACCTCGTACCTTGTACTATATCTTCAATGAAACATTAATTATTTCAATGCATTAAAGGAATCAAATATGACCATTAAAAATTAAATTGAATAACGACAAAATATTTTAAGAAATGGTGTCACAGTATATTATGCAAATGGTGTCTCCTTCACACGGTGTCAGAGTGTCATGGTGTCTGAGTGTCATAGTGTATGAGTGTCACGGTGTCTTTTTCACGGTGTCTTGCTTCATGGTGTCTGGCTTACGGTGTCTGTATTACGGTGTCTGGCTTCACGGTGTCTGGCTTCACGGTGTCTAGGTTATGGTGTCTGGCTTCATGGTGTCTGGATTACGTTGTCTGGCTTCACGGTGTCACGCTTATGGTGTCTGGCTTACGGTGTCTGGCTTACAGTGTCTTTTAATTCATGGTGTCTGGCTCACGGTGTCTGGATTATGGTGTCTAGCTTTATGGTGTCTTGTACTTAGCAAACAACTGTATTCAAACTCAAACAGTGATATGCGTGAAATGGATTGAGCTTAACCATTATAAATTATGAGAGAACTTGAATTATAAATACACATGAGTGGATATAGTTTATAAGTTAACTAGGTTGAATAAGATTTGTGATCATTAAAACATGATTACTACATGAGGATTCCAACAGGGTTTTTATAAGTTTATAACATGTATAAAACCACTTTATTTGTTATTGATGATTTTTCCACAACAGGAAAGCCTAAATTAAGTAGTATGTAGAATAAGTTTATATTAATTTAGTTTTACATATTTTTAGTTTATTGTATTATGAAAATATCATAAGTGAAAATTCGTTTAATTGATTTATGTTTTAGTCAGACTAATTTTTTTGGATTATGTTTTTTATTTACAAGCACTACATTGATTAACTCTATCTACAATTATGAAAACATTTTGTAGTTTTCCTACGATTAATTATTTCTTTGAGTCACTTCTTATTTTATGCACATAATATCTTTTAAAAGGTACATATAACCACTCTTCACATACATTATCATTCATCCTTATAACATCATTATATTTTGAGTCACAATTTATCTAATTTATTCACAAGATGTTATGATTCAAAATATTCGGAAGCAGTAAGGGTTTAATCATTAATATAATTTTAATAGGGCATGTTTATGCATGTATATATTATAGGTTTATAGAATATTTAAACCAATCTAGTTTATTATATTCTTGTTATTAATTAACTTGTCAAGTAATAGTAAAATTTTCCTATCTTTTTTAAGGTAAATTGATTGAGCTATTTTAATAAAATATGACTTCATTTCTCTCTTTGGTCGAAATTATTTTTTCCTCCAAATCCGTGTTTTCTAAAAATATATTGAATTGTTCTTACTATAATTGTAAAAAATAATTTTTAACATGAATTTAACTTTTACAAAATTATTTTTAGTTAATCATTCTTTATTTTTCAAATGAGGGCATTTTTTGACATTTATTATCAATATGCGCACGTAATATTTCTCTTTTTAATGTATTTGATATGAATGAAACTCCTCTACCACCATAAACACTCAATATTATAAAGATTCATTCTGAAATTTCAAATTTTATTTTCAAAAAATAATTTATTTTATTTTTTACAAACTTTTATATTTTATGTTAGATTGTTTTTTTTAAAATGAATATGATATTTTCCCCAAGAAATTTTTAATGTGATATTTCAAAATCATTTTCCATATCATATGAAATCCTTTTATGTTTCTCAATAAGAAAAGGTTATTTTTATCAATAAAATTTTTAATGTTTGAAAAAATATTTTCACTAATGAAATCAACCTTTTATGCAATGTATTTATTCTAAATTATTTATATATGTTTCCTGAATATATAAATTGTTTTTAAACCTTATATTAATGAGGTAATAAATTCCTTATGAACATTTTTTAAATACCATCATTATGAAATTTACTTTGAAAATGATACGAATAATGTTTATGAAACCCATTTTAGATCCACGGGTAATTCTTATGTTATGTCGTTTGATTGTTTTTCTTAATGTGGAACAAATCGATTAAGAAGATGTTATGATGGGTTCTCCCAGATAGAACTCCAATTAATTGGGTAAATTTTTTTCTCATGAGACAAAATTTATAGTATTAGGGTGTAAACCGAATACAATTTGGGAATCATTCAGTTATGTAATTTTTTCTTGGTAATTATCACTATCTCATGTTTATATCTTGTTTTTTGTTGCTTCTGCATTTTCTATGATTCCATGATCTTATAATATAATGTTATTCATGTAATTATACCATGATATCCATCATTATCCTTCTCTTAATGATATCATGATATACTTTTAAATCACATGTTATGTTTCCTTATCATTTGTGTCCCCTTTTTGAAATATTATCTCACCCAATTTATCTATTAATTCTACAGGATATCCCATGCATTTTAGGACTTATTTAGGTTTTAGGATCTATTTATAGAGAATAAAATGAGAAATGTAATTTTTTTTTCTCACTTGGGAATATTAAGAACATATTATTTCAATGAAACTAGGGATTTATGATCCTTGAGTTGTGTTAAAGGATATTTTTGTTTTCAAATACTGAAGTAATATGTTTAAAACGATTGGGTCATCATAATATATCTCATGATGATGAGTTAGATAGATATATCTCAAGATAAAAGTTTATCTTTATATACACCTCCAACGCATTGGATAAATATAAATAGTTATCTGATTATAGGTTTCTCCAATGATGTTTCTAGAATTTACTGGGTATTATATTCCATTTGTTAGAGTGATTATAATATCAAAAACAAAATTATTCCCCAATTTATCTGTATGATTTTAATATTGTTTCAATTAATTTTCATGGAAATCTTTTGATTTCACATTGTATGAAAATTATCTTATATTTAAATGAAAATTTATGGTAATTATTATATGTGAAATGACTATATTTAAAAATGTTTACATGAGATTTTAATTATTAAAAAGAAACATTAATGAGTTTCATTATTTCCATTAAGATGCATTATGATTTTTCTTCAAGATATTTGGGATGTGAAGTTGATTTCTTATTTAAGAAAGTGTTTTAAGATCAAATATTATTATAAAATAGGAAATGTATTTTATGTAATCTTCATTGACTATCGAGTTTCTTTATATCTTTTTATATTTCCACCAATAAGATTTTTTTGTTCACCTCACCTTTTCATATGAATTCCATTTATTTTTAAGGATGAGTAGGGATATATATGATGACATGTTAAATATTGTAAATTTATTTATTTAATATAATGTTTTTTATAATAAAATGTTTTTTTGTGCGAAAATATAACATTGGGTGGAAGTTCCAACATTATGATATAATATTTTATTTTTTAATGGTGATTAACACATTCCCTAAAACACTAATCCTAAAAGGTCTTAAAGAATATAATAAAATAAATTATTGTCTAATGATTTAGTTTATGGAATATTTTGAGGTTATTTTTTTAATGTTGGTATCAAAGCGAAGAATAACTAGGAAGGCACCATGATTACAATATCCTTCCAAATTAGAAACCAAGAGTGCTTAAAATTGGAAGTAAATTGTTTATTTCTCTAATGGACTAGTTGATACAATTTAAAAATGGTGGTGTTATCGATGTTAGATAGTATCCTGATCGACCATAGAGGAATAAATTGATAGTGTATCATTAAATGAGACAAAACCCTCTAGCATATAGTGGATCTTACAACTTAGTTATAAATAATGGATGGATTAAAGAGTTAAAAAGTATATTCAAATGCATAGGTTTTTTTGGATCATCAAGAGGAAGACCATATAATTTTTCTTATTGAAGTATAATCCAATCAATGGAGGAAAAATAGAAATTTCTACATAAGAAATAAAATCAAAACGTTTCATAAAAACAGAGGTTATATTATTAAGGATAAAATATTTTACAATTGTTATACATTTATCATCTTTATAAATTATTTACATGAAATCATTTTTCCCCTTGGGGAGTTTGATGTTATTATTGGTATATATTTTATTTTAGTTTAATGTGCAAAGATAGATTTTAGAAAAAAGTATTTTATATTCCAATATGAATTTTAGTTTTTATAGGGGAATTAATTATTACCTATGATAACATATCAAGAAGACAAGAAATTTTCAAATGATACAAATTAAAATTTTCATTCTCATACTACTGAAATTTAGGGAGTTTTTAAGATTAATTATATTCCTATATTAAAAGGGTACCTGGATGTCTTACTAATAATTTTCCTAATGTTATAATTGGTTGGTAAGTTGATATTAATATAGACTTAGTACCTGATGCTAAAAAAAGAAAAAAACTTACAAAATGGATTAAATTATACATTAAAAATTATAAAAGAATAAAAAATAATTTCATGATAAAGGTTTCATTCCCCCTAAAACATCACAATGTGGTGGTCCTTTTTTAATGTTATAAACTATATATTTTTTATTGAGAATTATAATTTATTATAAAGCATTGAATCAAATTACTATTATGCATAAATGTAGAATTCCTCATATCAAATACGTTAATGATTTGATTCGAGGATCTCAGTATATTACGATGTTTGATCTATGTTTTGGATACAATAAGGTGAATTTTATTGAGGAGAACATCCATAAGATTTTTTTTCATTCTAGGCATGAGAATTATACATTTTTTGATATTCACTTTCGGTTGAAAAATATTCTATATGTATTCATGGATCTTATGAATTTAGTTTTTCATGAATATTTGGATAAATTATGGTTTTTGTGTATATATTAAATTTTGGATTATTCGAATAGGTATTTGTATCCTGGAAAAAATATAAGGTTTTTTATTAAAAGTATTTAATGAAAATAAGTTATATGGAAAAATTTTCAAATGTGAATTTTGGTTATTGTAGATTTCACTCCTCAGACATATTTTTAATAATGATATCATAACTATTGATACTTCTAAAAAAAGTTTTTAATAAATTTCCATGAACTAAAAATGTCAATAAGATTCACAGTTTGATTATATTATTAGAATATTATTATAAATTTATTGGAAAACATTGTACATATTTTATCCCACTAACCAATGTAACACAAAAGGAGTTAGGTTTATCTAGATGAGGGAATGTTATGAATGTTTAATAGAATTTAAATATATATTATTTAATGATCATGTTCTGAACTTATCATCCATGAATAATTACTTTAAAATATACAACTATCCTCTTTTTGAAGGGGATGGGTTTTGGTTCAATACCAAATGATTTCATATTTTATATTAATTAAATCTATTAAAACATCATGAAAAAAATTATCCAATACCTGAACATGAATTATTTGATTTTATTTTTCCTTTAAAAAACCATAGAGAATCTAAATGGATTAGTGTTTGAAATATATAATTATAAAAAATGATAAAAGTATATATTAACTAAAATATAGATAAATACGAGATCATGGAGATTAATGGAATAGATGAATGATTATGAATTCATAATTCATTACCATTTAGGAAATTCAAAATACATGAGTATTTACCAATTTTCAATTAAAATTAATTTTTATTAATTTAGTAAATTATGTAATTCTAAGAGTTGTTATCTTCTCAATTATAGATGGGAACCTCCTCTCCGCTATTAATCACAATTTTGAGGACACTATTACAACTGATAACTACCCAAATCTCTTTCGTATTCACTTCCTACATATTAGAGGTCATGTTCTCACCAAAATACTAAAACAATGAGGTTTAAAGTGCAGTCCATTGGGTTTATCTAAGGAGAAGGTATATGAGTAAACCAACCTATTTTATGATTACTTCTTCTTATGAATTCTTCAAACCTCCTTTAAAAGTTTTGTAATAATATAAAATGTTTCTTAAATATTATTATAATATATGATGATTATGTTGTAACTATTATTCATGTCCTTATTAATTATTAGGGAATGAAAACCTCACACGTGCGTATGTGTGGATTACCACCCCGACAATGTTTTGCATCTTGTTTTACATCACAAACTTACAAGGATGCATATAATATTATATTTAATAAATATATATGATATTAGTGATATTTTGTTTTGTTTTTTAATGATTTGATATCATCTATTTTATTATATTCCCATCCACAGAAAAATGTTGATGTCCTTCTTGCAAACATGTCGGCCACCACCACCACAAAGTAATGTGATTCATTTTTTAGGTACACCTTTCAATTATTGTAATAACATTATATTTAATATTTAAAAATGATAATAATTTAATGATTATTATTTTGGTGATGATTTAATAATTGTTCCTTTTCCAATATTCATCCAACTTATGTCACTTTTGGATTTTTGAGCTGAATATAATCAAAACATCCAACATAATATTAATTTATTAGGTAATTGAATATTAAATGGATATAAATAAAACAAAACAAATAATAAACCTGAAATTGGTTATTATGAAATAAAATTATTTTTATATTTTTATTATTTTGTATCATAAATAATATACATGATGAGTCATACATAATGTAAGTGGAATTTTATCTATTTTTTATAAATTATTAATCATTTATCTTATAAATATTATTCTTCCAATTTAATATTCATAAAAATATTTTATTAATGTATTTATATGGGCATATATAAATTATCTTGGATATTATATTTTATTTTCACAATATTTCAATTTTTTTAAAAAGGGATATTTTCCCATATTTTATATGGAAAATTTTTACTTTTTTTACAAATATTAAAAGGAATGTTCTATTTTAACATGTATGGAATCAATAGGGGGTTTTCACACCATTATAGTCATTATTTGATATTTTCGTTCCTCTAAAATATAATGTTTTTTTCTAGAATGAAAACCCCTTATTGTCTTTTTTAAGAAGTGTTTAATGGGTTTTAAATAGAATGAATATTTATATTTAAGAATTGTTTTTTATGGGTGAACATCATATTTGTATGAGGATAATGAAGGAAATGAAATCATTTAGGTGTTATGATTTTGTTATTATTCCTGGTCATTATTTTTTAAAATGGGTGAGACTGATAAATACCATGATTATGGATGAGCTCGATATAGATCAAGATGATTAGTGATCCGGATATAGATCTAAAATACATTGGGTATAAGGAAAGAGCTTACTAGTAATAGGTTTCACCTAAGAGATTATGTTAATTTCTTAGGTAGGATATTCCATTTTTAAGAGTTACTATAATATTGATATTAAAAGTATTTTCCCATGTAGATATGTGATATATTTATTCTTTCTATGTTTTTTCATGGAAATTTTATGAATTCACACATTATATCAATAATCATAAGTTTAATGGAATTTTTATTTTACTTCTTAATGATGAAATATATAACATTTCAAAAATATTACATGATTTGTTCATTCTTGAAAGGAAAAATATTATGATTTTTCTTTTTTCCTTTATGGATTCTTAATATGTGTCCTATCAAAATCTCTAGTAATTGATATTTATCTCTTTGGTAATAAATTGTTTTTAGATACATGATTATTATTAAGAAAGGAAATTTTTTATAATATTTATTCATACACTTACAGGTTTCCTTATTTATTTTAAAATATCACTTACAGATCATTTTATCATCATCTGATGTTTAAAAAAGCTAACATAATTTTAATGATGAATATGGAAATGGATGGGGTCAAGATTAAAATTCTAAAAATATTCCCTGAAAGGAAATTTTCAAATATCAGAAAGGTTTTTTATTATGGGAAAAATGGTTTATGATTGAAAGATTTCAATTTTTATGTAATATTTTATTTTATATTGGCGATGATGAATTTAATTAAACAAATATCTCAAAAATGGTATTATGGAATATATGAATTTGAATTCATGACAAAATATTGAATTTATGGATTTTTTAAAAACCATGACCTTATATATTGAGGGGAAAATACCATCAACCATTAATGAACATAAATTGTGTGTAATAAATAGGTTTTCAAAATTTTGTTAGCTTTTAATATATATTTTTTTCTTAATAGTTTAAATATTTAACAGTAAATATACAAATTTGAAATTTATATATCTTACTGGTCGTGTGGATAATGTAATTATTACCTACTAATGATACACATATCAAAGAAAAATATACTAATTATTTTTAAAATTATAAATTTTTAGAAGTTAAGAAACAACATGAATGTGAGTAGAATATATAACTAGTGAAATATCCTAGAGTTATGAAAGAGTGAAAATGATATTTGCTATAAAAAACAATACAATAATTATATTATGGTAATAGAAGAAGTAATTTTGGCAGGAACATGAGGTTAGTAATTTAAGGCTATATATAATTCTCATGGTCACCTTTTCTACATAAAAAAAATTAAATTTTCATTAGTTAAATTAGGCTTAGTACTCGAATGAATGTTAATAATGATATAGGAACTATATAATATTGACCCAATTCATCCTTCCATATCACCTGGGTTAATCCACCATAAGTCTCAATGCATCTTCATGACCTCCATGGCACAAAAAATAGTGTTAGGGCATTACATGATTATAGATTGAGAATTATTTTTTTAATAATGAGGGAAAAACTCAATAGAACCACAATCCACATATTTAACAAGATCATTTAAATATTGGGGCATCATTAAAAATTTACACTACAAAAAAAGGCCTATATCAATGCTCAAAACGGGCTTTAACATCACTAAAAAAGCGCTGTAAAGTTCAGCGCTAATATAGGGGGGTCCCTTTTATCAACGCTTCGAAAAGCGCTGATAACGGCCACTTTTATCAGCAATAAAAAAAAAGTGCTGATAAAAGACCCCTTTATCAGTGCTGTTAAAAGGGGCTGTTATCAGCACTTTTAAAAAGCGATGATAAGGGTAAAAAAAATAAAAAAATTAATTTTTTTTAATAATGCAGGGGAGTGCTTTTATCAGCACTTGAAACCCCCTTTATCAGCACTAGGTGGTCTCCCGCGCGCTGCCCTTCTCACGCATCATCATATGTGTGCACCCCATTCGCTTCCACCCGAACTCGAACCCGCAACCACCCCCCTTTTGCGGCTGCACCTTTATCACTAAGTCATTTCATTGTGTTCTCTATTTAATGATATATATATTTATATATTTATATTTATTCATATATTGATATAGATTCTTATTAATATAAATATATTTATTCATATATTAGTATATATATTATTTCGTATATTAATATATTAATATATATATTTTTACTTATAATTTTTTATACTTATATTTATTTGTATATTAATATATTCTTATAAGATTAGTTTTAAATACATTTATGAATGAAAAAATTTATGTGTATTTATAAATAAATACATACATACATACATACATAGATATATACAACACACAGACACACACAGAGACACACACACAGACACATATATATATTTACGAATAAATACATATATATGTGTATTTGAAAAGCCATATAATGTTAAAACATCCATAACTTATAAGATTAGTTTTAAATACATTTATAAAAAAATATGATTTTGATGTGTGTTTATAAGTAAATAAATAAATACATACATATATACATATATACAACACACATAATCACACATAGACACACACACACACATACAGACAAATATATATTTATGAATAAATACATATATATGTGTATTTTAAAATCCATAGAAGGTTAAAACGACTATAACATATAATCTAGAATCACATTTCAATGCCACAACCAGTCAAATCGATGAAAATGAAACAATATTCGATATGATACGTGGTACAGGCCTAATAGACATCCGGATCAGAAGTTATACTTGTTTGAATGATAAAAAATCGGGGTATCCCGACTAAAAACACAGTTTTGGAAGCCTTATAGGACTTTTTTGGGATCGAAAAATGGGACAAAGGCTTTTCCTCAGTAACTAGTGCGTAGAGCTCGTCGCAGGCTTCGATTTGATATGTTGTAGAGCTCAAATGAACACCTGGATCAAAAGTTATGGCCGTTTGAAGTTTGAGTTGTGTTTTCAACATATTTTGGATCTTTTTTAAATTTTTTTACACTTTAAATTGTTATTAAATGACTATTACACCATAATAATTAGCAAATTATTAATTACAAATATTTTTTCTAAATTTTTTATAATCCATTTTCACTAAATTTCTTATATATTAAATGTAATAGTCTATTTATATGTATCTATAACATATTTAAAAAATATATATTGTATTTTTATATCAACATAAATATACTCAAATAACAAAATATTATTTTTCATGATTTTTTTTAAATTAAGATTTATCAACACTTGGGAAAAGTGATCATAAATACCCCCATTATTAGCGCTACTAAAATAAGTGCTGATAAAGGGGTCCCCTTTATCAGCACTTTTTTATCAGTAGTTTTTTTAGCGCTGATAAAAGCCCCCAAATATCAACACTTTTTAGCGCTGATAAAGTTCCCCTTTATCAGCGCTTTTTTAGCACTTATAAAAGTGTAGCGCATCCAATTGCTCATTTTTGTAGTAGTGTTATTAGTTTTTTTGAAATTAAGATTAAAAAAATATGTTATTAATAAGAAATGTAAAAAAAAGAAATAAATACCTAAAAATAAACATGGAAATTACTACCAAAAGATTCATGTTATATCACATAAAATGTAATGAAAATAAAAGAGACCATGTATGGACAGATCTGGTGCCCAAACACAAAAATTGTATAAATATGAATAATTGAGGCATAGATGATATGAAAAATATAACCCAACACCATGTGTCAAGAAAGAAATACTTTCCTTTACAAATCCATCATACATTAAAAAACATCCTGCTCATTTATGAGTACAAAAAAAACATATTAATTCCAATATGAGAAATATTTGGTTGAACAAAATGGTTAACCAATGATTATGGATAATTAGTGTTGGTAAAATTTATTCTCCCAAAATAGAGTCATTCTCATGTTTATTTAGAAATTTGATCCTCAAATCACGAAGTGCAGAAAATAAATAAATGAAATATACTATATTTTTAATGTCCTTAAACTAATATATGGAATACAAATCCACTATACATGGTGATTCTTATCTCTCACACACACCACTTTTCCTTTCCTACTAATATGATGTTACGATCGAGGGTATATCCTTTGACTCACAATAGCACAAGAACCAATCAATTCAATCAGACCTATATATATTACACAATATCTTAAAAGAAACCTTCATGAAGAGTTACCACTATAGAACAAAAATATATTTGATAAAATGTATGAATAAAATATTCTTACTCAATTTCATTATAATAATATCATTAGCTTCTATTTTTATCACTATTTGAATTAAAATTATTTTATCAATAAATCATAATTTGTAATTATCTTCTTTTAATAATTTTTAATTAAAAATTATAGTCTTGATCACATGTATATGTTTTAATAATAAATTTTTGATATTCCCTTAATAAATTTCCTTGTTATCATTATGTATGAGATTGGTCAAATATGCTCTTGATAAATTATTCATGATTGATTATCAATAAAAGGAATTAAATAATCTTATTCAACCAGGAAGAGTCATTTAATAATTTTATCATATATCCATGATTTATTATTTATTATTCTCTATCAATATGGTAGACTATATCTTCAAGATCCATTAAGATATTATCATTGAATCTCTTTAAATTATTTATAATTTATTTCATTAGAGCATCTATAAATCTTATTTCTACTTTTCCACACATGTATGATCATAAGAAATAAATACTATGGTAAAAATATCCAAATTATGGTGAAATACACTTCTTAAAATATCACTAATAATCTTAGCATGAGTCATAATTTAACACTAAGTATCATGGGATTTATTCATTTAAGAACAATATAACTTCATTACCTTTAAGAATATGTTTCACTGAAAAAAAATTTAGTATTAAATGAAACACTAATAGATCCCATGTATTATTTAAATAAATTTATGTTACTGTTATGTAGCAAAACAATTATTCTTCAATGATAGGTGTTGGATTTATTTTATCCTTTATAACATTAGTGTTACTGTTTTATGTCATTGAATGTATTCTAATGTGCACTAAGAACATCATAGTTTATAATATATATACAAAAATAAATCTTACAGTTGATCTGAGGATTGTTAAATACATTACATATCACTAAAGAGATGTAAAATATCAAAATTTAAACTCATTAGTACTTTTCTAATTTCATAAAAGATTTTATGCGTTCCTTACCTAGATTTTATTGTACTTTCATGAATATTGCATATGAACTCTATATTTCAAAAATTAACACAAAAACATCATAAAACAAATTCCATGTATTTTCATAAAAATTCGAAAAAATAGTCTTAGGGAGTTTACTAAAACTCATTCACAAGCATTGAAAATAAATAAAACACCCTCATCCAATGGATCAACAATACCCCCTTTGAAATTGTTATCAATACCCTATAATTTAGTTGATTCTAATCTTTAATATTGTTCCCATAAAATATCCTCTTCTTATCCTCAATTAGTGAAACTAAAATGTGATGAAAACTTTTCTCACCATTATTAAAAATTGATAGGATCACTTTGGATATGAAAAAAATGTGAAGGGTTGTAGTGATTGAGTGTTTGAGACTTATTAACCAGTTCACTATTTATCTGTTGATTTTCTTTTCATTTCTTCATAAATTTATTTCTCACTCTTAAGATTCCATTGGTTTACATTCATTTACCTAAAAATAATAGATCAACTGAAAAATCAACACATTGATTTGTTAATGAGGCACACATGAAATGTTGTTGAAAATGTAACATGTGTACACTTTTTTTATCTAATAGACAAAATCATTTTATTTTATTATAAGTGTGGAAATAGAGTAATGGTATACACTTAGTAAAATAAAATTTAAACCATGAAGGTACCATTTCAAGAACTAACTTAATGATAATATACTCTAGAACAAACTTGTCCATTCACTGCATATTATTGAATTCTCTCTAATCCTCCGTGAAGTAAGAGAAATAAGATAATCATGTGTCCCTATTGGATAGTATAGACTTTATCATATACTAAAATATGTATAAATTAATATGTATACCTATTATACACAAAATTCAAAAGGCTATATCAGAAATATCAAACTCTATGATATATAAATACTATTGGTCAGTCTTCTTACTTCTTTGGTTCCTGGGATTATCAATTGAAGCAAACCAATCTCACTCCCCCTTATTATTATTCATTAATAAAGATTATTTATTTCTCAGTGGAATTGGATCTCTATAAACATTGTCCCATGTTATTTTCAATACGTCCAGAATATTGGTTCTATTTTTATAACTTCTGGAATATGAAAATTATAATAGTGTTGGATCTTGTAATGGCCCAAACCTCTACGGTCCATTAATTTGTGAGAATCTAGTGATTTATGTTTTCTTGGAGGTTAATGAGAGTTACTCCAACACTTTTTAAAAAGTCATAGTTTTTTAATTTCTCCAATAGTGACTCTTGGCGGTGAGTTGCTTGCGGTAAGTCGCAGGTAGTGAGTCACAGGCGGTGACTCACTAGCGGTCGCTCGCTGGAAGTCACTTGTCCAGTGGAATGTTTATGAATGGTGGGTCAACCAATATTACCTCATAAATGAGTTAATCAACAAATGGTGAATCGATGAGTAGTGAATCACTCTTGGTGCCAGGCTTTTCAAAAAATGGTGACTCACCAGTAACAAATCACTAACTGTGGATGGGGAATTCAACTAATGGTGACTCATTGAATGGTGAATCACTGAACGTCGACTCACTAAATGGACAATAATCTAGTGGTGACTTGAAGATCAGTGACTCATGGAATGGTGACCCACTGAATGGTGGCCCACTGAACAGTGACTTGTCCAATGGTGAGTCATTAGTAGCATTTCCAACTTCTTAATGTTTCACCCCATTTATGGTTTTTTTGATGTAAAACACTATTGAATCCTTGTTTGAAGGGAATTGAGACCAATTCGAATACCATAAATCATATAATTATTTTCCTAAGGTTTTAGGGGATTATTTTGGTCTAAATGTGTAATCTTGACTAGATAAACCTTTAATGGTAAATCCAAAACGTATCTAAACTTTTTCTCTTTTTACATTTTACAATAGCCAAGATATATTTTCCCCTTTCTCTTCCTTCTCTTTTTCCCCCAATAAGTGGTTCCCAAAACCTTTCTTCCCTATAGATTCATGAAATTTTGTTATACCCACTAGATCACATGTTCCACATAGGCTTTTTCTTGATGCATGTGCGCCCCCTTTTTTGGCACAATAAGAAAGTTCTTATCGTCTCTTCTTCCAAGTAGGTTTCCCTTTTCTTTCTTAACTGTTCATCTTGTGGGGTGGGTGTTCAAATTTTCTCCTTGTTATGATAGTTTAATTAAGATTAATATAGATAATAAAGATGGTTTAAGATCAATATACATGTACTGGGAAAAGTGATGCATGATATTGAGTTTTTATTTATTTTCGGATGATATTTAGATTTTCATAGGCTAATTAGCCACTGAAAATCATCGCCATTAAGGGTATTTGATTGCACACAGTATGGTCTGTGGACTACATGTTGTTTGATTCATATTGAAAAACTCTTTATGAAAAATGTTAACCGTATAAATTTTATTAATAAATAGAGGCCCCAGGATCAATATATTTCTATGGTAAGCCATGAAATAACAAGTGGAATTAATTAAGGAAATCCTTGTTAAATTTTAATATGTTTTACATTGGTTTGTTCAGTGATGTTGTTAAGGTAATGGTCATGCATAAGTGGGTTGGTTTTGTTGAAATGGTGACCTGGAAATTGTGTGATTGTGCAATGGGGTAGTGAAACAAGATGTGTCTATAAAGAGATGTGGATGTGGAAATTTGGATGTGGTGTTATGCTTGTGAGTTGGGGTTAGTTCTAATGATATGTGACATGCACGTATGTGCTTGAAGAATGGTGGCAGTGGTTGGTATGGGTGATTTCCCATTAATAGCATGCGGAATTCTTCCCCCATTTTTGGAAAATTGTGGGGGATGTGCCTTTACTATGAAGTGGGTTAATTTACCATTCCTCTTTCTCTCTAGTTTGGATGTTACTGTGTTACATTCTAGTGTTATGACTAATAATTTCATGGGAAAAAATCAAAAAAAATAAAGGAGTATTTTAATAATGTATTGAACATTTTAAGATGGTTTGGATAATGTAATTTAAGTAGAAAATATTACAACATGATTAGGTGTTAAACATGACATAAATGCAAATAAACATTATTTTACCATGCTCTTAACCTTATAAATTTCATGTTGTGTGTCGTTATTAATTCAAGAGTTAGCAACAAAATGGTGGTTTTGAGTTGGTTTTTCGGTCCTGAACCCATAGGATGGGATTGAGTGGTTTGTACCATATATGTATATACATGTATTTCCTTGTCATTTTGTATATTCACCACGACCTATTTGAGAACTATGTGCTGAAATCCCCTATCATCACTGGGGAAGGTGTATTTACAAAACATCTTGGGGTGAGGATGGATGGCGGGACACAAATTCTTATGTGCTCCATTTTCTAGGTGGTGATATCTTATGATTCTTCGAGTAGTTTATGGTTTGTGGGGGCCATGTGTGTGCGTTCAAGTTATGATTACCCTATGAATTCGGTATTATATGTGTTTTGTTACTCAATTTTATTCAGCATGAGATGTATTGTTCTTTCTTAGGTGTCTTTAGGATAAGGTGTGGTTTCTGTGTTAGGTGTCTGTAGAGGGATGTGATTTGGTTCTGTGGCCCAGGTGTATGTTGGTGGTATGTGGTGTGCTTTTTGGCCTAGGTGTTTGTGGGTGGGTCATTATGTGGCTTGAGACCATGGCAATGGGATGATATGGGGATTTGGGATTTAAACTATGTGTGCCTGGGTTGTGATATGGTTCTTTACAAAGATGTTGGAGAATGAGGTAATTTTCTCTTTAGTAGGAGTGCCTAATGCAGTGAGAAGTTGTGTAGGGAACCCAAATCATCGATGTTATTACTATATTACTCTACTTGACTTGTGTTACTTGGTGAGTGTGCCTTGGTGAGTTTGGGATGACTAGTATACCTCGTTAGGTGCTGTTTGGTTCTACCATTTTCACATGATAGCATTAGTATGTTTATCTCTCTTATGCATGGGAGACTTTGGTTTTCCTTATAATTATACCTTTATGCTCACCATACATATATAATATTTCTTTCATGTTTATAGGATGAATATATGGACCATTATGGACATTACTAGCACAAATGTTGAGACCGATATTGTGTCACTGTTTGTCCCTACTTTGGGTTCTTACTTTAGAGTTTTTACTGTAATTGTAATAGTTCTATTTAAATGTTCATGGGGTATGAATTTGGATGTCTTATATATATATTGGATATGTTTTGAGATGAACCATTTTATCTCCCAATTTTTTTTCTTTAAAATTTGGAATGCCTCCCATTCTTTGAGACTTGTATTCCCTTGGTGTTGGTTGCCACATCGGGTCCTACTGGAGGCGGGGATTTGGGGTCATTATCTTTGTTTCTTCATCACAAGCCCAGGAGGGGCATCTTTGCGGGCATGGGTCATGAAATAATGATATCAATGGTGATGGTGAAGAGATTATATGAAGTTTAGAGTTAGGCATAGTGAGGATTTCATAGGTTGGTAGGGTAACATTGTCAGGTGATATTGGTGTGTGACATAGGCTAGGTAATACTGGCTAGGACATGAGATTTTAGGACCCCACATGATCCAATTTAAGGACTCTAAGCATAGAGAATGACCAAGTGGGGATATTTCATTCCCAGGGTAGAGACCCTAGGAAAGGTACATTTATCATAATGATATGTGTCCTTGTTTGATTTGGGTTTCTTTTGAAATATAAAATGGATAATGAAATGAGTTAAAGGAATGAAAATGAATCTTGAAAAAATACCATGCCCCTTGGTCTTATGAATTTCTTGTTTACCTATCAACTATGACACTCGATCACCGTCCATGTGTGGCTCCGGTATTTGAGGCCCAGTAGGCTAAGCCAGTTGATTAGAAGAGGGTCGATCCAATGGTGTAGGATGACTAATAGTAAATGAAGATATGTGTTTTCCAACGACATGAGTTGGTAAAGTACGAGAAATGTGTTTCAGATAAGGATTTCAGAGCAGAAATCATTTCATCGACCATGAATTATGAGACGAGGCATGAGCTAATGTCCCTCTTTTAGGGGGTATATCGATGTCAGAGATGGGGATCATGTTCAATGATCTCCTTCATTTTGACCCTGATGTTTTTTGAACGAGGAGTCTTTTAGAAGATTTCTAGAGGAGGCATTTCTTCCTTCTCTCCAGTACACAGTTACTCCATTTATGTTACTAATGTACTTAGATTTTTAGAAGATGGTTAAGTGATTGAGTGGATGCACTCATGGTCAGTTATTCCATGATAGGGGATCTAATGTTAATTTTAAAAGGGTAAGGTTACAATCAGCAGGTCTCGGGCATTAGGGCCTTTGAAGATTTAACCAGAAGAGAGCTGACCTTAGCAGCATCATTTCCAACCTTCCGGTTCAAGTGGTTCCTATTCTATTCCCATGAATTTGGGAATGAGGTGTTTCATCTGAGGGTTCCATGGAAATATTCATCTTAGTTGTACAGTTTCTATTCAAGCTTCATTTGGTGGAGGTTGATAGGTTCAAAGACTGCCTCAGCAGCAACTGCCATGTAGGTCGTCTTAGCATTAGTTTCCAGTTGACTCATACTCCACCAAGGGGAAATGGAGCAGGTAGAGGATAGCCACAAGATGTTCCTAAGGGCCCTCATCCTATGCATGTTTGTCAAGGTGGCCATTAACAGAGGGATAGAGGAGCTGAGTGTGGTCAGTTTCACACAGTACAGTTAACAGTTCTGGCCAGACCAAAGATCCTTAGAGGTATGATCAACTTGCTTAGTTCCCATTAATGTGCTATGTTTTATTTAGGATATTCACACTCCTTTGTTGAACCCACTCAGAACCATGAAATGTGACTATAAATAGATAGGCATCCCATTTCCCTAGTGTTGAGTATGCTAGTTAGAGTTCTGACAAGATTTTTTGATGTTTGTTAGGGATGTAGACTTATGATGGGGCTGCGTCAGTCCCATGTGGACCTTTTCTTACTGTTGATGCAGCCATATGAAGTCATCATCAACATAAGATGATTGTATTCCATGAATTAAGTTATCAAATACATCTGGAGGAGAGTCATATTTTTAGACATGGATGGTAGGTGTGTGGTATTTTTCGGTAAAAAGAGCAGTCAGGTGGGAAGTCGGCATTTAGAACATCATCTTTCCTTATTGGGTGAGCAATCAATGGAATTAGTAGATGTTAGGATGGTGGAGGATCCCAAAGTTTTTGGGGAGTTCTTTGTTGGTTTCGTCAATAATTTTAAGATGTTACCCCTTTAAATGATGTTTACTTTGAGATAGACCAGTAGCTTGATGATTCTCCAATTTTGATGGATCCTTATCAGATAGCACATACTGAGTTGTGGGATTTTCAGATTTAGATAGATAATATGATGAAGATGGGTTTGATCTGTCCTAGTGTGTTTCCATGGGGTGCTCTAGTCCTATTCTCAGAAAAGGAATATGATGGTTTCAGGTTGTACATAGACTACTAGAGGCTGAATCAAGAAATGATCAAGAACTGTTACCCTCATCCAATGATAAATTATCTTTTTTGAAATGTGATAGGGTAATGTTGGTTTTCTAAGATTGATCTACAATAATGATATCACTAGTTGAGGGTGAAAGAGAGTGATGCCATGATGTCTAGTTTTAGATGTAGGTATAGGTAATTTAAATTTGTACTCATGACATTTAGTGTTAAATACACACCATGACCATTAATGGTACTTATGAACTCTATGTTCCGTGAGTTCCTGGATCAGTATTTTGTGATGTTTATCAATTACTTCATGGTATACTCAAGGTTAGAGGAGGACTATTCCATGAATCTCAAGACCATCTTGCTGGTTCTTCTACCCTACCACCTATAAGAAAAGTTGTGCACGTGTAATTTTTGGACACGGGAGGTACACATTTTTATGAATGTGGTGTCTCAACATGTAGTGGAAGTGTACTCGTAGAAGGTTGAAGTAGTTTTTTCTTATTAAACACAAACAAATTTGGATGAGGTTCATAGTTTTCATGGTCTTTTAGATTATTATCGGAGGTTTTTACCTGATTTTTCTTGAGTTGTATCCCTATTGAAATCATTGACTAGGAGGTAGCAATATTTTTAGTGGCATGAGTAGTGTTAGGAAATGTTTTCCTCTTTGAAGGGGATATTGGTTAGTGATCTAGTACTCTAGATTGATGATGAAGGAGTGATGTTTAAAGTGGTTTGTGATGATTCTCATCTGTTCATAGGATGAATCTTGATGAATAAGTGGGATGTAATATCTTATGGGTCTGTTCATTTACTCCCCCACAAGAATAACTTTTCAACCAATGATCTATAGCGAGAAAAGAGCATGTTTTCACTAATTGGTTTTGAAAAAATTACCTCATTGGGGAGAACTTTGTGGTATTCACATATCACAAGATTTTGAGGTATATCTTCTCCTTGTGAGATATAAAATTATGATAATGAAGGTTGATTTAGTTTCTTCAAGATCATGATTTTGAGATCTCTTAAACCAGATGAAAGGGAAATTTTTTCCGATTATTTGATTAGAAATGAAGAGAATGATTTTTTTGGAATCTGAGGATGATTGGAAAGCAATAGAAAAGTTGGAATCCATGATCATAGATCTGGGAATGGATGGTGATGGAGGATGTTTGTTCTAGATGACAGTGCAGTCTTCTATGATGTAGTAGAAAGGGGAGTCTTAGTGTTAATACATGGATGTAGTAGGGTTGTGTAATTTTGTTGGCCATGGGGACGCTCCCAGGGGATGACTAAAGGATAGTCAAAATCAGATGTTCTTCCATGGATTGATTTTTGTTCTGATTATAGTGCATGATGTAGTTCTTTACGAGTTTCATAACTAACCTTTAGTGGTACACCCAAGTGTTTCTAAGATGTATTGTGGCTTGAGGATGCAGTTTTGGTGGCCCTGTTGAAGCGGGAAGTAGTAGAGTTTATGGAAATTTTCTTGCTCTCTCAGTAGGTAATAGACGATCACAATGTTTCTAGTGGTTTGTTGCAGCCCTTGGATATACATGAGTGGAAGTGGGATTTCACATTAATGGATTTAATCACATGTTTACCCAATGATTAGGTAGGATTCGATGCTATGTGGGTGGAAAGGGATCAACAAACAAAATAGGCTCACTTCTTAGCAATCACAGAGTCAGGCATAATGGATTCCATAGAAATGTGGTATGTGGATGACCTAGTGTGGTGGCATGTAGTTATAATATCCATTGTCGCATAATAGGATAGATGTTTTACCTCACGAGTCTATAGGGTATTGCATCATGATTTATGAACCTGGTAATGCCTTAGTACTACCTTACACCCTCAGATAGATGGGTAGGCATAACAGACTATCTAGAAATTGGAGGATATGTTGTGAGCTTGTGTCTTGGACTTTGGTAGATCATAGGTGTGACACATGCCCTTGGTAGAGTTTTCTTAAAATAATATCTATCACTCTTCCATTTTTGTGTCTCCGTTTGAAGCCTTGTATGGAATACCGTGTCATCCACTTTTGTTCTTGAAAAGGATGAGGAGACATTTTTTCATGGTCCTGAGGTAGTTTAGAGAATGATAGAAATGGTTTAGCATGTTTGTGAAAGGATTAATATGGTGTAGGACCCGTAGAAGTCATATACTAATCATAAGAGGAAGACCTTGGAGTTAGAGGTTTGGGACAATGTTTTCTTGAACGTTTCCCCTCGACAGGGGAATTTGAAGTTTGGTATAGGGATAATGCATTGCCTAAGGTTTTTTGGAGGCTTTGAAGTGTTGGGGAGAGTTTTTGAAGTGGCATACTAGATGGCATTTCCATCATAGATGGGGAGGATTCATGATGTTTTCCATATCTCTCAGCATCATTGGTATCCTCACGACAGTTCCCATATCCTTGACTGGATAGAGTGTGATATCGAGGATGACATGAAATTCACGTATAAGCTAGTAGAGATTCAGTATCATTGGGAGAAGGAGATTTATGGATGGAATATTCCCTTGGTTTACTTGCTGTAGAGGTTTGATGGCCTGTATGAGAGTAATTGGGTGTGAGAATGGTAGATGTGTGCCTAGTACCTAGGGTTGTTTTGAGTTTTTCTTACTTTTATTTTTTATTTTGATGTAATGTTTGAACACTATTTTATGAAATGAGCTATTTTACCTTAGGTTTATTTGTCTGTGGTTCTATGTGTGATAAAGTTCTAACATGTCAAAAGGTGAATACCAAATTCCTAATTGAGACACATTTACAGTGATGTGGTTAAACACATGCGGGCGAGTGATTCCCACCCAAAGAAGATAGTATATTGATAGAGAAGATGAAATTCCCTGATTTGTGTTTGCAGGATGGAATGGGTTTTTGTGCATGTGTGGTGTGCTTTTTGATCACTTAGGTTATCATTTTCAAATGGTTGTAGTGTATGTGGAGTGATGAGAGTATTGAGATGTATCTCATAGGGTGGTGGTTTAGACTCCATTTTCCCTTCTAGTTTGGTTTTGAATTATTGAGGATGATAATAGTTTGAGAGGTTTCTAATGTAATGGTGCAAACCTCTTTAGTCCATTACTTTTTGAAAATCCAATGTTTGAAGTGTTCTGGGAGGTCATGGATATTTCAAAACTTTGAAAAATGTCCCAATTGTTTTTGTTCTCCAATGGTGACTCATGAATTTGAGTCACAGGTGGTGACTCACTAGTGGTTGCTCAGTAGCAGTCACCTTTCTAGTACTGTCTCTGTGAATGGTGAATCACCAAATGATCAATCGTCCAATGGTGACTTGTTGAACGGTGACTTTCCGAGTAGAGACTCACTGGTAGTGGAAGGTGTTTCAACTAATAGTGACTCACAGAATAGTGAATCGCAGAATGATGACTCACTAAATGGTCACTCATCTAGTAGTGACTAGTAGAGTAGCGACTCACCGAACGGTGACCCACTGAATGGAGAATTGCTGAATGGTGACTCATCCAGTAGTGACTCGTGATCAGTGTTTCCATATTCCTACAATTTAGAACCTTTGAAATTTTATTTGATGTAAAACACCTTCCAGACATTGTTTGGAGAGATTTTAGACCAATTCAAGGTTCATAAATCTGATCTTTATTTTCCTATGGATCTGAGGTATTTTGTTTGACAAAACAGGTTATCTTGAACTGATACACATTTAATATAAAATCCAAAATGTATCTAAACTTCTCCTCCATTTATATTTTCCAAAGGTTTAGATATCTTCTTCCCTTTTTATTCCTCTTATTTTCCCCCTACAATGAGATGACTCCAACCTTTTTTCCACGTGGAATTGTGAGATTGTGTTGTAGCCTTTGGATCACGTTTTACCTAGAGTATTTTTCTTGCTGCATGTTCTCCCCTTTTTTGGTGTAAAAAAAAGGTCTTGGAATCTCTTATTCCAAGATGGTTTTACCTTCTATTTCTTAATTTTACATCTTGTGGGTGGGTATAAAAATATTCTACATATAAAGATAGTTTAATTTAAATTAATAAATATAATTTACCTAGTTTAAGATAAATATACAGGGTTCAGTTAAAGTTATTCATGATCTTGAATTATTATTTTTCCTCAGATGATATTGTTATTTGTATGGGTTAATTAACCATTGAAAATCATATCGATTATTCATATTTGTTTTCGAACAATATTGTTAATGGATTTTATGTTGTTTGTTTCCTACTAAATAGATGTTTATCAAAAATATAAACCATATAAATTTGGCTAATAAATGGGGTCCCCATGATCAAACTATTTTTGTGGTAGCCCCTGAAATATAAAGTGAAAATAAATAAGGAATTCCTTGTTAAATTTGAATATGTTTCACATTGGCTCACTTGGTGATGTGGTAATGGGAATGGTTATAGAAAGGTGGTTGGTTTTGTTGACATGGAGATCTGGGAATCGTGCGATTTTGCACTGGGTTTGTGAAACTGTATGTGGTAGTAAAGAGATATGGATGTGGAAAATTGGTTGTGGTGTTGTGTTTGTGAGTTGGGATTGGTTCTGCTGCCATGTGCCATGAGTAGATGAGTTTCATGAATGATTTTAGTAGTTTTTATGTATGATTTTCTATTGATATCATGTGGATAGCTTCCCCCGTTCTAGGAAATTCATGGGGGAGATGAGCCTTTATTGTAAAGTGGTTTAATTTTACATGGATCTTCATCTCCTATTGGGATGTTACTCTATCACCTGCTATTTTTATGACTATTTATTCCATATCTAGTAATGGGATAAATAAATGAGTACTTTAATAAAGTATTGAAAGGTTTGGGATGGTTTGGATAAAAAATGGAGGTAGTAAATATGAAAACATGAGTGGTTATTAAATGGGAAATAAATGTGAACCTGTATCAGTTTATTAGGGTCTTCACCATATAAATTTTTTTTGTGTGTTGTTATGTATTTTAGATGTAGAAAAAAATGTGTTTTTATTTGGTTTTTCTAAAATGAACGCATTAGATGGGTTTGAGTGGTTGGTATCATATATTTATATACATTAATTTTCATTGTGATTTCAATACACACACCACCATAGTTTAGAACTATGTGTCGAACACCCCTATCATCCCGAGGGAGGGTTCCTTTCCCAGACATCTATGTGGGAGGATGTATGGTTGGCCACCCACTCTTCCCTGCTCCTCCTTCCTGGTGGTGATATAAAAAAATTCATTAGTTAGGTTGTGGTTTGTAAGACACATGTGGGCAAGGGAGCATTGGGAATCCCAGTTTTCTTCAGGATGAGATGTGTTGTGCTTCCCATGTGTCTTAAGAATGAGATGTTTTTTGAATTCCTTTGTGTCTTTATGGTGAGGTGTGGTTTGTGGCCCAGGTGTCTATAGAGGGGATGTGATTTAGTTTGTGACTGAGGTGTATGCAGGTGGAATGTGATGTGGGTTGTATCCTAGGTCTCTATGGGTGGGATGTGATGTGGATCGGGCCCCAGGTGATGACACCAAATGTGGTTTGTGGGGCCCAGGTACGTGCAAGTGGGTTGTGATGTGGTTCTTTCATAAGAGGTGGGATCATGATGATATTTTCCATTAGGAAAGAGTGGATAAACTAGTGGGAAGTGGTGTGGGGTACCCAAATAATCGTTGTATTTATTATATTACTCTACATGACTTTTGTTACTTGGTCAACATGCCATGGTGAGGTTGTGATGACTATTATACCTTGATCGGTGTTATTTTATCCTAATGTTTTATCATGAGGGATTTAACATGCTTCTCTTAATTGTGCAAGATAGACTTTGGTTTTCTTAATTATTTTACTTGTATGCTCACCCTACATTTGTAAAACTACTTTTAGGATTCCTGGAGGACTATGTGGACCTTTATATACCTTACTACCTCAAACATTGTTATAGTTGTTGTGTCACTACATAGCTTTACTTTTAGTACTTTATTTACAGTTTTTATTTTAATTTTAGTAGTTCTATTTTAAACATGTACGTGGGATGGATTTGGATTTATTTTGTATATATATCTTGAATTTGTTTTGGAATAAACTATATTATATCGTAATCTTGTTTCTTCAAAAAGGGAAATGCCAAAAGTTTTTGGAGACTGGTATACCCTTGGTGTTGGTCTCCACCCCAGGGCCTACTGGAGGTGGGACTCGAGGGGTCAATATATCCCTCTATTCATTTCCAACCTAGGAGGGGTGTCTTTCATGGGAGGGGTTGTGATAGATATCCCTATTATTATTCTTCATCAATTACTATATATTCAATGTAATCCATAAATCATGTTCCTATATTATTTGAAATTTTCATTTTCCTACATTCACAGTTATTAATTTTTTTTGATTATATATTAAATATTATCCTTTAAACTACTTCATGAGTCAATCATACATCTCTATGGGATATCTAAATTTTCATAATTTCGACTTTTATTTATTTATCTATAAAAAATAATATACCCTTATTAGTAGAAATTACTTGTGGATACGAAACATTTCAATCCTGGCATAGAAGCACATATTATGGAATGAACCTCCCTCAAAACGTTTTTTTCATCACATAATATGGTGTTTCAGTCTCATTATAGTGAATCTAGTTCTTTATTTCAAACACCATCTTCAACAATTATATTTTTATCAGAATGCCTAATGGAATGGAATATTATACTAGATATCATGTATCCAACACATCTTCTAATTTCTCACCAAAATTAGGATCATGTATCATGAATTAATTAAATATATCATCATGATGAATAACCAAAAATTATTTGAATATAATATACTAATTACAAAGTGACTAGAAATATTTTAAACTATTGGCCATTATGTAATACAAATGAGTCTTCTCATACCCCAAAGAAACTCTAACGTTATCCCTTACAAAACTCAGTGATCTCATACATTTAGTAATTTTTTTGTAACTGATAAATCTTCAGAAAACATTGTTTACTCTTATTCTCTACATATGTAACACCCCAAGCTTCCACGGTACACTTCTCTTTGAATAATACAGTAGCGTGTGTTGTATGCAACTTCGAGTTCTAACACACACCACAACCAATCAAAGTATCCGTTATGAATAGTAATACCTAATTTTTGAAATATTATAAATTTTATCTTGCCAAATGGACTTCATTTTGGATTCAGAATATCGAAATTAGCCTATGTTGAATTTTTGGTATTTTTCTGAGAACTTCCAATTTGTTTTGAATAGTGAAAAATACTTAAAAACAACTTTTTTAATCAAAATAATTTATAGTGATAAATTATACTATTGATTGGTTTTATAGTATAATTAGAATATAATTTTACCATTTTATCCAATGGTTGTCATTAGAATTAATTTCACTTTGAAATTGGACATAAACAATTGCCAATCTTTTGATATATATTGTTTATTAAAAACACGTTATTTGTTGTGACAGTGGGAATTAATTATGAAATTAATTAATGCAACTTATATGTTTGGAATTTTGTAAAATAGAAATCATTTTTGAATTCAGAATATCAATTATAGCTTAGGGTGAAATTTTGGCATTATTCTAAAAAACTTCAATTTTTGATGAATAGTGAAACCACTAAGTGGTAGTTAAAAAACTGATTTTTCGTTTAAATGAAACATTACCAGTTCTGTGATTTGATTTTCAAAAATCCGACGTACATGGTTTTCATTAGGAAGTAAAATGTGGTTCAATGGGATTAAAATAATTTTTTGGTGAATAGTAACTTTTAAGTTTAATTAATCACGATTAAAGGTAATTAGTGAAATTTAAGGTAAAAATGATATTATAAAAATATGGAATGACCTTTACACTTGTCCTACCACTATTGGATGTGTCTTGGCCGACCAATAAAATCCATGGGTTAACTTGGGGACCCCATGGAGCCACTTTGGTAGGAAAATGACATAAATAACGTTTTATTTAATGTTAAAATAAAAATGTCACAAACAAGAGTTGTTTTAATAAAAAAAATTAAATGGGGTTATACAAGTAATATTTTTGAGTATAATATTCATTAGGAAGCTAAAAATATTTCCTACATAATGATATTTTTTTTATAATTTTTAGACATTAAATAAATTAAATTATTTATGACACCATGATGATGCAGCGATTACCTCATTAATTAACGATTTAAATAAAATGAAAAGATAATGTATATTCTAAGACTTACACTTTTCAAAAACCTATTGGATGAGTAGATTTAGAACCCTTATCACCTTATCCTCGAAATATATAAGTGTGGGACCTTTAGAATCTGAAAAATCATTTCATAATAATGCAACATTTCAATCTTTCCAAGAGTGCCCCTTCTCTCCTCTTATAAAAGGCCCCCACCACTATCACCTTACTCACACCTTCAAAGCCTTTTGGCTTGGCCAAACTCTACCCAAATACTCTCTCAACTTTCCTCCCTTACTCTTAGAAGCCTCACTATGGGCAGAACTCTTCCCAAGGAAGCCTTTGGCTCAAATCAAAAAGAGTTACTCGATTTTAAGGTAATGTCTTCTCTAATGATGTTTTTTTTTTGCTTCTCCAACCCCTTAAACTCTTTTTATTCCTTTCTTTTTTAACAACACCAGTATCTAAAATATACTAGGATGTTGTTATGATAAGAATTTAGTTTACACTTACACACACCTTCGTCTAATGGTTAATGAACATACTGTTTCTGTGGGTGGCGAAATACTGCCTCACGAAATGATGATTGTTCAATATTCTTTTAACACCTCTAATGGTAGCCATATTGATGAAACTATTTTCATATATGATATATATATTATGTTCATGTTTTCCTTATGCTTCTTTATTTCTCATTTATGGCATACTTTATGATTTCCATTATGGGTAAACGCGATAATTTCATTTTAGGAAGTGCGGACTACCGCCCCCTCAAAGTGATTTGAATCGTTAATGCCATAAGTGGGATGTATAAAGGATGGATTAAATGGTATTAAATATTATATTATACTAGAATTATATTATACCTTTACAAAATTATAACTTCATTCCATTAAATACGAAATAGAAATGAAAGTAGCATTCATGCGTACGTACGGCTTACCGTCTCCATGAACGGTGCATTTCATTTCTTACCTCTAAATGTTATGTAATATTATAAATTAATGTATATACTGTATATATATGATGTATATGATATATACATCATGAATATAATTATGGATATAATGGATATTTTACCACATGAACAAAGTGTAATTATAAGAAGTTTATTTTTGACTCAAGTACCTAAGATCGACAAAATGACCGTTATAAACTTAAATAATTACATAATGTTCATGACATGGTAATAAGTGATATAAAAGTAATAATGAAATTGAAAAAGGTTCTTAAGAAGGTAGAGATTAGCTCTAGTTTATTATTCAGGAGATCAAAGAACGGTCGAGTGAATTCGGACACGAGGTAAGGGAATTTCTTAACCCAATTTCCATTCTTTGGGTTAATCTCCTACTTTCAAATTATGTCATGATATTATTATGTCATATATTGTATTTGTACTTTCTTTATGTGTACTTATAGTTAATACACATAATATATCTTTTTCATTTAAAAAAATGATCTTTGTAAGGAAATTTCTTAACCCAATTTCCATTCTTTGGGTTAATCTCCTACTTTCAAATTATGTCATGATATTATTATGTTCTATCTTGTATTTGTACATTATTTATGTGTAATTATATTGAATACACATAATAAGTCTATTTTATTTAAAAAAATGATCTTGGTAAGGACTTCGTCTCAATCTCCTTTCATTGAGGCATATTTTGTTTTATACACAACTTTCTTTTATATGGTGTATAAACCCCTTTGACTTTTACGTTTATGCAAAAGGAATATTTTGTATACAAATCATTTTACTAAACGAAAAAAAGGAATGTTTTTCTTATCGTACGTATGCGGAGACAACGACTTCTCCGCCTCCATGAGCACTATTTGAGTTTCGGATTCCTCTATAAGCCATATCTTTTTTTAGAAGAAAAATAAATACCATGTTATAATTTTCTTTTATTTTGGTATTGAAAATGGTTTTGAAAGTGTTTTTAATATATCAATGTGTTGTATTGATATCTTGTGATTGAAATGTAGACATTTTATGTTTCATTTATGCATGTTTTATTTGATATGATTATGTTATGGTTTATGATATGTTTAAACCTGTTCATATGAGGAATGTATTGGACTTAATAAGTGACGGGTGGAGCCTGCTATAGCTCCTCCATGCATCGGTAGGTCTCATGAGACAAACTAGTGTCTTGGCACGAGGCCTTGAGAAAATCTTAATTGTGGTCTTGGAACGAGGCCTTGGCTACGTGGTTATGATAGTCTGAAATTATGCATTCCATAATTATGAATGTTGTTATTGATATTTCATGTGATTATTCGACTAGTAGAATATCCATGTGAGTAAGTAAATGGCATTATTTAATTTTATTTTTTCCATATTGTGCTGAAGATAAAGTTTAAAAAGGCTTTTGTTTTAGTTATACATTGCCTTAAATGTTCATGTTTATTTACGAAAGCTTCCTCAATATTGTAATCCTTACTGAGCATATAAGCTCACCCCTTTCAATGTTTTAATATTTTCCAGGATGTGAAGAAGTATTTTATGAATGACCTACAGGGATTGTCAGAAGAGGATATGAGTGTGGACTATGGAGACTTTGTTATTGTAGTTTTTCACTTTATGATGTAATGTAACATTTATGAATGTATCTAGTGTTTCCAAGGCTACTAAACTAATCGGTCTTTCGAGACTTGATCATTTATGATCATGCCAATGTTACGCAATAATGCACCGACTCTGGGTAGCTGGGGTTGGGGTGTTACAGTTTGTATCAGAGGCAGTTTAGTACTAACCTTGGAAGCTGGATTTAGATAAACTCTAATTAGAGAACATAGCCCAAATATAGACTTTGAGGATTAGTATAGAAGAACTTCCTAGAATTTTGGTATTATAGAGATGTTGTGAGTTTTCTGAGCAATACATCCCTGTCTGGATACGATAAGGTAGAGGCGGCTCTAGCACAGATGTACCTAGGGGTAAAACCTGAAAATACCGCTTTGAGCTAGACTCGAACAGGAACTGGTGCACGACAACGGGCCTTGCTACACTCTTGGTTACGACACTACCAGGGGATATGTTTAGGATAATTCTCATTTTATTTACAAACCACTATGAAGGGTTATTAGTATATACTTCCTCAAAGAAAACATTTTTATGGATTATATCCATAAATAGTTCAATTTATGTTATGTATTTTACAAGTATGGAATTTTGATTCATAAACTAATCTAGTTTATGCCATTGTTTAGAAATGGCGCCTAGTGGAAGGAATGGAAACCGTGTCAATGCATGCACTCTGTGTAGGGATTTACCTCCTGCTCAAGATAATTATTGTGGATCTGGAGATAAAACTGGTGCTGATCAACTTATTACCATATTGGGACAACTCACTCGGGTTATGAATAATAACCTTACTTGTATGGAGCACCCTGATCCGTAACGTGGAGGATCAATGTTAGACCGCTTCATGAGGAAACAACCACCAACATTTAATGGGGGTACAAATCCATTAGTAGCTGAGCAAAGGATAAACTCCTTAGAAAAAATATTCCATGCCTTGGGGAGTAGTGAAAGGGAGAAGGTTGTCATGGCAGTCTACCGCCTCACTGGAGATGCCGATCAATGGTGGTCACTGATTCAAAACAAAAAGGAAGATGAAGAAGTATCAAATATGGAATGGAGAGAGTTCAAATATCTTTTCCTAGAAAAATACTTTGCACATGACCATCGAGTAGATATGGAAAGGCAATTTCTGAGTCTGAGGCAGAAGGAGGATGAGAATGTCGCAAAGTATGTGGCTAACTTTACAAGGTTAGCGAGGCATGTTGCAGATTATATATGTAACCCAAGAAGTAATATTGATCATTTCTTTGATGGGTTAAAACCATTTCTCCATCGAGCATTAGTCTCACAAACCTTCTCGTCATACGAAGGTATCGTCTCATGTGCTATCAAGACGGAAAAGGAATTCTCTAAGTCTTATGACTTTAAAGAAAATCAAGAAAAGAAGAGATATTCTGATCAATATGGAAATGGAAATAAGGGGAAGAATGGAAGAGTTGAATATCAGTCCTGCAGTAAATGTTGAAAGAAACACCCCGGTACTTGCTTTAAGGTAATGGGAGTATGTTACAAGTGTGGTGAAAAAGGGCACCGAGCTCATGATTGCAAGGGAAAGAAAGTTACTGTCAATGTGGAATGCTATAATTGTAGAGAGATGGGACATTATGAAATTTAATGTCCTAAGTGTTAGGGGAAATTACCTCAGAAGTGGCCAAGGGATCAAGGCCAAGCTTATGCTATCACTACTGCTGAGGTTGAAGCTCTGAAAGACGTGGTGGTAGGTAATTTAATGGTTTCATCAAGTTTAGAAAATGCATTATTTGATTCTGGATCATCACATTTTTTCATATCTTCCCAGTTTGCTAAGAAAATTAGATATTTTCAATTTTATTTAACAAGATAATTGTCAGTCAAAACTCCTAAGGGAAGTATTATTGCAACAAAGTTTTGTGAATCTGTCCCCATTAGAGTACATAACTGTTCATTATCCGCTGATCTCATTGTCATACCTATGATTTAGTTTGATATAATCCTTGGTATGGATTGGTTTTCGGACTATGATGCAAAGATTTATTGTAAGAAGAAGGAGGTTATGATTTTTGATGATGATGATAAGGAACACCTTATTTTTAGAGCAAAATCGTCACCACCTAATTCTTATTTAGATCCACCCCCAATAGCTCAACTAAATTCAATTATTGGGGAGGAAGAGAATGAAATGACTGAGGGCGAGGAAATTAATGTTCTAATAGAGGATATACCTATTGTGAAACAATATGAATATGTGTTTCTGAAAGATTTACCTGGACATCCTCTAGAACGATAAGTTGAGTTTTCCATTGATTTAATTCCTGGATCAAGGCCTATATCGAAGACCCCTTATAGGATGGCCACCGTGGAATTAGTTGAACTAAAGAAACAACTAGAGGAATTGAGTAATAAGGGATTTATTCGCCCTAGTGTTTCTCCATGGGGAGCCCTTGTCCTTTTTGATTAGAAGAAAGATGGATCTACGAGGTTGTGCATTGACTACAGGGAGATCAATGCTATAACAATAAAGAACAAGTATCCTCTACCTCACATTGATGATTTATTTGACCAATTTCATGGAGCTCAATACTTTTCAAAGATTGACCTTCGATCTGGATACCATCAGTTGTGTGTGAAGAAGGAAGACATTCCGAAGACAACATTTCGAACACGGTACGTGCATTACGAGTTTACAGTAATGCATTTTGGATTGACTAATGCACCTTCTGTATTCATGGATCTAATGAATAGAGTTTTCAAGGAATATCTATATGATTTTGTGGTGGTATTTATTGATGACATCTTGGTGTACTCCAACAGCTATGAAGATCATGAAAATCACTTGCGCATTATCTTGAAGACTCTTAGAAGGCATGAATTATATGGGGAGTTTAGCAAGTGTGAATTCTGGCTTCAGGAGATTTCCTTTCTTGGCCACATTGTCTCTAAGGATGGAATTTCCGTTGATCCTTCTAAGACCAAGGCAATCCAAGAATGGCCAACACCGACGAGTACAACTGAGGTATGCAGCTTTATTGGTTTGGCAGGTTATTATCGACATTTTGTCCAGAATTTTGCCCGATTGGCTAACCCATTAATGAAGCTCACACGTAAAGGGGTTAAATTTGTCTGGAAAAAAGATTGTGAATAATGTTTTGAAGAACTGAAGAGAATATTAGTCAACTCTCCTATATTGACTCTACCATCAGGGAATGATGGTTTCATTATTTATAGTGATGCATCAATGAATGGACTTGGTTGTGTCCTTATGCAGAATGATAGGGTTATTTCTTATGTATCACGACAGCTAAAACTTCATGAGCAGAACTATCCTACTCATGATCTCGAGTTAGCTGCTGTAATATTTGCCTTGAAGATATGGAGACATTATCTCTATGGTGAAAAATGTGATATATATACCGATCACAAGATTTTGAAATATATTTTCTCACAAAAAGAACTCAACATGAGGTAAAGGCGATGGCTTGAACTACTCAAGGATTATGATTGCACGATACACTACCACCCAGGGAAGGAAAATAAGGTTACAGATGATTTGAGTAGAAAAGTTCTTGGAGTTTTGAACATGATGACAGAAGAAAGGGATCCTATTTTCATGGATCTAGTAAAGATGGATATGGGAATCACCATGGAGGGTGAAACATCAAAAAAATTTCAAATGGTTGCCAAACCATCTTTACTAGAAAGGATAAAGTGTTCTCAGGCCAATGATGAAGAGTTGAAAATGTAGATTAAAGCTGTGAATGATGGGCGATTGAGTGACTTTGTGTATGAAGATGTAATTTTGAAATTTTGGAGGAGACTTTGTGTTCCCGATATACCTGATTTAAAGAAGGAATTGTTGGATGATTCTCACAGCTCCAATTTCTCTATACACCCTGGGAGCACCAAAATGTATAGAGATTTAAAGGGATATTTTTGGTGGGACAACATGAAGAGGGAGATTGCTGATTTTGTGTCAAGATGTATGGTTTTTCAGCAAGTGAAAGCTGGAAGGCAACTGCCTTGTGGAGTATCGCAACCTCTTCCCATACCTTAGTGTAAATGGGATAATATTATGATGGATTTTGTCATGGGATTACCAAAGACTCCTAGAAGAAATGACGCAATATGGGTCATTATTGATCGTCTCACGATGTCAGCACATTTTCTTGCTATAAGGGAAGATCTACCACTTGAACATCTAACAAGACTGTATATTAATGAAGTTGTGAGACTTCATGGAGTACCCATGTCGATTGTCTCGGATCGTGATCCTCGTTTTACATCAAGATTCTGGAAAAGTATTCAGAAGGCCTTGGATACTGAACTTCGTTTGAGCACTGCTTACCACCCTCAAACAGATAGACAATCAGAAAGAACTATTCAAACCTTAGAAGACATGTTGAGATCATGCTCACTTGACTTTCAAGGAATGTGGGATCAATATTTACCTATGGTAGAATTTTCCTATAACAATAGCTTCCATTCAAGTATTCAGATGGCACCATATGAAGCGTTATATGGAAAGAGATGTCGCACACCAACCTGTTAGGATGACGTTGGTGAAAGAAAACTTCTAGGCCCAGAACTGGTGGAGGAAACGATGGAAAAGGTGAAAGTAATCCAAAACCACGTTAAAGCAGCTCAAAGTAGGAAGAAGAGATATGCCGACAACCAAAGGAAGGATTTGGAATTTTAGGTAGGAGATCATGTTTTCTTGAAGGTATCTCCATGGAAGGGAGTTATACGTTTCGGTAAGAAGGGTAAATTGAGTCCCAGGTACATCGGACCCTTTGAAATTCTAGAACGAATTGGGGTGGTAGCTTACCGTTTGGAAATGCCGCCAAGTCTCTCCAAAGTTCATGATGTATTCCACGTATCACTGTTGAGAAAATACATGCCTGACCTAACGCATGTACTCACCTATGAGGAATTAGAACTGGAACCCGATCTGTCTTATTGCGAAGAGCCTGTCAGGATTCTTGATACAAGAGAACAAGTGCTGAGAAACCGGACGACTCATCTGGTAAAAGTTCTACGGAGAAACCACAAGATGGAGGAGGCAACGTGGGAACCCGAGGAACTTATGATGAAGAATCACCCGAATCTTTTTATACAGTGATATTATATGAAATTTAGAGGACGAAATTATTTGAAGGAGGGGAGAATGTAACACCCCAAGCTTCCACGGTACACTTCTCTTTGAATAATACAGTAGCGTGTGTTGTATGAAACTTTGAGTTCTAACACACACCACAACCAATCAAAGTAGCCGTTATGAATAGTAATACCTAATTTTATAAATTTTATAAATTTTATCTTGTCAAATGGACTTTTTTTTTGGATTCGTAATATCAAAATTAGCCTATGTTGAATTTTTGGTATTTTTCTGAGAACTTCCAATTTGTTTTGAATAGTGAAAAATACTTAAAAACAACTTTTTTAATCAAAATAATTTATAGCGATAAATTATAAAATTGAGTGGTTTTAAAGTATAATTAGAATATATTTTTACCATTTTATCCAATGGTGGTCATTATAATTAATTTCACTTTGAAATTGGACATAAACAATTGTCAATCTTTTGATATATATTGTTTCTTAAAAACACGCTATTTGTTGTGACAGTGGGAATTAATTATGAAATTAATTAATGAAACTTATATGTTTGGAATTTTTTAAAATAGACATCATTTTTGAATTCGGAATATCAATTATAGCTTAGGGTAAAATTTTGGCATTGTTCTGAAAAACTTCAATTTTTGATGAATAGTGAAACCACTAAGTGGTAGTTAAAAAACTGATTTTTCGTTTAAATGAAACATTACGACTTCTGTGATTTGATTTTCAAAAATACGACATACATGGTTGTCATTAGGAAGTAAAATGTGGTTCAATGGGATTAAAATAATTTTTTGGTGAGTAGTAACTTTTAAGTTTAATTAATCGCGATTAAAGGTAATTAGTGAAATTTAAGGTGAAAATGATATTATAAAAATATGGAATGACCTTTAAACTTGTCATACCACTATTTTATATGTCATGGCCGACCAATAAAATACATGGGTCAACTTGGGGACCCCATGGAGCCACTTTGGTAGGAAAATGACATAAATAACTTTTTATTTAATGTTAAAATAAAAATGTCAAAAACAAGAGTTGTTTTACAAAAACAATTTTTAAATGGGGTTATACAAGTAATATTTTTTAGTATAAATATTCATTATAAAGATAAAAAGATTTACTACATCATGATATTTTGTTTATAATTTTTAGACATTAAATAAATTAAATTATTTATGACACCATGATGATGCAGCGATTACCTCATTAATTAACGATTTAAATAAAATGAAACGATAATGTAAATTCTAAGACTTACACTTGTAAAAAACCTATTGGATGAGTAGATTTCGAACCCTTATCACCTTATCCTAGAAATATATAATTTTGGGACCTTTATAATCCGAAAAAGCATTTCATAATAATGTAACATTTCAATCTTTCCAAGAGTGCCCCTTCTCTCCTCTTATAAAAGGCCCCCACCACTACCACCTTACTCACAACTTCAAAGCATTTTGGCTCGGACAACCTCTGCCCAAATACTCTCTCAACTTTCCTCCCTTACTCTTAGAAGCCTCACCTTGGGCAGAACTCTTCTCAAGGAAGCCTTTGGCTCAAATCAAAAAAGAGTTACCCGATTTTAAGGTAATGTCTTCTCTAATGTTGTTTTGTTTTATTTTGCTTCTCCAACCCCTTAAACTATTTTTATTCATTTCTTTTGTAACAACACCAGTATCTAAAATATACTAGGATGTTTTTATGATAAGAATTTGGTTTACACTTACACACACCTTCGTCTAATGGTTAAAGAACATACTGTTTCGGGGGGTGGCGAAATACTGCCTCACGAAACGATGATTGTTCAATATTCTTATAACACCTCTAATGGTGGCCATTTTGATGACACTATTTTCATATATGATATATATATTATGTTCATTTTTTCCTTATGCTTTTTTATTTCTCATTTATGGCATACTTTATGATTTCCATTATGGGTAAACATGATAATTTCATTTTAGGAAGTGCGGACTACCGCCCCCTCAAAGTGATTTGAATCATTAATGCCATATGTGGGATGTATAAAGGATGGAGTAAATGGTATTATAAATTATATTATACTGGAATTATATTATAGCTTTACATAATTATAACTTCATTCCATTAAATACGCAATAGAAATGAAAGTAGCGTTCATGCGTACGTACGGCTTACCGTCTCCATGAACGGTGCATTTCATTTCTTACCTCTAAATGTTCTGTAATATTATAAATGAATGTATATACTGGATATATATTATGTATATGATATATATATCATGAATATAATTATGGATATAATGGATATTTTACCACATGAACAAAGTGTAATTATAAGAAGTTTATTTTTGACTCAAGTACCTAAGATCGACAAAATGACCGTTATAAACTTAAATAATTACATAAAGTTCATGACATGATAATAAGTGATATAAAAGGAATAATGAACTTGGAAAAGGTTATTAAGAAGGTAGAGATTAACTCTAGTTTATTATTTAGGAGATCAAAGAACGGTCGAGTGAATTTGGACACGAGGTAAGGGAATTTCTTAACCCAATTTCCATTATTTGGGTTAATCTCCTACTTTCAAATTATTTCATGATATTATTATGTCATATATTGTATTTTTAGTTTCTTTTTGTGTACTTATAGTAAATACACATAATATATCTTTTTAAAATTAAAAAAAATGATCTTTGTAAGGGAATTTCTTAACCCAATTTTCATTCTTTGGGTTAATCTCCTAATTTCAAATTATTTCATGATATTATTATGTCCTATATTGTATTTGTACATTATTTATGTGTACTTATATTGAATACACATAATAGATCAATTTTATTTAAAAAAGTATCTTGGTAAGAACTTCATCTCAATCTCCTTTCATTAAGGCATATTTTGTTTTATACACAACTTTCTTTTATAGGGTGTATAAACCCCTTTGACTTTTATGTTTTTTCAAAAGGAATCTTTTTTATACGAATCATTTTACTAACCGACAAAAAGGAATGTTTTTCTTGTCGTACGTATGCGGCGACAATGACTTCTCCGCCTCCGTGAGCACTATTTGAGTTTCGGATTCCTCTACAAGTCATAACATTTTTTAAAAGAAAAATAAATACCATGTTTTACTTTTCGTTTATTTTGGTATTGAAAATGGTTTTGAAAGTGTTTTTATTATATCAATGTGTTGTATTGATATCTTGTGATTGAAATGTGTACATTTTATGTTTCCTTTATGCATGTTTAATTTGATACGATTATGTTATGGTTTATGATATGTTTAAACCTGTTCATATGAGGAATGAATTGGACTTAATAAGTGATGGGTGGAGCATGTTATAGCTCCTCGATGCATCGGTAGGTCTCATGAGACAAACTATTGTCTTGGCACGAGGCCTTGAAAAAATATTAATTGTGGTCTTGTCACGAGGCCTTGGCTACGTGGTTATGATAGTCTAGAATTATGCATTCCATTATTATGAAAGTGGTTATTGATATTACATGTGATTATTCGACTAGTAGAATATCTATGTGAGTAAGTAAATGGAATTATTTAATTTTAGTTTTTCCATATTATGCTAAAGTTAAAGTTTAAAAAGGCTTTTGTTTTAGTTATACAATGCCTTAAATGTTAATGTTTATTTATGAAAGCTTCCGCAATATTGTTATCCTTACTGAGCATCTGAGCTCACCCCTTTCAATGTTTTAATATTTTACAGGATGTGAAGAAGTATTTTATGAATGACCTGCAGGGATTGTCAGAAGAGGATATTATTGTGGACTATGGAGACTTTGTTATTGTAGTTTTTCACTTTATGATGTAATGTAACATTTATGAATGTATCTAGTGTTTCCAAGGCTACTAAACTAATCGGTCTTTCGAGACATGATCATTTGTGATCATGCCAATGTTATGAAATAATGCACCGACTCTGGGTAGCTGAGGTCGGGGCGTTACAACATATATATTCCACATTTATCCTATTTACACTTACAGTTTACCCTAAAGAAAATCTTAGTCACTCTTATGAATCACTATAAGAATTTTAACATTATCAATTTTGTAATGCCCCAACCCCAGTTACCTAGAGTCAATGCATTATTACATAATATTGGCATGATCACAAAATATCAAGTCACAAAAGACAGATTAGTTTAGTATCCTTGGAAACACTACATATATTCATAAGTCTTAAATTACATCATAAAGTGAAAAAAACTACAAAAACATTTTATCTTCATATCCCATCATATTATCCCTATCGGTTATTCATAAAATACTTCTTCAAATCTAGGGAAAAATTAAAACATTGAAAGGGGTTAGCTCAGATGCTCAGTAAGGATAATAATATAGTGGAAACATTCATAAATTAACATAAACATTTAAGGCAATGTATAACTAAAACAAAAGTCTATTAATCTTGAACTTCAACATAAAATAGAAAAGATAAAATGAAATCATTTCATTTACTTATTCACATGGATATTATACTAGTCTAATAATCACATGCAATATCAATAACCTCTTACATAATAATGGAATTCATAATTCCATACTATCATAACCACATAGTCAAGGCCTCATGCCAAGAATACAAATAATATTTTGTCAAGGCCTTGTGCCAAGACACTGGTTTGTCTCATGATACCTACCAATGCATCGAGGATCTATAGCGGGCTCCACCCGTCACTTACTAAGTCCAATGTATTCCTCATATGAAAAGTTTGAAACATACCATATACATTCGTATTAAAAATAGAATACGAAATATCAATAATTTATACACAAACCATGAATGGTATGGAAATAGAACATCCATAGTCAAACATAACTCATTTGATACAATATAGAAGATTTTATTATATCAGATTAACCTCAATCACGAATAATGAAGGATATTTACATTGATGAAAATAATCATCAAAACTATTAGAGAGAAATATCCCCCTTTTTCTTGAAATCATTTAAAAGTCACACTATTTTTCAAGAATCCATTTAAAAATATATTTTTGAATCAAAGTGTCCCATACCACTTGGAAACTATCAAAAGGAATTTTAATTTTAAAACATTAATGTCCATATAAATAAATCCTTAAACCCATTTTTAAAACATTGACATTAATGAGAATGATTTAGAATAATAAATCTTTAAAACATTTAAAATGATATTTTAGTTAGAGTTCCTGACCAAAAGAGATACAATTGAATAAAAATAATTGAGGTAATAAAAACTTTTTAATATCATGAGAATAAAGGGACTCATGATATACTATGTCAAGGTATATTATATACACCATATAAAAGTGATTTGGTGTATATCAACAAAGAAGTCTCAATGGAATGTAAATTGAGATGAAATATCTTATAAAGACCATATCCTTAGGTTAAGGATAAATCAATGACATAATTATGTGTTAAAAATATAAATACACTCAATATTATTGGATATTCAGTGTAAATCAATCAGAATACATTCACACATACTCTTGTAAAAACAACACTAATGAATTTGATATTTAACTCAACAAATGGAGATTGAGTTAAAATTAATCTTATCAAGTTCATATCGTTGACATGAGAATTTAACAATGTAGTGATTATGTGTATCAAAAGCATATCCACTGAAAGGTGAGTGTAAATTATGACATAAGCAAATGAAAAGTTATTCCATACATAATCGTGGAGTAAAATAATCAATGAAGTATGCATAAAGTCGAATGAGTGGAAATTGAAATTTCAAATTCCCTTATCGATTTGGTAACTTTTGAAACATACACACATGAAATAAGGATAATACAATGATTATTTTAATATCCACAAATTAATGTATACTACACAATGAATACAATCAAGGGAAGTACACACACCACATGCAATAAATAAGTGTTGAATAATGGAAATCTCACGGAATTAAAAGTGAGATAAGAAACCCCTTAATTTGTTCTTTTTTATTGTTTGAGGGTATTTTATCCTCATATATAATGGTTAAATAATTGTTATTGAATTATACAATAATAATATACATTAATATGATATCATATATAATCTTTTAACATTGATTTGTTGATAATATCTTAGTATTATCGTCGTTTCGGGTGTTAACAGATTCATTTTCCTTTATATTATTTGTTATGTGATCCATATTTGTTATGGATAAGATGTATATTATTCATATATAGAATGATATTATGTATTTAAACATTATTTTTAATCATAAAATGAAATCTAATCCTGAATGGATATGATGGGGAATGAATCTCATCGCGTTCGTGGAGACGGTAATCCGTACGTACGCACGAGCGACAAAATCATTTTTTTGATATTAAAATAATATATAATTGGATGGTATATCATATATACAGAATAATTATCATGTTATACTTATTATTTAAATGAATTACACATCATTATTATACCCATCCAAATAATAATATATTGAATAACAGTTACACAACAAATTGGAGACGATAGGTCGTACGCACGCACGTATGGTGACACGTCATTCAAAGATGGATAGAATACTGAATATGGTTGTAACATATTTATAATAACATAAAAGTATATATAATATACTATAGTTATTATTTTTGAATGGAAATAACAAATAATGAAGAAGTGGAAAAAGAAAGGAACTTGAAAGGGGGTGGTGAAATCATTACCTCTTCTTCGGGTTCTTCCTTTTCATTTGATCAAAAGGGATCTTTAAGTTGGATTTATGACTAAAGTAAGGACTCTAGGATGATTTGAGTGATGTTTAGAGAATATTTGGGTGGGTATAGCCGATCCAAAAGGCTTTGAAAGTGTGAATTTGAGAGAAGGTGGAGTGCCCTTTTATAAGAGGGGTGAGGGGCACCTTAGGAAAAGCTAGAAATATTATTTTATAATAAGTTCATATTCGGTTTATAATGATCCAAAATGTATTATATAATGTTTAAGGTGGGGATGGGTCGTAAAAAACTCAACCAATAGGTTTTATATAGGTTTGGGTCACTATATTAACCTTATCTTTGAGTTTTAACTCTTAGTCAAATAGTTTGACATTTACCATGTCCCTTTGTATTTTTATATTATATAGTTAATAAACGTATTATATACATCCAAGAGACATCCAAGTGGTCCATTAATAATAAAAATTTCATTATATATGTCCTTTGGCAGAACCTTAGTTTTTCAGGAATCGAATATCAATTAATAATATAATTTTGTTTTAAAAACTCATTTATGTCATTTTTGACAGTATTTAATAATTGATTTTTGTTAAAGTCTTAACAAATTTATTAATTTGAAAAAAATTAATTTAATAAATCCTAACAAGTCATATTAACAAATATAATTCGTGGATGTCATCAAAAATTTAAAATTATATTTATTTTAACATTTATAATACCAATTATTGGATTCTTTCATTAATAAGGAAAATACTGCATCATTATTGTGTCATAAATATATTTAATTATTCAATGTCTAAAAATTATATATATAATACCATTATGTATGAACTATATATATATTTCTAATTAATATTTATAGTAAAAAATATAACATGTATAACCCTATGAAAATGTTTTTCTTCTAAAAGATATATGCTTATGTCATTTTGTATTTACTTTTATATAAAGTGTCATTATCACTTACAAGTAGATCCATGGGGTCCCAAAATCAACCCAGAGATGACCATGGTCGAAAATGTATCCACCAATAGGGTTAGGATACATTTTAGGGTAAATTAATATTATTATAATATTATCTATTTACCATTATTTACAGGATTTACCCTTTAACCATGGTAAATAAAATATTTACCGAAGTAATTATTCAAAATATCTAAAAATAAGAGTTACCTATTTAAAAAATTTGTACTTCCTGATTCTAAATATGGAATCTATTTTTCTAAATTCAAAAACACATAAGTGGCAGAAATTAATTTAAAATTATTTCTTGCTTTCAAAACAAAAAAAGTGTTTTTAAGAAATAATAACTATCAAAAGATTGACCCTTTTTTATGTCCGGTTTAAATGTGAAATTACGTTCAATGACCAAAATTATATTAAATGGTAAAAATATATTCTAAATTTACTTTAAAACCACTCAAATTCAAAATTTATCACTATTAATTATTTTGATTAAAAAAGATGTTTTTCATTAAAATATAGTAATTTTCATTATTCATCAAAATGTGAAAGTTATCAGAAATGTACCCAAAATTCACCCGAAGATAATTTCGAAATTCTGAGTCCAAAAATGAAGTACATTTTGAAATATAAAATGTATAAAATTTCAAAAAGTTGGTATTACTATTCATAACAACTAGTTTGATTGGTTGTGGTGTGTGTTAGAACTCGAAGTTGCGTACAACACATGCTACTATTTTATTCAAAGAGAAGCGTACCATGGAAGCTTGGGGTGTTACATTCTATACTCCTTAAAATAATTGCATCCTCACAATTTTTAAAATTTGTATTGGTAATATAATGCAAAGTCCCACATCGGAAAAATTGTCAATAAAACATTCACTTTAAAAGAAAGAAAGAGAAGTACGAAGGTCACCCGAGATAACCTTTACTAGGATTCCATATAGAAAAACATGTATATGGATGATAAACTAAGTGTCATGTTCTGATGGAGAGGGATAGAAAACATGATCATGAGAAAGTTAGCAATAAAAAAACCACAAACTTGTGATGGGACACATGGTCACTAGTTTCCCAGTAGGAAAAGTAAACAGAAAACATTTTTTTTGTTTTTAGTTACATTATATAAAGATGAGGAATTCATTTATGATATTGACTAAGAAAATAAAGAGAAATACTTAATTTTTAAGTAAAGTTTCATTATTTAATAAATGTCTTCTACTAACTCATTTTTAAATGAGTAGTATTCAAGAAGAATTGGTCACACTGGAAGAGCTAGAATAAACTTCTTATAGAATCGCATGATCCACAAAGGATAAACTATATATTTAGCTTGTCTTTAGAGATTAATAAAAACCGAAATGGTATGTATAAGATATCATGATCCCCCAAAAGAATATTCCATTAGAGAAAGAAACACTAATATTAATTTCTAAAATTAAACCAACAATACCCCAAAGTTAAATACATATAATTCAATAAACAATTGTCCTTAAAATACTTCAACATAATCCAAACTAATATTGAAACCCAAAACATAGTAGAATTTGGTCATGTAGTCTTCCACATTAAATTTTATCTCCAAATGACATCAACTACTATTAAATTCACATACTTAAAAGTAATTAACCTAATCACATATTCTCTATTATAGGTTAATCATTTCACTAAATAACCCAAATCACTATAAATCCATAATAAAAAGATAGATTAAAATCCACCATTACCCCTCAAACTAAATCCCATAGTATTCTATTTTCCTTGGGCATATAGTGTTCCCAAAAAGTGAACATCTTCCAAAATAACATTTATCACATAATCAAAAAATCATTTTGTTATACTAAGGGTATTCATTTGATAAGACATAAGATACAAAATCAACATATTATTGATCAATAAAATCATTTAACTAAAAATAATTAGTCACACTAACTAGGGACTTCACGTAGTCCAGTGGTAGGTGATAAATATGAATCACACTCTTGTTGTGGGATCGATTCCTACAGCTTTGTCCAACGCGACGAGTTGTCACATGGTCTGCATGTTCTCCTTCTTCAGAAACCATATTTTATAACATTACTAAAATGAGATAAATTCCTCAAAATAACCATAACATAATTTAACCACAAATGTTATCTCATACCTTGCACTTTCATCCCAAAATATAATAACGTGTAATTATCTTAAATTCAAGGATCATGTAAAACCAAATGTTTATTTATAACTACATCCACAAGAGAAAAGATAATTCTTCCTCAAATATCATTTTCACATGATAAGTTTTAGGGTTACACATATAAGGGAAAATTTACCCAAATTAATCTACAAAACAAAGAGCACTAATACCTTTAAACATTTTTCCATGCATTTATTTCTACATTGGTTCTTCTTTGACCAAGATTTTATCCTATAGTATTGGGCATTCACTCAGGTAATGGCCAGGTCCCTTGCATTTATGGAAAATAACTGTACATTGATTATTGGGGCCATTTTTTATTTTCTTCCGTAGTACTCTTCATTTTTCCTCGGAAAATCTTTACTTTATGATCTTCTTATCCACACATAAATCATTTCTTTCTTCCATTGAAACACTTTCCTGGGTGTATCCTTCCATATTTATGGACAGATAGAAATTGAGCTTTCATCTCTCCATGGTCTCCACAGCTGGAGCTCTTATCATTCACTGCCTTTATCTTCATTATTGAGTCCGGGAATTGGTTAATATATATGTTGTTGATCATATTTTTGGAAAACTAATTCAGTAAGAAGAAAATATCCTTTACGCCTATCCACATTCCATTTCGTTTTTCCTTCTGACCACTGTTCCAACCTTGTACATCATTCTCAAATATATTGTAACTTCCTTGGAATCCATCCATTGACTAAAACCCGAAAGCATTGTGTGAGTAATAGTAGTCATAAAATCATTTATAGAATATCATGAAACCATATTCTTTATTTGAAACACCATAGGATTAACCAAAGTCGTTTATTCTCACCTTATATTAAAATACATCAAATCGTTTTGTAAAGAAAATGTAAATTATCCTAAGCATATCCCCCAGGAGTGTCGTAACCAAGATTGCAGCAAAGCCCGTTGTCGTGCACCAGTTCCCGTTTGAGTCTAGATCAAAGTGGTGTTTTTATGTTTTACCCCTAGGTGCATCGGTTCCATAGCCACATCTACCTGCTCGTATCTAGACATGGATGTATTTCTAGGAAAACTCACAAAATCTCTACAATACCAAAATTATAAGAAGTTCTTCTATACTAATTCTCAAAGTTTACCTTAGGGCTATGTTCTCTGATCATAGATTATCTAAATCTAGTTTCCAAGGTTTGTAATAAACTTTCTCTGATACCAACTATAATGCCCCGACCCCAGTTACCCAGAGTTAGTGAATTATTACATAATATCTGCATGATCACAAAAGATTATGTCTCGAAAGACCGATTAGTTTAGTAGCCTTGGAAACACTACATATATTCATAAGTCTTACATTACATCATAAAGTGAAAAAAAAACTACAACAACATCTTGTCTTCATATCCCCTCATATTATCACTACAGGTTATTCATAAAATACTTCTTCACATCCTGGGAAAAATTAAAACATTGAAAGGGGTGAGCCCAGATTCTCATTAAGGATAATAATATAGCATGAACTTTCATAAATAAACATAAACATTTAAGGCAACGTAAAACTAAAACAAAAGCCTCTTAAACATAAACTTCAACCTAAAATGGAAAAGATAAAATTAAATTATTCCATTTAATTATTCACGTGGATATTATACTAGTCGAATAATCACATAAAATATCAATAACCTCTTTCATAAGAATGGAATTCATAATTCCAGACTATCATAACCACATAGTCAAGGCCTCGTGCCAAGAATACAAATAAGATTTTGTCAAGGCCTTGTGTCAAGACACTAGTTTGTCTCATGAGACCTACCAATGCATTGAGGAGCTATAGCGGGCTCCACCTATCACTTACTAAGTCCAATGAATTCCTCATATGCAAATTTTGAAACATAACATACACATTCGTATTAAAACTAGCATACGAAATATCAATAATTTATACAAAAACCACGAATGGTATAAAAATAGCACATCAATAGTAAAACATAACTCATTTGATACAATATGGAAGATTTTATTGTATCAGATTAACCTCAATTGAGAATAATTAAGGATATTTACATAGTTGAAAATAATCATCAAAACTATTAGAGAGAAATATCCCACTTTTTCTTGAAATCATTTAAAAGTCACACTATTTATCAGGAATCCATTTAAAAATAGATTTTTGAATCAAAGTGTCCCATACCACTTGGAAACTTTTAAAAATAATTTTAATTTTAAAACTTTAATGCTCATATAAATAAATCCTTAAAACCATTTTTAAAACATTGACATTAATTAGAAAGATTTAGAATAATAAATCTTTAAAACATTGAAAATGATATTTTAGTTAGAGTTCCTAACCAAAAGAGAGACACTTGAATACAAATAATTGGGGTAATGAAATTTTTTTAATATCATGAGAATAAATGGATTCATGATATACTATGCCAAGGTACATTATATACACCATATAAAAGTGATTTGGTGTATAACAACAAAGAAGTCTCAATGGAATGTAAATTGAGATGAAATATCTTATAAAAACTATATCCTTAGGTTAAGGATAAATCAACGACATAATTATGTGTCAAAAATATAAATACACTCAATATGATTGGATATTCAGTGTAAATAAATCGGAGGACATTCACACATATTCTTGTGAAAACAATACCAATGAATTGGATATTCAACTCAACAAATGGAGATTGAGTTAAAATTACTCTTATCAAGTTCATATCAATGACATGATAATTTATCAATGGAGTGATTATGTGTATCAAAAGTATATCCACATAAAGGGGAGTGGAAATTATGACATAAGCAAATGAATAGTTATTCCACACATAATCTTGGAGTAAAATAATCAATGAAGAATGCATAAATCCGAATGAGTGGAATTTGAAATTTCAAATTCCCTTATCGATTTGGTAACATATGAAAGATAAACCCATGAAATAAGGATAATACAATGATGTTGTAAACATTCATAAATTAAAGTATAATACACAATGAATGCAGTCATGGGATATACACACACCACATGCTACAAATAAGTGGCGAACAATGGAAATCTCACGGAATTAAAAGTGAGATAAGAAACCCCTTTGTTCTTGTTTCTTGGTCGAGGGTTGGTTAACCTCCTATATAATGGTGAAATAATTGTTATTTAATTATAAAAGAATTATATAAATTAATATTATATCATATATGATCTTTTAAAATTGATTTGTTGATAATATCTTAGTATTATTGTTGTTTCGGGTGTTAACAGATTCATTTTATTTTATATTATTTGTTATGTGAGACATAATTGTAATGGATGAGATGTATATTATTCATATACATAATTATATTATATCTCTAAAAATTATTTTTAATCATCAAATAAAATATAATCTTGAATAGATATGATGGGGAATGAATCTCATCGCGTTCGTGGAGACGGTAATCCGTACGTACGCACGAGAGACAAAATCATTTTTTTGATATTATAATAATATATAATTGGATGGTATATTATATATAAAGAATAATTAAAATGTTATATTTATTATTTACATGATTTACACATCATTATTATACACATCCAAATAATAATATATTGAATAACAATTACACCACGACGTGGAGACGGTAGGTCGTACATACGCACGTATGGTGACATGTCATTCAAAGGATGGATAGAATACTGAATATGGTTGTACCATATTTATAATAACATCACAGTATATAGACGATACATGATTTATTATTTTAGAATGGAAATAACAAAGAAATAAGAAGTGGATGAAGAAAGGAACTTGAAAGAGGGTGGTGAAATCATTACCTCTTATTCAGGTTCTTCCTTTTCATTTGATCAAAAGGGATCATTAAGTTGGATTTATGACTAAAGTAAGGAATCTAGGATGAAGTGAGGGAGGTTTAGAGAATATTGGGGCAGGGGATGGCCGATCCAAAAGGCTCTGAAGGTGTGAATGTGAGAGAAGGGGTAGTGACATTTTATAAAAGGGGTGAGGGGCACCTTAGGAAAAGTTAGAAATATTATTTTATAATAAACTCATATTCGGTTTCTAATGGATCCAAAGTGTATCATATAAAGTTTATGGTGGGTATAGGTCTAAAAAAACTCAACCAATAGGGTTTATAAAGGTTTGGGTCACTATAATAACCTTATATTTTAGTTTAACTCTTAGTAAATTAGTTTGACATTTACCATGTCTCTTTGTATTTTTATATTATATAGTTAATAAACTTACTATATACATCCAAGCATCATACAAGTGGTCCATTAATAATATACCTATCATTATATTAGTCCTTTGGCCGAACCTTAGTTTTTTAGGAATCAAATATCAATTAATAATATAATATTGTTTTTTTAAAAAAAACTCATTTATGTCAATTTTGACACTATTTAATAATTGATTTTTGTTAAAGTATTAACAACTATATTAATTAGAAAAAAATTCATATAAGAAATCCTAACAAGTCATATTAACAAATAAAATTCTTGTATGTCATCAAAACCTTCAAATTATATTTATTTTATCATTTATAATACCAATTATTGGATTCTTTCATTAATAAGGAAAATACTGCATCATTATTGTGTCATAAATATATTTACTTATTCAGTGTCTAAAAATTATAAATAAAATACCATTATATAGGAAATCATTTTATATTTCTAATGAATATTTATAGTTCAAAATATAACATGTGTGACCCTGTGTAATTGTTTTTCTAAAAGATATATGCTTATGTCATTTTGTATTTTCTTTAACTTAATTAATATAAAGTGTCATTATCACTTACAAGTAGATCCATGGGGTCCCATAATCAACCCATAGATGAACATGGTTGGAAATGTATCAACCAATAGGGTTAGGACATGTTTTAGGGTAAATTAATATTATAATAATATTGTCTGTTTACCCTTATTTACCGGATTTACCCTTTTACCACGGTAAATAAAATATTTACCGAAGTAATTATTCAAAATTTCTAAAAATAAGAGTTACCTATTTACACAATTTGGATCTCCTGATTCTAAATATGGAATCTATTTTTCTAAATTCAAAAACACAGAAGTGGCATAAATTAATTTAAAATTAATTTCCGCTTTCAAAACAAAATGCGTGTTTTTAAGAAATAATAACTATCAAAAGATTGACACTTTTTTATGTCTGGTTTAAATGTGAAATTACATCCAATTACCAAAATTGTATTAAATGGTAAAAATTTATTCTAAATATACTTTAAAACCACTAAAATTCATAATTTATCACTATTAATTATTTTGATTTAAAAATTTGTTTTTAATTAAAATTTAGTAATTTTCACTATTCATTAAAATGTGAATGTTATCAGAAATGTACCAAAAATTCACCCAAAGATAATTTTGATATTATTAGTCCCAAAATGATGTCCATTTTGAAATATAAAATGTATAAAATTTGAAAAAATGGGTATTACTATTCATAATGGCTAGTTTGATTGGTTATGGTGTGTTTTAGAACTCAAAGTTGCGTACAACACACGCTACTGTACTATTCAAAGAGAAGCGTACCATGGAAGCTTGTGGTGTTACATTCTCCCATCCTTAAAATAATTTCATCCCCACAATTTTTAAAATTGGTCTTGGGAATATAATGGAAAGTCCCACATCGGAAAAAGTGTCAATAAAACTATCACTTTAAAAGAAAGAAAGAGAAGTACAAAGGTCACCCGAGATAACCAATACTAGGATTCCATATAGAAAATAATGGATATGGATGATAAAAAAAGTGTCAAGTTATGATGGAGAGGTATAGAAAACATGATCCTGATAATTTTAATAATAAGAAAACCACAAACTTGTGATGGGAAAAACAGTCATTAGTTTCCTAGCAGGAAATGTAAACGGACAACATTTTTGTTTGTTTTCAGTTACATTAAATAAAGATGAGGAATTCATTTCTGAGATTGACTAAGAACATAAAGAGATATAATTACTTTTTAATTAATGTTTCATTCATTAATAAATTTCTACTACTAACACATTTTTAAACAAGTAGTATTCAATCAGACTTGGTCACAATAGAAGAGCTAGAATAAACTTCTTATAGAATCACATGATCCACGAAGGATAAACTATATATTTACCTTGTCTTCAGAGATTAATAAAAAAATGGTAAGTATAAGATATGATGATCCTCCAAAAGGATATTCCATTAGAGAAAGAAACACTAATCTTAATTTCTAAAATTAAATAAACAATACCCCAAAGTTAAATAAATAGCATTCAATAAATAATTGTCCTTAAAATCCTTCAATATAATCCAAACTAATATTGAAACCCAAAACATAGAAGAATTTTGTCATGTAGTCTTACACATTAAATTGTATCTCCAAATGACATCGACTACTATTAAAGTCACATACTTAAAACTAATTAACCTAACAACATATTCTCTATTACAGGTTAATCATTTCCATAAATAACCCAAATCACAATAAATAGACAATAAAAAAATAGAATAAAATCCACCATTACTCCTCAAACTAAATCCCATAGTATTCTATTTTCTTTGGGCATATAGTTTTCCCAACAAAGCGAGCATCTTCCAAAATAACATTTATCACTTAATCACCAAATCATTTTCCTATACTAAGGGTATTCATTTGATAAGACATAAGATACCAAATCAACTTATTATTGATCAATAAAATCATTTAACTAAAAATAATTGGTCACACTAACCAGGGACTTCACGTAGTCCAGTGGTAGGCGATAAATCCCAATCGCACTCTGGTTGTGTGTTTGATTCCTACAGCTTTGTCTGACGCGATGGGTTGTCACATGGTCTGCGTGTTGTTCTTTTTCAAAAACAATATTTTATAACATTACCAAAATGTGATAAATTCCTCAAAATAACCATAACATAATTTAACCACAAATGTTATCTCATAACTTTCATTTTCATCCCAAAATATAGTAACTTGTAATTCCCTCGAATTCAAGGATCATATAAAACCAAATGGTTATTTATAACTATATCCACAAGAGAAAAGATAATTCTTCCTCAAATATAATTTTCACATGATAAGTTTCAGGGTTACACATATAAGAGAAAATTTACCCAAAGTAATCTCAACAAAAAAGAGCACTAATGCCTTTAAACATTTTTCCATGAATTTATTTCTACATAGGTTTTTCCTTGACCAAGAGGTTATCCTATAGTATTGGGCATTAACTCGGGTAATGGCCAGGTCCCCTATATTTACGGCAAATGAATGTAAATGGATTCTTGGGACCATTTTTATTTTCTACCATAGTACTCTTCATTTTTCCTCAGAAATTCATTACTTTATGCCCTTCTTAACCACACATAAATAATTTCTTTGTTGCATTGAGACACTTTCATGGGTGTCTCCTTCCACATTTTTGTCATGATGGAAATTGAGATTTCATATCTCCATGGTCTCCACAGCTGGAGCTCTTATCATTCACTACCTTTTTCTTCATTGTTGAGTCCAAGAATTGGTTAATATATATGTTGTTGATCATATTTTTGGAAAACTGATTTGGAAAGAAGACAATATACTTTACGCCTATCCACATTCCATTTCGTTTTTCATTTCCACCATTGTTCCCACCTTATACATCATTATCAAAGTTACTATAACTTCCCTGGAATCCAGCCATTGACTAAAACCAGAAAGCATTGTGTGAGTAATAGTAGTCATAAAATCATTTAGGTAATATCATGACACCATATTATTTATTTAAAACACCTTAGGATTAACCAAGTTCATTTATTATCATATTATATTAAAATACATCAAATCAGTTTGTAAAGAAAATGTAAATTATCTTAATCATATTCCCTAGGAGTTTTGTATCCAAGAGTGCAGCAAGGCCCATTGTCGTACACCAGTTCTCGTTCGATTCTAGCTCAAAGTGGTGTTTTCGAGTTTTACCCCTAGGTACATCTGTTCTAGAGCCGCCTCTACCTGCTCATATCCAAAAAGGGATGTATTGCTTGGAAAACTCACAAAATATATACAATACCAAAATTCTAGGAAGTTCTTCTATACTGATTCTCAAAGTTTATCTTAGGGCTATGTGCTCTAATCAGAGTTTATCTAAATGTAGTTTCCAAGGTTTTTACTAAACTACCTCTGATACCAACTGTAATGCCCCAACCCCAGTTACCTAGATTCAGTGAATTATTGCATACTATTGGCATGATCACAAAAGATCAAGTCTCGAACGACCGATTAGTTTAGTAGGCTTGGAAACACTAGATATATTCATAAGTTTTACATTACATAATAAAGTGAAAAAAAACTACAACAACATGTTGTCTTCATATCCCCTCATATTATCCCAATAGGTTATTCATAAAATACATCTTCACATCATGGGAAAAATTAAAACATTGAAAGGGGTGATCTCAGATGCTCAATAAGGATAACAATATAACGGAAACTTTCATAAATAAACATAAACATTTAAGGCAATATATAACTAAAACAAAAGCCTCTTAAACTTGAACTTTAGCATAAAACAGAAAAGATATAATGAAATATTTCCATTTACTTATTCACATGGATATTATACTAGTAGAATAATCACATGAAATATAAATAACCACTTTCTTATTAATGGAATATATAATGCTAGACTATCATAACCACATAGTCAAGGCCTCGCGCCAAGACTACAAATAATATTTTGTTAAAGCCTTGGGCCAAGACACTAGTTTGTCACATGAGACCTACCGATGCATCGAGGAGCTATAGCGGGCTCCACCCGTCACTTACTAAGTCCAATTCATTCCTCATATGAAAATTTTGAAACATAGCATACACATTCTTATTAAAACTAGCATAGGAAATGTCAATACTTTATCCACAAACCATGAATGGTATAAAAATAGCACATCCACAGTCAAACATAACACATTTGATATAACATGGAAGATTGTATTGTATCATATCAACCTCAATCGAGAATAATGAAGGATATTTACATAGACGAAAATAATAATCAAAACTATTATAGAGAAATATCCCCCTTTTTCATGAAATCATTTAAAAGTCACACTATTTGTCAAGAAGCCATTTAAAAATAGATTTTTGAATCAAAGTGTCCCATACCACTTTGAAACATTTAAAAGGAATTTGAATTTTAAAAGTTTAATGTCCATATAAATATCTCCTTAAAACCATTTTTAAAACATGGACATTAATGAGAATGATTTAGAATAATAAATATTTAAAACATTTAAAATGATATTTTAGTTAGAGTTTCTAAACAAAAGAGAGACACTTGAATACAATTAATTAAGGTAATAAAAACCTTTTAATATCATGAGAATAAAGGGATTCATGATATACTATGTCTTGGTACATTATATACACCATATAAAAGTGATTTGGTGTATAACAACAAAGAAGTCTCAATAGAATGTAAATTGAGATGAAATATCTTATAAAGAACGTATCCCTAGGTTAAGGATAAATCAATGACATAGTTATGTGTAAAAAATATAAATACACTCAAAATTATTGGATATTTAGTTTAAATCAATCAGAGGACATTCACACATATTCTTGTAAAAACAACACTTATGAATTGGATATTTAACTCAACAAATGGAGATTGAGTTAAAATTACTCTTATCAAGTTCATATTGATGACATGAGAATTTATCAATTCAGTGATTATGTGTATCAAAAGTATATCCACAAAAAGGGGAGTTGGAATAATGACATAAGCATATGAATAGTTATTCCACACATAATCTTGGAGTAAAATAATCAATGAAGTATACGTAAAGCTGAATGAGTGGAAATTGAAATTTCAAATTCCCTTATTGATTTGGTAACTTATGAAACATACACCCATGAAAGAAGGATCATACAATGATGATGTAAATATCCATAAATTAAAGTATATTACACAATGAATATAATCATGGGTAGTATACACACCACATGAAATAAATAAGTGGTTAACAATGGAAATCTCACAGATTTAAAAGTGAGATAAGAAACCCCTTAGTTTGTTCTTTTTTCTTGGTAGAGGGTAGATTAACCTACTTTATAATGGTGAAATAATTGTTATTTAATTATACAAGAATCATATACATTACTATGATATCATATATGATATTTTAACATAGATTTGTTGATAATATCTTAATATTATCGTCGTTTCTGGTGTTAACGGATTCATCTTCCTTTATATTATTTGTTATGTGAGCCATATTTGTTATGGATTGGATGTATATTATTCATATAAAGAATTATATCATGTATCTAAACATTATTTTTAATCATCAAATTAAATCTAATCTTTAATGGATATGATGGGTAATGAATCTCATTGCGTTCGAGGAGACGGTAATCCATACGTACGCACGAGCGACAAAATCATTTTTTTGATATTAAAATAATATATAATTGGATGGAATATCATATATACAGAATAATAAAGATTTTATATTTATTATTTACATTAATTTCACATCATTATTATACCCATCCAAATAATAATATACAGAATAACAATTACACCACAACATGGAGACGGTAGGTCGTACGTACGCACGTCTGGTGACATTTCATTAAAAGGATGAATAGAATACTGAATATGGTTGTACCATATTTATTATAACATAATAGTATATAGAAGATACTGTAATTATTATTTTATAATGGAAATAACAAAGAAAGAAGAAGTGGAAGAAGAAAAGAACTTGAAAGTGGGTGGTGAAATCATTACCTCTTCTTCGGGTTCTTCCTTTTGATTTGATGAAGAGGGATCCTTAATTTGGATTTATGACTAAAGTAAGGCCTCTAGGATGAATTTAGGAAAGTTTAGAGAATATTTGGGAAAGGTTTGGCTGAGAAAAAAGGCATTGAAGGTGTGAATTTGATAGAAGGGGGAGTGCCCTTTTATAAGAGGGGTGAGGGGCACCTTAGGAAAAGCTAGAAATATTTTTTTATAATAAATTAATTTTAGGTTTCTAATGTATATAAAGTGTATTATTTAAACGTTAAGGTGGGGATAGGTCAAAAACCACTCAACCAATATGTTTTAGATAGGTTTGGGTCACTATATTAACCTTGTCTTTTAGTTTTAACTCTTAGTTAATTAGTTTAACATTTACCATGTCTCTTTATATTTTTATGTTATATAGTTAATAAACTTACTATATACATCCAAGCGACCTCAAAGTGGTCCATTAATAATACACCTATCATTATATAAGTCCTTTTTCTAAACCTTAGTTTTTTAAGAATAGAATATCAATTAATAATATAATATTTGTTTTAAAAACTCATTTATGTCAATTGTGACACTATTTAATAATTGATTTCTGTTAAATTCTTAAAAACTTTATTAATTCGAACCAAATTCATTTAAGAAATCCTAACAAGTCATATTAAAAAATAAAATTCTTTGATGTCATCAAAACTTTCAAATTATAATTATTTTAACATTTATAATACCAATTATTTGATTCTTTCATTAATAAAGAAAATACTGCATCATTATTGTGTCATAAATATATTTAATTATTCAATGTCTAAAAATTATAAATAAAATACGATTATGTAGGAACTATTTTTATATTTCTAATGAATATTTATAGTCGAAAATATAACATGTATAACCCTATGTAATTTTTGTTTTCTAAAAGATATAAGCTTATGTCATTTTTGTATTTACTTTAACTTAATTAATATAAAGTGTCATTATCACTTACAAGTGGATCTATAGGGTCCCAAAATCGACTAAAATATTCCCATGGTTGGACATGTATCAACCAATAGGTTTAGGACATGTTTTAGGGTAAATTAATATTATTATAATATTATTTATTTACCCTTATTTAATGGATTTACCCTTTAACCATGGTAAATAAAATATTTACCGAAGTAATTATTCAAAATTTCTAAAAATAAGAGTTACCTATTTTCAAAATTTGGACCTCCTGATTCTAAATATGGAATCCATTTTTCTAATTTCAAAAACACATAAGTGGTAGAAATTAATTTAAAATTAATTCCCGCTGTCAAAACCAAAAGCGTGTTTTTAAGAAATAATAACTATCAAAAGATTGACACTTGCTTATGTCTGGTTTAAATTAGAAATTACATCCAATGACCAAAATTTTATTAGATGGTAAAAATATATTCTAAATATACTTTAAAACCACTCAAATTCATAATTTATCACTATTAAGTATTTTGATTAAAAAATTAGTTTTTAATTAAAATTTAGTGATTTTCACTATTCATCAAAATGTGAAAGTTATCAGAAATGTTCCAGAACATCACCCTAAGATAATCTCGATATTCTAAATCCAAAAAATTATGTCCATTTTAAAAGATAAAATGTATACAATTTCAAAAAGTGGGTATTACTTATCATAATGGCTAGTTTGATTGGTTGTGGTGTGTGTTAGAACTCGAAGTTGCGTACAACCCATGCTACTATATTATTTAAAGAGAAGCGTACCATGGAAGCTTGGGGTGTTACAAATTTATTTTTTTATTTAATTATTAAATTGTATCATATGAATGAAATATTTACACTTCCATTTTTATGGAGCCTCCAAGCCTCTGTCTATTTCTATTTCAACTCTGTCTTGAAGTGACACTTATGTTTACTCATACAAATCAGAGAATACACCTATACTTTTAAATTTTTTAATGTATTCTATTTCATAAAATTATTTAAATACAATTCCATTTCTCAATTTAAAATTTTCATGTCCTAACCAAGTTCACTAAATTAAAATTAATTGGAAGGGTTCGTGAAAAGGACTCAAACATGCCATCATATACGCCACATATACAAATGAGAAGAAATGTTCTAATGATGGTGAGGTTGAGAGTCTATATCCTATGGATAATTAAAAAATATAACTTAATAAATAATAAATAAATGTAATCATTATAAAATGAGTAATTATAATCTGGTTAATGAAAAATAATTCGATCATGCATGGACTTGATAGTCCCTAAATACAAGGAAGTGATCATATAACAGGTAATACATACAGTAAAACATGAATTACAAAATAATAAATAAATAAATATTCTAAATCATGTAGTTATCCTGAGTAAAATATTTGTACCCTAATCCCATGTCAAGTTCCATTTTGTAATGATTAAGAATAAGAAGAATAATAAAAGATGTTGAAATGAAACCATGTGTCTATCTGGGTACCCCACATCAGTTCGAATATTGTGTGAGTAAAATATATAGTCCACCACCAGTAGTGTGTAATGAATTTTTTTTTGAATATTAAATAAGAAGTGTGTGTTTATATAAAAATAAAAGGTTAAAATTAAATAAAACCCATGTTGAGCACTTATTCCCCTTTGGATTCCTAGATGTCTCTACTTGCTTTTCCCTAAACTAGAAAGTTTGATTGTGTTCCATCATATATATAATTATCTTAGAGGATTTGTGGAATATGTACAAAGCATACATGTATAATGATAACCATAAGGGATTATTATATTTTAATTTCTAGAATCAATCCAAACAACTATAATAAGGTATCATTGAGTTTTATTTAAAATGATTTCAATCAATTGTTGATAAGGCCTCCAAGAGAAAAAATATTCAAAATAATGATGTGGAGTGTAAGGTCTATGAATTTCAATAATTAATGATGAATTTCATTTATAATAATTATTGACATCATGTCCAATGTTTTTTTAAAAATAAAGAAGATGGTATTTTCAAACAATTTATATAATTAATGATAAGTAATGTCATGTCCAATTATTTGGAACCCCATGTATAGTAACCTAACACAATTAATTTCATCACAATGTCTAACATATTATTATCAATTAATAACACTATGAAAAAGGTTCATTATGTTACCATTTCTTAAATCACTTTTGAAAAAATTCCAGGTATACTTACATTTCTGTTACAATTTATCGTAATTATTTTTGAAATAAAAAGGACCAAAGATTGGAATTTTCCATTTTTATAATAAATTTATGTCATCTAGACATAATTATAATAAAATATCTATCATAATTCCAAAAAGGATGACATGGGGGCTACTGAATATAATCCATGAAATTTAATCATTTCAAATCATTGTTTATATCATATGATATATTAGAAATAAAATACATTAAAGTGAAATTTACCCAACATTACAACATTTAACAATTAATTTATCCAAAGATAATCACTTATTATTTCTAAGAGTTTGGCTAAACACACCCTGCAGATTTTTTAATTATCACATGCATTCACCATTAGTGGTATATATCATAAAATTCTTAAGGGGATTCTCAAATTGAGTTCCAAACCTGCAACAATATCAATGTGCTTTATAAGGTGTCTAAGATGTATTATAAAAACATAAATTTCGGAGAAACACATGAAGGTCATGAGACCGTGTCTCAATTTTTAAAAACGATATGACTTTAATGGAAAAACATGTAGACCGACTAATATATATAGTAAGATTCATATATCCATTATCGGTATAGGACTAAAGCTGAATTGAGAGAAATCTAAGCATAGAAAAACACCCTATAAATATGGCATATTAGCTCACATGGAAATATTGTATAATTCAAAGAGATAAATAATAAAATAAGTAAAAATATTGGTATAACAACTGAGGGTGGTCCAACTCAACTGAAAATGATCAATTCTAAATCCAAATGAGGTAGATACTTCATGTCATATGGAGGAGTCCATGGGGAGCTCGAGTAACTATTTTTCATGAAATGGGAGGAAGAAATGAGGAATAGGGTTAAAAGGAAACAGGCTAAAATATTCACTTAACCCTATTTAAATGGGAAATCGGTTTAGATACATGGTTAGAATAAATATGAACCAATCATGCCACCCATTTTAAAAAAGAACAGTACCACATATAACTAGGTGGACACTTATAAAAACATTACACAACCTATGTAGTGCTACTGTCCATGTGGATCTCTCCCTCACATAGCTATGCACATAGTTATACAAACCGTGTATATAAAATGTGAGTCCCATTTAAAAATACTTCATATTTTCTCACATATATATGTGGCCTCGAGTTAACAATTTGATAAACCATGTGATACTTCTATATGGCCACATGGTTTGGGTGAAATATTTTCACTAACCATGTTCTAGTCATGTTCCTCCCCATTTCATTCAAAAAAAAGTTATCTTTTTTTGAACAAAATTCCTAAAACTCACATGCACACCAGTGGAACTTCACAAGACTTCATACCCATTAAAACAATATTTTAAATAGTTAAAACTATCGCAATTCCATTTCAATTGTTGGTATATCCGTTGAAATTTCCACCAAAATAAATACAAAATTTTGGGAAAATTTTTTCACATCCAAAACACTGGATCATATAACATCTCCATCATAGAAATTATAAACCACAAGAATTCATAGTGGTTAGAAAAATAAAAAACCCAGAAAACCTAGGATATGAATTCCAAAAAAATGTTCACATATCATGTTTGAATGCGCAACGATCCTGAATGTGCCAGATTTAACATATGATGCTTAAATGAAAAAATATACCCAATGATCGTATCTAAAAAAGAGTCAATAAGATGATTATAACTCAATCATATGTAATCTAATACATAAAAATGCTATTTTATCATTAAAATTATTCATATTGTGCTTTATATGATAGTTTCTAACATATAATGGAAAATTAAAATCCATTGTACTACCACCACTAGAATTACCTATATAAGGATGCCCTCAATGTCCAAATAACACTCCCAAAATGATTCATACTGGATAAAATAGTTGAATTCCAATCATAAATTCTACCATTAATGGGCCAAATTTTCCTTTAAAAGATTGCATCAAGATGTAAAATCTACCAGTCTCATCCCAATGGCATGAAATATGTAGTTCTTCACCAACTGCAGCCAACCAATTAAGGAATGTAGGTAAAACAACCACTATCCAATTATTTCCCAAAACCCTCAACTTCAATTGCTGACGCAACCCCCAAAAAAAATCCTAAAGCCTCTAATTTTAGGTTCAAAGTGAAATCTTCAATAACACTCATCAAATCCCTTAATAGGCCTCCAGTGATGCATCCAAGACAAACCATCTCCTATTCATTTTGGTTACCATGTTACAACATGAGAACTAGTTGATGCCTAGTCTACTACCATGCATTTTCCTAATAAATAATGGGAAAGATTCCCAAAAAATGACTTCACCCATGTCCATATTAGATCCCTTACATTTTATTTTCATGAAATCAAATAATAAATTGTTTCATTTATTCAGCAGGGAAAAAGATCAAAACAACCATCCAATGAATTATCCGTATGTCCTATGGCCATTCTCACATGAGGGTTGACAACCATGACCTTTGTATCACTCCCCAACATAGGAGGATCCTCATCATTTCACCAATTAAAAGAAAATACAATTACTATATCGCAAGATCCATCCATACTCAGGCATAATGAATAGCAAGGCTGAGAACCCACTAATCCCCGAGCGCTAATGAAAACATCTCCCATCACCCCTTCCCACTTCATGAGAATGGTTCACATTTAATTACCTGATATTAAAATCACAAATAGGGTAACCACCCTAAAAATGGTATACTCAATAACTTATGGATTACCTAAATCACACCTCAAACAAAATTCCCATAAAGATTGATATTAAACCTCAAAATATGTTTACATAGATCCATGTATTGTAGATGTAGTCAAAATATGACCAGGTTAATGTCATGGTATTGGTAATGAGAATCTTAAAAATAAGAGTACTCTATAATTACATTAATAGTACTGTATCACTCCCTTATATCCATACATAAACATAAAAAGTCTATATATTCTATTAATAAGCTCTTGACATAATTTTTTTATATAATGTGTGTCTAGGACAACCCATGGGTCCACTCTCTCACATCACCATGTTTGAATCCAACATATCCCTCATAAAAAGGTGAAGTTCCTTTAATTTTCACAAACCTTCAGGTATATATGCCAGAAAGAATCAAATTTTAAAAATTCAATCTTTAGCCCTCACCGGAACACTAACCAATGATTCACATCAAATAGTTCCCATGAAAAACTAGTAAAAAATATACCAATCATAATTAGTGGTTGTATACTCTGGTACCACCATGTTCATGACCCTACTAATGCTTCCATGAGATTAACATGAATAATTACAAGATTAGAAATCTACCTGGAACTTGAGTCTCGTTAATCCATATGTTTTCCTAGAACTCATATTCTAAATTGTGCACTACAATTGTTCCTTGAATTATTCAATGATTTCTTGAATCATGACAACATTTTTGAAATTTAAGGGTCAACATAAAGACACTGGTCAACGTGGAAATACACCTGATGATTCATACCAATCAAATCTAGTCTCGTTTAACAGGCACCCTAGTTGTTTCCTCAAAATCCAGAAGCATCACTATGCCTGAATAAAAAAACCAAGAACCTTCTTTGTATCATCAATAACATGATCATAAAACTAGATCACCACATCAAAAGGAACCCATAAAACTTAGGCCACCATCTGTAGTTAGATTCCCACTCATAAAAAAATTCCAATGAACAATTAGGGTCTGAGCAAATACTAAAGGTCTTTAGTTCTTATATACATCCCTACTAATCAAAACTAAAAAATAGGGCCACTAGGTATATCCCCCAAGCACAAAGTTATCTCTCCTGGGAACTATATGTCACATATGGGACTCTATTACAAGACATAAAATGTAATTGTGTGGTCTATAAAAATATGTAAAACTAGAAGAATGTAAAATAACATCGATACATAAGGTTTATAACCCATCAACATAGGCATAATAGCCTCACCTACAATGCATTGGCCTACTATGACCTAATCCCCACTAGAAATCCTCATAGGGTAATTATCCTTAATGGATCACAACACCAACATATAAAGGATAAGAAATTGAAACTCAAAAGGTATCATTATATGGTAATACCCCATCAAGGTTATACTTTATATAAAATGACATGCCTTCTCATGGTTTTTTCTATCAATATATAATCCTATTGGAATAAAATGATCATTGAAAAACACCATGAAATCCTATGACATTGGATCAAAATCCCATTGATTTTTTATTTCCAAGGGAATTACAATATTTGGATAACTCCTCTTTTTATCCAAAGGTGTCGAATCTAAAAATAGGTTTTGGAATAAATAGTCACTAGTCTCGACCACCTAACCATTACCTCCCCAACAACATGAAGAGGATGAAGAAACCTACTGGAAATGTCCACATTCCAAGCCAAGGAAACTTCTCATGTTGAAATTAAAACAATCTCTAACACAAGGGTCAATTATCTTCAACACCTCAAAAATGTATTAATTTATTCATTACATAAAAAAATTATTTTAAATGTTTTAAAGGATCAGATATGTCCAACAAAATCTACTGATTACTATGGAATTTTCAAAATTATGCTTATCTCATTAATTAACTGCTTCCACAAGGTATTTTATGAAAGTTATATCAAAGTTTCCTTTTAAACCGTAACTTGTTACGAATAAGTTAACATTTTTTTATTATTTTACAAAAAATCCATACTTAAGATATAAATGAAACACCAATTATGTTGCAATAATAATTTTAATTATCCAAATCCTCATATAAAAATGGTTCCAAAATAACAAGAAAATAATAATTTAGAGGAAATTTTTTTAGTAAGAATCCAAAATACATTTACACTATAAATTACAATTAGCGTCCCATTTAAGTGAGACCCAATAATTATTATATTATTAAAGATTAAAAATATCCTTAGTAGGTTTATCTCATAAGAATATAATTATAATGTTAACATACTCAGGTTGATTCAAGCATAAGGATTCAGTTATACTTGTCATTGTTCCCATGTTTGGAATGTAAAATTCTTTTCAAGATTAAATTAGTGCAAAATTTATCTGAAATCCATGTTTGATCATATGAATTTCCACTAATAAATGTCTTCCTTATTGAGACTCAGTTATGTGTGTAGGCATAGCTAGGTTATGGAGGCCACTGCACCATATTTTATAATTGGCATAATATTTTAGAGAAACCCACAAGTAATAAAATTAATTTCTTTAAACAATTTCATGCCTTTTTTTAGAAAAAATTGAGGATAATGTATTTACCATTCTAAAATATTTGTCTTTTTAAAATAATTTAAGGCGGGTCATATAGAACACCACCATCAATATATGTCTTCAAAAACTACAAACTTTGATACAAAAAGTTATTTAACCATTTATAAATCTTAAATAAAATAGTGGAAGACACGACATTAGTAGAAAAAACATATAAGCATGAAAATAACCTCATAGACATGGTGTGAAAATGAATATTCCAAATAATCATGAAATAATAATATACAAATAAGAATGGAACATAATCACCCTAAAATGGCATACATATAAGCATGTTAGTGAAATGAGAATCCAATATTCCTATAATGATTCAAGAATAACCCCCTGATCATTCCATACTAGGAGAATAGGTAAATCCCATAAATAAGTTAAAAGGAGAATAGAATCAATCACCCATAGTGAAGTAATAATCAAATGTAATAATGACCACCTGGAACAGTAGTACCATATTTATCAACTTGATCATTCCCCCATGAGGGGTTGGCCATTCCTAAAAATGAGGTAATAATAATGTTCTGATAAATTCCCTGTCTCCTTTCAACCATCCAAAAAGTGGTAAGTGAAGAAAAAGAATGATCTTATACTAATTTTTCACATCCAGCATAGTTTCATTCAATAACTTGTAACATGACCATTTTTTGAAATGTTTTTAAACATTCATACCCATATGCCAGATAGTCATGACTACAATCAAGGGTATATTGATCGTTTAGTGGGGATACTATATCCTCTAGATGAGTACTAAATAAAATATCTATAATAATAAATAAATAGATGTGTAAAATAATAATTACTGAGATTTAATACAAATCATATTGTATACAAATAATTTGATTATGCATGGGCATGAAAATCTATAAATAGTAGACAATGGTCACACAATAGGCAATACATATAGCTTGAAAATATCATAAAAGAATAACTAAATAAATACTTCAACTCATATAGGTATCCCGATTACATTAAAAGTACACATATACCATGTAAATTCTTAATCTATAAAGATTATTTGTCAGAAGAATAATACAAAATCAATACCAACAACCCGGAGATCAATTTGGGTACCTAATGGAGTCCTGAACAGGGTGGATTAAAACTATTTAGGTCACTAAAAATGGTGTATAATGTAATCTAGAATGTGAATATAAAATATTAAATAGGAAGTTATATCTAGGATCGATCCTCCTCTTCTTGTTGCCTATTCGTTTCACTTTTTTCCCTTCATCAATATTGGGTAACTCCCCAGTTTTCTTGGAATTTATATCCCCAAAGGGTCCCAATTTCTCTACTAGAGCACCATTTTATTTTGATTTCCCTCACAGAGTTATTAAAAGCTTCTTCCTTATACTACGTCACCTTGGATTATTGTTTTAGTTGGTGGAGGCCTTTGTTGGATGTTTTTAATATATTATTCAACACAAAATGGGTTCATCGACATCACGTGGTGGCTTGTTTTCTCAAATCATAGAAAATAATGATTCAATTCTGCTCGGATGAATATCTAGATCAAGCATGGTCTAGAGGCACATGATATGTCATAAATTTCTATTTATATCTCCTTCGTGGGTCCTTTGAAATGAACATGAATCACAACCTGAACATAATAATGGTTTGGGTTTTTCTTCCAGGTCTTCCAATCTCTATTTAAATCCTTACATCATTCAGATGCTAGGTAATATTATGGGGAGATTCTTGGTTGTGGATATTAGGACCAAAAAGGTTTGTCATCCCATAGAACCCAAACATTTTGATGAAGTATATATTTCAAAACCCCCTATACATTTCATCTAGAAAGAAAATGAGGGTGAATATAGACTTAACCAACCAATTATATATGATTTGTGGACCCATCATTGTTCATCCTTCTACCTTAAATGGAATTCATCCTCAAAATGTCATCAAAATTGTACAAATTCTCCTAGTTTGAATCATATATATATATCATTGTCTCGATGCACAAGGAGGATTTCACTAGGAAAGATATTTTTATAGTAGAGGGTTAGCCTCATGATTGTATCAATAATAATGAAGGTTCCCATGTTTCTTACGTAGATGAATTGAATTGAACATACCACTCGAAAATGATCTTTGGTGCAATGTCGATAAGTAAAAAACCTAAAGGTTCAAAGGAATATTCTCACTATGATGTCCTGAGTGTCCTCAATTTTCAGGTAGGATATTTTGAGGTTCTACCAAGACATGAGAAGAACCGTATTAAAGTCCATTCCAGCAATTTTCCCACTGAAATTTCTAATGAAATAAGAATTTAAAACAAATATGTAGTGCCGAAAGTTGATGATGGAGGAAGTGGAAATGAGGCAGGTCTTGAAGGGACTCTACAAGAAATTTTGTATGAGATGGAGGCTAAGAATAATTTATATCTTTAGATTAGTTCTACTAAGAGAATGGAAATGTATTTGGTAGAAGAATATCTTTATTATTCAATAATGAAAAGAAAAAAATACTTTTTGTTCCAATGGTTTCATTAGGAATGTAAATAGATCAAAACCACAAAATGACAACTCCAACATACCTAGTCCTCCTGTAATAAGATCAACCAATAAAGGCTCGTTTTTTAGAAGAAACCCCCTATTTTTATTGATTCTATAATTAAGATGAATATTGAAATGGACCGGTCCAGACATGGAGTTATTCTTCCATTTTATCCTAAAGAAATTATGTCTGAGGGAAAAAAAGTCATGGGTACTCATGTTGAGAAGGTAATTCTATAAGGAGGTGAAAAAGAGGAAGATGGAAAAGAAAACATACAAGAGATTACACAATATTCTAACGAAGAGATTTTTGAGGAGTCCTTCTATATCAGTATTTCAATGGAATATGCTAACAGAATGTTTCAAGGACCTCTGTGACATGATTTGAATGAAGAACATACAATATGGATAGATAAATAGAATTTTTTTTTGATTCGTGGTTTTAATGAGGGGAAAATACGATTAGAGAAATATTTATAGACCTAGGATAATATGGAATACCTCTTTTTGGAAATTATTAAAGAAAATCTAGAATTTAAGGTTGAATCCATCGAATGGTGTTTATACAGGTTAAAAAATTCCAACTCTTTTAAAAGTTTCTAGGATAGTCCCTTTATATTTTATGTAGTTTGAAGTCCATCTGCATTTGTGATGTTTATTGGTTTCCTACTTGTCCTTAAAAATTCTTGAAAGAGAACTATTTATTATGTGGAAAAATTAAACAAAACCAATGTTGGGGTCAGGTTCATTATTGGATATATAGACAACCGTTTTTACATCTATATAAGATGAAAAATATATTCATGTACCATCATATGTATATAAGTAATTTCACATATTCTAGGCATGTGACCATGATGTTAGTGTATAATGATTACCACAAGTGAGTTTTATAATTTAATTAGGGGCATAAATCCCAAAATATTTAATATGGTAATGTTGAGCATCATGTTTCATGGCTTCAATCCAATACTGATAAGAGTGATATTCCCTACAATTTTTAAATGAAAATTCATATAGCTTGGCCCAATTGTTTCAATAATTAATTATAAAGTTCATTTATAATAGTAAAGAACATATGGTATAATTTTTTTTCAAAAATAATTATGGAAATCTTGGGTAATAAAATCACATAATTAATGATAAGGAAAATAAATTCTAATTATGTGGACCCCCATATCCAAAAAACTCCAAAATATGACTTCGGATCCATGTCCAAAATCATGTTAACAATTTTAAACATTCAAAAAATGTTCCTTATAATAGTTTCTAGGGTGTTCTGCATCAAAAACTGGGAATATATAAATGAATACTACAATAATCATGAATATGAATTTTAATGAATAAAAATTGGCATTTGGAAATGAACATGAACAAATTCACATTCAACAAGATTAACTTTATTACATCATAAAAAAATTCATTCAATTTTCCAAATCAATTAAAATTATAAAAAGGCCATGTAAGTATTCATGCTTTTTTCAATTGATGATAATTCATTAAAAATGAGAAGATCCGTAGTATTTAATTGAACATTTAAGAAATTATTTATGTCATGTAGCCATCATTATAATGAAATAACCAACATAATTTAGAAAAAGTATGTCAAGGGGTCCAAGAGATATAATCCATTCTATTTTATCAAGTAATATAATCATTTAAGACATATGATTGAAGGTTGTTTATAAATTCCCAAGTGTAATCATCTAACTATTACATCATTTAACAATTCATTTATCCTAACTTAATCATCACTATTTTAAGACTCCCTTCCAAAAACACCCTATAGTGTTTTGGAAAATCACATGCATTTATAAACAATGGTATATATCAAGATCCTCCCAAGGGGTGGTTCACATTTATGTCTCAACCTCTAATGATATAAATGGTACTTCAGATAGGTGTAGGTCATAATATAGGCACTTTAATTCAGGTTCTACACACTTTAGGGGCAACACACTGAATATCCAATGTATGAAAAAAAGACTCATTTTAAAAATGGAATGTCTTTAAGGTAAAAGATGTAGAACACCTGCGTTATTTGAAGAAATCTACACTCATCCTTTATTATGTTTTGAAACAATCTGAAATGATAAAAAATCAGAAGAATAGAAAAAAAAACCATCGAAAAAGGGAATATTAGATCTCATAGAAATAACAACAAATATGATGAGATAAAATTATCAAAGAAGTAAGAGAATAAATAGACAAACTGAGGGTGATCTAATGTCTCTGATATTGATAAATTCTATGTTTGGATGGGGAAGATACATCAAATCATAAGGTGGAAGATAAAGGGGTCTTGAGAATCTACTATGTATGAAATGAGAGGAATAAATGAGATAATGTGTTAAAAGAAAACTAGGTACAATTGTCATTTTATTCTTTTTAAGGGGGATCATGGTTTGGTCTCATGGTTTAACTAACTATGTACAAACAATGTAGACCCATCATCTAAAGGCACATGACCTCACCTGGCTAGGTACATGATTTGTCCAACCATGTGTAGCCCATATAGGGCTACTGTACAGGTGGCTGACCCCCTCATGTGAGTAAGTTCATGTCTAAAAAAATAGTATACAGCCTATACAGTGGCACTCTAATTTCCCTCTTTAATTTTTGACATGACCATGTGGCCTTGGCGGCATATTTTGACCAGTAGCGTGATAACCCTATCAGGTTTCATGGTTTGGGAGAATGATTAACACTAACTATATGAAAATAGTGAGCCATCTCTTTTCTTATAATAAAATTGTCATTTTAATCCATACTCTACCAAAACAAGTCAAACCAGTTGAGACACCACTCATGCCTTTAACACTATCTATAAACAACATTTTAAATAGTTACACCTCCTTGAATCCATTCCAATGATCTCTATATGTTTTTCATCATATACCAAATGATGAATTCAAATTCATTTGAAAATTATAACCAATCAAAAACATGAGATCTTATAGTAATTTCTTGTGTAAACTTTATAAATTTTTCTAGGGACACTTAAGAATAATAATATGTTTGTAGAAATATTCCAATTTCACATTAAACTTTTAGAAATTCATTATCATCTCAAGAATTCACATTTCCAATAAAGTGACCAAATTAATTAATAATACCTTTAAAAATGAATTCAATAATTACTATAATATATTCTTATGATATAGGAAATAAATAAATAATTCATATTTTATTTTAAATATATTTATTTCATCTTTTATTAACACATAATATAGTCAATTTCCTTATATATTTCTCTAATCAGGATAAATATATAAATGAAACTTTATCTCTAGACATCAAAAAATCATTATATTGAAATAATATTTAGCATTCTCCGCACTCCATGGAACAGATTTTCACTTCAATTCATTCAGATATGTTTATATCAATTATATATAGAATATATAATTTAGTAGCAACATATCAATCTTTAAAAAAAATTACAAATTAAAGAAGTAAATAAATTGAAATAACTCTTCCATATATAAGAAATATATCCATTGGAAGTATCTAATACATGTAATGATATATAAATATTACCAGCAACAAAAATAATTCTTTTCCACTTATAATTAGATCTCCAAGAATATCACAAAGAATTCTTATCAGTCTACATATCACATATCCATATATCTTCAATGGTAATAACGAACTTCCACGCATCAAGGTAATTCTAAATTCATCATATAACATTCCCAAATCAACACACATAATTATACCTTTCTGGATAACCCTCAATCTTCTGCTCATTAACAAGTGTAGAAATTTCACTTACCTTCCTAGATATTCTTCTTCACTAAAAACTAATATCACATATATTTAAATTATCCTTATTTTCTAATTGAAAATAAATGTAATAAAACACAAATTTGATCAAAAAACCTCAACGTGTTTATTTATTTTCTCCATAATAATGTTAAAAAATTTCATGTCAATATATTCATTCATATTCTTGTAAACATATTATTTTAACTTCATGTTAATATATTCTATAATTTTATGTTATATCCCCTCTATTGATAATAAATAATAGTATTTATGAGATAAAAATTAGTGAAAATTTAATTAATAAATTTTCCATTAATTATTTCTCACTATGTCTTCATGAACCCTGATCGACATAGAAAATGATCTAGTTTATTCATGAAAATGATTGTTTTCCTAAACCAATAGAAATATGATAAAAAAACGCATCCTTAGGGACATTTCTAAAAATGTTAATCATATGAAAATTGAGAGAAATTAATGAAAATTTTCTCATGAAAATTATAACTCGATTCCCTAAACTCAACATAATACATAGATTTAAAACAATTAGAAAATTTAGTAGGGTTTTATTCCATAAATTATCCCTATAACATATTTATTATTATTAATTTTCATGTAACTAATAAACTATATTTATCCTCCTTAATGCTAAAATTTAATATTATAATAAAATTATTGGATAATGTTCAATCATAATTTTTCAATGATAAATTTTAAGAGTTTTAATGAAATTTTATATTTTCATGATTTTTAATGTTATTGAAGATTCTAAAAATTTATCCACCCAATTGGCTAAAATCCATATATAATTCATCAAGTTGGTTAAATTCATTAGTGAAAAGAAGCTTCAAGATATCAAATGTTATGATCACACCATAATGGAAATTTATTATCTACTATCAAATTGTCACAACATGCCCATTTTATACTCTTATACCCCAAAGAATGAAAAACAAATTAAATTTAGAACAATGATGTCACAAAAAACCAATAAAATAATTTAAGGGAATACTGTCAAACACATTTTCTCATCAGTTATTTTAAAAATGGTGATAGTTTATTCTCAACCAAACTAAACCATTCTTTCTAGCTCCCATATTAAGATATTTCTTCTAATAGTATATTTCATGTTAAAAATTAATTCTCTCTTTAGGATTTAGGGATTATTTATATCCTTCAAAAATATCATTTTTTAAATATTATTATCAAAGTATCCATCAAGGAAGATGATGTTATTAATATTTTAATGACTTATTTTATACCCCCTTTACTTATTTTATCTAACATGTTCATAATTTGAGTGAAATATTAATATTTTAATACTATGTATAATTTTTGAGCAATTTTAAAAGTAGTCCAACTGGGTCAATTTACTATTTTATTTATAAATATCACCCTACTTATCTTAATTGTGTTTTTCTTGTTATTTAGGATTCCTAATTCAACATAAAACATTTCTTTAGAAGGGATCATGGTCTAATTCTTCCATTTGAAAGCTCATATGGACTGCACAAGAAGGCCCATAGAATCTATGAGGAAACTGGACTATCCATGATGATTGAATTACTAGGCTCAATATAGAAATGAAAATTCATTAATTCTCCTCAAATATTCATATAACAATGCAAGGACTAAATGATAAAAATTTTAGGGCCGAAATCAAGAATAAGGGACCCAAATAATGTTTTGAAGTCCAGTCCACCATTCTTGCCGGGAATCAAAATCCAGACACTATTGATGACATAGCTCATGATGTATCCATCCAATCCAGCTAACATTTTTCAGTGTGAAAGAAGAGATATTGGCGGCTGACTTTTTTGATTAAATCATATGGATTTGAAAGAATATTCCTATTAAAGAACCCATTCACATTTCGTACTTCAAAAAGCGAGGATTGAAATGGAAAGATTAGATTTTTTTAATAAACTGGTTGTAACGTTGGCTCCTTAAGTCCCATTTCCACCAAAGTTTCAAAGTAGACAGAGGGTATATTTATCTACGACCTGTAAGAAGCTCATATATTGATATTCAGCTATCTAATTTATCAAATTGGCAATGCACGTGGAGGAGTAGTTTAGGAATGGAAACATCTGACAACATTGGGATATAAATACATCCCCCTCCTATCCTTGAAAAAAATTGGCATTTTAGAAGGGAGGAGCCCATATTGGCATGAACAAAACCATTCCAAGGTATTGGTAGGACCTTACATAATCAATTTTTTACATGAGAGACCTTTCATCCTGTCTTTGTTTTCATTTACTTTTGTGTTCTTCATTGTTGTAATCTTGTAAGTCTCTTTCTTTGTAATTATGTTTTAATGAAAGTTTCTTCATCAATATCTCTTATTCTCATCCACCTTCTGTAGTTTAATATTAATGTTCTTAAAATAGTTTAAATATAGTTTTATCCCCTTCCATTATTTTTATTCCTCATTCAATTGAAATCCAGTTTTTAATTCTCATTATCATTTCTATGTGTGTTCGACACACCACTCTTTTCTTATACCTTTCTTATTCTTATCTTCATAATTTACAATCATAATAATTATAACCAGATTAATAATCATTTAAATGTATGAGTAAATCTACCATTTGGGTGAGTTATAATTTGGGGAAATTAAGTGATTGAGAGCCTTTTCTCGATGAGTATTCCTTGAGTTAATATTTTGTAGGTTGAACTTTATATGTCATGGATTAATGACATGTTTTGTTTAATATATGGATTCTATGATTATTGGAACCACAAATACACTACTATAAACAAGTAATGGTAATTATTAAAACCCTAAGATAAGTTACATCTTGGATTAAAGCTTTAACACTTTGGAATTCCGATCCAAATAATCTTGTGAAGTGGGTATTAATTTAATGCTATATAAAGAAAACTCAAGGATATCATGAGCTTAAATACCCAATAATTAACTCACCCCAATCATTATCAAATTATGAAATCAAAAATCATCCCTAAATTATTTCAAAAGCTCTGCAAAAAAACCCCCAAACAGAATATAATTAACTAAAAACAACCGACTATAAAAAAGGATCATCGCCGAGGATTTGACCCTAGTGCTGCTATACACATTAGCAGAGCATTAGAACTTTGACCGGTCAATAGGCGATAATTGGCCATGTGTTTTAAATGGATTTGTTTCCAAGGATGGTGCTTTAAGTAGTCAATAGTTTCTGGTTATTGTAAAAAAACAAAAAAAAATTAAAAAAAATTGAAAAAAACACAAAGAAAACCCCGCCTTCCTCAAAAAAATCATACGCAGAAAAAAAAATCATCTTCCTCTTTCTTCTAAAATATCTCAGAATTCCCCATAGCCCCCCCCAAACAGTCCTTCATTTTTGTTTTATCCTAAAATTTAGTGAACTTTTCACAAACTTAAGAGGAACTTAGGAGATAATAACCTCATTCAAGAAGTATTCCTTTGTCCAACCAATTGAATTAGATATGGCTAATCGTAAAGAAGAAACACTTAAATAACTTGATACCCAGGATATGAATTACCAACCTCTTGTTATTCAGTATCCAAAAATAGAGGATGACTTTGAACTCAAATCAGGCTTGATTCATCTTCCTACTCATTTCCACAGGCTATTCGATGAGGATCCACATCTCTACCTTAAAGAGTTCCAAGTGGTGTGCTCTACCATGAAACCTCAAGGGGTTTCTAAGGAACAAATCAAACTCAGAGCATTTAATTTCTCCCCACCTGACTCCACCAAGTCATGGCTCTACGACCTTCCTCATGGTTCCATAATCACATGGAATGACATGAATAAACTCTTCTTAGAGAAATTATTTCTGGATTCTCGTACTGCTTCTATCCAAAAGGAAATAAGTGGTATTCATCAATTACCAAGTGAATCACTCCATGAGTACTAGGAGAGGTTCAAAAAGCTTGTTGTAATATGCCCACACCACCAAATCCCTAATCAACTCTTTATCCAATAATTCTATGAGGGGTTATTGGCTATAGAGGGAACCCTCATTAATGCCACAAGTGGTGGTGCTCTTTTTGATAAAACTCTTGTAGCTGCAAGAGATCTCATAAGAAACATGGCTGCGAACACACAACAATTCCATACTTGAGCACATGATCAAGTCAAAGAATCCCATGACAGTCAGTCGATAGAGTCGAACAAGATGTCAGAGTGGATGAGTGAACTTACAGGTCTTGTGCAATAACTAGTTGTGGCAACCAAATCCTTAACTACATCTTCTCCACATTCAATGTTTCTTAGACCTATCAAATACTATGGAATCTGAATCTTTCCCTCTAATCCAACTGAAACATGTCCACAACTTCAAGAAGATCAATCTGATTCATCTGGACCAATGGGGATCAATGCAGAACATGCTCGGAGGAACACCAACCCTCAACAATCAGGTCAGTTCATTAGAAACTTCAACCAAACTCACTTTGAGCCCTTCTCTTCTTCCTATAAAAAAGGCCTAAGGTATGTTAATTCTGTCTCTCATCCCCTTCAATTCCCTCAAAAAAACCCAAACCAGTTCCAATATGGTCAAGGTGTTGGTAACTTCCAACAACCTTATCATTTTGTTCCTCAACCACAAAGGATTTAACCTCCTCTTCCTCCTCCTGGATTCAACTATTCTATTCAGCCTTCCCAATTACCAAACCAATACAATTTCTTTCCCATGAACCAAAATCAAGGTAATCCCAATCCGGGACAAGCCACTTCTTCCAAGAAACCATGTTAAAGTGTAGTAGAATATCATACCTCATTCACCAATTCCAGCCTCAAATAATTTGTAACCCAAATTGGTCATCTTGAATCCCACCTTAGTCAGAAGAAACCATCCAATTCATCCCATCTTCCTACTCAACCATTACCCAACCCCAAAGGTAATGTATTTTCAATTGCACTTAGATCGGGGAAGAAAATTGTTATGCCTCAAGATAATTCCTCCAAACCCCTTTAAATTTTGTCCTAGAAAATGAAATGAAAAAAAACTTGAAAAGAAATATGAAACCATTCCCTCAACTCCATCTATTTCACTTTAGAACTCAATTCTTTTTCCTCAAGCCGTTTCTATGCCAAACAAGTCCTTTGAACCCGATCCGGAAATGCACGACATGATTAGACATGTTGAAGTCATCATTCCCCTATTAGATTCCATATAAAAATTCCAAAGTATGAAAAGTTTATTAAGGAATTATGCACCCATAAGAGGAAACTTAGGACCTTCGAAAATGTTTCCACCTAGTAGTCTATTCCCATAAAGTGCAATGATCTAGGGACCTTTACGGTTCCATGACAAATTGGAAGTTCTAACTTCGATGATGCACTCATAGACCTAAGATCCTTAGTTAATGTCATACCCAAATCCATATTCTCATCATTGTTCTAGGTCCCTTATATCCAACGGTTGTTGCCATTCAGTTTTCCAATCAAAGCATAGCCAATCCTAAGGGAATAATCAAGGATGTCATTGTTCGTGTGAATGATCTTATCTTCCCGGCTGATTTCTATGTCCTTGATATGAAAGGTGAGACAAAATATTTTCTATCTCCCCTAATTCTAGGAAGACCATCCTAATGACACTGAGAACTAAGATAGATGTCCATTCTGGCATCTTATCCATGGAATTTGGTGACCAACTAGTCAAATTCAACATTTTCCAAACCATGTGATACCCATCTGAGGATCACTCTGTATTCTCAATTAATGCTTCCGAGGACACTTCGAAGAGTCAATTGAACCCCATTCCATTATGTTCTTCCTATTTTGATGATAAAGGATCTTGTGAAATCAATACTATTATTAACCAAGTCAAAAATGGTGAAGTCGATGTGGACCTCTCATTCATAGACTCCATAAATCTAGAGAAACTTAAAAACTCTCTTGAATCCCACATCAACTATGATATCTACTACTCTACCTTGGATAGTATTAAGGAGAATTAATCTGAAGTAACTGAAGTCCCATCCACCATTCCTGAGTTTTATAACCCAAAAATGAAAGATGAGACTGATCTGAAACCTCTTCCTGAACACCTGAAATATGCATTTCTTTTACATGATCACTCTTATCCTGTCATTATCTCTTCTTCACTTACAGAAACTGAAGAGTCCAAACTTTTTCAACTGTTAGATGAAAAAAAGGCCTTAGGGTGGACCCTATATGACATACCAGGAATCAACCCTTCCCTTTTCATGTATCACATCCATCTTGTGGAATCATCCATACCAATTAGACAACAAAAAATAATACTCAATCCACACATCCTTGAGGTAGATAGGGAAGAGATCACCAAGCTTCTTCAAGCTGGTATTATCTACCCAATTTACGATAGTGAATGGGTTAGTCCAATTCATGTTGTACCTAAGAAGGGTGGGATAACTATTATCACAAATGAACATGGGGAGTTAATCATAACTCGAGTGATGAAAAAATGGCGTGTGTGCATCGACTATAAGAAATTGAATGTTGAAAAAAGAAAATATCACTACCTTATTCCATTTCTTGATCAAATGATAGAAAAATTAGCCGAAAGGTCACACTATTTCTTTCTTTATGGATACACCGGATAATTCCAAATCCCAATCGCACCTCAGGACCAAGAAAAGACTACTTTCACTTTCCCATTTGGAATATATTCATATATGATAATGCCTTTTGGCCTTTTCAATTCTCTTGAAACATTACATAGGTGTATGATGATTATATTTTCTGAATTCATTGAACACTGCATGGTAGTATTCATGGATGACTTTACCATTTATGGTGAGTCATTTGAATATTTCTTGAATTTACTATCTTTATTCCTAAAAAAGTGTTTCAAGTGTATGCTTGTGTGAAATTTTGAAAAATGTCACTTCATGGTTGCAAAGAGGATTTTTTTAGGGAACATAGTTTCAAAATACAGTATTGAAGTTGATCCTGCCAAAATTGAAGTGATCCAATCAATTCCTGAACCCATCTTTGTTTGAAATATCCATTAATTCCACAGTAATGATGGTTTCTATCGGCGATTCATCTATAACTTCAGTAAAATTTCCCTCCCACTCACTTGGTGACTCCAAAATGATGTCACTTTCCATTTTGATGTGGTTTTCAAGAGAGCCTTCATTGAACTCAAAACTGCTCTTACATCTTCTCCGATAATCCCACCCCTATATTTGTCCTTACCCTTTGAGTTGATGTGTGATTCTTCTGATAGAGCCATTAGGGATGTTCTTGGTCAAAGAAGAGAAAAAATTATTTATGTCATCTATTATGCCGCAAAAACATTGGATGAAACTCAATCCCACTAAAATGTGACTGAAAAAGAACTTTTATCTTTGGTTTTTGCATTAGATAAATTCTTACCCTATCTCTTAGGTGCCAAAATCATCATCTTCATAGACCATTCTTCTATAATGTTTCTACTCGTGAAAAGTGATTCTAAACTGAGGCAAATAAGTTGTATTCTAATGCTCCAAGATTTAGACCTTGAAATAAAAGATAGACCAGGAAAAGAAAACCCTGTGGCTGATTAGTTGAGTCGAATTTCTAAATCTTCTCATTCTGAAATCATCGATCCTGAATTCCCCACTGAGCACCTTTCATCTCTCACTCCAAAAATACCATGGTATGCCCTAGTGGTAAATTACTTTATTTCTAGTGTTTTTCCAGAAATTTTTTCAATAAAACAAAATATGAAGTTGAAAAGTGATTCAAAATACTATTTTTGGGAAGAAAATAAACTTTAGAAAACTGGGGCTGACATGGTAATTAAGATATGTGTTGATGAAGATGAACATTTCTCCATCTTAGAATTTTTTTACTCACTTCATGTAGGTGTACACTTTGAACAACAATGGACATCCTGAAAGGTCTTATTCGTTGGTTTCTTCTGGCCTTCACTATTCAAGGACTCACATGAGTTCTATCAATCATGTCCCACTTGCCAAAAGTTTGGCATAATTTCAAAACGAAAAGAAAGGCCCCAAAAGCCTTTAATTTTTTGTTAGATATTCGATGTTCGGGGCATCGATTTCATGGAACAATTTCCCCCTTCCAATGGATTATGATACATTCTTTTTGCATTCGATTATGTTTCATAGTGGTTCAAGGCCAAACCCACTAGAAAGAATGATTCAAATACTTTTAGTGAGTTCCTAAAGACACACATATTCTACTGATTTGGAACACCTTGTGCCTTGATAAGTGAATTAGGAACCCATTTTTGTAATAAAACAATGGAATATCTTTCGAAAAAGAATGGTGTTGTACATAAAACTTCAACTGAATATCACCCCCAAACAAATGGCATGGATGAAATTTCTAATAGAGAAGTTAAAAGAGTTCTTCAAAGAATTGTAAAATCCACTAGAAAATACTGTCCTGAAAGACTTGGTGAAGCACTTTGAGATTATTGAACTGCCTATAAAACACTCATTGGGATGTCTCCATTTAGGATAGTATTTGGTAAATCATTTCATTTACCCATTGAAATCCAACATAAGTCATTTTGGGCTGTGAAAACTTGGAATTTTGATTTTGAAAAATTTGGTGAACAAATATTGTTACAATTGGCTGAACTAGAGGAGATTTGACTTTATTCTTATGATAATTCCAATCTGTACAATGTAAATGCTAAGAAACTCCATAATAAACACATCTTGAGAATCTTATTCCATTAACATGAAAAGGTAATGCTTTTCAACTCTCGATTTCGGCCTCACCCAGGTAAGATTAATTCTCATTGGGAAGGTCCTTTTGTTATTACTAATGTTTACCAATTTGGTGTAGTGCATGTTCAAGACCTCTCATCAAAAAGGACATTCATAATTAATGGACATCTGTTAAAGCATCACCATGAGAGGACACACAATCCAGTTACAACATTGACTTCCATCAGATCCCCAACTTCTACAGTTGACCCAAAACTGGATGGAGACTACAACCCAACAAATCCAAACCAGGGGCACCTCCTTCCCATTAACTCTCTCCTTCTCTCTTCCTCTCTCTACCTCTTTCTTCTTCTTCCTCTATCATTCATTTTTTCACCACTTTCTTCATCAAACCCTTTATTTTTCTATTTCTCTTTTGAGTGGGTGTGTCTTCATAAGAAAATAAAAAAAAACCAAAAAACAACAAAATCATTAAAAAATATGAAAAATAAATATTCATGATTACTCACCTTCTAATTTTAAAATTTTGTCCGACCATTTTGTGGAGTCAAAAGACATGTTTCAATCTCATAAATTATGTATTTTCATCATGACCTTCGATAAAGAATATTGTGTTAATCCCAAAAAAATTTGAATACTCAATTTTTGGATTTGGAAAATGATTTTCCCCACCCATGAGGAATAAGATTTTCTTTCATGCCAAGACTGTCTATGGCCATCTTTTAAAAATGTGTGTTTTCACCCTCATTTGTGAGTCTTGAGTTTGTAAACCTTCATGATGAATTTCCTAATTTAGTGTGCATTAATATGATAGAGGCGTTTTCTGAACCACATGAGAATTATAATAGCCAAATAGCCTCCCATTAACCATACATTAATCCTCCTTTTGAAAGCCCCTTCGATCATATGAAACCCTTTTTTATAATAGCCACATTACATGACCAAAACCTTATCCCACACAATATCAACATAGATTTTCGTTGCATAATTTTTTTTAAATTTAAGTGTGGGGGGAATGTATTTCATTTATTTGGTGCCCTTTTATTGATTTTCAACGAATTATCATACGCTTGAGGGAAATCATCCATTTTAGTCTGGGGGAGAGGTTGTAATTTAGTGGGTTTTGGGAATGTATATATGCTTATGAAATATTGTTCAAATTTTATTAACGAGTGTTCCAGAAAAAACTATTAAAAAAATAAAAAAAATAAAATAAAAAATGGGCTGTGTCTTGGGTAGGTCAAAAATATCTATTTATCAACCTTTTATATTGTTATAACTATTAAAATTAGTGTAATGAGGATATCAATCATGGGTTGGGATATGAGTGTGAGACTTGTTTCAAGGTCATCATTTGAAAAAAATAAAAAAAAAAGAGAAAGGAAAAAAAGAAAACTTACGTTATAATCTTAAGTCATTGGGAAAAGTATTGTGTTTTTTAAATATTACATCTTCTCGTTCCCTTCATATTTCTTTCCACTTTTGTGTGTTATTTCACATTTTTATTCCCTTGTAAATATGTGTTTCCATTTCCTTTCATGTCTCATTTCAAAAAAAAAATGTGTATTTCTTTTTCCATGTTGGTGTTTTACCCCTCTTCTTCTCTCACTTGGACATTATATTCCTATAGTCCCATAGCCACAGAAAAACCCCTTCAAAAGTCCTCTTGATTATTTTTCTGTTTGGATATGGATTCTAAGATGAGATCTCTTTCAAACTCTAAGATTCTCACTTTTGGTTTGGGAAATATTAAACCTCCAAAAATGAATTTTATTATCTTGAGAGGTGTGAGTTTTGAGTGTCCACATTTCCTATTTCTAAATTTGAGCATGAAAATAATAGTTGTTTTTATAACATATTTTCAGTATCAATTTGAGGTGTAATTCAATATGGATGAGTGAAATAGTCTAAACCTCCTCTGATTGGAGAAAACAAAATATTAATATTTTTTGGTGAGTGAAAATGATTTTTTCATGTTTTTATATTTGTTTCACATGAGGACATGCACAAGACTAAGTGTGGGAGATTTTGTGTTATTAATATTTTCATGAATTTTTATATACTCCCTTTACTTATTTTATATGAAATTTGCATAATTTGTGGGAAATATTAATGTTTTAATACTAAGTATAATTTATGATCATTTTTAGAAGTAGTCCAATTGAGTCAGTTTACTATTTTATTTATAACTATCACCCTATAAATCCCAATTTTGTGGTTTTTATTTTTTAGGATTCCTAATTAAACATCCTACATTTCATTAGAAGGTATCATCGACCAATTATTCCATTTGAAGGCTCATATGGACCACACAAGAAGGCCCACAAAATCTATGAGGAAACTGGACCATCCATGAAGATTGAATTACTGGGCTCAATCCAAAAGTTATAATTTATTAATTCTCCTGAAACGTTCGGATAACAATTCAAGGAGTAATGGATAAAAATTTCAGGGCCCAACTCCAAGAACAGGGGACCCAAATAATGCTTTGAAGTCCAGCCCACCATTCTGGCCTTAAATTAAAATCTAGACACTATTGATGATTTTTCTCATGATTTAATAGTCCAATAATGCTGCGATTTTGCAGTGTGAAGGAGGCGATATAGGTAGCCGACTTTGTGGAAGAAATCATTCAGATTTGAATTCATATTCCTATTCAAAAACCCATTCCCATTTTGGACTCAAAAAATATTGAATTGAAATGGACATATTAACTTTGTTTAATTACCATCCATAACATTAGCTCATTAAGTCCAATGGCCACCAAAGTTTCAGAGTAGACATAGGATATAGTTATAGACAAATTGTAAGAAGATCATATCTCAAGATTCGGCTCTCTAATTTATCAAATTGGCAATGCAATTGGAGGGCCATTTTTTTAATGCAAACAGCACACAACATTGAGCTAGAAATACATCCCCCTCCTCTCCTTACATAGAGTTGGCATTTTAGAAGAGAGAAGAACATATTGGAATGACAAAAAAATTTCCAAGGGATTAGGAGGACCTTCCATACTCATGTTTTCACTTGATAGTCCTTTCCTCCTCTCTTTGTTTTCATTTACTTTTGTGTTCTTCATTATTGTAATTGTGTATACCTCTTTCATTGTAATTCTTTTTTAATGAAATTTTCTTCTAAAATATCTCTTATTCTCATCCACCTTCTATATTTTAATATTTATGTTCATAAAATCATTTAAATATAGATAAATCCCTTTCCCTTATTTTTCATCCTCATTTAATTGAAGGTTTGTTTTTAATTCTCATTATCATTTAAGCGTGTGTTCGACGCGCCACTCTTTTCTTATCCCTTTCTTTTTATTATCTTATTAATTTAGCATCATAATAATAATAACTAGATTAATAATCATTTAAATGACTGAGTAAATCTAACATTTCGGTGAGTTATAATTTGAGGATATTAAGTGATTGAGAGCCTTTTCTCGATGAGTATTCTTTGAGTTAATATTATGTATGTTGAACTTTATATGTCATGGATTAATGACATGTTTTCTTTAATATGTGTATTCCATGGAATATTGGCATCACAAATGCACTACCATTAGCAAGTAATGGTAATGATTTGAACCCTAAGTTACATTACGGCTTGGATTAAAGTTTTAACACTTGGGAATTCCGATCAAAATCATCTTGTGAAGTGGGTATTAATTTAATGCAATATAAAGCAAAGCTCAAGGATATCATAAGTATAAATCCCCAATAATGAACTCTCCCTAGTCTTTATCAAATTTTTAAATCAAACATCATCCATAAATTATTTCATAAGATCTTCGAACAAACCCCACAATCAGAATATAATTAACAAAAAACAACCGACTATAAAAAAGTATCATCGCCGAGGATTCGACCCGAGTGCTGCTCTACACATTAGTAGAGAATCAAAACTTTGATCGGTCTATAGGAAAAAGTAGGTGGCGCGTTTCAGCATATGAATATTTTGGTACAAGCATAATCTTCATAATGGTTTCATCTTAATATTGTATCATGGTAAAAGTGTGTTTTTTTAAAATATCAATATTTCTTACACGATTCATAAGAGTCCGATGATTAAAATACAAGGATATTACATTCGTTATGATTAATATTCAACATATTAAAAACATACATGCCCGATGACTATAATTTTTTTTTGTCTACAAAAACTCAGAACTCATTCTTCAAATTTTGTGAAAGATATTCAACATCTTCTATAATGATCATCCCATTTTATGACACCTAGATAAATCCATTATTCATATCCTTTGAAAAGGAAGCATAAAAAAGTGATCTTTGATTTTCAGTAAGGTTAAAATATTGAGAAATGTATGCCCAATATGAACATAAGGGTATGAGAGCTTGAGCATAAAATTTTAAGTTCATACCCCACATATCAAAGATCGCAGTCATGAGTAATGGAATCTTGTTTTTCAGTTCATTTTACATGGAAAATGAGGGAACAATGATCATAATCCAAGAGAACATAACCTAGGAATAAGACCTGGAAATGTGGAATATACATAAACCTATTAAATCTTATATTAAGGAAAATTGCCATGAACTTATTGACATGTTAGTCTTGGGATAATCACCTATGTATTTTCTTCGGGCTTGAGATGTACTCCCATGTAGCCTCCTATTTTGGTCTTAAGATGCCCTCCCATGTACCCTATTATAATGGGATTTGGAAGACATCCAGTTTACTATTATGGGATTGGGTATCCATCACTTATACCCTCTTGTCAAGGGACTGGGATACACTCATGGGTACCCTCTTGTTTTGAGATTGGGTTGGGCCCCATCATGTTCCCTCTTATTATGGGATTGGGGTTCTTGTTGAAATAGTGGGTGCCCTAGACCCAACTATTCAATTATTTTGATTACCATATCATGTATTCTGTAAGCTATGCATGTATAATCATACCATTATAGTGTAGAATTTTTTCTATCCACTATTGAAATGGTAATGTCCAAAGATTAATTATCGTATCGAAATGTTTTAGCAGTTCATAGGCTATAATGAGAACCTCTAGATAATATGACATTGATCTTATATATATGTTCTATGGTCTACATACATCTTACTGATTAGACACAATAGATGTCTGACCATCAGGTTTTGGGGGATTATAACCATTGAGACTTCTTCTCATGAAGTTTTCTCTTGGTGATCTCTAGTAGTGAGATCATGAGGACTGTCCCGCCAATATGAACACCACATGTTTCAGGTATCATTGGATGTTCCTATCTACAATCATGTGTAATGGTCTCTAGAATTGAGATCATTCCCAATGTATGTCACTTGATTACGTTCTTTGAGGCAAGATGAAAACCATGGTGATGAAGTTGTGGTGACGTAGTTTGTGTTGGGTGTGTCATTGGTGGCATGGCATTGGTTGAATTTTCAAGAAAGGATTTGTCGCTTCCAGGTTATGGAAGTAATATATATCAGGCCATGTTGATATGGATGGCAGTACCTTTATAAGACCATGGCCATTGTAGTTGAGGGTAAAATTGTACAGTAACATCAATGAACAATAAACCAAGAAAAGGGCGATGACACGAGAGTGTGTCCTGCATTATGAGATATTACAGAAAAAGAGGTTATATTACACAGTGTGTGTTCATAGGTTGGTTGTCGCTGATGTGACAATACTTATTTATTCAAGGGCCATGATGGGTTACTAGATCCTACTCTTGGACTGCGAATACTATTAACTACTGTAGAAATAAGGGCCTAGAGTGTCACACACAATAGCGTATTCAAGAATCTGGCCTATTCAGTCAAATAGGATTTTTCGACATTGTGGGCCCCTCCACAGGGGTCATGGATTTGTCCAAAGTTAAATGATCACCAATGAAAAAAATAAATTCATATTACTCGAGTTTAGAATAATGAGTATTGAATTTATTTATTAAATGTATTTATGAGTTTTAAGTAAATACATGAGAAATATAACTTGATGAATATTAAATTATCTAAGGTTTAATTAATATTTATGGGATCGATGAGTCAAGTTAATCATTCAATTATTATCATGTAATATATTTTAATATATTACAAGTGAAAGATAATAATATTTATGACTCAGTTTAGTAGTCAAAAAATGTCGTTGATAGTGCGTTAGGTATCCGGGGCCGGCTAGGCTATAACGAGTATTTTAATTAACAACTAAAAATAGAAGAGGAGGGGCTTTTTCTAAATAGTATTCATATGGCTTCTCTCTCCCCTCCACTCTCCCCTGATCTAGAGATAGATTCTTTGGATCCAAGGATCTCAGATGGAGCTCTCCCTCAGGCATCACTAGTGAAGTGATGCGGTGATCATTGGAGCGTCAAAGGCATCATCAGTATTCCGCGCTAGCACCCAGATTACGACGAACGTGTTTATTTTAAGCCAAATAAATTAAATTTTCATAAAATATAATGAAGGGCGTCAATATGGTCCCAATGACACAAAATGTGTGTTAATCCGACTTTGGATGACCATTCTGCGGTCGTTTGAAGTTCTCATTCAGATTTAACATTGGTTAGTACATAGGATGTTTTAGATCTATGAACCTAAATTTCATTCCATGAGATTTCATAATTATTATTATTTTATTAATTTAATTGTAATAATAATAGTTTGATTATAATAATAATTTTATTATTATAATAATGTTGTTATAATAATATTTTAATATTATAATATTATTATTGTTTTTCTAAACCTATATAGGTATAGGAAAATATAATATAAATAAAAAAGAGATGACTCAACTTTGTGGGTCAAGTCATAAAAAAAAACAAGGAAGACTACCTGATTTTGGGTCTTGTTTTTAAATAAAAAAATTGGAATGAAGGGGGCAGAATGAAACCAGGTCATAAGAAAAAACAAAAAAGAAAAGGTAGAGTTGGGGCGACGACTTGTTTGTGTAGGTCAGGGGTGCTGAGGGGCCCGCCCAACTCTCTCCCATCGATCTTACCCATAGAAACGACATACCATCCTCACCACCTCCTTGAGATAAACCAGCCTCGTGGGTCTCCTGAAGCGCGGCGCCTCTTATCCTTCCCTATGGAGGTAAGCTGCACCTAGGCACTGGTAGAGGTGCAGCGGCATGCCGCACACCGAAGGCAGCGCACCATCCACCTGCCCAGGTCACCCCACCGGATGACTGTTCTCCCTCTCATGGAGCATGTAGGTGTAGGTGAAGGGTTCACCACCCTGGTCTGCTACATCTCTCCCATACAACAGCATCACGGAGGCCCTATGGTTTTTCCTCACACCAGGCGTTGCAGATGATGCTAGCTTCCTCTCGCATGGACCCGTGCTATTGCATGCTACCGCCCCGCTCAAACGCAGCAACCAACGGAGCCGCTGGCGCGGCACCCCCTACGCACAGGTGCCCAGCAGGCTACTGCACCCTACCTCCCGAGTTCGGAATCCCTATTGAAGTCACCCCCTTGCGGCCCCTCTGGTCTTCCCCGCTGTGCTCCAAGAAGAACCCCAGATGCCCTCCCTCCTTCCCTCTTTGGCAGGCCGCAAGCCATGGTGCACACATCTGCTGACTCGGATGGCCAGGCTGCACCACCCGGTATGCCACCTTCTTTCCGTAGACCTGTATAGGGCACCTCGGTGTTTCCCCAGTCCAGTGGAAGCTCGGTCTAGCCAAGCCGCCACCCATTTTCCCCTCCTCCGTCCCGGCAGGCCATCAGACCGGCGACGCCGCGTAGGACCACCGTCACCTCCCTGCTTTATGTGTACGAGCCGGCCAGCTCCGTTCCATGCTCAAACCTAGGCTGCCGCTCAGTCTTCCTAGTGGGAAGGTAATATTTTATTCCACGAAGTAGGCTAGGGTGGGTCTGCCCAGCCCAAAACGGGCTTAGGCGGACCTTCCCATCCCAGAACTCCCCTGTACGGGGTCTACAAGGCCATGACCCGCCTGTACGGGTTCTCCCTGACCCACAAAGGCCTAGCCCCACTTTCGGGGCCAATATATAGTTTTAATTAATCAGAAATTAATTAAGATAATTGATTTAATTACGATTGATAATTAAATTAATTAAATTTTAAATTTAAATTTTTTAATGATTGTGGTGTAATTAATTTTATTTAGGAGATAATTAAATTAATTAATTAATTTAATTTTTATTTTTAAAATTAAATTAATGAATCGTGACCGAAGGACAGTAAATTGAATTAAAAACAAGAGTGATATTTTTAATTCAATTAAATGACCTCAAGTTTATTTTAATGCAAGATTAATTTTTATTCTGCATTTATTTAATATATGCGAGTTTAATATGTATATGATGGTCATGAGTCATCGACCTACCAATTCTTGTCTAGTGTTTGTTTATTTATTCAATTTATTTATTTAATTATTGCATGCTACTGCAAAAATTAGTTTAATTAATTTAATGGTGATCAGTGTATCGTCTCAGTGTTAGTATATGTATAAGGACCTGCGTGTCCAGTTCTCTTAGTTGTACGTTTTACACCCCTAGACCCCCTCGCCTGCGTGCAAGTACAGTTGTATAATGACGAGACGAGGTGTGACACACTTCATGCCATGTGATGGTGATGCACCAGACAAGAGTTGCAATGGATGATCAAATGTTTCTATTCAAGTTGCAAGCCACTTGACTAAAAGGTACTTACCCCCTACGGTTTCAGTTGGTCCATTATTCAATCAACGGATCAACCCATAGTACCGGCTCATGATCAGGTGTTCATTTTATTTTTTCATGGTTTAGTATTTTTGTGCATGTGTAATTTTTCGCGTGATCACATAGTATAATAATAATCAAGCCTGCAAATAAAATGAACATGTGAAGTGATGAAATTTCTATCTATTTCCCGGTCAGTTGCGAGTGCGATCACATAATACATGATTATAAAAATATAAAATGATTTCATTCGTCACATTACAAATAATAAAACCATAAAAATATATATTAAGTCATAACTGCCTTACGCCATTCAAATTTGGACAAAACCAGCTGTTTAAGGTGCTGGTCTTGCCATAGCTGAGGGTGCCTCTTACTATTGGGGAGTCCTTATAAGAATGATGGGTTGACTTAAATAAAATTGCATCAAAGAAATATCCATATCTAGATTCTTGTAATTTTAGAGGAAGGCATTGAGTAAATCAAGTTCCGATTTTAAGAAGCCGGGATTTCACTCAACAGATCAAGGAGCCAAATGTTAAAGCGGTCGGCCAACCAAAAGCCTACCTAGAACCCTCCAAGTAGTGTCGTAGCCATTTCTTGTAGACTATGAGGGGTAGTTCCAGTATCCTTTCCACTAGAATACTCAAGCAACCGAGTATTCCAATTCTAGCATAGATGGTTCTTAGAATCCAATAAAATAGTGGGAGACATTAGATGATTTAAGTAATTAATCAAAATATTTTCAAACTAGTAATTCAGATAAAAGGAACTAATCTTCTAAAATTAATTTTTATAGAAAAAATGAAAAGTTATACCACAATATTAAAACAATGATATTATAATGGACAAAGTAAATGTCCACACTGACACGAATGTCCATGAATAGTATAGGCACCTGTGCATAGTACTATGATATAAGAAACCCAAGGTGTCAGTGTTCCCAACACTATTAAACTACCTATGGAAACGAGGGTGAAAATTGCTTACAGGAGACTAATGTAAAAATCATATGATAGTTATATCATTATTCTTTAGTCAACGTCCATTGTCAGTTGCAGTTGCTACACCAGGACATAGAAGATATAACATAAAGTCTCATCTTTGAGAAGTTTGCAAGGAGAAGCGAAGCAATGATATGAATAAGGCAAAGTTTACAACGACATGTGTAAATTGAAAGATAGATCATGATCTTTAAATGGATCAATTTCTCATTTCATTTTCATCACCATTATATAAATTTCATTTTATGTTATAAAATGAGAAAGTATTGAGTGAATGCTCCATTACCTATCCAGTTAAGGTTAACCAAGTGAATAAGAATAAAAGACAATGAAGCACTAATTCTTATAGTGGATAAATTGAAAGACACTGTGAAAAGGTCAAAGGAATTTAATACCAATGACACATTTGGGATGCCCTTAAATTAATGAGGAATTAGCAGAGGTTATCTTCATTTCATATTATAAAATAATATTATGGAATTTTAAAAGAAATAACCTGATTTAAAGGAGAAAGTTGCCGCTTCTACATCAGGAGTATTCATCAATGTAATGTTTCTCTTTTACTACCTGGGTATTAAATTCAATATGATGGCAACATATATGTATTCTAATATGATAAAAAATTTAGTATAGAAACCTTACTAGAAGTAAGGTGTATACTACAAGTGGCTGTGAAAGGATGATACCTAGGCCAATGGTGGGAAGTAAATGACTTGTTTAACTGCCAAGTGAAATATTCGTGTTGAACTATTATTGAGTATAACCACAAACATTAATCTCACGTGTCCTTGTTTGCAAGGAGATATTCTGTAATGCCCCGACCCCAGTTACCCAGAGTCGGTGCATTATTACATAACATTGTCATGATCAAAAAATATCAAGTCTCGAAAGACCGATTAGTTTAGTAGCCTTTGAAACACTAGATAAATTCATAAATGTTACATTACATAATAAAGTGAAAAACTACAATAACATAGTCTTTATAGTCCACACCCATATCCCCTTTAGACTATCCCTGTAGGTCAGTCATAAAATATTTTTTCACATCCTAGAAAAATTAAATCATTGAAAGGGGTGAGCTCAGATGCTCAGTAAGGATAACAATATAGAAAAAACTTTCATAAATGAACATAAACATTTAAGGCAATGTATAACTAAAAAAAAGCCTTTTAAACTTGAACTTCAGCATAATATGGAAAAAGTAAAATGAAATAATTCCATTTACTTATTAACATTGATATTCTACTAGTCAAATAATCACATGCAATATCAATAACAACTTTTATAATGATGGAATGCATAATGCCAGACTATCATAACCACATAGTCCAGGCCTTGTGCCAACACTACAAATAAGATTTTGTCAAGGCCTTCTGACAAGACACGAGTTTATCTCATGAGACCTACCGATGCATCAAGGATCTATAGCAGGCTCCACCCGTCACTTATTAAGTCCAATGTATTCCTCATATTAATAGGTTTAAACATATCATAAACCATAACATAATTGTATCACATAAAACATACATAAAGGAAACATAACATTTCCACATTTCAATCACAAGATATCAATACAACACATTGATTTAATAAAACCATTTTCAATACCAAAATAAAATAAAAGTAAAACTTGGGATTTATTTTTCAATTTTTTTAAAAATATTATGGATTGTAGAGGAATCCGAAACTCAAATAATGGCCACGGCAGTGGAGAAGTAGTTGTTGCCGCATACTTACGACAAAGAAAAACATTCCCTTTTGTCATTTAGTAAAACGCTTCGTATAAAAAAGATTACTTTTGAATAAACTTAAAATTCAAAGGGGTTTATGCACTGTATAAAAGAATGTTGTCTATAAAACAAAATATGCCTCAATGAAAGGAGATTGAGACAAAGTCCCTTACCTCATGTCCGACATGACTATATTTTTCATTAATCTCCTGAATAATAAACTAGAGTTAATTTCCACTTTCCTAAAAACCTTTTTCAAGTTCATTATTCCTTTTATATCACTTATTACCATGTTATGAACTTTATGTAATTATTTAAGTTAATAATGGCCGTTTTGTCGATCTTTGGTACTTCAGTCAAAAATAAACTTCTTATAATTACAAGTTGTTCATGTGGTAAAATATCTATTATATCCAGAATTATATTCATGATGTATATATCATATATATCATATATATCCCGTCTATACATGTATTTATAATATTATATAACATTTAGAGGTATGAAATGAAATGCAGCGTTCATGGAGAATGTAAGCCGTATGTACACATCAATGCTACTTTCATATATATTTCGTATTTAATGGAATGAAATCATAATTATATAATGTTATATTATAATTACAATATAATATCATATATAACATCATAAACTCCATCCTTTATACTTCCCACATATGGCATTAATGAATCAAATCACTTTGAGGGGACGGTAGTCCGCACATCCTAAAATGAAGATATCGCGTTTACCTATAATGGAAACCATAAAGGTATTCCATAAATGAAAAATATAGAATAATAATGAAAAAAAAAGCATAATATATATCATATATAAATAGAGTGACATCTTAATGGCCACCATGAAAGGTGTTAAAAGAAGATTGAACAATCATCGTTTCGTGAGGCAGTAATTCACCAACCACAGAAACAGTATGTTCTTTAACCATTAGACAGAGGTGTGTGTAATTGTAAATAAAATCAATCTCATTAAAACATCCTAGTATATTGAAGAAAATTGTGTTGTTACAAAATATAGGAATAAAAAGAGTTTAGGGGGTAGGAGAAGCAAAATAAAAAAAAAGAACACAAGTGAAGACATTATCTTTAAATCAGATAATTAACTTTTCTTGGTTTGAACCAAAAGGGATTCTTTAAGAGATTTATACCTAAGGTAAGGATTCTATGATGAAGAGAGGGATTTGGATAGATAAAATGAGCAGATTTTGGCTGATCCAATTGCTTGAGAGGTGTGGGTAAGGTGGTAGAGGTGGAGGTCTTTTATAAGAGGGAGGAGGGGCACTCGTAGAAAGTCAAGAAATGTTACATTATTATATAATGAGTTTCGTATTTTAGAGATCCCACAATTATATATTTCGAGGATAATGTGATAAGGGTTCTCTAGCTACTCATCCAATAGGTTTTTGACATGTTTATGTCTTAGATTTTACATTATCCTTTCATTTTATTTAAATTGTTCATTAATGAGGTAATCACTGCATCATCATGGTGCAAAAAATAAATTTATTTATATAATGCCTAAAAATTATAAAACAATTACCATGATGTAGGAAATATTATTATCATTCCAATAAATATTTATAGTCAAAAAATTAACTTATATAACCCCAAGTAATAATTGTTTTAGTAAAACAACACATGTTTGTGACAATTTTATTTTTACTTTAAATAAAAAGTTATTAATGTCATTTTCTTACCCAAGTGGCTCCATGGGGTCCCCAAGTTGACCCATGGATTGACTTTGTCGTCCATGACTCATCCAATAAGGGTAATACAAGTGTAAATGTAATTTCATATTACTATAACATTATATTTACCTTAAATTACACTAATTACCTTTAATCACGATTAATAAAACATAAAAATTACTATTCACCAAAAATTATTTTCATCTCATTGAACCAAATTTTACTTACTAATGTCAATAATTCATGTCGGATTTTTGAAATTCAATTCACATAAGTGGTAACATTTCATTTAAACGAAAAATTAGTTTTTTAACTACCACTAAGTGGTTTCACTATTCATCAAAAATTGAAGTTTCTCAGAACAATACCAAAAATTAAACCTAATCTATAATTGATATTCCGAATTCAAAAATGATGTCTATTTTACAAAATTCCAAACATATAGGTTACATTAATTAATTTTATAATGAATTCCCGTTGTCAAAAGAAATAGCGTGTTTTTAAGAAACAATATCAATCAAAAGATTGACAATCGTTTATGTCGAATTTCAAAGTGAAATTAATTCTAATGACCACAATTGGATAAAATGGTAAAATTATATTCTAATTGTACTTTAAAAACAATCAATAGTATAATTTATCACTATAAATTATTTTTATTAAAAATGTTGTATTTAAGTATTTTTCACTATTCATCGAAAATTTGATGTTCTCAGAAAAATACCAAAAATTAAACTTAGGCTAATTTCGATATTCTGAATTAAAAAATTAAGTCCATTTTAAAATATAAAATTAATATAATTTCAAAAAGTGGGTATTACTATTCATAACGGCTAATTTGATTGGTCGTGGTGTGTTAGAATCTCGAACTTGCGTACAATGCAAGCTATTGCATTATTGAAACAGAATCGTACCGTGGAAGCTTGGGGGGTTAGATTCTCCCATACATGAATAAATTGCATCCTCGTAATTTGAAAATGTTCTTCGAAAATAAAAGGTTGAAAATAGAAAATACCTTTGTGGAAAACCCACATCGGAAATAAGGTTAATAAAATTTAGCCTTAATAAGAGGGAAATGGAAATGAAAAAACCACCACCAAATTATGATCTTCATTAGGAGAACATTTGTGGAAATTAGAGACAAATAATTGGAAGGAAAATGTAAATATTTCTTGGGATTGATTGAGGTTATCAATCACAAACAAGTGTAAAATTGAGGACCTCAAAGCCATCTATCTACGTTGATTTAAAATATCACCAGTTTAACAAAACATAAGGTGTTAGGATAACATATTTTTTTAATATCTATTTCCTAAATTTTAAGAATTGATTTATTCATAGAATAAGAGAGAGTTGTATATATATATATATACTTGAAAAGTAGAGTTTCAACCCTCAACTAATTTCTATCACAAACTCATATTTCACTAAAAAAGATAATAGAAATAAAAAATATTATATTTATACTTATCATACAAGGTTCAAAATATTAATACATACCATTTAGATTAGGAAAACTATTTTTTAATAACCAGAGACTTCCTATTGGATAGTGGTAGGTAATAAAGGCATGTCGCACTATGGTTGTGGGTTCGATTCCTACAACTTTGTCCCACACAACGGGTTATCCCCCGACCTGCAAGTTGTCCTTTTCCTAAAACTATAGTATTATAATATTCCAAAAAACAATCTTCATAAATTTTTTAACCTTAAACAATACTATCCAAAGTTAAACTTAATCCATTCCAACCTTTATAGTTATCCAGAATACCTCTGTCCAGACTTTCTCTAAAAGGTCTCTAAATTCCAAAATCAATTCATCAGATTCCCCAAACAAAGTAAAGATCTCTTATTGTCATATACTAAAAATATGATTAACTTCATCATATTAAAACCTAAATGAAAACAAAAAGTACTACAGTACAATCCTTATATATATCACATTATTCTTATAACCATAATATAGTTCTTGTGTCCAAAAACACAAATACAATAATTATTCCACTTCAACTGTAGTAACATTATAAGATTGGCCTTTCTTCATTGGCCTTTGCTAAGGTAAGTTTCCTTGGCTCTTAGGGAATTCATTTGTATATTGCACCATTTCTCTATAATTGTAGCATTCAACATTGATATCCTCTTTCGTTCCCTTTCAATCATGAGCCTGGTGACCTTTTTCTCCACATTTATAACAAACTCTTATTCCTTTTAGGCAAGTACCAGGGTGATTCTTCCCACAATTGTTGCATAATGGAAAATACTCATTTCCCTTTTTCCCTTTATCTGTCACTAGTTCCACCATTCTCTTCTTCTCTTTCATTACTTTATTGTCATAAGATTTAGAGAATTCCTTTTCTGTCTTGATAGAACACGAAACTATATCTTCATACGACGAGAAAGATTGTGAGACTAAGGCTCGACGGAGAAACAGTTTTAACTCATCAAATAAACGATCAATCTTACTTTTTGGGTTACATATATATTTTGATGCATGCCTCACTAAGCTTGTAAATTTAGCCTCATACTTTGTGACATTCCCATCCTCCTTTTTCCTCAGACTTAGAAATTGCCTTTCCATATCTGCTCAATGGTCACAAGGAAAGTATTTTTCTATGAAACGCTCTTTGAACTCTCTCCATTCAATACTTGATACTTCTTCATCTTCCTTTGTATTTAGAATCAATGACCACCATTGATCAACATCTCTAGTGAGGCAGTAAACTGCCATGATAACATTTTCCCTTTCACTAATCCCAAAGGCATGGAATATTTTCTCTAAGTAATTCATCCATTTCTCATCTAAAAAGGGATTTGTAATCCCATTGAATGTTTTTGGTTGTTTCCTCATGAAGCGGTCGAATATCGATCCTCCATGTTGCAGATCAGGGTTCTCCATACATGTAAGGTTATTATTCATAACCTGAGTGAGTTGTCCCAGTATGGTGATAAGCTGATCAGCACCAGTTGTATCACCAACTCCACTATAATTATCTTTAGTAGGAGGGAAATCCCTATATGGAGTGCGTGCATTGATACTATTTTGGTTCCATCCACTAGGTGCCATTTCTAAACAATGGCATAATATAGATTAGTTTATGAATCGAAATACAAAATAACAAACTTGGAAAACACCTAATATAAATTTAAGAGTTTATGGAAATAATCCATAATCATAAAAATGTTTTCTTTGAGGAAGTATATAATTATAAGACCTTCAAAATGGTTTGTAAAGAAATTGTGAATTATTCGAAGAATATCCCTCGGGAGTGTCGTAACCAAGAGTGCAACAAGGACCATTATCATGCACTAGTTCCCGTTCGAGTCTAGCTCAAAGCGGTGTTTTTGGGTTTTACCCTTAGGAACATTGTGCCAGAGCCGCCCTTACCTGATCGTATCCAGACATGGATGTATTGCTCGGAAAACTCACAAAATATCTATAATACCAAAATTCTAGGAAGTTCTCCAATACTAATCCTCAAATTCTATCTTAGGGATATGTGCTCTAATCAAAGTTTATCTAAATCTAGCTTCCAAGGGTAGTAATAAACTGCCTATGATATCAACTATAACGCCCTGACCCCAGTTACCCAGAGTCGGTGCATTATTACGTGACATTGGCATGATCACAAAAGACCATGTCTCGAAAGACCAATTAGATTAGTAGCCTTGGTAACACTAGATACATTCATAAATATTACATTACATCATAAAGTGAAAAACTACAATAACATAGTCTTCATAGTCCACACACATATCCCTTTCAGACTATCCCTACAGGTCAGTCATAAAATATTTCTTCACATCCTGGAAAAATTAAAACATTGAAAGGGGTGTGCTCAGATGCTCAGTATGGATAACAATATAGTGGAAACATTCATAAATAAACATAAACATATAAGGCAATGTATAACTAAAACAAAAGCCTTTTAAACATAAAATTCAGCATAATATGGAAAAAGTAAAATGAAATAATTCCATTTACATATTCACATTTATATTCTACTAGTCGAATAATCACATGCAATATCAATAACCACTTTCATAATGATGGAATGCATAATGCTAGACTATCATAACCACATATTTAAGGCCTTGTTCCAATACTACAAATAATATTTTGTCGAGGCCTTCTTCCAAGACACTAGTTTTTGTCATGAGACCTACCGATGCATCGAGGAGCTATAAAAGGCTCCACCCATCACTTATTATGTCCAATTCATTCCTCATATGAACTGGTTTAAACATATCATAAACCATAACATAATCGTATCACATAAAACATGCATAAAGGAAACATAACATTTTCACATTTCAATAACAAGATATCAATACAACACATTGATATAATAAAACCATTTTCAATACCAAAATAAAATGAAAGTAAAACATGGTATTTATTTTTCATTTTTTAAAAAAAATTTATGGATTGTAGAGGAAGCCGAAACTCAAATAATGGTCACGACAGCAGAGAAGTCGTTGTAACCGCATACGTACGACAAAAAAAACATTGCATTTTGTCGTTTAGTAAAACTCTTCCTATAAAAAAGATTCCTTTTGAATAAATGTAAAAGTAAAAGGGGTTTATACACCGTATAAAAGAAAGTTGTGTATAAAACAAAATATGCCTCAATGAAAAGAGATTGATACGAAGTCCCTTACCTCTTGTCCAACTTGACTCGATCGTTCTTTAATCTCCTGAATAATAAATAAGAGTTAATTTCCACTTGCTGAAGAACATTTTTCAAGTTCATTATTTTTTTTATATCACTTATTACAATTTTATGAGAATTATATAATTATTTAAGTTAATAACAAGTGTTTTGTCAATCTTTGGTACTTCAGTCAAAAATAAACTTCTTATAATTACAAGTTGTTCGTGTGGTAAAATATCCATTATATCCAGAATTATATACATGATGTAGATATCATATGTATCATATATATCCAGTATATACATGCATTTATAATATTACATAACATTTATAGGTAAGAAATGTAATGCACCGTTCATGGAGATGGTAAGCCGTACGTACGCATGAACACTAATTTCATTTATATTTCATATTTAATGGAATTAAATCATAATTATATAAAGTTATATTATAATTCCAGTATAATATTATATATAACATCATAAATTTCATCCTTTATACGTCTCACATATGGCATTAACGAATCAAATCCCTTTGAGGGGGCGGTAGTCGGCACTTCTTAAAATGAAGATATCACGTTTACCCATAATGGAAACCATAAATGTATGACATAAATGAAAAATAAAGATAAATAATGAAAACATAAACATAATATATATCATATATAAATAGAGTAACATATTAATGGCAACCATGAAAGGTGTTAAAAGAAGATTGAACAATCATCGTTTCGTGAGGCAGTAATTCGCCAACCACAGAAACAATATGTTCTTTAACCATTAGACGGAGATGTGTGTAATTGTAAATAAAATACATCTCATAACAACATAATAGTATATTGAAGATACTTTTGTTGTTACAAAATATAGGAATAAAAAGAGTTTAGGGGGTTGGAGATGAAAAATAAAACAAAATAACACAAGTGAAGACATTACCTTTAAATCGGGTAACTCCTATAGGTTTGAACTAAAAGGGTTTCTTGAAGAGATTTTTGCCTAAGGTAAGTCTTCTATAATGAATAGAGGGATGATGAGAGATAAAATGAGTAGATTTTTTCTGAGAAAATGGCTTGAGAGGTGTGATAAAGGTGGTAGAGGTGGGGTCCTTTTATAAGAGGGTGGAGATGCACTCTTGGAAAGTAAAGAAATGTTACTTTATTATATAATGAGTTTTGGATTTTAAAGGTCCCACAATTATATATTTTGAGTCTAAGGTGATAAGGGTTCGAAATATACTCATCTAATATGTTTTTGACAAGTTTATGTCTTAGATTTTATATTATCATTTCATTTTATTTAAATTTTTCATTAATGAGGTAATCACTGCATCATCATGGTGTCATAAATAAATTTATTTTTTTAATGACTAAAAATTATAAAAAAATTACCATGATGTAGGAAATTGTTTTATCATTCAATGAATTTTTATAGTCGAAAATATAACTTATATAACCTCATGTAATAATTGTTTTAGTAAAACTACACATGTTTGTGACAATTTTATTTTTACTTTAAATAAAAAGTTATTAATGACATTTTCTTACCCAAGTGGCTCCATGGGGTCCCCAAGATGACCCATGGATTGTCGTTTTCGTCCATGACTCATCCAATAATGTTAGGAAAAGTCTAAAGGTAATTTAATATTATTATAACATTGTATTTATCTTAAATTACACTAATTACCTTTAATCGCGATTAATAAAACTTAAAACTTACTATTCACCAAAAATTATTTTCATCTAATTGAACCACATTTTACTTACTAATTACAACTATGTATGTTGGATTTTTGAAATTCAATTCACTGAATTGGTAAAGTTTCATTTAAATGAAAAATTAGTTTTTTAACTACCACTTAGTGGTTTCACTATTCATCAAAAATTAAAGTTTCTCAGAACAATACCAAAAACTCACCCTAAGCTATAATTGATATTCCAAATTCAAAAATGATATCTATTTTAGAAAATTCCAAACATATAAGTTGAATTAATTAATTTTATAATTAATTCTCGTTGTCAAAACAAATAGCGTGTTTTTAAGAAACAATATCAATCAAAAGATTGACAATCGTTTATGTCCAATTTCAAAGTGAAATTAATTCTAATGACCACCATTGGATAAAATGGTAAAATTATATTCTAATTATAATTTAAAACCAATCAATAGTATAATTTATCACTATAAATTATTTTGATTAAAAATTTTGTTTTTATGTATTTTTCACTATTTATAAAAAATTGGATGTTCTAAGAAAAATACCACAAATTCAACATAGGCTGATATCGATATTCTGAATCCAAAAATGAAGTCCATTTTGAAATATAAAATTTAAATAATTTCAAAAAGTGGGTATTACTATTCATAACGTCTCCTTTGATTGGTCGCGGTGTGTTAGAATCTCGAACTTGCGTACAATGCAATCTATTGCATTATTGAAAGAGAATCGTATCTTGGAAGCTAGGGTTGTAACATATTCTTTCAGTTATTGGAATGAATGTTGTTTTTGGTAAACTCAATCACTAGTTCAGTAAGACATGAATCATATAAAATTAGTGATGAATATAAATGTAAGACTTATACCCAGTTGTGATAGGATAATTCTTTGTCAAGTAATACTAAAAATGGATGTCATGAATATACCAAGTATGATATTTTGGCTCAGTACAACTAAATAATTTTGGTATTATTGATGTCTTTAGTTTGGATAGAGGAGCCTTTAGAAATAAAGGTACTTCACAATGCTTTTGGAAATAGTTCAACAAGTAAGCGTGAACTATTCCAAGTATAAGATAGATGTATATATGTTTCATAAGATTCCTTTAAGAAATTAAGAAATAATAAAGTGAATTATTTGAATGGTCAGAAGATATGAGTTGCTTCAGGTTGGGATACCGAAGAATATCTTGAACAATCATTCATCAATCAAGATAATGTAGCATGGAGTAATTCCTAAACTCACATTACTTTATCAATATCACGACATTAATGTTAATGAGGAGGATTGATGATCAAGTATAAGATATCAACATTGATCAATAAACATATATCATGGTGAAATTGCTAAATTCATATGTTATACATCATAATTTTGATGTAAGTAATATCAATGTGGAAACTAGAAGAATCTTCCATTATATTTTATGAAATGCATTGCAAATAACAACGATACCCCATAACCATATGCCAAATATAATGACAAATGGATATCATATGAGTCATAGTATGATAGAAATCCCATATGTCATAAGGACATGTGTTTGGATGCAAATAGTTTGTTCGGATACAAACATTCATGCATCAAGATAAACACATTGTTCATTTAAGTACTTATCCTAATGATTGCTTAGGATATTACATAAATCCTTAAGATAGAAAAGTTGAAGTCATGTAAGGGAATACATATCTATATAAGGTTGAACATCTCTATTGGAGATAGTGGGAGCTATATTGACTTGGGTTTATTCAATGCACAAGATACACAAAATAGTTGGCATATGAACTAGTTCCACAAGCGCATGTAGAACAAAGTATGTTCTAGAGACACATAATGTGTAGGAAGGACAAAACCATGGTGATGGTTATTATATTCAACGCAGTAGGTGATCTATTATTCAATATGAATAATATTTCCTACAATTTAGTATTATATGGAAATTCGCTAAAATACATAAGACCAATAAGAATTAAATTAATGGATTCCAAATATCCAAGTGAAAAAGGGGCTATTATTTTGAATACTACGGTGGGTATTCAAGAGAGTTGATGGATAGTACGAGCATGGTACCAATAATCCTTGACTGATTTGACCAAGTCATTTTTCCTAATTCTGTTAGAATTTTACTTATCATAGCTAAAATCTAGGATCAATTTATTTATCATTGGATTTCATGACCACCAATCGTGGATGGTGTCTATACGACACAACCAGAAAGGGAAGGTCACGTCACAGAATGCCAATAAAGGTTGCAAGTTACTAAAATCTGGTTTAGGATTAAAGTAAGAAACATGATCATAGAAAATACATTTGAAAATTTGTTTTACATGTTTATATGTGAGGTTAGTGGGAGCATCAATGTTTTCTAAACAAAATACGTTCAGAAAAATATTGAAAATAGACTTTGGTCTCACAATAAGTTAAGACCAAATTAAAATTTACTCAGAAAATATTGACTTAAAGTAGCAACCTATGTTCTAGAGAACATGTTATACTAAGGTATATCTATAGGTTACTTGGTCCTATTCAATCGTACATATAGTGACATTGTATTGAAAAATATATGTTGGAACAATTCAAGAAATGAATTGTTTCATCTGTCACATGGCATAATCTCTCCACATTGACTTGCCCGTGACATGGGAAGAGATAAATGTGGTGATATAAATCCATATATCAGAGCGACTATTCAATCATTCATGCTGAGATATGTACAAAAAATGATATTTCCAAAGTATATTAGGAAAATATCAGTTATATCTAGGAGAACTGAAAGGGATGTAGTCATAACTATCTAATTGTACTTCAGCAAGTACAAAAGATATATACCTGGTATGTGGAGGAGAATAGATACTCTTTTTTTGGGATACAGACTACTCTTACATATATCTAGAGATATTATATTGCGGTTAGAGACGATGATCGAGACAATATTATATAATCTAGTGGTATCCATATATAAAATTACTTAGAACGTTGTAGCTTCTAAGGCAGCTAAGAAGCGGATATGCAACAATCTGTTCCAGTTCTTGGAAGCGCACCTGGTGAGAAAATTATTATCATAATCTAAATTATGATATTCTTACTGGCCAAGATGTCAAGATATGACAGTAGACAAAAAGTGAGATATACTCAAGATACCATCTCTAGAGTAATTTTACTCAAAGAGATGAGGTTTCTATAGTATAATAGCCATGCGGATGAACCGTGGTGGACCCAATTGCTAAATGTATTATTCAGCAGAAACATGATGTTAATCATTTGAGTGGCTAACAAGTTTTGTTAGCAAGTAGGCTCTAGCGCAAGTGGGAGTGTTGAAATAGTGGGTGTCCTAGTCCCAACTATTCAGTGCTTTTGATTACCATATCGTGTATACAGTAAGCTATGCATGATATCATCTTACCATTATAGTATAGAATTTTCTACATCCACTATTGAAATGGTAATGTCCAAAGATGAATTGTCATATCGAAAGGTTATAGTACTTTCCATGCTATAATGAGAACCTCTAGATATCATGAAATTAATCTTAAATATATGTTCTATGGTCTAGATACATATTTATAATTGGACAGAGTATATGTCTGGATATCAAGTGCCGGGGGATCATAATCATTGAGACTTCTTTTCATGATGTTCTCACTTAGTGATCTCTAATAGTGAGATCACGAGGACTGAACCGCCAAAAAGAATGACACATGTTTTGGGTGTCATTGGATGTTCCTATCTATGATCATGTGTAATGGTCTCTTGACTTGAGATCAATACCAACATATGTCCCTTGATTACATACTTTGAGGAAAGATTAAAACCATGGTGATGAATTTGTGGTGAGGTAGTTTGTGTTGAGTGCGTCATTGGTGGCATGGCATTGGTTGAATGGTCAAGAAAGGATTTGTCACATCCAAGTTATGGAAGTAATATATCTCAGGCCATGTTGATATGGATGCTTGTACATTTATACGATCATGGCCATGGAAGTCGAGGGTAAATGCATCTAGTAACATTAATAAAAAATAAAGAATGAAAATGGCGATGACATGAGAGTGTGTCCTGCTTTATGATATATTATAGACAAATAGATTATATTACACAGTGCGTGTTGGTAGGTTGGTTGTCGCTGTTGTGACAATACTTATTTCTTCAGGGTCCATGATTGGTTGCTAGATCCCACTCTTGGTCTATGAATACTATTCACTACTATCGAAATAAGGGCCTAGAGGGTCACACAGAATAGTGTATTCAAGAATCTACCCTATTCAGTTGAATAGGATTTTTGGACATAGTGGGCCCCGCCACAGGGGTCTACGATTTGTCCAAAGTTAAATGATCACCAATGAAATAAATTAATTCATATTATTCGAGTTCATAATAATGAGTATTGAATTTACTAATTAAATGTATTTATGAGTTTTAAGTAAATACATGAAAACATTAATTGATTAATATTAAATTATTCAAGTTTCAATTAATATTTATGGGAGCGACGATTCAAGTTAATGACTCAATTATTATCATGTAATATATTTTAATATATTACAAGTGAATGATAATAATATTTATGACTCAGTTTAGTATTCCTAAAATGTCATCGATAGTGCGTTAAGTATCCGGGGCCAGCGATGTTATATCGGGTATTTTAATTAAGCACTATAAATATAAGAGGAGGGGATTTTGCTAAACACTATTCATGGGGATTCTCTCTCCTATCCTCTCTCACTTGACCTAGAGAGAGATGCTATGGATCTAAGGAGCTCAGATGGAGCTCTCTTTCAGGCATCACTAGTGAATCGATGCGGTGATCATTGGAGCATTGAAGGCATTGTTGGTATTCCGCCCTAGCACTCGGATTACGACGAACGGTGCTCTCACAGATTCCTTGATGTGCATGTGGATTATCTAGATGAATTCAACTTCGGATTCTTCGATTAGTTATCACTAATGACAAGCAGATGTCATGCACAGGTTCAGAATTAAACCAGGTATTTTTATGGTTTATTTTGTGCTTAAAACCCTTCATGCGCGGTCCTCGGCTTAGACCGAGCTACTCTTCACTGACGTTGACAAGTTAATGTCGAATGTTGCTGGAAATATTTTAAAAACCCACTTATTTGGTGCTTCCTCAGCATGCTCGGTTCAAACATTTCCCATCCCAATACATTGTGTGGAGACATATTTCCCACCTATCACATAATTAAATGCAACATACATGTGCCATATGATGACAAAACATTCATCATATCATTACCAATAAAAAGAGATGGGTTTCATAAAGATCATGTAAATATTCTAGAGATGAAATTGGTATAATATAAATTTCATCGTATAATAACTTCTGGAAGAGATAAATTTTCTGATAATAAATTCGCAATAAAAAACCCTTAAATAGAAGCAAGATTCATTAGCCTTTTATCCTGGTATAAACTATGTAAGTGAAAAAAGTTTCATAAAAACATTTAATCTTAAGCCTAAATCATTCAAAAAAAGAATAATAATTTAGTCCTTGTATCATATTCATATTAAATAATGAGTAACCCCAATGGGTTTCATAACAGATATAGTATAATATTGATATAAATTTTAAAAATGTTCTTGAGGAAAATATCATTTCAACTTAATATATACATTTTAAAACATTTCTTAAAACCAAATTCCCTGAAAAGTGATCTAAAAAAAACCAATTTTAATAGTATTAGGGAATTTAATTTCCTTAAAAATACTATCATAATCTTTTAAAACAATAATGAAGGAAATGGAGGTCATGACGATAGGTAAATACATATATACTGAAACATTTTCATGGGGTAAAATTTTTAGAAAAGTGCATTGATCAAATAAAAACAAGAAGATTCCATTTAGAAACCATTATTTTTTTTAAAAGGTAAAATTTTTTTAAAATTTTCTTATAAAAATAATTTAAATTGTTTTTATTTTTTAAAAAACATGTTTTTCGGAGAAAACATATTTTCGGCTGAGGGGAGAAAATAGGTTGGATTTTCTTAAACAATTTCATATTGATCATAAGTAACAAAGAGTTGAAAAATAGAACCAATAAATTAATATATCATGAAATTCTGTATGATACTAAAAATCATTTTATTTTGTGAGAGATTGATCATATTATTTCCTCAATGGAAGTATAATCATAAACAATCCCGATAAATAATGAGATTATAGCAATAAAATCAAACTACTTTGGTAACATTGAATCATAATCCCCATGAGATAAAAAAATAAATTAAGCTTAAAATATCAATAAAATAATAATATTAATGATAAAATATTTCAAAAGATAGTATATACACCTTGTAAAAGAATATATGTTCATATCATATCATGTGTCTCAAAGAGGAAAAATTGAGAAAAAATTACTTTTCAGATTCTGTAAATTTTGAACCATAAACCCAATGAAAGAGAGTTCATATAATTAATATTTTAATATAAATGAATTTATTTATATTAATTATATATTACCCTTATTGTCTGTGTATACACCACAAATAATAAACTGGAGGTGAATATGGCATAATTCTAGAAAAAATAAAAGTGATACCAGAAATCCACTTAATACTTGAGTATCATTTGAATCATGAGATCTATGAAATAATAGAATCAATAGAAACATTTTATATCATTAAATAAGTATATTTAATTATATAAACTTTCATATTTCAGTATATATACCACACATAATGAATAAGTGGTGAATATAACATATATCTCATAGAAATAAAAGTGAGACAAGAAAACCCTTACCTTAAGTATTGAATTTCCTTGTACACATTCAAAAATATATTATAATAAAAATAATTTTATTAATAATTTAAAACAAAACCGTATTATTTTATTTCATACCACATATGATTTTATCCTGACTTTATATTACCCATTTATTAATAAATTCATGTTACATTTACATTTCAGGTAATAACCCCTTATTTTTTTGAATATATTTTTACTTGACAGTGATTTAATTATTTAGATATTGTAAAAAAATGATACAAATATCTTATATATTCATTATATAAATATTTATAATAATATATTAATGAGATAATTTTTAAATGAAATATACTGTTCTTGGAGATGATAGGTTGTATGTAAGGATGAACATTCATTCTATTTTAATGTTGTATTTTGAATAAATAAAATAAAATAAAATATATATTATATTTAATTTATCATTATTATTTCATATTTATCAAAAACTATTATCAAATCTATTCTTATAACATTCCATGTAATGTGTGAACGAATCACATCGCTCAAGGGAGGTGGTAGTCCAAACATCCACAAATGAAGTTATCATATTTCAAAAATATGTAAATCATGATGGTATGTGTAATATAATAACTATATAATAATAAACGAAACAATAAATATAATATATATCATATAAAAATATTAGTCCCATAATTTTTCCCATACTTTAATGGTGGTAATGTAAGAACAAACGTTATTTGTTCGTGAGGCGGTAGTCTGCCTTACACATGCTTGATGATTGCATATCTCATTGGATGGAATTGTGTGAAGGTGTAGATCATAAAATTAACATAAATAATAAAATTATATTTAGGAGACATATTTTATTTTAAATTAATTGAGTAATATCTATCAAAGGGTTCTAGAAATAAAGATAAAAATGTTTTTTGATTAACATTACCTCTTCATCGAGTATCTTCTTTTGGTTGTCACCAAAAGACATCATAGGGTTGGTTTCATCCTAAAGTGATGCCTCTATAAATATCGTAGGGATGTTGGGATATTATTTGGGTATAATTAGGATTATCCAAAAGGATTTATATATGTCAATAATTGATGGGGTTTAGTTCACATTTATATTGGAGGATGATATACATTCTTGTAAATTCAAAACGGTAAACACTATTTAGGGGTCTATCATGAATCATGTGACTCCAATAATTGTACATATTCTATAAAGGTTGTTATATGGTCGAAATATGTCCCGATACTGGGTTTTGGACATGTTTTTAGGTCATTTTATATCCTCATGATTACGTTTAATCACTTAGTAAACTCGCTTTTCTCATAATCGTTGTAATTAGATTTATATGTTTTTACTAATACTATTTGGTCAAAAATTAAGTTTAACATAATATAAATTATAATGAATGGAAATAAACATTGAATCCATTTTCCAAATTAAAATCTCTAATGTGGTAGAAATTAGTTTACAAATAATCTCGCAGATGCGACAAACCAACAGGTTTTTTTAAGTTAATGTATTCAAAAGTTTGAAATATTTTTATATACCATTTCAATGTGAAAATTATTACAATGAATTAAATTATATTAATAGTTATATAATTAAAATAAATATAATTTTAATCCTATTAAAAATAAAATTTAACTGCATAAATAAATTAAACAAAAATGCAATTTTCAATTAAAATTCAGCCATTTTACTATTCATCAAAAAACAAAACTTAGAAGAATACCAAAAAAACACCCAAAGTAAATATTGATATTTTGATTTTCAAAATTCAGTTTATTTTTTCAAAAAAAAAATTATTATGGTTTCAAATATTAGTTCTAAAATTATATATATATTAAATGTTTGTAAAACTTCCTTTTATAATAATAATACTTTTTATACCGAAAAATGGATTTGTTCTTATTTAATACCAATCATAATATTTGGATAAATGTAAAAATATTTGGATGAATTTATAATATATAAAAATCTATTAATGTCTCCAACCAATTGGTATGAATTTAATTTATTAATTAAAAATTCCATTTTTGGGAATATAATAGCTTTTTCATAAAAACAAATCTTTTATATTGAATTGGTTTTTATTTTAATTTATAATTAATTAATAACCAACTAATTGATTTTTTAATCATGTGTAAACCATAGTTTCACAATTTAGTTAATATTATTCATATATTTCTTTCCACCGAGTATGTGATAACTATAATAATATTTTAATATTATTATCAATATTATGGTTTAGTTCAGTAAACCTCTGTTACGTCTGTAATGAAAGCTATAAAAGGAACTAAAAATTGAGTTTAACAAAAGAGCAACATAATGTTTCATGTAGTGAAAGCCTAAATTTGTGGTACATATAAATAAATATTTACTTGGTGTAGCGTGTAATGAAATCCATTAATGAATTTTAATTTATTCGAAAACAATAATTCATAAAAACTAATGGTGTTACATTTTATTTCTTTAAAATGAATTTATTACTAAGAATTATTCTTGGGAATAAGTCTGTTAATAGGAAAATACTCTTTTCATAGGAATCCAAATAAAAAATGAATTCTAAAACACACTTTTAAAAGGGAATGCTCTAATATTAATTGTTTCCAAAGTAACTCAAAATTAGGTTTCTACAACAGAGAACACATGTGGAAGGTGAAAAAATATACATAAAAGGGGAAAATAATAATCAAATACTAATGGAGATTCATAGAGAAAATTTATCACCAGAAGTGGGGGATCTAGAGAAATATAACAATAAGAAACCAATAAATATATGATGATCCACGGGACCATTTGATTCATCAGAAATAAAGTTACCAGGATAACCCTTTTTTGTTTCAAGATCCGTTTCATAGATTTTAGGAATTTTTAACAAGAATATAGACTAATTTTATTTAATTCCATTCCATATGCACAATCTTATCCTTTTGTTGTTCCTTGATCAATTCCCTATTTATCTATCACTCTATAAAATGAAGCTGAAATTTTCATTCACGAAGAACTAGCAGATCAAGAGATCCATAAATATAATGATAAGTCATTCCAAATATCTTTAGTTAACATCATTATAAAATGGTAATCATAGGTCATCCAATATTTATAAACCCTCAAATAGAAAGATAATGATTTGGTCTCTAAAACCACATCTAATGTTTAACTTAAACCATTCAATAAAGTCTTATCTTGGTAACCCATTTGACCGATGAAAATCTAACACATTATAAATAAGGTCACAAAATTTCTGAAAGTCATCTTGATATTGATACAATATATATTATAAAGTAGATCCTACTTTCCACATACCATACTTGTGAATACCATCACCATGCACTCTCTTGAAACATAGTAATTACCTGTATTTCTATAAATCCATATAGAAAGTATGAATACTTCCTTATTCCAAGGAGTATTGATTATATTCATTCAATCCAAAAATTCTATAAACTTAATCAATGATAGGATAAAACACTTTTCCAATATATCATTTATCGGTTATGAGGTCATAAAAACAATCCAATTTACATTATCCATATAATCATCTCTTTGTCCATACTAAATATCATTTTATCATCCTTTAATGAATGTTATGGTTTATATTACCTTAATTTAACCTTTAAATTAAATACATTTTATAGGTAATCAGTATCATATAATATTTTATTGAAAAATTTTAAATAAAAACATGTCCAAAGAATCCTAATATACTTTCTGATTCATATAACATAACCCACGAATACAAATACATTAATACTTAGATCATTCCACCCTTAATTAAACCTTTAAAAAAGATTAATTATATTATTTGATAATAAAATTTTCCTAAAATATGAAATATAAATCATGTATACTCACTTTAATCATGGTTAAAGATAATAATATTAAAAAAACATAACATTCATATGTCAATCATGACTTATTCATCATCAGAAGAAAGACCATTACTCGCACAACTTTGAATATTTCTATCATGAGATTTCCACTAAGAAATTTAATTTAATAATCTTCATACATTACACATTAAAATAAATTGAAAGTCAATGATACATTAGGGAGTCCATTATTCTCATCCATTTCATTAACTAAACTTATCATTTTCCCATTATTGTTACATTATTTGTTTCCTTCAATTCAAAATTACTATATATTCCCCAATGAAATTTACTTGGATTATGTATACATGGATTTAATTTCCTGGGAACCATTCTTTCAATAATTTATTTAAATTATAGGAAATCTTCTTAAACATTGAAAAATTCATATAATTATTCTTATAGACACCCCAAGACATACCCATAGAAATATCTATTGGGATCTTCCTAATGTTTTCTCATCCCTATTTGAAATGGTTGAGTAAACCATTCCTTTGATACCAAATATAGTGACCTAGGATTAACATACATGGATATTACATCCTTTTAGATGAATATTTATAAAATTGATAAAGTACATGCCTGGGGATCATATTAGTTTATTGTCTTCTGAAATGGGGAACACATTTTTCTAATTTGGTGAAATATCTTAGATATATCTCGTAATGACCTTCATATTTTATTAATTATAATTAAAAAAATTATTTATAAGATAGGGAAAGGAATAACAATAAATAGTGAGATATGAATCTTAGTAATGCTAAACATGAGGGATAAATAACCATAAAATGATATTAAGGGAATGAGAACATGAGCATAACATTCGAATATGATACCCTAAAAATCAAAGACCATAATCATGAGTCATGGCATAAAGATTGGTTTTTCATAAGACATGAATAAAATGGAAATAAATATTATAATACATGATATAATAATATAGGAATGATTAATGGAATTTTATAATACTCATAAGTATAAAAAATATTATGTCAAGGATACCTTCCATGACCTTAATCACATGATTGGGTTGGGATAATCACACATGTACCTACATTGAGATTGGGGTGTCCTCCCATGTATCATCTTATTTCAATATTGGTATTCCCTCACGTGGACCCTATTATTATGTGATTCATATTCCCTATAGATTTCCATTTTTTTACAGGTATGGGTTTCCCCCATGTGTACCCTCCTGTAATGGTCTTGGGATTCCCTCCAATGTAACCTATTGCTGTAGGATTTGGATTCCCTCATGTGCACCATTTTTTTGGGGCTGAGATCCACTCCCTTATACACTATTGTATGGGCTTGGGGTTCCCTCATGTATAACATTTGATCTCATATAGAATTTACCATTTCCTAATGCATTGGAGGGATATATAGGTTCCACCTATCACATATGGAAATCATACATACATGTTCCAAAAGTTGATAACAGATTATTCATATAATGACGCATAAAAGGGATGAGTTTCATAATTATAATATCATAACCTATAAAATGAAATGTGTATCATAGAAATTTCATCATAACATAACCTATGAAAGATATGTAGGTTTCATAATAATTTCATAATAAAATAAATTGTGAGTGGAAGAAGGTTTAACAAGTATTTTTTTAGTTGATAACCCATGGAAGAAAGATATGTTTCTTAAAAAAACACATCATATTAAATAAAAATCATTAAAATAAATATTTATAATAGGTTACTTAGATTATATTCTTTATAATTCATCATTAAACCCAATAGGTTTCTTCTTAGATGGAAACTAATTTTGAAAGATAATATTAAACCATTTTTGAGAAAAGAATCCTTTATGCTTAAAAATTATTTTTTAAAAACATATTTGAAAAAATTAATTAAAAAATATATTAAAACAAAGAATTTATATAATATTATGGAAAAGTATTTATTTAAAAAATACCTTTCTAATCTTTAAAAAGAATATTCAAGGAAAGGATGGCCATGGCAGCATATAAATCTATATATACAGAACATTCCATTCGGACCACAAAATGTTTAAAAAAGTTATTTGATCTAATATTAAGAAGAATAATACTATTAAAAACCATTTAAGGTAAAATATTTTTATAAATATTTTTTAAAAATCAGAGTACAAATTTTTTAATTTTTTATTGAAAACTATTTTTGGTAGAAATCAGATTTCCGACAAAAGTGAGAAATAAGGTCTTATTTTGTTAAAAACTTTTTCTTAATCTACATAAGTACCAAAGAGGGGAAAATGTTTCCAGTACATGAATATATAATGAATATATATACTATAAGAAAATTCATGATATTTCTTGAGATATGGATCAAAATATTTTATCAATGGAAGTATAATATTAAATAATCCTAATAAACGATGAGATTGTAACAACATTCTCTTACCACTTGGGTAACATTGATTCATAATACCCATAAGTTAATAAAAATACATGAAGCATAAAATATAATGAACCTAAAGATATTCGTGATACAATATTTCAATGTTAAGTAAATAAAAAAAGAATAATGGTTTATAAGATATCATGTATCTTAAAGAAGGAAAATTAGGACAAAATTACCTTACATATTTAGTAACTTTGGAACTTTAGAACCCCTTTTTTGAGAGTTCCTAAAATGGGTTTGTAAATAAAAATAATTTTAAGGATAATAATAATAGAATAAATTCATGTTATGTATATACACCAGACAAAAGAAACGGGTGGTGAATGCATCATGAGTCTCACAAAAATAAATGTGATATAAGAAATCCCCTTTATACATGAGTAACTTTTGATTCATGAAATCCATGAAAGTATAAAATCAATTGAAACTATTTATATCTTTTAACGCATTAATTTTATGATATAACATGTCATAGGTCAGTATATATTCCACAAAACAATAACAACTACTTAATAGATCATATATCTCAAAGAAATAAAAGTGAGATGAAAAAACCCTTACCTTAATTCTTGAATATCTTCATAAATTATCACTCCTTCTGTAAATGAAATACACTATTCATGGAGATGGTTGGTTGTAAGTATGTGCGAATGTTGTTCTCATTTTATTATCGTAATTTATCTAAAGAACATTAAATGATATATATATATAATTATCATATTTTAATTATGGTTTTTATTTAATTTTTATCAGTAATGTTCATTAAATACATCATTAATACATTCTATGTAATGCATGAATGAATCACATCGCTTTGAGGAGGTAGTAGTCCACACGTTCTCAAACGAAGTTATGTTATTCCCAAAAAATAGAAAACAACGAAGATATGTGTTATATAATAATTAAATTAGAATAATGAAATTATAAATATAATATTTCTTATAGAAATATAATTTAAATTATTATTAAAAGCCTTGAAATGTTGTAATGGATGAACAAATTACTTCAGTTTGTGAGGCAGTAGTCCGCCGTACACAAGAATGATGATTGTGTGTCCTATTTGATGGAAGTGTGTGAAGATGTAGGTAATTATAATTACATAAATAAAATTTTATAATTCTTTTGAAAACTAATTTATAATATAATAATTTAATATGAAAAATTTATGTGATGGAGGAAGAAATAAAATGAATGTGCTGGTTGAAGAAAATTATATATTCTTTAGGTAAATCTTTTTAGTTTTCACAAAAGGTATTCATCGATTTGATTTATTTAGAAATAGAGGATTATAGGATGAGATGATATAATTTGGGAGTTTATATTTGGTGTTCTTGGATGAAACATATTTCTTGATAGGTTTGAATAAGCTAGGGGGTGGAGGGCCCTTTTTCAGTGGTGGTAGAGTGGCATTCTTATAAAAACAAAAAGGTAAACACTATTGAGAGATCTCCCTTACATCATGCTCATATAATAAAAATCAGTTTTTGGAAAAGAGGGTAAATCTTATAAATATATCTATATAATTGGGATTTACATGTTTTTTTGTCATTTTGTCCCTTATGTTAATGTTTAGTCCCTTGGGAAACCTATTTTTCTCTTAGTAGCAGTAATTAATTTTATGTTTTCACTAAAATATTTTGATTAGAAATTAATTTTAAATTATCCTATAAAAATATTAAGATCATTAAAAAAATTAATCCATTTTTCAAAATTAATATCACATAATCTTCATAAATTAATGTAAAAATAATAGCGTAGTTGGGACAAAAGTAATAGTTTTTTTAAAGTGAACATGTTCAAAAGGATGGAATGTTTTTATATCCAATTTCAATGTGAATAATTTTCCAATGACATATATTTTATTAATATATTTATAATTTATGTAAATAAACTTTAATGTAAATTTAATTATTAATTTTTGTATATATCTAAATTAGATATAAATGTATTTTTCAATATATTTTAAGTTTTTCACTATTTATCAAAAAGTAAAACTTCTAAAAAAATTACCAAAATATAACACAATGTAATTTTTTTTATAAAAAATATAAAAAATAAAGTTTATTTCTTTCAAATAAAAAATTTAAACCCTTGAAAATTTTATTTTTGAATAAATCATCCATTAATAGGTGGTAAACCCGCCTTTAAGATTAATAAAAGTATTTATACCTAAAACTAGATTTATTTTTATTTTATAAATGTAAAATTATTTGATGTGTGTAAAAACAATTTTTTGAATTTATAATAAGCTAATTTATTTATTATATGTCATGAAAAAAAATTAATTTAATTTATTAAGTTTAAAATCTATTGTGGGAATAAATTTGTTTTTTCTTAAGAAAATATCCTTTATATTCAATTGGTTTTTATTTTTATTTCTAAATAATTGATAAATAGAATAATAATTTTATAAATTAAATTAAATCTTATATTTATAATTTAGATAATATCATTCATATATTCCATTCCAATAACTAAGTGATAACTATAACTATATTTTAATAAAAATATTTATAATATATTATAGTTTTGTAAAACACATTCATATGGGTAATGAAATATATTAAAGGAACGTGATAATATGTGTAACACATGTCAAACATAGTGTTGTGTGTTGTAAAGGCCTAAATCAGTGATATATATATATATATATATATTAAATAGGTGTAGATTAAAATGAAATGTATTAATGAAATTTAATTTATCTGGAAAAAATAATTCATAAAAATGTAAGGTGTTAAAATCTATACAATAATTTTGAAATTCTTAGGTCATCGTTCTCTAGAAACCACTAATGAGATTTAGCTTATTCATGTCGAAATATTTTTTCCTAGTATAAATTTATCTCACTTGTAATTATTCCATATGTATAGGTATTTCGAACTGAGCTAAAAAAAATAAGAAACATTATTTTACAATGTATTCAGTTTTCTTGTTTGTCCACATAGTTTTTGAGAAATTGTTTTCATGCAACCATAATAGTTTGGTTTTATCTTGGATTGATTTTACATTCTATTCAATCTTCCCTCCATTGATACTGAAAACCATATCATATCTTAAAGAATACATTTAATTATCATGGAATATAATTGAATGAAATCCTCGGATGAGAATCTGTAACACCCATGATTTAATTGTAGCAAGTAAACGTTTATTTCTAAAGAAACAATAGTATAACAAACATAACCCTATTTAATAATATGATTAAAATAATTTCTTAAAATTTACAATTTTATATTTAAAAATGATATATATTTTTATCTTGGAATTAAAAAATTACTTTTGGATGAATGTTTTGTATTATTCATGAATGATTAATTTTATTATGAATAGTAAAAAAATAATGATTTTTCAGAAAAATGTATTTTTCATTAAAGTATTTAAAAAGTACCATTAAAATTTGAATTTATTTTAAAATTTAATTAGTTAATTTTTATTCATAATAGTCCAATTAATGTTACTAGAATAAATATTATTCTAATTTTTGGTATAGAAACATTTTTATACTTAAAAATACATTTTCAGGAAAACCATTCTTCATCACATTTTGGAAAATTATATAAAAATAAATTTCCTCCAATTATAGGTGTTTAATCATATAAAATGGTTTAAATATTTATAATCATAATAATTAATATTATTTAATAATTTAAAAATAATTTTTTGTGAGAATGAAAAGTAACCATGATAAATATTTGTCACCTCAGTTAAGGATAAATTGGGTTAAAAGTGTTCAAAATAACGGGACAGGCCTTCAAGATAGCATAAAAACGTTCTTGAACTACTTTTTTGAAATTATTTATAAATTAAATATATATATTTTTTAAATATAAATCATTTTGGATTCATTTTATTTTAATAACACATTATTATATTTTAATATTCTGTAAAATTCAATGAGTTTCCTCTCCCACACTTTTAAAAGGACACCAACTCACCTATATTACTCACACATAATGTGCCTATTAGTTGGGAACATATCTATCCAAATCCATTTCTAAAATTCTAGACCATGTATTAGATGTATTTGTTTGATAATAATACTATCCTATGAAGGATTTAGGTATAAATGTAAGGAGGTTTCTCAAAGAAGTGGTATAGTACATAACTGGGTGTTTTTATGTTATTTACTCCTATACCACATTAAATTATTCTATAGTAATTATTATATAATTTCACATTTATATTCCATATAATAAAATTTCATTATGTTGGTGTAAATACCCGTACTATTATCTTTTCCATCTTACAGAAAATTAAAACATCACCTGTGTGTACGTATGGTCTATCATCTCCATGTAACATTCTAATTAATTTTTTGTCAGCACATTACATGGACGGTGATGAAGATGTAAATATTATATAGATATGATATTTATTACATAATAATTATTATTAAAATAAAATATATAATTTTCTTTATAAACCTTCCTCACATTAGGTCCCGACCACTCCCTCAAAAGATTCAACTAATGGGCTAGTAATGAAGAAAGGGAGTTAATGACCCCTGTGTCCCACCTCCAGTATGCCCTGGGTTAGTGACTAGAACTAAGGGTATGAAGATCTATTAAAATGGGAGGTATTACCCATTATAAGAAAATAGGATTGGGAGATGGAATAAATCAACCGCAAACAACTCCATGACATAATATTAAATAAATCCAACAACCCTATAATGCATTTATAAATCAAAACTAACACATATAAAGTCTCCAAATGAAGAAAAAAAAAATTACAACATAATTTTGTGACATAGAAGTAGCTCTACAGGTTCGAAATTTTAATTTTCTACATGGTCCAAAAATTTCTCGAGGAATCTTGAACATATTTGTTTTATACGTAGGGTGAGATACATGTATACTCAGTAGGGAACCCAAAATCCCTTATGAAAATGTGAAAAGAGAATACTAATGCATCAATGTAAAAAAAAAGAACAAAAAAAACATAAATAGTTATCATAATAAATAACCCAACCACACCAAAGTCCACTCAACAAATAATTCATCCAAGTAATATCATTTATTATAAATCACATCGATGATTGGGTACCCTTCACAACTTTACCAAAGATTAGCATCACTCACCATAATGGAAAATTTCATGGTAGTACCACCTCTTCCAAATATACAACATCAAATACCACATTCACATACCAAGGCCTCACAACACATCCCAATAGAACACACCTGGGGTCCCACAACACAACCAACCCAACACACCTAGGCCTCACAACACATCCCACCTGCACGAAACTGAGCCTCACAACACATCCCACATGCACAACATTGGGCCTCAAAACACATCCCACCACTCAAACATGGTCTTCACAATGCATCACATTTCATCTCGATAACAGTTAGGACATCACATCCTAAGTCATCCTGAAGATACCATGGACATCACATTACAACACATCGAAAAAATGCATGGTACATCACATCACAACTCATCCCAAAGGCATATTGGATACCACATCACATCCACAATCAAATTCACTAACTCACATACATACATCATTACATGTGAAATTCCTATATCTCATGAAAGAGGGAGCATGTAAGAGTGGGTTTCTTCCATCCATCATCTCATTGGTATGTTTCAAAAAGACACCCCCTATATGAAAATGTAGGTGTTTGGAACGTAGTTCTCATCATGGGTGGGGTGTGTATAAAAATCACAATAATATAAAATTTATATACATATAGGTATTCAAAACACAAGACCATCATATGGGTTTATAACAATAACAATACATCTCATAGAATCCACACAATCACTTCCACCTCTAAATGAAAAAACACACAATCAAAACACAATCCACAATTAGTTTTCTATATTTAAGCCATATTCTAGAGTCTCTATTTTATCAATAATTTCCACATTATCATCCAATTTTATTTTTTGTAATAAAAAATCATTGGAAACCCCATTTCATTTATAAAGACACCTTATTTCATATTACTAACCCTTTTGTTTATATATAAACAATAACCAATTAATAAACACATCCCATCATAAAATTCATCATTAAATATACCAATTTGAAATTATTAATATGAAGTAATAATTCCATTAATACATGGGTAGATATAATAGAATAATCTACAAATAATATGAACAACACCGTATCCCAACATCAACGTCTATATCAATTTTGAACTATATCATGTTTCACCTTACAACCACATCCATTTTTCACAGCCTTACTGCATAATCATCCACACCCATCAAAACCCATAAATAAAACCACATTTGATCATTTCAGCCTCATTACATAAGACATCACATCCATCAACCCAACATATCACAAAAAAATCATATTATATATATCATATCACTGGAGCCAACCCACATCACACAATCGTGTCCCCAAGCATGTTACACCACATAATAGAGAAAAATATACTTTTAGATTTAGCATGTAATCCCTTGTTCAATTTCACTTAATTTTGGGGGTTATCATAGAAATTTAATAATCATAGTGCATTAATTTATTTTTACCGAATGTAAGTGGTTGGAAAATTATATAATAAGTGATGTTAACAGACACATAACATGAATGTATTCCACAACCCATGAGATAGTGCACAAAAAAGTCCCCCAATGAGTTGGGACCAAACTCATGATAAAGGGGATGAAGGTTTCAAGAGTTTTCTTTTGTTGTCAATGTTGGTTTTGAAGAAAATAAATCACCTCAATTTTATTGGGAAACAATTGTTTTGGATTTTGTTTTGAACTAATCGGATCCATGTTTTCTAAAAATTGGACTATTGATTTCAGAATGTTTGTTCTCAGGATGGAAGGAAAGAAAGAAACTTGAGTGAATTTAATATTATGATGATTTCTGATATAATTGTGATGATGATTTTCGGATTTGTATTTCCTAGAAGTCATCAGTTGTATTGAGGACTTGTGATGCAATCTTGATAGAAGAAAGTGGGAGTGAAATAAGGGGTACCAATTTTTTTCAAAAGAATCGGAAAACAATCGTAATCAGATTTATCATATCCAAATGGCAGAGAGAATGATGTGGTAACAATTTTTTTTCAAAACAATCATATCCAGATTGATGAGGCAGTGCTGATTGTTTTTTAAAATAATTGTATCTAGATTAAAGAGGAGTTAGTGATTTTTTTTCAAAACAATAATATATAGAGTGTATTGATTGTATTTAAAAATAATTAGATTCCATGTGTAAGTAAAATATATAGTGTTGATTTGTGTTTAGGTGGTGCCGATAAAAAGTGGTGCTGATAGAATTGGTCATTCTGATTGAATAGGTGTTATTGATGAAAGATGGTGATGATAAAAGGTGGTGCTATTGAAAAGTGGTGTCAATTGGAAGGGGCCGTTGATAGAAGATTAAAATATGGTGCATATTGTTTCTCAAAATTATTGTATCTGGGTGAAAGTGAAAGAATTGACATGGTACTGATCATAGATCATCATTATCAGATTATATTGTATCTTATCATGGAAGATCATTATTTTCATTTTGTATTTGATCATAACCAGAAATTATTATACACAGAATGATTGTACCCAAAAATTGTAACCAACAATTTTAACAAGAATGATCATATCAAGAATGATCATATCTAGAATGATCATAACCAGCATGATCGTAACCAGAATGATCGTAACTAGAAATGATTGTATTCATGATGATTTTATCAAGACTATGCGTATTCAGAAAAGATCATGCCTGTGGTGAAATGAAAATAAAGAATCAGGAATGGAGGTAAAGTTACAATGCCTTCCAATTGAATTAAGATGATGATAAATCTGATCCTCATTGAATTCAAATTCATGGCAAAAGTCATGATTTAAGCACTGATTTTTGAATGAAGTATTGTTTATCAAGAGGTTAAATATAAAAGTAAATAAAAGATGATTTCTCAATGATTTTTCAAGGGGGTTCCGAAATTTCAAATACAATATGTTGATTAAAATCAATTTTAAGAATCGTATTCAGTAATCTGCAAGAGGAATTAGACATATTTGATCTGACCCATGTACTATTAACAATTTATAATGGTCTCATCAATTGAAATAGGAGTCTATATAAGAGGTGAATATTTTGGAACTTTCAAGAAGAATCAAGAAGCATTGATGAAGTCATAATTGCTCTGAGATTTCTGGAGAAACATCAATTAGGGTGAATTTAAGTGAACGATAAAGCATTTTCAGATTTTAGCCTAAACTTGTTGTGGGTCACCTATTAAAGGGAAACATGTACATTGTGATTTGAGAACTCTTTTAGTGTTCAATATAGAAAAGAGAGAAGCTTTGGGTTTCTAGATATAAGAAGAGATCAATTCTGTTCGGATTGATAATTATTTTGGGTGGTGCCAATTCATACAGATTCTATTCAGCTTGATAATTGTTTTCAAGAATTATTGTGGTGCCGATTCTACTTTATTATATTCTATTAAAAAATAAGACTAGGATTATTGTTTAAAAAAAATCAGAATCGGAGGAATCAGACTGAGAAAAGATTAGACTTGTTGATTCATAACAAATTCCAGGTGGTTATTACATTTCTACTGGGTAAGGAATTGATTAATTTTATTACAATTTTAATACATTTGTTGAATTGAAAAGAAGCGAAGGTAACATGAGTTGTTACCAAACATTTTTATTACCCCTATTGTGATACGAGGATGCACACACACTAGTTTTATTGGTTCATAGTGATACAAGAGTGAAAGGGTACATTCTACTCGTTGTAATACAAGGATTTATTTCTAGTGAATTTTATGGTATTGTATCATTTCCAAACCATACCAAGGACGTAACTATTATTATTGAATAGTGAAAATTGTAAAACTTTATGTTCCTTTGGATGTGTGTTGAATTTTTTCTCAGTAGGGAATTTGAATCCATAACAGAAGGCAAAGGTTGTTTCAATTGAAAAGAAACGTAAAACAAAAAGTGTATCATTGAATCAACCCTCCCCCTCTCAGTGATACGATACTCCAACTGGGCTCTTTAAATTGTTATTAGATGGAGGATCCCTTAATTATTCTTTGCTGATAGAGAATGTGAACTTTGTGAATAGTAAAGGTATTACACACTTAGATGGAATGAACTATCATATCTGGAAATATAAATTTTTTCCATATCTTATGTATATCAGTTATGATGTTCTTGAAGCTACAACATTTGAGTTTCCTCCCATTGATGATAGTGATCCACATACACCTATTGACAAGATGTTTCATGAGATTAATGTAAGGGCCATTAATTCTATATTAAAATCACTTTTTGAATTTTAATTTTTGATAGTGAAAGGTGTTTCCATAGCTAAAGGTATATGGGGTAAATTGAAAAACATATACAAAGGCAATACAAATCTGAAAAAGGAAATGTTACAAATATATTGATTAAAGTATGAAGATTTGAAGATGGGTGAGAATGAATCTATTGGGGAATTATTTACTAGGGTGAATGACATTGTGAGTACTATCAAATTTCCTGGTGAAACGATGAATGAATCTACATTTTTTGAAAATATATTTAGAATCCTACCTGAGAAACTCATTGAAAAATTTTCTTCATAAGAAGATAGAGATCCTGAAACATTATCTCTTGATGGTTTATATAGTACCCATAAATCATATGAAATGAGAAGAGAGAATTATATTAATAGAAAAAAATGGTTGATAGAGAAATTTCTTTCAAGTCTATGATGAAGGAAAGGTCAATTAAGATTGTTATTAAAGATGCAACTGGTGATTCTGACTCTGAAAATTAGGTATGTAAAAATATCAAAGAAATTCTATACTTGTTTTCTATTACTGTGAAAAGAGGTACAAGGAAATACAAATGGAAACTACCCTTGAAATGTTTTGAATGTGGGGGTGTTAGTCACTTTTTGAAAAATTTTCCTCGAAGAAAGAAAGAATAGGATAGAGATATTAAAGAAAGATATAAAAGAAGATCTTGGAAGAGGAAGGGAGAAAAACGAAAAGAAAAGAAATTCTTCAAATAAAAAAGAATAAGTTTCTTGTCCAAATCTGATGAAGAAGAAGGGATTGATTCTGAATCCGAAAAATCCATTGATTATGGTAATGAAAATATTTCCATTAAAATAGTGAATGATGAAAAATTAAAAATTAGTAGTTCTATTGAAGAAGAAACTCAGCATGAAATTAATTTGAATGAAGAGTTGAAAGAATATATGAGAAAGATCATAACGCTTGAAAAGAAAAACAAAAAGTTGGAATATGAATGCTCATAAAGCCATGTATGTTTTTCTGGTGAGAGAGAAAAACTTGTTATATATATTAACAATTGGATGAAGTATTTTGATGATGATAATAATCGTAATGTAAATTTAGAATTAAACTAAATGAAAAAAAACAAGAGTTGGAACTTGTCCAATAAAAATGCTCTGAATCTGAAAAGAAAATTATATGTTTCTAAAACTCTATCACTGAATTTGATGAATGTTAGTGTAATGAGAAACTTTAGTAGGTAAAAAAAAAGATACCATCAAAGGTTGAGAAGAATAATGGAACTGTGTCTAAAAAAAGAATCTTGGTAAAGTTATGTATGTGTTCAAAGTGAAGAATTTAAAAGTTACAAAATGTTCTATTTCTGAAAAGGTTTATCTAGATCCAGAAAAATTTGAAATACTTCTAATCCTATCAATCCTGAAATGAGGAAGAATAATCCAATTGAATGTGAAAATAAGATGGTTGATAAATATTTTCACAATTATGATCAGTATGGAGGTTTTAATGAAAAATACTCTTTCTATGGGTATTGTTGGTATTGCGTGGGATTTGGGAACACATCAAGTATGTATTGGTCCATTGAACAACATTACTATTATCCCACATTTTATGAAAGGAAGAGATTTAGGGGGAATCAATAACTATAACTAAATAAAAATTAGATGATTTTTTAAGAAATTTGAAATGAATGAGGTGAATATTTCCCTTAGATACTATTTGTGAAATATGGGGAAATCCTATAAACCTTGCAAAAGGACTTATTGTTTTGTTACCAACTCAGAAAAAGATTCTAAATGCTCAAAATTTGAAGGTGAAGAATGAAAATAATAGAGAAAAGGTTCTTATTGTTGAAACATCATTAAAATCCATGAATGGAGTACCACCCTAGATACTTAATAGCGGGTTTTCTTCCCACATTACAGGAGACATGAAATTTTTGAAGGATGTGATAGAATATAAAGAAGGAAAAATGAAATTTGGAAATGATGAATCATTTAAAATCAAAGGTGTTGGGTCAGTCATTATTGGAAAAGAAAAGATAAAATTTAGGAAAATATTGTATATTGATGGGTTGAAACACAAACTGATAAGTGTCTCAAAATTGGGTGATGATGGTAAACATGTTATCTTCAAGAAAGATGGATCTGTTGTAAGGATTAAAGATGATGGAAAGATTATTACAAGAGGCCAACATATGAAAGGAAATATGTTTCAGGGTGGTGATTCAGAAAACTCTTGTTACACAAGTATGGTGGAAGAGAATCAGTTATGGCATAAATTTCTTAGAAATATGTGTCATAGAAACACAAGAAAGTTATCTAAAAGAGACAGTGTTCGAGACATTCCTAATTTTCCAAGAATAAGAGATTGGTGTTGCCATACCTACCTGAAAGAAAAAATTATAAATGTTGTGCATTATAAATTTAATATTTGTTCAAAACAACCCCTAGAGAGGATTCTTTCCGATATATGTGGGACAATAAGAAAAAAAATCAACACATGGAGATAAGTACATTATTATATTCATTGATGATTTTACTAGCTTTACTTGTGTTATGTACAAGAATCAAAAATCCGACGCTTTGAATATGTTTAGAAGTTTCAGAAGAAAATATATGAAAGAATGTGAGTATTTTGTAATGAAGATGAGAACTGATAATGGTGTTTAATACTTAAGGGAAGCGTTTGAAGTATATCTTGAGAATCATGGAATTTGGTATGAGTATAGCTATCCATACACTCTACAACAAAATGGGGTTATTGAAAAAAATAATATATGCCTGGTGGAAATGGGAAGAACCATGTTACGTGAGCCTATCCTTTCTCATTAGTTTTGGAAGAAATACATGAGTACTTATATGTATATTCAAAACTATTGTTTCTATAGGCCTCAATCAGGTATGACTCCCTATGAATTGTTTTATGGAAAGTGTCCATGTTTGATGCACTGTAGAGTTTTCAGGAGTCCTTTTCTTAAAAAACTGTGGAAACTATGCTAATTCTTAGGAGAAAGGTGAGGATGGAATATTTCTTGGATATTCTATGAAATAAATAGGGTACAGATGCTTCAACAAAGAAAAAAAGAATCATTTATTGAGTTGATGTAAAAGTGATTGAAGTATCTGTGAAATAAATACATGTTCAGGAAGACAATAAAGTTAAGCACGTTGAAGAAGGTAATTCTGATAATGATACAAACTATTGTAATCCTAATAATTCTGAATAATCAAACTCAACTATTTCTAGTGAAGTGGAAAACAATCGAAAATCTTATCCAAGGGTGAGGAAACCTGTAGAAGTACAGAATATAATTGGGGATCAACATCATAATTCTCAAAAAAGAAGAACAACCAATTCTCTTACACATGATTCATTGTATTAAAAAGTGGAACCAAATGATGAGAAATAAGCTTTTGAGAATCTGTAAGAGGTTCAATCCATGAAAGAAGAATTTTATCATATTGAAAAGAATAATACATGGTAATGCATACCCAATCCTAAAAACAAAAACATCATTGGCACAAAATGGGTTTTCCGGATCAAGCAGAATGAAAATGGTAAAGATATAAGAAACAAAGGAAGATTGGTTTGAAAATGGAATTCATAGATTGAGATTATTGATTTTGATGAAACAATTCCTCTAGTGGAAAAACGTGAAACAATTAGAATATTTCTTTCAATTGATGCAAAAAGATTTGAAAAGATATCTCAAATGAATGTTAAATCTACATTCCTAAATGGTGTTATTTAAGAATAGATTTATATTGAACAACCTTATGGATTTGTTATTGGAAAATATGAAGGTTCTGTGAGAAGATTGAAAAAGGAATTATATAGCCTAAAACAAGCCCTAAGGGAATGGTATTCCAAATTGGTTACATGTATAAGAAAGATTAATTTTAACAAAGGAGGATTGGATAGAAAATATTTACATCAGTGAAAGTGAAGAGTATTCCCTCATTGTAATTTTTTATGTTAATGATGTTATCTTCTTTGGGAATGATGAAGGAAGCAGTGAAATATTTTATGAAGAAATGAATAATGTATTTGAAATGTCCATATTGAGATAAATGAAATACATTCTTGGTTTAAAAGTCTATCAAAAGAAAGAAAACATTTTTCTCTCCCAAGAAATGTATGCAAAATAACTTCTTAAGAGGTTTGGCATGGAAAATTCAAAACATTTTTCCACACCCATTTCAATGGGAAAAAAGACGAGTAAATATGGAGAAGGAAAATAAATGGATCAGAAAGTATATCAAAATCTGATTAGAAGTCTATTTTATTTGACTTCCTTAAGACCCAATATTGTTTATGATGTTACCTTATGTGAATGATTTCAAAGTGCTCCAAAATAATTACATATTATTTCTGGAAAAAAATTCTCAGATACATCAGAGGCATAATATAATTCCTAATTAGGTATCACAGCTCAGATAGTATTGATTTATTGTGGTATTCTGATGCAGTTTGGGCATGTAATATTGATGATAGAAGATCCATATCCGGTGGTGTATTATTTTTGGGAAATAATTGTGTTAGTCAGTATTCAATGAAAAAAATTCAATAACTATAAGTACGGCTGAAGCTAAGTCTGTTGTTCCTACTCATTCCACTACTCAACTAATGTGGATGTAAACAAAATTGGAATTTTACCTGTTGATGTAAATTTACCCTTACTCTGGGGTTGTGACAATCAATGTATAATCAATATCACCATAAATCCAGTGCAACATTCTCATTCAAAACATATTGATATCAAATATCATTTCATCAAAGAGCATGTGTGGAGGAATGAATTGATGTTGGAGTCTGCTCCAACATCAAAACAAGTTACAGATATTTTCACAAAACCTTCATCGAAGGAATCATTCTAAAAAATGAGGTTGAACATAGGTGTCCAATGTCATTCTTTTCAAGGTTGTGGTATGTGTATCTATCCCCTCCCTCATCTTACATTAGTAATATTTTTTAAAGGGGGTAATTGTTTTGTTTCTTAAATATATTGAAAAAATAGAGAGTTGTGGGTAAATTTTTAGTGTGTGAACTATTCTAATATTTTGTTGGAGTGGTTGTAGGAAACGAAATTGAGTTGTTTTCTTGGGAGATTTAATAAAAGACAGAGAAAGGAAATATATTTTTAGGATCAGTACTTGTGGATACCATGGTTTTTCAATTAATGATTATTATTTTCTACAACGAGTTAGCTCACGTAGTCTTAGAATTGTTGATATGTAATCCATTTCATGAGGTAAAATAGTTCAGTGAATTAGGAATCTTTGCTGAAAATAAAATCCAATGGGGGCGATTGTTGGGGAGAAGATGATGATAAAGGTGATGAAGGTTTCAATAGTTTTCTTTTGTTTTCAAGGATGGTTTTTAAGTAAATAAATCACCTCACTTTGATTTTGAAACAATTTTTTTGGGTTTTATTTGGAAAAAATCGGATCAATTATTTTTGACAATTTGACTCATTTATTCAGAAATTTTTTACTCAGGATGAGAAGGAAAGAAATAATCTTGAGTGAATGGAATGTTAAGAAACTTTCTACTTAATTATGATGATGCTATTATGATTTTTATTTCATATAAATCAAGAGTTGTATTGAAAACATGTGATGTAATATTGATAGAAGAAATGGGGAGTGAAAGAAGTGGTAGCAATTGTTTTTAAATATAGTGGGAAAAGAATAATATTTAGATTTATCATATCGAGATGGTAGAGAGAACGAAGTTGTACCAACTATTTTTCAAAAAAATCATATACAGATTGAAGAGGCAATGCTGATTTTTTTTTCAAAACAATTGTATCTATATTAAAGAGTTAGTGTTGATTAATTTTCAAAATGATTATATCCAACGTGTATTGATTATCTAGAAAAACAATTGGATATTATGCGGATGTAAAATGTCTAAGGATGATTTTTATTCATGTGGTGCCGATGAAATATGGTCCCGAAAGAAATTGGTGTTGTTGAAAATTGGCCTCGATTTGAAAGGGGTGTTGATAAAAAAGTATGAGATGGTTCTGATTGTTTCTCAAAATGACCGTATCTGGGTGAAAGTTAATGAATAGAAAAGGTACCGATCAAAGATCATAATTTTCATATTTTATTGTATCATATCTAGAAAGATCATTATTTTTAGATTGTATTTGATTGTAACCAGAACTTATTGTACCCATAATGATCCTACCATGAAATCGTAACCAACAATCATAACCAGAATGATCCTATCTAGAATGATCATATCTAGAATGATCATAACCAGGACGATTGTATCATGAAATGACCATATTCGGGATGATTATATCCAAACCATTTTAATTTGGAAATGATTAGCATGTGTTGAGATGAAAATAATGATGTTGGAATGGATGGAAAGTTACAACACTTTCCAATTGAAGTCAGATGATGCCAAATCTGATCCTCATTGATTTCAATGTCATTAAGGTATACATGATTCATGAAATCATTTTTGAATGATGTGTTGTTTCTCAAGAGTTTCAAGAGAAAGGAAAAGAAAATATTATTTCACAATGATTTTTCAAGGGGGAGCTGAATATTAAAATACACGATATTGATTCAAATCAGTTCTGAGAATTGTATTCAGAAACAGGTATAGGGAATCAGACTTTATTGATCATACCAATGTATTCTTAACAATTGAAACTAGTCTCAAAAATTGAAATTGGAGTCTGAATAAGAAGAGGTGAATATTGTGGATGTTTCGAGAAGAATCAAGAAACGTTGACGAATTCATAATTTCTTCGAGATTTTAGGAGAAATTCCGATTTGGGTGAATTTAAGTTAGTGAGAATGTGTAATTGGATTCCCACATAATCTTGTTTTTTGTAACCTATAAAAGGGAAACAAGTACATTGTACTTTGTGAATGCTTGCACTATTCACTACATAAGTGGTAAAAGCTTCGGGTTTCTAGAGAGACGAAGAGATCAATTTTGTTCAGATGGAATTTTTTTTGGCTTGTACCAATTCATTCATATTCTATTAATATTGAAAATTGTATTTGGGAATTTAAGAGGTGATTATTCTACTCTATTAAATTATATTTGAAAATTGTACTCAGAGTATTGTTTTTTATGAATTAGACTTGGAGGAATCAGATTTAGAAAAGATTGGACTCAGTGTTTCATATCAAAGTCTAGGTGGTTCTTACCTTTCTTCTGGGTATCGAATTGATGAATTGCATTAAAATTTGAATACATTGTATAATTGAAAAGAATCACATGTAACATGATTTTTTACAAAATAGTTTTATTACACTATTGTTCTAAGAGGATGCACATGGACTAGTTTTATTGTTTCACAGTGCTACACGAGTGAAAGGGTTCATCCTACTCATTGTAATCCAAGGATTGTTTTCTAGTGGATTTTATGGTATTGGATAATTTATAAACCATAAAAAGGACAAATCTATTCTTATTGAATAGTGAACCTTGTAAATCTTTGTGTTCCTTTGGATATGTGTTGATTTTTTTCTCAGTAGGGAATTGAAATACTTAACATGATGAAATTATTGTTTCAATTGAAAAGAAACATGAAATAAAAAGAATATCACTGATTCAACCCCTCCCACTCTTAGTGATATGATACTCTGACTAGGCACTTTCACAATGGACCTAATATTTAGTGGGTATTTACCCCATACAATTCACAACATCGATAAAAATATCATTAAAATAATATGATAAGACTTAATGTTTTTTATCCCCTATATTTTTTAAGCCAATTCAATTAACTTATATTAATTTTTATTACCATATTAATAATAGAGGATAATAATAAACCCATCCCACATGTTATAAATAAAGAAAAAATGACCAAAAAAACATACCTCGAATAAAGAATCCTTTTTCCAATACATGCTGCACTAAAACACGGGAACATACATATCAGGAAATTTAATAGGGAATCATGAACCAATTACAGAAACCGAGTTACATGACTCTGGAAGAGGGGTTTAGTATATCTTATTTCAAGGGAATGAAAGGATGAAAGAGTGTTGGAATGATCTTCACTTAATAATGTTTAAATCGTGATAATATGGTATTAGATATGATATCAAATTTTTGTTAAAGGTGTATCTCAACAGACCAGAATGTTTGACCATTTATAATCCTTCGATCATTATAGAATTTTAGGATATTATTAATATCCCTCAAATAAGCTTTCAAACCTCTTAAATATGAAATTAAACCCATTTCCCATCATTGTAGAAATACAATGTGAAAAATCGGAAAATCAGGAAGCACTGTTGACTACCACTACTTGGGAGTCACCGCCAAGGAGATACCCCTAGGGACCCACTAATAGGGAGCCCCCGCCATGGCTCCACTGCTAGGGAGCCACCCCTATGAAGCCCCTGCTAGGGTGCCACTGCCAGGGAGGTATCACCAAGAAGGCATCACCATACAAGACACCTCCAGTGAGCTACCACCAAGATGAGCTACTCCTACGATGAGCTACTGCCAGAACAGGCTACCACCAAAATGATCTAACATTGGATAAATGGAAGATTTTTAAATGATTAAAATGGGTCACCGTTGGAACATCTCATTTTTCATAAAAACACCATAGTATCCCTATAAAACCTCAAACACCATATTTCCCACAATTTAATTGAATGAAAGGTCCAAGCCATTACATTAGATACCTATCAACCTATTCTCTCCCTCAAGAATTCAAAATCAACCCATTTAAATAGAAGAAAGTTCTAAAAAACCATTCATAAAGAGGCCACTCAAAGATATCGCCAAACTTGAAACATTGATATCAACTAATCATGTCAAAGTAAAAAAACCACAAAACACATTGTACAACCACAAACAAAAAATTATAGGAACAAATGAACCAAACTTTCTAGAGAACATGAATCATAGAATTCCATCTTCCATGCTAAGATACTATCTAATCCAGGAGGCATTGACTCACATGAATGGGTTTAATCCCATAATAGTAAATGCTTATCAATTAGGAATTAGATCCTCATCATCTCATATGTTAGTACATTATCAGACATCACACAACACTCTTCACAACCAAGGGAAAAAATACATTTCATAAAACTGCAAGGTTTCCACAAAAAATCACGATGAAAAAAGAAGGTAAAACTATAATAATTTTCTGGAACTAGGCTACCATCTACGTTTCACAGTTTAGGGTACTCTCCAACATGACTCTATTCCTCCATATCCCACAAACCATGGGAATGGTTCATTCTTGAGAACCAAAACAAAACTATTAGGAAAGAGAGTGGTGGTCTAGAAACTAACACATGAGATACCAATCAGGTTTCATTATGTATTTAGAGCACAACAACCCGAAGATAAATTAAGTATAAATATAGAAAATAAAAAAATAATATCCCTAGGTAGATACCTATAAAAAATAATAGGGCCATATAGATGGTCATAAAAGAGATATCAACAAATACATAGAAAACATTTTTGAGGAAAAAATTCTTCTCATCACAACTCATAATTCATTGTTTTAAGCATGTACATTCCATTAAAAATCATCATTTATTTAAAATCATATCTATTTTATTTTAATACATTTTTCTTCCGTCCAATAGTCTAAAAGACATTAAATGTTTTATTTCACAATTCCACACCATTTATTTTAGAAACAAATATAAATTATTATTTTTCAAAATCCATTCCACTTATTTTAAATCATACCAACTCAAATAATAAAACATTTCATTGTATTTTCACTTTATCAATATTCTACATCAAATAATTATTTTTATCTTCTGAATAATTTTCCAAAAAAATAAATATTTTTTCTGGTTTTAATTAAGTCACTGTCAAGGGTATTCAACACACACTATACGCATTTTAAAACTTCTTATTACATGTATCAAATTTTACATATGATATGTAATGTAAAAAACAAAAGTTTGAAAAAAATATAAGGTTAGAGAAATCCATTTTATCCACTTTTAAAAAAATTATAGTTTAAACCATCTATTTTATCCAGTTGTGAAATTTTCGCAAGTTTTAGGAAAAAAAATTTATTCATAAAAAGAATATTCATGAAACAATTTTTCATAACATATCCCATAAAACAAAATAACATATACTAATATAGTATAATATAAAAAATGAATAAAAATTAATGGAACTTATCCACCACACCATGATATTGTCCACTTTTTGTGGCACTAAATCCCCCTCATAGTTTTACAATATTCTGTAATATAGCACGTCTTGATGTGGGAAATAGTCTCCCAACAAACAAATGTTTGAGTTCATAACCCATGTCATCAACATAAAATCAATCATAAAAAACCCACCCAATAAGATAGTAGTCAAACATTCGAATCAATTCCAATATAAAAATATTTAGGCATGGGATGCAAGCCCATATTTATTAGATTAATGAATTCCTAAATGAAGAGTTTATTTTATTACTTACATTAAGAGATTAACCATTTTATTAGTGGTGTTTCATTATATCATTAAAATCTTATAAAAACACAAAAAAAAAAATAAAAAGCACCAAAAAAACCATTTTTATCACCCCCCACACATCAACACCATTTCAAAACAAAACCAATGTCTCAAATTCACCAAACAACAAAAACATACACAAAATATTTCATGAAAACACATAACAATATCACATTTACATACATAAGAAACTACCATTTTCAAAATAAAACCTTCTCTATATTATCCTCCACACTTCACAAAAAAACTATCACAATTATCATTACACATAAACCCCTAAAACAAAAATCATGGAATTCCCTTTCCCATGTTGAGATATTATCCACTTTGGGAAACACAAAATTTCCCACATAGTTTGAATTTCATCAAAGTATAACGCATCTTAATTTAGAATCATGTCTCCCCCTCTTCATATTATTGAAGATTTAAATCAATTTTCACAATAGTCATCACAAAAAGAAAAATCATACATATCAGCAACACATAGCATCTTCCATAAATGTTTAGGGGCTTACATTATTTCATCGCAGTTTTTTCCTGAGTACATTCACACAATTTTAAATTTTCTATGTGTAATCAGTTTTTCCCATATATAAGTTATTATACCTTTAATACGTGGAAATTTTAAAAAATTAGACATATCAAGGGTCTCATGATCTACAACCATCATAGCATAAATAAGGATTCCAAAACACTGCTATTTTTTGGCAATGCATATCATCACATCAATGTAGTGATAATAATGAATTCACAAATGACACTGAACATTTCCAGGACATTTCTGGTGAAACATAATTTATTTCACATAAAAATATCTAAAATGAATCCAAGTTAAAGAAAAAATTCCACACATGTTATATCACACACCATATTTAATATCGTTAAAAAAGACATTCTGGGTTCATATTATTATAATGGAAATACACTTCCAACTGTATTTGAAAAATTATAGATGATAGGTTCTTGTGTTCAATACAGATACTACAATAAAAAAAAACTTTTAATCATCAAATAAAACTATATTTCCAACAACAATTTTTAAACTACACATGTTGTATTACTACATTTAATAATTCTAGAAAAATTATTATATATTTAAATAATGAAAAATTATTTTACTTACATATTTAAATGCATCGTATTAAACATGATACATGCACATGTCTGTCATACTAGAATTTCCCTAGTCACCACACAAATGATTGGAACTATATGCATGCTTCCAATAACAAACAACTCATGACATAGATATTGAGGTAATGTTATTTATATACTTCAAATATTCTTATCACTCATAAAATAATAAGATTATTCATGAAAATTGTTTTAAGCCTAAATGTGTTACCATAAATAAATGTTATAATTTTCCCTAAATCTAGAAATAAATGTCCCAAGAATTTATACCCAAAAATAGGTTTACAACATATAGTTATATTAATACTATAGAACTAAAATTAAGAGAAAATAAATAGCATGTTAATCATTTCAAGGTTTCCAAATTCAACGGAATTATCAATAATAAAGATGGTTATTTTAAAAAATTTCAGAATTTAAATTTCCCATTCCATGTTTTTAAACATTTTTATAACACATGTTCTTGATTAATTAAAAATGGAAATAAACGCAAGACATATTAGATCACATTGAAACTAGAATACTTATAAGAATGGTTTTAAAACAATTTAATTTATCATTCCAGTTTGAAATCTACTTTGACATTAAATGCTTTATAAGGGATCTCAAAATTAAACAGCTGATCTTATCAAAAAATACTAATCATGTTTCTCAATCAATTTAAAACATTAAAAAAACTATAAGGAATATTATATATTTATATCAAAGTAATCAAAAATCTAATTTATTTTGAATCGTAATATAATAGTAAAGGAAACAATACATTAAAACCTAAAAAAATGTTTCAAACAAACAATTCAAGCTAGTTAACCATCATATTACTCTTTACATTTAATTATATGAATAATTATGCAAGAAGTTAATGAATTTTATTTGCAATAAAAGAATAGGAAAACTCATATTAACACAAATTTCATGATTCATTTAATTCATTTTAACTTCAAGGAATCAACCAATTCGAATAATAATAAAAGTCATCATGATGAATTTACCTCTCCTAGGTCTCTACCTTTCAATTAGTGGTTCCTCACTTAGTCATTTGTTATGATTATAGTCCTTGCATCCGAATATATGTGGCCCTACAATCCTATCTCATAGCTAGTCATCCCTGGCCTATGTAACACACCATGATCATTTGACACTATTTCCCTAACATCCCATACATTCCTCACTATTACTAACTCCAAACTTCAACCTATCTCAGAACCATAATCTTTGATACCATTCTATAATGACCATCTCCCTACAAAGATACCCATCTTGGAATGACAATGAAGAAAGGGATTTAATGACCCCCCTGAGTCTTTCCTCCAGTAGGCCCCGGGATGGCGACTAGCACCGAGGGTATGAAAATTACACAATATGAGAGGCATTACTCTTTACAATAAAAAAAGATTAGGAGATATGAAGAAAAAAACACCAACAAATCTATGTAATAATTTAAAATAAAGCCAAACCATACCACAATGCATGTATAAATAAAAATAGATACATATTAGGTCTCCAAAATTATTCCCAAAAGAATAAATGCTAATGAAGAAACTTAGAAGCCCCTCCAAAAGGTCTGACCTATAAATTTCTAGTACGGTACAAAAAGTCCTCATGGAATCCTAAAAATAGTATTTATATATGTGGGGTGACTATATAGGTATACTAATTCGGAAAACTAAAGTCTATAATGCACATGTTAAATGAGAATACTAATATACCCATGTAAAAGTAGTAGATCCAAATGAAACCTAAATAGGTATACCAACCAAAACCCCAACATCTCCTTGGTTCAATCACCAAATATTGTATCCATGTAATATTATATATTATAAATTACATTGATTATAGGGTAACCCACAACACTTTCCCATTAATTATCCTCTTTCACCCCAAATAATAACGTTGTGGTGATCCCACCTCTTCTGAGTATACCACATCACATCCTTCCGGCACAAAGTTGGGTGTCAAAACACATCCGACCCACACACGCTTGGGTATCAAAACATATCCCCTCCACACAAACCTGGACCTCAAAACACATCCCTCCTACACACACGTGGTCCTCACAACACATCCCACCCATACACACTTGGGCCTCACAACGCAACACATCTCATCTCAAAGACAAATGATAGATCAAATCACAACTCATCTCAAGGATTCATGGGAAATCACATCACTACTCATCCTAAAGACACCTGGGATACCAAATAACATCAAACATATAATTCTCTAATAGACCTATGGCCATCATAGCATAAGAAATACCCACCTCACCTAGAAGAGGGAATAAGGATGAGTGAGTGCCCATCCATCAATCCTCCCACTGAGATGTTTGGGAAAGACCCCCCCCACTAGTGACGATGTGGGTGATAAAAACTTTTTGATCAGTATTGGTGGGGTGTGTATGGAATTCCCAAGAACATACTGTGTAAATAAATATAGAGTTATAGAACACAAACCCATCCTATGGGTTTATAATATGAACTAACCACCTCATAGAATCATCACAATCACTTCCACCTCTAAATACAGAAAGCCACAAAAACAAAATATAATTCAAAATTTGTTTCAAATCTTTAATTAATTTTCCTAAGTCTCTATTTTATCAATAATTTCCACTTTATCATACACTTTGATTTGTGTAACCAAAATTCATTGGAAAACCCATTTCATTTAAAAAGACATCTTATTTCGTATTTCCTACAATTTTTTATATATAAACATTAACAAGTTAATGAACACATCAAATCATCAATTCCATAATTAAACATACCCATTTAAAATCACTAATATATAGTATTAATTACATTAATACTTGGGTATATATAGGTAACGTCACTATTCTGGGTGCCGCCCAAGGGTGCCCCATACCCGATTGGTCACATGGCCTTAATCGAATTTCCATGATTGGCAGAGGATACCAACTAGTAGTGAGAAATTTGGGTGTGATAGTGGGTAAACAATGCCCTCAATGGCAGAGTAACAAATCAGAATAATAATAATATACAATAGCGGAAGCAGAAATACCATCCAATAAGTAGACAACAGAAGACTAAAGTAAATAAACAACTATAGAATATATATAAATAATGATGCATGTCACAAGTATCTAGGAATGTTGTTAGAAAAGTTATAATACTGTAATATAGTACTAAACCAATGTAAAAAAAAGGCCAACAATAAAACAACTCAAAAAACATTGCATGCCTCATCTTGGTCCCATGCTCTCTATCTCCAAAGCAATCAAGTACATGAAGTAGAAGGGCACTTGCGCTTATCTAAACCTACAGCAATATAATATTTTTGGGCCCATAATCATGACCCAAATATGGTCTTAGATGAATCCCTATAGGCAACCACCCCAAGATCTATTCTTAGCGGTCATTGAATTGATATAGATGGGAAATATGTAAAATTAAGTAGTAAACATGGAAGTACTCAAATGTAACAATCCTACATTTTCAACTACATTCACATAAATTTACTAATTATCCATCCTAAATATAAAAAGTAACCCTCTAAGAATGTTCTCACCTCTTAACTTCTCTAGTTCAACAAAACATTCATAAGCAAACTTATGGGAAATTTCACATAGCCTAACCTCTCTACTTCAACTTATACAATGAAGATATAATGACCCTATAGGTAAGCTCACATAGTCTAATGAAAACAAATACTCTATGAGTAATCACCCATCGTTAATTCCTCCTATATTATTTTAAAAATATATTAGAGAATATTTGAGGAAGAACTCAATGTCAATTTCCCATATGGTATCATAATAGTAATTATAGAAACTTAGAGGGACAACACATTATCAATCAACTCTATGGTTTCGAAACATGAAAATTATATTAGTGACTCTAGGGAAGCCCTCAATGTCAATTTCCCATATGGTCTAATTACACCAAGTTTCCACAACCCTATGTAACACAATCATGCACAAATGATATCCAAAAACTGATGTAAACCTAAAAAATACTACTTGGGTAACAACTAAAATTCACCTCACAATAATTTCATACTATATTCAACTCCATACTTATAGCACTAGGAAAGAAAATAAAAATATCCTGAGGAAATTCTAGACCCAACAGACAATATCAAACCAACAATTAAAACACATCCATAGCAAGGTAAATAAACCCTATTCTCAATCATGAACCCTTAATCATGAAAACTATGCATAGCAAGAATTCACAGGGTTAAATTCAAAAATAAAAAATTCCCAAAACTATGATATTGGGATGTTTTTGCATATATAACTCAAAGGAATCTACGGAGAGGAAGAAACCACTTAACTCAATGTTGTACTATAAATATAGTTGAACCTCAGCCTTTTAATCGACCTAGAACAAGATATATCTAAAAAATATTGAAAATTATCTCTTACAAATATCTCATGAAAGAGGATAATTCAAGAGGAGTGTCTCTAAAAGAAAGAAGAACTCACCAATGTGAATCCAACACAATCAATTGTGTTTGATTCGGAGCACGGACGACCGATTTGTGGCTCAAATAAGATTCATGGATCTTCAGTTAGTCTTGGACTAGGTGAATCCAGAAGAAGTCGTTTCTTCCAATCAGACGTGACCCCAATCCGATATATAAAATAAAAAAATATACATGGAATGTTATTTAAATATACATGGTGTTTATATTCATTTTCTAGGTCCTTCTTTAAGCGGTCCTACCACGTCATCACATGGTCGTGTACACAGCTGTGACACGACAAAACACGGCCTAGACTTGGTCTAGAGTACATGACGTGTCCAATGAAGTACATGGCGTGTACTCCTTTTTTTCTTCCCTTTTACCTAAAAAGAAACATGAAAATAGATCTATACCTAATAGAAGATCTGGGTTCTTTCATGGCCACCAATAGTGACGGTGTAGATCTCGATACATCTTGGTGACACCAGGATGAAAATCCCAAACAGAAGAATGAAAACCCCACATAAGCCCCCCGCTTATGTCTGCAGACACCCATACAGACCCATGAAAATTCAAGATATCATCCTCACCTATGGTCCATCTAAGAATAGAGTCTTCTCCTAACACACTCTCCCATAGGACGAGGCCTTCAAAATCAGATATCTTCCTCATTCGCACCAGATCTAGTAAGGTAGAGGTAATAGCTAGAAAATAAAGAAATGTCTGTACCTATCTATTGTGCACCTCCAAATGCATCTCATAGAAGAGAGCCATGAGTTTCCACTCACTAATAGCCTCCTAAACTGCCTGTATATGTGTCCTCCTGGTCAATGCATCAGGCACCATGTTACTTTTCTTAGGCATGTAGGTAATCCCAAAGTGAAAGTACTGAAGGTACTCAACCCACCTTCAGTGTCTCAAGTTCATTTTGCGCTGAGTGAAGATATACTTGTTGCTTTTGTGGTCTGTGAAAAACACAAAAGATCTCCAAATAGATAATGTCTCCAACAATGTAAATCATGAAGAAGTACAACCAACTCAAGATCGTGCATTTGGTAATTCATGTCATTCGGCCTCAAATTCTAAGACCCGTATGCAATGAATCCTTCTCCTTTCATAAGCACTACTCCCAGCTTGATATCTGATGCATCATATTAAACAATATAACTCTTTCCTGGATTTAAAAAACCAGTATTGGTGCTAAAGGAAACCTCCCTTTCAGCACCTAGAAGGCTGAATCGCAGGAATCATTCCACATGTACTTCTAACCCTTCTTAGTCAGTCCTTTCAGTGGCACCAATAAGTATGAAATGTCATGTATCAAACATCTGTAGTAACTAGCCAACCCTAGAAAAATTCATACCTCAAAGAAGTTCTTTGGCTACTCCAAGGAAACTACTGCCCTCACATTCTCTTGGTCTACTGATACTTCTATCTCTGAGATAACATGACCCATGAAGTGAATTGGGTCCATCCAAAAGTGGCATTTTGAGAGCATAGTATATAACATATGCTCTCTCAGTTTACTTAAAATGATATCAAGATGGTTAGCATGGTCGGGTCAAGTGTGAGAGTATACCAAGATATCTTCCAAGAAAACCACCACAAAAGAGTTCATCAATGGATGGAACACAGGGTTCATCAGTTCCATAAAAACTGCAGGTGTGTTCGTGAGACCGAATAGAATAACGACAAACTTTTATACACCATACCTGGTCTGAAAGGCTGTTAGAGGTATATCTAATGGTATAACATGGAACAGATGATAACTAGATCTCAATTCAATCGTCGAGAACACCCGGGCACCTCAAAGCTTAGTAGAGAGATCATCAATCCTCGACAAGGGATATTTGTTCTTGACCGTCAACTAGTTCAGCATCCAATAATCCTAAAACATTCTTTGGGTGTCATCCACCTTCTTTGAAAACATTACAGAAGAAACCAAAGGATAAGTACTGGTTCAGATAAAAACCAATGTCTACAGCTCCTCTAACAACTTCTTCATCACTTGTAACATTGTTGTATCCATCTTGTAAGGAGTAATGGACACTAGTTTCACTCCTAGAACAATCCCAATAGAGAAATATACCACCCTCTCTAGAGGAAAACCTAAAAAGTTTTCCAGAAGACATTCCTGAAACGATCCACCACTAGAGGAAAGTCCATTTGGGAAGTCCCTTGGTCGTCTAGATATAAGCTAGCGATCTGGGATGTAACTCCTCCCAACCCATAGCGCTCGGGACCCGCTCTACCTACTTAGACATCCCACTCACCCATGTGTAGAAACAAACCACTCTCTGGTGATGTGAAACCCACACTAAAATTATAGCAATAAACAATAGCTTCGAAGGAAATTAACGAGTCCATTATGAGAATGATGTCATAGCATGTGATCTCTAAGACATAAATTTCCTATAGGAAGTGACACCCACTAACCTCAATAGGGAACTCCTTGCACTGATGCACACTAGCCATTATATTCCCCAATGGTGTATACACAATCAAGATATCAGTAGATGTAAAGATATAGAGCCCAAGGATCTCCACAACAGGTACATAAATTAAACTATGGGAAGCCCCTATGTCGAAAAGATCAGTAGATAAAACTGAGGAAACCAAAATCGTACCTCTAACCGTAGAGGGTCCAAGATCCTTATTTTGCTATGTATTCCTTAATACAAATGTATGACCTATACCGTGACCCTCTGACCCTACCTGACCACTTTGAGATGATCAACCCTGCTACTGCTGGTAACCTGAAGCCTGATTCCCACAGTCACAGCAACCACCTCGGCTAGAACATTCTGATGAACTACAGTTCCTAGATTGATGAGAAACTGGTGGTCCTAATCTAGAATGTAGAGTCATAGTACAACCCCTATCCCCAATGCTGGTGAGAAAAACTGATAGAAAAGCTAAAGATGACCCATCATGCCGCATGATCATCACTCAAATGGGTATCTTGGGAAATGTGGCCACGAATTTCCTCCCTTCCCGCATTGGTAACACACAGCCTAGATACCTGAAGGAGTATCTCGCCTACTCGGATCTCCACCCGTAGACTCCATACGGTGCTTCCTACTTTCAGTCGGAAGGGCACCAACTCTGGATACTGAACCACCCTAGACCAAAGCTCCAGAATCCCTCAGGTTGCACTTGGCGTCTGGTTGACTATTGAAGATATGGAAGTCAACCAAAATATGTTCACCTAAGATCAAATGTTGTGTGTGAGACCATCCTCAAAATTCCTCACTTGGAATAACTCATCACCCTCTAGAATGTGTGTGAAGCACTACCACTTTGTGAAGCAAGAAGAATACTCCACGACTGAGAGATTACCCTACTCCAAACTCATGAACTCTCGGACTCGATCAGACCTCAATGTATATGGGTAGAAGTAGTCATAGAAGGTCTATTGGAACTCATCCCAAGCGATAACCTGCTAGTGTCCCTCCTATGAGATCACATCACACTATCTCTTATAAGAATCTCAATGCTTGTAAGTTGAATGTTTTACCATCCTCTCTGGAGGAAAATATAGATGCTCAAGGATCGATATAATGGATTCTAACCATGACTCTGCATTCTGAGGTCCTCCATACCCTAATAAAGTGGGAGGATGCTACTGCTAAAAACTCACATCAACTATGCTATAGACGAGGTAGGATGCGGTGCTCCCTAGACGGTCTGAATAAACCTCAAGAAGCCTTCTCAGAACTGTTCATCGACACCTATATCATGAATGATGGTGGGTTCCAAGACAAGCATGACAGGAGGATCTGCTGGTAGTCCCTAATCTGCAATGTCAGGTGTCTGATCCTTTCCCTATATCTGGAATACAACTGCATGATGTCTTGGTGGCTAGAAAATGCGAAGTCTTGTGCACGTCCTAGTTAAAGGTTATCAAGTACTGAAACATAGAAGTGCAATAATGGAATAAGAGAAGGAAAAAAACAAAGTTTTACAAGACAGGGAGACACTACATGTATAAACCATACATGGAATTTTCCCCTAGGATTTCAGATGGGCGTGTACTTCCAATCTTGGTCTTATAACACCCAATCACACGGAGTGTTATACTTAAGACATGGTGTGTACAAGAATCCTTTCCCCCTACCTGAGTTCCTCTACATGACTAAAGCACACAGTTCTCTTAGAACAATACTACATGACATGTTAATGACAAACACGATGTGTACTAGAAGGATTTCACATATCCATGTCATTAGTCACATGGTTGAAATCATGGTCTCTACTACACAACGTGTTCTCCCTAGACACGACATGTTCAACCTTAATTTCATTCATTTGTGTCATAGGTCACATGGCTAGAGACACAATTATTACAACACGGTATGTACTCCAAGTACACGGCGTGTGTCACCCAACATTTCCAAACCCCATGTCCCTACCGACACAACCGGTCACACATTTAAGGATTACACGATGCGTACGTACAATACATGGCTTGTACTTAAGAAAATTTGTTACATTCCGAACAAAATGATACAGGGTGTGTATTCAACAATACAAACTGTGTATTCAAGGTTTTTTTAAATATTAAGCCTTAGAAACTACCCCCAAACCCCATAAAAACACTGAAATGAACATTAAAGTACAAGATTCTGATCCATGGGAGCCCATACTCCCCGAAATCAAACCTTGGAATCTTATTCATGTGTATTAAAAGTAATAATAGTTCAATCAATCACTTGATCCCCCAAATTCTAATCCATGAGGGCCCATAACACCTCAAGGACCAAATATTGGTGGTTATTCAAATGAAACGTTACATATCATCAGTACCGTATCAAATTTCTCGTATTCTATTAAGGAATTTATCACAAAAACATGCATATATTGCACAAAAACTATCAAAACAACATGAAATTGGTAATGCAACCTAAATGGTATGACAATAATGCATGACATGTGATCTATGGGAAGTTCCTATATGATTCATGAGATGTAATACCCTTATCTCATCGGGTTACAATTGGAATAAAACCTCAACAATATCAAATATAACAGCACGAAACATTTGAATCACCACATGATGAAATCAAATAAACTATAATTATTGAAAAACCAGTTAAATTGCAATAAATGAGGTAATTTGGCCTTTCCCTGTACACATGTCAGCTACTCCCGAGCACAAATTATTACCAAGTACCTATTCCTTCTTATGCATATATACAGGCTCCAAAAAGTAAGTCACGAAGAATAAAATTCCCTTTGATACCTCCTTGTAACATCCCAGTTCTGAGGGCCACCCATGGGTGCCCCGTACCCAGTTAGTCACATGGCCTAAAACACATTTCCCCAAATGATAGAGGTTTCCAACTATCAGTGAGGGACATGGGTGTGATAGTGGGGAAAGTATTCCCTCATTGGCAGAGTAACATAGAGAAATGACAATAATATACAACAATCGAAGAAATAATACCTTTGAATAAGTAAACTGTGGAATGCTGAAGTAAATAAACAACTGAAGCATATATAAAAATAATGATGCATGTCACAAGTATCTAAGAATGAATCAAAATAAGTCAAAATTCTTTAATACAGTACTAAACCAAAGTACAAAATATTATAAGTAAAATACTCCAACAGCATCACAATCCTCACCTTTTCCCCAATGCTCTCCACCTCTACAGTAATCAAGTACCAAAAGCATAAGGCCACTTCCCCTAATCTATACCTGTAATAATATAATATTTTTGGGAGCAAAAGAATGACCCAAATAGGGTGTGAGACAAATCCCATTAGGTAACTACCCGAGATTTGTGCCTAACTATCAGTGAATTGATATAGGTGGAAAATATGTAAAGTGAATTAATAAACTACGGAGTACTAAAAAGTAAACAATCCTAAAATATCAACTACATTCACATACATTTATTATTATCCAACCCAAAAATTAAAAGTAACCCTCTAGGAAGTTTCTCACAACCTAACACCTCTGTTTCAACCAAGAATTCACATGAAACCCTCTGCGAATGTTTACACTACCAAATCCATGTTGTTCAACTTATACATTAATGATATAATGACCCTATGGGTAATCTCACATAGTCTAACCCTTTTGGTCTCATGTAAACAAAGACTCTATAAGGAATGACTCACCGAAAATCCATCCTATAGCCTTTTAAATATAAAGTGAAAACTCTCTAAGGAAGCACCCAACGTAAATTCCCCCTCTGGTCTCATAACGGTAATTATAGAATCTCTAAGGGTGCACTTAATGTCAATCCCCACTATTGTCTCACAACATGAAAAGTATAACAGACACTCTGGGGAAACCCTCAATGTAAATTCCCCCTATTGTCTAACTACACCAGGTTCCCAAAGCCCAATGGAACACAATAATGCACAAAAGATATCTAAAAGGTAAATTAAAACTCAAAATACTAATTCGAAAACAATTTCAATGCATATCACAATCATGCCATATAATATTCAACTCCATCCCAACAACATTTGGCATGAAAAACAAAAAACCATAACATACAATTCTAGACCCAATTGCCAATATCAAATAAACATGGAAAATAGATCCATAGGAAGGTAAACAAACCTTATTCTCAATATAGTACCCTTACTCATGAAAATGAAGCATAACAGGCATTCATAGACTTAAATTCCCAAACACACAATACCCTATACTAGGATATTGTGCACGTTTTGAATATATAAATCCAATACATCTATTGAAAGGAAAAAACCACCGACCTCGACATTGTACAATTGATATTGTTCAACATCAGCCTTTGAATCGACCTAGAACATGGTAGATCTACAAAAAACATCATAAAAATGCTCAACCATAGATATCTCACGAAGGAGGAGAAATCAAGAGGAGAGGATCTAGAAGAATGAATAACTCACTGATGTGATTCCAACACTATTAACTGTGTTCGATTCAGAGCATGGATGGCTAATCAGGGGCTCAGAGAATAATCATCAATCTTCGGTCACTCCTGGACAAGGCGAAGCTAGATGAAGCCGATTCTACAAATTATACGTGACATCGGTCTGATATATAAAATAAAAAAAATACACGGTGTATAAAATAATTTTCAGAGTCCCGCATTATGTAGCCTTGCCACATCATCACACGATTGTGTATGTAGTCGTGACATGACCAAACATGGCCTGGACTCAGTGCCAGATTACACAAAAAGTACAAGGATATACACGACATGTACTCCTAAAATTTTCCTTCTTCACTTTTCCCTCAAAGAAGCATGAAAATAGATCCACACCTAAAAAGAAGATCTGGCTTCTTACAAACTTCCCCTCTTAAAAAATTTTTTCCCTGAATTTACCTAACAAGGTGGCGATGAAGAAGAATCCTCAAACAACTCTAGCCATTGTGATTTCACATCAGCCTCCCTCTCCCAGGTCTTGTCCCATACTCGCATGTGCTGCCACAACACCTGTACCATAGGAACAATCGGGCCACGTAGAAGCATTGCGTTGTAATCAATAATCTAGATAGGGTGTTCCTAAAACGATGAGTAAACCTCCAGCTCAACCTCATAAGGTTGAAAAACATGATACGAGTCTGAGAAGTAACACCACAATTGAGAAAAGTGGAAGATGTCGTGCATTTCCCAGTACATCTGAGGTAAATACAACCAATAAGAAACCAGACCAACTCTTTCCAAAACTTTAAATAGTCCAACGTATCTCGGTGAAAGCTTACCCTGTCTTATAATCCTATTGTGTCCCAACATTGGTGTGACACATTAAAAAACCTGATCCTGGACCTGAAACTCCAGATGTTGTCTCCGTTAATCATCATAAGACATTTTCCATGACTATGTAGTAGCCATCCTATTCCAAATCAACTCCACCTTCTCAGTGATCTCCTGGAAAAGACGAGGTCCCAGCATAGCTCCCTCCCCTACTTCCAGCCAACATAGGGGTGATCGACAGGGCCTACCATAAAAATCCTTATAAGGTTCCTTATGAATAGTTTCATGAAAAATATTATTATAGGAAAACACCACCAGAGGTATGTGATTCTCCCATGAACCTCCAAAATCACGGATGTGTGCTTGAATCATATCCTCCAGCATTAGAATCGTGTGCTCAGACTGAACATATGTCTAGGGATGGTAAGCTATACTCAGAAGTACCTGTGTACCCAAAGCCCATTGTAGTGAATGCCAGAACCGAGAAGTAAAATGGGTGTCCCTATCTGAAACGATTGAGTAAGGAACTCCATGCACACGTACAATATCTCGAATGTACAATCTTCCTAGATCATCTACGCTAAATGCTCCATGATCGTTAAGAAGTGTGAAACCTTCGTGAGTCTATCAATGACAACCCAAAATGAATCATTCCTTCAAGGTGACCTTGATAAACCTATTACAAATTCCATCGTGACATCATTCCACTTCCACTCAGGAAGGGGTAACTGCTGTAAAAGACCTGTTGGTCACTAATGCTCCACCTCCATCTGCTGAAAAGTGGAACGCCGCTTGAAAAAAACTGCAACATCTCACTTCATACATGGACACTAATACTGAAATTGTTGATCTTGATACATCTTTGTGACACCGGGATGGACTACCCAAACCGAAGAATGAAAATCCCACTTCAGCTCCTTGGATTTGTTTGCGGACACCCATACACTCCCATAAAAATGAAAGATATTATCCTTGCCTATGGTCTATCCAAGAATAGTGTCCTCCCCTGACACACTATCTTGTAGGACCAGAAATTTAGATTCCGATAGATGCCTTATTTTCACCCGATTCAGTAGGGTAGAGTGAATAGCTACAGAAGAATGAAAAGTCTACCCTTGTCTGTTGTGCACCGCCAAATGCATCTCAGAGAATATAGCCATGAGCTACCACTCACTGATAGCCTCCTGAACTGCCTGTATTTGATCCCTTATGCTCAATGCATCATCTACTACATTTCCTTTCCTAGGCATGTAGGGATGATCTACGTCAAAGGATTGAAGGTACTCAACCCACCTTTGCTATCTCATGTTTTGATCACACTGAGTGAAGATATATTTGAGGCTTTTGTGGTCAGTGAAAACCACAAAATGCTCTCCCAACAAATAATGTATCCAATATAATAAATCATGAAAAACTGAAACCAACTCATGATCATGCATCGGGTAATTCCTCTCATGTGGCCTCAACTGCCCTGACCCATATGGAATGACTCCTTCCCCTTCCATAAGCACTACTCCTAGCTCCATACCTGTTGCATAACAGTAAACAGTATAGATCTTGCCTGGATTTTAAAAACCTAGTATCAGTGCTAAATTAAACCTCACCTTCAACTCCTAAAATGCTGAATTGTTGGAATCTTTCCATAGGTACTTCACACCTTTTTAGTCAGGCCCGTTAGTGGCGCTGCTAAGAATGAGAAGTCTGGTATAAAACTTTTGTAGTAACTAGCCAGTCCAAGAAAACTTCATACCACAAATAAGTTATATGGATACTCCAAGGAAACTAATTCTCTCACTTTCTTTGGGTCTATTAATACTCCTGTCTCTTAGATAAAATGTCCCGTGAAGTGAATCTGGCCCATCAAAAAGTGGATTTTTGAGAGATTAGCATATAACTGATTCTCTCTTAGTGTACTCAAAAGGATCTCAAGATGGCTATCCTGGTCATGTCAAGTGTGAGTGTACACCATTATATTGTCCAAAAAAAACCACCCCAAAGGATTCGATGTATTGATGGAACATTTGGTTCATCAGTGCCATAAAAATAGTAGGCACGTTCGTGAGACCTAACAGCATAACGACATACTCGTATAGACCATACCAACTCTGAATGGCAGTAATAGGTATATCTGGTGGTATAACGCACAACTGATGATAACTGTATCTCAAGTAAATCTTTAAGAACACTCAGTCTTCTTGAAGCTAATAAAATAGATCATCAATCCTCATCAAGGGATATCTATTCTTGACAGTCAACTGATTCAGCTTCCGATAATCCACACAATGTCTGAGAGTTTCTTCTTCCTTCTTTGCAAATAGTTTAGGTGAACCTCAAGGATAAGTACTGGGTCAGATGAAACCCTTTGTCTCCAACTCCTCTAACTACTTCTTGACCTCTTGTAACTCTAGTGTACCCATCGTGTTAGGAGTAATGGACACCGATGTCGCTCCTGGAAGAAGCTCAATAGAGTGATCTACCTTCTTCTCAAGAGGAAAACCTAAAAAGTTATCTGGAAAGGTATCCAAAAATTGTTCTACCACAGGAGGAATGTCATTTTGAGAAGTCCCCTAGTCATCTAGATAGAATCTAGAAATCTGGGCTATAACTCCTCCCAACCCATTATGCTCAGGTCCCACTCTACTTTCCTGCACATCCCACTCACCCTTGTGTAGAAACTTACCACCCTCTAGTGATGTGAAACTCACACTATGGTGATAGAAATAAAAAATATCCTGGAAGTGAACTAACCAGTCCATTATGAGAATGAAATAATAGCTTATCATCTCTAATACATAAAGGTCCCATAAGAAGTGACACCCACCAACCTCAAGAGGGCACTCCTTGAACTAACTTACACTAGTCGTTATAATCTATAACAGTGTAACCAGCATCAAGATATCAATATATGTAATGATAGAGAGTCTAAGGATCTCTACAACAGGAATATAAATAAAGCTATGGGAAACCCCTGTGTTGAAAAGGGCCTAATCTAAAACCGAGGAAAACAAAATCGTACTTATAATCGTAGAGGGTCTGGGATCCTACTCCTACTAGGTCTTCTCATCTAAAGTATAACATGTACCGCAACCCTATGACCCTACCTATGCACATTGAGATGATCCACATTGCTACATCTGATAACATGTAGCCCAATTCCCATGACCATCACTACTACCTCATCTAGAATGGAATGATGAACTCTAGTTCCCAGATGGATGAGAAATTGGAGGTCCTACTCCAGAATATGGAGTCATAACAGAACCACTATCACCAGCTTGTGTTGAGAAAAACTGACATAAATGCTGAAGATGACCCATCTTGCTTTAATATCGACACTCAACTGGGTATCTCAGGCAATGTGGCCTTGTATGCCCACCCATCCTGCACTGGTAGAACACCACCTGACTACCTGAATAAGTCTCTCTCTTACTCGGATCTCTATAAGTAGACTCCATGCAGTGCTTCCTACTATTAGTAAGAAGGGAACCAACTCTGGATGTTGAACCACCCTGGCCTACAGCTTCAAAATCCCTCTGGTTGTGCTCAGTGATTCGGGCCAAGTTGACTATAGAAGATATAGAATTCAACCTAATATTTTCACATGAGATTAGATGTCATACCTAAGACCATCCTCAAACTCCCCTACTAGGAATAACTCATCACCCCCTAGAATGTGTGTGAAGTGTGGAAGATTTGTGTAGTGAGAACAATACTCCAAGACCAAGAGAGTACCCTCCTCCAAACTCATGAACTCTAGGGCTGGATCGGTCCTCAAAGTATCTAGGTAGAAGTAGTCATAGAATTTCTACTGGAACTCATCCCAAGCCATAACGTGCTGGCGTCACACCTATGAGATCAAATCCCACCATATCCTGGGAGAATCCCAAAGCATGTATATAACGAGATTCACCCTCTCTCTGGATTCATCTCTAGATCCTCAATGATCGAGATAATGGATTCTAACCAAGTCTCTATAGCCCGAGGTCCTCCATCCCTCTGAGAGTGTGTGAGGATGTTGCTACTGGAAATCCTAAGTCAACTATTCCATAAAAAGGGTAGGATGTGGTGCTCCTTGTATGGTCTGTAAAAACCTCATGATTCCCTCTCGCAACAATTCATCATCACTTGTATCTGTAATGAAGGTTGGTGCCATGATGTGTACGACGACATGATCTACTGGTACTCCCTAATCTACTGGTACTCCCTGATCTACCATGCCTGGTGTCTGATCGTTTCCCTATATCTGGCATACAACTGGAGTATGTCTTGGTGGAATTGCTCTTCAAATTCATGAACACATCTTAGTTCAAGGTTATCTAGGATGGAAACCTAGAAGTGCAATAAAGTAACATGAGAAGGAAATAATTAATTTTTACAAGACAGGGATACACGACATGTATGAACCCTACACGGTGAGTCCCCTTAGTCTTTCCCAAGGGCATGTACTTCTGCCAATCCAAGTCATGTAAAACCCCTACAAATGGAATGTTCTCCTTGAGACACAACATGTACTTGAATATTTTCCCCCTTCCCAAGTTCCTTTACCTAGATAAAATAAATTTTTCTCTCATGACATGTTTACGCCAGACATGATGTGTACTATAAGGATTTCATCGACCTGTGTCATTAGTCACATGGTAGGACACAAAGTCTCTAGAACCTAGAGTGTTCACCCATGAAATGACATTTTCAACAATAATTTCATCCATTAGTGTCATTGGTCACACGGACGGAGACACAGTTCTTACAACACGATGTGTACTCCAAGTACACGATGTGTGTCACCCATCATTTCCAAATTCAGTGTCTCCACCCACACAACTAGTTGCACGGTTATGGATTACATGGCGTGTACATACAGTACATGGAGTGTCCTTAGTAAATTGTTTTCCTTTCCGAATAGAAGGATAAATGGCGGGTATTCATCAATACAGACCTTGTATTCTTGGTTTTCTTGACAATAAGCCTCAGAAACTACTCTATAACAATATGATAACACTAAAATGAACATTAATGTGACAGATTCTGATATTTAGGGGCCCATACTCTACACGAATCAATTCTTGAAATCTTATTTATGTTTATTACATGGAATAATAATTCAATCAATCACTTGATCTACCAAATTGCGATCCATGCGGGCCCATAAATCCTCAAGGCAAAAAATGGTGTTTCTTCAAAAGAAACACTACCTATTATCAAATACCTATCAAATAGATGATATTCTATCAAGCAATTTATCACAACAAAATCCATATCTAGGACAACATATATCACAACAAAATGCAATCCGTAATTCACCCTAAATGGCATGACAAGAATGCATGAAATTTGATTTCTAATAAGTGCCTATATGATACATGAGATGGAATACCATCATATTATCAGGTTTCAGCAAAAATAGAACCTCAATAATATCAATGATAACAACAAAGAACATGTGAATCACCCCACGATGAAATAAAAACAACTGTAATAATTGAAAAACTAGTAAAATTGTAAAAAATGAGGTAAATAGGACTTTCCCTGTACATGAGTTAAATACACTCGGGCACAGCGTTTTACCAAGTACCTTTTCCTTCCTATCCCTATTTATAGGCTCTAAAGAGTAAGTTAATAAAAAAATAATTTCCTCTAATACCACTTTGTAAAATCTCGGTTCCGAGTGCCTCCCAAGGGTGCCCCTTACCTGGTTGGTTACATGGCATCAAGATCATTTCCCCAATCACCGGAGCCTACAAACTAGTAGTGAGGGCCTTGGGTGTGATTTTTCGGAAACTATTCCCTCATTGGAAAAGTAACACTGCGGAATTACAAGAATATAAAATAGTGGATGCAGTAATTCTATCCAATAAGTAAACAAAATAAGACTGAAGTAAATAAAAAAAATCATCATATATATATATATATAAATAATGATGCATGCCAAAAGTATCTAGGAAATAAGCCAAAAAAGTAGCCATGTTGGAATAGAGTACTAAACCAAATTATAAAGGAAAAAAAGTAAACAACTCCAACAACATTGCAAGCCTCATCTCGGTCCCTTGATCTCTAGCTCTACAAAAATAAAGTACATAAAGTAGAAGGGAACTTTCCCATATCTACACATGTAATAATATAATCTATTTGGTCCCAAAAGCATGAACCAAATAGGGTGTGAGATGAATCACAATATGTAACCACCCCATGATCTATGACTAACTGTTAGTGAGTAGATATAGATGGAAAATATGTAAAATGAAGTAATAAACAATGAAGTAATCAAAAGTAAAAAATCCAACAGTTTCAACTAAATTCACTTACATAAATTAATTATCCAACCAAACAATTACAAGTAACCCTCTGGTAATTTTCTCACAACCTAACCCCTTTGGATCAACCAAACATTCAAAAGTTACCCTCTGGGAAAGATCACAAAGCATAACCCCTTTGGTTCAACTTATAAAATAGAGTTATAATGAACATATTGGTAAGATCACTCAGTCTAACACTATTGGTATCATGCAAACAAAGACTCTCTGAGAAAGCACCCACCATTAATTCCTCTTATAGTCTTTTAAAGATAAACTAAATAATCTACGAGGACACAGTAAATGAAAATTCCCCCTATGGTCTCATTACGGTAATATAGAAACTCTATGGGAGCACTCAACATCAATAACCCCTATGGCCTCAGAACTTGAAAATTATAACAGACACTCTGGGGAATCCCTCAATGTCAATTCCCCCTATGTGATAACTAAAATAGTTTCCCACTTACTTGTGTAATATAATCATGAAAAAACGATATCCAGCAGCCAAAGTAAACCTCAAAATAGTACTTGGATAACAACTATAATGCATATTAGAAGAATGTTATACAATATTCAACTCCATCCTAATAGAATTAGGAATGTAATGAAAAATAGCCTAATAGGAAATTCTAGACCCAACAGAAAATATTAAGCAAACATGAAATACACATCCATATCATGGTAAAAAAAACCCTATTCTCAATCACGAACCCTTAACCAAGAAAACTAATCATAGTTGGCATTCACAGGGTTATATTACAAAACACACAATACCCTAAACTAGGATATTGGGAAATATTTTCATATATAACTCAAATACATCAACAGAAAGGTACAAACCACCTACCCCGACATTTTATTATCAATATAGTTGAACCTAAACCTTTTAATCGACCAAGAACGTGGTATATCAACAAAAACGTCAAAAATTATCATCCATGGATATCTCACGAAAGAGGAGAAATCAAGAGGAGTGGCTCTGGAATAATTAAGAACTCACCGATTCGATTCCAACACAATAAACAGTGTTCGATTCAGAGCAGAGACATTCGATCGGGGGCTTGGAGAAGAATCATCGATCTTTGGTCGCTCCTGGACAAGTCGAAGCTAGAAGAAGTTTCTTCTTCCAATTAGACGCAGCCCCAATATGATATATCAAATAAAAAAATACACGGTGTGTATCTGCCTTTTCCAGGACCCACATTATGTGACACTGCCATTTCATCACACTATCATGTACACTACCGTGATATGGACAATCACGACCTGGACTCAGTGCCAGAGTACACAATGTGTACAAATAAGTACACGGCGTGCACTCCTAAAATTTTCATTCTTCCCTTTTCCCTAAAAATAAACATGAATATAGATCCATACCAGAAAATAAGATCAAGGTTATTATATTAAAAAATAAAGAACCATATAGCATAATCACAACACTGTAGCCATACTTTCACATCCACATCACATTTAAACCACATCCAGTTTCACCTTACAGCCACATCTAGTTTCACCACACCACTACATTACCATACCACACCCATCAAATCCATACTCTTCAACCACATGTAATAATTTCCACCCACAACGTAAACCATATCATCTATGACCCCACATATCACACCAAAGTCATATTCCTTCCATCATATCACCAGATCCAACCCACTACACATAATCATGTCCATAAAAGCGTTACAACATATAATAGGGAAATAATTTCAGATTTACCAGGGAATACCTAATTCAATTTCACATTATTTAGGGTGTTATCACAAAAAGCATACAATCCTAGGTTATCAATTTATGTTTACCAAATGTATGTCGTTGGAAAATTATATTATAAGTGATGTCAACAGCAACACAACATTCTTGTATTTCACTACCAATAAACTAGTGCACAAATAGGGACTCCAACAACCATGATTTTTAGTGGTTATTTAGCCTATACAATTCAAAACATTTACCAAAATATAAATAAATAGTACGATTATACATCTCATTCCCCAAAACCATTATATTGTCATTAGTCCAATTGGATTACCTTATATTAATTTATATGCAACCACGTTCCAAATAGGTGATAATAATAAACCCATCCCATAATATATTCACAAAGTGAAATGAAGGAAAAACATACATGGAAGGACGAATCCTTCTACCAAGACATTCTTCACCAAAATAGGGGTGCACACACGATAGGAAACTCACCATGGAATCACCCAAAAATCATACAATACAAGTAAAATGAATCCAATAGGAAGAGGGATTTGGTATGTCTTGTATCAATTGAATGAAATTATGAATTCCAATATTAATGATCTTATCTTTCTAAAGATTGGGTGTCAGAAATTTGGGATTAGAAATGGTTTGGAATTTTCATTAATGGTGTATCTCAACAAACCATGTGGTTTGAACATTTCAAAGCCTCCGATAATTGGAGAATTTTTTTGATATGATTGATAGACTTTGAATCAGCTTTAAAACCTATTAAATATGGCATTAAACACATTTCCAATTATAGAATTCATAAAATGGAATAAACTAGAAAATCTAGAAACATTGTCCACTGCAACTACTAAGGAACCACCACCATAGAGCCACTGGCAAGTAGCCGCTTATAGGGAGCCACCACTTGGGTGACACCACCATGGAGACACTAACAGTGATCCAGCACTTGGGAGCCACGACTAGTGAGAAATTCCAGGATGAGCTACCCCTAGGATGAGCTACTTCTAAAATGAGTTACCACCAAAATGATCTACCAATGGAAAACTGGAATCTTTTCAAACCCGTTGAAATTAGTAACTTTTGAAACAACCTAATTAAACCAAAAACACCCCATTATACCAAGGACACCTCTAACACTAGATTTACCACAATTTAATGGACTAGACGTTCTGGTCCATTACACATTATATAATAATAACATCGCTCATGTGTACGTTTAGACTACCACCCCCACAAGGTGATGTGATTAAATTTTCATATCTTCTAGTAAATAATTATTTTACATATATATATAATAAATATATACTATATTAATTTCATGGTTAATATCCTAGAGATTATGGAATCTAGATAAATATATAAGGACTGAAACTATTTAAAAAAACATACAAGAAAAAAACATCCAACACATAGAAATGAGGAATTTAAAAAGGAATTATTTATAAAAAGATGTTGAAATCTCATAAGTGATTTATATATGTTGTTATAATTATTTATATGGTTCTACTTTATGTGAATAGTAAATTTAAATTTATTATACAAGATGTTAAAATCCCTTACATGTATTGTCAGACTTGGAGTAAGAGTATATTTCCCAATCTCATACATATTTAGTGTTATTTATATTAATGATTTTGTGAGAATAATTATTTGATATTTTAAAATATAAACCCATATATGTTTTCCTTAACTAGTTATTTTTAGGTTTAGAGTGTATTGGTTGTTCATGTGATGGGCGCCAATTTAAAATTTATTCTACTTTAGAGTTTCATTAATCTCAAAGAGAGGATCTTTCATGATATAATTATAATTAATTTATTTTGATATGGAAGAAGTGATTACCTCGTTTGATCATTTCTTTGAGGTGTTTATTGATATACAAAAAACCCTTTCATATTACCTTCATTGTGCTATAGGGATTCAAGTGTAGACTCACTCTTGTGCTGATCCCCACATACCCATTTCATATCTGGAAAATGCCAACTGATTTCCAAGTGCTTTTACGGTGAACCGAATGTATTTAATTCATCATATTTATCACTCCAAGATCCTTTGTGATTGAATCATTTAATATCATTCTGGATAGTAAGATTTGATTAACTAGATTAATAGGGAGAGAAAGAGAAGTTTGTTATGCTCAATGATTCTCTATTCCAAAAATTTTAGTATCCATTCATAATAGACATAACCATATATTTATAGAACTTGGGATCATGTTAAATTATTATTTAATTATGTACCATACCTTATATAATATAACAATGTTTAAAAATCCCATTCCATAAATAATAATAAAAATATTTTTATTTTATGGACTGTGTGTAAAATTAGAAAATGGTAAATACTATAATATAAGCTTGTAAATTTATACATGTCACTAGACACAATATTCATTTGTCTAAAACCCTATACATTTATTGAATATTCAATTAAAAATTTAATATAATATTTCATTCGTCGATAAATATTTTTAATTGATTAAATAGTAAAAAAAATTATTTCTCTGTCTTGATAATAATATTTATTCCATTAATTAAATTCAAATTGAATGTAATCGAGATTAATAGAAATAGATATTTTGTGACCCTCTATGATTCTTTCTCATCAGCATTAGTTTGGACTTCCTAAAGTCAAATATTACTTTCTAGTATTGGGTCATGGAACATAGTATAAAAAAACCCAATGTCACAATTATGCCATCCATATATGAATGCTCACAATAAAATATAATCCCTTTGTCAAAATATGTAATCAATATGGTTTCACATATGTGTCATCAACCTATATGATCGATACATGTTTCATTGGATATCTAAAATACACAGATTCTTGAACCAAGTTCATAGAATTCAATGTGATGTTTCTATTACAATAAAAAGGAAGAGATATAATTATATAGATATATGGAAGGAAAAAATCATTACATGAAATTTCCATTAATAAAATTTCATCCATGGCGTACCCAATAAACCGTACTTCATGCCAAAAAACGGAATCATAGTTTTTATTTGTAAATCTATGTGTGAAAGGAGTCACATAAATTAGTGATAATTTTAAAGTACAAACATCATTATACAAGCTCAAAGATTAGAATATTTGATGGAACTAAAACATGAAGAATTATTACTGGTGGTTTTGTTCTCATTATCTCTAATCTTGGAGATTAATATGTTCTAACTTCATGTTATGAAGCCTCATATGTTTATGAGTAATCGCACATAAAATTAATTTTCTATGTGTCCCATCATAGAATGTTATCTAACCTTATAATTATATGTAGAAATATCATCCTAATACTTTATGTTTCTCATCATAGTGGTCATCTTCTAGGAATAAATTAATGCGATAGATACCCTATGACATTGTTACATTAATTTATTGTAGAAAAATGAAAAATAAATTGTATGTTATTTTATTCACATTTATATCATTGATTAGACATTTAATCGGTGTAAAAATTGTTGGTCCTAAAGAAAAACAATACACAAACTCCCACTTGTACTGAAGCCAACTACCGGTGAATATTTTTCCACTATACCCCACATTTTAACCATGTTTTTTTATGTTATAGATTTAATCATGGTGTTTTATATGTTTTTTTGGATTTTAAATACTATTCAATATAACCTCAACCCTCTAAGAAAAACCCTCTATAGATTATATATCTAAAGTATGTGCTTCATCGATTTTTGTGACCATAACTCCCTTCCAAGAGCCATTACAGTAGTATTATCACAATATTGTATGGTTGGATCTTTACTGATTGGTACTACATCAAGATATTTAATGAAGTTGTGTATCTATACTACTTCTTCTTCAACCTAAAAACATACAAATATAATTGGACAATATTATAGAATAAACAATCATATCATTATTTTTACTCTTCCAGCTTACAACACATCCTTTCAATGTGAATATATATCTTCATTGTGATTTCATATCATAATGATATATTTTTAAACTATAATATGAATATCCCTTGATGAGTAGTTCCTCACGTCCTCCTCATTATAATAACATATATTCATTATGCTTGAGATTCTTAAGGATTGTCTTGACCATTATTCATTGGATATCACCTGGGACTTCTTCATATCCTTCTAACACACATAATGTGTAGGCAACAAGTAGAATAAAATGTAACATAACATACATGATTTACCTAATAGATGATTCATATGGAATCCATTCCATTAAATTTCATTCCTCATGTTTATGTGGAAACCTTATCACGGAAAGATGAATTCTATACTAGACTATAAATAATCCCTATTTGATTTTTTTATATAGAACCTATGTATTATTATCTCTTAATTTTATCATGATAGATCTCTATCCTAAAAATGTATTCAGGCTCACCTAACTATTTATGGAGAAACATTTATTCAACCATGCATATGAATAAAGTCACAATATTATTTCGTTTCCAATATGTAATATATAACTGACATAAACTATGAATAAATCTAATGCACTGACACTAAACTATTTAATTACATATGAATCACATTTATTATTTATGAAAAAAAAATTATCTTATGGATTCATCAAAATTAATGTTCCTTGACCTAGAAAATTTCTTTATTCCATAAATTGATATTTGAAAATCTGATAACTTATTGGAATTTGTTGAAGTCATAAACCATTTTGGTTATGACATAAATAAATATTCCTAAAGGTTGTAATTAATATAGTTCCTTTTGACCACCATTTTAAAAAGCTCATTATAATGGATTGACACGTCTCAAGTTGTATAATGATATTTTTTTTCATATAGACTTGTGAACAAGTTTATTCATAGTCACTACCTTGAGACATTTTAAACTCTTTTGCAACCAACCATTAATTATTGGTATTTACTTTCCCATCCATGTCATGTTTCTTCATAAATTACCATTTATAACCAAAAAATATTAAAAATACTATAGGATCTACCAAAATCCCAAATTATATTTCATACATGGAATCTATTTCTGTGTTCATGGCTTCTGGAAATATGGAAACATATGTGCCACTCACTACTTCCTCATAGGTTAGAGGATCATTGTTATATACTAATATTGGGTTACAACCACATTGAATAGAACACTATAAAATTATTGTTCACTAACCAATTATATACTCCTACAAAATACTTTTGTCCCTAGAATACCTTCTTCTCCCATGATGATTTTTGAAATCTATTCATCTTCCAACTCTTATATGAATTATGCAATAAATTCATTGAATTATATCATGGTACTATTATACCTTTTATATATGTTTTAACTCTCATAGAATATGGAATTAAATACCACTATAATCTTCTTTTATAATGTTTTTTATTGGTAATGAACCCTAGTTCATTGGGGAATCTTGAAATAGTAAAATTTAATCCTTATAATAAATTTTTATCAACTGAGGAGGCCTTAAGAAATGCTTCACAATCCCACACATGTTAGTATGACTACATAGGTTTCATTGCACACCACATTCGATATGGTATACAATCTACCACCCTATATGGCACTCAGTTTTGTATTTTTACCACTATTTGTAATGTTTATGCCAAAAAAGATAATGGAAGGAACAAATTAATCATCATTTATATCACCATATCAAACAAGTTGTGGTTCCTCTATTCAAATACACTATTACAATAAGTTGTATAAGGAGGAGTGAGTTTATAATTAATCATGAAAAATATAACGAATAATCAACGAATCCTAGAATTAGATATTCTATAACAAGCTCTATGAATAGTATCTTTAACTGATTACCATGATGGTTATCAAATTTATTCTTTTTTATCAAATAATCCGACGTACACCACATTGTGTAGATATATCCATATCTACTAAATTAACTAGTAAAAGTTATAATGCATGAGTACGCACCATATAATTTAATAGAAAATGATCCACACAAATTTGTATGTACTAATTCAAGAATCTCTTTGGCATTTTCTCATTTTCTAATAAAATGGGATTTTGTTATTTTCCTTCTAAACATTCAAAGAATAAACCAATTAGTTTTACTTCAATAGAATCTAAATATAATTCTTTTCATAATTTAATCAAATGGTTTTTATGTTAATAACATAACTGATGATGCCAAAATTTTGCGTGGTATGAAGTGTGAAGTAATTTTTTATCTAATTTAATTAAATGGTTTGTGTAATCAAAGACATAATGATGGTTATCTAAATGTTCCATACAAATAATCTTTCTTTATAAAATAGAAATAATTTTCCCCCAATTGTTAAAATAAATCCATCCATATCATATCTTGGAATATAAATAATTATTGTATTAATAGAGGGACCATAATAAAATATTTTAAAACCAATATCATTTTGGTTTCTGACATGATGTGGTAGTCACCAATAGCTAAAGAAACATGTTTATCTTTGTTGGATTCTCATGGATCTACCACCCCAAAGCCAATATTTCTAAATATAATTGGTTCATATATTTGAATATATATGTGTTAAAAAATGGTATATCTAATACCACTTTTTTAATATATATATTTTTCTCAATAAAAAATACACCAAAATAATCCCCTTGCATATTAGGCTATGTTTAATTTTTCTTGAAATGGTGTTTCATTCCACATGAGAAACATATAACACCATACTCTCCTTTCATTCCCCTTTCAATTTATCTTCGTTGAAGAGTATGAATAAGTATTTGGATTAGAGATCTTCACATTACTATTCTATTTACTCACAATAAGGATGGGAGTCTTTTAATGATTCATATCCTTATCTAATTTGTAAAGAATAATAAGCAGATCTGCGAGATACTTATCTATGTTGTTTATATAAAAATTTAAAATAAGGATTTAGAATATTTTGTTGAGTGTTTCAAGAATGATATTATTTCCAGGTTTTCTAGGGAGTTTAAACCATAGAAAATATAGACACATAATGTATATAATTATCTTGAATATGTGAGGCCCAACTTACTTTCCCTCTTCACCATTTCTCTAAAAATACCCCTGGAGATCTCAAACAACTCTTTTATTGCTCTCTTTGGGTATAGAAAACATAGATGATCAAGCTTTCTATACAAATCATTACATTCATGAGACATTATAGGTTCACTAGACATATATTATAGAATAAAAAATTGATCAAGAAATACATAATTCCTGGGTTTTTTATAGAGAAAGAACACATCATAACTCACATCATTGGAAGGCTGATCAATCATTTATGATTCTAACATGTATTATTTATGTTCATATAATATAACTACCCAAAGGTGTTTCAGCCAGTCCTATAAGTAAATTCTTGTGAGGATACAATCTTTGTCTTATATATATAATAGATATATTGAAAATGAATAACAATAAATTTTTCTATAATTAAAAATAGTATATTATATGTAATTTTCTTGATTACAAATTACGTGAGAAATAATAATTTTTTATCAAATCTCTCAATATTTTATAAAGTTCCAATATCACTGATCATTCAATTCTGAACATTTAGTTTCTAGGATGTTACAGTGGCAAGTATCCATATTACCCTTCTCATAACCCAAACTTGGGTCGGTAAAGCTACTTAATGATATTTAGGCAGGAAGTTCATTTCTAACTATGGGGTTATAGCTTTATGAATTGTTTAGTGAGATACCAAATCCAGAAATCCTAACATGGATTTCTTCAACACTTTCAACTAAGGAACATTAAGCCAATAGATGATCACTTACCTTGATGTAAAATAGCTAATTCACTTTATAATCTTAACAATAAATCCTTGTTAAAATTTATTGTCTTTACGAGGGTTGGTCAAATACTTAGTTTTAAAGCTTTCAATGATGATCTGGTAGTGGAAGGCCAATTCTGATGTATTATAAATTTGAGGCATTTTAATCTATTAAACAAAATTTTATCTTTTTTTATCTTTCACATAACATGATAATAATAACATTATTTTACTGAATTAATTCACCATGTTAAATAATACATTTACCCATAATCCATTTATTTAAATTTCATAATTTCACAATAATTGATTTATTTAGGGGATATTAGTATTTAATCCACAAAATAAATTATAATTAAGAAATAAATGAATTAATAATAATTGACACAATCAAGGTCTTTTGAACTGATTGATTTATTAAGTGTACAATAAACCAACCTTTGACCTCGGTGAATAAATTATTATGCTAGTCTTGGAATAAGATACACCATTCAACCTATGCATATATGAACTTCATAGGTTTTCATTATAATCATACCATCTTGAGCTACCTCCATGGACCTTGGGATACTCCATCCTTTACAAGTATTTATGACTCACACATAATGAGGGTAACTAAAGGATTGGTAGGCGAGGATTACATAAATAAAATTAGACATATAGGTCCAACTTAATAATTGAGTGAGGGATGACACCCATGAAATCAATTTAATTTAATAATTAATAATTGTTGACTATGTCAATAAACTAAAACAAATAAATTCAAACACAAATATAAGTCTTGGCCAATCCCATGATTAGTAAAACATGTAATGAATACAAAAAACAAATCAGATAACATGAATTTATTATTTTTACATTATTATTAACATCATGTCACTTTTATTAATTTATTATTAAATCCTTTAAATAATTACCTTTCATCTTAATGACTATCCATGTTCATTTAGATAGACCCATGATTAATGTAATTTATATTAAACAAATGGCAGGAAAAATAATAAAAGATTTATTACAGGAAATTACTTTATCAATTAAAATAAATTAAAATTATTATTAAATTCTCAAATGTAATAGGTAAAAATCTAAAAAATACGGTTTTAATTCAACAATTGTAAAATTAATATAGTTTAATTAAGACATTAATTGCAAGGCTACAAAGTATGTACATTCTAGCTACACATAGTATACCTCAGCTTCTATGTATCCAGCATACACAGATGGAGAATTGATGTGTACCTCACCTAGAATACAAAGCGTGTACGAACCATCTACACACTATATTTTTTTCTTTCCTTATGACCAAGTCACAAACAAGGCTCTTTGACCTGCATATTGCTGGATTACATGTTGTGTTAAGGCCAACTACATGGAATGACATGCCAGCTACATGCCATGTGGCCTAAATATTGTATTCTCATTCAATCCACTAAAAGAAATGGAATGTTCTTAGATGAGAGACTAAATGATGTGTACATTCCAGTTATACACCATGTATCTCTTAGGTCATGTGTCATCGAATGAATTATTTTTTATTTAAAATATGGATAATGATGAACTAAATGACATGTACACCACATAAACGTCATGTATATCATTAATACCTCATCCTATCTGTTTCAGATGATTTGACCATGTATAATAACCACATGGATTGAAAAAAATTCACTGTTCTCCCATGAAGACTACACAATGTGTTTGTGAACTACATGTCATTTAATTCAGAATTCCTTGTTAAATATTTTCTTTGTCTATATATGGTTTGAAATAAATTCAGTGTTTTTAATTAACTAATCTACATGTCGTGTATCCCATGATACGACCAAGTGGAATGTACTTTGGTCCCCGATGTGTACTCTGGCTACAAACCGTTTAATCTCATGATGCCTAAAAAGAATCCATGACACTTCTAGGAGGAATATTTTATCATTGATCATATGTTCTTCAACTTATGAAGTTGTGAATCTCGAATAAAGAAATTTAAATGTGAGAAACATGTTAATTGAAATTAGATCAATGAAATAATAATATGAAATGAAATATTCATCAAAATTTTAACATATTAAACAAAATAAATAATTATAAATTTAAAATTTATCCTTCTTCTAATACCACATGAAGGTTCTAGGAACACCATAAGTGCAAAGAGTGGGCATTAAATAATAGTTTTTTTAATTTCGTGTTTTCTGAAACCCTATGAGAGGATATTTCACTCTAAATATATAATTTATTTTTTTATATAGAATAATTTATTTTCTTATTGGATATTTTCAATGTTGAGTTTTTTGTTCATCCAAAAACACTTTAATTTACTACATTGTGTGGTAAGGATTCAGGTGTATAATCCATCTATCAGTGACACACACATGCTCCTCTATTTTCTGAGAAATTCCAATTGATTTATTATTTCTAGAACATTCAATGAAATTTAATCCATTATTCATCTTTATTACTCCCAGATCATTCATTCTTGAAGGATTTCTTCTTATTCTTGAAATGCGGGGTGGATGAATTCAAGAGAGAGAAATATATATATAAGAACGTTGTGTGAAACAATTCTATAATCTCAATTTTAAATTAACCATTCAAAATATTCGTAACAATATATTTATAGAGTTACAGTTTAGGTTTAAATATTATTTAATTCTATATTATACGTTAAATAAAATAATAATACTTATAAATCCCATGAAAAAATAATAATATTCTAAAAAATATTTAATGTCTTATGCATAAAATTGACAAATATTAAATAATTTTTCAACGGATTGTAAATTAATTTTTAACACCAGAGGCCATCTTGGTCTTTTCAACCTCCTCAGCATTTTTTAAATACCAAAATAAAAATTTAATAAAATATTTCACTCATCAATAAAAATTTGAGTTCAATACAATGTGATGAAAAAAATCCTCATCCTTGAATATAATATTTATTCAATTAATTATATTCAAATACAATATAATCAAGATCATTATAAACACTAATTGTGGGTCCCTCTAGGAATAGTTCTCAATGGAATTGGGTGGGAACACTACACATCCATGATTATATTATAAAAATAGTTAAATCCCCCCCCCCAAATAATGAAAATATTGTCTCAATGGTGAAAACCACATAATAATTCTAACTATATAATATAATCCCTTTATCCCTATATCTCACCATATAAGTTTCACATTCGTTTCCAGATCATATATGATCTATACTTCTTTCATTAACTATCTGAAATAAATATTATTGATACACCACTGTTAAGGAATTTAATGAAATCGTTCTATTCAAATAAAAGGGAAATGATATAAGCTTCCCTAACGATATAAGGGACAAAATCATCATCTAATTTTCTATTAATTACATCTTATTCATGACACGCCTAACATAAACTATATCCTTATAACATATACAACGTTATTTATCATATTTAAATATAAGTGTTCATGTAATGACATATGTAAATGTTAGTCTTAAATTTTAACGTCCATTAATAATGATCACATATTGTAATATCTAATTCCACCAAAACCTAAAAAATGTCTAGAAGCATGATTCTTATAATAATCTATCATATTGGAGATGACCAAGTGAGAACATCATGAATATTATCCTCATTTATTAATGAGTACCTTAACATGTGAGTCTTGTTCTATGTGTCCTATAATATAATGTTATTCAGTAATAGATCAATATTTAAGAATATCATCATAGCACTTCTAGGTTGTCATCATAGCAGGGAATAACTATGACCTTATCAATCTGACAGAAACCCTGGGAAATTATTACATTAATTTCATGAAGAATAATAGAAAACATGTAATAATATAATTTATTAACACCCACATCATCAAATATATATGTTATCAAAGTACAATAATTTAGTCTTAGGACACCAAAAATAATATATTTCAAGGAATTTATTTTATTAGTTCAATTTTAACTACTTTGGTGTGAAAAATGACCAAATGTATGTTAATATGAAAAAATGACTTCATTTTTCTATTCATATTGGAGTATTGTTCTTGCATGTATATATTTCCTCTTAAAATATTTTTTCGAATGTAAATAATTTTATACAATGAATTATTATATTTATTTTTACCAATGATTGAATTTATCCAAAATCATTAAAAGGAATCAAATTTTCACTTTTTGAATAATGTATATTTTATCGATGGTTTGAACAGAATCATTATTTCAACAAATACCACATGAACGAACGTTCTCATCACAAGACTATTATTTTCCTTGAATATTCCACTACAGGTTTCAATGGATTTTTTAGAATAATATTTTTCCCTAATATTTTTTAATTTTTATATTTTGAACATGATATTTCAAATTCAAAATAATATTTTCCCCATGAAATGATTTACTAATTTTCTAAAAGTATTTTTTCTTTGTGAATACCATTAAAGACTATTATATATTACTATGGATAAAATATAATTTAAGAATCCATATTATTTAACAATATAGATTATGATCATGTGGTAATGGTTATTTATTAGGGAATATATTAACATTTCATATGAATGTTTTACAATATGAAATTACATGTTGATTATATATTAAATTATTATTCACCAAATTCATATAATGAAAACATTTTCCATAGTATATGATAGGTGGGGACCATTGTAGCTCCTAAATGGATCAGTAGTTTGATAAAAAACTAATTTAGGTATTTTTTGTATGCCATACCTATTAACATATGATTTATTAGAACAAAGCCTTTATGGTAGGATTAAAATGTCTATAATTATTCACTCCATTGTTATAAAACAAGATTTTGTTATCAATGTGATAATTTATGTTTCTATGTTATCAATGGATTTAACTCCTTTTATGGTATTATTAATATATCATATTTGATCACTTTTTATATTTACCATATTATTCATGACATATTTATTATGTAATAGAATCTATTGAGTTCCATTCCTTAATGGACAAATGATCCCACCCTTTATTATGTTTTTCACTCCTAAGGATATAAAGATGAGATATATAATTTAATTTATGGATTTAAAAGAAGAAATAATTATTTTCTCATAATAATTTTTTTGTTTCATTTCATGCTTTAATATTTAATGTGAGATTCATATAATAATATCATCTCCCAATAATAATACATAATTATATTCTTTGTTATTTGTTCCCTTTTATTTTGAGCCCATATTGTAAAATAACAACCAGCTCCATGATACTTGATTCAGGGTGTGATATCATGTACCAAATTGATTAAGGGGATATTATTATTGAATATAAATCTAACTTTATGACATTATAAAATCATGCGACAAATTATCTATGTAACCCAAGGTGCATGATTCGTCAGTTAAGTGGTGGGAAAATTGTATCATTCAAAGGGAATTACTCTCTCATAAAATTTATATATAAGTGGATATAATATCATGTAAAATCAAGATAAATAAATTATTCTCCAATTCATATATTATTAAACGAAAATAAAAAAACTAGTGGCCATTTGACTACTCTAGAAAAGGAAATATAGAAAAATGAAAAAGGAAAGTGTGGGATTTTCATCATCAATTATTTTTTAATGAATCATAATGGATCATAATTTAGTGAACAGATTTTTACATATTGTTTATAGAAAATTACCATTAGTCTCATGATTATTATATACCAAGTGATGTTAGTAATGTTTAATTACTCAACAATTAAGAGATGAGAAAATATGTAAATGAATACGTCAGGCATCAGGGGAATTTTCCTCAAAAATGGCCAATGGAGGAAAGACCCATGAATATGGAAACAAAATATAAGGATGAAGCTCCTAAGGATAAAATCATATGTATATTTCTCAAATACTCAAATTTAGATACTACTTTATTTGATTATATATCTTCACAGTCATTTATATATTCGATGATTTTCATGAAAAATAGATATTTCCTTAAATTTTTTAATGTGGATTTTTTAATCTAGTATCATAGTTGAAATAATATTTCAATAAGGTTATAATATTCTATTCCCATTACTAAATAAATCCAATAAAGAAACACAAATAATAAATTAATCTCAGGATTTTAATAATACATCACACAACTGTCCCATAATACAAGGACTGAAAGTTTTACTGTCTTGGAAATTAGTTACATAATCATTATATTTTATAACACATGTCAACAATATTCCTTAATTATTCTCATATATAACCCCTAATAGACATCTCATATGATATAATAATCTTCATAAATTCAGGAATTGAATAATAAGAATGAGGTGTTCTCAATCACTCAGAAGGTGAAAATACATTTCATAAATTTTTTGTTTATAAAGATGTTCGGGAATATAATGAAAATTTAAGTATAATATCAATATATCATAAGACCTTGAATGATAATAAAAAATTATGGTTCCATGTAATATCATAAAAAATCATCAATGAAACATAAAACATGTGATCAATCTATAAGGTGCTGCATATGTGAGAAGGCCTAATTTTGAAGAATGGTATTTCATGGAAATAAAAGGAATCTTGAAAAATAGAATAACATGATAAAAATATTTTAAATGTTTTATAAATTGATAAAAATTAAAAAATTTCACCAATATAAGTATAATAAAACTATTGTGAGAAAATTCATTTTTTTAATACTTATGTAAACAAACCAACTATATCCACAAAAAATTTGAGAAAACCCATCATGCCCACTCCCATGTAAACCAGACCATTATGTCAATGATAGACTATATCATGATATATTATATTAAATCTATGGATTTTAAACAAATATAGAAATCCATCCATCATCATCCAGTCATATGTGTTCCACTAACAATCAATAATTTTCCTAACTTAAACAATCAAAACAAATAGTAATGGGTTTCATTAACATAAAACATAAAATTAATTATGAAATCATTCGATATCTAAATATAATTTTACAGAATGCCTGATAAAATAAAAACAAATAAAACATCATTTAATTACCTATATATCAATTAATGTAAAAGTAAAATATATGATGAAAATGTATTTAATGAAAGTTTTTCTATTCATGATTGTAAAATTCATAATTACTAGTCCCTTGTCAAAATTTGACCATCATTTTTATGAGAAATGAAAAGAAAACATATAATGAAAATGATTTTGTTAAAAACATTTCCTAGAAATAAGGAAATAGAATGAAAAATGGATAATACATAAAAAATATATGTTATATAATAAATTACCTAACTCATATATTGTATTTTGAGTTACCAAGTCCCTAACCCTTACCGTTGATTTCAATCATATGATTTAACTTCATGTATTATAAATAAAGAAAATATTAATTATTATTTTTTGAAAATTATTCTAATATTAATATATTTATACTCTTAATTAGTAAAAATTCACTTCTTATATTATACTGTTGTAATCTCATTTGACCAGAAGGTGTTAATAATATCAACTTTTTTGAACAATGTTCATCAAAATGGTGTTCATCTTCTTTTTTCTCAAAAATATCATCCTTGGAAAACATGGATTCTTTAATTTATATTTCATAAATACTTAAAATTTTATAAATTCATTACATGTGTTTTTCAGTCAAGGTTAATGGAAAATAAAATAATAAAGTTCTACTTTGGGTTTTGTACCGATATCAAGGGATTAACATATAACAATAGTTACCATTTTTTATACAATGAACAATATTAATGATAAATTTTAAATATATGTGTAATAAATACATTAAATATGAAAATAAAAACCTTCCATGTTTGGAAGTCATTGAAAAAATGAAACTTATTTCTTAGTGGAGGTGGTTGTCCACAAAAAACATGATTCATGTTTTTATTTTTCATAAGGAAACATGATTGGCCTAATAATTCTTACAATATCATTACAATAAAATAAGAATATAATAATTAGATTTATTTCTAAATTATAAAATTTCAGAATTATTTTCTTGAAGTAGAAAAATATATAATTAAATAAAAAAAGAAATATAGGGTTAATAACCTATACCTCACTTCTTGGATTGTTTCCTTTGCGAATGGGATTAAACAATTGAGGGGTATTATTTTGAGAAGATAAAAACATAATTAAGATGGATAAGAGTGTGAAGAAGTGGGTTGGGATTATTGTTTTATCGAACATTTGGGGTTTTGTGAGGGGAAGTAAGGAGAGGGATTTTAATTTTATAAGGGGAAAAGTGTGGCATTTATAAAAAGACCTTATTTTCTATATTCTTAAAAAAATAACAATTCTCATAAAATTGTAAATATTATTCTAAATCACAATGAAAATAATAAATTGAAAGATGATGTTAATTATTCTCAAATACACAACCAAAAATTTATAATCATATCAAAGAAAAATCATATTATTTCATTAAAAATATAATTTTATATGAAATATTTTTTTTCATAGTAACTATTATTTTTAAATTAATTCGAATAATAAATATATAAAACTTTAAATATGTCTAGTTTATAAAATAAATTTTATGAAAAATAAAATATTATATTTGTTTCTACGTTATACCCATAATGTTGATATTTTATGTGAATCCCAATTTTGTTTCAATTTATTTATATAAATGAATTTATATTAATATATATATTTCACAATTATTTTAGTACTATTTATTCCGTATAATTTCTGGGTACCATAAAATGAACTTTTTTTAGTTTCATCATCTCCTATGGAGAATGAATGAAAAAATAGTATTCATTTTTGGAAAAAAACCTGAGTTGTAATAATTATTACATAAATACATACCCTTTTGGAAATGATGATTAATATATATATGTGTGGGGGGGACTATGTAATAATCCTTTTTATGTATTAGATATCAAATTCAAAGGAAAAAAAAATATTTCTGTGGGAAGGATATTTAAATTTATTATGGAGATATTGAATTCCTTAATTTTATTGTAATAATATGATAAAAGGAAACCAATGGATGGAAAAGGTAAAATTATAAAATAATATGTACCTATTGTGTTGGAATACATTAACATGTTTCAAAATAAACTAATTGGACTCAAACCTTAGTGTGAGGTTAAGGTTTCTATTGATATCACTATAGATAAAATACCTATATCTATAATAACTTGTGGGATGGATACATTGGAATTAATTAAACTGAAGAAACAATTACATGAGTTTTTTATATGGTACTTGTACACCCTAGTGCTTGAAAATTGGAATCCCCTATTGTTTTTGTTATGAATAATGACCTCTCTGTTAGGTAGTGGATTAATTATAGGTAAATCAATGCCATTTATAGAAAGATAAATTATCCTTTATAACACATAAATGACTTATTTTATCAATTTTAAAGTGTACAATATTTTTATATAATTAGTCTTAGTTATAGGTATAATCAATCTTGAGTAAAGTATGAGTATTTACCCAAGATGGATTTTCGTTTGAAGTATGGAAAATAAGAATTTTTCGTAATTCCATTTGGATTTAATAATAAACAATATGTTTTTATAGTTCTATTGAAAACATATTCATGGATTATATGGAAAATTTAGTTATGGTATTTATTGATGATATCATGATATAATCTAAAAGTTATGATGAGAAAAATTTTCATTTCTGAATCATTCATAAAACTCATAGAGAGAAGGAATTTTATGGAGAATTTATCAAATTTGAATTCTAGATTAATGTAGTTTCTTATATTTTCCATGTTACCTATCATAATATAATATACTTTGATCCTTAAAATTTTTAGTTTTTTTTGGAAAAACCAATTCCAATGTATATGAATGAGATATGTAGTTCCTTGGAATTATAGGTTATTATCGAAACATTTTTAAAATTTTGATCATTCATCTAATCCATTAACAAGGTTTATAAGTGGAATCATTAAGTTCACATGGAAAATAGTGTAATTAATTTTTTTTAAGAATTAAATATGATATTTTTCAATACAAGGTAATTGAATTTACCATAAAGATGGGTTAAATTTGTGATATTTATTAATACACCAAAGAAGGGACTTGGATGTTTCCTTATGCAGTATAATAGAGTTTTTCTCTTTCCATGAAGGTAGATAAGGGATTATGAATAGAATTATCTAACCAATGATATTGAGTTAGTAGTTATGATCTTTTCCATGATGATATCAAGTCGTTGACTTTATGGTCAATGAAATGAAATATATATGGATCATAAATGTATGAGATACGTCTTCTCATAAAAAAAGATCAGTAGGAGGAAAATATGTTGGTTGTAACTATTGAAAGATTATGACAGTTCAATACACTACTACCATGAAAAATTAATTAAGGTTGATTAATCATTGAGTAGTAAATATCATGGAGTTTTGACTAAAATAATACTGAAAAATATCATACAATCATGGCTTTTAGTAAAGACAGTAATGGGAAGGGGGGAGATTACATCGATTCCAATTGATTTTCAAACCAACACTATTATGGAAAATAAAATGTTCCCAACATGATATTGAGAATATTCAAAATAAAATCAAAGTCATGAAATATTTTATGTTAATATACATCATCTATGAATATATATTATTGATATTTGTAAACAAAATATGTTTTCCATCCTTGTATGATCTAAAAATAGAGTTATAAGTTGAATCTCATAGTTAAAATTTCTCTACACACCCTTGTATCTCCAAAAAGTATGAGGATTTGAAAAAACAATTATTGTTTGATAATATGGAATAGAAAATTATATACTATGTATAATGATTCATAGTTTATCAATAGGTAAATGATGAATTGAAGCACAATAATTATTTCGTACAACCTCAGACTATTCCTATGTGAAAATGGGAAGAAGTTATCAGGGAGATTATTAGTGTATTTCTAAACATTACCATAATGAATGATTTTATATGGGTTTTTATGGATTTCCATTCTTAATCCACTCATTTCCTCATTAAGAAGGAATATATACCTTTTAGGAACCTCACAAAAATCAATTTTATTAATGTTGTTAGGCATCGTAGTAAATTTCATTCAATTTTATCTGATCATGGTATGTGGTTTACATCAAAATCCTCAAAGAGTTTTCATAATGATCATGAAACCATTCTATATGGGGGAATATCCTGTCATCATAAAAATTATAGGATGTTTGAGGTGAATGTTAATATATTATAAGATATATTGATGTTGTTGTTGATTGAATTTTAAGGTATGTCTGATCATTATATACCTTTGGTGGAATAGTCATATGATAATAGATTCCATTCAAGCATTCAAATTGAACAATTGGAAAATTTTTAATCGAAGATGTATATTTCTCGAATTTTTTAAGAAAAACATGGTGAATGGAAACTTGTAGGACTATATCTCATGGGGGAGGATAAGAGGCCCAAATGGAATCATTATTTACCTATGGTTCCAATAAAAAACAAAATTTATAAAAACTCAAATAATAATACTCAATAAATTAAAATTTAGTATTAGAAAAGTTGAAGTTCAATCCCACAAGTATGGTTAATTATTTTGATTATGTTTTTAATATAATTTATTTAGTTAAATTGAATAAAGAGGTGAGAAATTATATTTGGGTTTTGTAAATAGTTTGAAGAAATAAATAATCAAATTAAACAAGTATTGTTTGGTTTAAAATATTATTTTAATGAAATACCATGGTTATTGAGATTTATGGTTTGGTGTAATTTGAATTTTAAAAAAAATTGATTAGTCAATGGTTTGTGTTAGATTTGAGATGAGGGAGATCCAATTGTCATTGTATTCCCACCTTGACGAATCAATCACTTATTTCCATTAGTCTGGTAATTTAGGATTGTGCATAATCCAATTATTCTCAATTCTATATTTAAACATGATTCCATAAAATTGGACAATTTCCATGACTCCTTAGGGTATTTAGTTTCACAATTTTAATGTTACTTTGTAATTCAAATAAAAATTTTGATTATGAAAGAAAAATATATGGATTGGGAATTGATTGAAAAAAATATTTGGAACCAAAATACAAAAATACTTAAAAATGAAAAAAATAATCCAAAAGCACCACCCCCTTTGGATACATAACCATTGCGCAAGGCTGGTTTACTACCTGATCCTACTGATGAGATAATTAGACGGAAGTAATGAAAATTTATAAACAACATGAAAAATTATATGAACTAGTGATGATCCTATTTTTCTTAGCTTCTCGCTCAATGCATTGATGTTCAGGATCTCCTTGATAACAACATCCCTGAACTCTATTTATAGACACTGTATGGGCTTCTATATCAATTTATGGAAATACTTATGGGTGAAATGTGTCCCTGTATGGGTCCTAGGTCAACAAAAAGGTGAATAAATAATGATAAAAAAATCTAGACGTTTTTGAAAAGTCATGAATATAATACATCATGTAGTGATTGCAGAGAATGTAAATGTTTCACCACACGTATTGATTTCATGACATGTGAGCTTTTTGGATCATCATAACATGTGTAATGTGATGACATATATTTGTTACAACCTAACAGATTTAACCTCCATTATATGTTAATTCTCTCCCCTCCATGTCTTATAATATTATCATGATTTTCACCAGTTCACAAAATATAATCATTGAACGATGTGTAAATTCAAGTTTCAGCTCTGAAATCCTCATTTTTTCCTTTTTTGTTCAGTTTTGTGCTATGGAAGTTATATGTTATCATAGGAATTTGTGGAAGAACTTACTTTAGCTGTATAGGATTATAATTTGACTTATTTTTCTAATATCCCATAATTTATAGGTTCAGAAGCATGTATTAATAATATAAATAATAAGAATCAATTCATTTCATTATAAGAAATGTCAATAGAAAATTCACTTATCAACCCCCACTGGAATTTTTATTTGTTTTCAAGGATGTAATCTACTCATAAAATAATGGAACCTTACTCTACCATGTTTTAACTTAAATGAAAACAAAAACAATTTTCGAAATGTAATGTTAAAAGTCTGAGCATCACATGTAGAAAATTTATCAATTCCATAAGTTTCAATGAAAAACATCAAAAATGTATTTTAATTTTCCTCTTTTGAAATAACCAAGCCTTTCATTTATCCAGTTTTATTTTTGAATTCATTTTTAATGTATATAAAAATTTTAATTTACATCATGTGAATTATTTTCATTCATTATCAAGGTACGAATTTATAGAGTGATTCACATATCTCATGAAAATTTCACTTACCAAATTCGTGAAAGGAATATAAATCTCCACTTTGTAAATAAAAAATAACATATAATCATGATGGATTCACTGTTTAGGATCAAATTACACATAGTCTTAGGGCATGTAGTTGAATGATAAAAATCAATTAAAGCTCAAATAATTGTATTGTCATTGATGTACATTACTAGATAATTAAAAACACCTCAATGAATGTGTCCTATTCCCTCATTATGTTAAATTATGATGATAAAGAAATGAAATTAAATAAATGAAACACCCTATTTTATTATTATATATATTGTTTTCTTTTGTTTTTAAAGAGTTGAGTTGGGGGAAAATATCACAGCCACCACCAAACTCCAAATTATCTCTCCATAAACCTATTTGTAATAGTTATAACATGATCATTAATCAAGTAATAGTTCCTTTTGAATTTCCCTAGACATAAAAAATTTATTTAAAATTTTTTTATAGGAGGGTTTGTAATAAGTTTAATAAATGTTCCTTCCCCATATATCATGAAAATACCACCCATACATATTCATTAAAAAATATGCATCTTTTAAAGCATTTTCCACCGCCCCACTCTTAATTTTCATAGTCATATAAAATTTTAAGATTCATACATGAAAGGATAATATCGGATTATAAAATCAATCTCCCTTAATAAGGAATGTAATGGATTTTATGGATTTTAATAATTCATTAATGTTAGGTGGGTATTAGGACAAGGTCGAATCCAATGTTCATGGTAGGCACCCTCAAAATCAGCAATGGTCTCTTTCAACAATTCTCATGTTACTTTGGCTATTCGATGACATGGAAACTATTTTTTTTTAAAAAAATAGAAGATTATCCACCCAAGGTACATGATGTGAATTGTTCTTTAATTATTGCATTAAAACAATCAATACCTCACCGATCTCTTAATGACCATGAATGAAAAATAAAAAAAAATATTTATGAAATTTGGTTTGTAGAAAAATACCATAATGAGATTCCTTTAATAATAAAATACCTTAAACAATCAAACAACCATTATGAAAATTTATTTTCACGTGTTTTACCCACTCACTGTAGTCCATATGGCATAGGTAAATAAAATACATATTTCAATCATCATTATAATAATTGTTTTTGATCTCAATGGTGGTTCTTACCATACGAATCTTGTACTAGTAGCCTGGTCCTCTTAACTAATGGTTTGGATAGGATACTAATTGTCAATGTTGAACGCATAGTGATAGGGTTTTAGAGAAATTAATTTAATAAAATAAACCGAAATAATTTTTTGTAAGAAATATAAACTAATATTTTGAAAGAATAGATGGTGATTTATTTGAATTTTAGGAAAATCATAAAACATTCTCATGAATTTTCAATCTATTATCATGATTTATTAGGGAATAAAATAAAAAATATTAATAATAGTAATCATAACTGAGTGAGGTAGCATCCAATTTTCGTGGTAGACAACACCAAAAATAACATATGTTTCCTTTTCATAACGGTCATGTTACATTAAGTATTCAATGAAAATGAAACTCAAAACCATTTTTAAACATATAAAATAATTCTTCTAATGTCAATCATCCGAATCGTTCAATAGTCAATGAATTAAATGAATCACTCCATTAACGATCATGCAATGGTCATGAATGAAAAAGTAAATATGAGATTAAAGAAATTAGGGCTTCCTTAAAAGACCCAAATGAGTTGTACTTAAAAATAAAATACCTTGAACAATCAATAACCCCTTGTCAAAAAACATTCAAAGAGTATAACACCTCATGTTATCTATGAGGGAGTAGGAAAAATTCATATTTGACTCATCACAACATAATCATCCCCCAATCCCAGTGACTGTTCCTCTAGAATGAATTTGATAGCAACAAACTAGCCCACTATTTATATACTGCATATGGGATTTTATAACATTAAATATCATTTATGAAGCATTAAAAGGTGATTATAAGTTGGTATTGGGTCATAAAACATAATAAAATCCCAAAATATGCTGAATATGGCTTTTTTGGTGCCATCTTAACATTTTAACCACATGTAATATGTTCTCCACATGTAAATTTACATTTATTTTTACATAGATTCTAATATTTACATAGCCTAAAATATTTACACAACCAATGACATTTAAACAACTTGTAAAATTACAACATCACCACTTTTATTCAGTTTTGACTCTCATAAGAATCCGACTGACATTATTCATCATGAGACTCCATTTTTAGTGGAAATAAAGGTAACTTTTTGATTATTTTCCTCTTTTCCATCAAAGAAAGTTCCTCCAACAAAATATGAAAAAATATATTAAATGACTGCTCATGAATTAACCATTTATACAAAATAAATTTATGAATTTATATATCAAAAATCATGAATGAAATGGGATTAAAAACCCCCTAAACTTCAAATATGACTTGTATTAAAGGATATAATCTCAAAAAACTACAAAGGATTCTCACCCGACCATGTTTTAATTTTAAGGTAAAAAAATTGATAAAATTGGAAATAAATTATTCGAACATCACACATGGAAAATTAATTATCATCTCTCTTTTTAAAGAAACCAAATCAATAATGTTTATTAATCTTCACCTATGAAAGAGTAATTATTTTTCATTTATCTATTTTTATTATTGAATTCATTATTAATAACCAACCCATTTTCAATATACCCCACATTCAATTTTTATGATAATCTCTAAGGAATAACTATAAATATAGTTCCAAACTATAAATATAGTTCAAAACAAACCTAAAATATATTTCACACACCACAGGAATAACTATAAATATAGTTCCGAACTTTTAAAATATTTAGTCTATTTAACATGGGTTTGATCAGATATCATCGGGAAATCCCATTATAGTTTAACATGGGGTTGAAAAGATAGCACTGGAAAAGCCCTTTAGAGCTTAACATGGGGTAGACTAAAAAGAATTGGGAAGGCCTATAATTTCATAACATGGTGTGGCCTAGATAGAACCAAAAAATCCCATTGTAGCTTAACAGGGGGTCTCTCAGATAACGTTGGGTAAGCCTATAAAATTATAATTGGATGTTGGCCATATTTTTATTCCAAATATAAAGGTTTTGAAAGGGTTTGATGTATATAAAGCTCTATGTCACCTAAAGGAGTTTTAATTTCATTATATGGATTTTAATGATTTCATATGAGAAAATGTCTGTTTTTTTCATGTGAAAATATTTTATATCATATTCTAAAATGAATTTTAAGATAAAAGAAATATTTTTATGAGTTGTCATGTTTTCGCCGAACTAAAGATTTACATTCTTTCATTATCCCTTTCTGATATAATGTTCTCACCCCAAGATTTTAAAATGACTTTTATAAGTTTTAAGGGGGAATAAAAACAAGGATGAGATCAAGGGAATAATTTTGAAAAAACATCATAAATAGAAATCATTTTTTTAAAATATATTTAAATTGTTTAAAAATGTATACTGAGTATAAGTGTCCACTTTTAATTCATAGGTAAATATTTTAAAAGTTTTTTCTAATTCTCTAATACACTAATATGAAAATATTATCAATGTGAATTGAAGTTCAAAAACACTAGAATAAGATATGTTTAAGGCAAAGCCCTTACATTTGAACCTAAATAAGAAGGAATCATGATTATTTATGATTCTATCTTTATGTAGTGGAGATGTTAGATGTATTTTAATACCTATGGTAAGTGACATGTTCTTGAGATATATTATGAAATATATTAATAATTTTACTACAAGGATATGTGAATAATTTCCAGGTTTTCCACTTTTGATATTTCATTCTTATTAAGAAAGAATGGAAAAAAATATGAATGAATGAAGATTATTGACTATTTAAAAGGAGAAAATTACGACACTTGGTTGATTTTTTTCTTTGATAAGTCAAGAAATATTTAATTTTCTATTTTTAATGGTATAATATTTGACTTCACTTTGGATCAATTTATATTGTATACATTAAAAATAAAACATGGTTGGGAGTGTGACCTTTGTAGTTTTTTGATATTACATCTGAAAAGTGAATTATGAGTTCATGTGTGGGGAATTTTGATGATCCCATTTCAGGAATGATTTTATATAAATAAATCCCTCACATTTCATGTATAAAAGATTAATTCCTTCATAGATATTAAATATAATTGTTAATATTGTGAAGGATGAATTTTTTTGGAAGTGTGCAAAATAATCCTAAAGATACCACGATTTCCACTAACCTAAGGATTTATATGATGAATGATGTTGAGGGGATGCTTCTGGGGGTCAAAACTATTGAATATTAGTAATGATGAAAATTTATAGATAGTTTAAAATTTATAGGATTTGCAAATATTATAGTATTTATAAATATTATAGGTTTTTTATATTATATGATTTTTAAAAATACACAAGGTTAATAGATTACATGTGGTGAACATGTTACACTTGGTGAATAGATTACCTGTGGTTAACACATTACACATGGTGAAAAAAGTCCTGATGACCTAGAAATGGGATAATTTGATGAATTTTTGTGTTTTGAGCTATTTTATGACCCAGGCCCCACTTATGTCAACCATTGGACCAATCCAAAATACTACTGATTTATTCAATAGACTATATAGAGTCTATAAATAGAGGGTTAGGATTATGCATTCAGATTAATTTTAGAGGCACTTCCACTAGGATCAAGGACTACTGTTGTGGTGAAGAGTCAAATAGGTTTTTTATTTTCCTTCCCTCTCATGGAATGTATGTGGCGGTTTAACAAGTATAGAGAAATTATTATAAAGAGTTATTGATTGCATAAGATATTTTATTTTCTAGTGAATGTCATTTGGGTGATTTTCCCCAACCCTAATTTGTTAAATTTCTTCTCTTCTTTGTTATTCATGACCATATATTGATCATTATGGGAGGGATTATTTTAATGAACCAAGTAGTTAATGATTCAAAATATGAAAATTGGATGAATATTTTTATATTTTTAAAAATGGTTCCACATTTTCAAGTCATTGAATACCAAAGGTAACATAAAAATTGTGAAAAGGGAATGTTAGGGATTCTCGGGGTTTTCTACCATAACCATTGGATTTAACAAATTATAGTTCAAACATTTATTATTTCATTTTAATTATTTTATTTCCAAATCAATCATTAAATTGGATTTTAAATTTCTAAGCATGTTTATCTTTTTTTATAAAATTCAAATAAATCATTATCCTTTCTTTTAATAAATTAAATTAGGATTATTTCATAAAATATTGTGTTTTAATTTCATTAAATTTATATGTTTTCCAAAAATGTCCATGTGAGATCGACATGAGACTCTCATATACTATATAACCATTTATTATATAGTATTAGTTTATTCATGAATGATATTTCTATGAAAAAATTAAAAAAATAGGGGAGACTTTCAATGAAATGTTTTTGATATCTTGAATTGAACATTAGAGACAAACCTCCTTTTTGAACCTTAATTGATATAAACTGTTTAACTACCTTGTCTATGACTTAGAGTTTTTGGATTCTCAATAGTGAATCCCCCATTTGAATTTGTGATTTTGTCACTATATGGTGGAGATATAAGATGACCTTCAAGCCAATGGTAATTTTCATTGGGAGATATGTTCATCATTATATTCATATGTGCCTTGATAATGAGAGGAGAAATTCATGTGAGGTAATTTAAAAATGGTATGCATATTAAAAATTATTTGAAAAATGAAAATGGATGAATGAAATGGATTGTAAATTTTAATACATGGATACTAAAATACATAATTTTTTTTATTGTTTGAAAATTAGATATTGATAAATTTTCTATGTGTAATTCTAGAACATTTAATTTTATATTTGATAAATTTTTTTGTTGAAATTGAATTTAATCCATGGTATAGTAATCATTCATTATATTAAATTAAGATTCCATCCCTGAGAGAATGTATGTAGTCATGTGTCTATGGTGTTTGTAAATTTCCCTTATTATATACATTATTTGACATTAAAATGTAGTGATTTTGATGATATAATTGTGAATGAATGTGTATGCCCCAGATTGTTTTGTATATTTATCATGATGCAATAGGTTAAGGAAAATTAGATAAAGGAGCTAAAAAAGAAAATGAATTATATAAAAAGAAGGTTTTTGACAATTTCTGATGATCATAGAACAATTCTGGGGCACACAACTGAATAATAGAGGCAAATGAGGATTCCTGAGGAGAAAATTTACTTTACATGTCACAAAATAATTACAGATTAGGAACCATTGAATATTGTGAAAGAAATATGATTCAAGAAGTCAATGAAAAATAAGATAGAATGAAATTAAACTATCTCATTGCATGAAACAAATGATTCATTCCATGAAACATTCCATTTATTCCCAGAATGTATGTATCTTTTGATTTTGATAAACGTGGTGTAATATTTACATGAATTGTAATCACTACAAGATGTTTATAGTTCATAATGGGCCAAGAACTTCCAAATTCATCGTATCATAAATATGTGATATATTTGATGACATGAGGCTGACCCATGACCAATTGATTATCCAACATTAATGACATTAAATGAAACTAAGCCCTAGGGAAGCCTATAAATAAGAGGACAGGGTACCACTCCAAGGATCATTCAGGGATCCATCACTGCTCGGGTCATGGGATACTAGTACCATTATTTTTCCAATAACATCCTTATTTTCCTACCAATTTTGTATAGCATGAGAGGGTAGACCTTATCATAATAAATTACAATGAATCTGAAAGTAGCAACATGATTCAATATTTATGGAATCAATATGGGATTGTACAACAGTAAATAGAATTTATAATGTGTCAAAATGAGGGAATAATGTGAATCAGGTCAAAAAACAGGTCAAAACCCCAAAATACATCGAATCTAAACATTTTTTTCCCATCCCAACATTTTCACTTTGTCTAATCTATTCACTACATGTAATATGTTCACTATGTGTAATATGTTTACCATATTTAAACTATTCACCATGTGTAAATTTTTAGATCCTATTATATTGACATAGGCTGTAATATTTACATAGTTTTTAATTATCCATCTTAACCACTATTCATTGGTTTTGACACCTAGAAGCTTCCCATTAACATCATTCATTCTTGGAATCCATCTTTTAATGGAAATCATGGTCGCTTTTTTGATTCATTTACTCATTTCCCAGAAAACATTTCATCTTTCCCAAGATAATTTTTTATTAAATATCAGATAAGTAATTAATCATTTATACATAAAAAAGTGATGTATTTATATATCAAAAATCATGAATTAAATGGTCTTATGAAAATCATCAACACTAGAACGTAGAATTTTCTTGAAGGATGGAATCTCAAAAAACTAACATTAGTGCTCTTCATACCATGAAATAATATTAATGTCAACAAAATAAATTGATCAAAAGGGAAATAAAATATTCTATCAACACACATGAAAAATAAAATAACATTTGGTTTGTCAAAAAAATCAAATCGTCTATTTATTTCATGAGTCACCTATAAAATAGGTATTTGTAACACCCCAGGTGAATAAAGAATATGAAATTTTTATTTTTATCTATATTTGTGAATAAAATATTAATATGAGTTTAGAGGGGATGCTATGCTCGATGGCGTACCCAATCCGCAATAACGAGTTTCTTGGGAATCTTACGCTGCACTCTAATAATAAAATAATATTATTTTAAATGGTAGTTAACATGTAGCCGTTGTATTGGCGGGAATGGATAGAAATAACTAAAATATGATTATATATGTTTTTAAATGTTTTTACATTTATCCAATAAAAGATAAAGGCTTAAAATACGAAAAGAATTCAATTTTAGGCGTATATGCCCTAGTTTTCACTAAAGGCTCACTTATCGCCTTTTGATGGAAAACCATCATTAAATATAGTTTTTTTCACTCCTAAAAATTATATTGGACCAAATAAAACTCTTCTTATGAATCGGGACATCAAAATTTACATTGTGTAAATTTTTGGTATCTTTCCGATAAAGTTCAATTTTTTAATGAATAGTGTAAAATGTTGTATTTTAATTCAAAAACTCTATTTAATATAATTTATTTATATGATTAGATTATATTTTGAATTGGTTTTAAAGTGAAATTAGAATATATTTTTAAAATTAAATCCAATAGTGGTCGTTGGAATTACTTTCACTTTGAAATCAGACTTAAACTAGAGTCAATCTTTTGATACTTATTGTTTCATAAAAACACGCTATTTTCTCTGACAGCGGGAATTAATTAATAAATTAATTAATGTGACTTATATGTTTTGAATTTTGTAAAATAGACTTCATTTTTGAATTCTGAATATCAAATATTTCTTAGGGTGAATTTTTGGGATTTTTCTGAAAAACTTCAATTTTTGATGAATAGTGAAACCACTAAGTGGTACTTATAAAAACTGATTTTTCCGCTTAAATGAAATTTTTCCATATTTTTGTTTTTAATTTCAAAAATCCTACATACATGGTTGTCATTAAGAAGTAAAATTTGGTTCAATGAGATTAAAATAATTTTTTGGTGAATAGTATCTTATTAAGTTTTTAATCGCGATTAGAGGTAATTAGTGTAGTTTAAGGTAAAAATAATGTTTTAATAATATGAGATGAGCTTGACACGTGTCATGAACACATTGGATGTGTCATGTCCGACCAATAAAACCCATGGGTCAACTTGGGGACCCCATGAAGCTACTTTGGTTGGGAAATGACATAAATAACGTTTTATTTAATGTTAAAATAAAAATGACACAAACATGTAATGTTTTACTAAAACAATTTTAACATGGGGTTATACAAGTCAGATATTTGACTATAAATACTCATTGGAAATATAAAAATATTTCCTACATCATAGTATTTGTTTTATAATTTTTATACATTAAATAAATTAAATTATTTATGACATCATGATGATGCAGCGATGACCTCATTATTTAACGATTTAAATAAAATGGAAAGATAATGTAATATATAAGACCTACACATGTCCAAAACCTATTGGATGAGTGGATTTCGAACCCTTATCACCTTATCCTCGAAACACATAAATGTGGGACCTCTTAAATCCGAATACCATTTTAAAATAAAGTGATTTTTCTTTACCTTCCAAGAGTGCCCCTCCTCTCCTCTTATAAAAGGCCCCCACCCCTACCTCATTACCCACACTCCCAAAGCCTTTGGCTCGGGAAACCTCTGCCCATTTTGTCTCTCCACTTCCCTCTATTACTCCTTGAAGCCTCACTTTGGGAATAAGGCTTTCCAAGGAATCCTTTGAGCTCAAACCAAAGGGAGTTACCCGATTTTAAGGTAATGTCTTCACTTGAGTCCTTTTGTTTTATTTTGCCTCTCCAACCCCCTAAACTCTTTTTATTCATTTCTTTTGTAACAACTCCAGTATCTTCAATATACTAGGATGTTTTTATAATAAGGATTCTAGCTACACTTACACACACCTACATCTAATGGTTAATGAACATATTGTATCCGTGGATGGTGAATTTCTGCCTCACGAAACGATGATTGTTCAACACTCATATAACACCTTCAAAGGTGGCCATTAAGATGTCACTATATTTATATATGATATATAATATGTTTATGTTTTACTTAAGATTCTGTATTTTTCTTTTGTGGCATACCTTTATGGTCTCCATTGTGGGTAAACACGATAATTTGATTTTAGGAAGTGCGGACTACCGCCCCCTCAAAGTGATGTGATTCATTAATGCCATATGTGGGAAATATAAAGGATGGATTTAAATTTATTATATATGATGTTATACCGGAATTATAATATACCTCTATATCATTATTATTTATTTCCATTAATATATGAGACAAAAATGAAAGTAGCGTTTATGCGTACGCACGGCTTACCGTCTCCATGAACGGTGCATTTCATTTCTTATCCCCAAATGTAATGTACTATTATAAATAAATATTTATAATGGATATATATATATATATAATATAATTCTAGAATTAAAATATACATACCTCTCATTTAGTTTTTAATATGACAAAGAATTGAAAGTAGCGTTCATGCGTACGTACGGCTTACCGTCTCCATGAACGGTGCATTTCATTTCTTACCTCTAAATGATTATGTAATATTATAAATACATGTATATGCTGGATATATATTATATATATGATATACAAATAATAAATATCATTGTGGATATAAATAACCATTGACCACACGAACAACATTTAATTGTAAGAAGTTCACTTTCAACTTAAGAACCAAATATCGACAAAACAAACATTATTTACTTAAATGATTACATAATGTTTATAAAATGTAAATAAGTGATATAAAAGGAATAATGAACTTGAAAAGGTTCTTAAGAAAATATAAATTAACTCAAGTTTATTATTCAGTACGTTAAAGAACGATCGAGTCAAGTCGGACCCGAGGTATGTGATCTTACTCCTCTCTTTCTTTTTAAGTACACTCTTTTATGTCGTTCCTTTTAAAGCTCATATTTCTTGTTATTGGGATGTATTTTTATATTAATATTACTGTAATTTTTATTTTTCATTTGATGAGAGAACCTATTCTCTCTCATCAATCCATTTTGGAAGTTTTGGGTGGTGCCGTTAGGCTGCCGAATTTTCGTAAGAGATCTAACCTCTCTCTTTCTTTTTAAGTACTCTCCTTTTTGTCACTTCTTTTAAGCTCCTCTTTGTTATGATGGGGGATGTTCTTTTATATTTCTCATTCTGTACATTTAATTTTAATATTACGAGATACTCTATTTGATCTCATCAATCCATTTTGGATGTTTTAAGTGGCGCCGTTAGGCTGCCAAGTTTTTGTAAGAGATTGTTCATCTCACTTTTATTCCTGTGAGATTTATGCTACATTTGCCACAATTTCCTTTGAGTGGTGTATGTACTGCCCATTATTATACACTTTGTGTAGTATAATTTCATTTATGGGTATTCACATCTTCATTTTATGACCCTTCTTCCATGGGGTGTACGTTTCGAAAGTTACCCAACTCGGTAAGCGGACCTTTCACCCTCCTCTTTTTAAAAGACTTCTTTTGTTATGTATTTTAATTCACATACTATTATGTTGGGATATGTTCTTTTATATCCTTATTGATGTAAATTTTATGTCCAAGTGATGATATTCCCTTTTTATCTCTCATCAACTCATTTTCTGAATTTTGAAGTGATGCCATTAGGCTGTCAAATTTTTGCAAGGGAACTTCTTAACCCAAATTTGATTCTTTGGGATAAGCTTGTACTCCTTGAATATGTCATTCTATGAATATGTGTGAATAAACTCTGATTGTTTTACACTTAATATCCACTTATATTTGGTGTGTTAGTTTGTCACACATAATTATGTAATTGATTTATCCTTAATCCAAGGATATCGTCTTTGTGAGGGACTTCATCTCAATCTCCTTTCATTGAGGCATATTTAGTTTTATACACAACATTCTTTCATACGGTGTATAAACCCCTTTGAATTTTACTTTTATACAAAAGGTTTCTTTTTCTACGAAGTGTTTTACAAAATGACAAAAAGGAATGTTTCTTTAACGTACGCGGTGACAACGACCTTTTCCGCCGCCGCGAGTATTATTTGTTCTTTGGCTTCCTCAACAAGAAGTGATGTTTTTAAAATGAAATAAATACCACATACTCTTTTATGTATTTTGGTATTGAAAGTGGTTTTTATAATTTATTTGTTATGTCAATATATTTTAGTGATATATTGTGATCAAAGTGTTGAAATGTTTTCTTTCCATTATGTTTGTTTTATGTATTATGATTTTATAATGGTACATGGACATTTAATGGGTGGTTACATGATAAACCATTTGACGGGTGGTGCCATGAATACCAGGACGGGTGGTTACGTTATAACCTCCAATGCATTGGGTATGGAAGTCGGCCGTATGGCTATTCCATTAAGTATGTATGGAAGTTGGCTGAATGGATATTCCATTAAGTGATATGTGTGGGAGTAGACCTTATGGTTATTCCACTTAAGTATGTTTATGTCCCAAGTTACCTTTATATGTTATGTGATATTTATATGGGTTTTATGGTAATATTTTGGTTACAGAAGGGTAAATAATGAACTTTTATTCAGCGAAGAGTTTTTACTACTTCAAAAAGGTGAAAAGTATTACTTTGATAAAGTATACATGGTTTACTTGTTGTTTTAAAAAACTAACAATTTTCATTCTTTGTGTATACCTTACTGAGATTTTTATGCTCATCCCAAGTTTTTGAAATGTTTTTCATAGGACTTAGCGTGGAATAGGGTCAAGGATGGGATCAAGGGAAAGTCATGCTACCTAAAACATGGAACTAGACATGTTTCTTTTTAAGAGTATTTATTTTATGGAAATTTAGTAGAAGCAACTACTTTGTAATCTTTTGAGATGTAATAGTTATTTCCTAATTCTCTAAAACTCTAAACCTAAAAAGATCCTCAATGTGAATTACTCATTTAATTCAATATTAAGTAAGGTTTAAGGCTGGGGCTTATAGTTGGTATCAAAGGTCGGTTTAGATAACTTTAGAGGTTTGGGTATTCTCTAAGCATAAGTGACAGTACCATAATGGATAGGATTTCAGAAAGAGTCCTAGTTTTAGATAACGTGAATGAGTAAGTATATCTTAGTGGTTATCTCCCTCATTAGTACATGATGGTTTTGTTAATATACTCACACTGACATTTCAGTTTTTAGTGAAATGATGGATCTAATAGGCACCATAGAGACAACAGGTTTGAAGGAAACTATGGTGGTTACCTGATTAAGAGACTGGATGAAATGGAGGATTCAATGAGGAATCTCATGGTTATTCTAAACCAACTATCAAGGAGTCATGATCAACCACTTTAACCTTGGTATGTTCTATGATGCATCATGTACAAGATGACCAAATCGATGTGGAAGTTTAGGTAATAATTATAAAGGTAACCATTAGAGATTATATGATCCTTACTTTTGAGGTAATTATGGGTTATTATATGATATGCTAGAAAATGAAAGGCATGAGATAAACTTGAGGTTAAAATATGTAATGATAATTTTTGATGATTTTATCTCTTTTTGGGGAATGATTTAAGAATTATATAGTTTTGGAAAAAGGACAACACGCAGACCATGTGACAACCCGTCGCGTCGGACAAAGCTGCGGGAATCGAACCCACAACCAAAGTGCGACTGGTATTTATCGCCTAACACTGGACTATGTGAAGTCCCTGGATAGTTTGACTGATTCTTTTTAGTTATATGATTTTATGAATTAGGATTAAGTTGATTTTGGGTTATTTATGAAAATGATTAACCTATCATGGAGGATATGTGATTAGGTTAATTACTTTTCAATATGAGACTTTAGGAGAAACTGATATTGTTTGGAGATAAATGTTACGATTTAACTTGGAAGACTATGTGACTAAATCCTTCAAATATTTGGGTTTCAATCTTAGATTGTTTTACTTTGAATAATTTTATGAAAAATTGGTTATCGAATGGTCCTCGTTGAACTTTGGGTTTTGTTGGACAAATTTTGAGATTAAGAATAGATTTTCTTTTTATAAAGGGTTATCCTTTTCTATATTATCTGATCTTGTAGTAAAATTTTTGGTTTTAGTTTTGGTTAAGGTTTGAAGACATGGGAAATGTATAGTTCTTTTTTTGTGGATTAGGTGCTCCTATAGAAGTTGTTTATAGTACTCTTAATGCGAACAAGTCTTCCTAAATACTCGTCTTTTGGAGAAAGTATGAGTGTGTGTGAGAAATCTAGTAAAAGTTGAAAGTCAACATGATAAGTAAGTATGATTCCTTATGTTTTATTTAAGCTCAAAAAAAAATTCCTCAATAAAAAGTAACATAAAACAAAAATGTTGTCTATTAACTTTTCCTCTGGGGGAACCCAACACCGTTTAACCCATCACAAGTTTGTGATTTTCTTATTGTTAACTTTTTCCTAAACATGTTTTCTATCACTCTCCATCAGAACATGACCCTATGTTTTCTCCTCCATGTCCATGTTTTCCTACATGGAATCCTATTATGGGTTAAATCGGGTGACCTCTATACATATCTTTCTTTATTTTAAAGTGATTGTTTTACCGGCTCTTGTTTCGATGTGGGATTTTCAATGAAGTTTTCGAGCCCAATTTTAAAATTGCGAGGACATAATTCCCAAAAGGGGGGAAGGAAGTAACAACCCAGGTGAATAAAGAATATGAAATTTTTATTTTTATCCATATTTGTGAATAAAATATTAATATGACTTTAAAGGGGACGCTATGCTCGATGGCGTACCCAACATGGAACAACGAGTTTCTTGGGAATCTTACGTTGCACTCTAATAATAAAATAATATTATTTTAAATGGTAGTTAACATGTAGCCGTTGTATTGGCAGGAATGGATAGAAATAACTAAAATATGATTATATATGTTTTTAAATGTTTTTACATTTATCCAATAAAAGATAAAGGCTTAAAATACGAAAAGAATTCAATTTTAGGCGTATATGCCCTAGTTTTCACTAAAGGCTCACTTATCGCCTTTTGATGGAGAACCGTCATTAAATATAGTTTTTTTTCACTCTTAAACATTCTATTGGACCAAATAAAACTCTTCGTAAGAATCGGGACATCAAAATTTACTTTGTGTAAATTTTTGGTATCTTTCCCATAAAGTTCAATTTTTTTTAATGAATAGTGTAAAATGTTGTATTTTAATTAAAAAACTCTTTTTAATCTAATTTATTTATATGATTATATTATCTTTTGAATTGTTTTTAAAGTGAAATTAGAATATATTTTTACCATTAAATCCAATAGTGGTCGTTGGAATTAATTTCACTTTGAAATCAGACTTAAACTAGAGTCAATCTTTTGATAATTATTGTTTCATAAAAACACGCTATTTGCTCTGACAGCGGGAATTAATTATAAAATTAATTAATGTGACTTATATGTTTTGAATTCTGTAAAATATACTTCATTTTTGAATTAGGAATATCAAATATATCTTAGGGTGATTTTTTGGGATTTTTCTGAAAAACTTCAATTTTTGATGAATAGTGAAACCACTAAGTGGTACTTATAAAAACTGATTTTTCTGCTTAAATGAAATTTTTCCATCTTTGTGTTTTGAATTTCAAAAATCCGACATAAATGGTTGTCATTAAGAAGTAAAATGTGGTTCAATGGGATTAAAGTTTTTTTTGGTGAATAGTAACTTATAAAGTTTTTAATCGCGATTAGAGGTAATTAGTGTAGTTTAAGGTAAAAATATTGTTTTAATAATATGATATGAGCTTGAAACATGTCCTAACCTCATTTGATGTGTCATGGCCGACCAAGACAACCCATGAGTCAACTTGGGGACCCCATGAAGCCACTTTGGTTGGGAAATGACATAAATAACTTTTTATTTAATGTTAAAGTAAAAATGACACAAACATGAAATGTTTTACTAAATAAATTTTAACATGTGGTTATACAAGTCAGATATTTGACTATAAATACTCATTGAAAAGCTAAAACGATTTACTACATCATATTATTTGTTTTATAATTTTTAGACATTAAATAAATTAATTATTTATGACATCCTGATGATGCAGCGATGACCTCATTATTTAACAATTTAAATAAAATGGAAAGATAATGTAATATCTAAGACCTACACATGTAAAAAACCTATTGGATGAGTGAATTTATAACCCTTATCACCTTATCCTCAAAACACATCAATGTGGGACCTCTTAAATCCGAATACCATTTTAAAATAAAGGGACTTTTCTTTACCTTCCAAGAGTGCCCCTCCTCTCCTCTTATAAAAAGCCCCCACCTCTACCTCCTTACCCACACTCCCAAAGCCTTTGGCTCGGCCAAACTCTACCCATTTTGTCTATACACTTTCCTCTATTACTCCTTGAATCCTCACTTTGGGCAGAAGTCTTCCCAAGGAAGCCTTTGAGCTCAAACCAAAGGGAGTTACCCGATTTTAAGGTAATGTCTTCACTTGAGTCCTTTTGTTTTATTTTGCCTCTCCAACCCCGTAAAATCTTTTTATTCATTTATTTTGTAACAACTCCAGTATCTTAAATATACTAGGATGTTTTTATAAGAAGTATTAGAGCTAAACTTACACACACCTACATCTAATGGTTAAAGAACATACTGTTTCCGTGGATGGCGAATTTCTGCCTCACGAAACGATGATTGTTCAACACTCATATAACACCTTCAAAGGTGTCCATTAAGATGTCACTATATTTATATATGATATATAATAAGTTTATGTTTTACTTAAGATTCTGTATTTTTCTTTTGTGGCATACCTTTATGGTCTCCATTGTGGGTAAACACGATAATTTCATTTTAGGAAGTGCGGACTACCGCCCCCTCAAAGTGTTGTGATTCGTTAATGCCATATGTGGGACATATAAAGGATGGATTTAAAGTTATTATATATGATGTAATACTGGAATTATAATAAACCTCTATATCATTATTATTTCTTTCCATTAATATATGAGACAGAAATGAAAGTAGCGTTCATGCGTACGCACGGCTTACCGTCTCCATGAACGGTGCATTTCATTTCTTATCCCCAAATGTAATGTACTATTATAAGTACATATTTATAATGGATATATATATATAATATAATTCTGGAATTAAAATATACATACCACTCATTTAGTTTTTAATATGACAAAGAAATGAAAGTAGCGTTCATGCGTACGTACGGCTTACCGTCTCCATGAACGGTGCATTTCATTTCTTACCTCTAAATGATTATGTAATATTATAAATACATGTATATGCTGGTTATATATGATATATATGATATCTAAATCATGAATATCATTCTGGATATAATGAACCATTGACCACACGAACAACATGTAATTGTAAGAAGTTCACTTTCAACTTAAGAACCAAATATCGACAAAACAAACATTATATACTTAAATGATTACATAATGTTTATAAAATGTAAATAAGTGATATAAAAGGAATAATGAACGTGAAAAGGTTCTTAAGAAAATATAAATTAACTCAATTTTATTATTCAGGACGTTAAAGAATGATCGAGTCAAGTCGGACCCGAGGTATGGGATCTTACTCCTCTCTTTCTTTTTAAGTACACTCTTTTATGTCGTTCCTTTTAAATCTCATCTTTCATGTTATTGGGATGTTCTTTTATATTATTCTTACTATAATTTTTATTGTTCATATGATGAGAGAACCTATTCTCTCTCATCAATCCATTTTGGAAGTTTTGGGTGGCGCCGTTAGGCTGCCAAATTTTCATAAGAGATCTAACCACTCTCTTTCTTTTTAAGTACTCTCCTTTTTGTCACTTCTTTTAATCTCCTCTTTGTTATGATGGGGGATGTTCTTTTATATTCATCTTTCTGTACATTTTATTGTAATACTATGAGATACTCTATTTGATCTCATCAATCCATTTTGGATGTTTTAAGTGGCGTCGTTAGGCTGCCAAGTTTTAGTAAGGGATTGTTCATCTCACTTTTATTCCCATGAGATTTATGCTACATTTGCCACAATTTCCTTTGAGTGGTGTATGTACTGCCAATTATTATACACTTTGTGTAGTATAATTTTATTTATGGGTATTCACATCTTCATTGTATGACCCTTCTTCCATGGGGTGTACGTTTCGAAAGTTACCCAACTCGGTAAGGGGACCTTTCACCCTCCTCTTTTTAAAAGACATCTTTTGTTATGTCTTTTAATTCACATAATATTATGTTGGGATATGTTCTCTTATATCCTTATTGATGTAAATTTTATTTCCAAGTGATGAGATTCCCTTTTTATCTCTCATCAACTCATTTTATGAATTTTGAAGTGATGCCGTTAGGCTGTCAAATTTTTGCAAGGGAACTTCTTAACCCAAATTTGATTCTTTGGGATAAGCATGTACTCATTGAATATGTCATTATATGAATATGTGTTAATAACCTATGATTGTTTTACACTTAATATCCACTTATATTTGGTGTATTAGTTTGTCCCACATAATTATGTAATTGATTTGTCCTTAATCCATGGATATCGTCTTTGTGAGAGACTTCGTGTCAATCTCCTTTCATTGAGGCATATTTCGTTTTATACACAACATTCTTTCATACGGTGTATAAACCCCTTTGACTTTTACTTTTATACAAAAGGAATCTTTTTCTACGAAGTGTTTTACAAAACGAAAAAAAGGAATGTTTCTTTAACGTACGCGGTGACAACGACCTTTTCCACTGCCGTGAGTATTATTTGGTATTTGGCTTCCTCAACAAGCCGTGATGTTTTTAAAATATAATAAATACCACATACTCTTTTATGTATTTTGGTATTGAAAGTGGTTTTTATAATGTATTTGTTATTTCAATATATTTTAGTGATATATTGTGATCAAAGTGTGGTAATGTTTTCTTTCCATTATGTTTGTTTTATGGCTTATGATTTTATAATGGTACATGGAAATTTAATGGGTGGTTACGTGATAAACCATTTGACGGGTGGTGCCGTGAATACCAGGATGGGTGGTTACGTTATAACCACCAATGCATTGGGTATGGAAGTCGGCCGTATGGCTATTCCATTAAGTATGTATGGAAGTTGGCCGAATGGCTATTCCATTAAGTGATATGTGTGGGAGTAGACCTTATGGTTATTCCACTTAAGTATGTTTATGTCCCAAGTTACCTTTATATGTTATGTGATATTTATATGGGTTTTATGGTAATCTTTTGGTTACAGAAGGGTAAATAATGAACTTTTATTCAGCTAAGATTTTTTACTACTTAGAAAAGGTGAAGAGTATTACTTTGATAAAGTATAGATGGTTTACTTGTTGTTTTGAAAAACTAACAGTTTTCATTCTTTGTGTATCCCTTACTGAGCTTTTTATGCTCATCCCAAGTTTTTGAAATGTTTTTCACAGGACTTAGCGTGGAATAGGGGAAAGGATGGGATCAAGGGAAAGTCATGCTACCTAACATGGAAATAGACATGTTTCTTTTTAAGAGTTTTTATTTTATGGAAATTTAGTAGAAGTGACTACTTTGTAATCTTTTGAGATGTAATAGTTATGTCCTAATTCTCTAAAACTCTAAACCTGAAAATATCCTCAATGTGAATTACTCATTTAATTCAATATTAAGTAAGGTTTAAGGCTGGGGCCTTATAGTATTACTTTTCAATCATACCTTTTTATTTTTAAATTCATTATTATAAGCCATTCTATAATCAATTTACATAACTTTGAATTTTTCAGCTCATTATCAGGGTCCAATTGTAAATATATTTCAGTACATACCTCATGAATATTTCACATACAATAGGATTTCAAGGTATCTAACATCTCATCCTTATAAATAAATAATAAAAAATAATCATGAGGGCTTTACCGTTAAGTTCAAATCACTACGAGGATTTAGGTTAGGTGGGTAAATGATGTAAAAATTAATTCTCTAAAAATATGTTTGACTGTAAACAATAATTCAAGATATCAAAAGATAATCTCAATGAAAATCCCACAGTACATATTTATTCTCCCTAAAACCCTTAAAAAAGATTAATGTGGTCCAATGATATATGTAATAAAAATAAATTAAACAATATATATTTCCCGCTTTTTAGTTTTTTCTTTATTTTTAATAATTTTTACTTCAAAAACCTATGTTTTGGAAACATCTTAGTTCCAACACCAATACTCATATGGTAAAAATATCATTAGACTATCAATGGTTATTTATAGTCCTCTCAAGACCCAACCCATTATTTATCTTATTTTCAAATTCTTTTTTAAATTTTATCCCTTAAGATATATGAATAATAAAATACGATGAAAAATACATGGCCACTCCTCACTTTATAATGAAGAAAAATAGAAAAGGATCCTCAGTAAAATATATCCTAGTAAACCATGGAAAATCCCTCCCCACCACACTTATTTATTTAATTATCATGTAAAAATTTAGAAAAATATATTAGTTGATGAGATATGATTATAACATGGCTCATTATCTAAAAAGGTTATTCATCGATTCTACAGGATTAAGAAGGATTAATTCAAGGTGGGTCTATGAATAAATGGTTAAAAAGAGATTCCAGAATCATTCTAATGGGGATTTCATGCATTCTTTGCTTTGATAAGATAAAAATTATGTTCTAAAAGGAAAATATACTAGTTTTACATTAAATATATTGTGGAATGAATGAGAATTATTGGATCATAGGATGTATCAGGATTGAGATGAATGGTTTAATAAAATACTCATGAAAATGCATAAAAATAAATAAATCAATTAATTAAAATGTCATGAAATTCAACGAATGAAAATTATAAAAAAAAAATTCATTTAGATATATTAAAATTCTCACTAAATCGTGATTTATTAAATCAAAAACTACCTTATTATCTCTAATATTTATTTTACTAATTTTTATCATTAAAATTTATTGAAAAATAAATATAAATTCATGTATTGGATGGTATACTAGTTATGTTATGTCTCATAGTTCAGTTGATTAAAGAATGAATCCAGTGTAGACACAAATTTGGAAATTAAAGAGCTAAACAAAATAAATTTTGGGAATCTATTTGAGTAAACCATAATTGAAATGATTTCTCCCCATTCAATGATTGAATAAAAATGATTGAAGAGGTACTCTCTATACTAGATTTATGTAATGTACTTCTCTCATGCTATGAATTATTTAGATTTCCGGGCATGAATGGGTTTCACTACCGTTAATGTTCTTACAACTTCTTTGAATCCCTTATGCTTATTTTTCCCATACATTTGATAGACCCAAAAAATACTAATAAAAAAGTAAAAATGTATTCCATTTCATTGACACAAAAAAATATATTGGGAATTGAAATTACATCCTCATATTAAATTAAATCCTAAGGAAGAAATAAATCTAAAATCATAGAAAATGATAAAAATCAGCTTGCCTCCAGGTAGATTCTCTTTTTTAATAGTAATTAATGATGACCTTATCTAGGTTTTTTTATTTGAGTCTCATATAATGATTATGATCTCATGCTCACAAAATATTGATGTTGAAATAAACCCTTCTCAGACTAACTTCTCATTGATGAAATTGGTGTGGATCGAGAAGGTGGTGACCAAAGTTTTAATAGTATGATGATAACCAAAATGATCTCAGAATCTATTAAGACTTGGTAAAATTATTATTTTTTATTGTCTGGATACAATTTTTGAATTTATTCAATGATCAGCATTGGTTCTATTACAAGATCATCAACTAAATCTATTATTGCAGAAATGTTTTTTCCATTGTGTTTGAGTGTAGAGTGAAACTGGTTCTTATTCCTCTTACAACAATATAATGTATTATATTTTCTTAAATATTGATGTCATCTCTTCATCCCCATATTCATCTTTACAATTTGGCTACAATCCAAGTTTTTTAGAATGATTTTTATCAATTTTGTAGATGAGGTTACTTTTTATTATTTTTATTCTACTTGTTTTATTTCATATACTAGTAGTTTTTTTGAATTGTTCTTCAACTCCAAAAAAATTAGCATAATGGTCTCCATCTCCCTCTAAAACTGCAATTTCAAGGACATTGTGGTTACTTAAAATATCAAAATAGAGTGCGGTTCTTAGTTATTCTTCATTTCCCATGAATATTTTCTCATGTCATGCCTTGTAGAAAATTGGTTCTATACTAAGGGTGATGTTCATTCAAAACATGGGAATGTCTGTGGGTGCGTGTTGCATTTATTTTTTATGACTACAATTTCATTAAGTTGATGAATCATACCCACCGGTAAGAAGGCGAACCAATACTTTGTTATAAGTTTACCAAGTATCCATAACATCACATCCAAAAATACATATTAAATTCAAAAAATTAAATAAAAAATTTATTTTGGGAAAAATATGGAAATAGAAATTAAGAGAAAAGATTTTTCTAAAATGATGAAAATAATAAATCCTCCTATATTATCATTAGCAATGGTGGAAAATTTTTGATAGACCCTGGGATGCAGTTAATTATTTATATGTTTACAAATTTTTAATATATAAACAAACATCAAATAAACCAATAAAATAAATGGAATTATACAATATGAATGTTTTTGGTAAAACCCACAGAGACAGTGTTGGAGAAAATATTAAAGTAATAAAATAAACCTGAAATATATTATGAATGAAGAAATGTTGATTTATTTAGATTTTGTGATAATGGAAAAAATCTTGAAAATTTAACATATGGGGTCATGATTCATTCTTGAATAAAATAATGAAAAAGAAATAATAGGTGATAGAACCGATTTAGGGTGAATCTAATGGTCAAGGTATAAAACCCCTAAAATCACCAGTGTTCCTTTTTTAATAATGGTCATTTTACTTTAGGTGTTTGATTACATAGAATCTCAATACTATTTTTAAACATAGAAAATAATTCCCAAAATGGTCATGGTACAAATCCTTCACTAGTCAATGCATTAAAATAATCACTCCATCAAAAAACAAGAAATAACCATGAGTGAGAAAGAAATGATGAGATTTAACAAACTCGGGTTGCATCTAAATACAAAAATGTGCTACAGTTTTTCTAAAAAAATATCAAAACCAATAAATACCCCTTTATCTAAATTTCATTATAAATGGAAAATCCCCTCATTATAGTCCTGATAGGGTAAGAAGGAAAAATCATATTTTACTCATTACAGCACTAACAGACCTTTATCTCTATGGCACTACCTCCCAAATGAATCAAATTACAACAACAAGTACCTCTATTTTGAGACATCTGATGGGTTATTTTAGAAATAAATACAATTTAATAAAGTTAAATATGTATTCGTAAGTGGTTCTTGGGTCATAAAAGACTTCAGAATCCTAAAATACATTGGATTTCATATATTTATGGCCTTCCAGACTTCTTCGCCATGTGTAATCTATTCACCACAAATAATATATTTACCATGTGGAATCTGTTCACCATGGTAAATCTAATAAAATTTTGTAAATTTACACATATTATATTATTTAAGTAACTTGAAATATATACATTTCCCATAAATATCTAGAATAACCTCTTTTGTTCATTTTGGACATCTGGAAGCATCAAATTGACTACATTCGTAATAGGAATCCTTCTTTTATAGGAAATCATGGTTACTTTTTTTCTTCTTTTTCTTATTTTAAAAAAACATTACATTTTACCAGTATAAAAAATTATATTAAATATAAAAAAAATAATTAATCATTTATACATAAAAAATTTACTCATTTATATAAACAAAATCAGGAAAAGCAATCATCTTATCAAAGGAAAATATGAAATTAAAGACTATTAAGAATCATACTTGGGAAGCTCATGGTTGGAAAATATAATGTTGATAACCAAATGAATGATTTATTATTTGAACTTGGAGATTATTATTGCTTGAAGGTGTCTATAAAAATTATGTAATAAGGATTTCTATTAAAGAAAAACTATATCCTATCTATGTTTGAAATTTTGATATATTGGAATGATATCGAGTGGTGACTTACCATTTGGAAATTCAGAATACCCTCCCTAATGTTCATGATGTATTATATATTTCATTATTATGTAATTACTTCTTAGACCAAAATAATTTTCTCAAAACTAATGAAATATTTTTGGAATGATATTTATCTTACCGTTAAGAGCCTATCTAGATTCTGGACTCTAGAGAACAAGTGTGGATTGGTCAGAAGACTCAATTGGTGAACGTATATTGGAGAAATCATAAAATTGAAGAGTTGACATGGGTACATGATGAATTTATTATGAATAACTACAAACATATAATCCTAATGTTATATTTTGTAAATTTCAGGGATGAAAGTTTTAAAGGGGGGAAGAAAGTATCACATATGATTCAATATTAGTAAGTAGACTTGCCATTCTAAAAAACAATAGTATAATGGACCTCCATTTATTCAAGAATGTGAATAAAACTAAATTTCCAAAATTTCATAAATTTAATTTGATTAAAAATATATAATATTTTAATTCCTCATTTTAAAATTACCATAAGATGAAATATTGCAGTTTAATAAAAATATTAACTTTCCATTGAAGAATGAAAAATACAGAATTTATAGGAAACCATATATTCTATTTACAAATATACAAAAAATATTAATTAGTTAAAAAATAAAATTAGTTCCTTTTCAATAATAAAATCAAATTAATTTCACTATAATCAACAATAGTCTTAATTTTTGTATAAAAGCAATTTATACTTACAAAATCATTTTTTTGGAAAACTGATTTCGCCATGTTTTGAAAGCATATATTAAAGTAATTTCATCAAATTATACGAGTTTAATAATTAAAAATGGATTAAGTTTTTTTAACTATGATAATTAATATTAGATAATATGTTTAACTTAATTTTTGGCCCTAACGAATAGTAACCACGATAAGTATGTATCACCACGGTTAAGGGTAAAATGGGTTTAATGATTTAAAAATGGATAAGGAATAAAAATAACACAAAAATATTTTTAAATACCAATTTTGGAATTATTTTTAAATTAGCCTTATTGTATCGAGATATATGTAATTTATGAGCCATATTTCGTGAGTAAGTCATTAATATATTTTAATTTTTTTTATAATTCTAGTTGTGTCATTTTCCTCACATAAGAAGGGACACCACCTCTACTGTATTACTCACTCATCAAGAGCCTCTTGGTTCAAAAAATATCTACCATAATCATTTTCAACGTAATTTCCCTTACCCGAGAGTTCATCATGTTATCAAAAAATCATTCAAAAAGTTTTTATGTATATTCCTAAGGTTGTTTTGTGAATAAGAGATATAGTTATTAATTGATGTTTTTCATTTTATTTCCTCCTCAACCAAATTAAAATATTCTAAAAAATGATCATAGAAAACATTATTATATTCCATTTACATAAATTTCTTATTCTGGTGGAATAACCCATATTTATAACCATTTCATCCTATGTAAAATAGTAACATCACTCATTCATAAGCAATACATATCGTCTCCACGTAGCGGTGTGAATCGTTTTTCATCACCACTATCATAAAAAAGGTTATAATTATTAAGGTATTAAATATATATATATATATATAGTATTTTTGATTTAATTATGAGTATATATATACAATATCATTTATCTTCTTACCCTTGAACACATTAATAATTGAAAACATCGCTTGTATGTATGTGTATACTAACACCTCCACGATCTGATGTAATTATTTTTTCATTCCCTCATTTCAAGAATGATTATAAATATTTATAAAATTAAAATATATGATATTTATATATTATTTAAATATTCATGAGATAATGTAGCCATGATATAGATACAATGATTGAAACTACAAATACGAAACATACACACAAAATGAAATAGTTGACACATAGAAAACAATGATTTTAATAAATAATTGTTAATAAAAGGATGTTGAAATTTTATAAATTTATACTACATGAAATTATAAGTATTTATATAAATTTTTATCTAATTATAAAAAATTAAATTTATTTTAGGTTAAAATAACAATCATATAAAAGAATTTAGACTTGATGAAATGGTTTATTTCACAATCTCATCATAATTCATGATTATTTTTGTTAATGTTTAAATTAGATTAATTATGTACTATGTTATATATTATTACCAAATAAGTTATTATAATAAGATAAATTATATGGATTAAAATTTTTTATTCGATTTCCAACTTATTTTTCACTCAAGAGGCCCAATGAATATTTTTAATGAAAATGAAAATTATTTTTCTATTCACTTGTTAAATTTTTCTCTTCAATAAATATATATTTTAAAATATATTCAATAATGTTTTAACTAATATATAATGATTTATTAAATTCATTTTAACGCTTTTTTACTTTCTATAATATGATTTAAACTGAATATTATGGTACTTTTCAGAACAAGATACTTTTTAACTACGGTGAGAATGGAATAATTATTTAAATTCATATAACATGAAAAAAAATTTCTTCCACAGTTAATATAATTTTCCTTGATGAATCATTTATATTTTTCCATGGTTCATGTCAAATAAATCTATTTTTTATGAATAATCTAAAATTTAATGTATATAAAACATGTGATTTGAATTTTAAAATGGTATTTTACTCAAAAAAATATTTCAGTGACCTTTTAAAAGTATTTTTATATAGGTCAACATACATTCATGTATACTAACATTACTAGGGATATAATCTAGAGTTACCATCAACATTATTTCTCTATATTGATTTGGATCATATTTTTATATTTAATGATTTTGGAAAATGTTAACATTTCATATGCCGGATTTTGAATTAAAATGTTTATATTAATTATGTGTTTAATTTTTATTACCCCTATCATATGATGAATTAATTAGTCTTATTATGTGATGTGAGGGTCTTGTTATATAACAATGATGAATTAATAGGTCTCATGAGAGAAACTAGATTGGGTATTTAGTGTACACCATATCTTTGTATATATGATTTCTATATATAATTCCTTTATGATAAGATTTTGACAGCTGATAATATACATTATATCATTTGGAAACTTGTTATTTTTCTCCATGTGATTATTCCTATTGTTAGAATATTCAAAAAAATTTCTGATTTTATAGTATTAGTTTTATGGTATATTTAATTATTGTGTATCTTAAACTTATTATTTATTATTTATTTATATTTTGATATCATTCCTAGTATGAAATCACTTAATGATCCTTTTATCACCCCTTTATTATGTTTTACTTTGACCAAGATGATAATAAGTTATATATAAAAGAATTCAAATATTTACAAGAATAATTAAAAAAGTTTTGACATGATGTTTTAGGTTTTATTTCACTCTTTTAGATTTAATGTGAGAATAATATATGCATATAGTATACAAATACTAATAAACTATTTATTTCATTGAGATTTGGTCCCTATAATTTTATGCAGACATATTAAAATAATAATCATATGTAAGTTATTTTATTCATCGTGTTACGAAAACAATTTCTGGGGATTAGTGGTCATTACATTCTTAACTATTACATTTTTAGATTAACCAAAGAACTATTAGAGTCTCTTATCTTTATCATAGGATTTTATGATTATTTATTCACTATTGTTTTCGATACATGCCTAACTATATTGGAAAATCGTGACCCACTACCTTTACCACATATATTGTGTGTTCCATAGTACCGTAAAGGAATTTCAAATTTTTTTGAGATAGATATATTTTTCATTTTTACTGTGTGAACATTGAACCACACTATAATTTACCCCCATTGATATAGGATTCCTTTGATTTATAGATATTGATATATTATTACAAAAATACAAATAATGGTTCATGAACATATTATAATGATGTTATTAATATTTTCATGACTTATTATATTCCCCCATTACTTATTTTATATGAAATGTGCATAATTTGTCTGAAATATTAATGTTTTAATATTAAGTATAATTTTTGAGCATTTTTAGAAGTAGTCCAATTGAGTCAGTTTAATGTTTTAATATTAACAATCACTATATGGATCCAAATTGTGTGGTTATTGTTTTGTAGGATTCTACTTTCAATATAAAACATTTCATTAGAAGGTACCATGAGACAATTCTACCATTTGAAGGGTCATATGGTCCTCACAAACAAGACCAATGAATCTGTGAACAAACTGGACCAGCCTTGAAGATTGATTTACTGGACTCAATACAGAAGTCCAAAAATATTAATTATCCACCATAATTCGGGGGACACAAATTTCATCTTGGATAAAAATTGAAAGTCCCAAATCTAAGTACAAGGGGCCCAAATGAAGCTTCGAAGTCCAGCCCACCATTCTGGCCGAGAATTAAAATCAGTATAGTATTCATGACATATATCATGATTTAAGCTTCAAATTGAGCTGAGGTGTTTCAGTGTGAAATAGTATATATAGGTGGCCGACTTTGTTGTAGAACCCATTCGGATTTGAAGGCATCGTCATATTCAAAAACCCTTTTACATTATGGACTTCAAAAAGACTGGATTGAAATTGACAGTTTTCCTTTGTTTAATCAACCGACAATACCATTTTCTACTTAAGTCCAAATGACTCAACATTTTGTGAGTAGTCGTCCCACGTTATTATCTACAACTTTTTAGAAGGATATTTCTCGAGATTCGGCTTTCATGATGTCTATATCTTCGAGACAAGTGTAGGGGTATTGCCGGAATGTAAACAGTCCACTCCTTGGGCTATAAATACTCTCCTCTTCTCTCCTTGAGAAGGGTTGGCATTTCAGAAGAGAGGATAACATATTGGCACGACCAAATCCTTTACAAAGGCTTGGGAGGATCTTCCATACTCAAGTTTTTACTTGAGAGACCTTTCCTCCTCTCTTTGTTTTCACTTACTTTCATGTTCTTCATTTTTGTAATTTTGTAAGTCCTTTCTTTTGTAATTCTATTTTAATGCAAGTTTCTTCTTCAATATCTCTTATTCTCATCCACCTTCTGTAGTTTAATATTTATGTTCTTAAAATAGTTTAAATTCAGTTGAATCCCCATCCCTTCTTTTTCTTACTCATTCAATCAAAAATCTGTTTTTATTTATCCTCATTGTTCGTGTGTGTGTGTCGACGTACCACTCTTTTCTAATCCCTTTCATTTTCTTCTATTCTTAATTTATCATCATAATTATTATCACCAGAATATTGAACAACCAAATGGATGAGTAAATATCTCATTGGGGTGAGTTATAATTTAGGGATGTAAAATGATTGAGAGTATTTTCTTGATGTGTATTCGTTAATTTAACATTGTGTATGTTGGACTTAATTTGTCATGGATTAATGACATATTTTGTTTAGCATGTGGTTTCCATGGATTATTGGAACTAAAAATACACTACCATAACCATGTACTGATTTAAATTAAAATCCTAATTTTTTAAGGCTTGGATTAAAGCTTTAACACTTAGTAATTATAATCGATGTCAACCTGTAAAGTGGGTGTTAGTTTAAATGCAATATAAAGCAAAGCTCAAGGATATCACAAGATTAACTCCCTAATAATGAACTCACCCAAATATTTATCAATTTGTTAAATCAATTATAGTCAATCAACCATTTCAATTAAGCTCTGTAAACAAACCCCTTAATAAAAATACAATCAACTAAAAACAAACGACTATTTCAAAGTATCATCGCCGAGGATTCGACCCGAGTGCTGCTATACACATTAGCAGAGCACCGGAACTTTGACCGGTCAATAGGTGACAATCGGCCATGAGTTTCACATAAAAATAGTATAGGACAACTATCCTAGAGTTTATCTCCTGAATATCAATACAACTTGAAATAAAAGCTTTTATGGTTTATTATCTAGTTGGGATTTATTTGGGTAATAATTCTTTTTCACTTACTCATGTCCACCATAGATATAGTGGAAGACACCTCACTATTCTGATTTATCAATATTTTTCCATATTTTAATTTTAAACATTCAATATTTGTAGAGAGAACTTTAGTACAAACCTTAATCTTTGAAAACATTATCCATTTTTAATTGATATTATTATTTTATTTTCATGGAATTACCTCGAGATTGTTTTCTCAGAAAAAATTATTTTTGAAAAATTATTATACATATAAGAATATATATCATTAGTTCGTTTTCCAATTGGTTGGGAGGAATCATATTAAACGTTTTCCGAATTTTATATCTTAATATTGAGCTTAAGACATTTCATATTTAGGATATTCTTCTCATCCTCCACTAATATCAATATTTTTCCACATTCATTAATTATATTTTTATTATAATTTCTGGCATTGTATTATTATCTTAGAATAATGTTTAATGCTCTTTTATCATACTTATATTGATATAATGTTCGATAATTTTTGACATCGATGATACCATTCTGATTAAAATTAAATGCATCAAAATATTCATTTAAAATTTCTTCTAATTTATCTTGATTTTGGATTTATTCTAACCAACCCTTCTAAAAATTTTATCACTTTTATTCAACATTCATAATTCTTACACTTATTTAATTTTACATATTTGTGAGATATATTATCATCATTATCCTTTCTTCCAATATGTTCTCTATGTTCTTATATTTTTTTGAAGCTTGGGGATATTATTTTTCAATGACTCGAATGATATATAAAAGTAAATAGAAATTTATTTAGAAACATTCTATGGACAAAAATTCAAAATAATACACAGACAATCATTTAATTTTTCTAAGGAATAATCATTCTCACTAATACATGACTTAGTAATAGGTCAATCATGACTAGAAATATCTTTTACCTCTTCTCCATTCCAATAATGTGAAGAATGTGATTTAGATTGTTTTACATATCCTTTCTAGTGGTCTGAACCACAAAATTTTATATTTCTATGTTAGAACATTTATTATCAATTTTACCACATTGAAAACTAGATTTTCATCCGATATTTATTAAAGGGGTTTCTTCTTCTTATTTTTCATCTCTATTTATTTTATTACTTATATTATTGTTAGAGATACAATTTTTTTTAGTAATATTTACTTCTCCTCAAATATTCAATTCATTATGAATTTATAAATTAAAAAAAATTTCAAAAAACATTAAATCAAGTGGTTGTTGAGAATAAAGTTATAGGTGAATCTATATAATTTGATACCAATTTATAGGATGACATGGGACGTGGAAAAAACTAAAGGGTAGGTTAATATTTATTAGATAAATAATAAATCATTAAAAATTTATTCCTTTTTTAACATTGAACTTATTAATTGGATTGATCTCTCACTATAACATTAACTTTAGTTTTCAGTTAGGTACTTAAAAACAAGAGAACAACAAAACAAGGAACACCCAGAAATCATAATTAGGTTTACCTTTAATGTGGAAGATTACATTCCCTTTTTTTTGTGTTCTTATCACAGTCAAACAAAATTCCTCTTTTATTATGTATAAGAACATCAAGAAATATTATATCATTGGACACATAATGATAGCATCAACCATGCACAATTTCAAGTGTCAATGTGTATAGTTCATACTCTATAACCGACAAATACTTTCGTAATAGATTATATATTTCATTATTCTTACACTTAATGTAATATAAATAGTTTTAGATTGTGTCTCTCCCAAATAGTATAGACATGATTTTTTTTTCATTAACATGTAATAATAAAGATGAATACCTCATCATTATATCATTTCAAGGATGATTCAAACACATAATACTCTAAAATATATAATTATCATAGGATTGTAGTCTCACTTCTTCGAACTAAATGATTACCAATACATGTAATTGGTTCTCACCCTCTACCATTTTTTCTTAATAAAAAAGTATTCTATTTCTCAATAAAATTTTTTCTAGCTTATCATGAACACAGGTGATTTCCAATATTGTAATGGTTCCATGACTATTTATTAAACATCTATTATATGAAACTGATAGAAGCATCAAATGTATATATTTTTGTCATTTTCATTTATATATATATTTTTTATATAATAAATGAATATGTTTTCATTAATATTCAAAATTTTAATTCTATTATAATTATGGTTATGAAATACTCAGTTCCAACAAATATCATAAAAATTCCATACACATCTTGAGCAATCAATAAAATATATTCACATGATATCTATGTTATCACAAAAAACATCATTAATTTCTTTTTCGATAAAAAAATCCATGTAATTTAATTATCAATGACTATTTGAGGATGTGGAGAATTACTATTGTGCCATGGAAACAACTGTTTTGGCATAAATATCTCCCATTGCAAACTATGACATGACTATATATCATCATTGCAAAATGGTTATTTTTTTCTAGTACCATATTTTTATGGTCTATTTTTTCAAAATTCATTTCAATATGGTTTCATCTTCTACATAATTTTCTAGCCAACCTATATTATTATTTCACATAGAAATCAATATCATGAATCATGAATTACATTATCCAATGATCATGATATTAAAAATTTGATGAATAGTATATCACTATCACATTTTAATTTTAGTATAAACTCAATAAACTAGTGACCATTATACAACCATTATGAAAAATGTAGATTACTCTTATGAACAATGAGTTTAACCCTTAAAAAAATAGTGATCTCCATCAATTACCAATTGTTTTGGGTAATTGATGAATATTATGAAAATTTAGTTACTCTTACACTCTCTAGGGTGTATCTACACTTTCATAAATTTCCACTACTAAATGACCCTTATAAAATTGTTATCCCCTATTATAAATCTGAATGGAATTCTAGAATTAACTAATTTATTCATTAGCTTATTTTGAAAATGAATCTTATGAAATAAATGTTTACTCTTATATTTCTCAGAACCCTCTTTAATATTATCAATTTGTACTTAAAATTTATCAATAAGTCAAAAATATGTTTAATATTTTGAACCAAATAAGAAATAAATACTTTTTATTTTTTTCATGTGTTTCTAAAACTATAATTTCTCAGCCCTAGTTCACCCATAAGTAACCAAGCCTAGTTTTCTTAATGGCCTAAAATACACATCCCTTTATTCTGAAGGGTATGGTCTTACAATGGGGGTCTATGGTTTTATGGTGGGATGATGATACACACATTAATACATTAGATCATAGTGGTGGTAATAATAAATTAAGATGTTAAATATATAATTTATAATTGAGGATTAAGATATGGAATCATAAATAAAAATATATATAATAATATATTTTCAATAGTCAAGAAAAACATTAAATACATATGATGTCATATATATAAATAAAATGAACATGTAGAGATAAAAGCAGGAATACATCCAATACTTGTATAAAAAAGGGAACAAAAGTTCATATCCTATCTCCATGATAATCCAATATAGTGTTTCAATCATCTACTACCAATACCTAAATAGGTTAAGTCTCCATTGTTGGATGCTTCCCAATATCATTAACAATATCCATTAAAACATCCTTGGTACCCAACAGAGATGGAAACATGGTGTGAGTAAAACTCAATAGGCCACCACCAACATTACCTAATATTAATCCATTATATTAATAAAAAATGTTACATTGTGTAGTTATAATATAAAAGTAGTGAATAAAGATTTCCCAGGTAGATTCCAGGGTCTTAGTGGAGTAATTGGTAGACCATAAATACATTGGAATAAGCCATATATCTATAACCGTAATAAAATTTTAGTTCATCATAGGAAAAAAAGAAAATTATCATGATGTCCTTATATTATTATCATGTTGGATATAGGTAGAAAATAATGAATCATTAACCCTTCATGGATAATATAGTGTGGTAATACACCTTCCATTAAAGGGAAATATGAAGTAAAATATTCTGTCTCAATTTAATTTTATTGATGAATATTTAAATAATATCGAGAGTATTTTTATATGTAGTGTATATACTAATGCGTTTATTTATTTTTATTATTATTCATTGCAAATCAAATTTCTTTTAAATATTAATATTATTTGTATCATGGATATAATTATTTCCCAAACTATATACCATTTATATATATATGATGTTTTACTTTAATCATTATTTCATCGGATGGGAAATTATTGAAAATTAATATTATTTACGAAATACAAAATATTATTTATAAGGAATATTTTTCATGTAATAAAATTATTTTTTGACTTATGGGGAATTCATTGTAAATACAATGATTGGTAGAGCCCTAAATTATATATCCCCTCGATGCATCAAAAAATATCCTGAGAAAATCATTTAGCCAATTTAAATGGGTCATTACAAAAAGTTTTAACTACAATGCCACAAGGTCTTCACATAAGAGATATCCTAATGTCTGAGATCATGAAATCCATTTGTTGGAATACTATTCAATGATAATTTGGTTATTTTTAAAATCCATAAATTACTCAAATAATATTATACACAGTTGCATTTCTTTCTCATGTTATTGATTAATTGTTTTTTAATTATATACATTATTTAATGTCCTGAACCCCTTAGGTCAATCCCATTGTCAAAATTCAGTGTTTGTGGTGTTCTAGGTGGTAATGATGACTCATTCCAAGAGTTTTCCAGTTTTTTAATTTTTTTCATTGGTAAGTGGCATCAGTATGTGGAATCAATTAGTGGCGTTAGTGTGTTGTGTTTGGTAACACACATCAATAGGTTAAATCAGTGAGTCTGGCATCAGAAGGTGGCATCAGTGAGTGGTATTGGTGAGTCAGGCATTGGTGGGTCAGGTCTGCGACTCGTTGTTGGTGAATTGCATCGGTAACTCGCTGTTAGCGGGTCACCTTGGTGACTCACATCAGTAGGTGGAACTGGTGAGCGAGGAATTGGAAGGTGGAATATATGAGTGGTATTGGGGATTCAGGTGTCGATAACATGCACTGATGAATCACTATCAATGAGTTGAATCAGTTACTCACGTCGGTGACTCACCCAACAATATGTCAGTTTTCCATGTTTCACCCATCTAGCATTTTAGTTGACATAAAATTCAATTAAAACCATGTTTAATGAGTTTTTTGGCCATTTAAAATGGCATCTATCTCCTAAAACGTTTCATCTTCATTTTAACCCTAAACCTCATTGACTTGATCGTGATCCGAGCTTAATTGGATTTAAAACTACTTCCCGAGTATAGTTAGGATAAAACCTATCTAAAGCTGAGACCATTTCCTCCCTTGTTTGTTTCCTTTTCTGTGGATACCGAGGCACCCATAACCCTTCTTCCCTAAGTGATCATGAGTTTCAGGTGATCCCCCAAGGCATTTTCCTCCCTAGAGGTTCCTCCTTTTATTTGTACACTGTATTTTTATCACAAGAAGAGTTATTGATCGACTATTGTTCCAGGTACAGAATCCTTTTAATTTATTTCAATTTTGTATCACGTGGGGTGGAAATCTGATGTCTTTTTGAGAATTTAGTTGAACCATGAAAATATGTAAATCTATTATAAATATGAATGGACCAATTATAGTAATAGGTTTTGTTACCTTAGTAATAAATGAGGGGTTGGGAATATGATGATGATGATCTTTTGTTTTATCTAGTATCTTTGATCTTTGTTGGAAATTGTTTTGGTTGTTTTCTTCTTAAAAGCAAGGTCGTTGGTAGTCTCAATTTGTGTGCTTGTATGGATTCTGGATTACTTCTATAAATTTTGAAATCTAACTAATCATGTATACCTGTATAAATAAATGGACTCCGTAGTATTGTACATTTTTTGTGATCACACTTGAATTATCATAGTGGAATTAAAGACCATGTGTTTTCTAAATTTGAAAACACTTTTCCTATTTTATTGTGGCTTTGGGTTATGTGTGGTTTTGTTATATTTTTGTACATTGTGACATTATTCAGAGTTGTGGCTGGGGGTTTGGGTGTGTGTATGGCGTGGTACGAGTGGTGTAATGGAATCTTAGGATATGGGATTGGATGATAATGGAATGGATGAACTTGTTATGCAGTGGGATTCCCTCTGGGATGTGTTATGGTTGTTGGGGTGGCATATGTGTATACAACGGGGCTACCAATGATTGAGTTTTGTAGGAAGATGGATGTTTATGGTTGAGATGAGTGTGGCATGGATATGTATTTGGTCTACCGAGTATGGGAGTGATGAGGTGAGTTGCAGGGTTTGGCTATAAGATGGTAGTTTTCTTATTGAGAGAAATGATATGGAGGCATGACATTTAAGAATGATGATGACAGTGGATGTAATGAGTGTTAGTGGAGAGGAAATGTGGAGTGGGCCTCTTTATCATAGTTTTCTTCTCCAGTTTTTCTTGGTTGTGAGGGGGGTTGTGTGTTGTGTTTTTTAGTTTCCTGAGTAGGGATGGAAAATTTTTAAATGAATAATAATGTAAAAATGTTTTGGTGTTATGTAAATTAATTTTCTCAAATTCTAGAGTGACCATCATCTGTTTTGATATGTGAATTTTTAGATAGATGGAAAGGTAGTTTTGTAAACTGGTTATTGTTTAGAACCCCATAGGTTGGGTTGAGTGCTTGCTACTTATATATATATAGTTATTTTTTCCTTCTATATGCACCAAACCCTAGTTGAGCACCATGTGATAAACACCCCCATTTTTATATGGGTGGGTGTCCATCCCAAACATCTTGGTGGGTGGATGGGTGGATAGCCACCAGATCTTCCCTTCTCCCTCTTCAAAGTGGTGATAACCCCAGAATCTTCAGGAAGGTAGTGGTTTGTGAGGCTCGTGTGCATATGGGCATGTTTTATTTTCCCATGTGTCTTTGGGATGAGATGTGTTGTGTTTCTTGGCATTTGAAGGATGTGATGTGGAATGTGGTCTTGGTGCCTATTGGTGAGATTTAGTTGGGGGCCCAGGTATGTGTTGTTGGATTGTAATGTGGTTATTTTAGAAGAGATGGGAGCACCAGGACAACTTCCATTAGGGTTTGAGAGAATATAATTAGTGGTAAAGTTTCAGAGAGTACCCTATCATCAATGTTATCCATAGTACATTACATTAATTATGTAATTTGGGGATCATGCCTTTGATAAGGTTGGGGTGGCTACTATACATTGTAATCTGGTTTTGGTTTCTATTGTTTTCTCATGAGGGAATTATTATGTCTCTAACTGCACTACATGACACATCAAATTGATTTTGATTTTAAGGTTGATTTGTAGTCTTGGGAAGACCCTAGGTCATCTCTCATGGTGCATTGTTGGGTTTAGAGTCTGCATTTTTAATAAGAAGTACTAAAATAGGGGTAGTTGTAAAATTCATTAAAGATAATGACATGATATAAAGAGTTTAAAAGTTGATAAATAAAAGTGGTTTTTTAGAATTATAAGGTAAAGAGATCATTTCTAGTTCACTACACATCGTGGTGAGTTCATCATTCTAAAAAATACACATGGTATAATTGAATCCTACAGTTGAGGGTTGTCAAGATCTCAACACCCCTCTCTCCTCTCAAACAATGCTCACAGAACCACACCTTGACACAATGATCGTGTTTTCATGGTTTTAGTATCAAAAATTGAAACTAAAGGCTTACAAATCATACTAAATTCTAATGTATGTATGAGATAAAGAGGACTCTTGTCTTGTCCAATCCAATAACCGAGGATTCCTATTTGAAATCTCAACCCAATCAGTGTTGAAATAAAAAGTATTTCACTTAATATTAACAATATAAATTAAATCATAGGAGAAGCATGTCATGATAAAAAATAAGTGAAATATTTATCCAACTAATTACACAAAACCAGTAGAAGAACAGGTTCTAGAACTCCCTTCCATGTGTGTGTATCTCACTCGAAATGACCGTCCACCATTTAGCTCAACATCGGGAGGATGAGGAAGCTCGGGTGGAACTTCACCTTCATCTTTGATACCCCTATGAGGTTAGGGGCCTCCAGAACACCTTTGATGATGATAGGACTCATTTGGGTCTCCAAAATACTAGATATTTGCCTGCTGGCCAAACATCCAAATGGGGATCCCAAGCATCCATTTTATAGGCAATGTGGATGGTGGTTTTGAGCATCATGATTTTGAGAAACCACTTGGTTCATGGTTTTCGATGGCCAAAAATTCTCATCTCACTTTGTAAAAAGATAAAAACTTGTACCCCACCTCTTGGATATCTCCATCAAACGTTTGGAGCCATTTCGACAATCACAGCTCGAGATATTGACATATTAAAAAACACCACTTTTGACATTATTCATAATCGGCGTCTTAGACAGATTAGTTAGATGGGCCCCATATAAGCTAAAAAAGGATTGGGTTTCTTGAGATTAAATGTATACTATTAAATAATAAAACTTCCCACAAAAATCATCCCATTTAGATCCACGGTCTAATTGCAGTGTTCAGATTAATCCCCTAGTGTGCTTCGATCCTATGCAGTTTGGCCCATTTTTCTTGGACATCATCATGGGTCCTCCAAATCACCTCCTCCTACAATGGAATCATAAAAAAAGTAACATTTAATTTTTTAAAATTGATAAACACAAAATAAATGATTAAAAAATGTAATGCAATTAGTTATTATTTTTATAATTTTAAATATAATACAAGTTTAGCCCAGTGGTGTAAGGGTGAAATTGAAACAATGAATTGCGGTGTGATCACACCCCCACACCTAAACATTTGAACTCCTGGGAAAAGTCATAATTCCAAAAATTATGCAAGTAGATATTTCCAACTTCATAAAAATTTATCATTAAATTAAAATTTTACTCTTGATAGAAATGTGATCAATGAAAAAATCACGACGATGAGTTATTCTCAATGATCATTGAAAAAAACATCTACAAAATTTTATCGAAATGAAATTAAAAGATACAGATTATACCAATCAAAGAAAGTAATTCAAAATTTAATCATGTCACTAACTCTCCACATATGTGTGTGAAAACTATTACATTCTATTATTTCTACTTTTTATCAAGTAAATATAAGTTATTTTAATAATTTTATACTTAAAATATCCTTTCCACTGAACTTTCCCCACATACTTAGTAATACAATTTCATGACCCACTCAGATAAGCATTCCTATAAGTCAAACCATATGCTCCTGACCTAGATATATCCATATTCTGTACATTTCATCACTCCCCTAATTTATTAAATTTGTTTTCAAAAGTTTCACTTGGAAAAAATATCACACTCTTCTCCCAACCCTAGTTTGATCTACTCATGACACTAATTGTAATAGTTATAATAAGATCAATAGTCAAGGAATTGTGGTTTTTGTCCCACCCAATATACAACTCTTTTTTTGTTTTTTAGGGTGTACAACAGTCAGATAACAGGTACACATGCATACGTAAATCTGGTATAGTAATAAAATAGATCAGATAAAGAACGAATGTACGGAAAATGATGTTGGAAAGTAGAGAAAAATAAAAATAACTTTTATTTACCTTTTATTAAGTTGAAATTTTCTCACTTCAGGTTTGGGTGGAAAGTTGTGTGGGGAAATTAAGTTACACAATTTTCCCTTAAAATAATCACAAAAATGGAACTATTCTTCTCAAAGGATTAAAAATGATACAACCATTTATATGATTGATAGAGAACTAAATTTAAAAAGAAAGTAAAACCACAATATTGATTTTTTTGAAATGCACATTACATCATAATGTTTTTGAATGCTAAAACAACATGAAATATGGAAATTCCACATGAATTCTCAATAACATCCATGTTTAAATGGTTATAATTTTCCTTGATTAAGTGGGCGTAAAAAAGTAATATTACAGCATAAAAGTGAGTGGTAGGGAAAAGGGGGAAAGTAAAAAATACTATTCGGAAAGCTAAAAACAGAAAAAGAATAAGGATGATCAAAATTACTAACTAACATTGGAATATACCCATCCCCCACACCTAGAGTGTGTAATATCCTCACTATAACAAAATAGAATGTCGTGAGGAAGGATAAAACATGGTGGGTGTTATTCATAGACTGGGTCTTGAACTTAGATCTCCTCTATTGGGGACTCTGGAAGGGCTTCGAGGAAGTTTTTTCAACCACATCCCATTGACAATGAATGTTTTCATGGTTTCATCATTTGGAACCTAGAAAAGACCAAATAGAAAGACATTAGTAACAGTGTATGTTCCAAACCAGTGGGAACTAATATTACATGCAAGATAATTCAGCCTTACATTGTAGAGGATGACCTTCTTCCAAATTTCTAACTGAAGATGAAGGATGAGATGGTCGTGGGTACCCTTGGTTAACTCCTTATAAATACTGGAGTTCTCATTTTCATCTCTGTGCATTTCCTCCAGCTCCTAAATCTATAACTTCCTCTGAGAACCTACACCATAAAGATAAGAATTTAATTTTTGTAATGGCCCAATTAGCCCGGTGCTCAATCTCTACAGGTAGGTGATAACACATTCCAAACAAAAGATAATAGGGTGACATTCCAATGGGAGTTTTAAATGTGGTACCGTAGGACCATGATGGATCATCAAGTCGAAGATTCAAATCTTTTATATTGGATTGAACCCTTTTTTCAATAATCTGTTTTACCTCTTGATTTGACCCCTTGGCTTGACCATTGGTTTGTGGGTGATATGCAATGGACACTCTATGACTGACCCCATACTGATGAAAAAGTGATTGCATTATTCGGTTGTAGAAATGAGAACCCCAGTCACTAATGATGATCCTAGGAATGCCAAACCTAACAAATATCTGATTACTCAAAAATTCAACAATTGTTTTGGAATCATCTGTCTTTGTGGCTCATACCTCTACCCATTTTGACACATAATCGACTGATAGAAGAATGTACAACTTGCCAAATGAATTGGGAAATGGACCCATAAATTCAATGCCCCAAAAATCAATAAAATCATGAAAAAGAAACAGTTTCTGTTGAATTTCATTTATTTTAGAGAAATTCTCCATTCATTGACTATGAGGTGAATATTTGCAAAAATATTGGGCATCCCAAAAAACTGTTGGCCAAAGGGACTTGAATCAAAGACCTTGTGAGCAGTATGTTGGGGACCAACGTGGCCCCCACAAGAAAGAGTGTTCTAGAATCTAAGGACATACTGAAAATCACTATTGAGAACACAACACCAAAAAAATTTATCACTACAGGTGTGATAAAGGTAGGGTTCATCCCAAATGTACCAACGAGACTCGTGTTTTAGACAGTCGACTGGGTTTTTGTTGAAATTGGTAGGAATTCAATATGCTACCAAATAATTTACAATTTCATCATACCAAGGAGTTACATCTTGCACTCAGTACAATTGCTCATCAGGAAACATATCATTAATAAGAATATAGGGGGGATGAGTCAATATTTGAGGATGAGGGAATCCTACTAATATGATCATCCACCACATTCTCTGCTCCTTTTTTATCTCTAATTTCTAGATTGAATTATTGAAGGATGAGCTTCCAAATAATGATACATGGTTTTCTTCAAGTTTCATAAGGAGACACTGGAGGGCTACATGTTCTGAGAACACAATGACATTAGACCCCAAAATTTATGACCTGAATTTTATCAAGGAAAACCCAATGGGAAGAAATTATTTTTCAGTTGTGGTGTAGTTTTCTTGGGTAGGGTCAAAAGTACATTAGGCATAGGCAATTACATATGGAGCTCGATAGACCCTTTATGATAAGACTAGCCAGACTTCATAGTTATAGGCTTCACACATGAGATAAAATGGTAAATACTACTGATTTGGTTTGATTAATAAGGGTGACTTGATACTTCATTTTAACTTATTAAAATCTTCTGCACATTATTTATAAATTTTTTTTTTCCTTTTGGAGTAACTAGGAGAGTGGGAGTGCAATATTACTAAATTCATGAATGAAACGACCATAAAATCTAGCATAACCTAGGAAGGATGGCACATCCCATAAATTTTTTGGGAATGTTAAGGAAGACATGATCTCTAATTTTTATTTATCTACTTGGATACCATCTTCAAAAATTACATATCCCAAAACTATACCTTCTCTCATCATGAAATGGATTTTATCATAATTTAATACAATATTGTTTTCAATACAGTGACGCAGGACTAAAACTAAAGTACTTAAACATTCATAAAAAGAGGATCCATACATAGTGAAATAATCCATGAAAACTTCCATGCAATTTTCTAGGTAATCCAAAAAAATACTAATCATGCATCGCATGAATGTTCCTGAAGCATTGCATAGACCAAATGAAATCCTTCTATATGAAACTGTGCCAAAGGGACAAGTGAAGGTAGTCTTTTTCTGGTCCTTAGTGGAAATATGGATCTGAAAGTGTCCAGAATACCCATCAATGAAGCAGTAGTGGGACTCACCCGCTAGCCTCTCTAGAATTTGGTCAATGGATAGAAAAGGGAAATGGCCCTTCACAGTGTGTTGGTTTAGTCAGTGATAGTCTACGAAGACACACCAACTATTCTGCACATTATTTGGAACTATAAGGCCAGTGGTTTTAGGAACTACTTGAATGGATTAACCCATTGGCTGTCAGGGATGGGGTAAATGATTCCAGCAGCCAATATTTCTATTACCTCCTTATTCAAAACATCTAGGAGGTTTGGATTTAGCCAATATTGTTCCTGCCTCACTAGTTTAGCCAATTCATTTAATAAAATATGATGTGTGAATATTGATGGGTTAATACTAGGAATGTCAGCAAGTGTGCATCCCAAAGGTTGTTTATACTCGGTCAAAAGTTCAAGAAGTCACAATTCGTGGTCAGGAGGGAGTGAACTAACAACTATGAAGGGCATCTTGTTTCCATTCCAAAGATATGAATATTTTAAATCTTGAAGATGTTTTTCTAGTTCTAATTATGGTGGATTTGGGATTAATGGTAGTGTGTGTGAATGTGAGAGGTCACTATTCTCATCTAACTGCTCAATGGTATCATCCTCAGATGAAGAATGTAATTTTACAAGCTTGTAAGTATCATCAATGGTCATTGGATCCTCAGTGTTCAAGAAATTTTCAATCAATAAACATTCCTGACACTTTTCTAGACCACAACAACAATCAATGCATGATTCATTACCATGAAATTCAATTAAGGATGAAAACTCATAAAGGGGATTAGGGGAATGGAAACATGTATTTTCATAAGAAAGGTGTACACAAATTGAATTTTCTGAGAGATATAAATGTTCTTCTGAGGGGTGCTTCATGGTAACAATGATATTAAAGTGGAAAATGTCACCACCAAACTCCATAGATAATGTACCATTAAAGACATTAATTATGGTTTTGGTGGTTTTCAAGAAGGTTCTCCCCAATATAATCGGGGCATGTTCATTCATCCTATCATCTTCCATTTTAAGCACATAAATGTAAAGAGGAAAAATTAAAATTTTAACCCTCACAAGAACATCCTCTAACACACTAGAGGGGTGTGCGGTACTCTGGTTAGCCAATTAAACAAAACTTCCAGTGGGATTCAGTTCCCCAACCTGCAGTGTAGAGTAAATGTAGTGATGCATCACCATTATAGACACACCTAAATCAAGAATAGAATTAGAAAAAAGAATACTCCCCTACGGTGAATATAATTGAGAAAGTTCGTAGATCGTTTCACGTGGTGGGAATTGATTGCTCTATCAATTCTGAAAAATTCGTCCCCAATCTCACATTCTCAACACCTCGAAGTCACCATCGATGTGTACACTTCTCCATTATAAACGTGGCGTATCATGGAATTTTCTTCACATCATCAATCAAGGGGATGTTAACCCGCACTTTTTTGAAGGTTTCCAATAGTTCCTTATCAAGTTCGGTTTCCTTTTGATTTTTAGGTTGGGTGGCCTTTGGGGAACTTTTAGAGGAATGGTTAGGATAGTAAACTCATAGACATAAACACTCTATCCATTGGAAGGACTTCTCTAGGTAAAAGTACGTTCTTCTCTTGGATCTTTTTCAGTAGTGGTTGGGATGGTGGTTTCCTCGAGAGGGGATGACACTATTGTAGGGGTTATTTATCTTTGAAGATGAGTTCCACTCCTAAGGGTGATGGCACTAATATTTACATTATCCCTAGGGTCAACTACTGGTTGAGAGGTTAGTTTACTAGACCCATGACATTGAACTTCCCCCACCGAGTAAGCTAGTTGGCCGAATTGGGTTTTGAGGTATTGTATGGTTGCATGGGTGGTTTATTGGAATTGGAGATTGTTGGGAGCCATTTGTTTAATCATATCTTCTAGGATAGGCTCTGGTTTTGGAGGGTGTGGTTGGAAAGGCCTTTAGGGTGATTTAGGATTTCATGGTGGTGGTGGTGGATGGATACTCTACCTCTGTTGGTTCCATTGTTTTTGAGGATGGTTTTAATATCCCCATAAATATAATCTTGGTTTTCCTTCCACCTAGAGCTAGATGGATAGTTCAGTTCTGGCCTAAAGGGTTGTTTATAGGGGTATCCTAGGAATATTGCCTCACAACTCATAGAATTGTCTCTCAAATAGGGGAATTGTTCAGAATAATGGGTTTCAGAAGAATAGATTCCACAATGGATGGGTGTAGGAGATTGGGATTTCCATTTGGAGAGAGTGATATATTGTAAAAGGGCACTTACCTTTTCAAACATTGTGTTCACCATCTTCTAAAATTCATTACTTTTCATCTCATGGACACCTTGAATGGGTATGTTCGACCTTGTACCCAATTGAGGAGTGTTTTACACCATTTTCACAATCAAGGTTCTTGCAAAAAATGGGGTCTTATCCACTAGTGCACCACTTGAAGCAGCATCAATCATATTTATATCAATAAGCGTTAAACATTCATAAAAATACTAATTTAAAAGTTTTCCACTTATTTGGTGGTGTGGGAAACATGAGAAAAGCTTTTTAAAGAGTTCCCAATATTCATGTATTGTTTCCCCTTGTGATTGTATTACATCACATATTTCTTTTCTTATAGTTTCAGTGCGAGAGGCTGGGAAATATTTTTCAAGAAAAAGGCGTTTAATGTCTACGCAACCTCTTATTGGGGTATTAACATAATAAAGCCAGTCTTTTGCAGTGTCTTCTAATGAAAAATGTAATTCCCTTAACATTATTTATTCTTCATCCTCATTATCTGGTTTAAATTTTGAACAAATAGTATGATATGTTTTTAAGTTCTTGTGTGGATACTCTACAGGAAGTCCATGGAATCTTGGTAATAGTTGAATTAAACCAGATTGTTTTTCAAAATTGTGTGCCTCAACTTATAATTGAATGTATGTGGGATGGATATCAACATCAGAAGAGGTTTTTTCTTTCGGTTTTCTACTATTTTCAACCATGTTATACGAGTTTATTTCATTTTTGATTACAATTCTAGAACTACGTGAAGGGTGAAGAAGCATTTCAATGTGTGGTGTGTCCTGCTTCAAAGTGTTTTCTTGTGTGTCTTGGTGTCGTTGACGTAGGGTCATCTCTGATTCAGGTTAGAAAGGTGATAAATCTCCTGAAGTAGAACGCGTCATGAACCAAACCTATAAAACAAATAGATCAGAACAAAAAGGGATTGAAAAGATAGAAGATAAAACAAATAAATATTCACAAAAATTAAAAAACCACTATAAATAACATGTACTAAAAACCAAAGCGCTCCCCAGAAATGACGACAAAATTTGACCACAACGTTATGAAACATCAACTTTATTATGATTTTATGGTTTATTTGTAGTATAGGGAAAACCCTAGGTCATCTATCATGGAGCGTTGGTGGGTTTAGAATGTGTGTTTTTAATAAGAAGTACTAAAAGAGAGGTAGTTTTAAAATAGTTTAAAGAAAATGACCTGATTTAAAGAGTTTAATAGTTGATAAATAAAAGTGGTGATTTAGAATTATTAGGTAATGATATAATTTCATGTTCACTTCAGATATTGGTGAGTTCATCATTCTGAAAAATACACATGGTTTAATGGAATCCTTTGGTTAAGGGATGTCAAGATCTCAACATCCCTTTGTCCTCATAAACGATGCTCAAAGAACCACCCCTTGACACAAAAATCATGTTGTCATGGTTTTGGTATCGTGCATGGAAAATAGAAGATACCTAATCATACTAAAATCTTATGTATGTGTGAGATAAATAGGACTCTTGTCTTGTCAAATTAGAACAACCCAAGATTCCCACTTGAAATCTCAACCTAATCGATGTTGAAATAAAAAGTGTTTCACTTAATATTAACAATAGAAATTCAATAAGAGGAGAATCATGTCAAGATAATAAATAAGTGAAATATTTAGCACCATAATTTAAAAAAATAATTAGAATAACAAGTGCTATAACTCCCTCTTAATTGCTTGTATCTCCCTCGAAATGATCGTCCACCATTTAGCTCGACATTTGGAAGAGGAGGAAGCTTGGGTTGAACTTCCCCTTCATCCTTGACCCCCTATATAGATAATTCCCTACAGAACTCCTTGGATGATGAGGGAAATATTTGGGGTCTCCAAAGTTCTAGATATTTTATTCTTGGCTGAACTTACAAATGGGGATCCCAAGCATCCATTTTATAGGAAAAGTAGAAGGTTGTTTTGAGCATCCTATTTTCGAGAAACCACTTGGTTCATGATTTTCTATGGCCAGACCACCTTATCTCACTTTTGAAAAAATTAAAAAGTTTTTTCACTAGATTCTGAATATCTCCACTGAAATATTGGCTCCATTTGGATAATCATAGCTCAATATATTGACATATTATTTAACGCCACTTTGGAATTTGTGCATATTCATTGGCTTGGACAGATCAGTTTGGATGGGCCCCATAGATACCGAATCGGGATTGGGTTACATGAGATAAAATATAGACTATTAAATATTTCACCATCCATCAAACTTTCATAGAATTTAGATTCACAGTCTAATAGAAGTGTGTGGATTAATCCATTGTTGTGCTTGGATCCTGCGTAGTTTGGCCCTTTTTTCTTGGATGCCATCACGGGCCCTCCAAATCACCTCCTCCTACAATGGAATCATAAAAAAAAGTAACATTTCCTATTTTAACGGTGATAAACACTAAATAAAATATTCAAACATGGAATTAATATTTGTTTTTATAATTTTCAATATTAAACAAGTATAGCACAGTGGTGTAAGGGTGAAAATGATACAGTGAATCGTGGTGCGATTAGTCTCCCCCACCTTTTCATGAGAGACTGTGGTTCTCAAACCCAGTATTCTAGAATTCTCACCCTATGTTATAATTTTTTTTCAGGTTTCTATGAGGATTACATGGACCGTGCTTGGATGTACTAGATCATATGTTTGGGACAATTGTTGTGTTGCTTCTTAGCTTTTATTTTATCATTTACTTTGGAGACTATTGATTTTGTATTAGTTTAATATTAAACATGCATGTGGGATGGTTTGGATTTTTGATTATCTATATATATTTTTCATGGATGTTTTTAGGGTTGTTACATCTTATCTACCGACCTCATTTACTATATAATGGGTAATTACTCCAATTTATTGAGATTCCTATACCCTTAGTGTTTTTCTCCACCAAGAGGCCTACTAGAGGTGTGTCTCAGAGGACATGATCTATCTTTATTTATTGCTAGCTCAGGAGGGGCATCTTTGGAGGAAGGGGTCATGACATAATTGTATCAAAGGATGTTGTTTGAGATATAGGATTGTGTTTGGATTAAGTCATATTGTGGATTAAATGGTTTTTCGAGAAACAATTTTAGGTGATTTTGGTAAGTGACATAGTCCAGGGAAGACTGGCTAGGATATTGGATTTTAAGGCCCCTATGATCCGATGTAAGGAATCTAAGCATACCAAATTACCAAGCGAGGCTACAATATTTTAAGATTTGATACCCTAGGAAAGGTACCCACATTATTATGACTTGTGATATTTTTTAGATTAGAAATTTCAATGAATATAAAAAATAAAAAGTTAAAATGAATCTTAAAAAAAATTCCACACTACTCAGGCTTAGGAGTTCATCATTTACATTTCAGCTATGGATCCCAGTCTTCAACAATGGGTGGGTCAAGAATTGGAGGCCCAATAGGCCGATCAATCTAATTGATAGAGGGTTGTACCAGAGAATGTGGAAATTCAATGGCAGAGAACATTACGTTCTTTCTAGTGGTAAACTTGGGAATGTACGAGGAAGTGTCTCGGACATGGAGACAGAGAGCTAGCTTGAGGAGGCTGAGATGACATTTATTCTAATTCGATCACTAATAGAGTACTGGGTTCTATTGGTATTTAGTCAGATGATGGCATCTATTCGTCAGTGGTTGAAATTATCCCTTTTGGAGAGAAATGAGGTTGATGTTCTGTGGGTCGATTTCGAGAAGCAGTTTTGGGCCGAATTCCTTTCTTTGACCATGAATGCTGAGAAGAGACAAGAGCTGCTCCACCTCTAGTATGGAAGTTTTTTATTATGAGAGTTATGAATCATGTTCAAATATCTAATTCGCTTCACTCCAGTTCTCTTTCCAGATGAGAAATCTCCAACGACATGTTTAGAGGAGGCCCTTTATCCTTCTATCGAGTAGTTAGTTACTCCCTTCACCTAACCAACATACCTAGATGTCTAGAAGAAGGTTTAAGTAGTTGAAATAATTACCACATGAGGATTTATATCATGAGAGGTGATCCAACATGGTTATTCTAAGGGAATAACTACCAGTGGTAAGTCTGAGGCACAAGAGCTTTTGAGGTTTCGTCCAGTAGGGGTGTCTACCTCAATAGTTTTGGTTTCAACCTTATGGTCCTCATGACTATCCTATAGGCCTAGGGCCAGTGTGTTTTCTTTTTTGGAGTTCTTGGGAACCTTCGGTGTTAGTTCTCGATGGCTGTTCAAGATCGGTATGGTAGTGGTGGTAAGGATGAGCACCAATCTCAGCAGCAGTTGTCGGTGAAGCCATTTTAGTAGCAGGGATAGTAGGCTCTTACTCCATTGAGGAATGATGGAGCTTGTAGAGGCCGACCTGAAGGAATTCATTAGGTACCTAAACTTGGGAGTTTCCAAGGAGTCACTTTTTAGATAAGGGGTGGAGGAGGTGGGTGTGGTCATTTACATATCCTAGAGATGTCACTTCTAGCAGGACTAAAGATCAGTCAAGGTATGATTAGCTTATTCAGTACTCTTTATAGTGCCTTGTTTGATTCAGGAGAATATCAATCCTTTTTTTCACCTGTTCTAGCCCATGATTTGGGACCTGAAATAGAGAGACTTTTTGTACCCATGGTGTTTAGTACTCCAGTGAGTATCCAGACCATATTGTTTGATATTTCTCGGGGATGTAGACTAATGTTGGGGATACATTAGTCCATTGAGGATCTCTTTCTACTACAGATGCTTCCATATGATTTCATCCTTGGAATTTACTGGTTGTTTTAGGTGCTTGAAGTTATTGAATACCTCTGGAGAAGAGTCTTGGTTTTAGACATAGATGTGAAAAGTGTGGATTTCATCGGAGAGTGGAACTTTTAGGTGTCCAGTCAGTATGTGGAGCCTCTTCTTTCCTTTTTGGCCAAGATGCTAGTGGAATCGGTGGATGAATCCATTGTGGAGGCTCCAATAGTTTTTGGGGACTTATCAAATGTCTTGTTCAAGGAGGCTGTAACTCTACCCGCCTTGACATGACATCAATTTCAGGATACACCTACAACCTGGTGCCTCTTCGATTTCAATGGATCCTTATCCATTGACACCTTTTGAGTTGTGTGAGTTATAGATTTAGATTTATGACTTGATGAAGAAGGGATTTATGGGGACTAGTATGTCACCATGGGTTTTTATGATCTTTCTTGCAAAGAAGGAAGACAGAGGTGTGAGGCAGTGCATAGACTACCAGAGATTGAATAAGGAAACTGTCAAAAACCGGTTACCCTCCCCTAATGACAGAAAATCATTTCGACCAGCTGAGAGAAGAAAGTTATTTTTCTAAGATCGATCTTTGGTCTAGGTATCACCAGTTGAGGTAGGTGGGTGACAACCTAAAGTCTACATTAAAGGGTATGTATGTGAACTTGGAGTTCGTGTTTATGTCATTCAGTGTAACTATTTCACCAGCTAGCTTCATGGGACTTATGAACTCAATATTTTGTGAGTTCTTAGAATAGTTTGTAAATGTATTCATCGATGAAATTATGATCTACTCGAAGTCATATGAGGATAATACTATCCTTCTAAGGTCTATCTTGGATGTTCTTTGATGACACCACCTCTAGGGAATGTTTTCGTAGTGCATGTTTTGGACATGATAGTTCCACTTCCTTGTAAATGTGGTGTCTTAACGGGTATAGCTGGGGACCTATTGAAGATCAAGAAAATTTTTTGGTAGAACCTAAGAACATTATGGAGGTTATTTGTTTCCTTGAACTATTAGGCTATTACTGGAGTTTTTTACCCTATTTCTCTTGAGTTGTAGATTCCTTGATGTTTTTGACCAGAAAGGGGTAGGCCTCTGTGTGGAGTGGCCTGTGTCGGGCAGCTTTTAGCTATATGAAAGAGAATTTTTTCAGTGCTCCAATGCTTTGATTTCCAATGGAAGGGTTGATTTCTGAGGTTTTTTGAGATGCATAATATTTGGGTTTGAGATGTGTGATGATGCTTTAATGGGGAGTTATCTCTTGTGGGTCTAGGTAGTTACATCCCCAAGAATATAACTATTCCACCCATGACTTGGAGCTAGCAGTAGTCATGTTTGCGTTAATGTTGTGTTTTCATTAGCTCATTGGGGAGCACTTTGTTGTCTTCACAGATCAAAAGAGTTTAAGGTATATCTTTTCCTACTGATATAATAACATATGATAGTATAGGTGGATGGAGTTTCTTCAGGACTATGATTTTGAGATCTCATACACCTTAAGAAATGGAAATGTGATAACTAATTATCTGACTAGGAAGTCTCTTAAAGAGGTTGTTCGAGAATTTGCGTATGATTGGAAGGAAATAGAGAATATGGAAACCTTTCACTTAGATACATCAATGGATGGTTGAAGAGGTTTTATATTTTATATATTGGTGTAGTCTTATATAATGTTGTGTGTAGAGAATACTCAGTGGGGAGACTCATAGGCAGAGGTGATGCATGATAATGTTGACCAGGGTGATGCTCCGGAAGGATGGATGGAGGTTGGAAAGAATCAGATGTTGTTTCATGGAAAGTTGTTTCATCTAGTGACAATGAAAAATGGAGTTATCAATGAGTTTCATAGATCACCTTTATCAATGAATCTAGGGGTTTTCAAGATGTATCGTGGCATGATGGATCAGTTTTGGTTGTGCGGGATGAAGTAGGTTGTGGAAGCGTTTCTGGCGAAGTGCTTAGTGTTCTAGCATGTGAATGTTGAGAACTGTGTTTGTTAGTGATTTTTTAACCCGAATACTTCCCTAAGTGTAATTGGGATGAAATATCTATGAATTTCATCATTGGGATACCCATGGATCAGGTAGTTTGTGATGCTATCTGTGTAGTGGTGGATCAACTGATGAAATCATCACACTTGTTGGCAATCAAGGAATCGGGTTTAGTGGATGCCTTGTCAAATAGGTTTGTGGATTAGGTAGTGCAGCTACATGGAGTTCTAAGGTCTATTGTGTTAGAATGGGATACACACTTTACCTCATGTTTCTTGAAAGGATTGAAAAATGATTTTGGAACTCAGTTACATTTCAACACTGCTTTCCCCACTCGAACAGATGGATAGACAGAGCGGATCGTAGAAATTGGAGGAAATGATACAAGAATGTGTCTTGGATTTTGTTGGGTCTTTCATGTGACACTATCCCCTGGTAGAGTTTTCATACAATAATAGCTATCTATATTCAGTTAGAATGGCTCCATTTGAAACGTTTTATGGAAGGTCGTGTCGTTCACCTTTGTGCTAGACAGAGGATGGGGATATAGTTGTTCTCGGCTCTAACATAGTTCTTCGTATGATTGAGAAGGTTCCACTTGTCTGTGAGAGGATGAAATAATAAAATGAATGGTATAAGTCATATTCTGATCAAAGGAGGAGGCCCTTGTAGTTCGAGTTTTGGGACCATGTGTTTTTGAATATTTCCCCTCGATGTCGGTAGTGGAGGTTAAGTAGAGGAAGAATGCATAATCTAGGGTTCATCAGGCCATTAATGCTATTGGGATGAGTTGGTGAGGTGGCATACTTGTTGGTGTTTCCATCATAGTTTTAGAGGATTTATAACATGTTTCATATCTCCCAACATCATCGGTATCTTTATGATGAACCCCATGTCACTGACTAGGGAGAGTTGGATATCAAGGATGATGAAACATTTGTGTACCAGATATTGGGGGTTAGTATCTTTAGGGGAAGATGTTGGATGGACAAACCATTCCTTTGGATCGTTTGTTGTAGAGGCATGGTGTCTTAGAGGAGAGTACTAAGGAGTGAGAAGCACAGATGTGTGCCCAGTACCCAGAGTTGTTTAGAGTTTTCACTTGTCATGTTTTTCTTTGTAATGCTTGAACCTTTTCTACATGAGATGATTTGTGTATTTAATCCATGATGTGTGATAAATTTTTTACATGTGAAAGGGGAGGACCATAGCCCAAATTTATACGTATTAATGGATATGTGATTGAACATGTGCATGTGAGTCAATGCCACCTAAAGTGGATAGTATCTTAATATGGAGGGAGAAATTCTCGGATTCATGTGTTCTGGTAGTTTGGCTTTTGGTTCTTGTGTGGTGTGTATTTTGGTTTGTTTGGGTAGTATATTTAAGATGACTTTTTCATGGATGTCTAGGTTTAACTTCAGCTTACGATTAGTACAAGGTGGTTTATCAATGAGAGGTATCTTTTAGGGTGGTTGTTCAGATGCCCCTTTCTTCTGGGTTTTGTTTCTAATTTTTGAAGGGTGAGAATAGTTTGATAGGTATCTGATGTAATGTCCCAGACCCCTCAGGTCTAATCATTCATGAAAATCCAGTGGTTGAGTTGTTCTATGAGGTGATAATGATTCATTTTAATATTTTTACATTTTTCCAGTTTTTCTATCGGCGAGTGGCGTTAGTAGGTGGTGTCAATGAGTTGCATCAGTGGGTCACATTGGTGAAAAACTTCAGTAGCTAGCTTCAGTGAGTCTGGCATTGGTGGGTCATGTAGGTGAGTTGATTCGGTGGGTCGTGTCGTTGAATCGCTATCGGTGGGTCTCATCGATGACTCGCTGTCGGTGGGTCACATCAGTGAATCACATCAGTTGGTGGTGTTGATAGGTCAAGTCAGTGACTAACATCGGAGACTAACATCAGTGATTACATCAACGATAAACCATTTACAATTTTATCATGTTTTTCCAGTTTCTCCCCTTTAACATTTTATTGGATATAAAATTAGTTCAAACCCATAATTAATGAGATTTTGGTCCATTTAATATGGTATCTATCTCCTAAAAACATGAAGCATTAGTTAACCCCTAAACCGTGTGGCCTTGATCATGATCTAACATTAATATCTTTTGAAACCATTTTCCCCATATAATTTGGTTGTGGCCTATCTAAAACAATGAGCCTTTCCTCCCTTGCGTGTTCATTTTCTATTGATACAGAGGCACACATATCCATTATTCCATGAGGGATCATGCAGTTGTGGTGATCACCCTTGGATCGAATCTCCATAGAGGTTCCTCCTACTATTTTTTCATCACTCGTTCTAGCGCAAGGTGGAGTTGCTGATCAATTGTTGTTATAGGTAGCAATCCCTTAGTCTTTCTTTTCAGTGTATATCATGCGGGGTGGTAAGTTGATGCCTCATTGAGAATGGGGTCAAACCCAAATATTTATAAAGGCTGTTATGAATATTAACATACATGTTATGATAATAGGTTTTAATACCTTAGAAATAATCTGGGGGCTGGGAATATGATGATGATGATCGTCTATTTTATTGCTTATCATTTATCCATGTTGCGTATTGTATGGGTTTCATCCTTCTAAAAATCAGGGCCATTGGTGGTATCTATTTTCACACATGTATGGCTTGTGTATTGTTGTTATAAATTTGGAAACATAAATAATCACGTATACCCAGTTAAATAAATGGATACCCCAAGATAGAACTTGTTCTTTGAACACCAGTAAATTATCAAAGTGGAATTAAGAACAAGTGTTTGCTAAATATTAATATAATTTTACTTTTTTGTGTGATGTTGTGATGTGTATGGTTTTGTTCTATTTTTTTCATTGTAAGGCTATGTGTAATTGTGGCTAGGGGATTTTCTATGTGTATGGGGTGGTATGAGAGGTGTAATGAAATCTTGGTATGAGAGATTGGTTGATTGTGGAGTGGATAAACTTGTGATGAAGCAGGACTACATCTGTGATGTGTTATGGTTGTTGGGGCATGGTATGTCTATGAAGTGGGGATTTTTATGGTTTTGTATTGGTGGATATGTTGGATTATGACTGTGAGTATTGTGGTGTGAATTTAAGGTAGGGTAGCTGAGTATGGTTGTGACGAGGTGAGTTGAGGGGTTTGGATATATGTTGGGATTTTTCTTGCTGAGATAAAGGAATGAGTGACATGAATTTGAAGAATGATGATGATTGTGGTCGTCCAGGTTATTAGTAGAGAGGAAAAGTGGAGTGGGAATTTTATCATAGTTTTCTTCCTCTATTTGTCTTGGTTGTGAGGCTTGTTTTGTGTTTTAGCTATTAGTTTCCTGGGTTGTGATGGAATAACTGGTAAATTCATAATAATGTCAAAATGGTTTGGTGATAAGAAACTTTCATTTATCAAATTTGGAAGTGACCATAGTTCATTATAATACATCCATTTAGAGGTAGATTCAAAGGTATTTTTGTAAGTTAGGTGTTTCTTGGAACCCCAAAGGTTGGGTTGAGTTCTTTCTATATATATATATATATACTTATATATACATGTGGTTCCTTGGGATTTATATACACAACCCATGCTGTTTAGAAGCATTTGCTAAACACCCCATTTGTTGGGGGAGGGTGTATTTCCCAAACATCCTTGTGTTAGGATTGATGGCTAGCCACACACCCTTACCTACTCCCTCTTTTGAGCGGTGATATCCCAAGTTTCATTAGACATGAAGTGGTTTTCGAGGCCCAGGTGTGTGTGGGTGAGTTGTATTTTCCCGAGTGTCTTTGGGATGAGATACGTTGTGTTACTGTGTGTTTGTGGGATGTGATGTGGTATGTGTCCTAGGTATTTGTGGGTTTGACATAGTTATGGGGCCCATGTGTGTGTGGGCGGGTCGTGATGTGGTTCTTTAAAAAGAGGTAAGAGTGCTAGGATGTCTGCCGATAGGGTGTGAGAGCAGTTAATCAGTGGGAAAGTGGTGTAGGGTACCCTATCATTGATGTGATCTATATTAAATTACTTAACTTTCTTTATTTGGTGGTTGTGACTTTGGTGAGGTTGTGGTGTCTAGTATACCTCGTAAGATACTTTTGGATTCACTTGTATTATCATTAGGGCATTAGTATATATCTCCCACTTTTGCATGAGGGAGTTTTGTTTTCCTACCAAGAATGTGTGTATGCTGACCCTACATTTTAAAATAGTTTTCAGGTTTTTGGGAGGATTGCATAGGCCTTACTTGGTAATCCTATCTAGAACATTGGGGACAGTTGTTGCGACATTGCTAATATTTTATATTGGTAATTACTTTGTAGAATATTACTTTTGTATCAGTTTCATTTTGAACATGCATGTGTGATGGTGTGGCTTTTATTTTATCTCTCTCTCTCTCTATATATATATATATATATATATATATATATATATATCTTTTTTTTGGATTTTTGGAGGTTGGTAACTCTTATCTTCCGATCGTGGTTACTATAAAAAGTTAAATGCCTCCCTATTTCTGAAATTCTTATACCCTTGGTAAAATTCGTCACCACGGGGCCTACTGGAGGCAGTACTCGATGATCATTATCTATCTTCCTTCATTTCCGGCCTAGGAGGGGAATATTTGGAGGGAGGGGTCATGACACATTTCCATATTTATTTTTCATTATTTATAAATCATTTATTCAACTATATTTTGAACATACAATGAATCTAAGATCACTATTTAATTTTATTTTTATTTTCCCTAGGATATGAAGAAGGATATTGTAAATAATATCAAGGATGAAAGAATTTTTTTGTTATTTATTTTATATTTCCAATATAATATTGTATTTGTGAATGGATTTTGTTATTAAAGATAACTAAACTACTTGGTACTTATATATGTAAATAATTATACCCAGTTCCAATGTAATAATAGACAATAGTTTTGGTTTTCTGGAATTAGGCTTGTTCGAATTGGTATTATAGTAAGAATATGATTATTAATTACAATTATATTTTATATAAACACATATAACATTATAATTAATATAATCCATTATAGTATTTGGGAAAATTTACCATTATAGGGATTTTTATTTTATGACACAATATTCATGACAATTATGAAATAACTAAGTGTGTTCTATTATTCATTGATAGTTCTTAAGGGGAGAAAGGGAAACCACACCAGTCTAAAATTTTGAGATTACCTTACTAAAAAATAAAATACAACTAGTATTATAGCTGGAAGGATAATGTCTATATTATGGGATCTTACTCATGTTATGTCCAATAACCTTTCATATATAGAAAACCCTATTATTCCATAGTGTAAGTATCCTATATTTGATATCATCTAGTGAAAAAAATCCTCTATATATTAATGAAGCTACTAATCAAATGTTATTAGATAAATGAATTTAATATTTCAAAAATATATTCTAATATTTGGGATATAATTAAATTGAAATGTTTATTATAGAATTTAATTATCTGAGTAGAGATGTCGATCAATGGTAGTCATTGATCTTAAACACAAAAGTTGATAAAAAATAGAAATCATTGAAAGGAAAACATTTAATTTTATCTTTATTCAAGAATAAATTCATTATAACCAATGAGATGATATAGAAATAAAATTCAATAATCTAGGAAAAAAGATAGAGTAAATTGATGCTACTTAGGTTGAAAACATTACAATATTAGAAAAACATGCTATGTAATATATAATTAATCCAGAAAGTATGATTGATCATTTCAATGATGGTCTTATTCCAAGACTCCAAAGGGAACATGATTCATTTATGTTTTTAAATATATGATTTTGTGGTATCATGTGCCATCGGGATAGAGAAATAAATCTCCATGTCATATATTTTCAATAGAAATATAGAGTAAAAAATGATGACTAAGATCCAAGGGAAAAATGAATGAGGTGAAGTAAAAGAAGGAATGTATTGGGCATCACACATAGTATAACTACATAATGACACACTATATAAATGATTGAAGGAAATGGGAGTTTTTGTCAAGTATGGAGAGAATGTATATCTGTCACTTGAATGAAATGGTAATAAAGAAACATCTAAATATTTAGTGTTTTAGTTTTAAAGAGATAAGGAATTATTAAAACCAATGTCACAAGAATCATGGAGTATTATTTTATAAAAAAGAAATGGAAAAGTCCAATATTATTATACCACTAAAGCTGAAGTGGAATGATTAATTTATATTAGTATTATTATTCAATAATTATGTAAATGTGTTTTATCGGTGATATTTTTGTTATAATAATATGAAGCATCTAAGGATTTTTATGAATTATTGAATATTCTGAATGATAATGATTATATTGTTTATTTATTTAGTCTCCAAAATTTATTTACTGTAAAAATTATTATTTGAAAGACAACACAAAATTGATCAATATATTGAGAGAATAATTTTTTTTTGTGATAAAGAGATGATTGGACCTAGTCAATTAAATGGGATTGTATTGGTATCCCTAAAAATGATACGTGAGTTTATGAAATAAATATTTATGGTGGATTTTACTAAATTTTTTAATTTTGGAATATATTCAATAATTTTGTATTTCATTTATTGAATAAGAATTATGGAATTTTTTTAATAAATTATGCATTTTTTATTTTTTTGTAGAGATTCAAGAAAACAAGTAATCAAGCTATTCATATGTCTGGTACATTATATCATAGGTTACATTATAATTTTTGGGGATAACTTTTATATCAAATACAGAATATTTTTATGGTTTTATAAAAAATAGAAGATTCATGAGGGTAACTGTTGATGAAATTGATTAATTTAATATTTGTATGTTTTTGTTTAATGTATTATGTGATTACTCATGTTCATAATTTTTTGTTAAATACATAGAAATATGGATTGTATGGTAATTATATAAATGATGCTTTGATTCATTAAATATTTATTATATTCCTCCATGAATAAAGAATTAATCTTAAATTCTCATCATTTTGAGAGCGGTTGATATTTAATTTGAAATTGATCTAAAAACAAAACATTTCTCATTTTATAATCACTTCTAATGAATTGATGATATTTTAATCCATTGATTATTTATGGTTCTGTGGACAATATATTTCTACAAATAATGTTTTATATAAGTGTATATTATACAATGGACATTATGGTTTTCCTCCATGTCCATCTTTTCACTTCCCACTAATTTTATCTTATTCGTTAACCCAGTTTTTGATTACCATCTTATTTCCCTTTCTATCTATTTTATGTTGGAATTTTATTAACTCTTTTAGTGAGGTGGGTTTTCCCAAATAGAAATTTTGAAATATCAAAATTTATATTATCAAACAAATTTTCAAATTATGATTATGAAATTTATTGACTATAGAGAATAAAACCCACCACCATATTTTAAGAGAACTCTATGTTTGACATCATCTATGACACACATTACCAGTTGAAAAAATAGAACAAAACATATTATTATATGATAATTATAACATAGCTGCTAAATTAGTGTGTACAAAATTTAATAATTTAATTATAAAATATAAATAATGGGACTAATGAATAAAAATAAATTTATTAATACTCAGTAAATAAGTAATAAATTTTCAATAAATTCATTTTATACATTAGAAGTGTGGTTTCTTCAAAAATGTGTTTTATTTCTCTTAAGAGAAAATATTATAATTAATATTTTGAACTTCTATATTTTTTATTTTACAAATATTATATAATTATTTTAATATTCGTATCATCATTATTATAGGGTGAATGGAATGTATTTTTCTTAAAAAACTAATTTTCCAGTGAATAGTAAAAAATAAAGATTCTTTTAAACTATATTTTTTTGATGAATTTACAAAGATAAATTTTATTTTTAAATAATATAATTATGTAACATGTTATTTTAGATTGCTAATAATAAAATTATTTTCATTTTAATCCATTTTATTATTTAATGTGGAAAAATATTATCATACATAAAATACATTTTTTAGAAAGAAAAATTGTATTATTTCTAAAAGAAATTTCATTAAATTTTAAAAAATTACTTTATAAATAATTTCATAAAATTTTATCAAATTAAAATCTAAAAATATATGTAATTTTAGGAATTACAGGATTAAAATTTTTTAAATACACAATTTTGTTTTTTTTCTGATATTATTTTTAATTCAGGTAAAATTTATCACCATAATAAATGGTAAATTTGGTTGATCTAGTTTATAAATAACTGATAAGGTAATAATATATAATATTAATTAATACATTATGAGTTTAATTATTCTCTTATATCCTATTGTTCAAAATATATTTTTTAATGGACCCTAGTGCCTAAAAATGATTAATATAATATTTAAATCAAATAATTTTGCAAAAGTTCACTATCTTCATTCGCATTATTTCTTATGATTTCACATATATAAAAAATATGTTTTGAATGAATATATATTAATATTATGATAATGAAAAAGATTTTTAATTTTGGTATTTTATTTTTAATTTTATGTTTAATGTAATAACCTTATAATCTTACTCAACATCAAAATAATATTTTTTAATTATTATAAAAATGAAGGAAATGATATCAAAAAATTTAAAAGTAATATCATTTCATTTAATTACATTATTATACAAATTTTATAAATGAAAATTAATAATTATTAATGTTTAAATTGGTTATATTCGAATACCATTATTATTTTTTACTTCTAAAAGTCAATTTAAATTAATAGTTCCAAAATAGAGACTAATGATATATTTTTAAAAAATAATGTTCTATATAATGTTTTAGACTTAATAAAAATATTATATTTGGTTATATTAAATGGATTTTATTAAATACATCATCTATGGTCCATTTATGGTTTTTTAGTATTTTATTGTAACATTGTTAACCATTAAATTGTAGAAATCATTAATAATAAAATAATTGTTCAAAAGTTTAATTTGGAGTTATAATTAAACAATAAGTGTGAAACAAACTAGAATCAGGTCCAAATTTTATTGGATGAGTTTTTTTTTGACACATAATTATCTTATATTATAAATATATCATTTTAGAGCCACTTGGTCTCGAAAAATAATTTATATTTTTTTAATACGTTATGGAATTCAAATAAGATATCTACCCTGAATTATAAAATGACACCATTCATATATATTTATTAAAAAACAATGATCAATATAGAACAACAAAAAAATATTCATTATTATTAAAAAAATTATCCATTTTCTAGATGTTTTTACCTTCCAAAAGACTAATCCTAGGTCTCTTCAGAAGAGATCAAATGAAGTCTACCAAAGAATATGTTATCATTTTTACGAACTCTTTCAAGATTATTTATTATTATAAATACTATTAATATATTTTACCCATACTAAAATACTCAATCCATTATAATAAAAATATTTTGTTTTTATTATGCATATATGAAAACCATATTCGCCCTCTTTTCTATCATATGAAAAGTGAAAAAATCACCCATACGTATACGACTTATCATCTCCACATAGTGGTGTAATTGTTTTCATTAACACATTAAATGGAATGATATAATGATGTTTGTAATTATGTAAATAAATATGAATATGGAATTATAATATCATATATACCTTATTACATTCTAATTAGTTGAAGAATTATAAAGTCGCTCATGTGAATGTGTGGACTAGCACCTCCATTAAGAGATGTGATTTGTTTTTCCTTTACACATAACATGGATGGTAATAAAGAAGTATTTAATGAATAAATATGATATATATGATATAATAATTATTCTTTAAAGATAAATAGTCATTAAAATTTCTTTAATTACATCCACTAACAAGTGAAAACTGGTTACATGTGTACGTACGACTTACTATCTCCATGAATGATGTATTTAATCATTATATATATATATATTTTATTGATGAATCAATAAAAAATATATTTAATATTTAATATACTAATTTAATGACTAACATTTTGGAGATTATGGTTTCTTAATAAAAATATAGGGACATGAACTACCAAATCAAAACAAACATGAAATACTAAGAAGTTAACAAAAATAACTATAATAATAATAATAAAATATTCTTAACAAATGACTGATAAAATATTGTAAATGGATCATATATAATAGTACCTATATATATATGTATGGTTATATAACGTAACTATAATAAATGTAATGATTTTATAAAATAAGATAAATACTTTTCTACTAAAGGGAAATTTAAGGTAAGTGATTTTATCTCAATTAACATTCATTAACGATTATTTTAATTGTATGACAATAGTTTATTTTTATGGTTTATATATTGATAATTTGATGTATGTATGATCATTAATCATTTTTAGTCATATTAATATTAAATATATATATTCATTAAATAATGGATATTATTATTAATTATACTATATACGATTTCTATATAAGGTGTTTTACTTTGAAAGTTATTTAATTGACTATAGAATTCTTAATAATTCATACTCGTTACCTGATATGAAATTATTTTTATTACATAATTTTTTCATGAACTAAATTAATAATTTGATATAAGAGGAATGAATTTGAAATTAATTTATGGATGTGGGATGAAATTATATATAACATCAATCCATCAACATGTCTCATGAGCGAAATAAGTTATAAAAATTAAATGGTTCATAATCCATAGTTTAAAATTTTCTTGGTTCAAGGTCATGATGGTTGAGATATCATGATTTCTGAGGACATGATGTCCAATACCATTCATTTCAATCATTTATAATACAATTATATTTATTATCCTTAATATTACTATATTAATATTATATATGGATGATGTTTTGTGCTAATATTGATGATTAAATAGTATGTGTTTTTAGTTAGTTATCTTACCATATTGATTATTCCTTATTTACTCCGGATAGATTCCATTGTATGTAATCCTAATTGAGAATATGAGATCACCCTTTTTCTATTTTCATTTCTCTAGTATATGAAGAGTGATATTATATATAATTTTGATGATAAAAAAATATGCTATGTTATTTACATTTCAAATATAATATGTGAACTTAGCATGTGTCTGGTTCTATAAGACTACTATAATATTTAGTTCTTTGGGATTTTATTACTTATATATTTTTTCTAATGTAATAATAAATACAAAAGAACTGGTATACTAGAGATGTTTTAGTTAAAAACTCATCTGGTAGTTTCCATTTCGAGGATGGTTGAGCAGTTCCCATGAATAATTCTAGAAACTGGGCATTTGTATCTACATGCCACTCCAAATACATATCCTATACATGGGAATTCTTCCATAAAACTAGTACTAAATGAATCCTCCTATATTTGAGTAACTTCATGATATTATTAATGATATTCACTAGATACTCCTCAAAAGAAGAAATGGACTCTAATTGAACGTCCATAGAATTAAGAACATGAGATGGATTTGAACATAAATGAAAATGATGATAAACATGAAGGATATTTTGCATGTCTTGGTACATATGTGGTAGAGTTTTCTAATAGTATATTAGACCAACTCCCTCTAATATTTAATAATTCCCCAAAAATCTAGGAAATATTTTCAATAACTCTGAATCTCTCAGTGAACTAATCTAGGAAAAACACAAATGAAGATCTTCTCTGCTACCATGAACTCTAAAGGTCAAAAATGATTATAATAATATAAATTCTTTCTTGAATGAGATGTATTAATTCATTTTATGGTCAGCTTTATCTCCTCTGATTTATTTTAATCTATATGATGTCTAAGTAGAGCTGTCCCTTCCACCACTAACTAGTATAGAGGTAAACTGCATGGCCTACTATAGAGATCCACCAATAGAGACAGTTCTAGATAATCGATTAGAAACATTTTTAAGAGAATTAGGCTAAATAAATGTTTTTTTCCTAGGAACTATAATACCTTTTTTTATATCCAGTAAATCATATATAGTTTGCTTAGACCGCGCATTTGTCAGAGGGTAGTGTGTTGTACTCAAATGCACTTGTAAATGAAGAGAAATTTACATCCCTTTCCAGAATATATAATTAAATCTAGTATACTTGTATGATTTGATAGTACAAGGAATACCATGATGTTCTAAAATATCTCAGATATATATCCTCCCATATTTTTCCATATAGAATGTCCCCCAGATATGCAGGAAGTCTGCTATTATCGACATCCTCTCTACGCTCATCCATAGTGTTCCGTTTCCTAGAGCAGATATTGGAAATCATGTTACAAAATGAAATGTGACATGGTTATATTTCAACTGAAAAATAGGTAACTACTATAAAAGACTAGTATACCACTAGTGTTCCAACTTCACCAACTGACAGATGGAATACCTTATACCAAAACCTATAATTTCGATTTTCATCCATAGTCAATAACACTAGAACAACATGTCCTGATACATATTAGTGAATATGGTATGCAATTATTATTTAGAGCCAGGATATTCTCCCATAAAATTCACTCACATGTCAAAAGGTAAACTAACACAGACATGGATATACATGATATCTTCCTCATCAACCACCCAACCAGGAATCAGGTTCTCACTTGAAGCACTTTCCTTGAGGACCAAGTCTTCTGTATCTGAAATATTTCTCTTGTAAACATTATCTTGAGTGATAAATTCACCACTAAATTTATACGGAAATAGTTTTCATGATATTATTGAAATTATAGATGATTAATAAAAATGATATCCATCAAATTATATTTTCTACCAAATTTCTAAACAACATTCCTATGAGTTTTCTAACTCAGTGAATCAACAAAATCACTTCCCTTACATGTATTGTCAATAAGATCAGAGTCGAAATACTGAAGGTATTCATCCCATCATAACCATTAAAGGATCATGTCACATGGAGTGACTATGTATATGTGTATTTTTTATACTTGTTTATTCCACAAACCATTCTATTAAAAAATAATATATCTATTAACATGAAGCACGATGAACCACTACTTACATGATATCATGTGTTGAGAAATTATTATATTGTAGCCCCAACAGGCGAGACTCATATTCCAGGAATCATTCCACTTGCATCATAACAGCTCTTGGCCGGATTCTTGATTCATTATAACACACCATATAGCCTCTTCCAAGCATGGGTAAAATTAGGATCAACAATGAGGACACCATTCATTTTTTCTCCTAAATTACTATATCACAAGCTTTATACCATGATAACATAGCACACATCCTGATCAAGACTGTAGGTGGTGTTGTATGGTGTGAAAGTTTCTAAATGAAAAACAAATAATAACTCGATAAACCTAAGAAACTCTGTATATAAGAGATATAATTTGGTTGTTTCTATAAAATAGTGGCTATCAATATTTTTGGATCCACTAATACCCATAATTCTAATTTAATTTGACATGATAAGTGTATAGTTTTTATCTAAAAGTGACATTTTTTGATATACGAATAAAAAATATGCTCAATTAGTGTACATAGTAGGATGTGAAGGTGTTCGTAATTATCATGTTGAATTTGAGAAATCAAAAATATATTATCCATGAAAAAAATGGTATCAATATATGACTAAAAAACGTGATTCATAGTGTCCAGGAAAATGACATGTGTGCTGCTCAGATCGAACAACATGAAACATACAGGGACAATACACACCTTCTTTAGAGTATTTTACATGGTATATCCAAGGTCCTAACCCATATAAGATGATATCCTTATCTATCTATAAAAATTTATAATTTTATAAAATATCAAAAATAAAATACAAGAATAGTTTGAGAAAAAATCACAGAGGCTTGCAATTATATAGTCCCAAGGTGTCAATTTTCATAAATTGAATCTTGTCAGCCAGAAAGGATCTGGGAATGAAGAAGAATGAAATTATTTCATTCTGTGATGCTTTGGATGTAGGGAAGTCAGCCACCATATTCCCCACTATCTACATGTTAGAAATCTCCATGTCATTATTCATATGATCCTTAAATGTTTTGATATTATACTAGATTTCCCAAGGGACACTATGATAACCATAATGAACTTTTTAAATAGTTAAAAAATTACTTTAAATATCATATATATCAATATACCTCTATTTTCAAAATCTTGGACTTGTGTATAGATCTTGTGATTCTTCCTGAAGCATGTCACATCTTCCATAGAATGCTGAGTAGGAATTTATGACCATTACCCACTTATCCATGATCACTCCTCACCCACACATGATGCCTGTGATGTACGAAATGTCTATATTGATCTTAAGCCTGTGATGATGGGGTTTCCACCAAACCCATCATCCCTACCTCATCCTAACAACCTTGTTGGGGGATGAGATCGATGTGATTTGATGTGTCACCAATAGCACTGTATGGAATTCCGTGCACAACCAACCCATATTCAATATGATGTTTTTTTGAAAAGATACATGATCTAATACATGATTCTTTTTTATGTTGAGAATCATTATTTGCATTCCAAATTCCACAGAAACCTACAATGAGAATGTTGGTTCTATCTTTCCTCACCTTTCCTTATTCACTTTCAACATGGAACCACTGATTCATGAAGCTATTGAAAACCCCCTCCCATAGTGACCACCCTATAAACTCCTCAAAAGCTTTCCACACTCAGCTCACCTAGTAGAATTGGAAAAATAGATTCACCTACGATTCAGTTTTATGATATTTATAGCATTAAAATATTGAATCCATTATAATTTCAAACCTCTGTATGTTCTCCTCTGTAGGAAAATACATTTTTCTAACATTCCATAACATGAGATTAAATTTGTAATATCACATTGAACCAAAGTGTATCCCCCCATGAATCATGATTTCCCCAAGCCCATCCTTAAGCAAGTATAATACTTTTAAGGGAATATACTAGATGTTGAAAATATAAAAAAGATTCCATTTGGATCACCATTTAGTATAGTTATTTCAAGGGTGTCATGTTTGTTATCATCTAGAATATCCTGGTGAAATATAGGATGAAAAAAAGGCCTCATAGAAAGTGATATTGATTGTTGGTAATCCTAGAATCCATAGTTTGCCTCCCCCCATTCGTGTTTCGAAAAGTTTATTTTCCCTATACCCAAAATCTATTGTGAATGATATCAGGGAATACCAATTATAGCTAGAATCATTTTTATATTATTCAAGGTATAAATATCTGCATGTTCTCATCCTGTCCATATTTGGACTGCATGGCCTTACCCTATAAGGGCCTCCCTTCCATAGCTTCGCATGCTAATTTGGCATGCATCACCTGCATGGTCCCCTTAACACTTATGATATTGATTTCACCCACTAATATGGGTCGAGAGATATTTTTTCATGATTACAAATGATTATTTCATTCTATATATCCATTCCATATGAAGAAAACAATCACATTTACCATTTTATTATTCACCCACCAAGGAATGTTCAGTGATGATAGAAAATTCATTACAATAGATGAAAACACACTATACCAAAGAGTTATTTTCCCCCAAATGGATACGAACATGTACTTGTAATTACATATACACTAAATTATTCTAATGATGATATTATCAATGTGTTGAATGTGGATAGAATGAGGAGTTACCATAGATCTCATATATTCCATCAGAAAGGAACCTCTACTCATGCTCAGTTTATCTTCAAGGGATCTAATCCTTATATTCGTGACATTGTTTCCCATGAAGAAATGACTCTTCTCCCAGTTAACCACCTTTCCTCTCCACAAAAAATATTCTTCTATAATATCTTCAATCTCTTACACTGATCTTTAGATTCAATTAATAAATATAATAGTTTTATCGACGAACATCCAGTGAGAAATGCGTCTTGTTATGTGACGGTTGTGATAAAAAATAATATTGGCCAAATGAATACCATGGTTAATATAATTTCTCATTACATCCTGTGATATAATGAAAAATTTTAGGAAGATTTGATATCCTTTTATGAGGCCAGACACTATTTTGAAGAAACCTAGTTGTTTTCCCATCAGTGTTGTGGAAATGCAAGCTGAATAGAAATAGTGGACTACAAGATCAATGAACTAGGGGGAGAAACCCATGTGGTCTTTCACCCTTAAGATTAAATCCCTCTATAAACTATCCGAGGTTTTACTCATGTCTAGTTTTATGGAAACATTACTCTAATTGTTTTTTAATGTTGATGTCACCGATCACCTCTTTCACCTCACCAAAAGCTCCATAAATGGATCGACCTTTAATGAAACAGTGATGTTCAATAGCTATCCAACTATCTATGTATTGTGAATGTACATTGGTTACACTAAACGAATAAGCTTGATAGTGAACTATAAATATATCTCATGTGGTATCCTATAAATGATTTTAAGGAAGACATCAATGTATCAATACAATAATTATGGAGTAATAGTTTGTTGTACTCGATTCTTGTAAAAATGACTGGTAATCAGTTTTGACTCTCTTCCCATTCCATGACTTTTAGTTATAGTTATGCTTTTTTGGAAATACAATTCTCTTTTATGAATGTAGCAACCATCCTTAGGTAATGATAAGAAAACCATCTAATGAAAATTATCAATATGGTCATGATAAGGTATTAACCATTCCATCCCAAGAATTATTACCAATGCTATCATTTTGAGAATGAAACGTTCCCTTGGAAAATGTTAATTAATGATGTCAAGGAGGCACCAACTGGATTAGATAACATTTTCTTACCATTCTCAAAATGGATTATCAAGGGTCTATACCATAAAATTTTACACAATATTTAGCATAAGACTCACGGTTAATTAAATAGATTGGAAAAATAATGAAGAAAAAATATCAAATAAAGAAGATAGTAATGTTGATCCTACTAATACTATACCTCATTCAATAGATATCCTGACAAAATACTCCTCAGTTACATGCTCCACTATATGTAACTAGCCTATTTCATGTCCCAAAGTCACAACCTGACCTTAAAACGAAGGACTAATCTGCTAACATTGTAAATTTTATGTCTGGATTCCTCAACCTCAACCACCTCTCCAGTCTGTATGGTTGGTGGCACTTAAGCTCAAGACCTGGCACATATCAACTAATCTCACGGTAGATTGTAGAGATGGTGTATACTCACTCCCACTAGGGACCAGTGAAAGGTTCTTGAAATATCTCTGAAGATGTCCTATTTGGGTTTAAGCTATATACACTACTATGTGTTTGTCACATGGTGGCATCATGTGACGTTGACTTCCACATAGATGACATACTACATAACATCCAATATATACACTCTAACTACCATTTCGGTCATTATAAATCTTGACGAAACACTTTATGTCTCCAGACAGAGAACCTCCCAGCCTAGGGGCTATCCCATTATTACATTAATCGTCATCTACTCATACACTATTCTTAGATAGAAGAGAATAATTTGAATTTTATGAAATTTTAGATAATTTAAAGGAATTCAACTATATTCTGATTTAATATATGTTCCCATCCACAAAGGGTCTCATTCTAGACAAATTGTCACTAGTAAGAATTGGTACAACGCCCTGGAGCTCTATGGAATGATATGGACAATACATGATAGTCATTATACCAAACTCTAGTTTCATAAATTCAGTAGCTCCATCAGATCTTAGTGTTTCTGAGAAATAATAAACTTATAAGTTGATCAATAACTCCCCTAAACCTTTCCCTAATGCTTATATGATGGATTTAGAATATCACATCATCGCTTAAAGGTTCCATTAATTATGTAATCTACAAGAATAAAAATGATATTTAGAGGAATATATAGATTAACAATGATCAATAGAATGACCTCTATCCATGAATCAACAACATGGGAGCTATTATACCCCCAAAATATTGGTTAGTGTTATTTATGGATCTCACTAATCATCTATAACATTGTTATGGAAGGAAATGGAGCTCCCTCCATTTGATGAAATTATTGTAAGAGACTCTCTCGAATCAGTGTTTTAGTTCATTGTCTAGGTATAAACGTTTATACCATTGGAGGGTCTTTTAGAGGAATTACAATCGTGTTATGTACCACCACCACAGGATCATGGTCATTTCCACTATCTTGGTATTTATTCTGAGTCTTTTGTGGAGGTATATATCTATAATTATAGTCACACACATCAGAATAGATACTTGGAAGACATGATTCTTGATAGGAAAAAATAAAATAATATCCAAACTATCCCAAAAAAACATATACCTTACCACAAAAATTTAGTGTTAGGGTATTGTTAATATTACATGTTTCTATTATAGATGTTCAATTATACGAAGTGTGAATTATATGGTATAGAGGAAAATTCCCTATAAAATTTTACTATCATTACAAATAAAATTTTACTATCCTATAATAGTTATAATTTTTACATCATGTAACTACAACATGACCATTACAACTGGTTTTAGGATGTAACAAATCCACACATGATGGCTCAATTACGTGGATCACTCTTCCAAATTTTATAAATTCTCATACTTTATAAATTAAAATTAGAATCCATTTAATTGAAACAAGTAACATTCCAACACATGTATCTAATATTATATTCCATAAACATTTCATAATTGGTTAGTTATGGTTAAACCATCAAGATATTCAATAAAAACCTATTTAGGATGATGTAACCAATTATTTTTCTCAATAATTATATAAGAAATGATAGAAAACATATAAATATTACAACCAAGTAACCCATAATTGGCAACAAAAAATTATAGGAACTAAATTAACATGGAATGGAAAATGAATAACATATATAAACCTATGTTAATGTTATGATTCTTGAAGAAATGCTCTCATACGATACATGATAAAGGATAATTATCCATAATAACAGAAAATGTCATAAGTCAGGTGTGTTAACCAATGGATAAAATAGTATAATGGTAATATGAAGAAACTTGAATAGTTAATACAATATCTAGGCTCCAAGGTTTTCACCTCTCAAGTGAGTTAGCTTCTACATTACATAAACTCATTAACAAACCCCAAAAAATCCTTCTTTCCTATCTATGAAAAACAATGTATGTAAAAAAGTAAATAAACCCACTAATGACACATTATGATGTCTCAAACCGGGTTAAAAAATATATAAATGATCTATGTTCGAAACATTTCATGCAGAGTTTCCTCATGTATGATAGAGGATTACAAGAAGCACCAATGGTCTATGGTGGTATGGAGTGGAGATTATATCATATTTATCATAGTTGAGAACAATGGTGTTAATAAAAAATAAAATATTTCTTTACATATAATGAAATAGTAGAATAAGAAATGTCAGGGAGAATAAACATCTTAATAAAAATAAATAGTCAAAATCCATATATAGCATCATATTCATATGATATAATGTCAATAAAAATTTTATAGAAATACATAGTTTTAGGAAAACATCTAATTCTTGTATAAAAAGGGATCAAAAGACCAAAATCAATCTTTGTGAGAATCTTGAGAACTTTCCCATTCAGATGCTTCCAATCCTCAAAGAGACCAGTTATCGTTAGATGTACAGTTCCCTTTATTTCAACCTGCATCACTGATTCTTGACCAGGTACCTAATGAGGACCCGAATAGGGTTTTATAAAAACTCAACATGAAAAAACCATTTGTGTCTAATACAAATTCATCGTGTCAATATAATATGTAACCATGTGTAGTTATACTAAAAATTTAGTGAATAAATAGTAATAGAATCAAGATCACGGTACTCGGGGAGAACCTGGTCGACCATACCGGCTTTATCCTAAGATTTATTTCTCTAAATATACGACAATTATAGTATATCTTGGGAACCCTGAAACATTTTAAAAATGTACAAATAATGTAATAATATAGGATCCTTAGTGAAACCATGGAAACTTTAAACATATGAGGTTGAGCCAACTCATATTGAAAAAATATATAGAATGGATATTGTAGAGACAAAACCCAAGAGTTCTTGTAACTGATGTCTAACTCAATTACATTGGCATGATTATAAGGAACCAAATCCGAAAAGATCTAATAGTATTGTAGTATTAGTAAACATGAAACATACATGAGTCCTTTGTTACAAATTAATATAATATTTATAACATATTGTTCTTCTTTATTAGACAATAATAACTTTATTCCAACTAGCACATCCATGCATATATTTATTAGTATACATATTGTGTTCTTATTTAAAGGAAAATAATGAGGACCTAAAATGCTCAGTAAGTGTAAAGTATATCGTAAGAAATAATAAACCAATTTTAATAATAAACATGGAAAGGTAAATACATCGAAACACATTCCATTAAAATAACTATATAAGGAAAAAATATGTCAAGTAAAGAAACCAATACATATTCCATTTAATCGATGAACTAAAAATAAAATTTATTCATTGAAATTCCAACGCAAAATTTCATATATGAAAAAAACTTAAACTAAATTATGGAAATGATTAATTATTTGATGAAAAGTCAAAGTCCCAATGAAAAACTCTTATATAAAAAACTATTCTATAGACAAATTAAAAATATGTGTAGAAACCCATTTATTATTTTTAGAAACAAACATGAATGGGTTTTCCAACTAATTTAATCTCATTAGACTACCGTTGCATCAAGGGGATTACATTAACTAGTCCCCAACCTGAAGGGAATTACATAAATGGTCCACATCCCATGTCTTTTATATATTAAGAACCTTTCATAAAAAATATAATAGACAAAATATCCATATTTAATAATGTATTAGACTTATCAATATTTCCCCAAATAATCAAATAACAATGAAATGAACACCATATAAAAACGTTTTTACGGTTCAGACAATAATCATATCCATTAAAAATGATATAGACACATAGGGGGAACTCAATGTAAAATGATCATTGAGAATTATATATTTAAAGGTTATAGAAATGAATTAATTGTTATAATTTTAATACCATCATTGGACAAATCAATAATAAAACATCTAGAGTAAGAATCAGTACCCTATCAACACAACATATCCCACGTGGAGTAAAAATGAAGAGTCATTTTCATTAATCATGAAAATTATTATAAAAAGATATTTTTTAAAACCTTATTGAGTAAAATATCCTCTTATTTTAAAAACAATTTTAATTGAAAACAACTTTTGAAAACATTTTTATTTAAAGGTTTCATTTTAAAAATGAGAATTATGTTTTGAATAAATAAATGTTGGTAAATTCAAACATGTTTTATGAGTTAAAAACAACATTACTTTTTATTTTTAAAATGGTTAAAAAATGACTTATTCTAAAAGTGATATAAACATTCATTTGAAAGAATTGTCAAAAGAAAAAAGTGTAAAAATGTCTTTAAAAATCATTTTTAGAAGGATAAAACATTTTTTAAAACAATTTAATAAAACATGGGTTTTAGAAGAAAATAACTTCTCTAATAAATGAGATAAATGATGTAGGGTTTTCTTAAAAATATTTTCAAAACATTTTGACTAAAACAGAGTTGAAAATTTTACTAATACTTGAAAAAGTTAATGAATAACTAGAGGATATATAAAATAAATAGTTTTTTGAGAAATAGTCAAAAAAATTACTCCAATAAAAATACCATAGAAATATCCTTAAAATTTGTTTAAGTAAAATAACCTTTAACCATTCCAAAGCATCCCATACCACTTTGAAAAAATTTAAATAATAAGCCTCATGAAGAAATAAAATGATATGAAAGTCTTAAATAGCGTGGTGATAAAAATATTAATGATGTAAAATATAAAAAGGGGCAACAATTACACCACACAAAATAAGTTAGTGGTGAGTTGGACATTTATCTCAAAGATGTAAAAAAGGGAGATGAAACCCACTTACCTTGAGTCCAACTTATCTCACATGTATTTATATTCCTAAATAATAACCATATGTTAATCATTTGTTTTCCTCATAAAATTTTCATTTTTATCATTACTTTTATTTTTCTTATTTAAATGTATCATACAACTACTTAATCAATTTTGTTTGTGTTTGGTGTTGTGACCAAATTTGATTTATGTGTGAAATAAAATTTATTAGGTCATCAATGGTTAATGGGGTCATTATATTACAAATATAGAATAAAATTTATGGACTTATTATCATACATAGAAATAATTATACTTTTAAAACCAATTATTAAATATATATATGAAAAATAAACCAATGTTACAATCATGGATATGGTATTTCGTACGTATGCATGAGTAACGTTCACAATTTCCAATGATAATTTAGGAAAAGTAAGTAAGTAACATTAATATTTCTAGAATTATATGTATATCATAAATACAATATTATTTATTCAAATATACTAAGATATATAATTCTTGTTATGTAAAAGGAATCACATCGTGTCAAGGAGGTGGTAGTCCACCTGACCACGAACGATGTTATCAATTTTCAAGAATGTGAAATGGTAATAAAGAAAATGATATATATTATATTTATAGAATTTTAATTATGAAATCAATAACATATAAATTTTTTATGTTATGTATGTTTAATTAAAACCATACTATATATTCCATGTATTGTGTGAAAAAAATCACACTGGTTTTAGGAGGCGGTAGTCCGCACATTAAAAAATGATGTTATCATATTTACAGAAAAAATAATGAATAAGGGTATGTGTTACAAAATAATAAAATAATTATAAATACAATATAAATATCATATATCAAATATATATATATTCCATCATAATTCCCACCATGATAGTCTGTAAAAGATGAACGAATAATTTCATTTCACAAGGTGGTTGTTCGTTGTACACATAAACAATATGTTATTTTCCCATTCTATGGATGTTTGTGTATGTGTGGGAAAAAACCTTAACATACAAACCTTTCAGTATATTTTTCATATTCTTATTGTTATAATATTGTAACAAGGCTATTTTATGGGGTAGAGAGTGGAAATAAATCTAAACATATTAAGGAAATATGTTACCTCTTATTTGGGTACCTTATTTTTGTTCACACCAAAGTGATTAAATTGATGGATTGCATACCATGGTGAGGCCTCTAGGTTTAGTGGGGGAATGTGAGGATCGATTTGGGAAAATATATTTTACACCAATGTGTCTTGAGAGGTGTGGGGAAGTTGGAGGAGAGGAGGAATTTTTATAGTTGAGGAGGAGTGGGACTCTTGTAATTTTGTGGAAATGAAATTCCACAAACGTTTTCACAACTTATTTACATACAATAATAGTAAAAAGTTTGTAAAGGGGATTATAGGGTCTAAATATGGGCAAATATATTTCCTTTTTACATATTTCAATGTCATTTGGGCCTTTAATATGAAGGTTTATTCCCTTCTTAAGCATAATTTCAACTCAATCATTGTAATTAATTTTGATTACTTTCACTAATTTTTTTTTTCAAAAAATATTTAAACATATTAGAAATTATATTGTATTTTGATTCAAAATATGTAATCCATTTTTTCAAATTGATATCAAAGAAGTGGAAAAAATTAAGTTAACTTTGTTCCTGCAGACTTTATGACAATGTTGGTTTTAAAATTAACAATGTTTAAAAGTTTCATAAATTTTTATATCAAATTTCCAAGTGTAATTGTTTAAAATGACCAAAATTAGTTTTACTAATATAAAATTTATATAATTAATAATTAAAAAATATTAAAATATTATTTATCATTTTAAATAAACTAGATGAAAATGATATTTTCAATTAAAATTCAGCATTTACACTATTCATTATAAAATGAATCTACACAAAAAATACAATAAATTCTTCCTAAGATAATATTTATTTTTTATTTCAAATATAGAGTTTATCTAGACATTTATGGTTTATAAATGTTCCCAAAATTAAATTTAAAATAGGTTTTCCATTAAAATGAAATATAAGTGCATTAATAAAATTGTTGGTTTTTACGTGTAATATTGAGTATGTTCTAATATTAAGACTATATAATCTATTAGATGAATATTAAAAATACTTTTTTAATATAATAAATATATATATATATATATATAATAGATTAATATTTCTCACTAATTTTAAATAAAATAATTTTTTAGGATAAATATATTTTTAACCATAAACTACTTCTATATAGAAGCATTAAATTTATACTCAATTGGTTTATATATTAATTTCTAATTAATTTGTAAGAAATTAACTCATTTTATATTTTTTTAGACCATATATTTTCATAATTTAGTTTATAACACTGATATTCATTAATTTAATGTCTATATTCTATTTTATTATATGAAATAATAATGTCATACCAATATGTTGTTGTTTGGTAAAACATGGTCTTGCATGTAATGTATGCTAATGAAGAAAGTCTCTCTTGCATGTAATGTGAAATAACTCAATGGTACATGAATTGAAATACATAGAATATATTGAATCTATTTGAAATAATCATTATATTTTAAATTCTTGGGATATTATATTCTATTATGAACATGGTGTTGTGTTTCATACACACTATCGAATAAAATGTATTTATTTTTTAATTTTGGGGTGTCGCATTCTACCCAAATTAATTAAATTATATTATCACAATTTAAAATTGATATTATTAATAGATTTTTTGATATTTCATATGTTGAAATCCCACATCACGAGAAGTCTTCATAAAACATCATCTAGATAAGAGATAATGGGATGAAAAAAAGGTCGCATGGAATAATATATAACTAGGTTCTATGTATGAGAAAATTAGTCGAAAGTAGAGATACATATTTAGATGAAAATCTTAAAAATTTATAGGGATTGATTTATAATATCAATCACAATCAAGTTAATGATAAATTCATTTTTGAGTGCCTCAACGACATAAATCTGTGATGATTTAGAAGACCATCAGTTCAAAAAAAATATACATATGAGGACAACATTTTTTAATTTCATTTTCATCATGTTGATCAATTCCTATACTACCTATGAATATAATGAATTTATTTTCATGATACATTTTAATTTCATATGTACAATTACATCTTTTAGTTCTTCATTAATCAAATTCTAATTCATTCCTTACATCAAGAAATTGGTATAAAAAACATATCTTTGATGCATGAAGCCCTAAAACATACTTTTAACATATCTTTATGCCCCATAAAAAGGTGATATGTCTTTAAATTTTCCTATAACTATTATCCAAAGCCAATATGACTAAGACATTAATCTGTAAAACAAAAAAACACTACTGTTTCATCCTTAGTATCTATATTTTAATTTTATTAACAAAAAAACAACACAATAACAAGGACATCATGTAGGTCAGTGGTTCACATAAAACTCATATCATCATTCAGTTATGGGATCAAGAGAAATAGACTTTTCATATTTTATGTGTTATCACCCATTATTTCAGTTTTCCATTTTATAAAACCATATTATTATAATTTTGAAAATAATTATGATTTAAATCATTGAAATAAGGCAAACCACTTAGTGACCCTTTATATATGGTCTCAAATACAACTTCAATACATAACTACTTGAACGTTTTTATTGTAAGAAACTACTTTACTAGGTCTACTGTTTAACTTAGGTCATTCATTTTCACATTCTATTCAAATCCATAATAATGTAATGTAAATTGAATTTGAATTATCCTAAGAATATCCCCCAGGAGTGTCAAAACATGCATGTAGTAAGGCCCATTATTCTATAACACAATACACAAAGTCAGGACCGACACACCTTTTCAGAGTTGGTAATCCAACACATATTGTTTCCATAACCACATACAATTATAGTACCCATATGGGGGTGTAGTGCAAGGAAAAACACAAAATATATATGTAACCGAAATTCTGGGTTGTTCTTCTATACAAATCCACAAATTATACTGTATTTTTATGTTTTCAGATCAATATTTTTCCAAATATTCTTCCCAAGGTTACTTATAAACATCCTCTGACACCAACTGTAGTTACATGACCATAGAGATCCCAGATCCAATGTCTACTACCCTGAAATTGGTATGATTACAAGGAATCAAATCCCAAAAGACTAAAGATATTAGTAATCCTTGTTTACCAGATAAATACATTAGTCATTATTTACAAATTAATGTAATAATTAAAACATAAATTTTTTCATTAGTGGATTATAATAACCTTATTCTATCTAGTGTATCCAAGCATATATTTCATAGTATATATATTGAGGTCATGGGGAACGGAAACAGAATAAGGGTATTCTCAAATTCTCAGTAAGGGTATAATATAGTAGACAAAATAATTAATCAAAGTGAATAGTTAATATAGAAATGAAAATATATTCAAACACTTTCCATTCAAATAACTAGATAATGAAAAATAAATTTTGGAATGCAAGAAACTAACACACATTCTATTTAATCAATGTAATGAAAATGAAATGTATCAATAAATATATCAACACTAAATCTCATGTATGAATAATAACTGAAACTAAATTAGTGAAAAAATTAATTATTATACTTCATGTCCAAGTACATGAAAACATATACTGTTAATATCTATTCTACATAAAATTTAAAACTATGGGTAGAAACATATATATTCTTCTTTGAAACAAAATACAATGTATTTTTAAAAACTAATTCTATCTCATGATATTCCAGATTCATAGAGGGGTGTACATTAACTGGTCCCCTACCCATAAGGAATTCCTTCAATGGTCCCCAACCCATGTCTCCCTTTTCCTAAGAATTCCACTTAAAAAATATGCATATCTAAATATCTATACTGAATAAAAGGATAAAATTTAGCAGTATTTTCAAAAAATAATCAAATAACTATGAATTTGAAAACAATACAAATAATGGTATATAGTTCAAGTAGTAATTTTATCCATGAAAAATGATATGGATACTTAGGGAAAATAAAATATAAAACGACTATAGGGGATTAAACATCTATAAGTTGAATAAAATGAATCGAGGAAGTGAATATTAATAAACTCCTTGGCCAAATAAATCATAAACCATCCAGAGGAAGAATAAGTATAGTATCAATACAAAATATCCCATGTCTAGTAGAAATAAAAGGTTTTTGTTTTTGTTAATTAATATAAATATTACAAATAGATATTTTTAAAACAAAAATTGAAGAAAATATCCTTTCGTATTGAAAAACCTTTCCAAAAAAATTCATTGAAAATAATTTTTTTAAAAGATTAATGTGCTTCCTTTTTTACATGATAAGGAAGATTCAATAAAGTGACGATGGGTATATCCATACATGCTATATGGGGTAAAAATAACAGTCATTTTTTGTCAAGGTAAAAATGATTGAAAAATGGATTCTTTAGAAATTGACAATAATATTCCATTAAAGACACTAGTAAAAGAAAAAAGGTTAAAAATTTACTTACAAAAGATATTTTAAGAGGATAAAAAAAATTCAAATCATTTTTATAATGCATTGTTTTTTGAAGAAAATATGTTCTCTGACTAAAGAGTGAAATGAAGTAGGGTTTTCATAAAAATATTTTACCAAACATTTTGAGTACCAAAGAGTGTACAAAATGTACTAATACATTAAAAAGGACATAAATAACCAATGAAGTTGAATATGAAATGTTTTATTGAACATTTTTCACATTAGTTACTTTAATGGAAATACCATTGAAATATCATTAAAATTATTCTTGTAGAAAATAATCATTAATCATTCCAAAGTGTCCCAAACTAGTTTGAATCATTTTAAATAATAAGCCTCATTAAATAATAACATTATAAAAACATCATTAATGGAATATAGATAAAAATATTAATTATAAAATATTTAAAGGTGGGTAGATACACCACACAAAATAAAAAATTTGTTGATATGGAATTTATCTCATAGATGTGAAAAATGAGATAAAAATACCTTACCTTAGGTCTGAATTGTCTTGTGTGTGTTTATATTCCACAATAATACTCATATTTGTGTTATTTAAATTTTTAAGAACCTTTTCAATGTTTTTAATATCTTATAGTTCCCATGTTACCCTATTGTACAAAACAACTTAAAAAATTAAGTATTTTTTTTGTTTTGATGAAATTTAGGTTATGTGTCAAAAACAACATTGGTAGGTCAACTATTTTCATAAGGGTAATTATATAACATATCTAAAATAATATTCATGATATAATTTTCATATTTATAAATCAATTATACTTTTATTATAATTATTAAATATGGTTATGGAAAATTAACCGGTGTTACAATCATGGAGGTAATAGATTGTATATATGCATGGGTAACATTCCCATTTTCTAAGGATGATTATAGATATAGGTATGTAACATTAATACTTATAGAAATAATTATACCATTAATAACATATTATTTAATCATATATACATTTATATATAATTATTGTTGTGTAAATGCAATCACATCATGTCGAGGTGGTGGTAGTCCACATGTCCATGAACAATGATATCACTTTTTTAGCTCGTAAAAGTGTAATAAGGAAAATGATATATATTATATTTAAAAAAGGTAATTTTTTAATTAATATCAAAAAAAATTTATATCACATATTTTTAATTAATAACACTCTATATACATTCCATGTATCATGATAACAAATCACATCACTTTTAAGAGGCAGCAGACCACACTTCCACAGACAATGTTATCGTATATTCGGAAAATAGAAATTCTAAGGGTATGTGTAATAACATAATTAAATAGGTATAAATTAATTATAAATGTCATAGATTACAACTATAAGAAGATTTTTCATCATAATTCCAACCATGAGAGGTGGTAAATGAAGAATGAACAATTTCGTTTCCTGGGGAGGTTGTTCGCCTTACATATAAATGGTAAGTTCCTTACTCATTATATGGAAGTGTGTTTAATTTTATGTTTAAACCATAAAATAAAAATATATTAGTACATATTGAATACTATTTTTTATATAAATTTTTAATAAATATATTATAAGGGTGGATAATTGAAATAAAACTAAAGAGATTAAGTAAAGATGATACATCTTATTTTAGTAACACCTTTTGGTTTTCACCAAAGATCTTACTTTGATGGATTTCACCCCAAGGTGGATCAAATATATTAAGGGGATGGATGTTTTCGAGATATTTTGGTACATCTTGTTTGAGAAAAATTGGCTCGAGGGGTGTGTGTAAGTGGGGGGATGTGAGACCTTTTATGGTGGAAGAGTGTCGCTCTTGTAAATTTTAGGAAAAAAAATTCCACCCTCACAGAAAATTTCCAAAACATCACCATGAGATAGTTCTTCTATTTATATTTAAATTAAAAATTTTATTTTCCAGTATAAAATTTATAAAAAGTGCAAAAAATTGGATTTAAAATAGGTTCTCTATTAAAATGTAGTAAATGTTCCTTAATAAAAAAATTGGGTTTTACATGTAATCTTGGGTTTCTTCTCAACTTAAGACCATAAAATCAATTAGATGAATATAAAAAATATATAATTAAATATATAATATATATATTATGTTAATATAACTTAGAAATTTTAATTTTTTAAATTTATTAGGATAGAAAAGCTTTGTGAGCATAAAAAAAATGTTCTATGAAAATATTCCTTTTATATTCAATTGGTTGTTATATTCATTTATAATTAATTTTTAACCAATAAATTAATTTTATATTTTTTTAAACCATATATTTTCATAAGTAAGATAATATGATTCATAGAAAGTAATTTAATGTCTTCGTTATGTCATATTATATTAAATAATAATGTTTTCATAATATATTATTATTCGGTAAAACTCAGTCTTGCATGTCATGCAAGCTATCGAAGATATTCAATCTTCTATGTAACAAAAGCTAACTCGATGGTGCATGAATTATAATATATAGAATATTTTGAATATATTTGAAATTGTGAATATATATAATGTACAAGGATAATATATTCCATTATGTGGTATGTGTTGTGAGTTAGAGACGATATAGAATAAAATGTCCTTATTTTTGAATTTCAGGGTGTTAAAATGATAATTGTATCAATGTAATATAAGGAATGAACCTGTGGAATTTCACTGTAAGTATTCCTAATCGATTTTGGGAAACATTTCCAAGGTAATAATGGTATTGACTTGATTTGTAGACCATAGTGATAATCCATTTCATAATATATCTATGGAAATCATGTCAAAACTCTAAAGTTAATTCTAGAATTCAATTTTTTAGTGATGAACATGAATTTTTAGTGATATATTGTGGAATTCACTAATATAAAAAATTATCCATACCCTAATGTTTTATCTCACATATATAGTTGTAACATCAATTAATCAACGTGCCTCCTCAATGTTCACCCAGGGCATTCTAGGATGGTAATTTGAGTCTCACTCAAGGAAGGACATTCTTATTAAGTGGAAAAATTCAAGGATAATAATTAAGTATTTCATTTATTTAGGAAAAAATTATCCAGGTGAAAATCCATCTAATTTCCCAATCCCAAATATTACATTCCATTGACCTTTTCATTTATAAATGAAAAAAAGGACAGAGGGTATTCATGTGTTTTAATAAATCATTCATATCATTATCCACTCAAGATAGAAGTGATAATGGGTATAAGTTACATATAATTGAAGTTTAACTATTAATTTAATTCATTTATGGAATTATCTAGAAAGTAGAACACTCAAAACACCCATGAGATGGCTTATTCATAAGGGTAGAATGGTGGTAACTATTATTTAATCAAACTCGCCCTTTGGGGGTTTTCAAGTTGAGGTCATCAATATCTTCCTATATTAATAGGGATATGTAACCTCGTGATTATGTTTTTAACCATCCATTTATGGTTTTATTAATTTTTAGTGATTTATTTAGATATTTAATTCTATGACACAATGAAAAAAATACAAAAACCTGAAATTTAGTGAAATAAGAAAACTATATACCTTAACACATTATGAGACACACCATAAAGTATCTACCTATTATTTAGTTTGGATGTAAAGAAAATGGATAAACTATATAGGCAACATAAAAATAATGTATACAATATCATATGGAAATAACATCCTAGACTGAGGATAACATAGGGAAAGAATGAATGTGGAATGGTAGACAAACCTTGGGGGATCCAAAGTGATGAACGATAGTTGAAACATGGTTGGGACATAGGATATATCTTAAAACCTAGAGAATATAGAAGCATATCCGCCACATATTGGGATCTTGTTCGTTTTAAGGAGGAGGATATGGGATTGGAATGGTTAATGGAAGGAAATAAAACTTATTTCTTTCCCACTTTTTAAAAGGGAACACATTTTAACCACATGGTTAGACAAACCGTTCAAAAATCGTGTGTTGTCAATTATTCAAACATCCTCACCTTTCTTGGCTTAGGAGAATGTTTAGAAAAATCACAAATAAAACAAGAATTTTTTCCCTAAAATTCATGTATTTTTTCATGATCATGATACCCATGTTACATAGTTTATCCAACCATTCTCTATCAATATAGGGGCACACAGTTTAGGGGCATGATGTTTACTAATTGTGTGTTAACTTTGTGTCTCATCTTATTTCTCCAAAAATAAGAATCACTAGACCCAAACCAAGCAAAAATGATCCTAAAAAAATCCATGAAATCATTTGTCACTTCCCTCTAGATGAAAAAAATATTAGTAATATATTTAAAAATATTCATATATCCATGAAATAACAGGATCATAAAAAATATTACTATAATTTTTTACATGGTATACCGATGCATTTCCATTTTTCTATCTACAACAGCCTATATTACCCATCTAAATTCCTCATGTTACTCATATAAATTCATGTAAATTTCAATAAGTTTTCGAATTTATCCTTAAATTTCGTAAATTAATGACCCATATTAAAATTTCTCATCTCAACTAAAGCCTTTTAAATACATTGGATTATGTTTTAATAACATCAATACAAAAAATATTATATTCAACAGATAAATTAAGTGTATAAGTATTCCTCAGAATATTTAATAATATTTTCACATTATATATTTTATAAATATAATACAATATAATCTCTAGGTACAATAATTCAATATTGGTAAATATAATAATTGATAATCACAAAATTCCATACAAAACATCTTCATAGAGATATTTTATTCATTATTCTCCACACTCCCTAAAATATATCTCATTTTTAAATGTTATAACAAATCACATATCCCTATGTTAATGTTGTCATATATATATTACTATCACTCAATAGAATACAAAATACTACTACTATTACATCCCCTCCTCAAATTCATGGAACGAAATAGTATAGCTTTGGTTTTATAGATGCTCATGATGTTCATTTTTTTCTATAGGGCACTCAAAAATTATCAAAAAATTCATTGTGATAGTGTAAGTATTTAACATATTATTTTAGGTTAATAATTCATCCAACCATGACCCATGGGGTGATCACATAATGTGGGTATATAAAACTAAAAATATTTTATATGAGGATTAGTTAATTGCAAGTCACAAATATATTAGGGTTGGAACAAGGGAGGGTGTTAACAAAAATAAAGAAAAAGAATCTAAGCCTGGTTGGTATTATCCTTCTTAAATAAATGATAAATAAATAATTAAACACTATGTATACATGAACTAAATTAGTGTTAAAAATAAGAGATCTCAAGTCAAATATCAATATTATATAAATGAAATTTCAATAAAAGGCATCAACATAAAAACATACCTCAAGGATTATTCAAATTGATTTTCAATGTATTTCATATACTCAGCTCAACCAAAAAATTAAAAACCTAATTAATAAGATGGTATCTCCCATACATGTCATATATCCCCCCTTTTAACAAAGAAAATAATGGATACTAGTGGCTTCGTATGTTGAAGTACATGTTTAATGGGAGTGTTAATGGAAGTTAAATATTGGTCAAAGAGAATAAAGAAAAAACAACCCAAAAATACCCTTAAAATAATTGATTCGTGATGGTCCCCAAATTAACAAATGAGCGGGGTTCGAAGAAGTATGGTATCTACCTAGGTTTGATACGAACATTTATGATTTAATTCTAGGTTAGCGGAGAGCCCTTTCATGGAAGTTCCCAAGATCATTAGGTTTTGATGGTAACAATCACATAGGGTGACTCTATTTTTTGGAACCCCACCTATTTGCGAAGATCATATAGTCTCATAAAGGAATACCTATTTTCTTAATCCTCCACCATAACATCCATAGGGCCTATAAATACTATATATTTCTTCTAATTACATGCCAATTCTTATTGTCTTGAGAGTACAATGTGTCACCACTAGGCCTGAAGCGACATCCTGAAGACACCAAAGGTCGGCAATAAATGCCAAAGGGTTTCAAATATAAGTGGGGGATAATTTACCCTTTAATAAATATACCAATAAACCTACCAAACATAACCAAATATTAATATATGATGCATGAACAATTGATATACAACTCAATAACTTCATGCACTCAAAACCACATCAAAGTAAACAACAATAGAAGGATAACAAAGTATCAGAGTACACAACGGATAAACTACAAAAGAATCTCCAAATAACTCAAGAATCCATGATCCACAAGCTCCAAGCTCCAAAATCTCTGAACATACCAACATCATGAGGCATTTATAAACATGTGTGAAACATTACCTTTTCCCCTATCCCAGAAGAGATCATCTGCAAAAGCACCAAAGTGCCAATGCATGGTTGAGTATAAAACTCAGTAGATTTTCCCAAATGACTTCCCTATACACGCCGCTAGGATAGAAGAGTTAGAAACAATATATAAAATGTATTGTATAAAACAATTTCTCAACATCAGTTTATTACTAAATATAAACATGTTTCTAAAACCATTCATTACCAAAACCATACAAGTTCAATTGAAACAAATTTTTCTAGCAAGATATTTTTTCCGAAAAATAACTAAAAAATATTTACAATCATTTAAAAATATCCTTTTATCAGAATACCCAACCATTCCTCAAACCCATGAATTCAACCATGCATTCTATATTATGATAGTTCCATACTCATGAGCAGTTTCTCGTTGATCTACCACGCTGTCACAAGGTAATTGTTTCCGATGTGCCATTAGTCCTTTTTCACCGAGCTAAACTTTATATTTCAACCAAGCCCCGTATATGAAATTCCCATTTTCCATTAAAAATTTAGAACTGAGAAGTAGGTCATATTTTAACCAAGCCTCGTATATGCAATATGAACACACAACACATATTCCCAATGATCAAGCCAAAAATAAACCTTTCAATAAAAAACATTTTTATTGAAAACTATTTCCTTCAAAACCATTTCAATGCCAAACTATTTCAACTCCAAACCATTTCAATAAAACATTATTTTTATTGAAAAAATTTCATTTGAAACCCCCTTTTTAATCATCCATTTATCAATTCCATAAAACACATAATTTAAAATCATCATTTTAAATTAAACCCCCTTTTGCACATTTATTCACCAAGATCGGACAATTTTACAAAAACCATAAATGATCAAAAATGAATATTTTTCAACTAATTTCACTATCAATAAACCAATTTTAATCTATTACAATCAATTATAGATGAATGACTCGAGAGAGAAGCCACCCACCTCAACGGTTTTGACGAAATATTGACAATAGACGAACAACGCACAAGAAAACAGGTTGATTCTCCATGAACAGACTTAGTTCTCTTATCCTAGCAAGATAACGAATAAAAATTGAATTTTTTGGCATCCAAAAACCTAGATCTTCCCACTGTGGGTTCATATCTAAGAATTAATAGAAATCAAAGAACTAGATCTTAGAAGATATAAGAAAACATGACAAATCAGGAAAGAATGGTGACATACCTCAAGAATCGGACTTGAAATCACCAAGGGAAGGCTTTGGAATGGATTAAAATCATGTGGGGAGGGTTCTCCAGCCTTCTATGGAATTTGTTATTGGATTGGGGGCCTTTTTATGCCAAAATGAAATAAATAGAGAAAAAATAGGTAAGCTCTAAGAGAATAAGATCTAGATTTGACCTTTGTGCACGATTAGACCACACAGTTTGTGCCAAACGTGTATGGATCATGAAACCTTCCTTTTGCTCCCAACACTCCCAAAAAAATCCCCCAAATTATTTCATCCTTCACATTTACCCCTTTTTATGGAAACATCCAAATTTATTGAAACACCCCACTTTATTGAAACAACCCAGTTTATGGAAACACCCCACTTTATGGAAACAACCCACTTTATGGAAACACCCACTTTATAGAAACACCCCACTTTATGGAAACTCCCTATATTATGGAAACTCTATATTTTATGGAAACTTACTATTTAATGGAAACTCACTATTTTATGGAAACTCACTCTTTTATGGAAGCACTCTATTTTATGGAAACTCTCTATTTTATGGATACTCTATATTTTATGGAAACTATATATTTTATACACACCAATTAAAAAATGCGGGGAAAGAGGTTATGTACCTGAAATAGGGGTAATACATTCTACCAACCGTTGGTCTTACCTTTCTCAAAAATTAGAAAGCCCTTGTAGGCCAAAAAGAGTTCTGACCGCTACTCTTTCATTTCCTTCTAACATTCCCAAGTCTCTACCTAAATCTGGCCATGTTTCCATAAATCCCGCACTAGGCCAATGCTTTTCCCCTGAAATACATTCTCTTGTCTATCCATGATCCGCAATGGTGTATGTATCAGTGATGCATCCAGTTCTACCTCAACATTATCCCCTTTGATCACATGGCCAGGATCAGTGTGATACTTTTTTAACTAGGATAAATGGAACACATTATGAACCAAACTAAACTGTGGTGGTAATTCCAACCGATATTCCACATCTCCAACCCGTTCCATTATCTCAAAAAGACTAATGTATCATGGTGATAATGTGCCCTACTTCCCTAAACGAATATGTCCATGCCTTGGAGACATCCATAAGGAGACATGTTCACCCAAAACAAATGACATTAATCATCGACAGTGATCTGCATTAGAGTTCTGACGAATCTCAGTTGTCTCCATCCTCTTTCTAATCAACTAGATCTTCTCTATTGTTTCTTGGAAAAGGTTTGGTCCAACTAGTGATGTTTCACCTGTTTCCACCCAACATAGTAGAGAATTACAAGGAAACCCATAAAATTCTTCAAACTGAGCCATGCATATTGAGGTCTGATAGCTGTTATTGTATGAGAACTACAGTAAACATATATGCTCCTCCCATGATCCACCAAAATCCATTACACAAGCCCGCAACATATCTTCCAACGTTTGTATCGTCTGCTCATATTGCCTATCCGTTTGAGGATGATACGCAGTGATCATTGTCAACTGAGTTCCAAGGGCTTGCTATAATGATTTCAAGAAATTATATGTGAACCTTGTATATCTATCTGAGACTATTGAGACTGCCATGCCTCTTTACCACTTCTCAGATATAGATTTTTGAAAGATCCTCCACCGTATGAGTTTCATGAATAGGGATTAATTGGGCCAACATGGTTAGATGATCCACTATCACTCAAATGGCACAGTGTTTCCGGACCATTCTTGGATGACTTGTAAAAAAATACATTTCTATTTGATCACATTTCCACAAGAGGATGGGAAAATATTGTAACATACTAGATTCTCTCTGATGCACTACTTTATCATGATGACAAGTTAAGCACCACGTGATGAACTAATCCACCTTCCTTTTCATACTGCTCCACAAAAAATTCACCTTCAATGCCTTATACATCTTTTGTGTACCTGGATGTACAACCCATAATGAATGGTGGTAAGAATGAAGGTGTTGTTCCTGAAAAACCCTACGTATAACCATCTGGTCTCTGAAACACAAAACTGAACCCTCACCAAGCATCCAGCCCTCAATGGTCTCCCCACCATTGCATTTTGAACTTACAACCAGACATTCTACAACATATGTTTGTGCCTCTTTGATTTTTTTTAAATTCAGAACAAGCGTAGAAGAAAAAAACTGTAACATCATCTCAATAATAACATTCTACATGCATGTCGGGTAAGACTGACATCAACTACCATTCATCATAAGCTTCTTTCGCCAACTGAGCATATGGATTTCTACTCAATGAATCCGCTACCAAATTTCCTTTCCCTAGTATGTATATCAAGTCATATTCAATAGTTTTGAGATACTACATCCATCTCTTTTTCCTCAGACTGAAATCTCTCTATGATAAAATGTGTTCCAAGCATTTGTGATCCATAAACACCATAAATTTATTATCAAAGAGATAATGTCTGCATGTTTTCAAATCATGGACGACTGCAGCAAAATCCAAATCATGTGTTGGGTAATTCTTCTCATGCACGCTCAACTGCCTTGAACCATAAGCAACCATGTGATCTATTTGCATGAGAACACAACCCAAACCTAATCCTGATGCATCAAAATACACCACATACCGCTAACCAGATTCTGGAAAGATCCGGATAGGTGCTGATGTAATCTAAACTTCTAGTTCCTGAAAAGACTTCTAGCATTCCTCTGTCCATTGGAATGGAGCATTCTTCTTTGTCAGAGTAGTCATTGGTGAAGCTATTCATGGGAAATCATGCTCAAAGCGTTGGTAGTAACCATATAGATAATGAAAATATCATATCTCGAACACATTCTTCGGTGGTTTCCAAGAGATAATGGATTTTATATTTTCATGATCAACAGAAACACCTTTCTCAAAAATGACATGTCCAAGGAAACATACTTCTTGTATCCAAAAATCACACTTTGATAATTTTTCATACAAACGATGATCACTCATGATTTGTACCACTATTTCCAGTTGCACCTAATGATCATTCCTTGTATTTTAATAGACCAAAATGTCATCCACAAACACCAAAACAAAATAATCTGGATATTTATGAAATATATGATTAATCAATGACATGAAGAATGATGGTGCATTCATTAGACCAAAAGTCATGAATATATATTTATAGTGTGCATATATACTTCTGGAAGCTATCTTTGGAATATTTTCTTTCCAAACTCTTAATTGGTCTTATCTTAATCGCAAGTCAATCTTGGAGAACCACTGAGCTCCCCTTAATTGATCAAATAGATAATCAACACATGGACATGGATATCTATTACTTATCATAACATGGTTATGCTTATGATAATCAACACACAGCCGAAGAGTTCCATCTGCCTTCTTCATGAATAAAACTGGTGCTGCCCTTGGAGACATACTTGATCGAATGAAACCCTTGGTTTCCATCTATGCTAACTGAAATTTTAATTCCAGTAACTCGGTCAGTTATATCCTATAAGATGGAAGGAAAATAGGATTGGTCCTCAGAAGGAGATAAATCGTAAACTCACCTTCCCTTAGAGGTGTTAACCTTGAGAAGTTCTTGGGAAAGACATCTTTAAATTGATGGACAACAACTGGAAAACTATTTTCATCGTTCTCTTCCATTGATTCCAAATTCAATTCTTCTAATTGGTAAGATATAGTTCTCACCATTGGTGCCAACAAGATCTTTTCACCCTTCTTTACAATCCTCTCTCCCTTAAGGAGATGCTCGATGTCATCCTCAATCAAGAAACTAATTGTTCTCCTATAACAGTTGATTTGAGCCTTGAATGTTGTCAGCCAATCCATACATATGATTAAATCATAGAAATCCATATACAACATTGAGAAGTCCCATTTTATCTTAGCTCCATCAATAGTTATAGAAAATTCTCTACACACAATGGCTTGACATTTTCTTTCACCAAGAGGAATTTTTAGTTTCAAAATAGAAGGCATCATTTCCAGTTTTAAACATAGCAAGTCAACAACACAAGAACCAATGAAGGAATGTGATGCACCAATATCAAAAAACACTTTCACAAAGGTAAAATTCAAAAGAATCATACCTCTCACAGTAGATAGTCTAACCTGATCATTGACAATCATCTTCTCAACTCCATACAATTTCTTCTTCACTATACAGTTCTTCTTGTTTCCATGGTGAGGTTTCCCTGGTCGAGGAGTAATGTTATTTATAGAATCACCATGACTAGATCTACTCTGCTGAAGAGGCTGATTCTGTTGTCCTCATCCATTCGAGGTGTATAATGCTTGCGATAGGTGAAAAGTGTCTCCAGCTCCTGATCTTAGAGCACTGCGACAATAGCACTGAAGATGTCCCATCTTGTTACAATTGTGATATGCTGTAGGTTGTGTCGTACAATCTCGCTTTATGTGGTCAAAAGAACCACATTGAAAACAACCTACTTTTCTCTGGGGTCATGGAGGAAGGTTTACTAATCCTGCCATCATGTTCAGATTTCCACTAAAACTATGGAAATAGGTGTCCCTTTTCCTCTTATTCCCAGTGGTTGAGTTCCCACTATTTCTTGTAAGTATCATCATGACTCCTCCCATAGATCCCAAGATATCATGTTCATCCTCAGTTTCTTTGTTCACCATCTCTGTATAGTCTGTAATACAAAGTACTGCAATCTTTGATCGAATCTCCTATCGTAGCCCAAATTCGAAGATTCATGCATTCAAAGAGTCAATTGTCGCGACTTCTGGTGTAAGGCATACTAAGTTCATGAACATAACCATATACTATGTGACATAGCAACTCTCTTGTTTCAGGCTGAAGTATTCCATTGTTTTATGGATCTTGAACATGTGAGGATCTAATTTTTTTATCAAACAATTCCTCAAAATCCTCCTATGTAAGTCCTTCATCAAATTTAGCCCGCACCGCTAAATCCTACAACTAACGTGCATGATCCTCGAGCATATACGTCTCCAGTTTGACCATTATCTCTGCTGGTGTGCTGAAGAAGTCGAAGATATGATTCATCCTACATAACCACACCTCCGCCTTCTCGGGTTCGAAATAACCACAGAAATTAGGAGGATTCTGCTTCATGAACAGGATAGTATGATCCACATGTCATGGATCATTCCTCAGGTTCCCTATGTCCATAACTTGAAAAGCTTAGATAATAATATGAACCAGTTCTTGGTTCACATGTGGTTCAGGTGAAAAAACATTCTCCACAGCTTCTTCATGTTGGTTCTGATGATGCCTTCCTGGTTCCATTTTCTAAAGTAACAACAAACTCTATTAATCTTACACTCTATCAACTGTTGGCATAGCATTTCAAATCCTATCACATCAACTATCACATCATTGTTTTCCAAATCATCCTTTTTCCCATGTTCAACTATTTTTTAAACCACTTCACATGCTTTTTAAAATTAATCCATTTTCAAAATACGATAATCATTCACTTTTTAAAAATTTTTCATTTGAAAAACAATTCCATACTTTTTAAAAATGATCATTTCTCGAAATGATGTATGCAGTTTTAGTGGGAAGTCATCCCTCTATAATGCATGTCATGCTCATCTCATTGGATAAACCCATGAAAATGAGATTTCAAAATCCTAGAAGTGTCTCCAAACACTTATTTACCCAACTCCCTGGTAGCTTGATGTTCAGCATAAAAGGGTTTTCTACATCCGTTTATGGTATATATTTCATGTTATGACAATCATACTCCTTTATATGATTCAGACCCAAGGAATAGAAAAGAAGGGATTTAATCTCAAAAACTAGGAACATTGATAACTACTTGTCATGAAAAGACTGAACAAGTGGATACCATTTGTAATGACCCGACAAGTCTCATTGGCAAGAGAGTACAACGAGTCATCATTAGGCCTTAAGAGACATCCCCAAAATGCCAAAGGCTAGCAATAAATTACTAGGAGTTTCAAATACAAGGGAGGGAATATTTACCCTTTATGTAATAAACCAATAAACCTACCAAACATAGCCAATATTCACTATATGATGTATTAACAAATGAAAGACAACTGAACAACTTCATGCACTCAACCCCACATTAAAGTAACTAACAACAGATGGATAATCAAGTATCATAGTACATAGTGGATAAACTACAGAAGACTCTCAAAAGACCTCAAGGCTCCATGATCCACATGATCCAAGATCCAAAATATAAGAACAGACCAACATCATGAGGTCGTGCTAAACACGTGTGAAACATTACCATTTCCCCTATCCTGAAAGATAGCATCTGCAAAATCACCAAAGTTCCAAAGCAGGGGTGAGTAAAAAACTCAGTAGGTTTTACCCAATGACTTCCCTACACATGCCACTAGGATAAAAGAGTTAGAAATAATTATATAAAATGGTTTGTAGAAAATAATTTCTCAAAAGTAGTTTATAAATAAATATAAACAATTTTCCAAAACAATTCATTACCAAAACCAAACATGTTCAATTGAAACAAATTTTCCCAGCAAGATATTTTTCTAGAAAAATAACTAAACAATCTTTACAAAAATTTCACAATATCCCTTTATCAGCATACCCAACCATTACTCAAACCCATGAAACCAACCATGCATGCTACATTTTGAATGTTTCATACTCATGAGTAGTTTCTCGTCGATCTACCTAGTCATCACAAGGTAATTGTTTCCCATGTGCCATTAATCTCTTGGCACCGAGCACAAGGTCATATTTCAACCAAGCTCTGTATATGAAATAACCATGTGCCATTAAAACTTTGGAACCGAGCACAAGGTCATATTTCAATCAAGCGCGTATGTGCAATATGAACACACAACAGATATGCCCAATGATCAAGCCAAACTAAACCTTTTAATAAAAACACCTTTTTATTGAACAATATTTCCGTCAAAACCATTTCAATACCAAACCATTTCAAATCCATACCATTTCAATAAAACTACATTTTTATTGAAAACCATTTCTATTGAAACCCCCTTTTTTCAAAAATCATTTAAAAATTCCATTAAATCCATAATTTAAAATCATCATTTGAAATTAAACCCCCTTGTGCACAACTATTCACCAAGATCACACAATTTTAACAAAACCATAAACCATCAAAAATGAATTTTTTTCCCATGAATTTCATAATCAATAATCCAATTTTATTATTATCCAATCAATTATAACATGAGGTGTTGAGAGAGAAGCCACCTACCTCGATGCTTTTGAGGAAACATTGACAGTAGACGAAGAACGCACAAGAAAGCTGGCCGATTCTCAAAGAAAGACCTTATTTAACTTATCCTAGCATGTTTATGACTCAACATTGAATTATTTGGAATAAAAAAATGTAGATCTACCCACTATAGGTTCTGATTTGAGATAAAATAGAGACTGAAGAAGTAGATCTGAGTAGATCTTGGAAAAACGTGACAAATCAGGAAAGAATGGTGACATCCCTCAAAAATCGGACTCGAAATCACCAAGGGAAGGCTCCGGAGTGGCTTAAAATCCTGTGGGGAGGGTTCTCCTACCTTATAGGGAGAGTAATCTATAATAAGGGGCGTTTTGAAGCCAAAAAGAAATAAATATAGTAAAAACGAGTAAGCTCATAGAAAATAGGATCCAGATTTGACCTCTACGTAAGATTTGACCACACGGTTTGTGCCAACCGTGTATGGATCATGAAGCCATCATTTTGGCCACAACACTCACTAAAAAAATCCCCCAAATTCTTCCATCCTTCACCTTTACCCCTTTTTATGGAAACATCCAAATTTATGGATACACCCCACTTTATGGAAACAACTCACTTTATGGTAACACCCCACTTTATGGAAGAACCCAACTTTATAGAGACACCCCACCTTATGGAAACTCTCTATATTATAGAAACTCTATATTTCATGGAAACCCTCTATTTATTGGAATATCAATCTTTTAATGGAAAATCTATATTTTATGGAAACTCTCTATTTTATAGTAATTCAATATTTTATGGAAACTCACTATTTTATACACACCAATTAAAAATATTTCAAGAAAGGGGTTATGTACCCGAAACTGGGGGTACTACATTTCTGATGTTTATGATGAACAAAAATATCAAATTGTGAGATATTGTATAATTTATTGATACATTAAATATTCACATATGAATTAGAATATGGTTCCCTTGAAGTAGCCATATTTTGTAAAACCACCTCCCATGGGACTTTAAGAACCTCATCCTAATTTTTATATACTCTTCGTGAAGGTGCATAACCTTTTTATAATAATTAATACCTCTAAAGCACTTGAGGTTTTATAAGATACCTTTCCTTCATGAAACCAACCCCATTGTAAATAATGGATTGTACTTGAAGGATTGTATCCCTATTTTGTGAAACAGACTCTTTCTGGACACCCTAGACTTTTGGGATCCCACTGGCCTTTGAAAAGCTCAAAATCTCCATGAAACCCATTGATTTTCACATCCCCTCTTCCATGTATCAATATGGTGAATCAATTTTTCTAATAATATTTCATGATAATTGAGTACCTAGGAACCCTTTTATCATGATTGGAGAGTTAAAATGCCCCCTTAATGCATATGTTACCATTACCACCTACCCTAGTATTCCACCAACTTTGTTTCATTTTTTGGTATGGGTCTTTACCCAACCAAATTCTCCTAGGAATCAGTTATCTAATTCAGGTTTATCTTAAGAATAGGTATTCTAATATCAGGCCTCTTACTTTCCACTCCTCTATGGTAGTTTCATTTCCATGCCATTCTTATAGGATCATAATTAGTGGTCACACAATCCCTAGAGGTGGAATCATCACAAGAAAATATCAACCTGTATCAGTGGGGATTCCATCTGACTGATATAATATTTACTTACCATGATTCCCCTTGAGGGGTAAGCCCCACCTTGTCTTTTTTATGATATAAAACATCTTAGATACATGTCTTATTCATAAGATATTAAATGAAACTCCAACATCCTCCACCCCTGATGTAAAATTTCAGCCACAACCATGGAAATAAACATTTATTTACCCATGTAAGATAATCATGGGATTCCATCATCTCTCCTACCATGGGATAAAAATCTATGCCTATCCATATTCTATTAAAAATCCACCAAATACTTTTCCCCATCATGGTATGAGACTACCATAACTAGAATATTCCATGCATAAGCCAAAAATGGCCCTCTTCTATGTTGGATAAGACATCCACAATGGTAATCTTCCACACATATTCCCCACATAATGTCTCTATAGGTTTTTCCTATTGCATTTGGTATATTCTACACATAGACCCCATATTATCTCCCGAGGCCACTCATTTCATGAAACAGTCATCCTTGCCGCATGATGTTAAACTACTTGGACTGGTCGTATCACCCAAACATAAATCATAACACCAAACTACTTGGGATTGGAACATTGTCTCTTAAAATGGGTATGTGGGACACCAACCTATGTTGAAACCCCGACAACCAAATCAAAGATTCAAATAAATCCCACATAGGGGACACCATTAAACACTAAATCCAACTTAACTAGATGTTTTGATCCGTCACTATAATGTGATAATCTTGTGACTTGATCCATATCAATAGGAAACTCTGATATGTCCAATCTAGTCATTAAACATAAACCCATCCAATTCCCTTAAGATGTTACAATCACGCATAAATGATCCCCACAAGACATTAACCCTATAACCGTATCTATAATATGTTAATCTTGTTTCCTTATCCATAAACACTACCTCAGGCAATAAACATTTTATTCCCGAGGTAAAAATCAATATAATACTTATTTTATTGGTGTTATTTACCTCCTGATCAATATGTGATGCCTTGGGTTCTGCACCTAAGATGACTCATAGGTGATATTCCCTCCAAAAGATGATGAATTTATAGGTTCCCAATATACCCAATATCTTGACATTCCTAAAAGTTACCAAAATGATTATTCATACTGATAAATGGTTGTTGTACTGCCGAGAGAGAAGTATTTAATTAATTGTTAATCACCACAAGATTCCAATGAGAATGGGCAATTCAATCAAGAATTAAATCCTTAAGGGAGACCTTGATTATATAACTATATACAAAGATGAATCCATGGAAGGAGTTACCTACATACCATATTCCTTTTTCTATCCAAGGTAAAAAATTACCAATAAAATTAATGAACTCTATAGTTTATTAGAAATTTGGAATGCATGGAAATACTAAAGATTGTGATGTGAAACCCCAAAAAAAGAATTGGAAACATAACTATAACGACTCAAAGTTTTCAATGGAAATTTAATTATTATAATTATGTCATATAATCACATAAAATTATAAAATAATGAACTAATAACTGCTACTTGACCTTTAAACGTAATTTTGTCACATCTATAATTTTAATTTTGAAAATCTGACACACATGGTTAGGATCGGTATGTTATTTAGAGTCTAATATGACCAAATTATTTTGGTGAATAGCAACATACCCTTATTAATAGTAATTTTACCTTTATGAATAGTTACATACCCTAATTAATAGTAACATTACCTATGATAGTATATAAATCTAAATCAAGTGGATGTATGATACACCTATATCATGGAATAAGAAAATAAATGCTTTAAAATCTGTATTTTTCATGTAAATTATGTTTTTAATTAAATATTAAATTAAACATATTTAGAATTTTTTTTTAATAAAATTGATTTCATATTTTTATTCTACATGTCTACAAATTGATAGGTTTAGTTTTTGGGATTTTTTCTTAATACATGAATTTATAGTGAATAGTAAAATACATTAATTTATCGTATAAATACATTATAATTTCAATCCACTATTCTTGACATCCTAATTGATTTATGCACCCAAATCTAGAACTAAAATTCATTTATTACTATTATAGGTTATGGAATACAAACTATTTAAGGTCTTGTGAAGAAATAATAAATTAATGAATATGATATTATGAAAACCCTCCTCACATCCACTATAAATACCACACATCATTACCTCTTCTATTCACTCTTCAGAACCTTTTTCCATGACAATATTCTACCCAAATATCACCTCAAGATACTACCCCATGCCCAACATCCCATAGTATCTTCCAAATACCAAATCCTCTCTCCTTAAGAGGCTCTCAAGTAAGATTGATTCAAGAGGTAAATTCCTCATCCTTTCCTTATTTTTTTTTCTTTTCAAGTTCATTTGATTTCTTTTCTATCCTTTCCCATACTCATCCAAATGTTATGAAAACACCAGTACCTTACATGTACTAAAATTTTGTTATGATAATGGAATATTTTATTATCATCTCTCCTTTACCCACATTTTATTTTAAAGAAATGGAAACACCATTTGAGATGTGTTAATTTAGCACAATCAAGGATGACAGGTTATCAATTTCCATTATCGTCTTTAATTTTGTTAATGAAAGCATTTTCATAGTTAAACTTGACCATTATATATTTATTATTCCTCATATTTTGTTATGTAATCCTTTTGTATAGATGGTTATGGTTTATAAAATAAAATGTGTTCTCTGTGGCCAAAAAGTGCAAATTAACCCAAAAGGATGTCAGTAATGTTTTTTTTATAATTATTAGACATCACTCCAATTAATAAAATTAAATTTAAAAAAATTTAGGCTCCTATATGTTCACTAATTTCATATAACATCAATTTTGGAGAACTAATTTCATCATAAATGTTTATCTGAATATGAATATAAGTGAACCGATCCATAAAACCAGGTAAGCAAACTAACCTAAATAATGAAATTGAACCTCATAACCAATGAAAATGGTTATAAATAAAATTTAAAAGGTTATAAAAAATATTTTACATATATAATAGGATATTTAATAATTAATTAATGAATCTATGTTGATTATTCAGTTCGTTAAGTTCATGAAAATATCACTATCAGATTTAAGGTAAGGGGTCCTCTCCATTTCACTTTAATTCAAGAATGTCCTATATACTAATCCATTAAATGCGTAATTAATAATGATGGGTTATGATTTTAAACCACCACATACCTCCCTTATTATGTATATGTGATGGGAAACTTTATTCTCTATCATGAATCCCTCTTAAGGACACCTGATAACATGTCGATAATCTATAAGGAATTCAACCAAACCCGCCTTTATTCATTCGGGTTTCTCTATCTTTCTTTTTACCCAAATGATGTTGTATGTTATTTTTAAGTAAAACTTCCAAATTATGATTATATTCACCAAATACATGTTTCAATATCCATCTCTTATTATATTTTGGGGATATACGTGCTTTTAAGTGATACCCCCTCAATACATCCCAATAAGGAAACTCATTTTAAGGGAACTTCATAAATTTATACCCAGTTTCAAGAGCACTCTATCCCCTATTATATTCCACCATTTTATTTATAAAATCATTCTTTTTATTGATAAATACTTCTTGGTTCACTTATGGTTTTATATTAAATATTTTTCTATTTTTCTATTTCAAAAGCTCTATAGTATTTTCCTTGAAACCGCACAAAAATGTTTTTTTGCTAACATTTATCAAAAATATTTCTTACATGTTGTAAATTCTATTTGAAATAACATATCATAACATATTAATATTTTACCTTATGAATAACCATGTCTGTTATAATTCTTTTCTTTCATTAACTCCTTCATGATATGCTAATCGGTTATGCTTTAACTCGTGATTGTGGTACCCAATTGTTTCCATTGGATACCCTTATGTTTATGTATGATTTATTATGTAGGATTATTTATGTGGAAAAAATATTCATGAAATATAATATCTGTGAACCCAGATAGCACTCAAATGCAATGGGTAAACTTGAGACTCATGATACATTATATGCAATGGTCTTTACAGTTATCCTAGGCTTGTGCTACTATGGGAAACAGTCTTGGTGATTAGCATTGAATCATACTAAACTCATGTTTTATGATTTTGACACATTTATATAGTTCCATGTTTAAATGAATCCTTGTTTATATGTTATTATTCCATTGGTAACATGCCTTTTTATATCATCATGTCATTCCTTCTATCCCATGTTCTAATTATTTGTTCTTATGGTTATTCCCTTACTGGGCTTTTAGATTATCACTTTATTCATGCCATCCCTAGGTTATCTAATGCAGTTGTATGAGAACAATGGAATATAAGAGATCATTATAAATTTTAAATAAAAATTTGTTTTTATATTGTTTGATATGTACCTAGTATTCCAAGACACAAGACATTATGATCCTTAGCCAGTAATCTAATGTATAATTATGCTTAAAATAATGTAATGTTATATGTAAAAGAATTGGGATTATATAGTTGGTATCAGACAATGGTTTAATTAATCTTGGAGATTAGGAATACAGAAATTTTGTATCAACCATAAGAATGATACTAAGTTCAATAAACATGCCTAAATTTTTGTAAGTCTAGAGTAGGTCATCTCTCAAGAAAATGCATCCCTATCTAGATAAAAATAGTTCGAGGCCGCTCCGTAATAGATGCAACTAAGAGTGAATACTCTAAAAAGGTGTTTTAGGCTTGAACCACGGTATCCTTGTATAGAAAAATAGGCCTTTCTCCACTCTTGGTTTGACACTCCTGGGGGATATTCTTTGTTAAATTCATGAGCATAGTAAAAAACAATATTAAGGGAGTAAAGAAATCCCGTAAGAATATATGTTATGAAATAGATCTAGGATAACCTAGATTTAAACCTATAGAATAAAAAGTAAGGATATAATTTTCCTTTACATGTTTATCCTTTTATGTTCAAAGTTTCTTTTTTATGCTCAATATCTTAGTATTCAAGTCCTCTGATTGTAGGTTTTTTTGTTAGTTAATGGCAGGAAATAGAAGAACATGTTCCAACAACCAATTTGATAGGAAATGTGAATATTTCCCTAATGATATGCCTGAAATAATGGGAGTGGGTTCTCAAAAATTCATGAAAGTACATGCTAAGTTAGCTCAAGTTATGAATAATAAATTGAATCATGTAGAACAACCTCCACCAACAAGGAAAGAAGTTGTTGTATAATCCTTCATACGGAAAAGGCCTCCCATGTTTAGAAGATATTCTGATCCCCTGCTCATGTTAAAGTAGATTAATTCAATTGAAAAGATATTATTTATCTTCAAGTACTCGAAAGAAGAGCAAATTGTACTAGTGATATATAGTTATGATGGGAAAGATGATCAGTGGTGGACATTGATAAATAATACAATGTCCCAAGAGGAAATTGATTCCTTGGATTGAGAGGAATTCAAGAGGATGTTTTTATTAAATATTTTCATCGAAACCAACATATCATAATGGAAAAAGGGATACATGGACTTAGGTAGAAGGAAGATGAGTCCATCTATTCATATGAAGAAAACTTTGCAAGGCTTTCAAGGTACACCTCTAGCTTTGTTATGAACACCGAAAACAAGGTAGATCGCATCTTTAGCGGGCTTAAGCCGAGTCTATAGAGGGTGTTGGAGATTCGAGACATCTATAGTTATGAATAAATTGTCCGTTGTTCCCTCAAGGATGAAATGGAGATTGGAGACTTTCAGTGGTCTCGTGTTCCCAATAATAAAAAGTGAAAATGGAGGAAATATGGGTGGTTCAACAAATAAATCCCATGATGGAAAGATGCCTGGATATCCCACTTGTAAAAATTGTGTGAAGAAGCATCCTGGGAACTGTCTAAAGGGAACTAGGAACTACTTTAAATGTGGAAATAATGGACATATGGCCAAGAACATTTGAAGGGATATGAAAAATCCAACTAATGTGGAAGAAAAAAAATGAAAGTTCAGATCAATGACCATCCAGTGGTGTAGTGTCACAACTATAAGGATCATAGGCATTTTGAAAACAATTTCTGTAATCCAATGGTTGGTATATGAAATCAACAACAACCTCCAAGGCAACAAGAAAGGGCTTTTGCTGTCACTACTTATAAGGTGGATCCAAAAAACGATGTGGTGACAAGTACGCTAGTTATTCATTCATGAATGGTGAAAGTACTATTTGAGTCTGGCTCTATGCATTCATTCATATCTTGCAAGTATTGTAGAACTATTCAAACACCACCTCAAAATTTTGAGGAAGATTTATCAATGAGAACTATGAATGGGGATAATTATTGTGTCCATGGTTTATAAATCCTCCATGGATTATTTTTTTTGGACTGAACCTCCCTGAAAATATCATCCTACTTAATTTAGTGGAGTTCAATGCTATATTAGGTATGAATTGGATATCTTTATACAATACCAACATCAAATATTGAGAAAGGGGATCACTATTCACATCCCTAAGCATCTTCTGATTCTATACAGGTGTAAGGAGGAATATGAATCTCTTTTAGAATCATATTCTCAATTGTGTATATTTCTTCTTTATGAGTAAGCGTATCTAGCCCAAATTATTGATTCAAAGGATAGAATCATTCTTAAAGAAATGATCATCATGATGGAATACACTAATGTATTCCCAAAAGTGTTTTCTAGCCTCCCTCCTGATGAAGAGTTTGAGTTCCCATTTGAACTCGTTCCTTATTCTATGCCTATATTAGAGAAACCTTATAGAATGGCCATCGTAGAGCTAGAAGAGCTGAAGAAGCAGCTATAAGAGAATCTGTATAAGGGTTTCATACGCCCGAGTGCTTCACTTTGGGGTGTGCCAGCCTTCTTCATCATGAAGAAGAACGGTTCAATGTGCCTCTACATTGATTATTCTATGCTAAATAAAGTCACAATAAAGAACAAGTATCACCTGCCTCAGATAGATGACTTGTTTGATTAGCTTCATGGGGAAAGTTATTTCTCAAAGGTGGACCTTCAGTCAAGATATCAACGATTAAAGGTGAGGAAGGAAGACATTCCCAATACTTCCTTTCAAACGAGGTATAGACACTCTGGGTTCATAGTGATGCCCTTTGGACACACTAATTCTCCCTCAATATTCATGGATTTAATGAATAGATTCCTTAGAGATTACCTCAATAAATTTGTGGTAGTCTTTATTGATGATATTCAAATATAATATAATAGAAAAGAGGAACATTAGGAGCATTTGAATGTTGTGTTAAGGACATTGTGAAGTGATAATATGTTTGAAAAGTACAGTAAATTTGAGTTATGGATAGATGAAGTATCATTCATGGGTCATTTTATCACCAGCAAACAGATATTTCTGGACCCATCCAAGACAAAGGCAATTGAAGAGTGTATCAGGACAATATATATAACGTAGATCCACAGATTTATGGATCTAGATGGGTATTATCGATTATTTGTGAAGATTTTTTTTAGATTTTCAAACCCAATGTCCAAGATAACAAATAATGTATTAATGTTTGTGTGGACTCAGGAAGGTGAAGCATGTTTCAAGGAGTTGAAAAGATGGTAATCAGTGTGCCAGTACTCACACTCCCAACAAGTGGAGAACTCATTCTGTTTTATATTTATGCTTAAAATAAAGGATTGGGTTGTGTGCTAATGAAAAATGATAAATTGATAGCCTAAAACTCAAGGCAGCAAAAAATCTATGTGCAAAAGTATCCAATGCATGATCTGGAGTTGGCTCCAGTTCTCTAGTGATCTTTACGTTAAAAATCTAGCGGCATTATCTCTATAGGGATAAGTGTGAGATATATACTGACCAGAAGAGTCTAAATTATTTATTAACAAAAAATAGCTTAATATGCACTAATTAATATGGATAGATCTCATTAGGGATTATGACTGCTCAATCTAATACCATCCCAGTAAGGAAAATAAGGTGGAAAATGATCTATGTTGGAAGGATCCTGCAACTGTATCAATGATGGGAATTGAAAAGGATACAATCTTCTTAGATTTGCAGTTGGTGGAAATGGGAATCATTAAGGGAGGAACATCATCAATGATTTCTCAAATTATTGCTCAACAATCTCTCATGGAGAAAATAACAGATTATCAAAGAAAAGGTGTGGAAATTTAGAAAAGCGGGAAGCAATCATAAATGGGAAATCCCCCGATTACAAATTTGATGAGGATGGATTTGTAATATTTTGGTCACGATTATGTGTACCATACGATACAGAGATAAAGAAGGATATTTTGAAAGAAACACATTGATCAACCGTCTCTATTAACCTAGGGTTCAAAACGATGTACAAAATCTTCGAGAAAACCTTTTTTGGGACAATATTAAAAGGGAAATTGCTCAATATACATCAAAGTGCATGGTATTTCAGAAAGAGAAGGTTGAGAGGAAAAATTATAAGTGGATGATAAAACCACTACTTATACTGGCATAGAAGTGGGAGACAATCAGTATGAACTTTGTTGCTGGACTTACAAGGACATCCAAAGGAAACAATGCTATATGGGTTGATGTGGATCGTCTTATAAAGACATCACACTTTATCGAGATTTGAGAGGACTTCCAATTGGATCAACATTCACAGATATATATCAAATAAGTGGTAAGGTTTCATGGAGTGCCACTATCTATTATATCAGATTGAGATTTGAGATTCACATTGATGTTCTGGAAATGTCTCTAACATGCTCTTAGCACTAAACTAAACATCATTATAACCTATCATCCTCAAACTGATCACCAATCTGAGTAAACTATTCTGGAACTGGAAGATATGTTGAGAGAGTCTTTTATGGAGTTCAAAGAAGGAAACGACCAACATCTTCCACTGGTTTAATTATTTCACAACAACATTTTACACTCGAGCATCCAAATGGCACCATATGAAGCCATTTATGGAAAAAGGTTGCAGAACATCAGTGTGTTGGGATAAAGTTGGTGAGAATAAGCTGATAGGACCTAAAATGGTCGAACAAATGGTGGAGAAGGTGAAAACCATTCAACAGTATATCAAGGCATCCCAAGGTTTACAGAAGTGTTCTGTAGACAATGGTCAATGAGACATTGATGTCTTATTTTGAGACATGGTATTTCTACGCATATCTCTGTAGAAGAAGGTCATGAGGTTTGGAATTAAAGGCAAGTTATATCCTAGGAACATCATCCCCTTAGAGATTCTTGATCATGTCGGGGTTGTGACCTATCAAATACCACTTCCACCTACCATGGCCAATGTTCAATATGTCTTTCAGGTATCTCTCTTAAAGAATTAGATACTAGACCCGTCAAATGTACTCTCTTCAGAGGTGGATTAGTTAGAAGATTGTCTCTCTTAAGAGGAGAAACCAGTGAAGATCTTGGATTATAGTGATAAAGTTCTTCAAAAAAAGACTACTCACCTAGTCAATTTACTATGGAAGAACCACAAGTACAAAGAGGCAACATGAGAACTGGAGGATATAACGAAGAAAAAGTACCCGTACCTATTTCTGGAATTGAATGTAAAGCGAAATTTTGTGGTTGAAATTTAATAAGGGAGGAAAAATACAATGACCCAATGTTTTCAATGGAAATTTCCTTCTTATAATTATGTCATATAATCATTTTAAATCATATCATAATGAACTACTAAGTTCTATGGGACCTTTAAATGTAATTTTGTCACTTATTTGATTTGAATTTCAAAAATTGAACATACACGATTGCGATCACTAAGTTATTTGGAGTCTAATATGAAAAACTTATTTTGATGAATAGTAAAATACCATTATGAATAGTACTATTACCCTTATGAATAGTGTCATGCCTAAATGATTATTAACCTTACCTGTGATAGTATATCAATAAGATTCAAGTGGAAGTATGATATACCTATATTTGGGAATAAAAAAATAAATGCTTTAAAATATGTATTTCGCAAGTAAATTATGATTTTAATTAAATATTAAGTTAATAAAATATATAGAACTATTTTTGAACAATGTATTTCATTTTTGGATTATAGATGTGGAAAAATGGTTATGGTGAATTTTTTGGAATTTTCTGAAATACTTGATTTTTTATTGAATAGTAAAATACATTAATTTAACAAATAAATACATTAAAATTTAAAACCACTATTCATGACATCATAAGTAATGTAAGAACCCAAATATAGATATCCCAGTGATTTATTACTATTCTAGGTCATTTAATATTCTATATTTCATGTATTGTGAAGAAATAATAAATTAATTATTATAATATTATGAAAACCCTCCTCCTATCCACTATAAATACCACCCATCCTTACCTCTTCCCTTCACTCCTCTCAAGCCTTGTGCCATGAAAAAAATTCTTCCCCAATATCTCCCCAAGATCCTCCCCCATTTCCGAAATCCCCTAGTTTCTTCAAAATACCAAATCCTCTCCCCTTAAGAGGCTCTCATGGAATATTGATTCAAGAGGTAAATTTCTTGTTCCCTTTCTTTTAGTTTTTTATTTTCAAGTTCATTTTTTTATTTTTTATCCTTAAACCTCCACATCCAAATGTTATGAAAAATCCAGTACCATACATGTAATAGAATGTTTTTGTGATAATGAAATATGTTATTATCATCTCTCCTTTCTCCACCTTTTATTTGAACGAAATGAAAACATCATTTGAGATGTGTTAGTTTTTCACAATCAATGATGACATGTTATCAATTTCCATTACTGTCTATAATTATGGTCATGAACCCATTTTCATGGTTGAACTAGACCATATAATATATATTATAAATCACCATTTTTTATATAATCCTTTTTTTACACTTGTTTTTGGTTTATAATACAAAATGTGTTATTTCTGTTCAAAAACCCACAAATTAACCCAAAAGGATGTCACTGAAGTTTTATATAAGGATTAGACATAACACCATGTAAGAAAAATAAATTTATGACCATGTAATATCCTTGATGTTAAATAATTTCATATACCATATTTTTTGGACAATCACAACCATCTTACATGTTTATCCGAACATGAATATAAGCAAACCGATCATTAATTAGTGATCTTAATTTGATTACTAAGGTTGTTAAGTTCAAGCAATGATCACCATCAGATTTAAGGTAAGGGATTCTCTCTATTTCACTTTTATTCAAGAATGTCCTTTGTGATATGACATTCTATGTGTAATCCCTAATGATGGGGTATGATTTATCACCTCCCCCATACTTACCTCATGATTTATAAGTGATTATAAACCCCATTATCTCTTATGAAGCCCTCTTAAGTACTCCAGATACCATTCTGAAAATCAGTAATGAATTCTACTCGAACCACCTTTATTCTTTCAGGCTTCTCTATATTTCTTTTTATCCAAATGAAGTTTTCTTTTATTTTTATGATAAAAATATAGATGATGTGTATAGGTTCCAAACTCATGTTTCATGATCCATCTCTCATTATCTTTTGGGGATATATGTTATTTTAAGTGAGTCCCTCCTAGATACTTTCCAATAAGAAAACTCGATTTTAGGGAACTTCCCAAATTGCTACACTATTTGAAGTGACCTCTATCCTCTATTTTAGGCCTCCATTTTATTTATAAAATAAGTATTTTTATTATGAAAACCATCATGTTTTACTTCTTTTATTATATAAAAAATTATTACCTTTTCTATTTTAAAATAATTATAGCATTTTCCTTAAAATCACAAAAAAAAAAAAATTTAATGCTAAAATATCTCAAATATAGGTCTTTAATATTTTCACTTCTATTTGAAATTAATTACCATGATAATTTCCTATTTTACCTTATGAATGTCCATATATGTTTTAATTCCTTTCTTTCATGGACACTTTCATGATATGCCCATTGGTTATTCTTTACATCACGATGGTGGTACCCAATTCATTCCATGGGTAACCCTTATGTTTATTTAATATTGATAACATGTGATTATTTATGTGGTAAACATATTCATGAAATTTAATATGGGTGCACCCAAATAGTTCTCCAATATATTGTGTAAATTTGAGTCTCATGAGCTTAGTACAAACTACTATTAAGGGAATAAAAAATCCCATAAGAATATAAGTTAAGAAATAGATCGAGGATAACCTAGATTTAAACCTAAGGAATTACTAATTAGGATATACTTCAACTTTAATGTTTTATCATTTTATGTTCAAAGTTTTCTTTTTTTCTCAATAACAAAGTATTCAAGCCCTCAAATTTCATGTTCGTTTTCACAGTTAATGGCGGGAAACAGAAGAACACATTCCAACAACTAATGTGAAAGGCAATGTGACAATTTCCCTAATAAAATTCTTAAAATTATAGGAGTGGGTGCTCAAAACATCATGAAAATACTTGCTTATCTGTCTCAAATTATGAATAATAACATGAATCATGTGGAACACCCAGCGTCTCTACGGAAATAGAATGATGTCGTAGAATCTTTCATGCAGAAAAGGCCTCTCTTGATTACATGGATTTAGAGGAATACAAGAGGATGTTTCTCAATAAATATTTTCCTCGAACACTTTATATCAAGATGGAAAGGGAGTTCCCCAGACTCTAGCAAAAGGAAGATGATTAAAATTGGATAATATGAAGAAAAATTTACATATCTTGAAATGTACGCCTCTGGATTTTTCATGAACACAGAAATAAGGATGGATTGGTTCATTAGTAGGCCAAAGATAGGTATACGGAAGGTGTTGGAAATTGAAGACCTCAACAGTTATGAAGATATTTTCCATATTTACCTCAAGGTTTAAATGTAGATTGGAGGCTCTCTGTGGTATCATGGGCCCAGGGACAAGAATTGAAAAATAGTGAACAAAAAGGGTGGTTCAACAAACAAATCCCATATTGGAAAGAAGATCGAATATCCTACTTGTAAATGTTGTGGGATAAAGCATCCAGGGAACTATCTAAAGGGAACCAAGAACTGATTCAAATGTGGAATGTTGGGACATCTGCCAAGAACATCCTAAGGGATATGAAAAATAACACTAATATGGAATAAGAAAGGAAGGTTTAGAGTAATATTTAGTGGGTGATGAAGTGTTACAACTGCAAGCTGCATGGGAATTATGAAAAAAAATTCATTAGCCAAGGTTTGTAGTAGAAAATCAACAACAACCTCCAAGGAAACAAGGAAGGGAATATTCTATCACTACTATTAAGGTGGTTCCGAACAATGATGCATTGATAGGTGCGATAGTTATTCATTGAGGAATAGATAACATTGTTTTGGATTCTGTTTCTACAAATATTTTCATATCTTTCATGTTTAGTAGAAATATTAAAACACCACCTCAAATTTTAGAGGAAAATTTATTTGTGAGAACAAAAAATAGGGAAATTATTTCATACATGGTTCATAAATCCTCCCTGGTAAATTTGTGTAGATTGGACCTCCTATAAAATCTCTTCATACTTCCTTTAGTGGAGTTCGATGCTATCTTGGGAATGGATTGGATATCTTTATCCAAAGACAATATCAACTTCCAAGAAAGTAGGACCACTCTTCATATCCCAAAGCATCCTCCAATTCTATAAAAGTGTATGGAGGAAGATGAATCTCTTTTAGAATCATTATATCAAGGGTGGATATTTCTTCCTTATGAGAAAGCGTAACTAACTGAAATGATTGACACAAAAGAGAGACTCGTGATTGAAGACATGCCCATTGTGAGGGATTATTCTAATGTATTCCCTGAAGAGTCTCATGTCTTCCCTCTGGATTGAGAGGTTGAGTTATCAATGGAAATTATTCCTATATCTTTACCTATATCAAAGAAACCTAATAGAATAGCCACCGTAGAGATGGAAGAGCAAAAGAAGTAGCTAAAGGAGAATCTGGAGAATGGTTTCAAAATACTGTGCTTCACCATAGGGAGTTCCAATCTTCTTTATCAAGAGTATGGATGGTTCAATGTTCCTTGGAATTGATTATCACTAGCTCAATTAAATCACGATAAAGAACAATAATCTTATGCCTCAGATATATGAATTGTTTGATCAGCTTTGTGGGGCCGGTTTTTTCTCTAAGGTGGAAATTTAGACGGGATATCACCAATTAAAGGTGAGGAATGAAGATATTCCCAAGAATGCTTTTCAAATGAGGTATGGACACATTGAGTTCATAGTGATTCCCTTTGGGCTCACTAATTCTCCAACAATTTTCAGTTATTCAATTAATAAAGTATTTAAGGATTACCTCAATAAATTTGTGGTAGTCTTTATTGATGATATTTTGATATACTCCACGGGAACGAAGGGCCATAAAGATAATTTGAATACGGTGTTAGAGAAATTGTGAAGGGAGAATCACTATGAAAATTATAGTAAATGTGAGTTCAGTATGGAAGACGTATCATTCCTGGGGCATGTTATCACCAGCAATGGGATATCTATGGTCCTTTGCAAGAAAAAGCTAACTAAAGAGTGGCCCATGCCAACAACTGTAATGGATATCTACAAAATTCTGGGTGTAGCTGGGTATTATCAATGATTTTGAAGAACTTTTCATGATTTTCAAACCCAATGACCAAGATGACACAAAAGGGAGTATTGTTTGTCTGGACTCATGAATGTGAATATTGTTTCAAGGTTTTGAAAAAGTGGCTTATCAATGCGCCAGTAACAACACTCCCAATAAGTGGAGAACTATTTATGGTGTATAGTGATGCTTCAAAAGGGATAATAGGTTTTGTGCTAATGAAAAATGATAAAGTGATAGCCTACAACTCAAGGCTACTGAAAATCCATGAGCAAAAGTATCCTATGCATGATCTGGAGTTGGTGGCAATGATCATTGTGTTCAGAATTTTGTGGTACTATCTATATGGGGAGAAGTGTGGGATATATACTAACCATAAGATTGTAAAATATATATTCACACAAAAAGAACTTAATATGTGCAAGAAAATATAGATAGAGCTCATTAAAGATTATCACTGCTCAATCCATTATCATCCTGGTAAGAAAATTAAGGTGGAAGATTCTCTAAGTAGGAATGATCTTTATCTTTATCAATGATGAGAATTGAAAAGGAACCCATATTATTAGATTTTTAGAGGATGTACATGGGAATGACTAAGGGAGGTACATAATCAATCTTTTGTCAAATTATTTCTCAAACATCTCTCATAGAGAAAATATAGGATTCTCAAAGAAAAGATGTTGAAATTTTGAAATGGGTGGAAGCTATCTTAAATGGGAAATCCTCCAATTTCAAAATTTATGAGGAAGGATTTGTAAGATTTGGGTAACGATTTTGTGTACCATCCGATCTAATGATAATGAAGGATATTTTTAATGACACACATCACGCGACCATCTCTATTCACCTAGGGAGCAGAAAGATGTATCAAGATATCTGAGGAAACTTATGGTGGGACAATATGAAAAAGGGGATTTCTGAATATATATCAAAGTACCAGGTATGTCTACAAGTTAAAGTTGAGAAGAAAAAGTCTAATAGGATGATTCCACCACTACCCATACCATCATGGATGTGGGAGAACATCACTATAAAGTTTTTCAATGGACTTCCATGGACATCTAGATGAAATAATGATATATGGGTCAGTGTGGAAGGTATTACAAATACATCTTACCTTATCAAGATTTGAGATCAATTCTAATTGGATCAAATTTTTTGGATATATAACAAAGAATTTTTAAGGATTCATAGAGTTCCACTATCTATTGTATTAGGTTGACATCCTAGATTCTCCCCGAAGTTCAAGAAATGTATCCAACATGCTCAAAGAACTGAACTGAACTTCAGTATGGTCTATCATCCCCAAACTGATGGCCAATCTGGGAAAACTATTCAGACACTAGAATATATATTTAGATCATGATCTATAGACATAAAATGAATTATGGGACCATCATCTTCTACTGGTTGAATCCTCCCATAATAACAGTTTACACTTAAGCATCCAAAATGCACCATATGAAGCCCTTTTTGGTAAAAGGTGTAGAACAATGGCATGTTGTGATGAAGTTGGTGAGCGTAATCTTATAAGACATGAAATGGTCGATTAAATGGTGGATAAGGTGAAAATCATTCAGTAGCATATAAAGTTATCCCAAACTCAAGAGAAGAGTGATACAGACAATCATCGACGAGACCTTGAGTTTAGAGTTGGATACATGGTATTTCTATGCATAAATCCATGGAATAAGGTTGTGGGGTTTTGAAATAAAGGAAATTTATGTCCTAGGTACATTGGCCCCTTTGAGATTCTTCATCGTGTCAGGGATGTGGCCTATCAACTAGCACATTCACCTAACGTGGACAATGTACATGATATCGTTCATGTATCCCTCTTAAAAAAGTACATACTAGACCCTTCACATGTACTCTCTTTAGGGGTGGTACAGTTAGAGGATGATATTTATTATGAGGGGCATCCAGTGAAGATCTTGGATCGTAGAGATAAAGTTCTACATAACAAGACTACTCACCTAGTCAATGTAATATAGAGGAACCAGAAGTACGAAGAGGAAACATGGGAACTAGAGGATGTAATGAAAGAAAAGTACCCACACCTATTTATTGATTAAAATGTGAAACAATGTTTTGAAGGAGAAATTTCATTAGGGGGAATAATTTAACAACCTAATGTTCTCTGTGGATGTATCCTTCTTATTATTATGTCATATAATCCCATGAAATAACAACATAATGAACTAATAAGTGCTATGTGACCTTTAAACATCAATTTTTCACTTATGTGAGTTGAATTTCTAAAATTTTATAGACACGGTTGTGATTAGTAAGTTATTTGGAGTCTAATATGACCAAATTATTTTGGTGAATAGTAACATACCCTTATGAATAGTATAGTTACCATTATGAAGAGTTCCATACCATAATGAATAGTAACATTACCTATGATAGTATATCAATAAGATCCAAGTGGAAGTATGATATACCTATATCTTAGATTAAGAAAATAAATGCTTTAAAATCTGTTATTTTTAATTAAATTAGGATTTTATTTTAATACAAAATTAATCATATATAGAAATTTTTTTTTGAAAAATGGATTTCATTTTTTTATTCTAAATTTTAAAAAATGGTTATGGAATATTTTTGGGGTTTTTCTAAAATACTTGAGTTTTTAGTGAATAGTAAATTACATTAATTTACCATATAAATTCATTATAATTTAAATCCAGTATTCCTGACATCATTAGTAATGTAAGACCAGAATATTGAAATCACATGCATTTATTTATATTTTAGGTTATATAATATTCACTATTTCATGTCTTGTGGGGAAATAATAAATGAATGATTATAATATTATGAAAACCCTCCTCCCATCCACTATAAATACCCCCATCCTTACCTCTTCTCTTTAATCCTCTCAAGCCTTAATCCATGACACAATTATTCCCAAATATCTCCCCAAGCTTTTAACCATGTCCAATAGCCCCTAGTATCTTAAAAATACCAAATCATCTCCCCTTAAGAGGTTCTCATGGAATATTTATTCAAGAGGTAAATTTCTTGTTTCCTTTCATTCATTTTTTCTTTTCAAGTTATTTTTTTCTTTTCTATCCTTACCCATCCTCATCCAAAGGTTATGAAAAAAATAATCCCTTACATGTACTAGAATTTTTTAATGATAATGTAATAATTTATTATCATCTTCCATTTCCCCACCTTTTATTTGAAAGAAAGGAAAACATCATTTGAGATGTGTTAATTTGGAACAATTCAGGATGATGGGTTATGAATTTCTATTACCATCTTCAATTATGGCCATGAAACAATTTTCATTGTTTAAAAAGACAATAATATTTTTATTATTCCTCATATTTGGTTTTGTAATTCTTTTATACACATGGTTTTGGTTTATAAAAAAAATATGTTCTTTGTGGTCAAAAACCTGCGAATTAACCCAAATGGATGTCACTAAGGTTTTATATAATGGTTCGACATCACTCTAAATAAGAATATAAAATTTAAAACTATTTAATCACCTCAATGCTCACTAATTTCATATAACTTCTATTCTAGAAAACCACTTTTATCTTACATGTTTATCCAAATATTAATATAAGTGAACCAATCATTAAAAAAAGTAAGAAAAAAGACCCAAACAATGAAATTGAACCTCATAACCAATAAAAATGGTTATAAATTAACTTAAAAAGGTTGTAATAAATATTTTAAATATATAATAGGTTCTGGATTTATTAATTAATGATCATAATTTTATTATTCATGCCTTTAAGTTCAGGGAAGTTTCACTATCAGATTTATGGTAAGGGATCCTCTCCATTTCACTTATATTCAAGAATGTACTCAATGCTATGTCATTATATGTGTAATCCCTATTGATGGGTTATGATTTCATACCTCCTCAATACTTCCATCATGATTTATAAGTTATGATAAATCCCATTATCTTTCATAAGTCCCTCCTAATTACACTCGATACAATGATGATAATCTGTAAGAAATTTTACACGAACCACCTTTATTCCTTAAGTTTTATCTATATTTATTTTTAACCAAATGATGTTGCGGTTTCATTTTATGTAAAAATTTACATTATTTTTATATGATCCAAACTCATGTTTCAACAATAATCTCTCATTGTGTTTTAGGGATAATTTTTCTTTTAAGTGACTCCCTCCTCGATACTTCCCAAAAAGAAAACTCATTTTAAGGGAACTTCCCAAATTTCTAAACAATTTCAAGTGCACTTTATCCCATTTTTTAAGACAAAATTTTCTATATAAATTTAGTGTTTTATTATTAAAACCTTCTTTTTTACTTCTAGTTTTATGTAAAATAGTGTTCCCTTTTCTAATTTAAAATCTATATCATATTTTCCATAAAACCGCACAAAAATGTTTTAATGCTAAAATTTATAAAAACTATTTCTTACATGTTTTCACTTCTATTAAACATCACTTACCATGATATATGCCTATTTTATCTTATAAAGGTCCATGTATGTTCTAATTCCTTTCTTTCATGGAAACATTCATGATACGCCCTTTGGTTATTCTTTATTTCATGATTGTGGTACCCAATTCATTCCATTGGAAACACTTATGTTTATGTAAGATTGATTATGTATGATTCCTTTTGGAGAAAAAATATTCATGAAATGTATGATGGGTTCACCCAGATTGCACTCCAATGCATTGGGTACAGTTGAGTCTCATGAGACGTTATCTACGACGGTCTGGGGGGTTAGCCTTGAATTTTGATACTATTGGAAACAATCTTGGCGGTTATCCTTGAATCATAATAAACTGATGTTATAAGTTTCTTCCTCATTTTTACGGTTCCATGTTTAAAGGATCCCATTTTTATATATTATGATACCATATGTTAAATGTCTTTTTATATCATTATGTCACAACTTCTATCCCATGTTATAATGATTTGTTCTTATGCTTATTCCTTTACTGGGATTTTAGCTCATCCCTTTGTCCATGTTTTTTGTAGGTTATACTATGCAGATGTATGATCACAATGGAAGATATGAGCTTATTATTGATTTTAAATAAATTTTTTTATATTGTTTTCTTATGTTCCAAGTCTTCCAAGACACTAGAAATTGTGATCCTTGCATTCTACTCTGATTTATAATTATGCTTAAAATCATGAAATATTATATGTAAAAGGAAAGGGATGCTATAATAATTGGTGAACCTGATGTGAAACTCTTATCTTTAACCATGGAGACCTTAATCATTCGTGACAACAATGGATTTTCATGTAACAAAATTCTCATATTTAGTGATAGGTACCACCAATAAAATGGTGGTCCAAACATGGAACCCGATTACAAATTAGAGTAGATAATGTTAGGAATCATCAATCTATGACATCATCAATATGGATCCTTCTCTACTTCATGTTAAATGAGAAACATTAGGGAATTGGGAATTTCAATCCATGTACTTTTAGAAATGGATGAATCCACATGACTTACATGAATATAGATATAATAATCCAATGACCCCACAGTAATATATGTCAGGGTAGGGGAAACATTAATGTAGTAAACCTAAAAAACTGCATCCCCACCATGAATTCCACATCATCTATGGACACTAAGTATCCACACCCCAAATCACCAACAGAGATCATCAAGAAGAGGTTGATCGACACTCTTATGCACTAGTATGAGATAGAGGGGGACATTCCAAATAGGGACACGGTCTATCAGGACCTCAAGAAATTGGAACCTCACTAACATAGCCACCTCATTGACCTATCTAGTAGAAAACCACCCCCCATTTCAGTAGTGAACTGCTTTGGGAGACTCTCCTTGAAGCGTTCTAATAGCTTACTATCCTATGTCAAAGAGGTATGGATTGTTAGATCTATTTCTATTGTGATAACCCCTCTAGAGATGCCTAGGAGGGTCCCATTATGCCACATCAGCACCAGAACTACCCAATCCCAAATACAGAAGAACATGTCTTTTTTATCCACACTCCACTAGCATCAAACCAAAACACCTAACACTGACGTCGAGGGATAGCCCATGGTATTTCTTAACAAGGAGAATCGTCCATGGCTTCTATGGACCCTACCACCATTTTCATATCCCACTATATCCCAAAAAATGGTGAACCCAGATATGACTTTTCCCTCTTAGTATTTAGACCGCAACTACCTCATAAGAAAACCAAGTTGACCCACTCAATAACCATCACTGCCAAAAATCATTACAAGGAACCCATGATAAAAAGAATTTGTGTTTTGGTCCTCCCCCAACCACCATCATCATTCAAAGAGGTTTAATGAGAACATTTGGTGGAGAATGGAAAATGAAAATTTCTAATTTGATACCTAGTGTGGCATAGTTTTTAACAAGAGTTATCTCACTTGAGGAGTTTCTCATTTCATTTATATACTTAATCTAAATCACTAAACTACTTTTTTTAGTGTTTTCATTATTTTTTGAAAAAATGATTAATGTTCTCATTTTTTGATTATTTTCTAAAATATTGAAATGGAATGTAATTCTACCTTTAAATTCAATGATTTAAAATAATAGAGAAAGAACATGGCCTTAGAATTAGGATTTATTTTCCTTATATTATTAATTTTGATTGAATAAATCCATTTTGATAACAAAATTTTGAAATATAACCCTTGCATGAAAAATCTATTATTTAGAGATTGTGAAGCCTTTAATTCCTAAGAAAATAGATTCCACCACCTCCTACAATCATGTTTGATGAATCACCTCAATAGAGATTGTGATACCTTCCAAGTACCCAATCTATCATATGTGTTTTCATACCTTTAACATCTGAACTCCACATTGAGATACTATGTTTCAATTGAGTAATGGAAAATATTTAAATAAATGAATAGAAGTGAGTTTGAGTTCCATGACACGGTGGGAAATTAACATACTCATGCACTTCACTCAAGCTCAAAAAAAACGTAAATAAAAAATATGGAATTAAATAATGAAATTTAGGACACTGAATCCACCCCTTGGCCGACCCTCCGATCAATCAAATTTTTTTGTTTGAAAGAAATCTCAATGGAAGATATGACAATAATATAACTATAATAAGTAGGGGATAATACTGATAGAGTTTAATGGTGGAGGAAATAGAGGTATTTAACACTTTTTTAATAAGAAACAAAATGAGTTATATTAAATTAAACTAAATTAAAAAAGGAATATAAAAAATAGTAAATAATAGAATCCAGAAGCAGTCCCCTCCTGATCCTTTTATAATTTTATTTGGTGTAGAATCCTGCTATATATAGAGGGAATTAATCTATTTATATCACTCAGTTACATCTTGAAATGTCTTTACAATAATTGAATGTATGTTGTACAGATATTCTTTCTGAATCTTATATATTCTCAGTTACATCCAAATTCTGGTGCTGAGATTTAATTTTTTAATGATGGTAGATCACATCCACCATTTGTCCAATGGTGGATCATATGTATGATTGGTGCAATATAGGGTCACACCTACCATTGGTCCAATGGTGGATCACATGTACCATTGGCTGCAATAATAATTAAACAAGTCTTCATTCATCACAACAACTTTTTTTCCATCATCATGCCTAAACAGTGAGGCTATCCAATGATTCGGTATTGAGTCCTTGGTAATAGAATTATTATTAAATTTGGTGATTCATCCATAAAATATGAAATCATGGACCTTTTCATTGTGTATAGAATGAATACTCTATATGGGATGTGGTTCTTGGTAGAAGTGAGGGTGGTGCTGTAGTGTCGAGTGTGATGCTTAGTTGTTCCTCTATAGGTCAAGAAATTACATCCAAGAAGATTCCAATGGTAGTGGATATTAGAGTGGTGGCTCTTAAAGATGATCAAGCGTGGTGCAGTATAAGGGGAGCGCTTAGAATTTGAGATGTTGAACCATTGAGGAACAAGCATGGGAAAGTGTCACAAAAATGGTCAATGCAATGTACAATGGTGCATTAGGAATTTCAAGTATCCTTCGATGTTGGTTATCTGTAGACAATAGGTGGTGTGATACCATTGGTGAACCGATAGATTGTGTTATATTTTGTACACCTATAGAACATCATACTTTTGGGATACTAGTAGCATGTACAATTGTTGGAAAGACGGTAACCAGTGCTACTATTGGAATGACGATAGCTTGTAATAACATAGGCAGTGTAGTGGGGAGCATGGTTCAGTGGTAGTAATCTGATATCCCTAAGGTGGTTCATGGGGTTTGGGACCTCGGTAGTGTGTTGGGGTATCATAGGTGCATGGATACATGATAGTAGTAGATCCTCCTTCATTAGTCAATTGAAGTGGGAATACTAAGCTTCTAAATATTCTTCATGGGTGTCGTAATAGTTGTAGGAGGTAATCAGTGATTGTATTGAGATTCATTGGTTAACATTAGCTCACTATCAAGCTTTATGAGTTTCATACATTTGTGTTCTTGGATGGTTCTAAATGGTTGTTGAAATGAGTGGGTGTGGATGGATGTAGACATCGGGGGTTCGGGGTGTCAGAGTGCAATTTTTCGCATAGCTAGATAAAATGATGATGTTTATGTTAAACTGAACATTATCTATAAAATTTGTTTTCCCACATTGGAAATTATATTATAGGTCGTATTATATTAAATATCAAGGCACAAATACGTAGCAGTAATAAAGATTGATGAGGTCTATAGGGCCCCAACTTCCACTATCAACCGACCTATGCTGAAGAGCCTCTCCTCCCTTCACCTCATGGGTTACACCACCACAAGTAGGTGCATACAAACATAGTCCTAGCCATATATTCCCCCATATTGATCCCTATGGACCCTAAATAGTTTGGATCCCTAATTAATATTTCCACTTGTGTTTCACTTCCATTTAGAATGCATCATGGGGTGGCCCCTTGTGGGATACTTATGTGGTGTTTGGGTCCTTCGGTAGAGGGATGGCCTAGTTAGAATCTTTTTTTAGTAACACATATAAAAAATTAAAATAAAAAAGTTAAACATAATAGAATGAAACATTTCATACCAAACATCAATTTCATAAAAAAATCATTTCAAATCTATATTTTAAATTTTCCTTATTTTTGTAAAACATTTAAATTAATTCGCATTATTCTATGAAATGAATCAATATCATTTAAAAACCATTTAAAAATTATAGAAAAATTTATTTTTTGAAATACCCCCACAATTGAATAATAATTTTCCTCATGCACAGAATCTCATTAATATAAATTAGAGGGCTTCAATGCTATCATTATTCAAGCATAGAAACTATAAAATGAAATTATTATCAAGGTTAAATTAAAATTCAATAATTCCACTTAAAAATACATTTAATATCTCAATTTACAAAGAAAAAATCAACTGATCTATTTAACTCTATCCATTTTAAAATTGGTGGATCATATTCTATCATTCATTCATGATTCTCAATTTCTTATTATTAAATATGCCAAATCTCTATTTACTTCACCTTTTAATTTTTCTCTCACAACTAGTGATACAAATTTAATTTGAGTTATGATAATATCTAGAGAATATGATCCTTATCCATAATATTTTAGAGGGACCAATTTATCAACTTCGTTAATTGAAAATAATGAATAAATCATGAGGTCTTTTAAAAAATGTTTCAAAAGTCATTGAGGCCTAATGTTGATTAGGAGTTATGTTCAAAATGTAAGACTCAATGAGGATGTTTGTATAATAATATATAAATTAGGAATCAGAAATGAATGTGTATTGAAATTTTTAACTTCAATGTTTCAACTCCCACTTCCCCAAAAACTAAGAGTAAGGTCATGACGAAAATTAATCACAATGTGTGATTTGGGAACTATCCTAGACTTTTCTCTACTTTTTTAATTTGTTTCAAATTAATTTTTCATTTTTTCTATTTATCAAATGTTATTCATAGAATAAACCTTAAATCCACCATAATACAACATATTATAAAGATGATTTGTATATTAATGGCGATATTTTATTCTTCAAATTAAAAAAACATTCCTATTTTTTTAAGAGGGTAAGAATATATAGTATAGTGAATGAATCAAAAACCCTTCTCAATACCAAAAAATTATAACCCCCATACATTTTTTGTTAAATTTTGTTTCATCCCAGATACCATGACACCCCAATCCCCCATACATTAACATTAAAATATCATTCATATACTATGAGTTTGTTATGAAATGATCAAAATGGATTGAAACAAGTCTCATCCCTAATAAGGCCAGTCATGGTCTCTATGGGATAAACATGGATTAATGTAAAGGTGGTCATAATGATAAGGGATTTGAAAATATTACTCATTAATTTTTTAATATTTTTTTTCACACTCATTATCATTAAAAAGATTCAACACATGTTCTCCTTGGTGGATTGTATAAATATTAGTCAAGAAATATTCGCAAGATAAATTTTGAAATATTTGTTTTGTAAATCCTCATTTGTATGGGGAATTTTCTCAGAAAAAAATGACACATTGATTGAATAATAAAACAAGTAAATTACCATAAATTTTCGAAAATAAAAGTGTACAATTATCAGGAAATTTCATTTACATAAATCAATTGATTTCCCCAAATAATTATTATTTATTTTAATATCCATGGTTCACTTTGATAATTGAATTATCAATTTTCCTCATTAAATTTAATTAAAATTATAATCTAAAACTTGGAATCATAGGATTAATAAGAAACTCAGTCTTCATTATAAGTCACGTAAATCATAAATTCAATCATGGGAATGAAATTTTCCAGTTTAATGCTGAAAAAATGTTTTAGATAAAAATCTAGGGAGTGTGAATGCAAAGAATGATAGATTGAACTCCCTATATCACAAAGCTTAGTCCTATTTCCTCATTGAATTTTTGGTAATTCCTTATTCGATCTTGGTATTACCGAAGGAAATATATCATTAGAAAATATGGATATTTTATTAAAACTCAAAATAAATAGAGGGATTTGGCTACATGATGGACTAATATTAAGAGGGAAATTGACATTTAAATTATTTGAAATAAAACAGCAAGATAATTCATGGTTTAATCCCCAAAGTGGGCCCTATCCTTTCAATACCTCTACAGGGAAGTACTAGTCTTTATCCATGTTTTAATGGTTGGTGGATCTTATTGGATGAACCACTAGATGTGTATTTTCTTACCCTGTAATTTTTCTTTCTTAGTGAGGAATGACCTAGGGATAGATTATACATTATCCTCCACATTAACAGTTAAGTATTGCTTTCATGGAAGGGGTCTGATAAATTATAGATCAACCAACTTATTGTTTTCTACATGAGAATCATTCCCTAGATTTTATAAATCTTGATGAATAGGGATGTTTTAAATTGAATGATCAAAGGTAAAGTTAGAATATATTTTTTATAAATTAAAATTAAATATGAATAAAAAAAATAAAACTATCCCTTTCAAAGTAAAATGAATGTATCTTGGATTAAATAGGGCTAGGCACATGGGAATCTTCATGGACTTTTTATAATGAATATTTATCAAAATCATGGAGCTTTACGTGTTCCTCAATAGGTGAAGGTATTATTTCTTCATAATCCAATATGTCAAAACATGGATTTTCCAAATCTAAATATTCAATGCATTTGAAGTCAATAATTAATTATTATTGAATAAAATAAAATGATATAAATTATTAAAAATGATCGAGTCGCTTGGTCTACCTTTATTCTATTCTTAAATTTTGATTTCCACTAGGAGTTGAATTGTTGAAATTGGAGGTAAGTAGTCAGGAACCTCCGTATTTTCGTAAAATTCCATCACATGGGTGGATTCATCCCCATCCATGTATAGAAAAATCTATAGTGGTTTTGGATATTATACATTATGTATAATGGGTATATCATGTTGTACCTCAGATTCCCTTAAGAAGATATCTTGACCAGGTTGACCTCCCATAGGTATCTCTGTAGGGAAATATTAATCATCATGAATCAACTCTATCTCATCATGGTCATCTTGGATATTTATCCACAAATGGTTGGGATAGAAATTTTCATTGAGTTGGGAACTAATTTTAAATAAGTATTTATTAAAATTTGGGAGCATCAAATGTCTTTATTCCTTGGCCTTCAATATTTGATAATCAAGTTTGACTTCATAAAACACATCTTCCAGATCACGAAATGAATGTCTAGATCCATTAAAATTAATAATTTGTTTTCAATGTTAGTGAGTTCATGAATACTTTATAGGTTATCCTTATTATCATTAGGCACCACTTTTTTTATCATGCATTCAAATGTAATAGTACTAAGATTTGAAAAACTATTATTTGAAAAATAGATGGAAAATGAATTTTTATTGATTTTTAAATCACCAAAACTATATACATTTTGAAAAGGGAAAAGGTAAAAACTACTTATTACATCCCTCTTAAGAGAAATCATGGTGTGTGGGAAAGAGAAATTTTCTATTTTATTTCATAGTGTGACACAATGGCTGACTAGGGACATCTCACTTGAGTAAATTCTTAGATAGATTTCTCAATATAATTCAACTAAACTACTTATTTTTTGTATTTTTATTTTTGTATTAAAAGAGTAATAATTTTTAGGCCTTTTATTTATTTTTTAAAATTGTGAAATGACATGAAATTGTACCATAATAGGAAATGGTAAATAGAATAGATAAATGACTTGTAATTTTAGGGTTTGGATCTGATATCCTAAAATTTTCTGGTTCATTTATTAAATCTAGTTTGATAACCCAATAATGAAATATGACCCTTTGTTTACTATTCTTATATTCATTGAATTTGAAACCTTTAATTCCTATAAAATTAGATTCCACCTCCTCCTATAATAAAGGTTGATGGAAAAGCTCAATCAATGCTATGACACATTTATGTTCTCAGCTCCATCATATGTCATTTCATCCCTTAAAAACATCTACTCCATTATTTAAAGAGTTTATTTTCCAATGATGGAACGGATAATATTTATATAAATAAATAAAATTGAGCTTGAGATTTATATCACAGTGTGAAATATCCAAACTCATACACCTCACACATGTCACCAAAAATGTAAATATAACACATGAAAATGAAGAACAGAATTCGGGAAACCCAATCATCCCCTAAGGCTAATATGCAGGTTATTAATTCATTATTGATTTCAATAGGTCATTTTTATAGAGATTAGAAGGGTAGAAAGAGAGAATCAAGGAGAGAAGATTGAGAGTATATAATAGGGGAATAAAATTAAGGATGGAACACTTTAATGAGAATAAATATAATGAGTTACATTAAATAAAATAAATAACATAAAGAAAACAAAAAGAAAAAAAAATAGAGTATCCAATAGTAGTCCTCTTTTAATCCTATGATACATTTCTCTATTAAAAAATCCTTATATTAATAGGGGTTTCCAAAAATTCTAGAATCTTCCATCCAGGTCATCATTATTTCACAGAGCTCTCCAATTGCCTTCACGACGCTCTAGGAAAATCCACTGTTTGTGATGCTGATCACTATTATGGAGATCATCACAAACATCTTTCATAATACATGAAACCACTATTTTGAATCCCATTTATCTTGAAACTCATGAAATTTCCATATTATTAAAAAGATATCAATGAAATATACTTTTCATTATTATAGCTAACATCTAAATTTTTTACCCCCAAAATTTCACAAACAGTGGAAAATAGTGTCACCTTGATTATGAAAGTGTTTGTACTACATACAAGGAATAAATTCCCTTTTAATAGTTATGTTCATCATTCCTAGTCAAAAATAATCTTTGGTCCTCCAAGACTCACAATATAAACCTTCATTAACAATAATCAAAATCAACCAAAAAATGCATCATTGCTACCTTGAGTGATTTTTTCCAAACAGTTTTCCCAAGTCGGATGGATAGCTAATAGAAGAATATTTTCAATATTATTCTAACCCCAATGGTTTATCCATTGATAAAGATACACCCCATGAAAGGAGAGAACCTATGTTGTAGAAAAGATTCCCCAAAAATATATTTATGATGTTATAAAATTAATTTTAAGCATACCCATAAGGGAGATAGGGTAACCATCTGACTGACTTCTTGTACTCTAGGACTCCCCAAGACTGTCTTATCTTGATGTTCAACTCCATTTGATCCCTTCATTCAGGTGGTGTTTATGTATCTATCAGGGGTTCACATGGTCTTCAATTCTATATACCTCCTTGATTTTTCCTTTTGGATTTTGTTGTTGGTTGTTTGGTTGCTCTGTTCATGTACTTGATTTTTCTAATTTTGGTAAAATATTGATTAATATTAAAAATGATTTTTTACTATAGGATCTCAACATGATAAATGAAATGAGAGATTCCATTTTTGAATCATTAAATTCCCCCTCCATATCGAGGCAAATATTACTACCACAAAGGCCTACTATATAGAGGTGTTTTGGAAAGAGGAATAACAATACATCGTCTCATTTTCCATGAATGGTGAGTGAGTTTTAATTTAGGGGTAAATACACCCATTTTACATCCCTTTTCAGTTCATAAACATAGAAATTTTATGCTACCTAGTAGATACAATTTCCCAGATGAAGCTCATCCCGACCTATATGCTCAATAAATTTTGAATGACATAACTAGATTTGAATCCCTCCGACCTCATAATTAAGGGATGTGATAAGAGTGAGAAGAAACCACATGTAAATATTCTCCTAAATACTCACTTTGAATATTCTACATCAAGAATATAATATTTGGTAGTATTGCATGACCCTGCCTACAATTCATTGTATGGATGACCTTGGATTCATTTACACACAATGGTCCCCTATTTCTTATCACTATAGGCTCAAATACTCCCTCAATGGTCAAGTATGTGTACTCAAACAAAATGAGTCCATCATTTATTTTTATGAGGCCCAATATATGGCTGTATGGAATAAAAACAGAATGGTAAATAGGTTTAATCCAATGGGGATAACCATATCAATGCATCTAATGATCTAATAGCCATTGAAGATGATCCATGTGTAGAATATATTTACTCATTTTTTTTCTCTTGGCTCATTTGTTAGAGCTCGTTACATTGAACCTAGAGTTTTGTTTCTATATCTCCAAGAAAAAGGTTTTTAGTGACTCCATGAAAAATAATATCCTGAAAAGTACATTATACTCATACATTGCACATGGGAAGGTGATACCAAAAACCATACATCCGTGAAATATCGAAAAGTTCTCCATTTATCAACCAATCTATGACATTCCTATATATTCCTCAAAGAGGGACTGAATTGGAAATAAGTGAATCTTCACCATTGATTCTATATTGTGTGTGTACCACATGGTCTTAGACTAGATGGAATTGGACCAATGGTTTCATTCATTATAGTATACATAGAGGCGTAACCCTCATAAGAGGATTCTATACCCACTAGAGGAAGCAACAATGCGCAACATGATTCTACTGGACAGGATAAAAAAAACATACCTCTAATTCTCTGGTCTCAGATGATGAAGGGTATTTAGAATATATGTCTTCTTCAATAGAGAAGGGTGCCACCACTATCATTGATGAGTTAAAATAGGTGAATCTTCATACTGAGGAGGATTAGAGGAAAATATTGATCAGTACAACCATATCCCTAGATGAGAAGTAGTATGTGGTCTTCTTAAGATAGTATCATGATATATACACCAAAATCTATGATGAGATTATAGGTATGGACCCTCCAACCATCATTAGTTTTCTTGGAATCCCATTAAATTATCACAGGTTTACGCAACCTCATTGAAACATGCACCCCTCTCAAAACACTATAGTAAAGGAAGAACATGAAAATATTATCAAAGAAAACATTTTCAAGGATGTTCAATATCTGATATGGATATCCAACATTATCATAGTTTGAAATAATAGTGAGAAGATTAGTGTCTATATCGATTTGTGGTACCACAACCAAAAATGTATGAAGGATTATTTCCCCTTCTATTGATAGAGCTATTAATTGATTTTAGAGAAGGGTTCCATGGAATCTCCATTGTAGATGTTTACTGTAGTTACATCCAAATCTATATGTCCCCTAATTTTGAGGATTCCATGAACTTAAATCCTCCATGGGGGTAATTCTTCTACTAGATGATTCACTTCAGCTTAAAGAAAACTGGAGTCACTTATCAGCAGGCCTTGCACCACATATTCAAGGAAATGTTTAAGGAACCTGTAGAGTTCCATGTGGATGACATGATGGTAAAAACCCCTATAGTTAATAGAATATCAAGGATATGAATAAAGTTTTTGGATTCCTCTACAATAAACACTTAATGATAAACCTTTTGATGTGGGAAATCAGGGTTACCTATGGGAATTGTTTTGGCTTCGTAGTAATATATAGAAGAATCATGATTAAACTAGAGAATACTAGGTCCATTAATCAAATAACACCTTTGATAAACATACAATATTTGTGGGGAATTAAAGGAACTTATACTATATATATTGATTTATCATAAATTTGGAAGACAATTGTAATACCTTATTGAGTATCATGTTGAAATGAACCACTTACCAGTGGAAAACGGAATTCCAAACCACATTTGAGGATGTTAAATTATACATTCTACACCCTTCTGTTGAAATTACAACCATCCTGGGGATGAATATAGTCCTCTACATGACCACCCAGGAATGTTTACTCAGTTCCCACCGTGCCCAATAAATAATGAATTTAGGGGGAAAAGTTTATATTATCTCAGTGTCATGCTACTCGGCACAAAGACAAGATACTCTCCCACCGGGGAGAGTTTCCTCATGGTGGTTTTTGTAGTGTAGAATATGTGAAATTATTTTTAGTATCATGAGATATTTTTGTTGTCCCGAGTATACCCCCTGATGTATATCCTCAATTTTCCCATGATTCTAATGAAATTTCAACCCTTGATAGTGTTCCTCAAATATTTTTACATCAGGTTTGTCACATAGAATGACATCAAAGGCTTGGCATTGATATACTTCCTGACGATACATTAGGGCCTTGGAAACATATCCTTGGATGTTGATTTCTTAAATGAAGAAATTATCCCAATTGATCAGGTTGGGCCATGTTGGATGTTTCATTTCAATGGGCATCCCACAGCCCCACTAGTAGAAGTCTCAAAAACCCCATGCATAACATGGTGGGGTTGGGGATCACTTTCATCACCCACGAACAAACTTTCATTCCATACTCTTTCATATTATCAACAGGATACAACCACAATGAACTAGAGTATTAGACCCTCATTACTGGTCTTTAGTTGTCCCTCATGTTTGATGTCCCCAGTCTACACATGAAGGGTGACTATAGTCTAGTCATGAATAACATTTTGGTTGACTATATCATTAGGAATCAAGATCTTGCACACCTTATTGAACATAACTATAGTCTAATGGGCCAGTTACCTTCATAGCTAAAGGTGTATATTTGCCTCAAGATCTGATTGGTTGATACACCACCCTGGAATATTTTGTTTCATATTAGGAAAAGACTGACCAGGATAGCCAAGTCCTTTATTTAGAACAATGGAGGGTCGTAGCCCCTACCTATTCAGATGATGGAAACCTATAGGTAAACAAAATGATTGAAAAATACAATATGGTAGGACCATTAAATATTACATCAATAGAGTAAATGTATTGTTAGAAAATTCTATTTTCAAGTATCTATAACGTGTATTTCTCCATACATACATAGTTGTGAGTGAGAGAATTTGTTGGGGTGTAGTGCATTTTATGCTCTAGAGTTGACATGGCCTTGAGAAAACCCTCTATAAGGGTGGTTTGATAGAAGTATATTCTATTTCATCTATGTATATGAGTTCCATTAGGTTATTATTGAAGTTAACATTAGATCTTATGGAACCTGTCATGAAGGATTGGATCTCCCCCACCAGATAATGAGAATGGGAGAATTCTAGTGCATCATGATCCATGGATATATAGAGTTTTCCAAATGTTGTAATACATATCAAATCCTTGATCAATTTGTTCATAAACAACAAGATATTATGCACACCAACATGTACATGCGTCCCTTTGCAATATGGGGACATGATGTTGTGGGACCATATCCACCAGTGATAACATGATAGAGAACATTCTATTGATTGCAACTGATTTTTTTATCAAAATGGAAATAACTAGTCCCCCATAAAAGGGAATACATGGCCAATTATCAATTATCTATGTTCAAATATCATCAATCCACTTAAGGTACCTATATGTATAATCATAGACAATGTCACCAGCTTCTAGGTTTCGAGGATGAAGTACTTGTATAGAAAGTACAATATTCTTCCCAACCATACTTATCACTATGAAACAGTTTAAAATGATTAGAATGAGGTATTGAAGAAGAACATATCTAAAATTTTGAAAAAAAGATAGTGGTCCAGAACAACATGAGTTGGCCAGACAAGATCCCCAACACCCTTTGGACCTACTGGATAATGACACAGAATTCCACCCAGGTGACCCCATACACCATCAAATGAAGAACTGAGGAATTATTTCCTAGAAAAGCTCAGAAACATATCATCAAACTACTGTTTAAGATCATCATACTCTATTGATAATGGAATTAGTTGTTCCAGATGAGTTGGAATATCTAAATAAAATAGGCCACAAGCCCTGAAAAGAATAAAGTGGTATTAGAAAAGTATAGTTATTGAATTGAATTGAATTTTGATCTCTACTCCTTTTTAAAATGTGATATGGTACTCACTCTTAGTATGAAAATGATACCCAGTAAAAATCAACCAAATTTTGTATCCAAATTTTATGGACCGTACATTATCCATAAGGTCTATTACAATATAGTATACTCATTGATTACCATGGATGGAGAATGTATCAAACCTCCCACAAAACTCAGGCTCCTCAATAAGTACGTCACGTGAGGCTACCCAGTCCAGATAGTATGAACTTAAACTACTTTCAATTAGTCTGATCTTTAAGGCCACAAAATTGTAGAAACCATACTCCATGTTTTATGAAATTAATATGTAAATCTATCATCCTAATCTCACGATGTCAAAATGTGACCTTACACTACGAAAATTGGATTCATCATATGATATTTATGGGATGACCTAAACCTTTTACCTTGTATAAAATTGGGATGCCTCATACATTATGTGTTGTATGATCATAAATCAATACCTCGTATAAAACCAAGATTCCTGATAGGATGATCACAAACTAGTATCCTCATCACATGACAATAACCTATAGCCTTACCCTATTTCATGAACATATCATGACCTCATTAGAGAGGATTTACCCCATTAATGGTGTATTTCTCTTATTGGTAAGTATTCCAAAAGTATGTGTGGCATGATTCCCATTCCCATGGGATATGTATTGATGCCTACACATGCATTCTTTATAACCAACTAAAAATTTCCACTTATTTGGCCCTTTGGCACCACTAATAGACTAATAATTATGACCTTAAATTAGGTAATGTGTATTTAGAGATATTTTATGGTATATTGGATTAAATTACCTCCTTTCACGTTGGGTTTTAACTCTTTCATGACACAAAAATACCCTTTAAGCAGACACTTATTCCCATAGACCATGAATAATGACTTGCAACTGTATTCCATTATCCAAGACATACAAACAAAAACTAATTTCAACTATATTAAGGATTTAATTATGTGAAACAGAGAATTTTTGGCTCTTTTTGTACTGGGATTATCATTTTTACACCACTATACCATTGTCAAAAAACAAATATTCATAGACTAGGTATTATGACCTTAAATATTTAAAATTGATATGAACTCTACAACCAAAATTTCGGAGCCTCATTCAAAGATTTTTTTCCTTAAACAATGAGTCTCTTGCCTAACTTTTTCTCATTCAAATGGTTCCCTTCATCCCTATTTTTTTGAAAGACCTATTCTACCACCTCTCTCCAGAACTACATGTGGACTAATTACAATTTTCTGGTATATGTAGTGATGTGTAGGCCATATATATATGTCCATCCACAAATTCACCAAAAAAATATTTACCCATGATGATATAACATCAAAATTCTCTCATGGACCTCATCTTTAGGTATAATCCCCATTCAAATTACTTGACCCATTACTGGGTTACGATACCCATATTCCCCTACATGAGGAAAAAATAATGGGCTTCACATGGTGTAAGCCCCACTAACATCTTCATCACACAACATTATACTATATCCTTACCCTGTTTAAAATTAGGATTCCCTATACGATGAGTATGGGATGAACAAAAAACCTAACCATGTAAAAAATAGGTGTGCCTCATGGGAGATGTGTGGGGTGACCAAAAAACATCACCCCTTACAAAAACAGGGTTCATAATATTATGAGCTTACATGATATCATCTCTATAGTGGACCTCAAACTTTGAACATTGGTCTCCTACCACATCATTTCCCAAAAAAATGTGTGCCTTGATTACCATTATCATGGATAACATAGTAACACCTAGATATCTCATATTAGGCCATGTATATCCATCAACTCATTTTAGAGTCTTTCCTCCTAGGACAATATTGATTCTTTCCAACTGGTATGGTAATCTAGTGTTGGGACCAAGTTGGATGGACAATGAAGTTTGAAGAGTTGGAATTTGTAGAGTGTTGTCTTTTGTTGTCAAAGAAAATAAATCAATTCGATTTGTAAAGGACATAAAATCAGACGATGCTTTGCTGACTTGTTTTTCACAAATATCATAAGTTAGGAGAACTTGTGATGCAAGCATTATAATGGAAAGGGGGAGAAATGATGATGCCAATTATATACAGTTTTTATTACAAGAAATGATGCTTCTAGAAGATGAGATGTTTTAGTACTTCCCATTGTAACTCTAACGATGCTAGATCTGGACTTTCAAAAGATAAATATCATGATTGTGGAATTTGTGATAAAATAAGAAGAATGGTTACGGGAAGCAGTGAAGAGAGAAAATGACAATGAAATGGACAATCTCGGGGTGGTAGAAAAGCACTGTTTAAGGTGGCGCCGTTTTCCAGTGTTTGCAAAATTTTATGGCCTGAAAATCGGGAGATGAAGCTGTGTTTTTGGAAATGGATGGAGCGTGAAAGATTGAAGATGGTTTAGATTTTTGTATGCAAGGCATGATTTAAGGTCAGAACTTCGAAAAATGACAAAGGCATGGAGTGCGCAAAAATTTAGGCTAGTTGCGTGCAAAAATAATGTGGTGCACGTAATATATGAGGGTTGCACGAAATATTTTCGGGAGGCATGAAATTTCAGTAGCATGCACGAAAAAATGAAGGTCGTGCGAAATAGTTGTGGGATGCACAAAAAATCAGCGGGATGCATGAAAAGTAGAGTGGTGTGTGAAATAGAGGAATGAAGTTTTCTCGCCAAAGGTGTTTTGAGATCAGAAGTTCGAAAATTAGCAAAGGCCTGAGGTGTGCGAAATATTAGAGCATTGCGCGAAATGTAATGTTGCGTGAAATATTTTTTACCCGCATGAAGATGGATTTACACGCGGATTAGTGGTTTTCACGCCAGGTAAAAAATGCCTATAAAGATGTGGTTAACCCTTCTTAGTTGTTAATGCTCGACACATAGATGAAATCTTGAGCTCTAGCGCGCGTAAATTATACGCTAAGTGAGTTCCACGAAAAGAAAGAAGTTTGCACGAAAAGAGGACAACTGCATGAAAAGAAAAAAAGTTGTGCGAAAAAGTTTTTCGTGCCATAAAGTAATTTTTACGCACAAGACATTTGAATTGCACTCAAGGTATCATAAAGGCTGTGTGAAAAATTTGAGGTCTGCGCACATATTCAGTTGTGCGTATGGGAGTTCATACCAGCTTCTGGGTAGGAAAGTGAAGGTTTGTACTTCAGAGAATATATCTATTCAATTGTAACGAAGCACTGATATACTGTAATTCCCATTTGTCCTAAAAGGGTGCACACGCACTTGCAGATTGTTTTCCAAGTGCTACACAAGTGTAAGGGTATATCCTACTCGTTGTATTCCACATCAAAGGATTTTTTTCTAGTGGATTGTGTGGTACTGAATTATATCCGTACCATACCAAGGACGTAGCTACTCTTGTTGAGTAGTGAACCTTGTAAATCTTCTTTTTTATGTGGTTGTGTGTGTTTAGCATAGAAGAAAATCATTATCAGGAGGTGAAGGTTGTTTCAATTTGAAAGAAACATAAAAAGAAAAATATATCACTGATTCACCCCTCCCTCTCTCAGTGATACTGGGATCATGACTGGGAACTTCATCAAGCATGCTCAATCATGTTGTGGAATGGTCCCCATGGCACTTAATATCCCATACAAAGCGTTCCCTATTTTCCCTTCCACACATGGTGACTTCTCAAATTTAGATATTCATCATCCTCCCAATCTAAATGGGCTGCCTAGCAACAAATGTCCAATGCCACACTGGCTCACCAACCATCATTGGATGAATCCATAAAGGATATTTGGTCAAAAATAGAGAATCTCTTGTTTCAAAATCAGTCAATGGTTGATCCTTCATTTGTTCACATAATTATAAACTAATGAGGCTATAAAATATTAGTTACAAACAAAATCAATAGTTATTACCTTCTAATATATATTCCAATTTTTTCAATGTATATTTCCAAAGTTGTAATCTCTATAAAGGATATTTTAGTCACTTTATCCACTCATTATGTTCCTTACTACTAGAAATAGGTAACTCCTTTGACCTTGTTTCTTGTACCGTGCATGGATCACATGGTCTTAGGAGTTGGGAGGAAGTCCTCTCTAATCAAGGATGAAGTACATCAGTGAACCATTGATCTGAAATCTATAACCATAAAATAATATCCCATGGTCCATGAATCATGACCTTTAAATGTGTGAAAATTTTCACACATGTTCTTTCTAGAAATAAATCCCCAATGGTCGAATCATAATAAAATTAAAATATTTTTACCTTGTCAGAAATTAATGACCTTAAAATAGGTTCCCATGTCCAAGAATCATGACATTAAAATGTGGGCATGTCTCCCCAGTAATGTATTATGTTGTGTCAAGAAGTATGACCATAAACTATGTGTGACTCACCCTAGATTATTTTATTGGTGTTGGTTGATTTATACATCATATTCCTCCTGGGTCCCACTATTGAGTACACCCATTTTTCTATACTCTTAAACACTAACCACTTTGGATGGGAAGGTTTTTCTTACATCGGTTCACATGACCCAATCACACGACGTTTAACTATGTGATATATTTTCTACACCATATTATGTTAAAATTCATGTCTCTCCTCCTAATGGATCAATTTTAAACTGAATTGAATATTAAGCCCTTGTCTAAGAATCCCTCTCTTCCAGTGGCTATCACCTACCACATCATTCATGCTCTTCGACCATCTCTAATAATCCATAATGATGATCCCTATAAAAGATTATGTTTATCTTTTTTTTATACCGATAAGCCTACCCAATTTTCTCAAATATGTGGTGGCATAATTCTAAGAAGATTCAAATCCTATAAAACATTAACACCCTTCATCTCCAAACATTACATGTCCCTTTAATTGGATCCCCATCCTTCCCAAAATCCAAATGGCCCCCCTAGATGGCATGGTCCCTTAGAACACTGGATAACCTATTATCTTAGGAACACACCCCAGATGAATTTGGAAGAAATTTTGAGATATGACCCATGTTTTAAAAAACTTTTATGGTTGACCCGCATTTTTTTTCTCCATCCCTATTAAAAATTTAATGGATTATTTGTTTCAAACATGTTTAGTAGTTATTATCTAACATCAATCAACTCCCATTATGTTACAAATATTTCAAATCTCAAATCCTTCTCATCATTCCCATTTTATCCCGTAGAAGTAATTTCCCACAACGTTATCTCATTATTTCCCAAGAACATGTTACGAAAGAAATTAATCTATTAAAAGAACCCCATTCTCCATACCTATCCTTTCTCAGTCAGGACTTGTCAAGTGGTTGATAGAAAAGTCCCATATTGGAGTATTCTCCCATGTCTCAATAATATTATATAAATGACCAACCATATATTATTCTATTTGTTTCCTCCATGATCAAGACTCACGTGAGTGTTGTGATTAATGTTTGGATTCCTTGTTAATGTTTTGAGATATAAAGTTAAAATAAAAAACATCAAAGCATGTTAGAAGATAAAAAATTCAAATATTTGTGTGGTTTATCCATACATTGGATACTCTCTTATATTGAGGGATACACCAAAATTACCCTAAGGATTAGCCCTAGTGATTTATTGGTTGAGTTTTGATAACCTCTATTGAGTAGCCTCCATAATTTGTTGACACTATTCTAGATCAGCTTCCTATTTCTCTGCGATATTTCAGACTTCATTAGCCTTGATCTACACATGCTTATTCTGGGTTCAACACCCATTCACCAAGGTTTCTAACTCAATTGACTTAGCCTCAGATGCTTCCAAATGGGACCACATATTCCCAATGATTCCAGTTTGAGTGGTAATGATAACCATAAGATATTGAACCAGACCATATAAACAAGTTATCTATTATTTAGCAGCCTAAAGCACCTTGGAGCCATTAATGTTGTGTTTGTACTAGGAAATATCTTTCACCTAGAACTTGACATAAACCCACTAAAGACTAATTTCTTGAGATGGTGTGTTGAGGCTACTAGAGTCCTACCCACTTGTCTTTCGGCTGTCTGTCCAATGACGGAGAGGCCCTACCACGTTTAGAAGGTCATCTATCTGGGGCATGGGAGGTGAATTCCACACATACCTATATACTTTACAATGAATGAATCTGTTCTCCTCATCCCCATCCAATATAGAATCCATAATTTCATTGGGTAGTGTAGACTTATATAGAAGAAATACCTCAAAGAAATTGGTTTCTATATAGTCTACAAGCATTACCTTGGGTGGGATGAAATATATTTCTAGGGGAAATAGATCCTTTTCATCCCCCTCATCCACCACCGGAACCAAATATTCCCCATACGGAACCTCTGAGGTAGATGCAATAGTCCTAACCCTCTTAGATTCCCCCATCAGTCGAACAAACTTGGACTGAGTTCCAGAACCGTCCAAAGATGGAACTTCAAGTGAAGCCACATCAATCATAGCCACTCAATTACCTCAATTACTAGCTTGAGTATCACCTCCTTCATTGAGGATTTGGCTGTAAATGCCGCCTCTGGTGGTTTCTTTCTGAATTTATAATCTATCAAAACCCCCTACGATATCCCAAAAGTGGGCACCATATCTACCCCCACCATCGAGGGAATAGTCTTGATGGTTCCTTCTGGTGGTACCTCAATGGTTTTACCTACCTCCACAGCCTCCATGACCATTTCTAAAAAAATATCAGCACTCACTACCCCTTCCTAGACATTTTGTGCCATAGACTCAGATGTCTATGATATTAGTTGAGCATCAAATACAATTTGATCTTCCCTATAAATAATTGTTAGTAAAATGGAAAAAATTAAAATCAGGGGTGGAAAAGGTGAGAAGGGGAAATGGATTATAAAGATGGTATATCTCATTGAGGATATCAGAATAGTTTATGGGAAACCACCATGAAGAGAACATTCCGCCGTCATTAATTTCCTTATTCATAGGGTCTTCTACATCCGAAAATTGGTCTCTCATGGACACAACATATATGGTAGGACCCATGATTTTCCATTTTAGGTTCGAGGCCTCCTCAGCCTCTATAGAGGGTTTATCAGGACCCCCCACGCTCGCAACTCCCATCACATGTACAAGAAATGTAACATATCAAACCATGAATTTTTATAATTTCCAAAGAATATCAGAAAATGATATTTACCTGGTCTATGATAGGGACCCCTTCCACAAGATACCCAAAATTGGATTCAATAAATGAGTAATCATCTGAATCGTCCTGATGAAGTGTAGGCGTAGATAATTCTTCTGATAGTAGACTTGTGAGAGATTTAATTCTTAGTAGAACCTTCCCTAGGCGGATCATTGAATTCACAATTCAATTAAATGGGGAAAAATACTACATCTATCTTATATATTGCACCCCCTTATCCTAGGGAATATAGAAATTTTCCCTATAATAATCTATCACAGTTATGATTATCCCATATCGATTAAGATGATGCCACATCCCATAGAGGAAATGGATTTGTATTAATAACCACAATATCTCCATAAAATCATAAAAAACTATATCACTAGGGATATCCGAGAATCACAGATTCTTTCTAGTACAATGGAAGAACACCCACTGGACTACCCCTAATAAATCGTCTTCGTCCTAGGATATCATTCAGAGGAGAATTGATCCTATTGACTCTCCCTTACCTATGAACTCCACCTATGATGGGACAGTAAGTGATGGATCTATAGTTGACACATCTGTACACACAGGGATGACCCTACCTCCATCACATGGTCAAACCACTAATCGTCCTTTAAACCACTGTCGTGGGAAATCTCCTTTTATCTTGAGTAGTTCAGTTCGTCAACATTTTCCCATGATATCCACTATACCAATATTTACATTATTAATGGGAGAGTCTATAAGAGGATGTATGTGATAGAATGTAATTATTACCTTTTTTTATTGTGATTTATAAACATATACCATATCTATCAAATGACTAAAATTTGGAACTCCTAACACTCATGTTTTAACACCTTTTGGATTATCCAGGGCTTGTAATAGAACTACATCACAAACCGGTGTGGGGATTACCACTCATAGATCACCATGAAGTCGAACCTCATCACTCTTACACTACCTCAAAAGGCTAAGAGATATTACCACTTCTCAATGTCCCTCATTCCATTGCCAGTCCCCACCCCCCAGGGGAAGGTGAGTGAGTTAAAAATGAAGTGGAATTCTAAGACAATATTCCCCATAACACCCACCATTCTTGAGTTGGGAGGGAAAATCCTGATGATGTTGAAAATTCATGGAGGCATATTCATGGATGAAAATTCATTCTACAAGGATAGATGGTGTTTGGGTAATCATAACCCCCCATGTATGTAGTTAACTATACATATAGAAAGATGAGGGGGCCAAACACATGGATTGGACTTTTCCATTGACTGATGTGCTAGAGAAGCTTTTACATATTCACCAATACTAGGATATGTAGTTGGGGCTTGGCTTAGTGGTAAGAAACCTGTAATCCTATATGAAAAATGGGGGTTCAAAACCCATGGGATGATGGTTAGTGTAGCAGTACTGTAGCAGTACTGTAGAATCGATGGTAATGTTGATCGGCGGGTACTGTTGCGGCAGTAGGATACTAGAGAGGCAGCAGGGTACTATAACAGCGGCATGCATTGTAATAGCCAGATTACTATTCACAGAATGGGCCTTTGGCCATGAATTTGGGCCTACGGGATATGTAATGGGCTAGAATCCCACAGGTCCTTCGGGCTAAGTAATGGGTCTCCCTCTACCCTGTTAAAAGAGGTCTTTTCTTTGCTATAATAATAAAATGATGCTTTAGCCTCAACCTTTAATAAAAAACCAATAGTAGGATACCAAGAATAATTTTCCACCCCATCATGGATATTGATGCAAAGTTGAAGGTTCTTTGTCACACCCCATGTTTTGATCCATCATTAGGAGAACCCACCCATATATCAGTGTAGTGATGAACCCTGCCATTATGAACAATAGAGCATTATCCTTCACACTCTTTCCAGGCAGCTTCCACTAGATTTCAACTAGAATCAACGAGTGGGAGTGCTCATTTCCCCACTATAATGCCCCTTGGAATTGAGGAGGCCTCTTAGGTATCCATTCTGTTGGTTCATTCAAGATATAGATGATCCATTTCCAAATTGGGATGTTCTTCATCCCCAAATTATATTTGATGGTCACCTATACCAAAATTAGTAATGCCCTATCCATGGTTGGTAGTAATTACTTCTCCTCCCAAAACATCTATGTGGGGATGGATTTATCATAAATGTATATTTGAATAGGGATCCTAGAAACATGGTAAAGATCCAATAATAAAATGATACCCAAACCATAGTACAGATGGAAAGTTGTCACTAAGAAACCACATTCTCATCATCTCTAACATGATGTTTGGGTGTTAGTATACATGGAACCACAAGTCTCATGTATCCTCATAAATCCTACCCAGCATTAGCTCTACCTCAAAATCATGACATGATTGATATTATCATTATAACTAGGCCAACTTATCATTGATGTTTCCACTATTTCACCCCATGAGAGGGTCCCCAAAACTAGCCTTGAGAATTGCCTTGTGCTGAATAGGGGATGCCTCTATCTCCAAATTCTCTCCCTTGATTTTTTTAGGTGTTTCTAGATAGTGTGGTCAAGGAGAGGAAAATGATCCTTTGGGATGTGTGCTCCAGAATCCATGCTCCACTTGTATATTTAATTTCATCTCATGAACTAGTATATAGGCTCATATCATCCCTCAATAGGGATAAACACACTACCCCTCAGCCCAAATCTATATAGTGGTAGCCTCTTGCATTGAAAATTTTATTGATAAGCATCTATTAGATGTTCGGTGTGGGTTACATATTTTTATGAACTCAAAAAACTCTCCAATATCATTAGGTTATCGATGATCACCTCCCAATAGGTCTTGGTAGCACCAACACTCTCACACACCACTGTTAACACATTGAATATTTTTATAACTTGTCCTCCATGGATGTTTTTTGAATTTTCAAACATAAAGTCATGTTTTTAGTTGTGTGTCCATAGAGGTCTGTTCACGAATGTATCCTAATTGAATTTTGTTTATGAAAGATGGTTTTTGGAATGATTTTGGTTTCTGATATGTTAGTATCAAAATCAAAAAACACCAGAAAATTAATTGACATTCATGAAAAGAGAAAAACAAGACTATCGTTTTTGAAAATATTGTAACCCACACCCCTATTTATAGATGTATGGAAGAAAGATTTTTTGTATGGACCTTCATGAAGGGTATTATAGAAATAACAAATTTTCATAGTTTTACCTCAAAATTAGACATTCCATTCCCCCTAAGTTCTAATTCTGATTGGAGAATTTTTTAAAATCAAAATACGTGGGTAATAGTACTGGTTGAGGACGGTATGACCGGTTCTTAAAAAAATCAAGAAAAATGTCGAAAAATACACATAAGGGACTAAATATAATATGGTATCGACCTTCATGATCAATAATAGTTCATAAAAGTCCCATCCATGTGATGTATGGATGGTAATATTTTCACATCATGGGTTTGATTTTCATATCCCTATCTGTTTTTGAAGCTTGTCTAGTTTGGTGAAGGGCTCCAAATTTCACGAAGCATGCACTATAGCATTATTAGGGACATTTTATACCCCCAATATCTATCTTTTACAAGGAAGATCCCATAATGATTTTTAGAAACAATCTTAGTTTGTGATACTCTTACGATTCTCCAGTGAATGAGAAGAAAGATCTCCCAAGGTTTCCACATTTCACAAAATAGCCTCCCCTGGGTATTTTAGAACCACAACCAATATTTGGGATTCCTTTCATAATGTTTTATGGAAATCCCAAAATAGTAAATTTCTTTGAGGCTCTTATGGTTTCACAAGACTTCATCATTTCATGAAACTAACCCCATGAGAAATAGGACTTTTCACTACAGAAGGGTCACCCTATTATCTAAAAAACACTATTTTGGAAGACCAATGATCAACTTGAAACATCCCAAAAGCCAAAAAAATAAATAAACCCCATTCCAAGACACTAAATGGTTCCTCCTTTCAACTGGCCCTCTTTCACAAAACATGAGTTCCTAGATCCCGTGTAATCATCTAGGAGTTGTTCAACTACACCTAGGATGTTTGTGAGACTGGTTCCTCATTCCCTTATGTCCTCCATATTTTATTCATGTGTTTCCTAGTCCTTAATCATACCAAATTCTCTAAATCATAATTAATGAAATTATTGTTTATCTTAATCATAGGTACCTTTACATTAGGCCTCTATATTTACAAACCTCTATAGTAGTTCGAACACCATGTGCAATAAAGAGTATCACAATTGGTGGTAATGTAATACCTATATGTGGAATCATCATGGTAAACCATCATCCTATCTCAATACGGATTCATTAGGATAAATCTATCCCAGCATTGACATGGTCTCCCTTGAGGAGTAATCCCCACCATGTCTGAGCTGCAGGGTATATAACTTACTATCTCCACTTCATAATTGTAAGTTGATAAACTACATGAAAAAATCCTCAGGACATGATATAAACTAGTATCCTTAACCTATATGATGAACATAATATGTCGCATGTATGATCATCATTGGATTAAACCATCTCTCCTAACATGGGATGAAACATTGTTCCTCAGAAGCTTTCTAGTGTAAACCCCAATCAATCCTTCCTCAACATGGGATGAGACACCCACAATTGTTAGCTTCCACATGTAAGACCCATACGGTCCTACCTACATACAGTTTGAAACCCCCAAAACTCTTATATATAATGTGTAAGGCCCATATTCTCTATAAAGACTTATCCTCTTACTTAAGGATGCTTTTACACATAAAACCCCACACTTTTCCTCCATGATTCTCCCTTCACAAAACAAGGATCCTTACCAGATGACATTAAACTACATGGACCGACCACATTACATGACCTTAAAATCTAACATCAAACTAGGTGTGTTTTGTTCTATGTCACTTAAATAGGGTAAGTTAGATGCCTCCCTGGGTCTCAATATGGAAAACCAAATATAAGTGTGAATTCTTTCCCAATGGGGACACACATAATGACTCAATCTATCTAAATACGATGTTCATATCCCTCTCGAAAATATTCTATGCTTGTGATCTAATAAATCTTAATAATATATCTATCCCCATAAGATATTGATCCTATTCGCACCGTATACATGTAATATGTTAAACATGAAAATAACCTATCACCATAATAAATTAACATTATGTCTATCTTGATCAATTATTCCTACCTCATGTCATTAAAATGGGATACCTGAGTTAAAAATCATCAAAATACTTACACCCTTGGTAGAATTTACCTTACAATCCAGATGAGGTGTCTTAGGATCCATTCCTATGATTCTTCATAAGTTAGATTACCCCTAAAAGAGGATGAGCTTATAGGTGTCCAATATACCCTATGTACAAACAAGCCCAGAAGTGCCCAATGTCAGTAGTCACCCCGACTGAAGGTTGCTAATTTGGTGGGATAAAAGTAGTAAAATTAATCACCATTAAATTACAGATGAAACATGGAATGAGTTCCTAAAACATGGAATAAATACATGAGGGAGACCCAAGCTAGGCACAAATCTCCAAGATGGAATCCATGGATGGAAGAACTAATATCCCATCATTCTGTTTTAATCACGGAGCCAACATCACCAATAAATTTGATGAAGTCCAACAACATTTTTAATGTTAGAATGTGAGAAAAAAATTGAGATTCAAGAGCTTAGTAAAAGCATAAAATGATATAGGGAAAACCACCTAATCTATCCTTAGTGATTTAGGGAAACAAGCTCCCATTTACAATCATATCTCCTCAGAAGGGTCATTTCAGTTATGTTTTGTAAGAATTTTAAAAAAAATTAACATTTAAATTTCTCATTGTCCACCTTATCCATTAGGAAATTATATTTCATATCATTGTATTTTGATCTTGATTTTTTCACTGAAGTATTGTATTGATTTATTTCACATTATTTTTCCTAGCCAAAAGCATCTAGGAGCCTAACTATAATATACATGTATTAAAATTAATTATTTATGAAAATAATTATTATAGATAAATATTATGTATTGTATGGGTTTATATGGATCTTTTGATACTCAATAAATGTAGAAAAAATAACTTGAAAACCCAACTGAATGAAATATCATTATTGAAACCAAAATCTTGTTTAATAAAGAAGAAAAATCTATTAACAAGAATTTATGAGTTTATTCCACAATATTCATCCATATATGAATATTATAAATCACATAGATGGTATATAAGGGCTCCATTATCTGTGTTTTATACATGGGATAATGAAAAATCACCCATCACATGCTAATGATATGCATGAAGCTTTATTTTTCACGCTTTCATTGAGACCATTCATGCACATCATGCATGCCGGCTTCTATTTCCACACATTCCCTCTTTCCAAAGGATGTTTTATTTCCTCACATTCATTGGGGATGTATAATCCTTGATCAAAATGAGATGATGGGAATTTGGTTCCTCCATCCATGTATTCCACTTTGGTGATCGTTTCTCAATCATGGTCTACTTAATAGATTAATTCAGGTTCAAGGAAATCATTCTCAGTTCCATAACTATGTGTATATTAGTTTATTACACTAATTTTGTCTTGACAGTTATGAAACCTTCAGCCATGAGGGTAGTAACTTTGGGAATCTTGGGGAATGTCTAGACATTATGAAAATTAGTCGCCTATATTCTTCCTCTAGGGAGAGAATCTCATAAGATTAATATTTTTCATGGATATGAAGAAATATCATGGTAATAATGACGTAATTCATACAAGGGGGATAAGTATTTGATGGAATTTTACCTCATTCATCCCCCATTTATCATGGGGTATATTTTTATTATGGGTGGGATCACAGGTTCTAGGTATTGTGGAGGCGGATCTTTATATCTAGTTGAGAAGGATTGGGTCCAAGAATTATGTATTAATGAGATGGAACTACTGATTAGGATGCACCATGGTAGTAGATAAGGAAGGTGTTTCCCAAGGAGTTACAATGTCACACATGGGTTTACCATTACATCAGAATTACCGATGTTGGTGGAAAATAGTTGTGGATTAGGATTCTACATGGAGGTGGATCCATGAGTTATGTCTCTACGAGGGATTATATCAGAAATGTATAGTTAACCAATATATTGTAATGCCCCATGGAGGAGGATCCGTAGTAGTGGATTAAAACACCCCATGGAGGAGCATTCGGGAGGTGTGTCCTTTGGAGGGAATATGTCACAACTGAGTATTTTCCAATGTCATTATTGGATCTCAGAGAGGTATCATACATTCCCAAATTGTGGATAAGGACCAAAACATGCATAGTTTGATTCTACAATCTATTATTGTGTTATAGGATTCATACACGAGGCCTAGAATCATGATATAAACACACTTGTGTCCTGAATATAGCTTCAATGAGGATTGGAAGTGTACCTACACAAAGAAGCTAACTGGAAATATAGGCTTGATATATGTGTTGTGGGAGGGTGGCATCCCATATTGATGACACATGGAGAATCCAGTGCTCATCACATAGGGAAAGAATAGTTTTACATTATGCACTAAGGATGTAGTTTTGCAGTTTAAAATCATACGGCAAGCATACTAATCGAGTAGGTTTTACGTCATACAGATCATAAATGGGATGAATCTCTCCCCACACCTAAGTCTTACATGACCCCCACTCAATGTAAATTTCACAAAACATTTTGTTGGAACATTCATGGAGGAGTGGTGAATTAGGAGTCCAATGTTAGGGTCCCCATTCTTATAAAAAATGGTTTATGGTACTTATTCATTGATGAAATTGGTGTTCCAGAGGCTTGGTCATCACGTGGTGTGATGTAGGAAGACCTGATAATTGGTGGAATTGATCATGTGTGTAATTTTAGTTTAGTTGAAATAGTCTTGGATTGGTATGTTGGCAGTTAGCACTTAATCTTCGTGAAAGGGTGTTAGTAGAATGAATGAATCATGGACAATAAAAGGGGATGTTCTTTGATAAAATTGGAGGTTCATGAAAGGGGTATCATAAATCATGGGGTCCTCATGGAGGTTAGGATCTTATAAATGGATTTTTCTTGGTAAAATAGGGTGACCAAATCTCTGATTGATGTCTTGGTTCCCGTAGGTTTGGCATTGCGATGTTGATATTCCACATGAAAGCCCATATTACAAAAACGTATTTCTTCTTGCTTAAAGAGAAACAATTATGATAAAATCTGTATCCACTTTATGTAGAGGATATAAATATCATTATGGAGGTGTTTTTGTAACTATTGGATACTTTTTGTTATCCAAGTTCACTTTCTTCCATGAAACTCATGTGGTTCACAAAAAGGGAGAGATTTTCTAATGTCAAAAGGTTTTCATCCCCTTAAATGTCAGACATAAGGATTGAATTTATAGAAATGGGGTTTTAGGATGGTTGGAGGCCATTGAAAAGTATTATGAGATTGAAAAATGATTGGGATCTCTGAATCCAAATGTCATTGTGCAGAGGTTACCATCAGGGCTACGAGACACTCAATAATGTGGCACAAATATTACAATTAGGGCTCTACATTGGAACAATGTGATGTGAAAATTGGAATTGACATATTTCTGAGATCACATTCAGGTATCCACCTATCTGGGGCCTCCACGAGCTTCACCCACTCATGATGGTGGGGATATTTGTGAAACAGACCACTTAGAGGTGTTTAGTTTTGTTTTGGATTGAATTCACCCCAAAATGGACATTCCATCCATGAATATTCCCATGAAACATTTATTTGAATGAGAAAAATTCTACCTTTTATAAAGATAAATGATAAGAAAATGAGGTTAATATTCTAAGCGAGAATTTTTGAAAATTGGAAATCGATTCCCGTTTGTGAATCTCATTCACAGGGTTCGTTCGCAATTCCCACTTCTGGAAGACCATCGCAGACCCCCTGAGGGGCCGTATGCCAATAAATATTATATTGACCACATTTAATTACCATAAGATAGTCATAAAAATAAAATATAGTTATTTATTTTTTGGAATCATACACCCTTCGTGTGTTCTCTACGATTTCGATCCTCACTGCACATGAAGCTCTGCATCTCAATGACGTTGCATCATGAACCATTCTACACAAACCAAATAATCATGAAATGAACTCCATGAACATGACCTTTTCAAATGAAACTCCATAAATAGAGCTTCATGAAATAGACCTAGAAAAGCTCTTATGTTCTGAATGAAATTGAAACTCAAGGATCCAATGGTTTTTCCCCTCAATAGAAGGAAATGTCTAGGAAAATCATGATTGGGGGTAGCATGAAAAGTGATTCAGACCAAGACTATCTCATTGAACTTATAATATATTATTAAAGGGAGTACCTACTATGCAATAGTCTTCTAATAAATGGATTTGGGTTAATATAATTTAATTATCTTTATGGGGAGTAGAGACGAACCTTCCTATAGGTTCAGAAGCACATCGAGATAGTATTATTGGCGTAAGCATATGTGGGGCCACATATAGAACAACCTTGAACCAATCATATAATTCACTCTCTAGAAAAACATCAATGATATTTATAGGGAGAATATTAAGGAAGATACATCCCCAGGGTAGTACAATACTTTTCAGAAGGTGGGTTTGGGGTATCCAAATAAATTATGGACTAAAAATTGGGATGTGGTCTAGGGATGAAACCTTACCAATGAATGAGACTACACTTACATTTATTATGAATTATTTTAGGAATTTTAGGATGTGATGAAGTGATTAGGGGTCTATGAGGGGCCACTGGCCTCACAATTCAATGTTAATATCCACCAAGAATCATTCAATATCATCTAAGATGGTTGTCAATAGTGACCCAATATTCCCATATTCTCCATTAGGTGGTCAAAATCAGAATATTGGAACATCAAAAAATTTATTGAATACCAATTAAATGGATTATGTATGAAATGTTCCTCCCACGAAGAATGTGTGGGGGTAGTAGGAGAAGCCACTAGCCCTAGTGAAGGCACCACTGGACTTGGCGCAAGGAACCTGTGAGCATGATCTAGGGATAAAGGACATAACATTAATGTAGTAGATTATGTATTTATATAACAAACTAATAGAGGTTCTACTCAAGGGTCGTTCTAACTGTAAATATACTCGGGATCCTTCACACATTTCCTTGAGAAAACCATTATGGAAATGATCACTCATAATAGTGGATCATGGAGGTGATCCAATGACCATTGTGGGTATACAACAAAAATATTGAAGCTCTAGTGGTCAGGAAGGAGGGATTAATTGTCACAATGATCTACATCTAGATGATCCCAATGATCAATGAAAATATTAGGGAGTGGTCTAGAACATTCATTATGACCACCATGTTGGAAATATGGTAGCAGATCAATTTGTTTTTCCCAGTATTGGAAAATATATTTAACATGATCTTCCAGATAAGAGAAGGGAGTATTTTATTTCTTCTGTATGGTCCCCTCCATTTCTAGAAAAACTAGGTTGCTTCACATATGAGGGGATATAAATACTAAAACCATATCTCTCCTCCTATCATGAATTTTGGGCCCATGATTATGAACATCACTAGGAGTCTCCCACTCAATATGTGCATGGTAGACATGCTGGAATATTTTGGGCTACTAGAAAAATTTATGGTCTCACCATTACCAAATATTATAGGGATGGTTAACATTGATGGTATATGAAACATTGAGTATCAGTCCTACATCCTAGCCTTCCAATTTGGGGTACTGGTGGTGATGATTGACAGTGAGGGGATATGTGATCCATACAACCCGCATTAGTTTGAAACAATGTATAGATTCCTCTAGGGTATGTCCCTAAATGTGCACATGAAGATGAGCCATGAGTTTCATCATTTTTATCCTAAGTTATATTTTTAACAAGTTCATATGTGAGGAAGGGAATGTTTGGAATTAGTTTACACCTCATATTTTATTTTATATTCTTATTCATGAATATTCTCTGAGATAGGAGAGTTCATATCTTATAGAGATGATGAGGCATGAGACCACCTGAGTTAATAGAGAGGTCCCACAACCATAGGGTAAGGTTAATGCGGTAGCCAAATAAGGCTATGGAGGTTGATCTAGCCCATTGGCTAGGGAAACAATAGTGGTGATAGTAGTTCCTGGCCTAAAAAAAGAAGAGACTGGAGGGTGAGGAGAACTAGAATTATATTTATCTCTCATTGAATAGGAGTCATGGAAGGAAGGCGATTTGTATGGGGAAATCTTGTGGGTGAATGTAGAAATTCAATGTAAGTGACCACATTTCCCATAAATTCCTAGTGAAAATTTCTTTCCAAATTATTAGGAGAGTTGGGGACTCCACAATAAGATCACCATCTCATTGGGCGGTGCGGTTGTCTCACATCACTGATAAGACATACCTCGCTAAGATTTCTCATGAAATGTTCGGCTTCCACATCCCCCATGATGATTCATTTCAATACAAGGTAGAGATGGAGGATGTAGTCAACTATTTTGGTACCATGTTCCACTTGAAAAACATGGTAAAGCTGATGTTGGGAAGGAAATACCCTCTAGTCATGTATTTTAATCAGATGTTTATTGGTGTGTATTGAGGTGAACGATCAATAGATTCCTAGTTTGTTGGTTACTATCGGGAGTTAGATCAACTTGGACACCCTACCACCAATTATGCAAACCTTTTGATCATTATATTCTTTTTGATATCACCCATCCCTTCAACTTGTTTCCTAATTCCTTCCATTGCAGGAGCAAGAATCACCAGTAACTGAAGAGGGGGTGGTATATGACGAGCTTATAAATAGATAAAGGGAACCTCAACCTTTGAAGGGGACAGTGTGGGGACCCTCCTTGATGTTGCAATCATGGGTGACCAACAATAGGATGAAGCAGTTCCTGTAACTAAAGAAACATCCATTGAGAGAATTCCCATTCTTGGGGATTACCCATGAACATGTATGAACTCCTCACAATGATATACTATTTAAATAATAACGTTTTCTATTTTCACCTATATCACTTCAACTTTGACCATTCAAATTATTTTGAATCATTTTGAATGGCCATTCAAGTGGTTTTTGGGGCTCGACTACCCATGTAATTTTTCCATTAATGGTACCCAGGGTAGAGTTGGTGATGGTGGGTGTAACTCTTCCAATAAAATTGGAAATGGAAGATATTGTGGTTTTTTCCAACCAAAATGTTTCCATTAGAAGGGACTGTTGAGACATTGTTCTCAATAGTGGGGGATGAGATGGCTCCTACAACGGGTATGGATAAAAGAGATATTGTGGTGGATACTATCAATGATATGCCCCTAGAGGTGGTTGTTGGAGTTTAAGTCATGATAGAGGATGTGAAAATTGTTTCAAAAGATAAGGTTACTAGGGAGTAGATGTCTGATGTTCATACCCCATAATTTTGAACGGTGCAGGTTGCGAGGCCAATGCTAAGGTCACACCACCAATATAGGTAGTTGTAGAGTTTTGAATGGTTTTTCCCACCTTTGAGGATCTATAGGGGTAGTAGAGGCTTCTTATATAAGGGGAGGGGTGATGAGGATATGTTCTAATTAATATTATTCAATCCACTCATTACTAAGGACTTGAACATAGAAAATCATACCACTAATGTGTATATGGTCTTCCCTCCATAAAAACCTACTCCACCATATGGTATCTAGGATTCTTTCTTTGATATCACTCAGGGGAAATGGTTCTCTTGTTTCATGGAATAAAGGTATGTACTAAACATCATAACTGGTACCCAGATAGTTGACCTTCCAAGATGATTGAGATTTCTTCACCACTGTCTAGTCATCATGGGAACAAATGGGGTGGACTGTTCCAATATTTAGGCATGGGAAAAAACTTCCTTATCGAGTGGGTTCATGCTAGATAGAAGGTACTCAACATTTCCTATATGAAACACAAGTTTGAGTGCTCAAAGGCTCATAAATTACTAAGGGGGGGGGACTACCTACCTATATGGGATGTAACAGGAGCATATAGTGGTTTTCACCTCTCAATATTATTTTTTCCAAAATTTTAATGGACATTTGCTGATGACCAAAGATGAGGTGGTAGAGGTGGAATCTATAGAGGATGAATGTTGGTCTATATAGAACCATATGTGGAGCAGGGTAGAATAAGTGAAAACCAATACCTTTGAAGTGAAAGGATACTCTATGGAGAACCTGCAGACCCTATAGGTGACTCAGTAGTGGGTGACCAAGCAAAAATGCATCATTGTTGGGGTTAACCCATATGGGGTATTTTGTAAAGGAAATGCTCCAGTATATGGATGGACCTATCAAAACTGGGGTGTTTATTTTAAACTATAATATGCTTGAACATGTTTCCTTCATTTATTATAACACTCCAATCACATTCATGATATAACCAATGACCAATCCACAATATCACAAGAGTCATTGTCTGTATGAAATGTAAGGGAGGACTATGTGTTAACCCAGTCATATGAGTGTGTTAGAAAGTTGTAACCTTGGGTCTATATTTACTAGTTGACCACCAAGAGTGTTCGGGCCAAGGGAGGAATTTGATAGAGGGTACATATCTCTTAAATTATTATTTTCTTTTCCAATGTGGGCTAGTTCACGAATGTGGTAACGCTATGGATGTTGAATTCTACTAGAACAAATGGCAGTGTAGATTATGAATCACGACACCCAAAACCCGGAACATAAGGGAAGTGGAATCATAATATAGGTTGAATATTTACCACATTCAAAACATAACCTCAAAACCTCTAGATAGGAATTCAGACAAACAAATGGGGGTTGATCACATGCCATTTTCAAAACATGATACATGTCTCAGAATGCTTATCGAAGTCTTCTAGGGAATTAGCCCAAGATGGTAGGAGATCAATTTTTTCCAAGAACCATTTCCATTAGGGGGAATTTTGAAACATGTAATAGGATGAAGATATTTATAAGGGAACACCCAAAGTATGGAGATGAAATGATGGAATCATCGTTTTGATTCCAACGCTCCTAGAATTAAGTCATTATGGCCTATGGAATATTAGTGTGGCCACATAGATTTGAGTGTAAGTAGAAATCATATTCCAAGGGGTGAGTAGTATGAGATGTCGAGTGATGATTGAAGACATTAATGATGTGGTTTGTGACTGAATCTAGAGGAAATATATTTTTATCCAAAGTCTTATGATGCCTCAAACATTTGCATCATGTAATTAGAATTATAAATAATGCAATTTTACTTTTTCTTACATTACAGTTATATAATTTTAACAACCTAAAAACATTTCACAATGAGGATCTAAAGTATTAGTGTCAGGGGAAATCTAGAAACATTCTTAAATTTTACAACAAAAAACATAAACATTTATTTATTTTCTTCATCTCTAGCTTCTTATTGTACCTTGTGTTATCCATTGTACATGTAGTCACCTGATGATATACATCAAAAAGGGGTGATCCTAAATCCTAGTATGAGAATAAATAACAACATGAAAAAATATAACATGGGTTGAGAATAGTCAAAACATCATCATCATGATACTGAGAGGAAGCATTAAATAATGGCATGGAATGTGGAAATGCATAAAAATGAAACATCATGTATTTGTGGTATAATACCACACATAGTTGTGAAAAAATAAAGAATCATGGTAATGAATATTTCACTTTTCCTCATGAGATACAACACATCACCAAACGCATTAGAGCACAATATAATTTCATGTACACCCGTCATATCATAACATTTACATTGCGCTATATAATTCTTGGTGCACAAGTCACATCATAACATTATTATCATTCATTCCACATAGAACATATATCAATATTGGATATAAAATAACCCATGAAAAATACTGGGATTAATTTTACAATTTATATAGTTATAAATATTGGGTTCCCAAATGAAAGAATGAATAACATACTTGACCTACTAATCATCAACCTCGAGTGAAAAGTAAAAGGGTGAGTTTTTTAAAATAATAATTCTTTTGGAAAACATTGTGTTTAAAAAAACTAAATTAGGGAACATGTATATCCGTGAAAATGTAAAATAATGATGACTAAATGATATTTACATAATATACATTGTAAGAATGGGGTGAATGAGGGAAGACCCCGAGAAAGGAAGTTGGGATCAAGAATTCCCCTTACCTTGTGTCTGAATGCTTTCTTTACATTAATATCATGTATAATCACATTTGATTCATTAATTAAAATACCAAAAACATTTATAAATTAATATAATTAATTATGGTTTTATTAAGTTCTTTTATTCTTGTTTATATGAGTAATAGAGTTGAATTTTTTCATTTGGGAACATTCATTTTCTTAGTTTTCCCAATCTGTTCACTTTTATTATTGAATGGATGTTCATTTAAAATGAGGATGAATATCCAAAATTTTTATTATATGTTATTAGTGATACTAAAAACATAAATTATCTTATAATGATTTTTTATATACCATTAGTATTATTCATTAGATAAAAGTTAATGATTATCATTTTATGATAAATTTGGTGGTTTTTTTATTACAACGAACTCCTTTTGTTTTATCAATTAGTATTATGTATATAGGATAGTTCCAGAACATAATTGTGGTTATAAAATTAACATTTAAATATATTTAAACCATTTAATTATTTTATTAAAATACATGATGGTGTTAAAGAAAAATAAAAGTTTATCGCCCACGATGTTGGTAAATTTGACACATCACGGGCGACCATTTCATTTTTAGAATTTAAAATAGAGGGGGATGAGTTTAAAGATGTTGATTACATGAAAATTATATAATTATAGTATTTAAAAGGTACTGGATTTATCATTCCCTTTTGTTTAGGAGAGGTGAGGATAAAATAATAAGTGAAATGAAATTGGAATGGAATTTAAAAGAAAATGGAATAGTATTTTCCACTTAAATCTCTCCTCCATGAGAACCTCCTTAGGGAATGGGTTTTGTTTTTTGGATGAGACCAAGATCTACTAGTTGTGGGGAAGGGCTTGGGAAATGTATAGGTCTGAAACATGGAATGAATCAAATCTTGGGAATTGTGAGGAGAAGGGGGCGTGAGAGGTGGTATTTATAGTGGAGAAGAGGGGTGTTTTCTCAATATCATATTCATTAGTTTATTGTCTTGGATCAAGAATATGAATATTTTGAGACTTATCTAAAAATTTATTAAAACAATGAAGCACAGTTGTAGATTTTGGTATTACCTCATCCTTACATGATCTATGACTCCATAATTCATGTATTTATCTTTTATTGTAAATTGTTGTATTTTAATATTCATAATCAATTTTGGTATTTTAGAAAAATCCCAAAAATTAACCCTAACAATTTTTTGACATATAGAATTAAAAAATGAATTACATTTTCTGAAAATAATTATATAAATATGAGTAATTTAATTTTTAATTAAAATTATCCTTTACATGGAAAATACAGATTTTAAAATTATAACTGCTTTTATAACACTATGAAAATTCATTGTGGTCCAATAAAATAATCATGAAACCATATGAAATGAAAATATTAATTTATGAATACATTTCATGAAAATAAATTTTCATTTAAATAAATAAATTAATTATAAAAATGTAATAAAATATTTATGAGTTATAAATATACCAACACTTAATTAATATTTTTTAAAATATTTATTTATTGTATGATATAATTATATCATATTTTAACTTATAAGATGAATAAATTTTATTTATACATTAATTGGAGAGGTTACTATTTATTTGGATGATTTACTATACATAAGTGTCATATTACTATTCCTAATCTCAAGTTGCAATTTTATCGCTATAGGTTCCATAACCACAAGAAATTCATATTATTTCATTAATTCATCATTTATAAAGCTTTTATAATTGTCTCTACAGGTTTTTATGTTGTTTATACAATATATCATTACTATAAGAAGGGAGAAATTCTATTGAAAAATGTTTGGGTCATTACAATTAACATACAGTTGATTTTCCTATGATGAATATGTTGGAAACACACATTAATGTCATATGGTGAGGATGGTGGACACGTTGTTTAAAAACCTTTGGAAAGGATGATGGAACCATAGTTTAACAACATACTATTATGAAAATGTACACGTAGATTAAAATTATTCATTTTGGATGATGTATAACATAGTTTAATATCATAAGGTGAGGATGTTGGATGTGTAGTTTAGTTTCATATGGTATGGAAAAGAGGCACTTAGTTTAACATGATATGGTTAGGATGATAGAAATGTATTTTAACATCATACGGTGAGGATGATGGGAATTCATTTTGACGTCATAAGAATTATGGACACATAGTCTAATTTTATAAAGTGAGGAAGATGTATCAAAGAGTTTAATGTCATGTGATCAAGATGTAGTATGAAGGGCTTACACAATGACAAGCCTGTCATTTACTCTTCATCTAAGGTTAAGAGGGAATCCCATTACCATTTCATGGGGAAATGTTAAAGTATAATTTTATGTGAAATGATGTGTTATGCAATGTGAATGATGGTCCTTATAAGAGATTCCAAATGGGACACCATGAAGAATCCTTGTATCCATAGAGCTTTAGGCCATGATTCTTTGACCATGCCTCTTAGTAAGGGGTCATAACATTTGGATATGGAGTGGGTGCCCTATAATGGCATGTGAAACATGGATGAGTGAAAACCCATTGTGAATTGAGGGCCAAGGAGGACCATAACCATAAAAAATATCATAGGGGGCATGGAAAATAGTATAATGTCATAATAAATGAAATGTGAGGCTTTTCATGTCAAGTGGATATGTGGGGATAGGCCGAGATACAAACCCAAGGTGAATTCCCGAAACAATATGTCCCGTGCTACATAAGAAATTTGAAGGATAACATGAGAACAATTTAAATTAATGATTCTTAGATACAAACTCCTAGATTAATGTCATAATGTTCACACTAATGGGGGATCAGGTGTCTCACCCTTTCCGAGGAAAAGACCCTCATGTGTCCTAATCATGCCTAATCTATGATTAGTGTGGGAAATAAGGGCTAGTACAGAGTTCCCGTTTCTCAAATGGGATAATTTATCAAGTGAATGATGTGGCTGGAAAATCCCACAATGGAGATTAAAACATCCCAGGCCTAGATAGGTAAAGAGGGGAATAACCCACGGATGAGGAGTAACTGTAAACATGTTCAAAACATATTTTATATACATGTGTCAAAGAGAAATTAGTTGAAAAAGTTCCTGATCAGCTATTTACCAAGTTCAACACATGGGATCTGGTGTTTTATGATGAATGTCCTATAAGGCGTCATCCTTGGATGGTAGGTGAGGTATTTTGGCCAAACACCACTTTGGTTAGGGATCCTATTTCAATTGAGAGGAACATGGTTACTCAAATGGGGGAAACAAAGTCCTCCAAATATATTCTGTGGTTAGAGATCAATATTGGTAGTGTGGTGCCCTATTTAGAAAGGATATTTAATCACCTCTCATTATAAGATATATCAGACTCGTATAGGTTAATGTGTGATTCACCTCATACCATGAATATGAGGCATCCTGATTATATATGGTGTAATTCCTAACATCCCATACATATCATGTGAGGCATCTCGATTTCAAATTGGTGAACCTATAGTTTTACATCCTTCACTGAGGTCATTGGTCTTGACATCTTATAGTCATGTATCTCAAACTATAAGGGATTTTTTTGTGTCATGGATGAGTGATTACCCCACATGAATATATGGTATAAGGGCCCCCCATCAAAAAAATCTTGAAAATCTTACCCCAAGTCTACATCATGCACTGGGAAAGATAAGACCCTATAATAATCCAACAAAATGTCTAGGCCCATGATGAAATATCCAAGTGTCAAAAAATATCCCAAAAGATGGGAATCAATCAACACAAAGTTCTATAATACGGCATGGTGGGAGACTATCAAAGGAATGGGTCCACCCTATCTAATGAGGATACAAAATATTCTTAAAGGAGAATATGAAAAATCCAAAATTTGTACATGGTAAGGCTATAGTTAAACATCATGCATAGAGGATATTGGTGTTTGTTATTCCCATATTTATCATCTAGATCAACCAGATTTGATATAATGTATGAACTTAGTTTAACATCATGTTCTTAGGATATTGATAGGGCTTTCACATTAAGCTTACCATTCATCCTTTCCTTATATTTGTTTATGTAATGAGCTAACATGAATACCTTTTCAAACTAGTACTTGACCCAATCCACAACATATGTGAATGGAATGTCCAATCCCCAATGGTGAGAAAATTGAATCCAGGCATAAAAAACATTGGGTAAAATTTTTTCCCAACCTGAAGTGACAATAACAGGGTATATATAAAAATAATATCATGAGATAGGAGAAGATTAATATATCTTCCAAAAACAATTAATTGAAATTGAAGATATACAACTGAAAATGGATGAAAACAATCTCAATGTTACATGTTCTTTCACATTTTACTACAAAAACAAAAATATACTCTAGTAGATCCATGTGATAACGTGGGAAACCTTCTACCATCTCACCATTAACTAAAAAAACCGAGATGATAGGAAACCTCACCAGCTCACTGTGGAACCTTGCATTTTCCTCCATTAAACAACATAACTAGTTATAAGAAACATCGAAGTGGTGAATAGGTTTTTAGAAAACTAGTTTAGTAGGGTTCCACCTAAGGTTACCATATAACGTCTCTTAGCAATAATCCAATAATTTTCAATAGTATATAAATTAGGGCATGCTAATTTCATAATAGTACTATATAAATAACTTATAAATACTGTTTAATTTACCCATTTTAAAATTTTAAAATATAACATTTAAATTATTATTGAAGTATTTCAAATCCATATATCACTAAAAATATCTTTTTCCAAACCAAATCATGAATCACATATCACATGAATGTAAAGAAAAACAATCAGGACAAAATTAGAAGACCAAATTGGCCAAGAAGCACAGGTAACATCATTATATGGACCTCACTAGGTTATGATAGCTATAAAAAACATACCTAAAATATAAAATAGTGTATTCTTAAAGACACTAAAAATATTAATCGATTCTATAGGTAATAAGAACAATGCAGAAAGTGAACCCCCAAATTGGTCAAATAAGTCCCTATAACATAGAGACTAGGGAGTAGAGATAATAAACATGTGAAAATCCCCCAATGGTGGATGAGACCTATTACTAGACATTCCAACTAAGTAAATATGGATTCTTATGTTCTCTATTTTAAAAAATAGCTCATCAATCAATTTTTGTCAAAACTATGCATGGAAAAAGTTTTACCAAAACCATTTGACAATGATTTTAAAAACCATTTTCATTTACCAAAAACTAAGAATTTTTTTTTAAAAAATCCAATTTCTAGAAAGACAAATAAAATCATTCATATTCATCGATTTAGTTTAATAAAACAATATATAAGAAACAAGTGTAATACAGTTCACTAACACCAGCTAGAGATGAAACCCCCTACATGAAAACTTGGGTCGTATACGCCTGCAATGAAATCAACCATAAAGGAGAACCCAATAATGATAATGGAGAGGCCCTAGAATCAATCTGTACATTTTATAACTGATCTTATTAAGTAAAATGAAATGTTCGAAAGAGGAAAAATAACATACCTCAATAATTTACACCTTTCATGCCCCAACCAGCAAGGATTTTCCCTTATAACATGATCACATAATGGATATAAGGATAAATAAGAGGAAATATCCACATCCATCAATGAATTCCTTGAAACAATGAAAATGAACTATTATGATCAATTAAATGAATAATAAGAAGGTATTTTACACAGATAGAAATATAAAATTCAAAATGGTGATTCAATGTTGAAAGAATCAATCTGGATTGAACATGACTCATGATATCGCTGGAGAAGGGATATTGGTTGTGTGAAAAAGGGAGTTGTGGATGAATGAAAAATAAAATCTAAAGATCAAAATAACAGAAGAAAATATCATGATATTGGAACATCATTTAATAATTTTTTTCATATTTTAATCATTGGGACTCCAATACTCTAAAAATCATGTCACAGTTTTATTAAAAACCAATATCGTAACTTTACATGACATGAAAAGGTTACATGGTATGTACTCCATCCATGTTGTGCAACAGTTTCATGGAATATACCCTATATAACATACATTTCAAGTAATCCCATTACATGTCTTGTATTTATTATGTATAACACAGAAACTATAGTCTCATATATAAAAAAACATATGAACCCATTATTTCTTTGAACACGGGGAGAGCCCCTCATTTCCATTACATGTTTATAGTCAGATTCCATTAATTCAAACAAATATCCATCCCTAAAATTTAGTTCATTTTTCTCAAAAAATATTCTCAATACTCAAAAGTCCCATGAACACCCATTCAAATGTAAAAATAAAAAAATATGGAAAATAAAATAATGAGTGTTAAAGGATGTCACAAACCCCCCAAAATAAAAATGTCTTTCCCTGAGAAGTCATGTGGATGATTAACGTCTGGTAAAGAGGTGATGCCAGTTCTCCTCATCAACAACTCTTTCTCCAAAGACTCATGATATTCTAATCTATGATTCCATGAAAATATGACCAAGAAAATAAAATTCACATGAATGAAATTCACATTAGATTCAGCGATCTCAACTATTTACTCAATAATAGAAAAATCTAGCTCTAACTCAATATCATCCCCACTCAGATTGTGAGTGGGATCCGGATGGTATATCCTTTGCTATGATATGTGGAAAAAATCATGAATTCCAATCAACTAAACAAAAAATTATAATTGATATGAAATATACCGAAGCCTCTTAGTAAGCTAAAATGGTCCAATATATCTTGGAGCCAATTTTACCTATTTCCCAAGCCTATTATGAACAAAACTAGGAGATGAATTCAAGAAAATCTGGTCACCAATGGAATACTTTATTGGAAAACTCTTTTTATGAACATATGATTTCTTGAGTCTTTGAACTATAACTAGATGTCTATTTTTTCAGGAATCCTCATAAAAATATCATAAATCAAAAACATGGTCCCACTTAGAAATCTTCACCCAATGATGCCCAATAAAGAGGTGATCAGGATAGGTGACAGTACAAATCCTAAAAAGGAGCCATTCAATTTTATAACCAATAACTATTGTTATCAAAAAAAATTACCAGTGCCACTTGAATTACCAAATATACACCATAATCTAAGACATAGGCATGGATAATATCCATTAAAATTAACATAGAACACCCCATTTGATTGTCGGTCAATGGATGATAAGTTTTTCTCAATCTGACATGAGATACCATACCCTCTTAACGATTTCCCCAAAAACATGATGTAAACCAATTATCCTTGTCTGAGACAATGACAGAAAGAACCCCTGGTAAACTCACTACTTCTAACACATATATATTAACTAGATCATAACCTTTTGTGGTGTCCTTGATTAGATTATAATTACGTGAATTTTTCAACCAAGAATTCACTATATAGATAATATTCCTCTCTCATGGAGTATATGGTAATCCAACATCAAATTCCATGGATTCATCATACTATTTCCAAGATTGAACTGGAATTGGACTGAGAAAACTAGTTGGGTTCAAATTTTCTCCCTTAATCAGTTGGTAGGTGTAACAGCAAGACACATAATCTACAATGTAATGCTTCAGAATCGGATACCATAACCATTATATAATTCCATAATACAACCTATTAGTTAATGTTTGAATGAACCATGAAGAATAATTACATTAAAACAATATTGAGCTCCCCACAGATTCTTATATGGTAACCAGATCACTAATATTGAGAATACAATCAAAAGAGAGACACCAACCAGAAATGATCTCCACACTATATTTGGTTTCTTAAATTCCCATGTACTCATAATCCCACTATTGACTCTAAATACTATAATCATGGAGAGATAATGATTAGTGATAACTTGTGAAGAAAATTCTTGAAACATCCCCCATGAATCCAAATAAAACTATGAAAACACCCCCATAATGATCCACTGTTCCTTCGATTAAAAAATATCTTGAGGTGAAACCCCTCCCCCCCCCCTACAGAGAGAATCTAAAATGAAATTCATCATCCCCAATGTTTACACAATATTGAAAAAACACATGAAGGTATTACACCAACCATATTGGTCCAATATTCATGCCTTTGAGAGGAAATATATTTCTCAAAATATTATGGTCAAAAATTAATGTGAACCTTTCCCCAGAAAGATAATTCCTTTAACGCTTAAGTTCTTTCATAACTAAAAAAGATATAAATCATGAGTGGGGTAATTATTATCATGAATTCAATGATGAGGCAAGTCGTAAGCTACCACATGATCATCCTGTATGATAACCTAATACAAAATAGTTCCAAAAGCATCAATGAAACCCATATAACCATACCAGGATTATGTAAGATCAGAAGTATTTAAAACTCATTGAAATAAGATGGATACATTTCATCCCATGTGATTTTCAATACTTTCACGGAAAGATAAGTCAAACGTGATGAAAACTTCATGATATGCTTGATGAATAGTCAATAGTGTCAAGAAAGTGCAATGAAGCTTTAAATTTCAAAGACATATTTTAGATCTTACAATGAAAAAATTGTCATTACCTTCCTAGGATTAACTGAAAAGACATTACTTGAAATCATATTCCATAATAATTTCACTTATTGAATACAAAATCCTGATTTTGAAAGACTCCCATAAAAATATTGACTCTTAAAAATTTCCATAACAAAATATACAAGGGGTTCAGGATCACAATCAGATCTTGTGTAAATAGAAATACATCTACGAACAATACAATGAAATCATTGAGACATTTAATGAATATTTGTGACATCAAATACATAAATATTATAGAATCATTATTTAGAATAAATAGTATCTAAATATAATCATAATTTTCATTACCTCTCTTGAAAGTCATTTTCATTATATCACACACCTAAACTATGATATGTTGATAGACTAACTGAAGATGAATCCTTGAAAAGAATTTTTCCTACATTAACTGGTCAAAAAATAATCCACATGAGGAAAAGGATAAATGTCTTTAAATGTTCTAGGTTTAACTTCCAATAGTCCAAATTTAATCCAAGTGAACAATCTACCTTCTTAGATAAGAACACCAAGGTGTCCCAATGAGAAACACTAGGGAGAAAAAAAACCTTCTCCAAAAGATCGTCAAACTAAATCATGATATCATTTACCTCTATTGGTTTCTTATGATTAAATGATATTGATATTGGCTAGATCTTTAGAACTAGTTCAAATATAAACTCTACCTCCATCCCTAGTGGAATATTGAATAAATTGTCATGGAAAAAATGAGGAAAACCCTTAAAAAATTTGGAAAGATAAAAAATTGATGAAACTCCAACAATCACAACTCTTAAAAAAGAGAAAAACGATCTGAGCTCTGGGTAGGATGGTTATGCATGTCCAGTCCTTAGATCCCACCCTACCTAAAACACCCATGATCTCCCAATATCTACAAGAAATAAAACATGATGATAATAACAATCGACCTTATCATTTTTTGAATCAATTAAATCCATCCCAATGATGAAGAAGAATAGATATTAAATGAGAATAATAAATTTCCAAAATAACTCAACATCATCTATACATAGTGTACAATAAGGAAAACAAAAACCTTTCTCATTACACTTCCCAATAGGTGTCTATAAGTCCATAATAGAGGACATGAGTTATGTTTGAAGGGTAAACATATAGACAAAATGAATATATATATATATAATAGTGTGAATAACTGGTATTAAATAAATTAATCTCTATTGAGGATGTAATAAATATCCCACCTCTCATGTTTTTTGATCTGTGAATACCTCCCCTAGAGAATGATCCATTATATCAAGTTTCCTCACTCCTAAGGAATGCATCTAGAGCCCTATATTCATTGAATAATATTACAATGTTTTGGTATCTTGTAGGACCTATGATCATTATCCATATTTAGGAATAGAAATATTAAGAATAAAACATTGTTGATGACCATACTATCCATATTTGTTTCATATCATTATAGGTGATGGAAAATAACACAGTGTGTGTCAGACCATTATACACTAACAGAAAATCATAGGGATGCTACTAGATATAACATGAGGTGATGTAGGGGACTACTACCATAGAGCACCTCCACCACTCATGCACTGATCCATAAACTTCAACTTTTTCATAATAATTCCATTGATTCTTCCGCTAGGAGGAAAATAAGGGGACTAATATCAATCCTTACATTTAGTATTAATTTCTTTAATTATTGACCATTCCACTACCTTCACATAGGTTTAATGTTGCAGCATAAATACATCTAATATGATATATGGTCTTAACCACAATAGGTACTTATGATATTATGTTTTCCATTATTTACAACCACTAGTGAAAACAAGAAAAGTCAATAAACTGATTGCTGTACACCCACACTGAATGACCGCTATATTTCGATGAGAGAAACTCTAGATACATCTCTATCATCAGTAACTTTGGAAAACTACTCTAAGAATAGAGTCTTCAAACACTTCTAGTCCAAGAACATGTTTCTATCTTCATGTACTATGGAATCCAACCAATTCTTTCTAGGACCCTCAAATCTAAATTCTTCACATTTAACATCATTCCAGTCAGGTGTATCCATGAATTTGAAGATCTGATCATTTTTATCAATCCAATACCCTACCTCCTATGGTTTATTATTTCCTGTAGTGGATGATGTATTCTTATTTAATAATAATAGTGATCAATATATTTCTCCTATAGCCTCAATGATTTTATTCTCCATCAGATGATTCTCTTGAGTTGAATGAACTGCACCCTCCTAAGGAACTCACTAAATATTTCATGAAGGAATTATTATACACAAAAAAAGAAATTATCAGACAATAGAATGGTATAATATAAACTAGAAAACCCATATGAAAAAAGCTGAGATCAATATAAAAAAATCAAACAAGGATACACACATCACAACATCTGATGGTAACTTGATTCTCATCATGGAAAGAGATACATGAACTCTCCAGAATCAACCTATAATATCTCAAAAATCCAATTTACATACTATAAATTTTCCCAATACAATGAAAAACTGCAATAACTATAACTTTGATACCAAAATGTAATGAAATTGAAAAAATAGTCTCTCAATCTATAAATAGACTTGATCATCCACATACCCAAGGGACCTTACCGATCAACATGTGCTAGAGAATAGCACTCAACAACCAATGAAAAATATGATGAAATAATTTCTCCCTAGATGAAGGGATAATAACGTAGAATATATACACATAACATAAATAGATAGTGTATGATAAGGATATGTTCCATAATAAATAAGTTCAATAATGGAAGTGGTACTAATGAAAAAGGTGTAAATCAACCTATCTCTGATAAGTCTAACAACAAAGTACTAAAATAATAGATACTTCAAAAAATACATGTGATAATAGGGGAAACCTCCCACAATCTCACCACCATCTACCCAAGTCATAGTAGACAGAAATCCTCACCACTACACTGTGGAACCATGTGTTTTCTGGTGTCAAAATACAGAACCTGGGATACACACTACCAATGATCTATTAATTGTTTGAGTTGGTAGACTCTGTAGTGTCCCATCTGTGGGTTCCATATCATGCCTTTGAAAAATAATTTATGCATACTCAACATTAAATAAAAAAGGTCATGATAACAGATTAACAATTTTTATATCAAAAGCAAGAAAAATTGTTTAGTTTACCCATTTTCTATATATATAAATAATGCTGGTAAATCAGTTTCAAATAAATTTATATCCATGTATAAAATTAGATACATCATGTAAAAAACAAGCATCACATATCATATCAAAGCCATAGATGTACAAAAAAATATTACATAACAAAATAAGAAGCCAAAATCAGCTAATAAGAACATGTAACATCAGGCTAGGGATCACATAAGAACACGATAGTTTTCTCAATCATACCTAACATATACAATCACATACTCTTTAATACACGAGACCTATTCATTGAGTCTTTTAGGTATACAATAACCCCAGTAAGTGTACCCCTAATCTATCTAACAAGTCCCATAGAACAATGGGCCTAAGGAGCAAAGATAATCCCCATGAGAAAATCCCCCAATAGTGGATGAAAATTTTTACTACACCTTCCTCCTAAGTACCCAACGCTTCACATGTGCCCTATTTTCCAAATCAATTCTCTAATACATTTTCATTAAAAAAATTCTTCCAAATCCATTCGCAAAGACATTTCCCAATGCATTAAAAACCCTTTCATTTACCATACAAGGGGGAAATATTTTATAAAACCCCATATCAAAAAAAATTCATATCATTCAATTACATTTAATAAAATAATTTATTAGAAATGAGAGTCATGATGTTCACCAACACAATATAGTGATAGAAGCACCTACCTCAAAAATCAGGTCACGCGGAAAAACACACAATGGAATCCATTACAAGGAGGAAACCAACAATCAAAAAATACCCCCTAAAATCGATATAAAAATATTATAATTTATCTAATTAAAAAACATGTGTGTGTAGAATAATAAATTTCCCAGATCACATGAACATATACTCGCCACACCACAATGAACAAGCATTAGACCCTAGCAAAACATCTCGCAATGGATCTAGAGAGAGAAAAAGAAGAAAATCATCACCATGGGTCAATGGATAAAAAAACATAATGAAATAATGATACCACAATAATTTAAATAAAGATATAGAATTTCTTAATCAAATAGATAGATGAAATCCAATTTAAATGGTGATCTAATATAGAAAAAAGAAATCGGATTGAATGGAGATTCCCAAAATTGCTAGAGAAGGTCTCTAGATCGAGTAGCTGTGGGTGAAGGAATAAATATTTCAACCAAGAATCATTATAAAATAAAACATCACAACATTTAAATGGAACATAATACCTTTACATTTTATGTAATCATTAGGACTCAGATACGCTGATAATCCCATCGAATATTTATTAAAAGATTATCTTTTAACATTACTTGATGTGAAAATATTTCATGGTGTGTACTCCATTAAAACTATGTACCAAGTTCATAGTATACCACCTATAAAACATACCCATTTTTTACTCCCATTAAACTATGTTTATTTCCCGTATCGACTACAAAAACTATAGGTTATTACCTAAAAACACAAAATAAACTGTGGATTCTCTAAACTTGGGAAGAACCCAGCAAGGACATTGAATATTTATTCATAGATCACATTAATTCAAACCAATGTTCATCCTCAAAATTTAGGTCATTTTCCTTATACACGTTTCTCTACCCATGGGTGTCCTTAGACACAACCAATTAATCCATTAAATAATCAATGATAATTAAAATTGCCCAATGTGGGTAATAACATGTTACAAGCTATGTGGGAAACTCATCACACAGATGGGTCAAGGAAAATGAATTGGGATTATTCCTAAAATGAGGAACACAAGAAATTTTAGGGTGATAAAAACATGGGTAATGTGGATTCTTCTAATTTATTTATTCCTGGGTCTGGAGACATGAATTCTAAGTGTCACTACCTATCCCATGAGGATGAGAATCGATCAACATGTAGTTTTAGAAGGTAGAGGAATGGGATTCTTATAATATCATTTTTGAAAAAGATAATGAGATGCCAATTCATATAGTTTAGGGTCAATTTTCTTGTTGTATTCCCAAATAAACCATAGTTGTGATTCCTAAACCATATGAATAAAGGATTTGAGGATATTTTTGAGTTACAAAAGTGTTTAAAACTTATGTAAATGGAGCCAAGGAGGCCATAAAAACATCATGAAATCAAAATGTTTGTCGCACATAGATTAAGGTCACATGGTCTAGAACATGGAAAACCCATAACATCAAGTTTCTTGGACTATGGAAGGGTTTGTTTTGATGGTACTCACATGAAATGAAAGAGGTAAAACACAACATGAATGTAGCTAAAGGATACTCATGTACCAGAAAAGTAATAAGAAGATAATTTTAAATAGTTTAGGTTCATAATAATTAGACTAGGTAAAAGGTGAAAAAAAGTTTCACATCATGATGTTTGGACTAGAATTATGTTGGTATCAAGGTTTTCTATGTTATACAACAGAGATAAGAACAAATGTGAATATTGGAAAAAATTATTTCATACAACATTAAAATCTTGATATGAAAGACACAAATGTAGGGTCGTGATTCTAGGGCCATAGATGTGGCCATGGTGTCGAAGGGTTGATAATTTTTAGTTGGGACTGATGATATAAATTTTGTAATTGTTGCATATCACATAATGAATAATTTCAAGACCCATTAAGTTGTTAAACATGGCTTCGTAGAAGAACAACACTAGTCAGGGAAATCATCTATGTTGAGGTAATTGAGGGATCTGACATTTTTCATGGGGAATCCCTTGTTTGGGGAATGGAGTAGGGTTTTTTTTAAATCCCATAATTATCTTATGAGGCATCATAATTTTAGATGGGTAAAAAACATATCTTATTAAATGTAATCCCAATTTCAGATGGGATAAAAATCCAATTTGATGCTGTGAATTAAGGATGTCTATCTTTGTAGTTTAATGTTATACAAGCCAGATTAAGGGTTAAAAATGGATTACAGCCATAATGCTTGGACCCATTGCAATAGTATTGGGTTATATTGAATGGACTACAGAGTAGGTATTTATTTTTGGTCTTAAAGCACAGACCATAGGCCATTATAATATGGTAATAGATTTTGGTCATGGGCACTTAGTTTATGGTCATAAGGATTTTACCATAGGTGGGTATCATAAATGGATATTTATAGCGAAACATAGGGAAAAACCCTGACATGAATTAGTGGGCAAGGAGGCCCAATGACAAACAAAAAATTATATAGAAGCCTCAAAAAATGTTTTATGTTATGATTATTGAACATAGAATCCATATTTAAGGTCATAATGTTTATACCCAAGGCCTCCTCAAGCAATGTATTTCTTGAGAAACATGGCGTTGGTAGGAGGTGTGTTACACTCTCTATCCATAATGACTAGAGAATATGTTTCATTAGAAAAGACCTTATAAATTGTGTAAGGTCTTTCCAGTATCAGATTTGACTTTTTTTATTAATTATTGGTATCAATGGAATTCAATGATCCAATATCATGTCACCATATGGGAATGAGAAGATATGAACTTTCACATTGATCATTCTCACTATCTGGTTCTGGTGGATCTCTAGATTGGGAAAGTCCTGGAGGCTATTCTCTTTAAGGTCGTCCAACATAGATATATGTACTATACCATTATTTATTGCATCTTATAGTCATAGATAGCCTTTTGTACTGGATAAAACAAAATATCAATGGGAAGGATTACCTCTATTCCTAATACCAGTGTGTATGGGGTCAATAGGGTTGAATTCCCAGTCATCATCCAAGTATCCTTGAGCGAATTGGAGAGCTATTCTGACCAACTATTCTTATTATGGACCTCCATATTTATGAAAATGTTTTATAGTGTCTTATTTAACAACTCAATATTCCCATTTTCCTAAGGTTGATAGCGGGATGTATGGTTGGACCGTATTTTTTATATGGAATACAATTTTGTCAACTTGTCAACCCATTTTTTTGTGTCGGTGTACTTAGGAATATAGTGAGGAATTCCAAATCAATGAATTATGTGGGAGATTATGAATTAAATCACATACTAGGACCCAACCTCCTTATGCGGAATCACTTATACCAACTAGATGAAGAAATTTGTTGTAGTATGAATGAACTTGAACTAGCGAGCTATTACTAGTGGGTACAACCATTCAACATCAAGTACCTATAATAAAAAGGGATAAGCTCCATTGTTTGACGTAAAAAAATTGGACTTGATATGACACTAATGAGCCTCTTGGAAAAATATATTTAGTTATAGAAAATGGTAGGCCATAAGTAACCTATCCTCCGAATTTAGTGGGAGAGTTTTAATCCTTCTAGATGGGAATGAAAATACATGACATGGATTTTTTTATAAATTGGGAAATTTCACCTCTTTGGAAGAAACATAGGAGAATTCAATTAAACCAATGGATTTAGAGAGTCTTATCATGATTATTTCCACTTTGGAGGTTAAAATGAACTACAATCTAAGAGATTCAATCATTATCATATCATTTTTGTGGGAGAATAATGAACTAGAGATTCTCAAAAAAGGGAGCTATCCAATCATAAATCGATTTCTCATTGGTGGTACATGAGGGTCCTAATGTAGAAACAATAATAGATTGTGATTTTACCTATTTACTATCATCATCATCTAAAATGGGGGGGGGGGGGGCTCTGATGCACCACATGAATAATTAGGTTATCAAGGTTAGGTTCTGAAAAACATGAAGCTAAACTAACCAAGGTGTCGTCACAACCATTCTTAAACTAATGGAAATGAGTCATATACGACTCTCTAGGAAACTGGACCATTAGCTAATGAGTGTGCTCCAAAATGGTAATGATCCATTTCTTGAAAATGATATACTCATCATTGATATGTTTGATGACTAAATTTGTGTCTACATTCCCTTGAAAGAAGGGAAAATCAATCTAGATGTCTATCTCAAGACAAGTGATGAGAGCTCGATACTCCACCTCATTATTGGTGAAGTAGTCTTACAATAGGAATGAGTAAGGTAGGACAACATGTGCTATAGTGATAAAGATGATCCCCATGTCTACTTTTTTTAGTGTGGAAATATTGATCCATCTACTGAACGGGCTTCGGGAGGCACCATCAATAATCATTTTCCAACATTGAAAAACCTACTCAACTAAAGGGATAAATTAATAAAGGAAATCAACATACACAGGACGTTCCTTAGGTGATCGATGGGCGGATGTATAATAATCAAATTCTTGACCATTCACAACATTATGTTGAACGAAAGTAATTTCAAAATATTATTAGATCACTTCCCTATATTCCAATCATCATATTATAAATGGAAGATTTAGGATATAATTTAGTTGGTCTACTCGAGACAATAGCTATATCTCATGGTGATGCAGGTAATTCCGTAACTTCTCCAATACAAAAACCACCTTCAGACAACTCTTCTCAGTATGGGTGTACATGATCTCCAGGTTGATGATCATGCAACTAGGATAATATTAAATTTCTTCCTAAAACCATTGTTGTTATGGAAGACAATGGTGATGAGGGAACATTACCGGGTAGTCACATAGAGAACCAAAGTCCTCCCACATATGGGTGGCATCATAGCCAGAGGTTGTAGCAGGTACCTCTTAATATCCTCTAGTGTGGCCTGGAACTCTTTATCCCATTAGAAAATAGTTCATTTCATCATGATAATAAGAGATTTCATACACTATCATACCATATTGGTGATAAATCAACATATGAGGGATATTTGGCCTTGAAGGCCTCATAGTTCCTAGATATTGTTCGGGGGAGGCATTGTGATGATGGCCATCATCTTCTACAAGTTGATACCAATGCCTCTATATCTTACCTAATTCTCGAGAACCTAAATTATTTAAGTTAATGGGAATAACCTAATAGAATAAATTTCCATGTGGTGCCCAAAAGGAGGTGGAATCTTCATCCTTGAGGTACATCCATAACGTTTTGTACCTAGAGTATCCTTCCTTGAAGAACATGGCATGTAACTCGACTATAAGATATACAATACTGGGCTTCCCTAATGAAGATGGATTTTATTATCTTATCAAACTCTACCTTATGCATAGCTCCATGATAAGGGTGAATATTTCTTAGAGGAATCTTGAACCCTCAATTACTCATTGTAAGACCATGATGATTGAAGGAGACCTGATGGTCCAACCCTGGAATGTCATCATAACTCCATGAAAAAACATCATGATGAGGTTTTAAGAAGTCTTTATACTACTAATGATCATATGGATACATGACTTCACTTATTATAATCATCCTTGGATATTACATAGTAAAATGTCTCATCTAAATCAACTCATTGATGGTGGTGGAGACTCCATATTCAAATATAGGAGGGGTGTATTCAAAATCTTCTTCTTTGTATGTGGTAGAAGATTTCATAGGATGAGATGGATCTTCCTCGATAGCCAAATTTGGGGAAGCATTGTTTCCAACTTTGGTAGAAATAGAATCTCTACTGATGGGTACCAGCTCTACTGAAACTAGCCATGAATGTTTTTAATCAAATTCCATATGTCCTCCATCCATGAGTTCCGTTATTGATTTCAATGAAATGGTAGTGAGTCAGATTCTATACTGTATGTTCTTCTATATAGAACATGATGGAATTGAATAAAATAGTGTCCATATTGTGACCCTTTTATTATATTATTGGATTGGGAGATTCTTGTGTCACATAGATATGTCCCATGTATGAGTATGAGGTAATCTATGAAAATTAATTATTTTTAGGGATCTAGATGCCATTTTTATTGGAGAAAATAATGAATATTACCATGTTATTCATTGTGGAATACATATAATGAATTAGAGGAATGAAGGTATAATCCAAGTCTTCCTATATAATATCTATAGAGGAGGTCAGATCATTAGTATAGTCATCCTCATTGTTTTGATCCTACTTACCCTATCTATTGTTGTAGTTGAAATCCAAAAAGAAGGATTCACTGGAGTAAAATTGATATTCTTCATCCTAGATTTCCCCTACTTGACCATTAAGGGAATACTTGAGGCACTAGTGATACAAGTAATGGACCACAATATGAAAATTATCATAGGGATATCCTAGAAGCATATTGTAGAAGATTTCTTATGAGACCACAATGATCTCAGTTCCTAATATCAATAATTCTAAAAGGGTATTAAACCATAAAATTCCATGGTTTTTATACTTGGTATTGTTATAATAGTGAATCATTATGTTGCAGGGAGTGAGACCTTCTTTGGTCAACCACAGATTGTGGATTATCTTCATCGGGATGAGGTTTATCCTAGAACCTATGTGCATCATGAATTGGAGGATTTCCACACCCTTGAACTGGACATGTAGTGGGTGTATGTTTCCCTTCACGATTGTTCCATCATATTCCCTAGAAAAAAATGATGTCTTGGAATTCCTCTAGCTTGGCCTTCACTATATAGTAGTCCTCTACGATAACTACTTCATCCTAGAATTTGGGTGATTTTTTCAAGGATTCTATGAAGACCTCACACATTTATATTGACAAGTAGAAGTCCTTGACGATAAAAATCATTGTCGAAAATCATTATCAGAGCTTCAACACTTCATACATCCATGAAAAAAGAATGTTTTTTCCCAAGGGGGAAACACTATGGAAGATGGTACAACAAAGGACATCAATAGATCCATTGGGCTCTGGAATTTGTGGAAAACATTATTTTGTTGACTATATGAACTACTCTGATCCATTGTTTGATGATTTTCAGTTTTTTGATTCTGAGATTTTGCTAGACATAGTTGATCATGGTGATTTCAGGACTGACCTTCTCGGTAAACTAACATTGTTTGTTGTAGAGGTGTACCTACATATGAAGAATGGGAAGACATTTCTTGGTTTCCTATATGAAAAACAATTTTATAGTCTCAGTGGTTGGAACATCTTGGTTCAAGGATCTACCCAGAGCATTTAAAGGGATCACAAGACCTCATCCTTTCCATTTAAAGTGCCAGTTAAGGGAATCTAGGTGGTTTTCATCCCCACTTTTGAATGTCCTGAAGTGGTCCACTAATTTAACAATGTTCATGGAGGTAATACTACCCCTCATTAGTAAGGTCATTAGGTTCTAGGTGAAGCATGTAGGAAATTAAAAACCTAGGAGGCATGAATTTAATTAGAGTGAGATATGGATTCAATAACAACATGGGAATCTATATTGTTTTTTGCATTACAGATGCATATTCCTCCAAATTCATGGTGCGATATGAAGTAGATATTGAAGAAATGGTTGAGGGAGGAGTGGTGACCAGAAGCACTTCTATCCTATATATGATGGAATAGATAACACATGGGTGTGGTAGACTTCCCTATGGGACAATCAGTCATTGTATTTCTACATTACATGGATGTAATCATATTACCATTAACCAAATCCCTCACTATCAATATAGAGGATGGAAGAGATATGTGTTTCTTACACTATAACTCCACTCAACATGACCAAACCATTATCATATTTTTCTTATACCCAATACATTAATGCATATAATTCATTGATTGTATGTCCTAGAATACAATGGTGCATGGAATGGTCGAGGCAGTTAGTGTTTCTAGCTTCTTAAGGCTTCTTACAATCGGAAAACTTCAGGATTATTTTCTCTAGGGAATTGTTGAAATAGAATGGGACCTATACATCCCTGATGGAATAGGTGTGATTTCTTCTTTCTATAATGGGAACTCTTAGATCCAGACCATGAATTGGTTATAGAGATACATACTCTCATTTTGAATGATTTACAAGGAAAGATGGTGCCTGATGGTTCTACACTGGGAGAGGTTGTTATTGATAAAGGTTTTCTCAAAGAAGATCCTCTAGAAAATTGGTCGACAAGTCCACTACTTCACATTACCCTACCTATATGAAAATGGAATTCATTTATTTTGAAATTCATAACATGGGATCATGAAAAAAAATTGGTGCGAACATCTAGTCTACTATAGACATTCCTCCAGAAACTGGGTTTTATCATAGAACTCCGAGAATCCATATAGTTTGTTTTGGGTGATGAAAGTAGTGACCATATCAGTCTTGATATTCCCAACACATATCATTAAGATATTCTCTTATGGAAATGAAATATAAAGTGTGTATTTTAGGCCTTTTCATCAAGTGAGAAAATCTACAACTCACTCATCATAACTTTTCTTTCACTTGAAGAGGCCATAAATATTTTTCTTTCATTTGGAAGAGCTAAACATATAGTGGAACTATATATGGAGGTCGTCCCTACCACCAATGGTCCCTATATCCATATGGTTATTCAAAAAAAATTCATTTCCTTCCATTTTCTTCACAAAATCCAAAATCATTGTGGCCTCCTATGGCTCTAGGTTCCCCAGAAGGGGTCCACACATTGAGATGAAGTGGTACATGTGTGGAAATGGGTCACATATGCCATCTATCGAGGTAAATATTTGATTTAATAACTCTAGGGGTTAATATATGTTTTTAAGCACACATGATATTGCGTTAGGAAGGAATGCCACCTACTAGGTCTCTAAGGCCTCATTGAAAGAAGAGAGAGTGGCTATCAAGTCTTCTTAGTGTGGGTCCCCATCTTAGAGATGATCTCTTTGAGCCAATACATTTATAGGCTCATAAACATGCAGAGAAAGTTCATCAAATAGAGGATTGGCATGACATGGGTCCTTAAGAGGGTACTTATGGTGCTCAGGTGAGTTTGGTGTCTCATTCCATGGTTTCATATTAGATCCTCTGGGATCCCGTTTTATTGGATGGGTGGAACAACATTATCAATCAGGGGAATCTATAAAATGGGGACTTTGTGCCCCACTATAGGATAAATGGGATCTCATGGGGCAGTTCCATAATCTGAGTGAAGATCATAGATGAGATCAATGATGGGAATTTTACTATCTATGAGTTCTTAGAGTAGGGTTGATACCATGGGTTCCACCACTATTTTCAGTATAACCATGAATGGATCAGAGGGTTTGGAATACTCCTTTAACTTTCTTAGATGAAAATGGGTTGGAAATAATATCTAATCATAGGGTTCCCCATATCCACATGATTTCTTTTAATAATGTGTGAGGACACCATCAAGGATGACTATCTAGTATTGTGCCAACCTATGAGGTCAATTTTTCCTATTGTGCTCTGTTTTTATGTAACCTTCCCCCAAAATCAGTAGTGGGTCGGGGATAACCATGTTTACAATAGCAGTAACTAGAGGGGAACCCTCTTCATTGATGGATAAGAAAGGATATTGTAGGATAGGGATGAAAAAGAGTGAAAATTACAGTCTCCAACCTCTGATCTATGTGTCCAGATATGATTCTTCAAAAACATTATAGATCCCTGAATGTCTGTTGGGGAAAGTTTTTTAGGTTCATGCTGTATCCTTACTATGTGTGGTGCTGAACCACCATGATTTTTGTGAGTTTAACACTTCAACACTCTTGGTTGATGGCCTCAAAGTTCTACAAACTATACGTAAAATTCAACTAACAATCACAAAGTCGGTGAAACATTGTGCAAATGATCTAGAGGAAAAACTTGGCCTAACTGTCGATAAGGGATTCTAGGTTTTTTATTATTTCAGTTACTATTTTCCCACACACCAAAAATTGATGGTCCATAGCTAGGACCTCAAAAATTTTCTCTTTCTTAGAGTAAGTGACATATTCTTCATCATCAGAGCATCCAGTCTACACTAGCATAGAGAAGGGTAGAAGCAATGTTGTTGATCTATTTTGTTCAAGGTTAACTAGTTTAGTATTCACTTCATGGTTCATATTTTCGATGCATTCTGAGTTATCTCTTGGAGGGGGTTTGAGCCGATACATTACATACCTATAGGAGTGGATGTTAACCACTCCCTCATATAGATGGGTGGTGTTCCTTATATATGAATCAATAGAGTTCTTGTCATATATAGGTGTTATACCATACCCCATAATCTATTCCACATCTTCAATAGTGGTAGAGAGAAGGTAAAATAGAGTTGATGGAGGAAGCTGAATGATGACCCTCTTGAAAGGAATCGTAACATTCCTAACCTTGAGTTACCTATGAAGGGATCTAGGGATCCTATGGACCAAAAAATATTGTATAGAGAGCATCTGTCTTCAGTATATTTCCCTTGAAATGGTCAATTGTTTTGATGGCTCCATTATTGAGTTGTATGTACCCTTAGAATCTGAGATATCAATGAGGTCAATGGAAAATTTCTATTTCCTAGGATTCTTCCATTGATTCAGGGTGGTCACTATTCTACCTCAGGATAGTTTTTAGGTCAAGGTACCTCTTTGGAATTGGGATGAACCCCTACTTGGTTGGTTTTAATGTAACTAGGACCTCTAATATGATTGGTGAAGTAAGGGGAGGAACTACAAAATTTCTGGTGAAGGATTAGGGAGGACCTCCACTCTAGTTTGTGAAGGAGTTAGGAGGACCACCACTTTAATTGGTAAAAGAGTGGGTTGGAACAACATTATGGTTGTCCGGAACAAGGGGAGGACCTACATGCTTGTTGGTCGCAACATTAGTGGGACAATTGTTTTGAAAATCAGGAGTTTGAAAAGGAAATCCATACAATTCATCATTAGAGTGGGGAGGACCACCACTCTCGTTATTGATGAAGCAAGGAGGACATCTATATAGGTTAGTGATACTATGGGGAGGACCTCTATTGTGGATGATATCATTATGGAGAGGACAACTATTTCAGTTGTCAATTGAGTATGGAGGGACATTACTTTTGTTAGTGGCTATACATGGAGGACCTTTGTAATTAGTCTCATCATCACTGGTTGAACTATAATTGGTTTCAGTGGTGTGAGTTATTGAGAAAGTCATCCTATCATGGAAATGAGGTGAATGAGGTCTCTATCTCAATCAGGAAAAAGTAAATCACAATTATTTTATTGCATGGATTTGGTTGGATACATCTATAATGGAATGATCCAATGGAGCTATAGAAGATGGACTGATGTGGCGTTAGTTTTTTCATAGTTTTCCATATAATTTATTTAATTTTTATCAATTTAATTACCTATTATGACACTTTTTAATAATTAATGGAATATTTGTAATTTTAACACTAAATATGTTAATTAATCATTCTTTATAATCAAATATGTGTTTTTAGAATTTTTATTTATTCATTCTATTTAATCTAATTATATTAAATTACTATTTATTTTAACAATCTTGACCTGGTTTAATTTTTTATAAAATTTAATTTTTAATAATTAATTAATTGTTCATTTTAATTTTCATTAATTTAGTTTAGTTTTCAATTAAAAACATTAATATTTAAAATATAATTATTAAAAGAAATAAATTTTATTTATTTACTATCTAGTTACTTTGTTTATAAATTAAGTTGACAATTTAAGTAAATGATTAATAAAATAATTTTTTTTTCAATTTTTAGTTTTTATATTGTCAGTTAATTAATTAAATTTGTTGTTCAATATTTCTGGTTAATTATAATCATTTCTTGAATGCTGTTAATTCTTTGTATTAGTTTTTCATTAATCATAATTTTTAAATTCTTTGTTAACAATTTAGTTTCTTTATTTATAGCCTGTTAAATAATTTGTAATTTTTTTGTTACACTTAATTATTTAATCTTAAGCAATTTAGTTAATCTCTCTTTTATGTTAATTAATGTTTAATCATTTTATTATTTTCCTTAAAAACAATTATTGTTAACATTCCATTTTTATCTATCACTGAGTGATGCACCAATCCCTAGTCACACTAAATTTTTTTTTAAAACTATCGATGAGTCATGGATCATCGATTATTTTGAAATATCTTCTGTCCCTCCTATGAATCAGCTTCGATCATTCTTTTTAAACCTTCGGTGAGTTCGTTTTTTATTTTTTAAATATCGGTGAGTCACTGACTCACCGATCTCCTAAAACATTGTCCGTTTTACATTGCGCCGATTTATTTTTAATATTTTAATTATCAGTGACTCATTTTTTATTTTAACCTTCGGTCTCTCACCTCTGACCAATGTTTTGACTCACCGATTGAAATTTTCCTCTATCGGTTTCACAACTCTTCATTACCCCATCGGTCTCTCATTTTTCCACGCACTAACTGATAGTTTATCATTTTCTCACAACTGTTCTGTCGTTAATTTTGACTATCAGTGAGTCTTCCAACTCACCGTTCTCACACACCATGCCAATTTAACTATCGGTCTCCCTACATTTTTCACTCACCGATGTTTTTTATTTATTTTAACTAACACCGACTTGTGTTATTTTTACATCTATCAGTGTCTCGCTTCGAATAACCATTATTTATACTATCGTTAAGTCATTGACTCACCGATCCATTTCCAACTATCAGTTTTACAAATTTCACAACGTTTCCAATTTATTTATATACTACCGATCCTCATCGGTCTGTCATTACTCCTATCGACAGTTATGTGATTCATGAATACCCCAATTTCACTTATGATCTCTACCATCTTCTTCCTATCACTAATACCTTCTACCCCCTCTCAAAGATCCTACTAGTACCTCACCGATTTCTTCTGTACATTCACCTACACTTCCTCATTTCACACTCTCACGCCTCCATTCATCTACAATACCTGTAATTCCAAACTCAAATCAAAAATTAAATCTCCATTTTAGAAACCTAAAATCTAGTCAGCTGATGAAGAAGAGCCGATTTCAAGAAGCTCTACCTTGAACTATTTTTGCATCGCCGTCACTGTGGAAATCCAATGATGAGTCAAGGGTGAGCAGACCACCTCTTATTGGGAAGGAGGATCCGAGTAGCAAAATGCCATCTTCGAATAGCTGCACCTGATCGAACCGTGCCACCATGGAGGAGTAGGAGGTACCACATAACCCTTTCAGTGATGCAAATAAGTTTCGCATAGACACTGCGAAGAATTTTAAGCCATCACAACCCTGTGTCATGCTGGATCTAGAGAGCCGGGATTCCGCACCGCCTTGTTGAAGCAGGGAGGTCTGCCGCTGAAGGAGGTTCTGTTGCCACTAGTGATGAGGAGTTGCTGTCTTGCCACTACTGAAGTTTCTGCTGATAGAGGGAGACTAATGTAGATCCATGGAGCCACGTGAGGGAGATACCATCCCTGTTTTGTGGCAGCACAGAAGACCCCCTTCCCCCAGGGTTGCTTTGCACCAAAACTAGGGGGGAGAGAAAGTTATAAAAATTAAAATAACAAATTAAAATAAAAAAATTAATTAAAAACATAAACTTTAAAATATGAAACAGTATTAGTTATAAATAAATTATCAATATAAAATAATTAATTTCTAAAAGAGAATTAATAAACTTTAAAAAAACATTAATTTAGCTAAACTAATAAATTAGAATTTCTTAAATAAATTTAAATTTAACTATAATTTAATGTGGCATGCTAAATAATTATTTTATAATAAAAATGAAATACCTAATAATAATTTATTACAATCTAGTTTAATTAACTAAAAATAGTAAATGATTTAGTTTTCTTAAATAATGATAAATTTTATAATTGGCATCAATAACTTTAATTAGATAACAAACTTAATAATAACATTATTAAATTTGTTACGATTTTTTATCAGCTAATGTCGTTAATTATATATTATTTGTTTATGAGTTTTTCTTGAGTAGGTCATTCATGGGTCTTAAACACATCCAAATTCATGAAACTAACTAACCCGAAGTTAGTTACGAGGACAAAACTAGTGTGATGTGCCTGTTGCGGATAAAACGCGTTTGTGCGGTGCTTAAGTGAAGGACATTTGGAGTTAGTTGAACTGACTGGTGACAAGCAGCTGTTGACAGTTGATATATAAAGCAGAGCAGCAGAAGAATTAGAGGGGAGGATGATCTTTCATTGGAACACACCTGACTTGGATCAGAGTGGAGAACCTGAAGGAATTCTCGGAGATCCATTCGTCAGAGATCCGAGGGCCAGGATCAGTAGTGATTCGTGTGAGCATATGGAGTTTTTGTCCTCTATTTTCTCTTAATTCTCGTTCTATAATTGAATTATTTTAGTATATGTTATTGAAACAATTTAAGCCCAATTACTTCTGGTTAAGAGTAAAAATCCAGTCTACTAGTTATCATCCTTATCTCTTCTCACTATCATCTTATGGTGATTAGAATTGATTGGCGAGATTAGTTATTATTGCATTCAATTGTAACATACCACATGTGCTTAATCTCAAATTTCCACATTCATATGATGAGTTTTAATGTGGATTAATTTTCTTGAAAATTTAAATGGAAATAAAATACTACAGAACATATGATGAGTTAGTTATGGGATCTTTTCAAACTAGAATTCTCAAGTTGATTATCCTTGGAGTGGCGAACTCCAGGATTTGTCTACATGAGGGATTTATCTCTTGGTGAGGGAAATAAATCACTCCTTTTCTATGGTATTAGTTTTAATCACTTTTTTGAGAAGGAATGTTTTCAAAACTAGTAGAGTTGATGTTCTCATCAGACGTATTTCTCTAGATTGTTCACTCTTCAGCATTTTTTGTTTCTTTGTTACTGCTTGTTGCTTGTTTCTTGTTTTTATATAGTTCAGAACAAAAACTAAAAAAATGTGGTGTTTCATTTCTGGCTTATAAAAAATAACAAAATATAAAATTATATATAGAAAAATAGAAACTCAATCCCACTGCCGGCAATAGTGGGGTTTCAGTTAGTTTTTAGAAGACTAGTGGCCAAAATAGCCTTCCCTCTATGTTCGACCCTGCTTTCCACATATACTGTATTTAGTAGGAATATAAATATTAAACTTTTACCGGCTTCAATGACAGTTTAGGGCATGTTTAAGGCACCATTTTTGGATAATTCATGAGCCATTACTCAAAAAATAATTAAAAAAACATTTATAAAAACATTTAGAGAAAAATTGTGAAAATTTGTAAACTGTAAAAAAAATTGGTACTTATCATTCTGAATTGTTACTGTTGATATTATCTACTATTTTTTTTCTTAAGAACAAGATCATCTGGTGTTAGATTATATCCTATTAACATTGAATTAGATAGACATATCACTACTTTATGAAAGAAGAACAAAATTGAAATTGAAAACATATATAATAGAGTTCCTGCACCTAAAAAATTTAAAAATCAACCATAACTCTTAGATGAACATGAAAGGCCTAGGATGAGGGAGTTCCAACTTCTACAAGTTTAAATAAATCCATAATCCATTAGACTATCTCTTAGGGCCAGAAATTATGAATTGAAAGAGTCACACATTTCACTGAGGCCTGCTTTTAATGTGCTCTCGAATGAGGACTCTCTAGCCTCCATTAAAGACTTATAAAATACTGTGCAGTAGTTACCTCTTCTAGGACTCACAAAAAATGAACATAGATTGAGTCCTTTCCTTTTATATTAATGGGAATTCTTGGAATTGGTTTCTGAGTCCAGATGAGAACATTTTTGAAAACTGGGATCAAGTGTATAACTCTTTCATTTAGAAATTTTATCCTCAAAGACATAATGGTGAACTCAGCACTAAAATAACCTGTTTTATTAATAGGATGGAGAAGTTTTTCATGAAGCTTGGGATAGATTCTGGGATCTTCTTAGGCAGTGTCCCCATCATTAACTCACATCTCACATATTTATGGATACTTTCTATGAAGGAATATCCTCCTCTTGACATAATCTAGATGACCACGCTGCTAGGGGTAATTATAATGATAAAACATATAGAGAAAATAGAAAAATCTTTAATAAACATGCACTGAATTCACAACATAAAAATTCAAGAATAAAAAGAGTCAATAGAAATTTTAATTCAAACACTGGTTCAATAAATTAAACTCAAGATCAACTGGCTGAAATCACCAACTAACTTCAATCCTTAATGAACCAGAATTCTAAGAAAACTGTTAACCAACTAGGATGTCAAAATACCAACAAATATTTAAGGGAACAATGTGTCTAGGGTGGTATGTTTGGGCATACTGAAAAGTTTTGTAATAATTTTGATATGCCAACCCAACAACAAGAAAAATCAATCTTTATTAACTATGGTCCTAGAATGACTCCTAAAGAAGATCCGTTTTCAGATAATTATAACCAAGGCTATAGTAACCATCCAAATATATCCTGATTGATCAAGGTTTAATCAAACAATCCACTTCCACTAATTACTCTAATCAACCAAGACCAAACATTCAAAATCAGCAAAGGGAAGATTCTTCAAACACAAAAACCAAAAATGATAGTCACATGTCTTCTAAGCTTGATGTAATCATGAATCAGCTAACCAAAAATCAAAGTCAACATTAATCTTATAAAATGAAAATTGATTTTAGAATGAAGAACATGGAAACACAACTTGGTCAACCTTCTAGGGATTTTTCATCTAGGTAAAAGGTAGACTTCCAAGTACAACTAAAATTAATCCTAGGGAGAATTCCATTGCTATTGTCACTAGAAGTGGGCTTAATACTCAAACTGTTGCTGAAAATGAAACTGAAAATACCCAAAATAAAAATATGCTTCAATCTAGAAATAAAAATCTGCTTGGCACACATGCTAAAAATTCACAGAATAGACATTAAAATGTTCGAAATTTGAATTTTTCACCTGAAACTCATGATAAAACACCTTCAGAAAATCAAAAGAATAAAGGAAAATAAAAATTTGAGGAAGAGGTGAGGGATATGCCTACTGTCTTGAAATTTGTTTCCCCACACATCCCTTTCACTAAGAAGCTAAAACCATAAAGTAACACCAGGGCAGAACTTCTTCAGTACCTTGGTCTCCTTTCTAAACATCAGGTGAACATTCCTTTCTTTAGAGATTTAATTAAAATTTTGTTTTATTTGAAATTTCTGAAGAAAATTTTTTCAAACAAAAAAACTCTAGAAGAGTTTTCTACTTACAGCCTCACTGAAGAGAGCAGTGATGTACCCCAAAAGAAAATCCCACCTAAACTGAAATACCCAGGTATTTCTGTCACACGTTTCACACTAGGGAATTCTGATCAAATCAAATTTTTGTGTGATTTAGGTGATAGTATTAATCTTCTCTCATAATCACTATTTTAATAGTTGAGGTTGGGTGACCTTCAACCCACCACAGTCATACTGCAGTTAGCTGATAGATCATTCACTCATCCTGTGGGAAGGGTAGATGATTTTCTAGTTGGGGTTGGGAAATTGTTTCTTCTTGGTGACTTTCTTCTTTTGGATATGGAATGTGATCAAGAGGTTCCCATCATATGGGGTAGGTCCTTCTTGGACAGAGGTGGTGCTGTTATTGATGTCTCTAAAGCCAACTAATTTATAAAATTGGATAACAACAAGAAGAGTTCAATGTGTTTAAAAATGTTAAAGGACCAATGTTTTCTGAAAACTGTTCAATGCTAGAGTCCTTAGAGAAAAAGAAATCAATTGGAAACTCTGATGAATCTGAAAATTAATCCACTATTGAAGGAAATATTTGTGTAGTTGAAAATCTTGTTGAATTTTTTTTAGAAGTTGAAAATTCTACTCAAACTCCAAAACTGGAAAATTTTCCAGATCTCGACAACTGTCCAGCTTCTGCTGTAGAAGGGTCCCATGTTTATGAAATTAGGAACTTTTTGAGTGAATTTGAGGGTGTTTATGTTAACACTAACCTTTCTGAAAACATTAATGATAATGAGGGAGAACTTATTATATAATTAGATGATTCTGCATTGATAAACATGCTGAAATCTGATCGGGAAAATCTGGAGATCAAACTGTCCATGCTGGATAGTGGCACTTTTACTTCTGGATCTGAGCATCTAATTGAAAATCATTCATCTTTTAATACTACCTAAAAAAATATTGAAGATCTTGGACCTCCTATTCCAAATATTCTTCCTTCTAGTGTACAACCACCCACTCTTGAACTAAATCCAATCCATTCCCATCTTAAATAATCATTTCTGGGTGAGAACTCCACCATGCCTGTAATAATTTCTGCTAAACTCAATGAAAATCAAGACCAAATATTTTTGAGTGTGTTAAAAAAGTTTAAATCTACCATATGTTGGACAGTAGCTGATATCAAGGGAATTATTCCCTCATTCTACATGCATAAGATACACATGGAACCTAACCACAATCCTAGGGTAGAATGTCAAAGAATATTGAATCCAAACATGAAAGAAGTCATGAGAGAGGAAGTGATTAAACTACTGAACACTGGAATGATATATCCCATTTCTGATAGTGCTTGGGTCAGCCCTTTCCAGGTTGTCCCCAAGAAGGGAGGTTTCACTGTTGTTAAAAATGAAAAGAATGAAGAAGTCCAAGATAGAAAAGCCAAAAAATGGAGAGTCTGTATATATTATAGGGAGCTAAATATGGTCTCTTTGAAGGATCATTTTACAATGCCCTTCATGGACCAAATGCTTGAGAGGCTTGTCAGGAATTATTTTTTCGGTTTTTTGGATAGGTATTCTGGTTACAACCAGATTCCCTGTTGATCCAGGTGATCAGGAAAAGACCACACTCAAATGCCCCTTTGGAACATTTTCCTACAGGTGGATGCCCTTTGGGATGTGTGGAGCTCCGTCCACCTTTCAGAGGTGTATGATGGCTATCATTTCATATATGATTTAGAGAATTATTGAGGTTTTCATGGATGACTTCTCCATTTTGGGTAGTAATTTTGATACTTTTCTTGGAAATATTGAGTTAGTATTAGAGAGATGAAATGAAACCAAACTTGTTCTTAATTGGGAGAAATGCCGATTCATGGTTACAGAAGGTATAGTGCTTGGTCGTAAGGTTTATAAAAAAGGTCTAGAAGTTGATACTGCTAAGATTGATGTTTTTCAAAAAATGCCACCTCCTGTTAAGGTCAAGGGTGTTAAACGTTTCCTAGGGCATGTCAGTTTCTACCAGAGATTCATATATGATTTTTCCAAAATAACTAATCCCCTGTGTTCTTTGTTGGTCAAGGATGTAGCTTTCAATTTTGATGAAAACTATTTGAAATCATTTAATTTGCTTAAATAGAAACTCATTACATCACCTATCATCACTGAACCTAACTTGAAATTACCTATTGAACTTATGTGTGATGCTAGTGATATAGATGTAGGTGCTATCCTTGGATAGAGGAATGATAGAAAATTGAATGTTGTGTACTATGCTAGAAGACTACTAGATGATGCCCAAAATAATTATACTACCACTGGAAAAGAATTATTAGCTATTGTGTTTGCTTTAGAGATGTTTTGACAGTACTTGTTAGGTTTGAAAGTCATCATTTTCACTGATCATTCTGCTATAAAGTATATGATATATATGAAAGAAACTTAACCCGGGATGATTAGATGGATTCTATTGTTACAAGAATTTGATTTAAAAAATAGGGATTTATAGGGAGCTGAAAATTTTGTTGTTGGTCACCTTTCTAGGCTTCCTATTACCCATTATAAAGACCCTAGGGAGATCAACTATTCATTTCCTGAATAGAATCTTCTTAATGTGTCAATCAAGCAATATTCTTGGTTTGTATATTTTTTCAACTACCTTGCAGCAGGTGTTATCCCAAAAATCATTCCAATAACAAAAGAAAAAAAATTCTTCTCTATGCATATGTACTATTTTTGGGATGGCCCTTTGATATTTAAGATATATGCTCATGGTATTCCTAGAAGATGAATAACTGAGGTAGAGATATTGCCTGTCTTAGAAAGTTGTCATTCTTCACCTTGGGGAGGTCTCCATGGTGGTGAGAGAACTACTCACAAAGTCCTACAATCTGGTTTCTATTGGCCTACCCTTTTAAGGATTCTAGGAGCTTTGTGGTTGGATGTGATAGGTGCCAGAGGCTGGGAAACATTGGTAGATAGCAGGAGTTACCCCAAAAGGGAATTCCAGAGGATCAAATTTTTGATTTTTAGGGTTCAGACATTATGGGTCCATTTCCATCATCTCATGGGAATGAGTACATTCTGGTTGCTGTAGACTATGTTTCGAAATGGGTTGAGGCAGTGGCATCACCCAACAATCAAGCCAATTCTGTAATAAATTTTGTCAAGAAGAATATCTTTACAAGATCTGGAGTCCTAAGAGCTTTTATTACTGATAATGAAACACATTTTAAGAACTATAAATTTAAAGCTTTAATGGAGAAATATGGATGTGTTCACAAAACTGGTACTCCTTATCATCCACAATCCAGTGGATAAGTGGAAATTTCAAACAGGGAACTAAAAAAAATACTTTAGAAAACTATGTCAAATTCTAGGAAAGACTGGTCTCTTAAACTGGATAAAGATTTATGGGCTTATAGAACTTCTTTCAAAACCCCAATAGGTATGTCTCCTTACATGCTATTGTTTGGGAAATGTTGTCATTTACTTATGGAGTTGCAACATAAGTTTTAATTGTGTAGTTAAGGCTCTAAATTTTGATTTTAAGAGTTCTAATGATAGGATATTACTTGAGCTAAGTGAAAATGATGAGATTATGAGAGAGAGTTATTATAATTCATGAATGTATAAAGAGAGGACTAGAATCTTTCATGATTTTATTATAAAAAACAAAGAGTTTTAACCCGGACAGAAGGTCCTCCTCTTTAACTGTAGACTTAAACTCTTTCCTAGAATGCTAAATTCCATGTGGTCTGGACCTTTTACTGTAGTGACAGTGCTTAAAAATGGAGATTTAGAAATTTTAGGTGAAGAGAATAAACCCATTTTAGTTAATGTGCAGAGATTGAAACTTTATTTTTAAGGGCACCCAAAGGGCTTGGCTGCCTTCACCAAGCTTAAAAACTGTTCTTGAATAATGTCTAGTTGGGGACTTTAAATCTAGCACTACATGGGAGGCAACCCACGGTTCTTTTTGTCTTTATGTTGTTTCTTTTTAACCTTGAATTATGTTCTCCTTCTGTTCTCTGTTTTTGTGAAATACTTGTTACTTCTTGTTCTTTGTTCCTGGTTTACATGTTCTATGATTTTTTAGGATGCTGATGCTTGTGTCAACAAAGGAGTGGAATTCCCATGATCATTTTTGGACAAGATCTTAGTCAGGGAAGTACTTCAACTTTCTGCATTTATTTCTTCTCTTTCTTTTACTAATAAAATTCATCTCACTAAAAAAATTCTACTTCTCTACGATATTCTTCTACATGTGTATGGAAAATTTAGCTACATATTGGCTGAAAATCTGCTTCATAAATTGCACATAAAAACATTTTCTGCATGTCACTAAGTTGAATTAAAAATATGCATGTGTCTATTGCTGTGAACTGAAATTCATTGTTTAAAACCCATTCACTGCATGAAATTAAGTGTGGGGAGTACATGCTGCTAGTATTTTAAATTTGATTAATGTCGGGGTGTTTAGTAAGAACATTGTAGTATTTATTGAATATCTAACTGAATAAATTTTTCTAAACATTCTTACACCCAATTAATTGTGTTCTTACACCTATTATGCTACATATGAACTTTAATGGAAATTATTTGTCACTGTACTTAAATGTTAATTCATTTACTTGCTAATGAACATACGGATTATTTATTCATTGTGGAAAATAAGATTTTTTAACTTCATTAAGGCCCTTTTTACATGTCATAAATGTACTTCATTGAAAATCTATTTTGAACCTTAATTGATTAATTGTTCTTCAACATATTTAGAAGTCTACATTGGGAACAAATTTGGCTTATATGTGTGTGGGAGAGGGTAAATTCATGATTGTGCTAAACTATGCTTTATTGAAAGCCCATCAATTCCCATTTCAACTCAAAATTTTTGTAAAAAAATGGACAATGTTTTTCAAAATTCATGCATAATTTTAGGCTTTACACTGTACTCAATTTGGTCTTGCGTTAGGACAGGTTCCTTTCTGGTAGATAAGAACTACTTTGAACATGAAATTTATGATAATGGATGATTTCTGAGTGATCTTATTTAGTGATTTGATGGAAATTCGGTTTAGGACCTACTTCTAAATGTAATATGGGTTAAATGTTTGTAAATTTATGATCATAACCCTTGGAACTGGAAGTTTGATTCTGATTCTAGGGGCCTCATTCATCTTTTAATTATTAAAATTAATTGCTTTAATGGGCCAATATAAATGTTTTTTATTAAAATCTTTTGAAACTACAGTAATTTCGGCATCTGTGATCCGATGGTGAGTCTCTAAGACCCTAGATGCTGGGTACATTTCTGTTTACTTTAGGCCCTCTGTTAGATTTGAATAAGTGCATTGCACAGTGCCTAGCACAATGATACATGGCTTGGGGAAAATAGAATAAAGTGTCTAGGGTAAAAAATGATCTCATTAAGGTGAGGGGAATGTTAAACTTCATATGAAGAAGGGGTCAATTGGTTTTTATGGAAATCAATTAGGTTGAATCAATATGGTGATTCAAAATTAATTAATTATTTCTGGAACCAAAGATTCTGTCAAAGTACAATGTTCCTTGGTTAAGTTCTAAATTCCATTGATATTTTACCTCATGTCACACTTGATGTAACACCCTAAGCTTCCACGGTACGTTTCCCTTCGAATAATGCGATAGCGTGTGTTGTACGCACCCTCGAGTTCTAACACACACCACAACTAATTAAAATAGCCGTTGTGAATAGTAATACCTACTTTTTGAAATCATATATATTTTATATTTCAAAATGGACTTCATTTTTGGATTCGGAATATTTAACTTAGCCTAGGGTGAAATTTTGGTACTTTTCGGATAACATTAATATTTTGATGAATAGTGAAAATTACTAAATTTTAATTAAAAACAACTTTTTTAAACAAAATAATTAATAGTGATAAATTTTGAATTTGAGTGGTTTTAAAGTATATTTAGATTATATTTTTACCATTTAATATAATGTTGGTCATTGGACATAATTTTACAATTAAACCGAACATAAACAAGTGTCAATCTTTTGATAGTTATTACCTCTTAAAAACACGCTTTTTGTTTTGACAGCGGGAATTAATTTTAAATTAATTTCTGCCACTTCTGTGTTTTGAATTTAGAAAAAATGGATTCCATATTTGGAATCAGGATGTCCAAATTGTGTAAATAGGTAACTTTTATTTTTAGACATTTTGAATAATTACTGTGGTAAATATTTTATTTACCATGGTTAAGGGTAAATCCGGTAAATAAGGGTTAAAAAATAATATTATAATAATACAAAATTACCCTAAAACGTGTCCTAACCTTATTGGTGGACACATACCCGACCATGATCATCCTTGGGTCAATTTGGGGACCCCTTGGAGCCACTTGTATGTGGTAGGGACACTTTATATTAATAAAGTTAAAATAAAAATAAAAATGGCATAAGCTTACATCTTTTAGAAGAACAATTTTTACATAGGGTTATACATGTTGGATTTTCGATTATAAATATTCATTAGAAATATAAAAATATTTACTACATAATGATATTTTATTTATAATTTTTAGACATCAAATAATTTAAATTATTAATGACACAATAATGATGCAATGTTTACCTCATTAATAAATCATTTAAATAAATAAGATTATAATGATTAAAATATTATCTAAAACCTGTCCAATTCTTATTGGTTGATGTTATTTAGAATATTAGTCATCTTATCTTCGACCTCAATGATTTTTGGACCATTATAAACCGAATGTAATTATATTATAAAGTAATACTTTCACTCTTTCCTAAAGAGCCCCTCTTCTCCCTTATAAAAGGAGACCACTTATACTCATTCCTCACACCTCTCAAGCCACTTGGCTCGTCCAAACTCTGACCAACTAAGCTCCCCACATCCCTCTCCTCCTCCTTGAAGCTTCCCCTTAGGCAGAAATCATTTCAATAAGTCCTTTGGTTCCAACCAAAGTGAGTTACCTAAATTAAAGGTAACGATTTCTCTTAAATTATTTTCCTTTATTTTGCTTCTCCAACCCCCAAACTCTTTTTATTTCCTTTCTTTTGTAACAACACCAGTATCCTCAATATACTAGGATTTTGTTATAAGAAGTATTCAAACTACACATACACACAACTCCATCTAATGGATGATGAACATAATGTTTCTGTGGATGGAAAACTAACGCCTCACGAAACGATGATTGTTCAAATACATCTTACCGCCTCTCATGGTGGCCATTATGATGGCACTGTAATTAAATATGATATTAATGATATATATTTTATATATAAGCTTCTGTAATTCCATTTTATTTCATACCATTATTCGTTTCATGTTGTATATACATACGATAATTTCATTTGAGGAAGTGCGGACTACCGCCCCCTTAAAATGATATGACTCGTTCATACCACACAAGGAACGTATAAAGGATGGTGTTAATGAACTTAAGTAACATATATAAAATATTATATTATACTGGAATAGTAATATACCTATGTATCATTTGGATTCGATTCTTTTAAAATAAAAATTAAATGGAAATAGCGTTCGTGCGTACGTACGGACTACCGTCTCCACGAACGCGATGAGATTCATTCTCCATCGTATCCATTCAAGTCTTATTCTCATTTTAGGGTTAAAAATAATGTTAATATCATTCTGATTATGAATAAGATTTAATCTATCCATTACAAACATTTCTTACGTAACCAAACATTTAATAAGAACGAATCGATTATCACCTGAAACGACGATAATACTAAGATATTATTAATAAAGCAATGTTAAAAGATCATATATGATATCATATTAATGTATATGATTCTTGTATAATTTAATAACAATTATTTCACCATTATACAGGAGGTTAACCGACCCCAACAAATGAAAAGTACAAGGTAAGGGTTATTTCACAATCTCTTCATTATTCGAGGTTGTCTATACATAATAATCTACTGGGATCTCTTTATCATCCACATCCCTGTTTCTTAAAAATGTATTTCAAAACATTTTTACTATTTACAAGAATATGGGTTAAAGTCATTTATACCCTTGTTTGACTTTTTATAAGAGGTTTATAAAGGAATCTTTCCGTCGTTTCCAAAACAAGGTCCTTTTTAACCTTTTCGACAGAATTGAGGTAAGAATGTTTTTTTAACTTATACGGCGGGTGCGGTTATTTTCCGCCGTTATAAAATCGTCGAAGCTTCCCTTACAAGCTTATAAGAATATTTTCAAAGAAAATGTTTTATTTTATATGGATCTTAAATGATTTCAAAATAAAAGGATACATTTCTTTAAAAAAAGAATTTTGATTTCATCTATGTCAACATCCTTTGATGGATTTTAAGATTATTTGAAGTTGATTTATTATGATACAAAACTTCTATATTGTATTGAAGGTTTTGTGATATGTTTGACTGTGGATGTGCTATTTTTATACCATTCATAGTTTATGGTGAAAGTATTGACATTTCGTATGCTAGTTTTAATACGAATGTTTATGTTATGTTTAAACCTTTTCATATGGGAATGCATTGGACTTAATAAGTGACGGGTGGAGCCCGCTATAGCTCCTCGATGCATCGGTAGGTCTCATGAGACAAACTAGTGTCTTGGCACAAGGGCTTGACAAAATATTATTTGTAGTCTTGGCACGAGGCCTTGGCTATGTGGTTATGATAGTCTGGCATTATGCATTCCAACATTATGAAAGTGGTTATTGATTTTTGCATGTGATTATTCGATTAGTAGAATATCCATGTGAATAAGTAAATGGCATTATTTCATTTTATTTATGCCATAACATGTTGAAAGTTCATATTTAAAAGGCTTTTGTTTTAGTTATACATTGCCTTAAATGTTTATTCTTATTTATGAAAGTTTCCGCTATATTGTTATCCTTACTGGGCATTTGAGCTCACCCCTTTTCTATGTTTTATTTTTCCCAGGAAGTGAAGATGTAAGTTATGAATGACCTGCAGGGATATTATGAGGGGATTATAGTGTGGACTGTGGGAACATTATGTTTTTTTAGTAGTTTTTCATTTTATGATGTAATGTAAAACTTATGAATATATCTAGTGTTTCCAAGGCTACTAAACCAATCGGTCTTTCGGGATTTGATCTTTCTTGTGATCATGCCAATGTTATGTAATAATGCACCGACTCTGGGTAACTGGGGTCGGGGCGTTACAGTTGGTATCAGAGGAAGTTTAGTACAAACCTTGGAAGCTAGATTTAGATAGACTCTGATTAGAGCACGTATACCTAAGATGAACTTTGAGGATTAGTATAGAAGAACTTCCTAGAATTTTGGTATTGTAGAGATTTGGGAGTTTTCCGAGCAATACATCCCTGTCTGGATACGAGCAGGTAGAGGCGGCTCTGGCACAGATGTACCTAGGGGTAAAACCCGAAAACACCGCTTTGAGCTAGACTCGAACGGGAACTGGTGCATGACAATAGGCCTTGCTGCACTCTTGGTTACGACACTCCCGGGGGATATGCTTAGGATAACTCTCATTTTCTTTACAAATCATTATGAAGGGTTTATGAGTATATACTTCCTCAAAGAAAACATTTTTATGATTATGGATTATATCCATAAATGGTTCAATTTATGTTAAGTGTTTTATAAGTATGGGATTATGTATTTTGATTCATAAACTGATCTAGTTTATGCCATTGTTTAGAAATGGCGCCTAGTGGAAGAAATGGAAACCGTATCAATGCGCGCACTCCATGTAGGGATTGACCTCCTGCTCAAGATAATTATAGTGGGGCTGGTGATGCAACTAGTGCCGATCAGCTAATCACCATACTGGGACAACTTACTCAGGTTATGAATAATAACCTTACCCGTATGGAGCACCCTGATCCGCAGCGTGGAGGATCAATGTTAGATCGATTCATGAGGCAACAACCACCAATGTTCAATGGGAGTACAAATCCCTTAGTAGCTGAGCAATGGATAAATTTCCTAGAGAAAATATTTCAGGCTTTGGGGAGCAGTGAAAGGTAGAAAGTTATCATGGCAGTTTACCGCCTCACTGGAGATGCTGATCAATGGTGGTCATTGATTCAAAACATGAAGGAAGATGATGAAGTATCAAATATGGAATGGAGGGAGTTCAAAGATCTGTTTTTAGAAAAATACTTCCCTCGCGACCATCGAGCAGATATGGAAAGGCAATTTCTAAGTCTGAGACAGAAGGAGGATGAGAATGTCGCAAAGTATGAGGCTAACTTTACAAGGTTAGCGAGGTATGCTGGAGATTATATACGCAACCCAAGAAGTAAGATTGATCGTTTCTTTGATGGGTTAAAACCATTTCTCCGTCGAGCATTAGTCTCACAATCCTTTTCATCGTACGAAGACATTGTCTCATGTGCCATCAAGACCGAAAAGGAATTCTCTAAGTCTTATGACTTTAAAGCAAAGAAAGAGAAGAAGAGACCTGCTGAACAATCTGGGAATGGAAATAAGGGGAAGAAGGGAAAGGTTGAATATCCATCCTGTGGTAAATGCGGGAAGAAACACCCTGGTACTTGCTTGAAGGGAATGTGAGTCTGTTACAAGTGTGGTGAAAAAGGCCACCAAGCTCATGATTGCAAGGGGAAGAAGTAAGCTACCAACGTTCAGTGCTACAATTGTAGGGAGATGGGGCATTATGCAAATTCATGTCCTAAGCGTCAGGAGAACTTACCTCAGAAAAGGCCAAGGGATCAAGGCCAGGCATATGCTATCACTACTGCTGAGGTAGAAGCTCCGAAAGACGTGGTGGCAGGTAATTTAATGGTTTCCTCAAGTTTAGAAAATGCATTATTTGACTCTGGATCGTCGCATTGTTTCATATCTTCCCAGTTTGCTAAGAAAATTAGATATTTCCAATTTGATTTATTAAGGGAGTTGTCAGTTAAAACTCCTAAGGGAAGTATCGTTGCAACAAAGTTTTGTGAATCAGTCCCCATTAGAGCACATAAATTTTCTTTATCTGCTGATCTCATCGTCATACCTATGATTGAGGTTGATATAATCCTCGGTATGGACTGGCTTTCGGACTATGATGCGAAGATTTATTGTAAGAATAAAGAGGTTACGATTCTTGATGATAATGATAAGGAGCACCTTATTTTTAGAGCAGAATCGTCACCACCTAATTCTTATTTAGATCCACCCCCAGTATCTCAACTTAATTCAATTATTGGGGAGGAAGAGAATGAAATAACTGTCGGTGAGGAAAGGAATGTTCAAATAGAGGATGTACCTGTTGTGAAAGAATTTTTAGATGTATTTCCGGAAGATTTACCTGGACATCCTCCAGAACGAGAAGTTGAGTTTTCTATTGATTTGATTCCTGGATCAAGGCCTATATCGAAGACCCCTTATAGAATGGCCACTGTAGAGTTAGTCGAACTAAAGAAACAACTAGAGGAATTGAGTAATAAGGGATTTATTCGCCCTAGTGTTTCTCCATGGGGAGCCCCTGTTCTTTTTGTTAAAAAGAAAGATGGATCTATGAGGTTATGTATCGACTACAGGGAGATCAATGCTATAACGATAAAGAACAAGTATCCCCTACCTCGTATTGATGATTTATTTGACCAACTGCATGGAGCTCAATACTTTTCAAAGATTGACCTTCGATCTGGATACCATCAGTTGTGTGTGAAGAAGGAAGACATTCCGAAAACAGCATTTCGAACCAGGTACGGGAATTACGAGTTTACTGTAATGCCGTTTGGATTGACTAATGCACCCTCTGTATTCATGGATCTAATGAATAGAGTTTTCAAGGAGTATCTCGATGAATTTGTGGTGGTATTTATTGATGATATCTTGGTATACTCCAAAACCTACGAAGATCATGAAAATCACTTGCGCATTATCTTGAAGACTCTGAGGAGGCATGAATTATATGGGAAGTTTAGCAAGTGTGAATTCTGGCTTCAGGAGATTTCTTTTCTTGGACATATTGTCTCAAAAGATGGAATCTCTATTGATCCTTCTAAGACCAAGGCAATCCAAGAATGGCCAGCACCTACGAGTATAACTGAGGTACGCAGTTTTATTGGTCTGGCAGGTTATTATCGACGTTTCGTCCAGAATTTTGCCCGATTGGCTAACCCATTAACGAAGCTCACACGTAAAGGGGTTAAATTTGTTTGGACAAAAGAGTGTGAAGAATGTTTCGAAGAACTGAAGAGAAGATTAGTCAATGCTCCTATATTGACTCTACCATCGGGGAATGATGGGTTCGTTATTTATAGTGATGCATCAAAGAAAGGACTTGGCTGTGTCCTTATGCAGAATGATAGAGTTATTGTCTATGCATCACGACAGTTGAAAATTCATGAACAAAACTATCCTACTCATGATCTTGAGTTAGCAGCTGTGATCTTTGCTTTGAAGATATGGAGGCACTACCTCTATGGTGAAAAATGTGAGATTTATACTGATCACAAGAGTTTGAAGTATATTTTCTCACAAAAAGAACTCAACATGAGGCAAAGGAGATGGCTTGAATTACTCAAGGATTATGATTGTACGATACACTACCACCCGGGGAAAGCAAACAAAGTAGCAGATGCTTTGAGCAGAAAAGACCATGGAGTTCTGAACATGATGAGAATTGAAAGGGATCAAATTTTCATGGATCTAGTGAAGATGGACATGGGTATAACCAGGGAAGGTGAAACATCAATGCTTTTTCAAATGGTTGCCAAACCATCTTTACTAGAAAGGATTAAGAGTTCTCAGAACGATGATGAAGAATTTCAGAAGAAGATTAAAGCTGTGAATGATGGGAGATTGAGAGACTTTGTGTATGAAGATGGAATTTTGAAATTCGGGAAGAGACTTTGTGTTCCCAATATACCTGATCTAAAAAGGGAATTGCTGGATGATTCTCATAGTTCCAATTTCTCTATACACCCTGGGAGTACCAAAATGTATAGAGATTTGAAAGAACATTTTTGGTGGGACAATATGAAGAGGGAGATTGCTGATTTTGTGTCAAGATGTATGGTTTGTCAACAAGTGAAAGCTGGAAGGCAACAGCCTGGAGGAGTCATGCAACCTCTTCCTATACCGGAGTGGAAATGGGACAATATTACGATGGACTTTGTCATGGGGCTACCGAAGACTCCTAGAAGGAACGATGCAATATGGGTTATTGTTGATCGTATTACCAAGACAACACATTTTCTTTCTATAAGAGAAGATCTACCCCTGGAACGTCTAGCAAGACTATACATTAATGAAGTTGCGAGACTTCATGGAGTACCCCTATCGATTGTTTCTGATCGTGATCCCCGTTTTACTTCAAGATTCTGGAAAAGTCTTCAGAAATCCCTAGATACTGAACTTCATTTGAGCACTGCTTACCACCCTCAGACAGACGGACAATCAGAACGAACTATTCAAACCTTAGAAGACATGTTGAGATCTTGCTCACTTGACTTTCAGGGTATGTGGGATCAATATTTACCTTTGGTAGAATTTTCCTATAACAATAGCTTCCATTCGAGTATTCAGATGGCACCATATGAAGCGTTATACGGAAAGAGATGTCGTACACCAACCTGTTGGGATGACGTTGGTGAAAGAAAACTTGTAGGCCCAGAACTGGTGGAGGAAACGGTGGAAAAGGTGAACTAATCCAAAATCACATCAAAGCAGCTCAAAGTAGGCAGAAGAGATATGCCGATAATCGAAGGAAGGATTTGGAATTTCAAGTCGGTGATCATGTTTTTCTGAAGGTATCTCCGTGGAAGGGAGTCATACGTTTTGGTAAGAAAGGTAAATTGAGTCCCAGGTACATCGGACCTTTCGAAATTCTAGAACGAATTGGGGCTGTAGCTTACCGATTGGCAATGCCGCCAAGTCTCTCCAAAGTTCACGATGTGTTCCACGTATCTCTGTTGAGAAAATACATGCCTGACCCAACGCATGTACTCACCTATGAGGAATTAGAACTGGAACCCGATCTGTCTTATTGTGAAGAGCCCGTCAAGATTCTTGATACAAGAGAACAAGTACTGAGAAACCGGACGACACGTCTGGTAAAAGTTTTGTGGAGAAATCATAAGATGGAAGAGGCAACGTGGGAACCCGAGGAACTTATGATGAAGAACCACCCGAGTCTTTTTATGGAGTAATACCCTAGAAATTGCGAGGACGCATTTATTTGAAGGAGGGGAGAATGTAACACCCCAAGCTTCCACGGTACGTTTCCCTTCGAATAATGCGATAGCGTGTGTTGTACGCAACCTCGAGTTCTAACACACACCACAACTAATTAAAATAGCCGTTGTGAATAGTAATACCTACTTTTTGAAATCATATATATTTTATATTTCAAAATGGACTTCATTTTTGGATTCGGAATATTGAAATTAGCCTAGGGTGAAATTTTGGTACTTTTCGGATAACTTTAATATTTTGATGAATAGTGAAAATTACTAAATTTTAATTAAAAACAACTTTTTTAATCAAAATAATTAATAGTGATAAATTGTGAATTTTAGTGGTTTTAAAGTATATTTAGAATATATTTTTACCATTTAATATAATGTTGGTCATTGGACATAATTTTACAATTAAACCGAACATAAACAAGTGTCAATCTTTTGATAGTTACTACCTCTTAAAAACACGCTTTTTGTTTTGACAGCGGGAATTAATTTTAAATTAATTTCTGCCACTTCTGTGTTTTGAATTTAGAAAAAATGGATTCCATATTTGGAATCAGGATGTCAAAATTGTGTAAATAGGTAAATTTTATTTTTAGACATTTTGAATAATTACTGTGGTAAATATTTTATTTACCATGGTTAAGGGTAAATCCGGTAAATAAGGGTTAAACAATAATATTATAATAATACAAAATTACCCTAAAACGTGTCCTAACCTTATTGGTGGACACATACCCGACCATGAGCATCCTTGGGTCAATTTGGGGACCCCTTGGAGCCACTTGTATGTGGTAGGGACACTTTATATTAATAAAGTTAAAATAAAAATAAAAATGGCATAAGCTTACATCTTTTAGAAGAACAATTTTTACATATGGTTATACATGTTGGATTTTCGATTATAAATATTCATTAGAAATATGAAAAGATTTACTACATAATTATATTTTATTTATAATTTTTAGACATCAAATAATTTAAATTATTAATGACACAATAATGATGCAATGTTTACCTCATTAATAAATAATTTAAATAAATAAGATTATAATGATTAAAATATTATCTAAAACCTGTCCAATTCTTATTGGTTGATGTTATTTAGAATATTAGTCATCTTATATTCGACCTCAATGATTTTTGGACCATTATAAACCGAATGTAATTATATTATAAAGTAATAATTTCACTCTTTCCTAAAGAGCCCCTCTTCTCCCTTATAAAAGGAGACCACTTATACTCATTCCTCACACCTCTCAAGCCACTTGGCTCGTCCAAACTCTGACCAACTAAGCTCCCCACATCCCTCTCCTCCTCCTTGAAGCTTCCCCTTAGGCAGAAATCATTTCAAGAAGTCTTTTGGTTCCAACCAAAGTGAGTTACCTAAATTAAAGGTAACGATTTCTCTTAAATTATTTTCCTTTATTTTGCTTCTCCAACCCCCAAACTCTTTTTATTTCCTTTCTTTTTTAACAACACCAGTATCCTCAATATACTAGGATTTTGTTATAAGAAGTATTCAAACTACACATACACACAACTCCATCTAATGGATGATGAACATAATGTTTCTGTGGATGGCAAACTAACGCCTCACGAAACGATGATTGTTCAAATACATCTTACCGCCTCTCATGGTGGCCATTATGATGGAACTGTAATTAAATATGATATTAATGATATATATTTTATATATAATCTTCTGTAATTCCATTTTATTTCATACCATTATTCGTTTCATGTTGTATATACATACGATAATTTCATTTGAGGAAGTGCGGACTACCGCCCCCTTAAAATGATATGACTCGTTCATACCACACATGGAACGTATAAAGGATGGTGTTAATGAACTTAAGTAAAATATATAAAATATTATATTATACTGGAATAGTAATATACCTATGTATCATTTGGATTCGATTCTTTTAAAATAAAAATTAAATGGAAATAGCGTTCGTGCGTACGTACGGACTACCGTCTCCACGAACGCGATGAGATTCATTCTCCATCGTATCCATTCAAGTCTTATTCTCATTTTAGGGTTAAAAATAATGTTAATATCATTCTGATTATGAATAAGATTTAATCTATCCATTACAAACATGTCTTACGTAACCAAACATTTAAGAAGAACGAATCGATTATCACCTGAAATGACGATAATACTAAGATATTATTAATAAAGCAATGTTAAAAGATCATATATGATATCATATAAATGTATATGATTATTGTATAATTTAATAACAATTATTTCACCATTATACAGGAGGTTAACCGACCCCAACAAAGGAAAAGTACAAGGTAAGGTTTATTTCACAATCTCTTCATTATTCGATGTTGTCTATACGTAATAATCTACTGGGATCTCTTTATCATCCACATCCATGTTTCTTAAAAATGTATTTCAAAACATTTTTACTATTTACAAGAATATGGGTTAAAGTCATTTATACCCTTGTTTGACTTTTTATAAGAGGTTTATAAAGGAATCTTTCCGTCGTTTTCAAAGCAAGGTCCTTTTTAACCTTTTCGACAGAATTGAGGTAAGAATGTTTTTTTAACTTATACGGCGGGTGCGGTTATTTTCCGCCGTTATAAAATCGTCGAAGATTCCCTTACAAGATTATAAGAATATTTTCAAAGAAAATGTTTTATTTTATATGGATCTTAAATGATTTCAAAATAAAAGGAGACATTTCTTTAAAAAAAGAATTTTGATTTCATCTATGTCAACATCCTTTGATGGATTTTAAGATTATTTGAAGTTGATTTATTATGATACAAAACTTCTATATTGTATTGAAGGTTTTGTGATATGTTTGACTGTGGATGTGCTATTTTTATACCATTCATAGTTTATGGTGAAAGTATTGACATTTCTTATGCTAGTTTTAATACGAATGTTTATGTTATGTTTAAACCTTTTCATATGGGAATGCATTGGACTTAATAAGTGACGGGTGGAGCCTGCTATAGCTCCTCGATGCATCGGTAGGTCTCATGAGACAAACTAGTGTCTTGGCACAAGGGCTTGACAAAATCTTATTTGTAGTCTTGGCACGAGGCCTTGGCTATGTGGTTATGATAGTCTGGCATTATGCATTACAACATTATGAAAGTGGTTATTGATTTTTGCATGTGATTATTCGATTAGTAGAATATCCATGGGAATAAGTAAATGGCATTATTTCATTTTATTTATGCCATAACATGTTGAAAGTTCATATTTAAAAAGCTTTTGTTTTAGTTATACATTGCCTTAAATGTTTATTCTTATTTATGAAAGTTTCCGCTATATTGTTATCCTTACTGGGCATTTGAGCTCACCCCTTTTCTATGTTTTATTTTTCCCAGGAAGTGAAGATGTAAGTTATGAATGACCTGCAGGGATATTATGAGGGGATTATAGTGTGGACTGTGGGAACATTATGTTGTTGTAGTAGTTTTTCATTTTATGATGTAATGTAAAACTTATGAATATATCTAGTGTTTCCAAGGCTACTAAACCAATCGGTCTTTCGGGATTTGATCTTTCTTGTGATCATGCCAATGTTATGTAATAATGCACCGACTCTGGGTAACTGGGGTCGGGGCGTTACAGTTGGTATCAGAGGAAGTTTAGTACAAACCTTGGAAGCTAGATTTAGATAGACTCTGATTAGAGAACGTATACCTAAGATGAACTTTGAGGATTAGTATAGAAGAACTTCCTAGAATTTTGGTATTGTAGAGATTTTGTGAGTTTTCCGAGTAATACATCCCTGTCTGGATACGAGCAGGTAGAGGGGGCTCTGGCACAGATGTACCTAGGGGTAAAACCCGAAAACACCGCTTTGAGCTAGACTCGAACGAGAACTGGTGCACGACAACGGGCCTTGCTGCACTCTTGGTTACGACACTCCCGGGGGATATGCTTTGGATAACTCTCATTTTCTTTACAAATCATTATGAAGTTTTTATGAGTATATACTTCCTCAAAGAAAACATTTTTATGATTATGGATTATATCTATAAATGGTTCAATTTATGTTAAGTGTTTTATAAGTATGGGATTATGTATTTTGATTCATAAACTGATCTAGTTTATGCCATTGTTTAGAAATGGCGCCTAGTGGAAGAAATGGAAACCGTATCAATGCGCGCACTCCATGTAGGGATTTCCCTCCTCCTCAAGATAATTATAGTGGGGCTGGTGATGCAACTGGTGCCGATCAGCTAATCACCATACTGGGACAACTTACTCAGGTTATGAATAATAACCTTACCCGTATGGAGCACCCTGATCCGCAGCGTGGAGGATCAATGTTAGATCGATTCATGAGGCAACAACCACCAACGTTCAATGGGAGTACAAATCCCTTAGTAGCTGAGCAATGGATAAATTCCCTAGAGAAAATATTTCAGGCTTTGGGGAGCAGTGAAAGGGAGAAAGTTATCATGGCAGTTTACCGCCTCACTGGAGATGCTGATCAATGGTGGTCATTGATTCAAAACATGAAGGAAGATGATGAAGTATCAAATATGGAATGGAGGGAGTTCAAAGATCTGTTTTTAGAAAAATACTTCCCTCGCGACCATCGAGCAGATATGGAAAGGCAATTTCTAAGTCTGAGACAGAAGGAGGATGAGAATGTCGCAAAGTATGAGGCTAACTTTACAAGGTTAGCGAGGTATGCTGGAGATTATATACACAACCCAAGAAGTAAGATTGATCGTTTCTTTGATGGGTTAAAACCATTTCTCCGTTGAGCATTAGTCTCACAATCCTTTTCATCGTACGAAGACATTGTCTCATGTGCCATCAAGACCGAAAAGGAATTCTCTAAGTCTTATGACTTTAAAGCAAAGCAAGAGAAGAAGAGACCTGCTGAACAATCTGGGAATGGAAATAAGGGGAAGAAGGGAAAGGTTGAATATCCATCCTGTGGTAAATGCGGGCAGAAACACCCTGGTAATTTCTTGAAGGGAATGGGAGTCTGTTACAAGTGTGGTGAAAAAGGCCACCATGCTCATGATTGCAAGGGGAAGAAGGAAGCTACCGACGTTCAGTGCTACAATTGTAGGGAGATGGGGCATTATGCAAATTCATGTCCTAAGCGTCAGGAGAACTTACCTCAGAAAAGGCCAAGGGATCAAGGCCAGGCATATGCTATCACTACTACTGATGTAGAAGCTCCGAAAGACGTGGTGGCAGGTAATTTAATGGTTTCCTCAAGTTTAGCAAATGCATTATTTGACTCTGGATCGTCGCATTGTTTCATATCTTCCCAGTTTGCTAAGAAAATTAGATATTTCCAATTTGATTTATTAAGGGAGTTGTCAGTTAAAACTCCTAAGGGAAGTATCGTTGCAACAAAGTTTTGTGAATCAGTCCCCATTAGAGCACATAAATTTTCTTTATCTGCTGATCTCATCGTCATACCTATGATTGAGTTTGATATAATCCTCGGTATGGACTGGCTTTCGGACTATGATGCGAAGATTTATTGTAAGAAGAAAGAGGTTACGATTCTTGATGATAATGATAAGGAGCACCTTATTTTTAGAGCAGAATCGTCACCACCTAATTCTTATTTAGATCCACCCCCAGTAGCTCAACTTAATTCAATTATTGGGGAGGAAGAGAATGAAATAACTGTCGGTGAGGAAAGGAATGTTCAAATAGAGGATGTACCTGTTGTGAAAGAATTTTTAGATGTATTTCCGGAAGATTTACCTGGACATCCTCCAGAACGAGAAGTTGAGTTTTCTATTGATTTGATTCCTGGATCAAGGCCTATATCGAAGACCCCTTATAGAATGGCCACTGTAGAGTTAGTCGAACTAAAGAAACAACTAGAGGAATTGAGTAATAAGGGATTTATTCGCCCTAGTGTTTCTCCATGGGGAGCCCCTGTTCTTTTTGTTAAAAAGAAAGATGGATCTATGAGGTTATGTATCGACTACAGGGAGATCAATGCTATAACGATAAAGAAAAAGTATCCCCTACCTCGTATTGATGATTTATTTGACCAACTGCATGGAGCTCAATACTTTTCAAAGATTGACCTTTGATCTGGATACCATCAGTTGTGTGTGAAGAAGGAAGACATTCCGAAAACAGCATTTCGAACCAGGTACGGGCATTACGAGTTTACTGTAATGCCGTTTGGATTGACTAATGCACCCTCTGTATTCATGGATCTAATGAATAGAGTTTTCAAGGAGTATCTCGATGAATTTTTGGTGGTATTTATTGATGATATCTTGGTATACTCCAAAACCTACGAAGATCATGAAAATCACTTGCGCATTATCTTGAAGACTCTGAGGAGGCATGAATTATATGGGAAGTTTAGCAAGTGTGAATTCTGGCTTCAGGAGATTTTTTTTCTTGGCCATATTGTCTCAAAAGATGGAATCTCTGTTGATCCTTCTAAGACCAAGGCAATCCAAGAATGGCCAGCACCTACGAGTATAACTGAGGTATGCAGTTTTATTGGTCTGGCAGGTTATTATCAACGTTTCGTCCAGAATTTTGCCCGATTGGCTAACCCATTAACGAAGCTCACACGTAAAGGGGTTAAATTTGTTTTGACCTAAGAGTGTGAAGAATGTTTCGAAGAACTGAAGAGAAGATTAGTCAATGCTCCTATATTGACTCTACCATCGGGGAATGATGGGTTCGTTATTTATAGTGATGCATCAAAGAAAGGACTTGGCTGTGTCCTTATGCAGAATGATAGAGTTATTGCCTATGCATCACGACAGTTGAAAATTCATGAACAAAACTATCCTACTCATGATCTTGAGTTAGCAGCTGTGATCTTTGCTTTGAAGATATGGAGGCACTACCTCTATGGTGAAAAATGTGATATTTATACTGATCACAAGAGTTTGAAGTATATTTTCTCACAAAAAGAACTCAACATGAGGCAAAAGAGATGGCTTGAATTACTCAAGGATTATGATTGTACGATACACTACCACCCGGGGAAAGAAAACAAAGTAGCAGATGCTTTGAGCAGAAAAGACCATGGAGTTCTGAACATGATGAGAATTGAAAGGGATCCAATTTTCATGGATCTAGTGAAGATGGACATGGGAATAACCAGGGAAGGTGAAACATCAATGCTTTTTCAAATGGTTCCCAAACCATCTTTACTAGAAAGGATTAAGAGTTCTCAGAACGATGATGAAGAATTTCAGAAGAAGATTAAAGCTGTGAATGATGGGAGATTGAGAGACTTTGTGTATGAAGATGGAATTTTGAAATTCGGGAAGAGACTTTGTGTTCCCAATATACCTGATCTAAAAAGGGAATTGCTGGATGATTCTCATAGTTCCAATTTCTCTATACACCCTGGGAGTACCAAAATGTATAGAGATTTGAAAGAACATTTTTGGTGGGACAATATGAAGAGGGAGATTGCTGATTTTGTGTCAAGATGTATGGTTTGTCAACAAGTGAAAGCTGGAAGGCAACAGCCTGGAGGAGTCATGCAACCTCTTCATATACCGGAGTGGAAATGGGACAATATTACGATGGACTTTGTCATGGGGCTACCGAAGACTCCTAGAAGGAACGATGCAATATGGGTTATTGTTGATCGTCTTACCAAGACAACACATTTTCTTGCTATAAGAGAAGATCTACCCCTGGAATGTCTAGCAAGACTATACATTAATGAAGTTGTGAGACTTCATGGAGTACCCCTATCGATTGTTTCTGATCGTGATCCCCGTTTTACTTCAAGATTCTGGAAAAGTCTTCAGAAATCCCTAGATACTGAACTTCATTTGAGCAATGCTTACCACCCTCAGACAGACGGACAATCAGAACGAACTATTCAAACCTTAGAAGACATGTTGAGATCTTGCTCACTTGACTTTCAGGGTATGTGGGATCAATATTTACCTTTGGTAGAATTTTCCTATAACAATAGCTTCCATTCGAGTATTCAGATGGCACCATATGAAGCGTTATACGGAAAGAGATGTCGTACACCAACCTGTTGGGATGACGTTGGTGAAAGAAAACTTGTAGGCCCAGAACTGGTGGAGGAAACGGTGGAAAAGGTGAACTAATCCAAAATCACATCAAAGCAGCTCAAAGTAGGCAGAAGAGATATGCCGATAATCGAAGGAAGGATTTGGAATTTCAAGTCGGTGATCATGTTTTTCTGAAGGTATCTCCGTGGAAGGGAGTCATACGTTTTGGTAAGAAAGGTAAATTGAGTCCCAGGTACATCGGACCTTTCGAAATTCTAGAACGAATTGGGGCTGTAGCTTACCGATTGGCAATGCCGCCAAGTCTCTCCAAAGTTCACGATGTGTTCCATGTATCTCTGTTGAGAAAATACATGCCTGACCCAACGCATGTACTCACCTATGAGGAATTAGAACTGGAACCCGATCTGTCTTATTGTGAAGAGCCCGTCAAGATTCTTGATACAAGAGAACAAGTACTGAGAAACCGGACGACACGTCTGGTAAAAGTTTTGTGGAGAAATCATAAGATGGAAGAGGCAACGTGGGAACCCGAGGAACTTATGATGAAGAACCACCCGAGTCTTTTTATGCAGTAATACCCTAGAAATTGCGAGGACGCAATTATTTGAAGGAGGGGAGAATGTAACACCCCAAGCTTCCACGGTACGTTTCCCTTCGAATAATGCGATAGCGTGTGTTGTACGCAACCTCGAGTTCTAACACACACCACAACTAATTAAAATAGCCGTTGTGAATAGTAATACCTACTTTTTGAAATCATATATATTTTATATTTCAAAATGGACTTCATTTTTGGATTCGGAATATTGAAATTAGCCTAGGGTGAAATTTTGGTACTTTTTGGATAACTTTAATATTTTGATGAATAGTGAAAATTACTAAATTTTAATTAAAAACAACTTTTTTAATCAAAATAATTAATAGTGATAAATTGTGAATTTGAGTGGTTTTAAAGTATATTTAGAATATATTTTTACCATTTAATATAATGTTGGTCATTGGACATAATTTTACAATTAAACCGAACATAAACAAGTGTCAATCTTTTGATAGTTATTACCTCTTAAAAACACACTTTTTATTTTGACAGCGGGAATTAATTTTAAATTAATTTCTGCCACTTCTGTGTTTTGAATTTAGAAAAAATGGATTCCATATTTGGAATCAGGATGTACAAATTTTGTAAATAGGTAACTTTCATTTTTAGACATTTTGAATAATTACTGTGGTAAATATTTTGTTTACCATGGTTAAGGGTAAATCCGGTAAATAAGGGTTAAAAAATAATATTATAATAATACAAAATTACCCTAAAACGTGTCCTAACCTTATTGGTGGACACATACCCGACCATGAGCATCCTTGGGTCAATTTGGGGACCCCTTGGAGCCACTTGTATGTGGTAGGGACACTTTATATTAATAAAGTTAAAATAAAAATAAAAATGGCATAAGCTTACATCTTTTAGAAGAACAATTTTTACATAGGGTTATACATGTTGGATTTTCGATTATAAATATTCATTAGAAATATAAAAAGATTTACTACATAATGATATTTTATTTATAATTTTTAGACATCAAATAATTTAAATTATTAATGACACAATAATGATGCAATGTTTACCTCCTTAATAAATCATTTAAATAAATAAGATTATAATGATTAAAATATTATCTAAAACCTGTCCAATTCTTATTGGTTGATGTTATTTAGAATATTAGTCATCTTATCTTCGACCTCAATGATTTTTGGACCATTATAAACCGAATGTAATTATATTATAAAGTAATACTTTCACTCTTTCCTAAAGAGCCCCTCTTCTCCCTTATAAAAGGAGACCACTTATACTCATTCCTCACACCTCTCAAGCCACTTGGCTCGTCCAAACTCTGACCAACTAAGCTCCCCACATCCCTCTCCTCCTCCTTGAAGCTTCCCCTTAGGCAGAAATCATTTCAAGAAGTCCTTTGGTTCCAACCAAAGTGAGTTACCTAAATTAAAGGTAACGATTTCTCTTAAATTATTTTCCTTTATTTTGCTTCTCCAACCCCCAAACTCTTTTTATTTCCTTTCTTTTGTAACAACACCAGTATCCTCAATATACTAGGATTTTGTTATAAGAAGGATTCAAACTACACATACACAAAACTCCATCTAATGGATGATGAACATAATGTTTCTGTGGATGGCAAACTAACGCCTCACAAAACGATGATTGTTCAAATACATCTTACCGCCTCTCATGGTGGCCATTATCATGGCACTGTAATTAAATATGATATTAATGATATATATTTTATATATAAGCTTCTGTAATTCCATTTTATTTCATACCATTATTCGTTTCATGTTGTATATACATACGATAATTTCATTTGAGGAAGTGCGGACTACCGCCCCCTTAAAATGATATGACTCGTTCATACCACACATGGAACGTATAAAGGATGGTGTTAATGAACTTAAGTAACATATATAAAATATTATATTATACTGGAATAGTAATATATCTATGTATCATTTGGATTCGATTCTTTTAAAATAAAAATTAAATGGAAATAGCGTTCGTGCGTACGTACGGACTACCGTCTCCAAGAACGCGATGAGATTCATTCTCCATCGTATCCATTCAAGTCTTATTCTCATTTTAGGGTTAAAAATAATGTTAATATCATTCTGATTATGAATAAGATTTAATCTATCCATTACAAACATTTCTTACGTAACCAAACATTTAAGAAGAACGAATCGATTATCACCTGAAACGACGATAATACTAAGATATTATTAATAAAGAAATGTTAAAAGATCATATATGATATCATATTAATGTATATGATTCTTGTATAATTTAATAACAATTATTTCACCATTATACAGGAGGTTAACCGACCCCAACAAAGGAAAAGTACAAGGTAAGGGTTATTTCACAATCTCTTCATTATTCGAGGTTGTCTATACGTAATAATCTACTGGGATCTCTTTATCATCCACATCCATGTTTCTTAAAAATGTATTTCAAAACATTTTTACTATTTACAAGAATATGGGTTAAAGTCATTTATACCCTTGTTTGACTTTTTATAAGAGGTTTATAAAGGAATCTTTCCGTCGTTTTCAAAACAAGGTCCTTTTTAACCTTTTCGACAGAATTGAGGTAAGAATGTTTTTTTAACTTATACGGCGGGTGCGGTTATTTTCCGCCGTTATAAAATCGTCGAAGATTCCCTTACAAGCTTATAAGAATATTTTCAAAGAAAATGTTTTATTTTATATGGATCTTAAATGATTTCAAAATAAAAGGAGACATTTCTTTTAAAAAAGAATTTTGATTTCATCTATGTCAACATCCTTTGATGGATTTTAAGATTATTTGAAGTTGATTTATTATGATACAAAACTTCTATATTGTATTGAAGGGTTTGTGATATGTTTGACTGTGGATGTGCTATTTTTATACCATTCATAGTTTATGGTGAAAGTATTGACATTTCGTACGCTAGTTTTAATACGAATGTTTATGTTATGTTTAAACCTTTTCATATGGGAATGCATTGGACTTAATAAGTGACGGGTGGAGCCCGCTATAGCTCCTCGATGCATCGGTAGGTCTCATGAGACAAACTAGTGTCTTGGCACAAGGGCTTGAAAAAATCTTATTTGTAGTCTTGGCACGAGGCCTTGGCTATGTGGTTATGATAGTCTGGCATTATGCATTCCAACATTATGAAAGTGGTTATTGATTTTTGCATGTGATTATTCGATTAGTAGAATATCCATGTGAATAAGTAAATGGCATTATTTCATTTTATTTATGCCATAACATGTTGAAAGTTCATATTTAAAAGGCTTTTGTTTTAGTTATACATTGCCTTAAATGTTTATTCTTATTTATGAAAGTTTCTGCTATATTGTTATCCTTACTGGGCATTTGAGCTCACCCCTTTTCTATGTTTTATTTTTCCCAGGAAGTGAAGATGTAAGTTATGAATGACCTGCAGGGATATTATGAGGGGATTATAGTGTAGACTGTGGGAACATTATGTTGTTGTAGTAGTTTTTCATTTTATGATGTAATGTAAAACTTATGAATATATCTAGTGTTTCCAAGGCTACTAAACCAATCGGTCTTTCGGGATTTGATCTTTCTTGTGATCATGCCAATGTTATGTAATAATGCACCGACTCTGGGTAACTGGGGTCGGGGCGTTACAGTTGAAATTAGAACTTGATTTGGGATTGAAATGATTCAATAAGTTGTATCACATATGAGGCATGACATCTTCTTTGATGGATGGTCTTTGTGTTCTTAATTACCCTTGAGTATTTGTTATAGGCAAGATTCATATGATTAAATCATTTTTATAAAGCTTGCTGTTATTAATTGCCCTCTGTTTTGAGTGCTGGACATGTTATATTTTGAGAAAAATCATTAATACCATACATTTGTTTTTAAAAGATAATAAATCATTGGATTGTTTGTGGACAAACAACGTGTATGTGTGGGGTAATTTGATGTAGATATATTTTTTAAAAACTTTTGCCACATCTTTTATTTAATTTTTATCAATTTAATTACTTATTGTGATAATTTTTAATAAATAATGGAATATTTGTAATTTTAACACTAAATCGGTTAATTAATCATTCTTTATAATAAAATATGTGTTTTTAGTCTTTTTATTTAGACATTCTTGTCACGACTCGTCCTCGGGCCCGTGCCGTGACTACCCCAAGCCCGCCTTCCATAGGCCAGGGGCTGGCAACTAGCACCAAAGGCGTAAATCCCGATAACTGGGAAGGCATTGCCTTATAAAAGTAAACAAAACACCACCGAGTACAAGCGGAAGCAAAACACTAAGTACAAAGGAAAGTGATGAAAAGTAAATGGGCCATAATACAAACCCAAATGAAAGTACAAGTACAACTGAACAAGTACAACAGGAAAATACAACAGCTGGAAGAAAGGAAAAAGCTCGTGGATCGTCCTCCTCGGATCCTACCTGAAGGGTAGGTACAGATGACGCAGCTCCTGGATCGTCCACCACGGATCCTACCTGAAGGGTAGGTACAGATAGCCTCCACAATGCTCTCGCTCGTCAACCTCCTCCGTGTGTCGTCTCGCCATGTATTCCACCTCCGGGTACCGTCCAGTCCTCGAACACTCGACCTCCATCAGCACTGCCCGTCGTCTGCAACCAACACAACGAGGTGCGGGCATAGCCCGTGCAGGGGTGAGTATAACGATACTTAGTAGGGACCCCGAGACCCTCAAGGTCTCACTAAAACAAACATGGATATCCACAAAGAAGATCTCAACAGATAACCTCTACTTAGGTATATGCCCATAAATATATCTAAGTTATCAAGTAACCCATCTCAATCATGAGGGAAACACATGGATCATGAAATCAACGGATAACCACTACCCAGGTATATGCCCATTAATATACCTAAGTTATCAAGTGACCCATCCCAATCAAGAGGTATACACAAAGGTCAAAAGTCTCAGCTCAAACCAGGATTTTCATTATCGAACTGTAACTGCTGAAGAGCTCCGTCTCTGAAGTGTACAGTGGTCCTGTCACGACTCAGAGGTACTTCTCACTAACCTAAGACTGCTGAGGTACTCCTCCTGTCGAGTACCGCGGGTCTGCGGCCTACTACCGGGCGCTCCATCCGCTGTGGGTCTGTCGCCAAATACTGGGCGCTCCCCCTAATAGCCTACAGAGGTACTCCTCCTGTCAAGTACTTTGGGTCTGCAGCCAACTACGGGGCGCTCCGTCCGCCATGGGGGTCTGTCGCCAAATACCGGGCGCTCCGTCCACTGGGCTAGTCGACTCACTCCAAGTCAAGTCGGTCAAGTAGTCGTCAGGTTTCAGCCAGCTACACGGTCTTCGTACTCCGTACGCTCATCTCCGGGAGGGTCCTCTCCATGAGCTACAGGTCGATACTCAAAGTATCACAAAGTCCCACAAAGAAGTATCTTAAAGGATCGCCTCATCATAGGGGTCTCAACGCAATAGTCGACGCGTCAATCGGACGCCCGGTCTGTGTGTTACTAGCAATTTCGTCCCCAGGGCCCGGTTGGTTTCATGTGTGAACAAATCCGACCGTAACTCAACTATACCCCGAACACTCATATGGTATACTCATAGGGACCGTTTGTCAATGTGATCACCAACGCCGCTGACGGTTCGTCAAACGGACGTCTGGTCTGAATGATATCAGCTTTTTCGTTCCAGGGGCCCGGTTGGATTTCGGGTACAATCCAACCTGGCCACTATCCAATAGCAACCAAAACTAGAGTGAAGTATGCCAAAGGTTCCGTCTCATCAAGAGGAAAACAACGAGACAGACGGCGCGTCAATCGGATGCCCGGTCTGGGAGTTATTGGCCTTTTCGTTCCTGGGGCCCGGTTGGTTTCGTGAGCGAACCAACCCTACCACACTCCGACGACATCCAAACCTCGAGTGGATTAAGCCAAAAGATCTGTCTCACTAAGAGGAATCCAACAAAGTCGACGACATGTCAATCGGATGTCCGGAGCTCAAGTTATGAGCGTTTCCGCTCCGAGGGCCCGGTTGGTTTCATATCCGAAGCAACCCGGCCGAACCCAAAGTATTCCGAAACCATAAGTGAAATATACCAAAACGACCGTCTCGATCCAAGGATCACATCTCTGCTGACGGTTCGTCGATCAGAGGTATACAGCTCAAGATATGGGCAAAATACCAAAGAGGGTCCGAAACGGGGGGTATGGGCCCGGACCGACCCGGCCTGACCCCCCCTGGGTCGGCCCGAACCGGGTCGACCCGTCCCGGACTGGGTCGGGCCCGGCTGGGCCCGGCGCGGCCCGGTCGGCGTGGGCCGGCCCGGCAGGCTCGGTCCGGCTCGACCGGCCAGCCGCGGATCGGCCAGCGCGGTCGAGCGGAAGCCGCGGGCTGAGGTGTGCGCGGCACGCCCTCGCCGCTAATTGAAGCTGGCGGCGCGCCGGGCTCCGCCACCGTCTTCCACGGACCACCGGACACGCTCTGGTGGTCCGTTTCTCATGCCGGCTTCGCCTATGGTCCTCCCATGACCCAACCTTCACTTCAAAGGGATTCAAATGCCATAGTGGCCTGCTCTGTCGTCGTCCGTCGATCCGCACATCGATAAAAAACCTACGGAGGGTTGTCAGGCCGTGTTTGTTCGGCCCGCGCCCTCCGCATTAGGTGTTTTCAATTGGCAAATAATAACACATGATTTTAATAATTGACGAGGGTATAATTTATCCAAAATAAATTATACGATCACCTTGCAATCAAATACCCATGCACGAGAGTTTACAAAATATTGAATGCGCGGTGTGACGATGTCGCACATTCTTGCCGCTCGATCCCGCGTGGCGTGACGATGTCACACATCCTTGCCGTTCTTTCCCATGCGGTGCGACGGCACCACATCACTCTCTTTTGATCCGCAACAACAAGAAAGAATAATAATGGAGGAGGTTCGGCCGTGTTCGTGCGGTCCAACCTCCTCCCGTTAAACGATAACAAGGGGTTCTCATTACTCGTAGAACGTCAAAGATAGAATCAAGAACAAAACGAAACAAACCCCTACTTTTGATTCATTGATCGGCATTCATCGTTCGTTGACGGGGTTGCGGAAAGAAGACGATGGAGTCCGTCTTTCGCCGCGTTCGTCACACACTCCCAATCCCGAGCTACGTCGGCCGTGGAAGACACTACACGTCGGTAGGATCCGAGGGAGGAATTCGAAGAAGGTTGTTGACGTTCGTCACTTCCGTTGTTGTAGAAGTGCACCCAAAGAAGAATCGGCGTCTCCTCTCTTTTCGCATGAAGAAGAGGATAATGGGTGCATCGTCGTTCTTCGTTGAAGAGGCGTCGTTCTTCGTTGAATATGAAGTTCTTTAAAAGAGGGAAGAGCTCTCTTCAAAATTCTCTCACACACCCAAACTCCCAAAATAAAATATGGCCTCTCCTTATTTTATTATTTTTACATGCATTCAAACTTACAAAAATTCAAAACCTAATTCACTAAATCAATTAAACAATGAGTTGTCTAATTAATTAAGTGATAGGTTGGCAAGAATTTAAGAGGGAGAGAGGGGAGAGGAAGAGTTACACAACTTAAGTGGGGGTTTTAGAGGAGTTAGGGAGTTATGGGGAATTTGAAAAGGTGGGGGCTCATGTGGGCCCCACCAAACATTATCCTATCACATGGGTAGTTAGGTGCCACCCCAACTTCCCCATGTAGGATAAAACTACCTTAGACTTAAGAAATAAAATTGTCTCACAATTTTATTCATTCCTCAATTATGCCACAAATTTTAACAACTCCTCCCGTGAAAACGAAACTCCGGAATAGGCGTTCCTAAGCAAATACCGGCGCTGCGGTTCCATCGGTGCCCTCAGAATTTGATTCCAGGCACCGGTATCAAAGTTAGAAAAACCCGCTCATTCGTTCACTGAAAGTACCCGAGCTAAACGTCGGAAATTAATTCCGGGCACACCGGGCCTCAGAATCAAGCGCCGTCAGAAACTGTATTCTTGTAAAATTCCAAAGAAAATTAAGAAAACAATTTCCTTGAAATTTCCAGGTCTTTACATTACTCCCACCTCAGGGCTTTACGTCCCCGTAAAGCTTCAACACAAACTAGGGTCACAAAAGCAGTGCAGAGCACGCATCTAAGCCTTCCGCTCCCATGTGCTCACCTGGAGGTTCCCGTACTGCCAGAGAAAGTGCACCCGAGGAATCGATCATCCTCGTAGGATCCGCTCCTGTCGATCCTCGACCCCCACTAGAACCTCCGTGAAAGACACCCCATCGCCATCGTCCAGCTCCTCATGGATGATGATATGTGAAGGGTCGAGCACGTATCTCCTTAGTTGAGATACGTGGAAGTCGTCTTGAACCTGGTGCAACTGTGGTGAATGGGTCAAGCGGTAAACCACCCCGTCTACCCAGCTAAGGACCTATAAAGGTCCGTTGAACCTTGGAGATAACTTGCCGCCTTGGCCACATATCCCTTAAGACCCGTATAAGGACATGATCGTCATCCTCAAACTCTAGAGGCCTCCAAGTCCTGTCAGCATAAGGCTTCTGTCGGCCCTGTGCTGTCCTCATCTGCTCTTGGATGACCTGGACCTTCTCTAGTCTCACAAGAGCTGCTATGATTTCTTCTTTTCCGATAAGAGAATACGGTCTCATCCCCTGGATGAACCACATTCATTGCCTAATACAGTCAATCCTGACATGAATGATGCATTCATGCCATGGATGACGTCGTAAGGCCTCGACGTAACTACCAAGAGATCCAACTATCACTCTCGCCTCCAAGGGTCGAGTCACACTGTCGGCATCAGTTTGAGGTCACTAGGTCTCCTCCAGTAGAAATCTCGAAAGTGAGGGTCAAGTCAATAGTTTTAACCGGAACCACTCAGTATCAACCAAAAAAAGGATAGGAAAGAAAACATCACAAAGATATGTGTATTTTTATTATTGCAGCTCATAGTACAAAGACACGAAGCAACTACAGACAAACATCAACAAAACTAGAAGCAACAGGATCAATAGCCTCCAGGTCGGAAGCTAGTCCCGTTCCTGTCCATCTGCTTCCGGAGCTCCATGACCATAGGCCTCAGTTGCCTGAAGCTGAGCTCTCCCATGTCCTCCTGTCCCCTACGGTCGGGGTGGACCTCCTGGTGGTGGGGGTGGAAACACCTCGAAGCGTCCTCCACCTCCAGATGCACGACCAACTCCTCTTCCATGGTTGCCTGCTCCTTGCAGTCTGCCCTGATTGAACCTCTGCCTCTGGCTGGGAGGTTCTTCATTTAACTGCTGGTTATCTGCATGGCGGGTCGGACAGTCACATGCCATGTGACCAATTCCACTGCAGGAGTAACACTGTCCACTCTCGGCACGTCTGGCTCTGACTCCACCCCGGTTTCCCTTCACAACTGAACCTGATTTGTTCAATTGGCTACCGGTAGGTCTGGTCCTCTTGGACCTCTGCGTCATTTGTCTACTGCCTACTGCAGAAGACTCTGCCGCAAGACGGCTAATGGTGGGTCCTGCTGCTGGAGACTGCTCAGCAAGGAAACTCTCCACTAAGAGGGCTCTCTCCAACACCCCTGTCTGCGTCGGAATGCTATGAGAAACAACAGAAGCTCTAATCTCTCGCCTGAGCCCCTGATCGAAGGTTCGGGCCCTGAAGAACGGGTCCCGTACCATATCTGTGGAGTAGCGTGAGAGGTCTGTGAACCTCGCTGAATACTGTGCCACTGCCATGCTACCCTGCCGCAGCTGAAGTGGCTCCTGTATATGCACTGCTCGAAGGGTGGCTGGTACAAACTCTTCCCGGAACAGGCTCTCGAAGTCTGCCCAAAAAAGTGTCACCTCGTCGTGCATCTGAAGCATCAGGCTCCACCATCTGCCTGCTGCTACGTGAAGAAGGCTGGCAGCAAGGATCACCATGAAGTCTGTCGGTGTCCCCACTAGCATGAAAACTCTCACCACAGCCTCTAGCAAATCCTTATCCACCTGCGGGTCCGTCCCTCCCTGGAACATGGGTGTCCTCTGGCGTTGGAACTCATGCAGTGCGCTCAACCGACGTGCACCCTCTGCTGCTGGGGCTGGTGGCATCAGTGGCCCAACGGGTAGTAGTACCATTGGTGCCTCCGCTGGTGCCTCAACTGGGATAGGGCCCTATACTGAGGCCTCGTCGCTCGGTGGGCTGTCAGTACGTACAACGCTCGGGGATCCAGCTGGTCGTCCGCGGGGAGGCATCCTGAAAGAAACAACGTGACATGGTCAAACGATTTACCTGGTGAGCTGACCTGGTTTGAGATGACTTTTAAAACTTATGTAAACACACACGCAAACAGTGTTTTCGTGCACAAAGTCGGAAATCAGTTGTCAAGGTCCTAGTGTATGGATACGTCGGCCGCCCGCACCAACACTGGACTCCCTGAACTGAAAACCACACTCGGTACTCTTAACACTATCGCTTCATAGAAAGAAAATATCAGAGTTATAATTTCGGCGGTAGAACTGAATCCTCTGATACCAATTTGTCAAGACCCGTCCTCAGGCCCGTGCTGTGACTACCCCAAGCCCGCCTTCCATAGGCTAGGGGCTGGAGACTAGCACCAAAGGTGTAAATCCTGATAACTGGGAAGGCATTGCCTTATAAAAGTAAACAAAACACCACAGAGTACAAGCGGAAGCAAAACACTAAGTACAAAGGAAAGTGCTGAAATGTAAATGGGCCAGAATACAAACCCAAATGAAAGTACAACTACAACTGAACAAGTACAAAAGGAAAAGACTACAGCTGGAAGAAAGGAAGCTGCTCCTGGATCATCCTCCTCGGATCCTACCTGAAGGGTAGTTACAGATGACATAGCTCCTGGATCGTCCACCACGGATCCTACCTGAAGGGTTGGTACAGATAGCCTCCACAACGCTCTCACCTGTCAACCTCCTCCGTGTGTCATCTCGCCATGTAGTCCACCTCCGGGTACCGTCCAGTCCTCGAACACTCAGCCTCCATCAGCATTGACTGTCGTCTGCAACCAACACAACGAGGTGCAGACATAGCCCGTGCAGGGGTGAGTATAACGATACTCAGTAGGGACCCCGAGACCTTCAAGGTCTCACTAAAACCAACATGGATATCCACAAAGAAGATCTGAACAGATAACCTCTACTTAGGTATATTCCCATACATATATCTAAGTTATCAGGTAACCCATCTCAATAATGAGGGAAACACAAAGATCATGAAATCAACGGATAACCACTACCCATGTATATTCCCATACATATACCTAAGTTATCAAGTGACCCATCCCAATCAAGAGGTATACACCAAGGTCAAAAGTCTCAGCTCAAACCAGGATTTTCATTATCGAAACCATAACTGCTGAAGAGCTCCATCTCTGAAGTGTACATTGGTCCTATCACGACTCTGAGGTACTGCTCACTAACCTAAGACTGCTGAGGTAATCCTCCTGTTGAGTACCGCGGGTCTGCGGCCTACTACCGGGAGCTCCATCCGCTATGGGTCTATCGCAAAATACCGGGCGCTCTCCCTAATAGCCTATAGAGGTACTCCTCCTGTTGAGTACCGCGGGTCTGCGGCCAACTACCGGGTGCTCCATCCGCCGTGTGTCTGTCTCCAAATACCGGGAGCTCCGTCCACTGGGCTAGTCGACTCACTCTAAGTCGAGTCCGTCATGTAGTCGTCAGGTTTCAGCCGGCTACACGGTCTCTGTAATCCGTACTCTCATCTCCGGGAGGGTCCGCTCCACGAGCTACAGGTCGATACTCCAAGTATCACAAAGTCCCACGAAGAAGTATCTCAAAAGAAATACATCATCATAGGGGTCTCAACGCAACAGTCGGCACGTCAATCGGACGCCCGGTCTGTGAGTTACTAGCCTTTTCATCCCCGGGGCCCGGTTGGTTTCGTGTGCGAACCAATACGGCCGTAACTCAACTATACCCTGAACACTCATAGGGTATACTCATAGGGACTGTTTCTCAACGTGATCACCAACGCCGCTGACGGTTCTTCAAACGAACGTCTGGTCTGAATGATATCAGCATTTCTGTTCCAGGGGCCCGGTTGGATTTCGGGTACAATCCAACCCGGCCACTATCCAATAGCATCCAAAACTTGGGCGAAGTATGCCAAAAGTTCCGTCTCATCAAGAGGAAAACAACGAGATAGACGGCGCGTCAATTGGACGCCCGGTCTGTGAGTTATTGGCTTTTTCGTTCCAGGGGCCCAATTGGTTTCGTGAGTGAACCAACCCGACCGCACTCCGACGGCATCCAAACCTCGAGCGGAGTAAGCCAAAATATCCGTCTCACTAAGAGTAATCCAACAATGTTGGCGGCACATCAATCGGACGTCCGAAACTCAAGTTACGAGCGTTTCCGCTCTGTGGGCCCGGTTGGTTTCGTATCCGAACCAACCCGGCCGAACCCAAAGTATTACGAAACCTTGAGTGCGATATACCGAAACGCCAGTCTTGATCCAAGGATCGTATCTCCGCTGACGGTGTGTCGATCGGAGGTCTACAGCTCACGATATGGGCAGAAGACCAAAAAGGGTCCGAAACGGGGGGTCTGGGCCCGGCCCGGCTCGGCCAGTGCGGCCCGGCCCGGCCGGCTCGGTCCAGCTCGATCGGCCGGCCGCGGCACAGCCAGCGCGGCGGAGCGGAAGCCTCGGGCGGGGGTGTGTGCGGCCCGCCCTCGCGGCTAATTGAAGCTGCTGGCGCACTGGGCGCCGCTGCCCGCGCCGGCATGGTGCGCCGCCACCGTCTTCCATGGACCACCGGACGCACTCCGGTGGTCTGTTTCTCCTCCCATCTTTGCCTACGGTCCTCCCGGGACTCGACCTTCACTGCGAAGGGATTCAAATTCCATAGTGGCCTGCTTCATCATCGTCCGTCGATCCGCACATCGATAAACAAGCTGCGGAGGGTTGTCGGGCCGTGTTTGTTCGGCCCGCGCCCTCCGCGTTAGGTGTTATCAATTGGAAAATAATAACACATGATTTTAAGCATTGACGAGGGTATAATTTATCCAAAATAAATTATACGACCACCTTGCAATCAAATACCCACGCACGAGAGTTTAAAAAATTTTGAATGCACGGTGTGACGACGTCGTGCATTCTTGCCGCTCGATCCCGCGCGGCGTGACGATGTCACACATCCTTGTCATTCTTTCCCACGTGGTGCGACGACACTGCGTCACTCTCTTTCTATCCACAACGACAAGAAAGAATAAAAAGGGAGGAGGTTCAGCCGTGTTCGTGCGGTCCGGCCTCCTCCCATTAAACGATAACAAGGGGTTCTCATTACTCGTAGATCGTCAAAGATAGAATCAAGAACAAAACGAAACAAACCCCTACTTTTGATTCGTCGATCGACGTTCGTCGTTCATTGACAGTGTTGCGGAAAGAAGACGCTGAAGTTCGTCTTTTGCCGCGTTCATCACACACTCCCAATCCTGAGCTACGTCGGTCGTGGAAGACACTACACGTCGGTAGGATCTGAGGGAGGAAGTCGAAGAAGGTTGTTGACGTTCGTCTCTTCCGTCGTCGTAGAAGTGCACCCAATGAAGAATCGGCGTCTCCTCTCTTTTCGCATGAAGAATAGGATAATGGGTGCATCGTCGTTCTTCGTTGAAGAGGTTTCGTTCATCGTTGAAGATGAAGTTTTTCAAAAGAGGGAAGATCTCTCTTAAAAATTCTCTCACACAACCAAAATCCCAAAATAAAATAAGGCCTCTCCTTTTTTTATTATTTTTTCATGCATTCAAACTTACAAAAATTCAAAACCTAATTCACTAAATCAATTAAACAATGAGTTGTCTAATTAATTAAGTGATAGGTTGGCAAGAATTTAAGAGGGAGAGAGGGGAGAGGAAGAGTTACACAACTTAAGTGGGGGGTTTAGAAGAGTTAGGGAGTTATGGGGAATTTGAAAAGGTGGGGGCTCGTGTGGGCCCCACCACAAATTATCCTCTCATTTATCCTCACATGGGTAGTTAGGTGCCACCCAAACTTCCCCATATAGGATAAAACTACCTTATACTTAAGAAATAAAATTCTCTCACAATTTTATTCATTCCTCAATTAAGCCACAAATTTTAACAACTCCTCCCGTGAAAACACAACTTCGGAATAGGTGTTCCTAAGAAAATAATGGCGTTGTGGTTCCATCGGTGCCCTCAGAATTTGATTCCGAGCACCGGTTTCAAATTTATAAAAACCCGCTCGTTCGTTCACTGAACGTACCCGTGCTAGACTTCGGAAATTAATTCCGGGCACACCGGGCCTCAAAATCAGGCGCCGTCAGAAACTGTATTCTTGTAAAATTCCAAAGAAAATTAAGAAAACAATTTCCTAGAAATTTCCGGGTCTTTACAATTATAATTAATCTAATTAAATTAAATTAATATTAATTTTAACAATATTAACCTAGTTTAATTTTTTATAAATTTAAATGTTTAATAATTAATTAATTGTTAAATTTAATTTGCTATAATCTAGTATAGTTTTTAACTTAAAACTTTAATATTTAAAATAGAACAATTAAAAGAAATCAATTTTATTTATTTACTGTCTAGTTACTTTTTTATTAATTAATTTAACAATTTAAGTAAATAATTAATTAAATAATTAGTTTTCAATTTTTAGTTTTTATTTTGTTAGTTAATTAATTAACTTTGTTGTTCAAAATTTCTTGTTAATTTATGTCATTTCTTGCGTGCGGTTAATTCTTTGTATTAGTTTTCCATTAATCATAATTTTTAAATTCTTTGTTAACAATTATGTTACATTATTTATAGGCTGTTAAATAATTGTTTTAGTTTTTAGTTACAGAGAATTATTTAATCTTAAAAAATTTAGTTAATCTCTATTTTATGTTAATTAATTCTCAATAATTTTATTATTTACATTAATTTTTTTTATTGTGAACATTTATTTTTTTATATATCGGTGAGTGACACACCGATCCATTGTCACAACGAAGTTTTTTTTATAACTATTGATGAGTAAAGGCTCATTGATCATTTTCAAACAGCTTCAGTCCTTCCTATGCATCGGCTTCGGCCTTTCTTTTTAGACCTTTGGTGAGTTCATTTTTATTTTTCAACTGTCAGTGAGTCACTGACTCACTGATCTCCTAAATCATCATCGGTTTTACGTTGCGCCTATTGATTTTTAATATTTTAGTTAATGGTGACTCAGTTTTTATTTTAACCTTCGGTCTCTCACCTCGCACCGATGTTATGACTCACCGATTGAAATTTTCATCTATCGGTTGCACAACTCTTCATTACCCCATCGGTCTCTAATTTTTCCATGAACTCACCGAATGTTTATCATTTTCTCACAACCGGTTTGTAAATTATTTTGACTATTGGTGAGTCCTCCAACTCACCGTTCTCACACACACACACACCAATTAAACTATCAGTCTCACACCACTTTTCACTCACTGATTTTTTATTTATTTATTTTAACTAACACCGACTAGTTTTATTTTTACTTCTATCAGTGTCTCGCTGCGAATAACCATTTTTATACTACTAGTGAGCCATTGACTCACTGATCCATTTCCAACTATTATTTTTACAAATTATAGAACGTTTCCAATTTCCTTATCTGCTACCGATCCTCATCGGTCTCTCATTCCTCTTACCAATAGTTATGTGATTCACGAATACCCCAATTTCACTGAAGGTATCTCCCATATTCTCCCTACCACCGATAGCATGCAGATCCCCCTCAACGATCTTCCCAGTACCTCACCGATTACCGCTGCAAATTCACCTACAAATCCTCATTTCACACTCTCACGCCTCCATTTCTTTGCAATACCTGTAATTCCAAACTCAAACCCAAAATTAAATCACCATTGCAGAAACATAAAATCAAGTCAGCTGATGAAGAAGACCCAATTTCAAGCAGAACTTCCTTGAACTGTTTTCTCATCGCTGCCGCTGTGGAAATCCAAAGATGAGTCGAGGCCGAGCAGACCACCTCCTGTTGTGATGGAGGATCCGAGTAGAAAAATTACACCTCTAAATTGCTGCACCTAGTTGAACCATGCCGCCCTAGAGGAGTAAGAGGTATCACATAACCCTTTTAGTGACTCTACTCAGGTTCGTATTGATGCTACGAAGAGTTTTAAGACATCGTAACCCTATGTCATGATAGATCTGGAGAGCTGGGATTCCGCGCCGCCTTGTGGAATCAGGGAGGTCCGCCGCTGAAGGAGGTTGTGTGGGAGTTGGTGGTCTAGAACCAACTACTTTGTACTTTATTCATTAAATAAAATCCTTATCACATCTTGATTGTTCTTCTGCGTGACATGTCATGTGATAATGTCCTAAGGACAGCTGTTGCATTAAAGGTTCGTAGCGGATCCCTGCTATGATGAGAACCTGAAAGTGCCATAACACTGTTCTTGAATGTATGTTCTATGGCCGGATGATATTATTTGAGGGACACAAATAATATAGGTCATTAGGGGTGAGGACTCATAAAACATTGAGGCACCTTCTCATGGTGTGCGCCCTTCGTAATATCCAGGAGGATATTATGAGAACGAGACCTGCCGGTAGGAAATCCACATTTTATAGTGTCATTGGATGTACCTATCTACGGACGTGTGTATTGATCCATAGACTTTAAGATTATTATTAATGGGTATTACAACTCGTGCACTTAGATGTATTGATGAAAACTGTGATGACACTCTGTTCGCAGTGACGTAGGATACGTTGGGTACGTCACGAGTAATGCCGCATTAATAGATAATGCGAGAAAGGATTTGTCCCTTCCGTTCCATAACGGAAGTAGATATCTCCGGCCCTTTGATGGAATTGATATAGCCTAAATAAATCCATGGCCATGGTAAGGTATGGGCAAGTTCAATTCCGGGAAGTCAAAGAAAGAATAATCAAGCACATGGGTTGATGGCACCAGCATGCAACCCGCTTGATTGGAGATATCGTGACAAAGAGATTATATTACACGGTAAGCGTTCGTAGGAGGTAACAAGTCATTGCGGCGTTAATTTCTTTCTATATGGGTGCCTTGGCGTGTTGCTATATGCTAACCTTGGAATTTAGGCAGGCTCAGCCTAATGCCACTGAGAAAGAGGCCTAGAGGGTCACACACTAAGTGTGTCCATGTATCTCAGTTAAATATTAATTTAACAAGTTAAATAAATATTATTCCTGAATGTGGTTTAATAATTATTTAAGGATGTCTGATCGCATTTATTTTGACACTAGTTATTTGAGAGAATATATTGTGGATGAAATAATATATTTATTAGCGAGTAATGCAGTTAAATTTAATTAAGAAATAAATAGTGATTACTCGAGGTCTAATAAATGTGGTGGAGAAAAATGGAAAATAAAAGTACACACCATGTATTAATTATTACACACCATGTAGTTTTTCCAGTTGGGATTTTGAATATTTAATATTGTTTTATTAAATGATATTTATTATAATCAGGGTGGGCGCATGTCAAGGAATTAATAATTCGACATCGGGGGGTTTTCAATAAGAGTTAATGAAATAAATAAAACACATAACACATTTATTTTTGTCATAACTCTATTAACCTCAAACATGATTATAAATATCCTCACAACCCCAAAATTTTAGAGATCCATTGGTTGTGCACAACAGATTTGGAAATACTCTCAAGCCAAGAGAGAATTACCTTTCCACCAAGAACGCCCTCAAGTTACGAGAGCAAGATCCTCCACCGGATCAAGGTGGTCAAAGGCGGATATCGCAAGCGAAGGTTCTTCTGCGCTAGCACTCGGAGATCCCTTCGGCGACGTCCAGAGATACGTGACACACGTTTGGATCACCGCTAGAGTAATCCTACACTTGGATTCTACAACACAACAACGGATCACCGAATCGTGACCGAACACATCAACAATGAAATAATTCCAATGAGGTAATTCTTATGCATTAATTAAATTAATTATAATCAACATATGATGATCCTCCTCAAGGGTTCCGGGACTCTTCCATTTTATTTTCGTTCATCGTTCTATTACAAAGATTCGACGTTTTATATCATGATGGATCTCGAATTGAACATTGTTTAACGAAAAATTAAGTTGGGAAAACCCACCAATGCGCTTCCGCTGCGCCCAGAACTTTCAAGTGGTATCAGAGGGGTTATATCGTTGGTTATAATTATTTAGTTTTTTCGTTGGTGATTTACGCATTTAATAATTTAGTTATTTAAATTCATGGTTAATCGTTCTGGAAATCTGAATCTTGAGATCTGTTCCTCCTCCCTCATTTCTCATTCACCTCACAGAAACAAATTTTTCTTTTAATTTTGATTAAAATAAAATAGAGGAACTCATCCGGAGGAGCCAAAAGTTTCTGGATGTATAACACCAGAATACACGGCCTGTATTCGGAAGTACACTCCATGTAGTCTAGGTTCAATTCATTGACTGATCCGCCAAATCAGGCTGTGTATTGGATTCTTTCTAAGAATTTAAGACACCCTATGTTGACCAGAAACAGGTGGCACACGGTTTTCGGAATACATGCATTGTGGTCCAATGAACACGGTGTGTAGTCCCTTCGGGTTAGGGTTGGGTTGTGTACTCCGTACACGGCCTGCCCGGCTAGAAACCGTGTAACGTGGAAACTACACGGAGTGTTTCCCACTATACACACCGTGTACTCCGAAAATTTCCGAAGTACATTAACACGCCTTATCCCCGGGCATGTACTTCGGATGGACGGAGAAGAAAAGTACACACTGTGTAGTCGGAACTACACGCCGTGTACTCACCCAAATTACGCAGATTTATTAAAATTTATTATCATATTATACAAACCCTTGAGACGTGTACCATGGTGCAGACGTAAAGCTGAGACACAACATGTGATAGGTGTTTTATATAAATGTGTTTAATTTAACATCTGTGTAATAAATGGGAATTCACTGGGTTGCCTCCAAGGTACAAGTTACGTACAAGGATAATTTTAAATGAATTTATTTGTTTAAAATTATGATGGATGAGAATCTCAAGGAAATTTAGAAAAGGGATTTAAGATAAAAGGATTGATTAATTAAAGATAATTAATTGATTCTAGCGTGATTTATCTTAAACAAGAATGATTAAATAATTGAATGCTAGTTTTATTTATGCGTAAATATCGTTGCATGTATGGATGATCATGAGCTAGACCGAGACCTTTGTATGTGAATGGTTTCTTTTAATTTATTTATTTAAATTAAATTTGTTGGACTGCGCGCCATCTCCTCATTAATATGTAGGGCCTGCGTGCCCAAGGATTCTTTTATGTAAAAAACCCTTTTACCCCTCACCTGCGTGTGAGATAAATGAATATGTAATGTATGGAGCTCCCAAGCAAGTGGAGGTGGCTCAAGTCAGGAGCCAAGGTGAAACCAATCCAAGGAGATACAAAGGTGGACATGTGGAAAGCTGTAAACACGAACCCGAAAGGTTTAAGGTGTTTCTCCCCTAGTTCTTGGGTTAGTTTATCAACCGCTAGATAAACTAACCAATAAAAAAGCTCATGATCATACCATTTATTTTATTTCTGTTAGTTGCATGGTTTATTTATTGTGGGTGTGTTGTCACGATCACACAATTAATTAATTAAACGAGCATGCAAGATGGAACTAAAATAAAACTGGCTTATATGTAAATATTATCTTAGACATGGTTAATCACTAAAGTATATCCCACTTAATATTAACAAGCATGTAATAAAAGATAAAAAAATGGAAATTTACGTATAAGGATAAAATCCCTCAAAACAAATATTAAGTCGGCATAGCCTTCCATAATCATGGTTAGAATCAAACCATAGTTCAAAGTTCTTGACCAACCCTAGTTGGGGTGCTTTCAATTATCGGGGAATTCTTATTCAGGGTTTTGGGTTTAATTGACTTGGTTCACATCAAGGGTTGACTACCACAGCAGGACTTGGTGTGACCAAGAGGCAAAGGTTGAGGAAATCCAAAAGTATTTCAGGATTGGGGAGTCCACTCAGCGGATCAAGGAGCTGCGAGTTAATGCAGTTGGCATTTGGAATGCCTACCTAAAACCCTTCAAGTTGCTTGAACAACCCTAGTTTGGGTAATATAAAGGACAATATGGATCCTTGCCACTAGAATATTCACGCAACAGAATATTCCGAAGTCAATGGTGAGGGATATTGGATTTCGATAATATAGTGGGAGAGTAATAATTATTAATTTATTTTTTTGTCTCAAATTTTGTAATAAAGTACTAAATCTTTGCTCATCTTAATTTGTAGAAACGGCAAGAAAATGAATTCAAACATATCATTGCGCACCATACTCGAAAAAGAAAACCTTCTCACCGACACCAATTTACAAGAGTGGTAGAGGCGTTTACGCGTCATCCTTCTCCATGAAAGGAAATTATATGTGCTGGAAGAGCCTATTCCAGTTGCGCCTGGGAAAGAGGCTAGTGATGAGGAATTATCTCTCTACATGAAACACATGGATGATTCCAAAGATGTCCAGTGTTTCATGATATCGGTCATGTCTAATGATCTCTTGAAGAAACATGAAAGCATGGACGCGTATAGCATGATGTCTCACCTTAAAGATCTCTACCAAGAGAAGTCGAGATAGGAGAGTTATGAGATCTACAATGCTTTATTTACCACGAAGCTTGGAGAGTCTGCACCAGCTGGGCCTCATGTAGTCATGCTTATTGGCTACATTGAACGCCTGGACATCTTAGGGATTAAATTCCCGGACGAGTTGCGTACAGATCTCATCCTATCATCACTGCCCAAGACCTTCTCTAGATTCATTGTCAACTATAACATGAGCGGAAATGAGAAGAGTCTATCGGAGCTTCTGACCTTGATTTTCCAGGTAGATAAGGAAATGGGGCGTGAGAAACCCACGGTCCTTATAGTGAACAAGAAAAGGAAGGACAATGCAAAGGGGCCAAAGACTTATAAACGGTTTGAAGCCCCCCGAGCACCATCCCTCCAAGAAGGGGAAGATCCAGAGGCAGGGCAAGGAATAGGAGGCAGTGTGTTTTTCATGTGGAAAGCAGGGCCACTGGAAGAGGAACTGCACCCAAAAGCGTGGGGATGCTAAAGGTGCGTTTTTTATTGAGTGAAATATTTCTATTTCTACACATTAGGTATTAGATACAGCTTGTGGGGCTCACATCTGTATTCAAATGCAGGAACCAAGTAGATTTAGAAAGATCGCGAGAGGAGAGGTGGATCTTTGAGCTGCCAATGGCGCAAGGCTGGCTGCGTTGGCTATTGGCGACTACCACCTCTCATTGCCGACTGGGATGATTTTGATTTTACATAACTGTTATTATGTGCCTAGTGTTACCAAGAACATAATTTCTGTATCTTGTTTGGATATGGATGGATTTGTTTTCAAATTTGGAAATAAGGGTTGTCTCTTTTATAAGAACAACGTATGTTATGGTATGGAACATTTAAATAATGGTTTGTATGTATTGAATTACAAAAACCAGGTGTTGGAAATCGATAATGAAACAAACTCACATGACTCATACATCACCCAGTTATGGCATCACCGCCTTGGTCATGTGAACGAGAAGCATTTGACAAAACTCTACCAAGATGGCTATTTAGACTCTACTGAGCCAAAACCACTTGATAGATGTCATGCTTGTTTACAAGTAAAAATGACCAAGCTGCCTTTTGGTGGACAAGGTGAAAGGTCCATAGAGCTTCTAGGATTGGTAAACACATATGTGTGTGGACCATTTCTAGTAGAAGCTAGAGGTGGATATTCTTACTTTATTACATTTACTGATGATTTGAGCAGATATGGCTATTTCTACATAATGAGGTATAAGTCAGAGTACTTAGAGAAATTTAAGTAATTCAAGAATGAAGTAGAGAATCAGCTTGGTAAGAAGATAAAGAAGCTTCGATTGGATCAAGGTGGAGAATATCTGAACCAAGAGTTCATCGATCTTCTACGGGAGTCTGGGATTCTATCTCAGCTCACTCCTCCTTATACACCACAGTGGAATGGTGTTTGTGAAAGGATGAACCGCACCTTGTTGGACATGGTGAGGTCGATGATGAGTCATGTGGATCTTCCATTATCCTTTTGGGGATATGCATTAAAAACTGCAGCATACACATTAAACCGAGTACCAACTAAGGCGGAAAATGGAATTCCATCCGAGTTATGGAATGGAAGGAAACCCAGTTTGTCGCACACACATGTATGGGGATGCGAGGCATTTGTTAAGGCCTTCTCAGGAAACAAAATAGCACCCTAGGGCACGAAGTGTATCTTTATAGGATATCCTAAGGAAACAAAAGGATATTACCTATATAACCCCCAAGACAAGAAATTAACTGTCGCCAGACAAGCCGTCTTTCTTGAGAGGGATCACATCCTCAAGAAGGATAGTGGGAGCAAGATTGACTTCGACGAAGTTGATGATCAAGATACAGAGGAGTTGGTAGAGGAACAAGTTCCACAGGTCCCCGTGGAAGAGGTTCCAGAAACACAAGTACTACGTAGGACCTCAAGAGTGGTAAGGGAACCAGAGAGATTTGGTTTCCTAGTCACCGAGGATGGTGAATCATTATTGTTGGACAATAATGAACCTCTCTCCTACAATGAATCAGTAGAAAGCTCAGAAGCTGCAAGATGGTAGAAGCTATGAATTTTGAGATGGATTCCATGTATCAGAACCAAGTTTGGGTTGTGGTCGATGAGCCAGTTGATGTAAATCCTGTTGGATGCAAATGGGTATTCAAAAGAAAGCTGGACATGGAAGGTCAAGTTAGCACCTATAAAGCAAGGCTAGTGGCTAAAGGATTCAGACAGCATCAAGGAATTGACTATGATGAAACCTTCTCACCAGTTGCCATGTTTAAATCCATAAGAATCATACTTTCCATAACAACTTACCATGACTACGAGATTTGGCAGATGGATGTCAAAATAGCATTCCTTAACGGGAACCTTCAGGAAGATGTCTATATGACACAACCAGAAGGGTTTTTGACACCAGGTGAAGCCAAAATGGTTTGCAAGTTAAAGAAATCCATTTATGGATTGAAGCAAGCGTCCAGGTCATGGAACATTCGATTTGATGAAGCCATAAAGGAATTTGGTTTCATTAAGAATGAATGTGAGCCATGTGTTTATAAGAGGTTTAATGGGAATGCAGTCGTCATCCTAGTGGTATATGTTGATGACATATTTCTTATTGGAAACGATGTACCAGCCTTACAGTCAGTTAAGGACTGGTTGAACAAGTGTTTCTCCATGAAGGAATTAGGAGAAGCAGCCTACATTCTTGGGATCAAGATCATTCGTGACAGATCCAAGAGGCTGCTTGGACTATGTCAGGGTACATACATTGACCAGATACTAAATAGATTTAGTATGGAAAAATCAAAGAGGGGATTGGTTCCAGTGTCACATGGATTACATATTTCTAAGAAAATGTGTCCCCAGACACAACAGGAGAAAGATAGGATGAGCAAGATCCCATACCCTTTAGCTATAGGATCCATCATGTATGCCATGTTATGTACCAGGATTGATGTTGCCTATGCACTGAGCATGGTAGGCAGATATCATGCAGATCCACGAGAACATCATTGGACTGCTGTTAAGACTATTCTTAAGTATCTGAGAAGAACTAAGGATATGTTCCTAGTGTATGGAGGAGACGGGGAGATTCTCATCAGAGGGTATGCTGATGCTGGTTTTCAAACAGATCATAATGATCTGAAGTCGCAATCTGGATATGTTTTCTGTCTCAATGGAGGAGCTGTGAGCTGGAAGAGTTCAAAGCAACCAGTTGTCGCTGATTCTACAGTGGAGTCCGAGTATATAGCGGCTTATGATGCAGCCAAAGAAGCCATTTGGATTTGGAACATTGTCCAGGAGCTTGATGTGGTGCCTAGCAGTAAAGATCCCATTACATTGTATTGTGATAATACTACAACGGTGGCTCTTGCAAAATAACCAAGGTCACATCAACGGACAAAGCACATACTTCGGAAGTATCACCTCTTGAGGGATTTCTATCAAAGGGGTTAAGTTGCAGTGAGAAGAGTGTCCACAGAAGAGAACGTGGCATACCCCATGACTAAAGGCCTATCTCAGCAGAATCATGAATATCATGTGAGAGCTAGCGGGTTAAAGGTTGTTAGCAGTTGGCTCTAGTCCAAGTGAGAGTCTATTGGAGTTGGTGGTCAAGAACCAACTACTTTGTACTTTATTCATTAAATAAAAGCCTTATCACATCTTGAATTTTCTTCTTCATGACATGTCATGTGATAATGTCCTAAGGAAAGCTGTTGCATTAAAGGTTCGTAGCAGATCCCCACTATGATGAGAACCTGGAAGTGCCATAACACTGTTCTTGAATGTATGTTCTATGGACGGATGATATTATTTGAGGGACACAAATAATACAGGTCATTAGGTGTGAGGAATCATAAAACTTTGAGGCACCTTCTCATGGTATGCGCCCTTGGTAATATCTAGGAGGATATTATGAGAACGAGACCCGCCAGTAGGAAATCCACATTTCATAGTGTCATTGGATGTTCCTATCTACGGACGTGTGTATTGATCCTTAGACTATAAGATTATTATTAATGGGTATTACAACTCGTGCACTTAGATGTATTGATGAAAACTGTGACGAAACACTGTTCGCAGTGAGGTAGGATAAGTTGGGTGCGTCATGAGTAATACCGCATTAATAGATAATGCGAGAAAGGATTTGTCCCTTTCGTTCCATATTGGAAGTAGATATCTCAGGCCCTTTGATGGAATTGATATAGCCTAAATAAATCCATGGCCATGGTAAGGTATGGGAAAGTTCAATTCCGGGAAATCAAAGAAAGAATAATCAAGCACATGGGTTGATGACACTAGCATGCAACCCGCTTGATTGGAGATATCGTGAAAAAGAGATTATATTACACGGTAAGCGTTCGTAGGAGGTAACACGTCATTGCAGCATTAAATTCTTTCTCTATGGGTTCCTTGCCGTGTTGCTAGACGCTAACCTTGGACTTTAGGTAGTCTCAACCTAATTCCACTAAGAAAGAGGCCTAGAGGGTCACACACTAAGTGTGTCCATGTATCTCAGTTAAATATTAATTTAACAAGTTAAATAAACATTATTCCTGAATGTGGTTTAATAATTATTTAAGGATGTATAATCGCATTTATTTTGACACTAGTTATTCGAGATAATATATTGTGGATGAAATAATATATTTATTAGTGAGTAATGTAGTTAAATTTATTTAAGAAATAAATAGTCATTACTCAAGGTCTAATAAACGTGGTGGAGAAAAATGGAAAATAAAATTACACGCCGTGTATTAATTATTACACACCGTGTAGTTTTTCCAGTTGGTATTTTGAGGATTTAATATTGTTTTATTAAATGATATTTATTATAATCATCGTGGGCACATGTGAAGGAATTAATAATTCGACATGGGGGGGGGGGTTCAATAAGAGATAATGAAATAAATAAAATGCGTAACGCGTTTATTTATTTTCATAACTCTATTAACCTCAAATATTATTATAAATATCCTCAAACCCCCAACATTTTGGAGAGCCATTGGTTGTGCACAACAGATTTGGAAATACTCTCAAGCCAAGAGAGAATTCCCTTTCCACCAAGAACACCCTCAAGTTACGAGAGCAAGATCCTCCACTGGATCAAGGCGGTCAAAGGCGGGTATCGCAAGAAAAGGTTCTTCTACGCTAGCACTCGGAGATCCCTTCGGCGACGTCCAGAGATACGTGATACACGTGTGGATCACCGCTAGAGGAATCCTACACTTGGATTCTACAATGCAACGACGGATCACCGAATCGTGACCGAACACATCAACGAAGAAAGAATTCCAACGAGGTAATTATTATGCATTAATTAAATTAACTATAATCAACATATGATGATCCTCCTCAAGGGTTCCGGGACTCTTCCTTTTTCTTTTAGTTCTTCGTTCTATTCCGAAGATTCGGCATTTTATATCGAGACTAATCTTGGATTGAAGATTGTTTAACGAAAAATTAAGTTGGGAAAACCCACCAACACGCTTCCGCTGCGCCCGAAACCTTCAGGTTGTGTTGCCGCTGGTGATGAGGTGTTGGTGTCTTGCTACTACTAAAGTTGCTACAAATAGTGGAAGACTAAGGCAGAGCCAAGGATCCTTGTGAGGGAGTCGCCGTCCCTGTTCTACGGCGCTGCAGAAGACCCCCTTCACCTAGGGTTGCTTTGCGCTGAAATAAGGGCAGAAGAGAATGTTATAAAAATTAAAATAACAAATTAAAATAAAAAACTAAATTAAAAACATAAACGTTATAATACAAAACACTATTAGTTAGAAATAAATTATCAAAGTCAAATAAATAATTTATAAAACAGAATTAATAAAATTTAATAAAACATTAATTAAGCGAAACTAATAAATTATAATTTCATTATTAAATTTAAATTTAACTATAACTTAATGTGGCGTGATAAATAATTATTTTCTAATAAAAATGAAATACATAATAATAATTAATTATAAAATAATTTAATTAACTAAAAATAGTAAATGATTTAATTTTCTAAAATAATAATAAATTTTATAATTAACATCAATAACGTTAATTTGATAACAAATGCAATAATAACAATATTAAATCTATTACGATTTTTTATTAGCTAATGTCGTTAATTATTTATTCTTTGTTTGTGTGTTTTTCTTGATCAGGTTCATTCATGGGTCTTAAACGCGTCAACATTCATTCAACTAAATGACCCAGAGTTAGTTACGAGGGCAAAACTAGTGTAATGTGCCTATCGTAGATAAAACGCACGTGTGCGGTGCTTATGTGAAGGACTTTTTGGAGTCAGTGGAACCAAGTATTGAATAGCAGCTGTTGATAGTTGATATATAAAGCATAATAATAGTATAATCAGAGGGGATTACAGTAATTCATTGGAACACACCAGACATGGAGCAGAGCAGAGAACCAGGACCACTTCTCGGAGATCCATTCTTCAGAGTTCCGAGGGCAAGGAGCAGAAGTGATTCATCCAAGCAGAGGGAGTTTTCTTCCTTTATTTTCACTTAATTATCTTTCTCTAATTGACTGATTTTATTATAAGTAATTGAATCAATTTTTTTCTAATTACTTCCAGTTCGGGGTAAAAATTGAGTCTACTAGTTATCATCCTTATATCTTCTCACTATCATCTTAATGTGGTCAGAAATGATTGGTGAGATCGGTTTTGATTGCATTCAATTGCAATATACCACCTACGCTTAATCTCATATTTCCACATTCATATGATGAGTTTAAATGTGGAATAATTTTATTGAACATTTAAAAGTAAATAAAAGACTATACAACATATGTCGAGTAAGTTTTATGATCTTTTCAAACTTGAATTATCAAGTTGATTATCCCTGGAGTGGAGATCTCCAACAATTGCCTGCTTTAGTGATTTATCTCCTTCTAAGGGAAATAAATCACACTTTTTTAGGGGTATTAGTTGTAATCACTTTTGTGAGAAGGACTGTTTTCAAAACCAGTAGAGTTAAAGTTTTCCTCGAACGTATTACTCTATATTGTTCACTCTTCATCATTTTTTGTTTCTTTGTTACTTCTTTTAGATTGTTCCTTGTTTTGATACAGTTTAGAAAAAAAAGTAAAAAAAATGTGCTGTTTCATTTTTGGCTTATAATAAATATGAAAATTTAAAAAATTATATAGAAAAATAGAAACGCATTCCTACTGCTGACAACAATTGGGTTTTTAGTTAGTTTTTAGAATACTTGTGTCCAAAATATCCTTCTCTATGGGTTCGTCCCTGCCTTCCACATATACTGTAGTTAGTAGGAATATAAATATTAAACTTTGAACGGATTCAACGACGGTTTGGGTCATGGCCCTTATCAAGCAGTGTCATGATATTAGCCTAAAATTAGGATTAGGATAGGGATATTGTAACATGTGTGAAATCTACCTTGTCTCGAGTTATTGGGACTTGTTTTTCCTTGAATCAATGAGGCCTAGTGGGAGTCCTTCTTAGGGGCTCACATGTGGTAGTTACAGCTATTTCAACTTGAACATCCCCCACCAACATCGACTCGGGAAGAGAGTCCTCAGAATGATTCAGGTAGAGAATCTAGAGGTGATTGATCATTGGAATAGGGGTGGTTTCCCCCATCATGGCCCTTAGGGGTGGCAGAGTGAATGAGGTGTTGATCCCTATAGAACTTTGAGGGCCATGTCCATCTTGGGAATGACCTAATTTTCCTTATAATGGTGTGTGAAGGTGCTTATTACCTTCTATAGATGAATCAAAATGTGAGATGGGGCATCAAATACTTTTAGTCAAAGGCAAGGAAGAATTCATGGAATAATTATAGTCATACAAGATCACCACATCAATGTCTCTCCAACCCCAGTTCCTGCAGATGTTGGGTCACTAATTTATCATTTCGTTGTTCCTGTAAGGATTATGGATTCATATGTCATTGTAGGTAAAATAAAAGTGATGCTCAATACCCCAATGTCATCCAATATTTTGAAGATGGAGATAGATCCATGATGAAAATTCCATAGACCAGGGATGAATAATGATAACTACCCCCAATGAGTAGGAGACTTCAATGATGGGAAAACTGTTTTCTTTTAGGGGCCTACCACCACATTTTTGGGAATTGGGTGACATGAAAATATGTTAATGCATCATATTCTTCTTGTACCCAAATGATACTACCATGCGCGGCCGACAGGAAGGTCAGTGGATCAGATGGTGGCCATCGTGTCGATGTTTAAAGCTGAATGTTCATGGATCACTGATTGATGGGATCATGAGAGGTGGATGGTTGTTGAGAGACTCAAAAGGTTCAGTTATGATTGCCTTCAGTGCATATTTTGGACCAGGAAGTTCTTTGGGTGCGGAAACTAGGGCTCTTCTGGTAGGAATTCATGTATCCCGGAGGGCTGGCTTTAAGGTGGATGAAGTTGAAACTGATTCTGAATTTTTGGTTCATGCGGTGCGTGGAAGTTACGATCTGCCATGGGATATGGCTTATGTGCTTTGTAACTGTGCCCTTGTAATGGAGGTTGGGAGGGACGTTCAGCATTTTTTGATGGAGGCCAATTTTGTGGGAGATGCGTTTTCCCGAAATGGGGAGCTCAGAGGAGGAACTTATTGTTTACTCTAGTACTGGTTCTCTTCATGCGGGGTGTCACTCCTTTGTTCAAGGGGATGCTCTAGGTTTACACCACTTCCGTCCTCCTTAAGGCTGTTTCTAGGGGTGGTTGTTTGATCACCCTCATTTTATAATAAAAATAAAGTTTCGGTCAGTACTTTTACCCAAATTTAGGAGAAGATATTCACATTTCATTTATGATTTCTATTTTTGGATGCTTTCATTAGGGTTGTGCCTATGCTTCATGTGCACCAGATTATATTTACATATATTTCATTATTCCAAAGGAGGTTGGAATTTATAATTTTTTTAGTGATGTTTTCTCCCTGATAAAAACAATGTTAGAGGATACTAGTTCCTCCTTTGATGAATTCCTCCTTGGATCCTCGTCCCTAGTCTGGGCCCCCATAGATTAATTATTGTTATTGAAACTCATTATCAATGCCATATCTATATGGATTCTATTTATTTATATTTATTCTATATTTATAATGTGGAAACCTTTTTTCCAAACAGTATTGATGTTGGGAATTTCTATGCATGTTTGGAAATTGGGCACATTAGTACAATCTATTCTTCCTCTTGGGAGGGAATGTCATATGGGGAATCTTAGGTGTAGAACCCATGTAATATCATGTCAATAATGGGTAATTGAATCCATGTAAATAAGTCTTCCAGGTCTTTTTACCTCAGGAATCCCATATTTATCATTAGTTATATTTTATTGGTGAGGTCACAAGTTATATTTACTATAGAGATGGATTAAAACATATAGTTGAGGCATAACATTACAGAAGTTTAACATCTAATGGACACATAATGGTTGATCTGAACAACCCACAGAGGTGGATCAAAGAGGTGTGTCCCTTGGAGGGAAGATATCATTCATGTCATTACTATTAGATCAAGATATTTAATGGAGGTGGGTCAGAGTGGTGTATCAGTACACCCCATGGAGGATGATCCCAGAGGTGTTCCACTAAGAGGGAAGATGTTAAACCTAGAAATTTTTCCAATGTATCATAACTCCCTATATAGGTGGATCTGTAGTTGTTAATCTGAATTCCATTTGGATCTAGATTCAGGAGGAGTGTCCCAAGGAGGGAAGATGTAACACCTGGGTAGTTTACTGATATTGGGATTAAACCCTATAGAGGAATCCTACATACCTAGTATAGGCACTTGGATTAAAACCTATGTAGTTTAATTTCATAGTTTAGGTTTGTGTTATTGGACTGATCAATATAGTTAAATCTAATTTTTAAATGATTCTCCTATCATGAATGTAGCGTTTATATGGGATGGTGTGGGGCCTATTAATAGAAGCCTCTCAGAATGGGAGGCTTATTATCTATGATGGTATAGGGTGTAATCCCATTATTAGTATTCACAGTGAATCATGTGCTCATTACACATGGTAATAATATATTTTAACATCATGTGGTTACAATTTTTGTGTGCAGTTTAATGCAATATGACTAGGATGTTAAGCTAGTTAGTTTTATATCATGCTACATTGATATGGTATGACTCACTCCCCACATATAGGGGATATATGACCACCACTAATGTACCTTTTGGTGGGACATAGAGTTATCTCTTTGATAGAGGATTGGTCAATCCGGAATCCAATGTTAGTGTCCCTATGCTTAGAAGAAGAATGTGGTTAGGGTACCGATGCTAAGAAGTAATATGTATGCCAGAGGCTCTATCTGAAATTGTTGTGAAGTTGGCACTAACAGGAAAGGGTGGAACATATCAAGTGAGGACTTTAGGTTTAGTTAAACGAGTCTAGGATTGGTTTTATGGCCCCTGTTAAATCGATCTTCATAAAGGTGTTTTGATAAAAGGGAGGATCCATGTAGAATCGTTGGGGAGGATCTTTAAAAATATTAGAGTTTCAAAAAATATGGTCTTGTGATGATTGGGGTCCTAGAGAAGGTAAGTGGATTCACAAAATATTATGCTTCACAAAATACTTTTTCCATGACTCATAGTGATTTCTTGGTTCCCATAGGGTTTTTCTCCCAAACGATAGATGCTTCATGAAGTCCCAGATGCCACAAAGGGCATTCTTCTTCCATGAAGGACATAAGTCTTAATGAAAGTAATATATAATTTAGGAGGAGGCTCTGAAGAACAAAAGGGATGTTATTTCACAATGATTTGATACATTTAGTGATCTATATTCACTTTCATTCACAAATATCAGGTAGTTTAAAAAATAGGAGTGATTTTCCGAATTGAAAATTTCAGAGTCTCTTAAAATAAATGTCTAACATGAAGGGGTATTTATATAAATGTGGGTTCAAGATTTATGGATTATGTTATGATGTTTTATTAACTTCATGAATGGATGGGATTCGCGAGTCCAAATATCACTGTGTGGAGATTACAATCCGGCCTCCACGACTCTGAATGTTGCATCATGGAGATTATCCTAAATGCTTCGTGTGGGTGTGTAGCACTCCTCAAATTGGGATTGACACTTCAGAGTGATACATGATAGTTCTACATGTGATTGGGTCATTCATGAGCTTCATCCCTTCGAGAATGTGGGGAGCTTCATGCAATAAACCCTATAGAGGGGGTTTGAGCTACTTTGGCTTGATGCAACCTAGAATCGGCCATGCAATTTTCAACTAAACCCATGAAATCAATATTTTCGTGCCAACAATCTTATTGAATTTAATTACGTATATATAATAAATATTCAAGGGTGAATCCAAGAAATGAATCAAGTAACCAATCTCTATTGGTTTAGCACATATATATAGACTTTGTGCAAACTCCTAAATCCCCATAAAAGTACTCATTCACCGTGAAAAATGAGAAAAAATATTTATCCATTCATGATTTCATCTCACGAATTCCCTATTCCACCCTTTTATTTCCCCCTAAAAACATTCATTAATGATATCTAATGATGAATGGTTTGAATGTTTTCTAATATTATTTCAAAACATGCAATGGAAGTTCAATGTTTTTATATTAAAATAAATATTATATCCCTCGATATTAATGATGAGATATGTATATGATTTTCAACCTACTCATACCACGCAACATGAATATTTCATACCATAAAATACATCCCATTTCACATAAAATATCCAGGGGCTTCACAGAATGTCTCCATCAAAGCCGAACATAAATAAATCCTTATATAATAAGTGTTATTTAACCATATTTTTTCATATATATTATCTTTTGAAACCATAAAAAACTAATTTTACATATATGCCAAAAAACATGTAAATCTATAATAAATTTCACCATGTATCACTTTATTTGGAATAACTTTTGAATATCCATCATAAAATAATTTTCGATAAACTGAAAAAAAATTACATTTAATCACCCTATGTTTCATAAAAAATAACCTACATTTGATGAAACACAGTGTGTGACACCATATTTCAGTGTTTTGTTGACTAAAAATATGAATTATCTATTAATTAGATATAGAAAAAGTGTGGATTCTTTTTAATAATATTTCCCAATAAATCTATAAAGGGATGCTGTTTGATTTTCATTAAAAATATATATCACTATATATTTTTCCATCAACTATATCATTCCAATGAGTGAATTATCAACTGTTACAATTTTATAATACATTGAGTGGTCATGTGACATAGAGTATGTAAATCATATAAAGTGAACTCAAACATTCTCTATACTTTATTTATAGACTAACCAAGTCATTGAGTATATCACATTTCATTATCCTTTATGGATAAGAACATCCCATGTTAATCACCCTGAGTGATAATTGAATCATATATATTATCTAGGAGAAACATCAAAGTTCCTTTCTTGTTAGTCCCAAATGGGGATTAGATATCTTTAGAGAGGGTGGGTGAATTAGGGTATGAATATTTAATTGAAAAAATCAATGTATCCCACTGAATCTTGACTTATTTATTATGAGGGTCACTTATTTGTCTCTTATATGTCTATATAAACCTTATCCTTACCATCATTCTATGATGATTATGCAAAAAGGGAGACTAATTAATGCAATATTAAGGATAAAAATATTTTTTATTGGTTTACCCGCATTGGGATACATCCAAGGAGAATGCATCGAATATGAAGTTTCAAAAATTTGGATCTAAGTATCACTGAGGGGGGAGGATGTGAATCAGTGTTATCTTTTTAATTTTATGTTTTATTCTTTTTTAAACAACCTTCACCTCCTGTATCTTTTCCTGCAGAAAACAATAAAAAACACACATCCATAGGAACACATGGTTTACGAGGATCACTACTCAAAAAGAGTTAATATGTCCTTGGTATGGTACTAAAACAGTGTAGTACACCACTATTCACTAGAAAAAAATCCATTAATGTTGAATACAATGAGTAGGATATACACTTACACTCATGTTGCACTAGGAAAACAATCCACAAGAGAATGTGCACCCTCTTAGCAGAAATAGGGTAACACCATGTTTCTATGCCTCTTGAAAAACATTCAACAATCTGATATATCAAAAAAGAAATTTCTTTTTCCTACCTTCATGTTGATAAAAACTTATTAATTTTCATAATGATACATAGTCTTGAAGGGGCCACTTTGTGTATGAATATTTTATTTGTTGTCAATGGCTCTCAATGGATGTCAATGATGATGAATATCAAGAATGGAACTCTCCTAATTGAACTGTAGAGTGTAAATCAGTCCTTTTTTGAGCTTGATCCCAAGTTCCAAATATATGTATCAGGATGGTTGGAATGTTCTTTGGAAGGAGAAGAAGGAAATAAGAAGAAGATGGTGTAGAGGATATTTGGAATTCAAAGGTTTAAAACACACGAGTTTTGAGATAGAAATTGTCCATGCATTTCAATGCATATTTAGTCTTCTACTAAGTATTTTTGTGTTCCTTACCTAAAAAATAGGGCAACTAAGGAGCCAAGCCAAAGTCCTCATCCCCATGCACATGCGGGACACAAGGGTCAACTACGCCTGAGGGAATCCTTCATGGCCAGCCCAGAAAGGGGATCAGAAGAGTAGGTAATGTATAATCCTGTAGGAGCATGCACAGTGCTGAACCTGTGCGATATGGTTCATAGTGGGCATTTGATGAACTCCCGAGGAGGAAGAGTGGGTGCTAGGAGTGCACCCGCTGAGAACCGCTGTGGGGTATCACCATAGGGGGGATAGGAATAATATGGGATAATTCTATGGCCGATTTTTATTTAAAGAATCCAAAAAATGCACCACCTTTTGAATTGTGATAAGGTTTTAAAAACACAGATGCAATCCCGACTATTTATCTGATCTCATTGAAGATCATGGTGGAACATAGAATACCACGTCCTGCAATATAATCCTTGTTTTTCATTATCCTCGCACTTTATGGGATTGAATCAAAGCCGTATGATCTTTGACTGAGGGTCGTATTCAACCTCTAGCCACCCAATACAAACCAATTCACTAGAGAAGCTACTGAACCTCCATGATCAAGTCTCTGACCACTATAGAAGATCTTACCCATTGCATGCACATAACTTGAGAAAAATGATATCATGCATTCATCTATGCTTTCATGCATGCATATAAATAATGAATAATGAGTGTTTTTTGTAGAAGATGAAGTTGTTGGAGTCCGTTTCATGCCGAGCACTCAAGGAGAAGATATATTCATGCATAATTCATCGCATACAATTGAGAATGTTTAGAATGTGAAATTAGAAAAAACTGAGAAACTTAGTGTATCTCACGACCGTGGTTTGAATATTTCAAAAGTGAGATCTTTGTCCAATATTTATAGGATTTTGGATGTGGCCATGATTTGATAAATACTAAATAAAATGGATACACCAATCAGAGGAAAGGCTGCTGGTCACACGTTTTTGAGAGCTCCTATTTTGACGAACCAAGACTCTCTGATCTTCAAGTACAGAAGGGGCAAGCCATATCTGTGAACTGTTTTGGGTTCGAGAAGAGTAAACCATATTCTGATCTGGTTCTACAATGAGAAGGAGATCCACGTACCTCTTAGGTTCGAAAAGAAAGGAACCACTTCAGATTGGGTACGCAAAGCAGGGGGGATGAAAACCATTCTTAGTTCATGAAGAGGGTTCCTACAAACCATTTATGATTCATGAACAAAGGGTAATTTGTAATGTTCTGTTTCTGTGAAGAGAAAGTCACATGATTCAACTATTTTTTAGAAAAGTGTATAACTGCATACCACTTGGTACGTGAAAGAGTCTTGCACACTCTGCGCATAGGAGTTTCATGCATCCCATGCATGAGGTGGAACCGTGAATAATCCTCGTTCGTGAAGGATAATTGCATACTCTGTGAAATAAAGAACTCTATACCCTTAGTGTGAAAAAGGAAAATAGAAACATCAAAATAAACCCAAGGTAGATTGTGTGTTTAAAGAAAAATTGGAGATCTCATTAATGATGCACAGTCAAAATGTAGCATCCCACCTTTTTATCACAAAAACTTTCATTACATTTTACAAAACTGAGGATCTTTAAGGTTTAGTGTCTTGGAAACCAGGAACTTAAAACATGAAAACATAAACCATTCTTCTTAAACACTTGAAATTATTCTCCTCATGTTCATCCTAGGTTCATTACTGCATCTCATAACCTGGGGAGATACATCAAAAGAAAGGGTGAGCATAAGGCCCAATAAGGGAAACAAGAGAAACATTTTACATGTGAACTTGAGATACTTCAATAAGGTCATGAAAAGAACTTTATTGAATGAGAAAGAAATCATGAGATATATCATAATAAAAATAACATTTTTCATAAGTTAAAGATTTGTCTACAACATTTAATATTGACAATCACTTTGTTTCGCCAAGGTCCATACCCAAGGTGTCATTAAAAATTACCAAGGTTATTCACCAAGGTATCAGCCTAAAAGGTCATCTCTAGAGATTAAGTCTTTACCCAATGCATTAGAGCACTATCTGGGAACACCCTTGACATGTCTTTATTATCATGTGATCCACATATATCATCATCAATAATTTCATAAACAACCGATATATCATAAAGGAAATGGGTTTCATTTCATAATCATAACGTTTTAAAAACTGCTTTAAAGACATGATCTTTATGTCACTTTAAACCCACAGAAAAGGGAAAGAGGGCTTCATGTATGTAAATCCAAGAATTCAAAATAGAAAATTTTGATATATATGTGAATAAATCTGTGGAAATAAGAGCTTTGAGTATTCACCTAATAACATAAAATAATTTTGAGATAAAGAGGGAGGCATTTTGAGACAAAAACTATGCAGCATAACATCTGTGATACATGGTTTTTGAAAACATTGAAAAGAGAGGGGACATGGGTCACCCACTCAAATATGATACATAAAACAGTAGGGTAATAGAATATAAAGTATTTGAGAACATGGTAATGAAATTTGAATGATATACCATATGAAATGATGAACTTGAAAGGAAGACAAAAAATAAGATTTCTCTTATGAGAATTCGGCAGCCTAACGGCATTACTTAAAACTTCCAAAGATGGATTGACGAGATAAAATAGGGTCTCTCATAATATGAACATAAATGATCAGTATGATAGATATAGAGATCATACCCCAACATAATAAAAGGAACTTGAAATACTTGACATGAAAATAGATCTTGAAAACGAGAAGGGTGAAAGAACCCCTTAGGAATTCGGCAGCCTAACGGCGTCACTTAAACTTCCACAAAAATGAATTGATGAGATCAAATAGGGTCTCTCATCATATGAACATAAAGTATAAGTATGATATATTTAGATATAATACCCCAACATAATAAAAAGGAACTCTAAATACTTTACATGAAAATAGATCTTGAAAATGAGAAGGGTGAAAGAATCCCTTAAAAATTTGGCAGCCTAACGTCGCCACTTAAAACATCAAAATACTGAATTGAAGAGATCAAATTGGGTCTCTAATAATATGATCATAAAAGATCAGTATGATAAATTTAGATATCATACCCCAAAATAATAAAAAGGAACTTGAAATACTTTACATGAAAATTGATCTTGAAAAATGAGAAGGGAGAAAGAATCTGTTACAAAAATTTCGGCAGCCTAACGTCGCCACTTAAATCTTCATAAAACGAAATAATTAGAATAATAGGGGATCTATCATTATATAAACATGAAAATGGAATTAATAGGAGTATAAAAGAAAATCCTTTAACATAAGAACATGGAGCATAAAATAAATGACATAAAAGAGATTTCAAGAAAAGAAAGAGAGAGGTCGGATCCCTTACCTTAAAACGTAACTCTTAAAACTCAAAGGTTGGGACCTTGAGGGATTGGGGGCACCTTGGGAGGAATCCTTAGGAGGTAATGAGACCCGAAATTCGTTGGGGGAGAGTGGGGAGTCGAAATGGATGAGAGGATGGCTTGGTATTTATAGGGAAAGTGAGGGGACAAGGCATTAATGGCCAAGGGACACCTCAAAAGTGGTTTTCTCAAAACCATGTGCTCTCCCATGGTATTTCCCATGGAGTTAGGCCACATGGGGCCCCCCATAAAGTAATTCATCACCTTCGGTCGGCCAACCCATAAAATATCTCATGATATCATCTTGACACAATTATGATGTCATTAAACATACCGAAACCCTAAAACTATATTTTTACTATTCACTAAAAATTCAACTTTCTCCGAAAGATCCCAAAATTTCACCTTAACCAAATATCAATGCTCTGATTTCAAAAATGAACTCCATTTTATAAAAATAATTTTCTAAATATTATTAATTTATTTATTTAAATAAATACAATATTCACCGAAAATTCATTTTTTCAGAAAAATATCGAAAACTTACCTTAACGTAATATCGATGCTCTGAGTTCAAAAATTAAATCCATTTTATAAAAATAATTTTCTAAATATTTTTAATTTAATTTTTAATTAAAAAACACTATTCACCCGAAAAACTAATACTTGAATAAAAATTTATGAAACTGTTATTTAACCATTTTATTGAATCACATTACTTAATCAAGGTGCCTAGATTATATTAATACTTTCTTTAAGTGAGATTACTAATCCATTTGGTCACATTACTAATCCTAAGCATAAAATCTCTATTCATAATTTACTATTCATCAAAAATTAAGTTGATCTTATTAGACTCTAAATTTCATACTGAACATAATTGTAGAAGACCATTTTTTGAAAATCAGTACACATTTTTAATTATTTAAGGTTTACATAAACATTTTTAAAATATCTTTTTTTCTAAAATTCATCATAAATATGCATAATATATTTATTCGGTCATTTAAAAATTCATAAACTTCATCATAAGAAGAAATCGATATTTTTATTTAAAACCAAGGATTACACAAGGCAGTTATGGTCTCCTTAAATAGCCCCTTATCACGCCAGCATAGGACCTAAGTGTAAGGTGTGCTAAGGTGAGAGAATCTGAGAGAGGATCAGCCAACATCGCACGAGTAGTAATTTCTATTAGTTTGAACTTCTCGCAAAGGCGATTCTGTTCTAGCTTCACATGATGAAGTTATGCATGGGTTTGGTCCAGAGAAAATCCCAGTGGTGCTACCTCTTTCCCAAGTTCTGTTAGATGGGCTTCGATCGGTCCAAGACTACTGGGTGAGGCCATCGAATCTTCTTTCTATAATAATTAACCAAGACTACTTGTATTTAGAGCCAATAATCAAAACGTTTAGTTTCCAAGGGTCATATTGACCAATGGTCATATAACTGTCAAAACCCAATTGTCTCATTTTAATTATACTCATGTTATCAAATTAAACATTTTTGTTGAGTATAAAAATAAAATAAAATAACACATAAAATTAGGAAACAAGATTTATTCAAAATTTTGGGTCGTTACAATCATCCCCCCTTACGAAATTACCTCCTCACAATTTTTAAAAGTGGGTTTTGAAATTTCATTGAAAGTCCCACATCGGAAAAGGAGTCAGTAAAACTATTACATTAAAAGAAAGAAAGGGAAGTACAAAGGTCACTCGAGTTAACACACACTAGGATTCCATATAGGAAAACATGGACATGGAGGAGAAAACAAAGGGTCATGTTCTGAGGGAGAGTGATAGAAAACATGATTAGGAGAAAGTTAACCATAATAAAATCCCAAACTCATGATGTGTGTAAACGGTCTTTGATTACCTAGTAGGAAACGTAAACCAACAACGTTTTTGTTTTACGTTCATTTTCAAAAATTTTAGGAATTCATTTACTACATAGAACAAAAAAATAAGAAAATATACCTACATTCATGTAGAGTTTCATCCTTTAACAGGTTTCTACCTAAACTAATATTTTCTCCAAATGATGAGCATTCAAAACTACTTGGTCTCATCAAAACACAAGAATCATCTTTTAGAGAATCATATAATCCACAAAAGATTAACTATCTATTTCTTCTATCTTTAAACATTATCCCAAAAACAGAAAGGGTAAGGTAAAACAACTCTTCAAAAATAAATAATCCCATTGGAATGGAAACTACTTTTAAATCTTCAATGTTCCATGGTAATACCCAAAGTTCATCATAGACCATTCCATAAATAACGATCCTTAAAATTCCACAAAATAAACCAAACTAAGATTGAAACCCAAATACAAGAAGGATTTGATAACATAGTCTTCCAAAATAAACATCATTGTTCATCTCCAAACAACATCAACCACTCCTAACATCTTAAAACAAAAGTAGCTAACCTTAACATATTTTACCCAAGATAGGTTAATCATTCCCATAAGTAACCTAAATTACTATAAGTCCACCTTAAATTCATTGATTATTAAAAATATAAGTCAACCTTACTCCTCAATGAGAATACCGTAGTAATCTATTTACCTCGATCATATAGGGTCCCCAAAATAGTGAACGTCTTCCAAAATAATATTCATCTTTTAATCTCCTAATCGTCTCTGTCATATTAATACGGCAATCGTCGCATTTCCTATCACATTGGTTGTTGGGACATGTTCTTACATTTCCCGCCATTAACTATGAAGAGAATGTATAATTATAGGCTTAAATATTTGACCAATAATCATGAAAAGGAACTTAAAGCATATAAGGATAACTTGTAGAAGAAAAGTATACCCTAACTTGTGATCCCCTATGTTTCAAACTAGGTTATCCATGATCATATATTCTTATGTGAATCTTTATTTTATTTTATCTTTTCTCATTTAATAATCTTTCATACTAAGCTTATGAATTTTCCAAATCATATCCCCCAGGGGTGTCGTAACCAAGAGTGCAGCAAGGCCCGTTGTCGTGTACCAGTTCCTGTTCGATTCTAGCTCAAAGTGGTGTTTTTGGATTTTACCCCTATGTACATCTATGCCAGAGCCACCTCTACCTGCTCGTATCCATATAGGGATGTATTTCCTTGGCAACCCCTTACTCAATACTCACCAAAATACTAAGCATATTTCTTATATTTAAACTTTTCTATAGGGTTCTTCAAAGAGTTTTCATATCCTAATTTCCACAAATAACTAAACCATCCTTTGATAACAACTGTAGCATCCCGCCTTTTTATCACAAAAACTTTCATTACATTTTACAAAACCGAGGATCTTTAAGGTTTAGTGTGTTGGAAACCAGGAACATAAAACATGAAAACATAAAACATTCTTCTTAAACACTTGAAAGGCTTCTCCTCATGTTCATCCTAGGTTCATTACTGCATCTCATAACCTGGGGAGATACATCAAAAGAAAGGGTGAGCAGAAGGCCCAGTAAGGGAAACAAGAGAAACATTTTACATGTGAACTTGAGATACTTCAATAAGGTCATGAAAATAACTTTAAGGCATGAGAAAGAAATCATGAGATATATCATAATAAAAATAACATTTTTCACAAGTTGAAGATGTGGCTACAAAATTTAATATTGAGAATCATTTCGTTTCACCAAGGTCCATCCCCAAGGTGTCATTAAAAATTACCAAGGTTATTCACCAAGGTATTAGTCTAAAAGGTCATCTCTAGAGATTAAGTCTTTACCCAAGGCATTGGAGTGCTATCTAGGCGCACCCTTGACATATATTTATTATCATGTGAGCCACATATATCATCATCAATAATTTCATAAACAACCCATATAGCATAAAGAAAATGGGTTTCATTTCATAATCATAACGTTTTAAAAACTTCTTTAAAGACATGATCTTTATGTCACTTTAAACCCACGGAAAAGGGAAAGAGGGTTTCATGTATGTAAATCCCAGAATTTAAAATAGAACATTTTGATATATATGTGAATACCCCTGTAGAAAGAATAGCTTTTAGAATTCACTTAATAACATAAAATAATTTTTAGATAAAGAGGGAGGCATTTTGAGACGAAAACTATGCAGCATAACGTCTATGATACATGGTTTTAGAAAACATTGAAAAGAGAGGGGACATGGGTCACCCACTCAAAAAAGATACATAAAACAGTAGGGGAATATAATATAAAGTTTTTGATAACATGGTAATGAAATTTGAATGATATACCATATGAAACGAAAAACTTTAATGGAAGACAAAAAAAATAAGATTTCTCTTATGAGAATTCGGCAGCCTAACGACGTTACTTAAAACTTCCAAAGATGGATTGACGAGATCAAATAGGGTCTCTCATAATATGAACATAAATGATCAGTATGATAGATATAGATATCATACACCAAAATAATAAAAGGAACTTGAAATACTTGACATGAAAATAGATCTTGAAAATGAGAAGTGTGAAAGAACCCTTAGGAATTCGGCAGCCTAACAACGTCACTTAAACATCAACAAAAATGAATTGAGGAGATAAAATAGGGTCCCTCATCATATGAACATAAAAGATCAGTATGATATATTTAGAGATTATACTCCAACATAATAAAAAGGAACTTGAAATAGTTGACATGAAAATAGATCTTGAAAACGAGAAGGGTGAAAGAATCCCTTAAAATTTCGGCAGCCTAACGATGCCACTTAAAACTACAAAATACTGAATTGAAGAGATCAAATTGGGTCTCACATCATATGATCATAAAATATCAGTATGATAAATTTAGAGATCATACCCCAACATAATAAAAAGTAGCTTGAAATACTTTACATGAAAATAGATCTTGAAAAATGAGAAGGGAGAAAGAATCTGTTACAAAAATTTCGGCAGCCTAATGACGCCACTTAAAACATCATAAAACGAAATAATGAGAGTAAGAGAGGATATCTCATTATATGAACATGAAAAGGGAAGTAAGAGGAGTATAAAAGAAAATCCTTTAACATAAGAACATGGAACATAAAAGAAATGACATAAAAGAGATTTCTTGAAAAGAAAGAGAGATGTCTGATCCCTTACCTTACAACGTAACTCTTAAAACTCAAAGGTTTGGACCTTTAGGGCTTGGGGCACCTTGGGATGACTCCTTGGGAGGTAATGAGACCCAAAATTCATTGGGGGAGAGTGGGGAGTCAAAATGGATGAGAGGATGGCTTGGTATTTATAGGGAAAGTGAGGGGACAAGGCATTAATGGCCAAGGGACACCTCAAAAGTGGTTTTCTCAAAACCATGTGCTCTCCCAGGGTATTTCCCATGGATTTAGGCCACATGTAGCCCCCATACAATAATTCATCACCTTTGGTCAGACAACCCAAAAAATATCTCATGATATCATCATGACATAGTTATTATGTCATTAAACATACCGAAACCCTAAAACTATATTTTTACTATTCACTGAAAATTCAACTTTCTCAGAAAGATCCCAAAATTTCTCCTTAACCAAATATCAATGCTCTGATTTCAAAAATGAACTCCATTTTATAAAAATAATTTTCTAAATATTTTAATTTATTTTTTTAAATAAATATACTATTCACTGAAAATTCATTTTTTTCAGAAAAATCCCCAAAAATTACCTTAACATAATATCGATGCTCTGAGTTCAAAAATGAAATCCATTTTATAAAAATAATTTTATAAATCTTTTTAATTTAATTTTTAATTAAAAAACACTATTCACCCGAAAAAACTAATACTTGAATAAAAATTTATGAAACCGTTATTTAACCATTTTATTGAATCACATTACTTAATCAAGGTGCCTAGATTATATTAATGCTTTCTTTAAGTGAGATTACTAATCCATTTGGTCACATTACTAATCCTAAGCATAAAATCACTATTCATAATTTACTATTCATCCAAAATTACGTTGATCTTATTAGACTCTAAATTTCATACTGAACATAATTGTAGAAGACCATTTATTGAAAATCATTACACATTTTTAATTATTTAAGATTTACATAAACATTTTTAAAATATCTTTTTTCTAAAATTCATAAAAAATATGAATACTATATTTATCCGGTCATTTGAAAATTCATAAACTTCATCATAAGAAGAAATCAAAATTTTTATTTAAAACATCGGATTACACAAGGCAGTTATGGTCTCATTAAATAGCCCCTTATCATGCCAGCCTAAGACCTAAGTGTAAGGTGTGCTATGGTGAGAGAATCTGAGTGAGGCTCGGCCAACATCGCACGAGTAGTAATTTCTATCAGTTTGAACATCTCTCAAAGAAGATTCCATTCTAGCTTCACATGATGAAGTTAGGATTGGGTTTGGAACAGAGCAAAGCCCAATGGTGCTACCTCCTTCCCATGTTCTATTAGATTGGCTTCGATCGGTCCAAGACTACTGGGTGAGGCCATCGAATCTTCTTTCTATAATAATTATCCAAGATTACTTGTATTTAGAGACAATTATCAAAACAATTAGTTTCCAAGGGTCATATTGACCAATGGTCATATAAAAGTCAAGGAAGCATGTGTGTGAATTTGTGGAAAAAAATAATTAAATGGTGGAGAGAATTTGTATGTTTTCTTGTATATATGAAGACACATAAAGAAAGAGCCACAACCGTGGCTGTACATATGTGCAGAATAAGAAGAATTAAAAGAATGGGAAGAGTTCATTTAAAGAACACATTTATGATCTCATGCATACATGTGAAGAAGGAAGAAGAATAGATGATTATGATGATTCCTAGTGAGATGTTTTTCAGTGTTTGAACAACAAGAAAATAATTTGTGATTCTAGCCATGAAAAACAAGTATTCTTCATAAATCTGGGTGTTTAACTGGATAAGAATATTGAACCTTAATGATCATCAACCCTGGACCTCGATGCATGAAAAGTCTCTTGCTGAATTAGAGACAAAGGCTTCCATGCCTATCAATTGAAGGGACCTTCACGTCCATAAACTGAGTGTGACTTCACCTAGGGAAGTGTGCACGGTGGAGTCAACGAAAGTGATCTGAGGGAAGAAGTGAGCTATCCCTGAACTTTTTTAATGGCAGTGTTCCTCGGACAGAGTGACTTTCCCTGAACCCATTAATCCACAGCTATTGAGGAATAGTGGAATTATGTACGAATAGAAACTTGTTAGCGTATTCTCTTTATACATATCCCTTAAGTGGTGAACCAAGTAAAAGTGTTGTGTTTTCGTTCTTCATGTGAATTTTTTAATTAGTGAACATATCCTTCATATCGGTTTAATTATGTTCCTACCAACCTGGGAACAATATCTAATAAATGGGATAAAATTTTGACACCCAGATTCAACCCCCCCTTCAGGGTGACAAAGAGTCCTTCAATTATGATACCCCATTCTAATATTGATTCCCTTATAATGTACTTACCACTTAAATTTGGTACTCAACAAATCAACTCACAGAGCTCCATTGGAGAGCCCCTTCATGAATCTCCCAACCTCGCAGAGCACTGTAGTTCAAAGATATAAGCAGGTCATAAGGATCACAATCTCATAGAGCATGATATTTTATATAGTAAAAGTTGGTCATTGTGAAGTTAACTTCTTTCACAAAGCACAATGGTCCTTTGAGAAGCTCCTTCACTTCGTAAAGCTTGTTGTATTCACATAGGTCACTGCCTTTGAGAACCTTATTCACAATTCAAGAGTTCTAAAACTCTCATTTATTCTATATTATATTTTAAATTCGGTAGGGGCCAATTTATTAGTGTTTCCCATCGACCTCTGAACCTTCCATCCATCTCACAAAAAAAACGTCAGCACCAAATCGAAGAGCTCTGAAATTTCTTCTGAAATTATCTTTATTTTGCGAAGCACTATTCCTATTTTCTAGATAGTAATGCTTATTTTAATCATGGAGCATTATATCAAACACATTGTTCCACCGAGATTCTCTTTCTTCCTTTGTGTCGCCGCAATACTCTCCACCTTCACCACCACAATTATCACCAACAATCCTTCATTCCTCTGCCATCCATCAAACATGTCGTAGTCATAGAGAACACTGTCAAAGTTCTTAATCTCTTTTTGAAATATAATTCATGAATACTATCTTAAATAAATTCATTCCTATGCCATATTTTGATGACATCATTAAGGAAATCTACTTTTCTCGATGCAATCCCAACTCCAAATAGTTTTCCCAAAAAATTTGGCAAACACCAGAAAACTATGCCACCATAGGCGCCAACTTCTGCAAAACCAACCATGCAAATTGATAGCATATTTTTTCCCCCACTGCTTCATAATGATTGTATCACATTTCATTCAAACTATTAATGACCTTTGTGAAATATAGTCTAGAAAAGTATAATCTAATTTAACATGTAATGTATTGAACTTCCCTATCTTCCTTCATGCACTTATACAAAATAAAGTGATTTCATCTCTTCTCAAACTTCCTATCCAACAAAAGACAATACAGATTTTTTATTTCATTATCATCTTGATCCTAACAATCTTACCCTTTGTATTTTTTTCAACAAATATTCATAAATCACTGAACTTTGAAACCTCATGTAGTTGATTACTTATAAAAAATTCTAAGACTATTTATACTAACCCATTGTAGAAAACAAGAATTATTGACCGCAAACACCATGTTGTCCAAGAGTAGTGACTATGAAATTTAATCATCATTTCTTCCTCTTCTTTCTCCACTTCTTAAATGTTCCTTGAAAATAAAAATTATGTTTCCTATAACCACTCCAACAAACAATTTGAAATGTTCACCCACCTATATGCTGGATTCACAACATACCCACAAATCCCCCTTTAAGAATTCCCATTAGGTCATATTAATGAAATAATTATCCAACTTGAAAACAATATCTAATGTTAAGATAAGAGTGGGGACACAAAAACATACCTCAACTTTGATAAGAAGAAGGTTGGACTCCGATGTTCATCCTTAGTTTAGAAAATGGTAGCATTGGGAAAGGATTCATGAAAATGTCATCAACTTGTTCCGATGTAGGAACACACTCTAACTTCTACTCATTATTCTCCACACACTCATTGCTCAAGTGGTACATAATGTTAATATTCTTTAAATGAGAATGTTGTACCGGTTTCCATGTAATATTTATTATGCTTTGACTATCACAACCCAAGAGTAAGGGTAACTTTACTTTACCAAGTAGATCTTCCAACTGAGTCTTCATCCACATAATTTGGGTAGAATCATGAGTGGAAGCAACATACTCATATTCATCTGTGCTAAGATTCACTAAATTATATTTCATTGTATACCAACTAACAAAAATTTTACCCAGAAATAAAACATCACCACATGTGGATCTTCTATCATCAATGTTTCCTACCCAATCAACATCTTAATACTAGAACCAATTGATATTTTCTATGGCATAAATCTAATTCCAAAATTTTATTTCCATTTTATATATCTAATAATTTTATTTCCATCAATCAAAATTTTTTCTTGAGGAGGGATCTTAAATTTTTCACCTAAGGTAAAATCATAGACAATGTCACGTCTTGAGGTATCCAAATATAACAAACTTCCAATCGGCTTTCAAAACTCTTTTTGATCAACGTACTTGCCTTATCCATCTTTAGAAAACTTGCATCCAACTAAAATTTTTGTGGAAAAGGGTTTAAAATTTTCTATTCCAAATTACTTGTGAAGTTCTGCTGGATAATTTTGTTCAGAAAAAAAAATGTGGTTCTTATTTTGTATTATTTTCATCCCAATAAAATATTTCATTTCTCCCAGTATAGACATCTTAGAAAACATCTTTATCTCCTCATAAAAATTTCCACAAGATCTTCCATAATTACAAGAAATGATAATGCAATCAACATAAACAATTGTGATCATAGTTAACTAATAACATTCCTTGATTTAATGATTTTGGTTAACTCTACATTTCCTAAAATTTGTCTTCCTAGGAAAGTATCCAATTTAGAATAACATGCCCACAGAAATTGTTTTAGTCCATACAAATACCTCTTCAACCTACACATATAACATTCATTGTTACCAATAACAAGTACACATGGTTATTCAATGTAAAATTCTTCGTTAAGATCACCAATCAAGAATATAGATTTAAAATCCATTTGAATGATATTGTAACCTCATTGTGCAATAATAGCAAGAAAGATTCGAATTATTTCTAACATGGGCACTAGGGTAAAAGTTTCATAAAAAAAATTCCATAAATTTCTAAATACCCTTTCTAAACAATTTTTACTTTGATTCTTATCAGTTCACCATCTTCATTCATATTATTCTATAAAACTAACATTGTACCAATAATGTTATTTTTTATAGCATGGGAATAGGTTCCTAATAATTATTCTTTTCTATATGTTCAATCTCTTCATTCATAGCCCGAACCTATTCTGGATTTTTAATAGCTTCATTAACATCATTAGGCTACACATATGAATCCATAGAAGTATGTGTAACATCATTCGTTGTTCTTCTGTTTTGAACCCTCTGATATTGATCTCCAATAATTTTTTGAGCCTCTTCTTTATTCCACAAACAAGGATGATCTATTTAAATTTCATCCCGATCACTCAAAATTGTTGAGTCGGATTCTTCATCTTGAGTAGGATTACTTCTATTGGCATCATTTTCAAAAACATTAACAAAAAATTCATTATCCTACTCAACTTCCATATCATTAGATGACTACTTTTCTTTCTCAAAATTTCCAACATCATTGACATGAGAAGAATAAATAATCCTTCCTATTTCTTTTTTAAGCATCTATATCATATTCCTTCATAATCATAGTCAAAAAAAATTATATCATATCCTCTTTTCTCAAACCTTCCATGTTTCCACCATTCTTCTATATAATACCTGGACTCCCAGAACCTCTTAAGTGTTTCAAAAATAGAGTTCATCAATAGAACATTTCATATGGAGCCATAACTGAATTTGTCCTATAGAAACATTGGTTATGAGTAAACATAGTAGTGATCATGTCATACCCCCAATAATAATGAGAAAGACTATGTTCAATTAACATTGGTCTCCCCATTTCCACAAAACATATATTAATTATTTTAGAAGCCCTATTTTGTTATGGTGTGTATGGTGAACTGAACTAATGCAGAAGTCCATGCTTCTCAAGATACTTTAAAACTATTCATTCTTATACTATCCACCATTTTCAGTTCTTAACTTCTTAACTGAATACTCACATGCCTTCTCTTCTTTCCTCCAAAAACTCTTAAACATTTTACTAGCATATGAATTATGTCTCCTGTACACAATAAAAATAATGTGATTAAAGTTATCTCCATTTACTGATTGCATGAAAATTGGTCCATAGATATCAGAATGTTAAAGTTCCAATGGTCATTTTGAACGAATTTAAACTCTCTTATGCACAGAGTCTGTAATCATCCCTTTCCCAATAATAGTGAAACCACAATATATTCTTCTAGATAAATTGGCTATATGTAAGACACTATCTCGTGTTGATATCTTTCATATGTTTCTCTGACATATATGGCCTATTCCTTTATGCCATAACTGATATTCATCCCCCATAACCATGTAACAAGAGATCTATACTTCACCAACTTGGAACACGTTCTGTTTGTATGTTAGACTCTTGTAACTACCTTATCATCATATTCACATTTCAAAAACACACATCATTTATATATATATCTTTGTTTCCCTCATCACAGAGTTTTCAAACACTTATAAGATTCTGTTTCATCCCATCAACATAACTTTTCTTGATTTCATCTATTATATCCCGATAATGGTTGATCCTACACATTTGATCCTTATTGATTCATCATTACTAAATGTCGCTATTCCATCTTTGAATTCATTCACATTATTCAATAACTTTATGTCCCATGTAATATGAGAATAACACCCACTATCAAGAATCCTTGGACGTTATCCATTTGTAGCCTTCAAATCATTTTCGACAACAAGAGCTTCATATTATTCTGTTTCATTCCTCACCTCCAGCTTCTGAGATTTTTTAAGATCTCTTTTTTATACTTCCAAATGAACAATAAATCCATTAGAAATATGTCTAGGTTGTTAACGTCTTTCATAAATAGATTCTAATTCTTGGAACCTATTTTCTAAATTTACACTAGCCTCCTTAGATTTCATTTGAACTTCATTCTCATACTTCTTTTTTTGAGAGGATTAACTCCCCCTCAAACCTTGTATTCCATAACTTGTGGAATAGTAGTAATGTTTATGGTTGAAACAAGACATATTTTACATGTATCTGAATCCCCCATAATACTAGTATTATTCATAGAGTGAATATTTCCGTTGGAAACATCCATACTGACTGGATTTGTGAACGTGCTTCTGAATACTCTTCTTGACATAACTCTGATGACTATCAACCTTCTTATTTTCAATCGTAACTTTCTCCTTCAACATATATTTTTGTTAAGACTTATTAGAACTAGAAGTATTAGAAATATTTCTAGACTTATTATTTTGAGATACTTTTGATTTCATTCATTATTAGCTTTGGAAACATGCATAGCCTTTCCATCTTTGTTCTTATTAGAACCAGTTCCATCTTTTTTCAAAGCATTTGAAGGTAACATTTGTTGATCCTTATTTGGTTTATTCTTACTAGAATTTTCACCATATTCAGAGATAGAATTTTTGAAACATATATTCCTTTCTTTAGCTTCATAATTTTTATGTTTGAATAGTTCAAACTATTATACTTTTTCCCAATAGCATTACTTTCATATGTTCGTTATGATTCATTTTAATCTGAAGATAATTCTTAAGATCCGCAATCTCCTTTTCAAAATTTACTGTCTCATTATGAAAAAATAATTATTATTTAATGAAGAATCTTCAGCTATTTTCTTCTTTTCCTTCTAATGCCTTTTGACCATTCTCATTCATTATTTCAACTCATCTTTCACATGATATTCAAGTTGGGTTTATTATTTTTCAGAACTGTTGCTCCATTAATCTTCATTATTCATAGCTTTAGTAAAGGCATTCTCTCTAGATTTCTAAGTAAATATTCTATTGGATTCTGCTTCACTATCCTCTTCTTCTTAATATTTAGAAAAATAACTTCTTCTTTTGGATTTGATGATCTTTTTATCTTTCCCTATGGAAGAATATTTATTTTTTATCACCTTGTTTCTTAAATGACTTTCTTGGCATTCTATCATCCACATCATTATCTTCATCCTTACAGTTTTAGGGAAATTAGCCATAATGTGCCAAAAAAATCCACATTCAATAAATTTCAAGGGTTGTTTCTTCTATTTACTGACACCTCTTTTAACATTCATAGAAAATAAGGATAAAGTTTCATCAATATTTTTACATACCTCATCTTCAGAGCTAGATTCAACATCTTCATCTTCAATGATAATCTTATTTAATTTCTCTTTCTTTTAAGTCTTGAAAGTAATTTCTCTTTTAGCTTTAATTTTTCTCTTCATTGTCTTCTCCCTTCTAATTTAATAACTGAGGAGAGTACAATGAAAATCATCCAGGGATAATGTTTCAGGATCTCTATCTTCTAATGAAGAATATTTAGCATCAAACTTGTCAGGAAGAATTTTCATGATCTTTTCAACTACTTTTTAATCCTCCAACTTTTCACCAAGACATCTAATTTTTCCAAAAATCTCATTTAAAATGGTAAAAAATTCATTAACAGATTCAAACACTCCCATTTTTAAGTCTTCATACTTCAAAATCCAAATTTGTAGTTTTCCCTTCTTCACTTTTTTATTTCCTTCATAGATGTTCTTGAGATTATTCAAGAAGAATTTAGCTGTAGTGACACCTTCCACTCTTAAAATAACATTCAGAAAGATATGAGAGTAATTCATTTTTATCCCTTCCTTCGTTCAAAAGTTTATTCTTCTCAGCTGTTGAATTAGAAACATTGTAATCAATTGCCGAGAATCCATCTTTTGTTACTTCATGAACTTCATACCCAAGGGTAATAAGATAAGGCATCATTCCATCATTCCAAATATGATAATTCTTCCTATAAAATATATGAATCCCAATACTGTTCACAGAATTTAGATTTTATGTCACAACTTCTCTTTAAATCTTCACCAAAGAACAAATTAATGGAACCTATCCCTCTGATACCAAATGATGTTTCCAAGTTAAGACCCATGTATCACTAAGTGGGAGAGGGGTTGATTCGGTGATATCTTTTTCTCTTATGTTTCCTTCATTTTAAAACAAACTTCACATCCTATTAAATAGTAATTTCTTTATTGAACACAATCAAAATGAACATCCATAAGAATACATGATTTATAAGGTTCACTAATCAACCAGAGTAGATATGTCCTAGGTATAGTACCGAAATAATATAGTGCAACACAATTGACTAAAAAAATCATTATATGTCGAATACAATGAGTAGGATATACCCTTGAACTCGTTTAGCACATGGAAAACAATATTTAAGAGAGTGTGCACCCTCTTAGATAAAATATGGTAATTGAATGTTTTTTTATTCTTGAAAAACATTCCCAAATATGATCTATCAAACCAATTATTATTTTTCCTACCAAGAATATGATATGAACTTCTAAAACATTAGTATGATAATTAGTCAAATACCCTAGTCTAATAATTATTCACATAGAAATAAATTTCTACTTAAATTTGGTACCCAAATCTTTAACTCATAGAGCTCCTTCACAGAACCCATTTGCAAAGCTTTCAACTATGTAGAGAACTATAGTTCACAGAGCTCACTAGTTCGAAGAGCTCTCTAGTTTGTAGAGATAACTAATTCTTAGAGAACTATTTGGTCTTTGTGAATTTAACATCTTTAGCAAAGCACAACATCCCACCAGGAAGCTCCTTCTCATTGCATAGCTTACTGCCTTCATAGAGCTCACTGCATTCACGAACCATCTAAGCAATTTGAGAGTTCTAAAATTCTCATTGAGTATCAATTATCTTCTCAAAGAGGTAGGAGACTATTTATATGTGTTTACCAATAACTCCAGAACCTTATAACAACCTCAGCGCCATGTTAGAACACAATCACAGAGCTCTAAAATTTTATCTGAAATTATATATGTTTTGTGAAGAACCATGGCTATTTTCAGGATCACAATTCTCTTCATAATCTTGGAGCATTATTTCAAACCCTTTGTGACAAAGTGATGTTAATTATTCCTCTGTTCCTCTGAAATGATCTTCACCTTCACTGTCACAATGCTAACACATAATACTCCATTCCTCTTAAATTTTTGAAGCTCTTCGTTGTCGTACAAAACACCATCAACATTCTTTAGGTCTTTTCGTAATCTACTTCATCAAGTCCATCTTCATGAAATTCATTACTTTGACATTTTTTTGGGATCTTCATTGAAATACACTTTTCACATTGCTATCCAAACTCTAAATTTTGGATCTAAAAAATATGGACAACATTAGAAAACTATGCCACCTTAGACACCTGCTTCTGAAAAACCAACCTTACTAATTGACAACATCTTTTCTACCCCTTTCCATTATAATTATTGAATCCCAATTTCTCCAAAATACTTATGATATTTTTAAAATACATACTAGAAAAGCATAATCATATTCTCAATAGAAAGTATTATAACTTCTTTGTCTACCCTCATCCACTTATACAAAGGGATGTGATTTTATTTTTTCAAAAACATCCTTGAAAAACAAAGACAATACTTAAAAAAGTACTCCTCATTATCAACATTTTCCTAAAAGAACAATGTAATGGTTCTCCAAAATAAAAAAATTAATATCACTACATACACAAGTTCATAATAGATTACTTATATTACAATTATAACTATCTTACAAAATTTTAGGACATATCACAACTTCCTAAGTTTCACTCCCTTGAAACATCCTTCGATGGCTCTCTGCTGATGGAAAGGATATCCTTCTTCCTCTTCCTTTTCTCAGCACCCAATAAAGGATTCATGCACAATTTGTTTACATGTAGGTCTCTTCATCAACAATATTTTCAAAATTATCAATTTGAGGCATATTTTATGTTGATTATTTTTCTAGGTTTCTCATTCAATTCTTTAAAAACACATTAATATAACACTACTACTTTCTAGACACATGAACCAAACTTATATTTAACGTAGACACATAAATTACCTCCCCTTTAGATATACCATGATATTCACTAGATTCCAATTAATTCTTAAATTGTTTATAAACCCTAAATAGAAAAAAACATCACCTTTATATAGAAACAAAAAATAAAAACTTATTCTTTGGAAGGATCTCTAATGGATTCCAATTCTTCATTTCAACTGCTTGGATATAGCTGTAAATAATCACTTTTTAAAAATATTATTTTATAGTGTAGATTTTTGGTCTTTTTATTCTTCTTCATAATAAAGTTATGATAATGATATTATTCATAGGGTAACCCTGGAACATATATCCCTACAAATGACCATGACATATAACCCCTGAATGAGACCCCTTCACAAGATCCCATAATGAAACTCCTCTGCCAGACTCCTCCAAAATATCCATCCATGAGACACCTCCAAGAGACACCCCATTGAGATAATTTCGTGAGACTCCTCAATGCGATCTTCTTAAAATAACATGGAATTTATTATTCCTTTACAATACTTCCTTCAAATCATGCAGATCATGAGACTCTATTATATTTAAATGGATCCCATGACCTTTTTCTCTTCTTAAGGATGAGATGTTATCAATCGGTTTTCTTATACATTAAAACACCCTACAAAATACAACCATTTTTAATATACCATCATAATAAAACTTTTACAGTTCTTTATTTAGATTATTTGGATCACATGATTCCATAAAAAGACCTTCTAATGATCATAAAAATAATTGTCTTTATATGGGAATACCTTCATGAAACCCGTTCACAAGATAATTCAACTGGTCCTGCGAAACGCATAGTCTCTATATCAAACATCTTCATCAAACTTCAACCCTCATTAAGAATAGGTATGTAGGTATTTATAGTCAAAATTACACCAAAATAACTAAACAAATTGTGGTTAGCCATTTGGTCTAGCACTTTAGAAATCAGTAACACCTAATTCACATAATCCCATAATGAGATCCAATTACAATTATGTGGTGGTTAGATTTATTGTCATATAGTTCTTCCTATAATCCCATAGAAAGATCCTATAAAATTATTGGTTGCTTCATGTGATTCCACCACAAGATCCAATAGCAATAAACTTATCTTTGACATTTTCTTCTAGTACATCATGAGATCCCATCACATGATCCAAGTATAATCATGTGATTCTTTGGATTTTTAATTACCCAAATATGTCTCTATAAATAGATTATATTTTTATTTCATATTCTTTGCATGATGTACTTTTGAGATCCTTTGACAAACTCATGATGTATTCAGGTGCTTTGTATGATCTCTTTGCAAGATTTCATGACAATAATTTATTTCTTCACATGAATCCTTCACATGAACTATTATAACATCATTTGAGAATGAAATAATTTATAACATTCATGCTAAGAAAGATTAATATAGACATACACACTCAACGTGATCAGTTCTGAAATTTGAGATCCATGTGATCACTTTTGAAATTTTCCCTTAGCGAGTTCAGTTCATACATTCATAGTCCATATTATATGTTCTGGTATTCATGCTATGGGAGGGAAATTAATACACTCATGATCAACATTATCATTTCTCACATTCATGCTACATGAGATCAATTCACACATTCTTGTTATCTTTTCATGCCTCCTTTGACAACCATCATTCTATAGAAACCTCAAACAATATCAAAAAACATAATAAACCAAATATAATCCTTTGCAGGGATATTTTCGAATAATCCATCCCTTCACGTTTATCGAAAACACTTATAATATTCATGACCCAACATGTTAATCACTCGTGACCATGCAAAATCATTTTCCTTCTTCAACCCAAGATAGTGATCAGGGACTTCCTTAACCCATAATTTAAGTCCACAATAGTTAGGTTTGGTGATAAAAAATCATAAAATAAACATTTCATCAATGAATCACTTTATTCTCAAACATGCCAATGGGAAACTTCTCGAAATCAACCAATAAAAGAAGTTATTCCATCATCACCACTTCTTAACTACACATGTAAACTTCTTGTATCATGATCCTTTTTCATGATTATTCTTTTATGAAGGACCTACTTTATTATCATCATATTGTAAAATCCCAAGGTTTTATTTATCACCCTATCAACATGTACAACAATCTAGATCAAGATGTTTTCTTTCCCTTTGTCAAATAACACATAAAAAATACATTTTGATCAAAAACATGACAATGAAAAAAAATTAGTGCATAGGAAAAACACAAAAATCTCTGAGAATAGGGGGTCCCTAATATACAGTATTAAAGTGTCAGGATTTTGTTCGACTCAAGGATCCATTTGATGTTGTTCAAATTTTTATTTTGGTAAGAGCCTCATCAAGATTATTGTATCCCAAAATTTATTAGAAATATACACCATACAGGGTTGTGTACCCATGGTGTATTCATATTGTTTTGTGTTTAATGAAATGAAATATTGTTTATTTCTTATAATGGAAATACATAGTGTTCAAAAATAGAATGAACCAACTAATGTTGAATTTTTTCAGATGATGAACAAACCCAATCTATATATATATATATAACCCCATGACTCTTTATGAGATGTTTTATTGAATATAAAATTAGAATCCCTGGTCACTTTCACCTAAGAAGTGTTATTTTCAATACAATTATGTATCTTTATTTAGAAAGACATTGGTATTAGGCCATCATACAAGTGAAAAAACAATATTGGGTTGTGTTTCTATTATTTACAAGAGTCTCCAAAAGGAATTTTTTTTATAATATTATATTATTTCTATTTCCTTTATTTATGACTATAATCCTCATTAATAAATGATCTCAATTATAAAATGTTCAATAAACTAAAGAAAGATTCTCTATATATCCTAAATCTTGGATAAAAGAGAGATTATGTTCCCCCTTTCTTCATGCACATGACAAGATTAAAGCCATATAAATATTGTTGGCTGCCCACAATGGACATATTATTAGCAAGTGAAATTACTACTTGGAGTTGTGTCATTGATATATCCACTTATATTATGGTGTCAAAACTCTTTGTAGGAAACTATAGTTTCATCCAATAAACAAAATATTTGTCCATTTCACTCACTTATATTTATACTTAAATCATTACATTATACTATTCTTCAAAGGACCCTATTTTCGGATGCAACAAATATCACCTAGAGATATTTTCACTATATCACTATAAATTATTGTAGCTTTAGACTAATATAGATTATAAATATTGATTGTTGAGTTCGAGATATATTTTTAGTTATTATTAATAATGGTTATAATAGTATATGGAAATGATATTGATTTTATAGAAGCTTTATAGTATCCTAAAAATAGCCAGCACATGAACTGATGACCGATACTAATGGTTGAATATTTAATGTGACATGGAACTACATGAACATTTTATTTTACATCACTTAAATTTCACATCAAGATATTTAATATATAATATACCTTTTCAATAGAATTTATCTTAATGAAACATATATGAAAAATATAGTTGTTACGTGACACCACTTGTTGAATTTGACACCATATGTCAATTTCAAGAGTTTTGACTCTTCTTATTACATGTATATCCATTTAACATATTCACCCACTCCCTTTCATCACAGGAACACCCCATGTATTTTAACTGCCCATATTTACTCCACATCATCGATAATATTTTAGAAATATTTAACACCAAGGAGAGGGGTACACCTAGAATCATCAAGAAGATAATTATGGTCAATTCTGATGGACGAACCCATTAATATTTTGTTGAAAACACTATACTATTTTATTATTATTTAAAATACCTAGCCATATTAAATTTATTTGTAAATATAACCAATATTTAATTACCAACATGCTCAGTATTCATCAAATAAGTCGGCTCTGTAGGCATGTCCTTTTTTACAATTTGGGGTTTAAAACTACTTGTATAATTTTTTTCTGCACCACTCATATGAAATTTTCATGATTCTTTCTCTGAGATATAATATTTCCACTAATCATATACTCTTTATTAACCCCCTTTTGAGGGTCTCATTCTATAACCTTTACTTATCACATTGTGTTATGACACATGAATTTGCTGTGGAATTATTCTTTCTATTTCCATTGATTAAATTTCTACGTCAAATAACACTTTCATTCTGGGAGTGATTCATTCACTAAACGTAAATTATTCCTACTTACAAATTGAAAAAATCCTCCATTTATATTTTGGGATTGTTCAAAATATTTCCAAAAAATTTGGTGTGGCTGTTATAGAGAATTTTCATGGTATTTATTTTGTTGTGCTCGTTGTGTTTCCTCTAAGACATTGAACCTCTTTTTCAAATTTGCAGGTTTTCTTCCAATATAGGCATTATCGTTAAACATGATGGATCTTTAAGATATCATATTATGTACCTTCACCTTCAATGAATTACTCCAACTATGATAACTTTCCACATGACCATGATTAACAATTAAAAAAATATCACATTAAAAACATACCTCACATCATCATTTCATGATTGAGATGTTAATGTAGCCTAAGTTCTTCTACTGACATTATTCTCTCAACATTCTTCACACATACTCAATGTGTGTCCATGTATTCCATAAAAATAATTTTTTTTTGTATAATTTTAGTTTAGAGACTTTAATTTCACACATTTCAAGAATATTTTTTGTATTCATAGAGTTATAAATTTCTATATCACTACAACATTAAATATATTCAATATTTTAAAAAAAATAACTGGAAATATGGCCAATAATGATAAAGAAATAGAACATATTTCCAAAACATATTATATATTTATTATTAGATCTATTTCCACAACCTATAGGTTTTTTAATATTAATATATTTGTTAATGATGCTCTTCCTCTATTGAATGGTAGATTATTCAACGTACCCAATACCATATTCCAACATGGAAATTGGGATTGGACAATAATTTCGTTATTTTCATCTAAAATAGAATAATTTCTTTTCATTTAACTATTACCTACTGAAGTATTGTCAAATAATAAATTCATTAGGCTTTCCTTTGATGTTAGATCGCTCACCTTTTTTCCTGACTAATTCTAGGTTATCTCATAATTATAGAATCTTTTAGTCCCTAGATTCAAGTTGAGAATTATGTTCTCTCTGGATTGGATTCCTGAAGTCCATCTCATCTTCCAATTCAAAATAGGCTTTATCAACCATGTATATTTGGGCATTTATTTTATAATTTTTCTGAGTCATAGATCCTATAATGAATGAATTATATTTAACACTTATTTTAAGGTGTGTATCAATATAATCATACTTATATTCTAAATCATTAATTTCTTATGAGTTCAGATTCATTCCCTTTTCATTAGAAATTATATTTTTCATCTCTGTAGAAATCAATTTTAGTTCTTCTGAATGGGATTCATTCATCTCCATGAGTTTTGTGGGAAGTTATAGGAGACCATTTTATTAGTTTTTTTCTTTCTGACTTCAATTTCTTGAAATTGGATCTCGATATAATGGGAATTATTTTCTTGTTTTACTTTTAAATATAATTCATTTTCTTCTGGGAAAATACACTTTTTTACATTATGAAATTTCTTCACTATCAGTTATTCCAACAACACAAGGCGTGTAAATATCTTCACTCATTCCAGTAGAATCATTGAATGGGTAAATAATTTCACTATATGATTCATCCAAACAAATGTTCAGTAAATTATTGACTGCATTTAAAATAATTATTCTCTTTCCATAAACACTTGCACACTGAGTAATTCCACTAGACAACCACTTCATCTTTGATGTTAATCGATTTTAGGTGACTCATCGAAATAATAGTAGAATGAAACTTCAATTATAATAATAAAGTAAAACATTTCAGATAATAAATATAAAAATATGAAACTATCTATGATACTAATAATATTACCAAATGGACCTTAGATTCCCAAAAGGGGAGGGGTAAATTAGCTTATAGATATTCTATTAAAAATTCATCCAGCCCACATGATGATGCCTAATTTAATATTAGGGTCACTTAATTTTCTATTCGGTGTTTATATTGACCTTATCCTTTTAAAAATTTATCTAATGGTGATGTAAAAAATGTGAATATTTTATGAAATCACATGAGAACATATTATTTTAAATTGGGCCACCCTTAACACTCTATATCAAAGGAACATGAATCCAACTTTATGTGGGTGCACTGAAACCCACTATAATTATTACATCCTAAACAAGTTTGGAAAAGATAAATTCTATACACAAGATAATATACAAACAATATTTATCGATATCCATCTAAATCCTAAGGATTAATCCCTCTATATTTCCTTCTATGACTCTATATTGTTAGAAGCGATCAAATTCATATCATCCATTTTCTCACTAATATGGAATCAGTTCATAAGTAGTTTTTGGACATGTAGGGACCTAGATCATCTATATTGAATGTATCGTCAAAAATAGATAGAATATTTATTGAATAATTTTCAAGGATACTACTTTACCATTTTGAAAAAATATTAATTCATCACATTCACTTTATAGACACCTGGACAAAAATTCTCTTTAATATAGACAGATCAATTAAAACCTCTTTGGATCTTGAAACATCTTCACTATATACCAACTAAATATTCCATAATTTATAAACCCGTAATAAAAAAACAATACATTACTATAGATATATAAAATACAAACTCAATATTTATAAGGATATACCATGGATTAAACTTAAACATTTCAATGATATTGACATAGTAGTAAATAAACTTCTTCTGCAATTATTATCTGATAGTAAAAGTCCTCGATATTCTTTTTATTTTTTTCATAATTAAAATTTTATAATTATAATATCCATAGGGTTACCATATTATTTATACTTATACAAAAACAAATTAAATAAAACCCTTTCCTGAGACCCATTTACATGACCACTTCATGAGACTCCTCTAGGAGATACCTCCACGAGATGTTGTTGTGAGACTCCTCTATGAGATCCCACTTTGGGACTTCTCTGTGAGAACCTATTCAAATCATGAATATCACATTATTCATTCATAAGACATAGATCACATGGATCAAGTGAATCTATTATGTTTTTTTTGAATCATTAGTCTTTGTTATGTTTATGTGGGTCACTTGATATCATCGGGCCATCTTCTTCATGAATACACCAAATGCCTATATCCCATCATGAGATAACTTTATGAGAATCCATTATATGTTATTCTATCTAGTTAGGTTGAACACATGATTACTGTGAAAGACCATAAAATTTTCATGATAAATACATTTATTCTTCATAGATTACCATTACGAGACCCTTTCACGAGATCATTCAGCTGATCATGAGAAATACTTTTTATCTATACCATATCACTGAAACAAACAAAATTAATACTTACTAATGGGAAAGGGGGAATTTATAGCCACAAATACTGTACCTAAACTCTATAAATTGTAGATATTCATTTGATACATAACTTTAGAAAATGGAATCACATGCTTCTCGTGATCCCATCGTGAGATCCAAATACATTCTTGTGGTGGTAAGATTCATTTTCATCCAGTGATTTATATGATACGATCACGAGAAACAAATAATTTTTTTTCCTCACATGATCTCATCATGAGGAACATTGAAATTAATGTAGTCAATGGAATTTTATTCTAGTGATTTATGGTATCCCATCACATGATCCAAAAAAATCATGTGAATCATGGTATTTTGAAAGGCAATGAGATATCTACAACATTACCACCTATTTTTCAATAATGCACTTCAATTAACATCCCCATAAGATACTTTGAAGAACATATGAATCTTTTATGGTATTCTCATGATATGTAAATTATACCCTCTAAAACTTCGGAGGAACTTTGTGTGAATTCTTCACATGATCTATTGGAATATCATGTGAATGTGTGATCTATTCTATAGACATCTTCTTAAATTCATGCTCCCAGTGATTAGTTCATAAAATCATAATCTAAGGAAAAAATTTAGACATTTAGGATCCACCAGAACTATTATGAACTTTACAATACTTATGACCAGTTCGTACATTCTAGCTCTGGATGGAATTATCTAACAATCCTGCTCTATGAGAATAGTTCTGACATTCATGCTCATTATTTATACCACCATTGACAAAAATTCATAATCAATAACCTTATACCTGGTAAAAAAACTCAATAATCCAAGAAGAACCATTAAATTGGATTTTTTCATCGTTTCTCTATCTCAATCAAGGGCCTAGATGCAACACACGCCATACAAGAGTACAAATCTCATATAGGATAAACTCTAATTGATGACATGATCAACAACATACCCAAGGACTCCAAGATTCACTAATACTCAAGGACTGTATAATAAAGGTTTCAATGTATGTATCATATAATGGAATGTATATCACAAACATTAGTAGTGGGGAAATAATAATATGAACATTGTACCCCAAGTATACAAAATAACTTTTTTATTACATTGTTTGTGGTAAATATTATGGGCCACCATATAAAGAAACCCCATCTAATGCATCATGATCAGATTCTGTATCCTGATACAAGAGTTATGCACACACTAAATATAACATTTCATTAGTAGTTTTTTATTCAATAAGGATTATAATCACCACATAAATGTTTTTCTTCTCTTAAGAAAAATCCTTATATCATGAATGAGTCTACAAAATTCGAAAAATTTGGCATCTGTTTTCATAGGATCGATATCAAATTTAGGTTTGATGATGCTAATTCTATTAATATTAAACAAAATCTCTATTCATATGAGTACCGTGTTTTAAAATAATTTAATAATTAAATTTTTAATCATGTTCACAATAAAATAATATCACCTTTTAGATTACATAGTATCCATTAGTAGTCCAAGGAATATATTTATTTAAATAATTATTCCCCATTGGTTCTTCTACAACCATTTATTTATTGAGGTGTACCATTATCAAAATCATGTCATTTGATACTCTTGGATGATTGAGTGGGGTTGTTTTTCTAATCTATCTTATAGATAAATTCAAAACCATTAATCATTTAACCGTATTAAGGGTTTCCAAGTTAAGAGTAAACAAATTAAAATGAAAAAATGTCACACCAATCCCTTTGAGTGACCAAGATACTTTCTTTCATTATGATTGATAATTATGGGGTAACATACATTAAAATATCCTACCCATTTGAATGAATATGCTCTTTAAAAGTGTCTACATTATAAGTAATACAAAACTTATATTTTTAAATGGGATTTGGTCTTATTATATTATCATATTTATTTACTTTTCCATGTATTCAGGCTTATAAATATTTTGTTTGATATCTTATTCTATTGACGAAATCAACTTTTTCAAAACATATTATAGTGTAACTCTCTAAAAAAATAATATATTGTTCAAGAAAATCTAGTTAAAATCATCATATATTTAAAAATATCCAAATGAATTCCATTAATAACATTTATAAAACCATTTCCTGTAAAGGCATAGAATTATAATAAATTATAATCCCCATGTGGGTAAGCGAGGAACTACAAATAGCCAACACTAAGATTTCTTGACAAATAATAAGCCACTAGATCAATGACAAGTCCAACCCAAAGACCCTTTACACAAGAATATTTTACTCAATAGTGATATCAATACCATAATTATCCAAACACCTAATATGTATAAAAATTATCACAACTTTAAAATCTTACTCGTAAACTTTAACTTGTTAAAATAAATGTATAAAGAAGAATAAATCAATTATCAAACAAAGAATATAAATCCTTATATAAATATATAGAAATTTATAGAAGTATTTTAGCATTATTATACTATAAAATACATATAAATTCATAATATAAAACTTGAACTCATCAGTTAATAGTTGAATAAATTAAATAAATTAGCTCTACATATATTTAAACATGAGGTAAAAACTAAAAACAATTCATAAATTAAAAAATAATAAAAATGTTCCTAATATTTCCATACTTTATGGAAATTCCATATATTAATAAACACACACACATTATAATTTTTCATATATGATAATTTTAATGATATTCATATTATTTAATTTCCTTTAAATACATTATACTATACATAATATTGAAAATTTATTTTCCAATTCTATTTTGAAAAATATTCATATAATTTAAATATCACATATTTAATATGATTAAAACATTGATCCTATAAATTCATAAAACCCTTTAGATATTGAGTAAATAATATCTCAAATAACATCATTATATTGAAAAATTAAAATTTATTATTTTGAATAATTAATAATATAAAATGTACAAAATTTTTATTAATCATTATTTTTCAATTTGGGAATATTTTTTAAATTACCCAAAATTTTTTATATAATATGAAAATTGTATTTTCATATTTACAATTAATATAATGAAATATTTATTTAATAAATATTACATTAAATTTTCTTCAATTAACTACAAATAATTTATTATTAATATTTTATTAACCAATTTCTAAATTAAATTAATATTGAAAAATATATATTTCCCATGTTTTATAAGAAATTTATAAAGTATAAAAATTATTTAATATTTTGAATAGTGAATGAAAAAATTATCCTCATATATCATGTTTATGAATATATAAATATATACCATAATCTATGCTGGACAAGGCCATGGAACTAAATCCTTTTAGAGATTTTAATCAAAAATTACTATTGATAGTACTTTGATCAGATATTGTAGCCTATGATAAGCCTCTGAAAAGGATGAACAAGGAATGTAATGGCCATAAATGTTTAGGATTGGGTCCCACAAATGATTAAAACCATTATTAGTGGGGATATTTTATTATGTAATCAGTTGTGATATAACAGAAAAAATTCATGGTACTATTTTGCTTCTGTAGATCTATATCTTGGTAGTGTTTGATATCATATATCTTACACTATGATATGACTAAACTAAAGAACTAGAACTATGTCACCACCTATGATATACCATATCGTATGAAAAGAACCCAAAAGTAGATTATTTTATCACACAATATAAAATCAACATTAATATAAAATCTACATAACTACTTATCATATCCTATATTATAATGCTATAGGCAGTTTAAAATAGCAATCATATATTATGATATAGAATGCGATATATAATATGATAATGTATTTATTCAATTTAAACATTACTTATTGAATCAAATGACATGGAAAATCATGGATTCAATTTTTCAGATTCCATAGATTTATTGATACTCAATATACACAAGAAAATCAATTATGAACCCAAATTATGAGATCTATATTAATTTAAACTGAAATCATGCATGATAAAATTAAGATACAACTCTATAAAATGCAATAATGGGATACTGACATTGTCTTCTACCATAATATCATGATGAATATTCTGTACTGTTTACTGAATGACCCCCCCTTTTATGGTGAATGCATAGGTTTATATTTAATTACACATATCATGGGATAAACCCTCCCCAACCCATGATATGTTTTTATCTCATGTAATTTATGAGGATTTGTAAGAGAAAATATAAGGAGAATCCATTTAATTCATCTAGGAACCAATATTTATGGGTTGATCCTTTCTATGTTGACTTCATGGACACTATATAATATATATGAATTCACTCATCTATTGTAACATATGATTAATTGGATTATTTGATTCTAACATTCATATGAGGAATTCACTGTTCACCCCATGTTTTTTATCTTTTTAAAATATTAATTAATCATATCTAATAAATTAAGATTCCAACATCCTCCTTGAACAATCAACTACCACTCTAATGTATAGTAATGTTATCAGATAATAGGCCTTATGATATACCATTATTCAAGGAAACTGATAATCCTTGATTTCTCGTGAATGTCATAGCATTGGACATACACATATCCTACAATATGATATGGATCAATGTACATAAAATATACAATGGATTTAGTCCAAATGTACTTTAATAAAAAACATTTTAATGAAAAATAATGTGATATATGATTATTTACAGGAATGTCATTCCACACCTCTTCAACCAATGAATAATTATGTTCTTGATGTATACTTTTTTCATTAACTTGATAATCCCAGTTAACATTAGTAATTACCTGTATTTCTACTACCACTTTTATCATTAACAAAACACCATATATTGATATACATTTTATAATCATCATAATTATATTGTCTCTAAAATAATGTGAATCCTTTGGATTTTATTGATACATACAATGGAGTGTCAAATTAACACAATATCTCTCCTCGAGGAAGTTAAATAAAAAATCAAGGAATTTTCAAAATTATTTCTCATTAATTAACTTTTTTTAATCATATTTAATCAATTATTAAATTTTTTCTTTAAAAAACCTCTCAATTATTACTAAGAAATTATTTTTAATAACTTCTTTATAGATTTTTTAGAGAGATTATAACATGACCAGTGTTTTGGATACTTTGTAAACCTACTAATATATTTTCGTTACTAATATTCAATTGAATTGATCAATTTTAAAACAATAATGATGGCTATATTCAATAGTATAAATATTAACATTAAAAATTTTAGGTGGAAATCTCCTCAATTTCTTTACAATCGAGAAGTATGAAAGAGTTTCTCCATATCTATTGATTTTTTTTGAAAATAATATTTACTCTTGTAATTAACTAAACAAAAAATTCATCTTCTTTAATTCATATATATTAAAATTTAATTCTATAGATTTATTACATTTAATCATTCATATATATTCCACATTATGAATGTGGGGATACTTTTTATATGTCTCCTTATCTATTTTAAATCTCCTCGGTCTGTTAACTATTTTTTAGATATTAAAGATATCACCACATTCCTTTCCTTCCCCAAACATCCATAAATATTATTGTCAGATAAGGACAATTAAATAGTCTCATTTGGTACTATAATATCCTAAATATCATCTTCATGGACATTAAATCCATGAGATAAAAATATAAGGCAATAATAATTACATCCATATATTAAAAACATTGCATCAAAAGATTGAATTCCATTATTATTGTATGGGTTGTGATGATGCATGAAATTTTTTAATATCTGTAATAGAGAGGTAACTTCAATATGATATTAATTGTTAAAATTGCATGAATAGATTACCAAAACTAAGATGGGGTGACTATTTGTTAGAAAGTATCCTTTTTTCAAAACACAATCAATCTTATTCTTAGATTGGAATCAGATCATAAACTAACATGATGAAGAAGATCTGTAGTCGATATAGTATATTTATAAACATGGTTCACCTAAAATATTTCTGACTACGACTCTACTGTATGGTGGTCATCATTCCCTCAAAATAAAGAACTCCTCTTTTTTTATCCATATGATTCTATAATCAAGGTCTTACTCACGGACTAATTAAAGTTATCCTATGAATTAATTCAAACTATAATCCACTTGTTAAACAGTATCATAAAATAATATTATTGTTGAATGATTTCAAGAGAGAGAAAAATCCTCCAATAGATATGAAATATATTATTTTCCTTCACTATTAATATAAATGAAATCTTACAGGGATATCTTCTTCTCACCCTTTCTCTTAGAATTACTATATTACCATGTCTTTTTCTTTAACTATAAACCTTACCTTTTTATTAAATTAATTATCATCAATAACATGTATATATTCAAATGTTCTTTCTAGGAATGTCCCATGAAAATTAGGCACATGATATTCATATTTTAAAAACGTAAAATATACTCTTGGTAATTTATTTAATATTGATTTAAAATGGAAGGAAACAAAAACTATTACTCAAACCTATAAATCCATAAGCTATATTGACCACTAAGGGGAAGGTGGTGAATATTTATTATAATTTTTATGAATTCATTTACATTGAATTCATATTCTTGAACTTGTTATTGTTTTTGATTCACATAGTGATATCTCATAGTATCACCATGTATGTATAAATTAAAAGGGAGAGAACATGACACTATATTTACATGGTTTCTCATAAATAAAACCTCCTTGATATGTTGTTTAGACCCCCAAATATGCGTTATATGCTATATAATTATCACCAGTTACAATGGTTTAGCTAGAATATTATTATACACTTTATTTTCAATCCTCCACATGATATTGGTTATACCCTCCAGTGATCCAAATAATTTACCTAAGATGGTTATAACCCCAACATTTTTAAGGATTATACCATTAATTAAATAGACTCTTCAAGAACTGGTTAGACCCCAACCATTCGAGTAGTTCTACCCTCCAGTATTGGGCCTCTTCATCTATAAATTAGACCCACCAAGTCACAAACTCCTTCTTCTACACTTAATATGATTAAATCTAATATAAAAAGAACCATTTATGATCATCCTATAAGAGATTGCATCACCAAACTTTCTAATGTACACTCTTTAATCAGTTCATCATGAATATTAATTATATTTAGTTCAGTTCAAAGAATTTTTATCACTTAAAAATGATCATTTTATTTATTGAAATAAATTTCAAGAAAGTATTACTTCTACCTAAGTAATTCTTGGCCTTATAGATCACCGAATACTTAGAAATAAATTCATTATGAAGTGCTACTCAAATTCAGAATGAAATTAACTAATCACTATTCTTGAATTTTATATTTCATTTAGTACTCACTATTTATGAATGTATATTATAATTCATTGTCTTGTCAAATTATACATGAATTATTTCATCTCCATGAAAACTACCCCATTTACTCTTTCACTTCCACAGTAGCTGCACAATACAATTCAAGAACACATATACCATTATTCTTTATGAAACCATAGACCACATAATATATCTCAAAATATTCATATGATCAAAGGTTACTAAAATTCATTGTGTCTTCTACCAAAGTCATTTGACATTATTAACTCATGAAACCTCAATCTAATGATAATTTTGCACTAATCTAGAAGAATACATATTTTCATATGCATATAAATCAATCACTTTTACATAACATAATACAGGATCCATAATGATTCATCACATAATAGTGTATACCAGATAATTATCCTTTTATTCCACTATGCAACATAGTTAGGTAATATAAAATTGTTTATAGAATAAATCGAACATCATGAAATTGCATAGTCCTAATAATGAATGGGTAAAATTCATGTAACCCTTACAAGTATACAAAAAATTTTCATTGCTTTGTTTCCCTTTCTCTAGGCTCTGAAATTGTTTCTTGGATCATATCAGATATGATCTCCTCTAAATATATTTCTTGAAACATCTCATTTAAAATATGTGTGTTCACCAACATATTCCACCACACATGCACACATCTATAAGTCATGATATAAGACTATGAGAATCACCAAATCTGAGAAAACATAACAAAAAAAGTTCTCCAATCACTCAATATTCTTTACAGCTTAGACAACAGTTCTAGTACAATGTTTTCAACTAATGATATAAAACAAATCCATGTGATTTGATAAATATAAATGGATAAATGAAATTATGTCATGAAAAACTTGTAACATATGTAGAAACCATCTTTAGAGAGCTAAAGTTGATGATTAAAACATAAGAATAATCAATGGTTCCCATCCACCATATCAGAGGAAAATTATTCAATAAAAATGTTTTAAAATGGAATTCCAGTACCCATGATCCAATATATCCCACATCATACATCCATTTAATCAATAATTACTATATAATATTGAGCATTCAGAAGTGAAAAAATTTATTTTATCTTTTTATTTTGGGGATTGGTGTCTATTTTCTCATGAATTTATTTTGAGTGAGTAGTAAATAGTGATTTCACATTAAATAAAAATAATGGATGTATAAAGTAGTTTTTCATTTGAATTTATAATAAAACGTTATTGAATATTTAGTAAAAATATAGATGTTTAATAATTTTTCATGCAGGTTATATGAAAACATATTTGAAAACAGCTCTTTCGTATTTTTTGTTTTAAGAAACTCATGTTATATATAATCTACCATAATGATTTTCATATAAAAAAACAATAAATATAAATTCTAATAAATTATTCATTTCTTTTACAAAATTACTAACCTATAAAATAATTCTTTTAATATCAAATCAATCACACCAAGCCCAATAATACAGTAGTGAAACAAGAAACAAAAATATAGAATTAGAACAATAAAAACAATATACTTTACAAATTTAAATTTAAATGTTAAAATATATACATGAAAAAATAAATAAATCCCAATAAAAACTATTAATTATTCTATACATTATCTTTGTAACCGATTCTGTACATGTTCATTATAAGGGTGAGTGTCATAAATAAGATACATATTAAATTGAAATCATTTAACAAGTATTATAAATAAAATTATATGATAAATTAATGGAATTAGTATAATAAAAATGACCCTAGTTGGATATTTTAATTATCTTAGTTGAAATTATTTCAATTATAAATCATTGAAAATAATATAGATATATATTTACTCCTTGTTGATGATGATAGTTCTTATTCAAATGATTTTTTCAATTAAAAAATATACTTTATGTACATGAAGCCAAAATGTAATAACATTTAATGGGAATTAACCTTTTATTTTTATATATTTGATCATTTCACTTAATTTTCATATTGCCTCTATAATGTAATCCCTTATCATTTATGAAAATGGTATGAATGAAATAAAATTAAAATATATTATAATATAAAAATATTTAAACAATCAAACATAATTTTTCAATCTAATGTTAACATTTTCTAAAACTTCACTCTGTATAGATCACAACAAGTAAGAAGTATTCTATAATGGACAAAAAACAACATCAAATGACATATAATATAGAAAAAATCTAATTTGAGTTTTTATTTAGTTAAGATAAATGATTATATATGTAATATATGTTATATACCCTTTAAGATAAGGATCCATCCAAAACTGAATTTCAATATTATGAAATATTTTATAAACATACATTATTCTCTCTTCATCATTTGTTTCCCTCATAATTAGTGAAATATATTGTGTGTCTAAAAATATAAAAATAGATTCCACATGATAATGAATACAATCTATATAAAGAAAAAAAATATAAAAAAGGGAAATGTTATAAGAATTATTAAATTAAAATAACTGAATGATATATGATAATCAACATACATGAAAAAATGAATCACGTTGATTCCCAAAAAATATTCAGTTTTGGACTATGAGACACCACTCATTTAAATCATCACTATTAGTTTATTTCTCTAAATTTCAGAATCCATTGGAAACCAATTAGCATCCAATAACAGTAATGAATAAGTTGAAAATCCATCCACCTTACAATAAATAGAATCTGAATACATTCTATCTTTTACTTTGTTTTACTATATATATAATGATGTTACCTTTAAATAATTACTATAAAAAATAGATAAATCTAAAAAATGAATATGTAAAACAAATTTATCAACAATATGATATAAAAGTTATAAACTATACATACATTAATGTTAATTTACGAAACAAGTCTAGATGGCCAATCTAAAAAAACATTGACACTTTATTCAAATATATTGACAAAATCAATAGAAAATGATAGTCTTGTTGATCTATCTATAATATCATGCACAATTTCCCCAAAATTATCTATTTTAATCTTTAAATGATGAATGGTTTCTCCAATATATTATATGATATCATATTAAATAATACGATTTTTGGGATTCTAATCATATATAACACAATAAATGAAAAGTTGTGTAGGAGGAGGTGCATAAGATAGATAAACATGGTGAGGTGGAGTGAGATTTACAAGTAGAGGTGGAGGAGTGGGATTTTATAATGAGTTAATTGAGTGGAATATATAGCCTAAAATTGTATTTTATTGTCTAAAAATACCAACCACACTGAAGCACTAGTCGTGTCCTCCATCGTCTCACCAATATATTGAAATTTATATTATTATGGTTCTATTTTCTTTATCTAGGTATCCTCAATTAAAGAATCTTGAAAACAAAAATCCACTTTTTTATTGATACACATACAATTTCTTTTCATGCACAACCAGATGTTATGGATTTCCTCCTACAATAGCTAAAATATCCCCTATAGCCTCAGTTATAATGGTCCTTTGTGTGCTCTACTCCTCAATGGATTCTGATATAGAATTTAATAAAAAATTAAATATTATATCACAATATCTAATGATATGATATAAATTAATTAACATATATAAATTATATATCCTCTAATATTTCTCTCATATACAACTCTAGACACTTAAATGTTAAATTTTCTCTTTTTACTCATTCTAGAACACTTCTATTTTTCATGTCTATCTATGGGGTTGAGGGTTAACCTTTACGGAGCGTGAGGACTTAGCTCTTAAATTTTGAAGAATTTTATCCATTATTTGTTCTTCTAGTAACATATACTCTTCATAGGATAATCTACGGTGGTATATGTCTTCAGATTGGATCTCCTAATGAGAGATCCCTATTAGCTATAAATTATGAATAAATAAATTGTTAATATGATCTTCAATATTAAAAAATAAAAAATAAAAAATTATAGTAACAAATAATGATTCTTCATGTATGATTTAACATATAAATATATGTAGTAGATGAACCATAAAAAATTAGTAAATTGTGATTATTATATTTATATCATAGATTTAATAATTGTTATGAAAATCTATTACCTACTATTTCCTTTCAGGTGAATATTCATTAAACCCATGTATAATGGTTTTAATCATGTCACTAACTAATAAATGTACCATAGGCATAATTATAATATCATATAATATATTCTTATAATATAATATTATCAATTTTTTTAATAATCTATCATTATTTTAACCATTTTATGTGTTAATTGCTGAGTTGTTTTAGTATATTTTTCCTCATTATTTTTGTTCTTCTTTTGTCGATAATGATTTAATAATATCTAATATTTAAAACATGATGTAAATTTCATATCTATTCACTATATATATATTTTAAATGATCCATAATGTTTATATATAGGAAATGAAATGCACCATTCATGGAGGCTATATGTCTTAAGTATTCATGAACACTACTTCCATTTTCTTTATTATATTTAAAATAATGAAAATGTAAAATATTTGAAATATTTCTATATCCAATTTAAATGGGAAATTTGTCTAAAATATATAAACTAGATTAAATTATTTATAATGGAATTAAATATAATTTAAAATCAAATAAAAATTTAATTTAATTATATAAATAAATTAGATGAGAAAATCGTTTTTCAATTAAAATTATGCATTTTCCACTATTAATCAAAAAATGAAACTTCTTGGAAAAATACCAAACATTCATGATAATATTATTATGATTGTATAATTTAAAAAATTATGTTTATTTTGTTATATTATATTTATAAAAGAGTCAAAATGTATATTTAAAATATGTGAACCATTAAAAGGTGGTAACATTGTCTATATAAAAATAACGGTTTTCAAGTGTAAAATTTGGTTTGTTCATAACTTATGCTTATAAAATAAATTTTTCGAATGATAAAAATATATTTTATATTATCTAATATACATATAATTTATTAATATCATCAAATAAAATAAATTTATTTAATCTATTAAGATAAAACTCCTTCTGCATATAAAAATAGTTTTTTATAAAAACATTTCCTTTTTCGTCAATCGGGTTCTATATTCATTTATAACTAACTGGTAACCACATAATTAACACAAATATTTTTATGTTTTAGTTAATATTATTCATAAATTTATATTTAATTTCTATGAGATCATATTCATTTCGACTAATAATATTAATAATATTAAATTAAAACTCTGGTTTTCATGTAACACAACCAATCGAAGATGATCATTGTTGTGTGTAACACAATCTATACAGGGTGTTCATTATAGGTATATATAATATTTATTTGTCATTTATCATAATATAAACCTGGGATTTCATATAAAATAAATGTAGAAACAAGATTAATTTTCTTCTAAAAGGAAAATATTGTAAAATCATGGGGTGCTATATTCTCCACACCCTAATTAAATTGCATCCCCATAATTTAAACATGATATCAGTAAACAAGTGCTTGATATTTCAAAATATGATTTTTTTAAAACCCGCATCATAAATAGGGTTTATAACATATCTTCATAATAATATAGAAAAAAAATGTTAAGGTCACAAAAAAAACTAGGGTTTCGAATATGATAACATTAGTGAAAACATGGCTATGGAAGAGAAATATACCTCTCATGTTATGATGAAGTGTGATATATAACATGTTAAAGATAATGTTTTGAAACTCAAACCCATAAACCAATGTAGTTAATAAAGGTCATTAATATCGTCTGAAATAATAATATGTCAATATTTTTTTCAAGACCATTTTCCTTGAGTTGAGGAATTATTTAATTATATTATAATATAAGTAGTTATGCACATTTGATACATTTCCTTAACAACAATCTTAACCATTGGTCATTCCTTCAACTAGTTATACTTATTTTCATTGCAGAGGTTCTTTAATATGATAATGTAATATAATAATATCAAAAACCATGTCCAATTTTAAACTTAAATGATTTCATAAACAGATAACCATATGAAACACCCAAGTATTATGATCCAAAACATTAGAATATGTTCCAAAGAAGAGTAAAATATCCAGTTTACTTTATCTATATAAATCATCTATTTATTCGAGCCATGTTATCTCATCATCGAGAACATATTAATTCCTATCTTCCCCTAAAAAATATATTTCCGAAAAAAGAATAACTTATTACCGAATAAATTTTCATGGTACTATTCAATATATGGTTTCAAATATTTAATAAATAATTAATTCTATATAATAATCATATATTTCATAATTCATATGATAAAAGAATCATCAATAAAATACTTTTATAATATATTTCGTAGATACAAATATAAAATCACATTAATCATTCAACTTTAGTTTTGTCAATAACATATTCATTAAATTGATCCCTTAATCTTTTATAGGTACATTCCTTTAATGCTTGGGGCATTCGTTTTCATAGTTCCCCATCACCATGTAGTTTTAATTCTGAATAGAATTTTTTCCTTATTTCCTTTCCATTATTTTTCTTGGTGACTAGTTTCAATCCACTTATATCAAACTCCAAAATCCATTCAAGAATTTCCATGGGTGATTATTCTATCAATTTTCACATGTTGTAAAATACTAAAATACCTTATTCTTCTAGGGCTCATTTCTATTTTGATGTGTTTAAGAAGAAAACTTCATTTATTTTCTTCCTTTTAACATATATTCTCTTAATAATTCTTTCTATATTTTTATAGAACATAAAACAATTTCTTAATATGATGAAAAATACATAAAAACTAGCAGCCTTCAAGTATTTAGATTAAGGCATTCAAAAAGGAGGTCAATCTTGCACTCTATGTTGTGAATGAAATCTTTTTAATAGATTTATAACCATGAAAATGAATTTTCATACACGATAACACATTAAAACTACTTTTTCATTAAAATAATGAACATTATCTTTATCATAGTTAGTTTATCATGTGATAAATAGTTATTAAAAAATGTCTCTTTAATTGTTCTGTATTCCAAGAGTTGAATTTCTTATTCCACCACAATATTTTAGATCAATGATCACCATTGATCTGCAAAACTATTATGAAAATACATTATATGTGTAACCATTTCTAATTAACTATATTCTAATGCCATAAATTTCTTATCCAAAGGGGTAATCCATTTATTATCGATAAATGGATTAGTAGTGCCCCTAAATTATTGGGGATTATTTTCTATAAAGCAGTCAAATATAGGATATTCTCGTTGTGGAATTTTTTTCTCCATTCATGTAAGAAAACATATCATAAAATTGTTAGAATACATTAATATATCCATACCGTATCTTTTCTAATACAAGATATATCAACTTTCTCAACCAGGAAACCTCTACATTGTTCACAAATATTGATACACTTCTTCCTTCCAGTTTACATTTCAAAACAATGAAATATACTAGATCACCTCATAAAATTATAAACATGTATAATTAAATTTATTTCATAAATCATAAAAAAATTGAAAAGTTTATTTATAACTAACATAATAACCATAAACACAGTTTCTTTGGTGAAAACATTACTTTTAAAATTCACAACAATGGGTTTTAAAGATAATGTGAATTAACTTAAGTGTATCCCTTAGGGCTGCCAAACAAGTTGCACAATAAGTCTCATTTTCCTGTACTAGGTTACGCTAATGTCAGGCCTATTTCACCTTTCAGAGTTGTTCCCCCAAGGAATATATGTTCCTGAATAATATCAACTTGTAGTATCTAGAAAAGTATGTGTTGTTTAGAAGACCCACTAATCACTTCGGTACCTAAATTCAAGGATGATATTATATACTTATCATAAAAGTATATTAGAGGGTTATGTTTCCTAATTAATGTTTTCTTAAATCTAGATCTTATGATAGTTATTAAAAAAATTTATTGTCAACAATAGAACCCCAATCCATGAAAACATGGAGACGGTGTGAACTAACATTATTATTGGTAGGATTACAAGGAAATATTGCATAGAGGAATGATTTTTTAGAAGTATTTGTAAACTAAATACATACATGAGGCTTTTTTTATAATTTTATAATATGATTAAAACATAATTAATTATTTTTGTTTGAGGATAACATTATTCCCACATAGAATATCATTTCATATCATTCCTAGAAAACTTCTTAGACTCCTTGGGAAATTCTATACAATAAGGGTGAGATAAAAAGATCATTAGGGGATAAGTATAATGGAAGAAATAATGAATTAGTTAGGATAATAAATATGGAATGTTAATAATGAAACACTCATCCCATGTAATTAATTATATTAGAGGGAGTTCATAAATAATATTTTGAGTTAGAAAACTGAAAAATAGGACATTAATCAATAAACTCAGAATTATAATGCATCCATATATAATTTAAATGAAAATGACTCGTGGATAATAATAATAGATTAATTATTAATTAATTAAATTCTTATTTATTGGATGTCATTTTTCCCTGGCACATGATCCCTTTACTATAAATATTTACTCTCAATACACATTAAACTTCAGAGATTTAGCAACCTGATTTGTCTCTTGAGACTACTGATGGTTCAAGGGGATGGAATTAACTACTCACCAACCCATATAGTGCATATCCAAATCCATCATCAAATATATTATAATATATTTAATTAATTAACAACATACTTTATCATCAAATATTTTTATTTAGTAAATGATACACATTTATCAACAATTCAATTAATTGTCATAATAAACACCATATGTAAAATTGGTATATGGTTTAATAAATAATTATATCCATTTCAATAGAATAGGGATATTTAAAATGTAATGTATGATAATAATGACCATAATTAAGTGATTGTTTGGAGAGAATGTTAACAATCACATAATAATGGGATATTGAAAAAATAACTTCTTGTTGGACCCCGTGACACCCTGAGAGGGGAGGGGTGAATCAGGGTGTCAAAATTTTATTTTAAATTAATGGATCTTGTTCCCACGTTGATAGGAACTAGTTGAACTTATATGATGGATATGATCATAAATCAAACATTCACAAGCAAAAGAGGTGACATAACAAATTTTACATGGTTTACCACTATGGGCTACATCCTAGGAGCATACGCCGAAAAGTTGTCGGTCATATCAAATTCCACTAATCTTCACAAGATGTGGATTACAATCGTTCGATCATAGTCACTTTGTCCCAAGATCACTGCCTTCACAATTGTTCAGGGATAGCTCACTACATCCCTTGGGTCACTCCCGCTAACTCCCCCTGGCTCACTGCCCTTGGTGAAGTCACACTCAATTTATAGACGTGAAGTTCTCTTCAATAGATTTGCATTGAAGTCTTTGTCTCCTCTTAGCATGAGACTCTGCTTGCATTAATGACTGAAAATGATGAACTGGAATGCACAGAACCACTGAACCGGATAACCAGAACGTGCAGACAAACTTCACTGACAATTGCACGCAACACCAACCCTTTGAATGCAAAACCTTCTTATCACCTCAAACTTTACTTTTTCACGGGGAAAAATATTTCGCGCAAATCCCCCCTTTTTCGCGCAACTAAACCTTTTATGCGCAAAACAATTTTTTACGTGCAACACTTCATTATTCGTGCATCCTAAAATTTTCTGCACAACTCAGAATATTTTTCACAAGCCCCTTTACGTGATTCTTTTTCACACATCAGACCTCAGATATTCTCTAAGTCATCAACTGTACAGAAGGAAGGGGTCACCTCATATTTATAGGCATCTGAGACCCCCGCGCTCAAAATCCCCTTCGGCGTGGAAAACCTCTCATCTGGCACATAATATTTCACACATGTATCGTTTTCACGCACCTCTCCAGATATTTTGCACAGCCCATGCCTTTTCCATTTTTCGACATTTTGATTCTGAAACACTATTTGCGTGAAAAACTTCGCTCCGCTATTTTCGCGCACCACGCTGTTTTTCGCGCCCAGATCAAGTATTTCACACACAACCCTTATTTTCCGCGCACCACTTCCTCTTAGTGCGCACCTCCTTTTGCAGACAATCCATGACTTAATTTTTCGAATTTGAGGCCCAAAAAATTGGCAAACACTGGGAAATAGCGCCACCTTCAATACTGTTTTCTGCTTGAACTATATCATCACTTTGTTGGCACAAATTTAGAACTTCCACTGAGGATTGACAAAAAACACAAACCAAACTCCAATTCTTGTATAGAACAGCCATGGTTCCAACACTTTTATCACTGGGTAATTATCAAGTCAAATCCCCCTGGATAAAGTTAAATAAAAAATAACATGTTGAATGATGGAATCATGATACGCAATTAAAAATTGGTACTATATAAACAAAATTAAATCAATTATTTTATAATAAAAAATAAGTATGAATGGAACATAAATTGAGATGAAATCCCTTGAAATTGTTGTAATATCTAAATTAGAAACCCCAAAATTCATCATCAACCAATGAAAAATGTAAATACCATAGATATAAAATAATTCATGATTGAATATATCAAAATGGAAATTATATAAACTATATAAAAATAATTTAGTGGAAATTATGACATTTATTTCGTGAATGTAAAAAGTGAGATGAATATCATTTACAACTGTGGTAAAATCCGAATCGGAAACCCAAAAATTAATCATCAACCAATAAAATATTTAAATAAAATTAATATAAAATAATTAATTAAATAATATATTAATAGGGTCAGTTGATAAACTATAAAAAATAAATATATGGGCATTATGACATTTATCTCCCAAATATAAAAAGTGAGATAAAAATCCCATTAAATTGTGGTGAGATCTGAATTAGAAATACCAAAAGTAATAATCATACTATGAAACATTTAAATTCCATGAATATAAAATCATTCATGGTATAATATATCAAACGGTTCAGTAGATATCCAACACAAAATAAGAAATTGGTGATTATGGCATTTATCTTAGAAATGTCAAATGTGTGATGAAAATACCTTATCTTGTGTTTCATTTTAGGTGAATGTCCATTAAACTCATTTATATTGGTTTTAAGCAAGTTTATATCATATAAAAAACCATAATCATATTTACACTATCATATATGAACTTTTAATATCTTATGACTAGTTTGTCAAAAAAATCATTATTATCAATATTTTTGGTGTTAATTTCCTAGTATTTCAAGTAAGTTTTGACATGTTATTTTTGATCATCTTATGTAGATAATTTTTTTAGAATATTAAGGATTTAGAACGTGAAGTAAATTTTATATATCATAATTATAAATTAATTTTTAATAATCAACATTGTTTGGATTTTGGAAATGAAATGCGTCGTTCCTGGAGATGGCAGACCATCTGTATGCATGGACACTACTTCCATTTCCATATCAATTTTAAGAGAATAAAAAGTTATATATATATATATATTAATTATATTATCATATTTATTTCATTATTTTCACATAGGTTTATTGAAAATAACTTTTATACATTACATGTATAACATATATGAATCTAATAACTTTTAATTAGTGGTAGGCCACACGTCCAAAGACGATGTTATCATATTCGAAAAATATGAAATTATGAATGTATGTAATATATTAAAAAATATCAGAATCATAAAAAAACAAAAAATAATATAAATCAGATATAAACTCAAAGCCCATCATTATTCGACCCTTGAATGGTGGTCAGTTGATGATTCAACGACATATGTTTGTGACATGGTTGTTCGCCATACACATGAATGGTGACTGTGTATCCCATTTTATGTATGTGAGTACTTTTTTATGTCAAACTATTTTAATAAAAACAAATCATTATATTTGTGATAATGTGTTTATTATATAATAATGGTATTAAAATAATTCAAGGGGTAGATAAGTAAACGCGACAAAAGTGACCGTTGATGAGTGTTACCTCTTATTCAGTTAACTCTTTTTTTGATTATACCAAAAGACTTATTTCGTTTGATTTCATTTAAATGGGAGGCATCTTGGACGAGGGTAGGGATATTTGGAGATTAGTTTTAGAGGTTTTGGATCATTCAAAGGTATTGAGAGTAGTTAATAAATGTGAGGTGCGATTTTATTTTTATAGTAGAGTGGAAATCGTGTAAGTTTTTCAAAAATGGAATTTCACGAAAATATTTTTATGTAATGTGGAACCAATAAAGAAGGAAATTATATAAAAGGAATCATAGGGTATAAATATCTCCATAAAAGTGGTTTTTCATATCTTTCCAGAATATTTTGTCTATTAAGAATAAGGTTAGTCCATTGTTAAGTTTAATTTTACCTTAATCACTATAATTAACATAAATTATTATCACTAAACAATTTGGTAATGAAACTAATTTGACCTAATAAACCTTAATATTTTTTTTCAAAATATAGAATACGTTTTTCCAAATTCCAATCAAATAAGTTATATAAATTATTTAAAAGTTAATCTCGCAGATGAGATAACAAATAATGTTTTTAAAGTGAAAATGTCCAAAATATTGAATTGTTTTTATATCCATTTTCAATGATTTTTTTAAATTTAAGAAATTGGATTAATTGATTTATATTGGAACTAAATTTAATTTAATATAAAATTACAATATAATAAATATATATAAATAAATTTGATGAAAAGTAGTTTTCAATTATATTTTAGTATTTTCACTATTAATCAAAAATTAAACTTCTCAGGAATATACAAAAAATATCCCTAAGATAATTTAGATGTCACTATTTCAAAAAATATGTTTAATTTTTCATAAAAAAATTATTACCATGTCAAAAATTAATATTAAAATTTTTTGCACCATTCAATGGTTGTAAAACATCCTTTAAAACAATATTGGTTTTTATGAGTAAACTTGGGTTTGTTCTTATCTTAAACTTATCTATTATATTCTCTGAATGTGAAAACTATTTGATTAAATATATAATATAAATATTTCATTAATATCACTCAATAATATTAATTAATTTAATATATTAATATAAAACTCCTTCACATGATTTGTTTTTATAAAAATAATTTTTTATATTCAATTGGGTTCTATATTCATTTAAAACTAGTTGGTATTAAATGAATTAAAAGATGATTTTTAATAAGTTATATAATCTTATTCATAACCTCAAATTTAAATACTCTGAGTTAATTTTAATTTTATTTAATAATATTAATAGCATTCGATTAAATCTCATTCTTGTGTGTAACACAAGCCATCAATGAAATTCATTGCTGTTTGTAACACAAACCATCCTCTACATTATTTATTGGGGAAGATACACTTTATATTGCATGTATCATGAGATTAACTTGTCATTCAGTAAAAATGATTCCAGGGACAAAATTAGATTTATTATAAATGAAACTTTTTGATTTTTTTTGGGTGTCACCATTATAAAATTTTCAAACCACTCCATGATAAAATTCACCAGTACTATCCTTATTAATCATGGTATTTATTTCTAAAAATTAGAAAAATTATCATCACCCCTTTGAATGCTGTAGACAATGGAAAATTATCCCTGTGCAATTCACACATCTCATTTCAATTAATAATAGTTTAATAATTTTCAGAATTAATATGGATTAAATTAATTCTCCAATGTTTTTCACTTCATCTCATCCCATAATCTCTAAATCATATTTACCCTATATTAAAAACCTATTCAATTCATGTCCATTAGGTTTGGAAATCTCTACCTTTGTATTTATTGTAAATATCTCCTCATAGAATAAATTCCAATATGTGGTTTGCCTTATTTTATCCCCCCTATTGACAATAAAGTTCAATTGATAAGTGGGGTTATTATAATCTCTTGATTTTTTCCAAAACATATTTCTTGATAACTTATAAGAGTGGAATTGCATGGCATTTTATTATATATAAGAGAGCCAATAATTAATCAACCCTAAGTCTACATGGGTTATCCTATTCTATAAAATAAAAGATATATACTAAAAAAATTTATACTATCCTTAAACAACTGTGCAAGTGAAATCATGCTAAGAAATTCCAAATTGTCATTTTGGGGGTTATAAGTAATTATAATTATAAATAAAATTGAAAATATTGCACAGAATTTTAAAAACACATAATAATGTTTAGTAAAAATTAAATAGCTCCCCAATAGTTAATTTTTTATTACCCTTTATAATTATTATAAATTCATTCAACATAGAAAAATGAGGCTGATTATAATACCTCATATATAAATTTTACAAAGCTATTTAAAACTTATAAATTACATGCGAAGAGAATATTTATCAACTTTAACACAACACTGCTTCTCATCTAAGGATGTATCCATAACCTTCCATTCCCTACACATATGTATATATATATATATATATATATATAAAGGAATAAATTGGAACCTTGTTTTTCATTATGGGATCACTTAGGATGAGGTATGCCTCTAAGCTTGGTCCATTTATATCTATTAATATCAATTTGGTAAGATTTATTCAGACCCCTATTTATATTTTATGTCTCATCTCCTTGACTATCTTCTTTCCTCTCATGCACTAATATTTTTTTGGAATAGTCTTTTCCACTTCAGTTTTCGTATCCACTCTCTTTCCTCTAACTTATGAATGTTTTTCATCTTTATCAAATTGCTTGTAAAACTTTAATTTTTTTCCAATATACTTGGAACTCTATATAGACATTTATATTCTTCTCAGAATCTCTACATAATAAAACAATTTTTTTGATTTTTTCTACTTCATATCATCATATATAGCACATAGCAGTCTTATTATAAATTTATATGATATATTACCCTCAACATTACATATTCCAAAAAATTATTTTAATCATTATATTTATTCATTATTTTAAGATTTTATGGATTTCTTATGACAATAGTATTCCATTGACATATTGTTCACATATAATCATTGTCATGACCCCTAAATTCATGATCGTTTACTATCAAAGATGTGTTATTAAAAAAAGAGTAGACTTTTTTCCATACTGTTGACAACATGAGAAAAAACCAAACAATGGATCTTTGACATTGATAAGAATTATATTTAGACAACAGTTGTTGTTATACTTCATAAATATGAAATCTTTTTTTTACGTACTCTAATTTTCTTCTCATATTTTTTCCTCACATTAATGTAAGAGAGGACATCCAGTTTTTTATCCTGGCCCAAAAATATTTTGATTTATTTTTGTTAGATTTGTATATTTATTCCATACTTTTCAATCTCACCTACATCAGGTTACGAGAGTTCTCCACTTCCTCAATTGATCTTAGACACCTTCCCAATCCACCTTCAGCTTATTAATTTGATCTTCATAAATTTTACTTGTATCTTGTAATGTATTATCAAAATACTTTGAATTTACTCCTTTGAACACTATTTTAGTATCCATTATATACAAACTGACTTTGTGCAATTTTTAAAATACATGGAACGTTTCTTAAGAAACTATATTAATGAAATAATTCCCACAATAATTACCTTTCAATTATTCAACACTTTAGACATATAATTTAAGAAAAATAAATGGTTTTCCCTCCTTTCCAAACATTATTTTATTGTCAGTTTTATATATGAATAATTTTCATTCAATGCCTCTTTAAATCATTAGCCTCTTATTGCATATATAATTTCCATTATGTAAACCCTTGACATCAATAAAATACCATTTAAAACATATTTGGTAAAATTATCTCGATACTTTTTGAATTCAAATAAAATATCAAAATCTAATGTATCATCATTATAGATTCATTAGTCTTCACCATATGATTCATAATAAAGATAGTTATTGAATAATATACCACATTGATTACTTTTAGATAATGTTGTCTCTGCCTTTACTGTAAGATTCTTCTTCAACAACCTTTCTTATATTTTCTTTTTATTAAGCCAAGTCACTAAATAAATCACCTGATTAGTATCCTTATGATCACAATACTTTTGTATATCTAATGTTTCTCATGGATTCCTTGAAATATTCATATCATAATAATTTCGATGGATCATTAGAAGAAACATTCCTTTGATATCAATTATAAATCCCTAGGATGTCTTGACCGCTAAGAGGGTTGTTACTAGTTTTTTTTATGAATTATTTTCCATTAAATTGAACATACTGAAAAAACAATGTTCTTGATACACTTAGTGATATCTCCCATACTAACATAATATACATAAGTGAAAAGGGAGATAACAACACATAATATTTTCAAGGTTCACTTTCAATACATACTCAAGTCCATGTAGGTTAGACCCACCAACATTCATTATACTCCCTAATCGTATCATAAATTAATGTTGTATAGCAAGAAAATGGTTATACACTGTTGTAGTTGATCATCATATGGATTATGTTATTACCTCCTCCCCCAATGAGATGAGTATTCTACCTTAGTTGGTTACACATCAGATCAATTTAACTAGTTATACTCCCAGTATTGGTCCTCTCAGTGACTAGTTAAACCCTATAGTCACATGTTGTAGTGACGGAGACTCCAGTAATCTAGAACAAATGTTGACTTTATCATATTTGAATAAGATACAATGAATTACAATCTGAGGGACCAAATAACACAATATTATTAGTAAACTAGATACATACATGTGTCTTTAACTATATTTAAATACAAAAATTTCAACCTAATTTTTTTAATAATTACAATATTTCACTAATATATCCTTTCATATCATACATAGTACTCTTCATGGAATCATGGGGAATGGAAACAAAATAATTAAGAGCCCAAATTACTATTAAGGGTTATGTATAATGAAAGATATAATGAATCAACAAGTATAATAATTATATAAATATAAATAAATATGAAAAAATCCATTTAAATTCTGGGATAAGGTTTTATCTATATGGCAGGGTAAATAACTAAGAACATATTTCATTTTTTTAGTAAACTCGTAATGAAATGTATCAAGAGATATTTTTTTTGAAGATATCCAATATAATAATAACTAAAATCTTGACGCAACTAGCACTTAATTATTAGATACTAAGATCATATGCATCATGATATCTCTACCATCCAGAACATTCATAAGATGGTTTAAAAATATAGGTAGAAACACATTTAATGCTATCTTAAATTTGTTTTCTCAGGATACCTATGGATGCATCGGAGGGGCAGTATTATACAAGGCTCGACCCATCATTTCATGTCCAAATAATTCATAATATATCAAATAATTAATTTTTTTAATGAACGACATTCCTTAGCATCAAATATTTGTATTGAGTAAAGAATATAGGTTTATCAATATTTATAAAGATAATAAAATAACTCACATTGTAAAACATTGTATATAGAAATGAGATACATTTTGATAAAAAAATAGTATCCATGAAAAATATTATTAATATTGAAGGAAAATGTAATGCTGAATTATCATAGGAATTAAATATTTCAAAGGTAATTTAATGACTAAAAATGAAATAAGGATGTGAATGTCAATAGTATTCTTCGAAAAAATGAACATAAACAGCACATAAAAATAAAAAGGATGGTATTAATACATTATATAGCCACTAGAGTAATAATAATGGGTTATTTCATTGATGAATTGAAATACTCTAAAAATATCAATAAATAAATTAATTAGGAAAATATCCATTTCATTTTGAAAATATAATTTAAAATCATATTCATTTTAAATAATTTTCAACAAAAATATTCATTGAAAATATTATTTTAAAAATTAAAAAGAATCTAAAATGAAATGACAGTCATGCCGGATTGTAATTCTATACATTTTGTAAAATTTATGAAAATAAAATCCCTTTAATTTGGTAACATGGTTAGAAAAGTGTCTTATTTAAAAAATGAGAAAAATTATCCCTTTATATTTTTGGTAAAATCCAAATGTGAATTATTTTGAAAACATCATATGATTACATTGAAAGTATTTTTTTTAAGTGATAAAATTGATGAAATTACATTAATAAATTATTTTATTATGGTTTAAAATATTTTTTAATTATTTTTAGAAAACATGGGTTTGAAAAAAAACAGATATCTAATTTTACAGAGATGTAATGTTTAATTTATTGAAAACATTTTCCCAATTTTTTAATGTACCAAAGAGGGGAAAATGGTCCTATAACATAAAAATATAATTAATAACCATATTATAATGAAATTAAAGGGTTTATTAAATAGGTATCAAATATTTTTCTTCAATTTATATTCAATGACAAATAATCTCAATTATAGTGAGATTAGGAAGAAACCCCTTGAAAATATCATAACGTTGATGTTTGAATCCACTAAGGAATCGATTTTGTATATCAAATAAAAATTTAACTGAAATAAGTGTAAATACAACATAAGATAACCATAAGTCATCATAGGCATAATTATGTAATTACATAATCATTTAAGTATATGATTAACCCAATTAGTGGAAATTGAATTAAGGAACCCCTTACCTCAATCTTCTTTCTAATTGAATGTTATTTAACCTCGAGTATAGTTTATTTCAAAATGCTATAAAATTATTTCAAAACCATATTAATATTTATAAAATAATGTATGATAATTTTATAAAATCTTATTACCCGTTCATTAATAATCGTTCATTATTTTCATTGTTTATGTTGTTAATTTACTTTCTTATTATTCATCTTTTATCATGAAAGATCCCATTATTTCACATATTATATAGAAATATAGTATTCGGAATAAAAATAATGAATTAATTGTCATATTTTTACATTAGTTATACATTTAATATAATTCAATTATTTTGGATATGAAAATTGAAGTACGTTGTGATTAGACAGATGAAATGCTATATATACATATGAGTAATGTTTACATTTTTCAATGATAATTATGGAAATGAGGTAAGTAATATTTTACCATTTCATAATGATAAAAATATCATATATAAAATTTTATATAATTATAATATATATATCATCCATGTGGTGTGGTGATAAAAATAGTGTCACATTGCTTCATTAATTCAGTATTCCACATGAACATAGATGATAAAATCATCTTCCCATGAGTGGAAAGGAAAAAAAATAAAATCATATATATTATATTTAAATAATGGATAATATATAATTAATATCCTCATATGTCATATATATCACATATGATCACTATCTTTTTCTTTATCACAATCCATGTGAAGAGTTAGTGAAAGACGAATCATATCGCTTTGTGAGGTGTTAGTCCATTGTATGCATGAGCAACATTATCGTATCCCCAACAGAATGGAATGTAATAAATATATATATATATAGATACTGTAGAGGCTTCAATATTTTGGAAATATCATATATATATAAATATATTATAAACATCATCATACTAAACCATGAGAAGTGGAAAAGGAAAGTCAAACGACAATCGGTATGTGAGGTAGTAGTCCTCCATATATGGGAATGATGATTTTGTAACACATTTGATGCGAATGGAGAAATTTTTAGGTAATTAAATTCCGATAAAAATATCCCAATATATGTAAAATACTGAATATGTTATATAAAAATTGTGTAATAAAAATTTAATGTGGTGGAGAAAGGAATAAAATAAAGGAGCTCATTGAAGAACACTACCTAATTTACTGAAATCTTCCATAAGTTTTCAATAATTCCTTCATCAGTTTCCTTTTGATTAAAATTATGGCTTATATTATTAGGAGAGGGAAATGTATATGTAATTTGGGCAAGCCTGGGAAAAAGCAAAGATGTTTGAACGTTTGAATTAGAGATGTGTGTGAGTTCCCATTTATAGTTAAGGAGGAGTGTAATTCTTATAAATACACAAAAGTATTCACTATAGGGAGGATAATTTTAACTAAAATGGATATAAACATATTAGAGTGGATGATTGGGATGTGGATGTGATGGTATTTAGAGTGGATGACTGGGACGTGGCATTGACCGAGATATCAGTCTCTGCCCTTTGTGATTTACAGGGCATCTTGCACCCTTTTCTTGTTTTAAGTTTGAATTTGGCATTGTGTATGATTTGAATATTGAAATATCTGGTCATCTGTGAGGTTACCACCTACCAAAAATTGGCTATTAAAAATACAAAAAAAGATGGATTTGGAGTTGATTTGGTATGGTTTATCTATAATTACAACACACAATGATACATGTTTTTTATAGTTTCATTTCTTTATATTCAAAGTTTCCTTATTTTTACCATTTTGGGTTTTCACAATGGTAACTAGTATTTTAAACCAAGGAAATTTATGTATTAAACCTATAATTATATGAGGCTTATTAGATAATTTAATCCCACTAATTATAAATATAATATATAAATTAAAAATATAAATCCATTGTTTCTTGGAAATTATTTTTAACAGAAGTGTATGTAATGTAATGAAACTCTCTTTACCCTTAGTCATGATAACAAAGTTTTTACTATTCAGGGGTCAATATATTCATTATGAATGAAAAAATGGTCAATTAATGGAAAATAGTTGATATTTATTTTCATTTAATAAGAACATTGTAGAATATTGTATTTTTAGTAGTTTTAAATCATTTAATAATATATAATTTATCATAAAATGAAAATAATTTTTTTGTCAATACTCGTTTAAATATAATTTCAAAATATGACAATAATGATGGAATTATAATTTATTATGTTAAAACTATTTTATCATAATTTATTTGGTATTTATTGTTTAAATAATAAAAACTGTGTTATCATTTATTAAACATTTAATGTAACTATTTCATCTATAAATAATTTAAAAAATTATCATGATAAAAAATATTTTATATTTCAATATATATATAAATTGAAATGTTTTTTCTCCATCCCATGTCTTTATAGATATTTAGTCTATGAAATTTAGCATTTGTTTTTCATTTTCTTCACTTAACTTATTATATGGTTTGTATTCAAAGAAAATTGGCATGGAATTTCCATATTTCAAAGACTATAATTTAATTTATTTAATTAAATTCATTCAATAAAATAATGATAATATTGTAGGTCATTTTCACTATTATCAATATAGTTTAAATACCGTAAACATAATTTTTATCTAAACCGCTGTAATTAATTTTAACTGCATTAACTATCAATTTTGGTGAAACTTTTAGATGAACATATGGGACATTATGAATTATGCTGATTCCAAATATTTAAATATTTTTTCTAATTTCAATTACCAAAATTGAAAATTTTTAATTGAAAAATATTCATGGAGACAGGATACAGAACCAGGTTTTAAAGTGTAAATGTTCATGAGTTTTCAAATTTATTATATCTAAAATTAGTATAAAAATAATTAATATGAAATAAATTGGATTAATTAATATAAAACAAATATAACTTTTCATTAAATAAATACAATGTATAATTTATCTTCTTAAATTATTTAAATGAAAATATAGTTTTTAATTAAAAATTTTTATTTTTCAATACCCATCAAAAAATAAAACTTCTTTGAAAATTATAAAACATTCATAACAATATAATTTTTATAGTCAATGAGAAAAAAATGGTATCAAATTTTTAATATAAATCTTCCAAAAGTGATGAAAAATAAATTTAAATTATTTATGTGGAAGGAGACTATACCATCTTATAGAAAAATATAGTTTTTCAGAAAATATTTATTTTTCTAAAGAATTATTCTTATTTTTTAAATAAAAATGTTATCAAAAATTTTTTCATAACAAACATATTTTCATAATCTTGTTATACCTATTCATATACCCGAAATTTAACATCTATGTTATAAATATAATATTAAATAAGAAAATTTTAATAATATATTATAGTTCAGTAAAACATATTCTTTCATGTAACACAATGTAAACTCAATGTTTCTTATAATAAATGTTGTCAAAAATGATTTTCATATTCAAGAATATTAGGATTTAAATTCACTCCTCTAATAATAAATTTAATCTTCAAAATTTAATCATTATATAGGAAATCAGGGGTTTGATATTTGAGAATTATTTTGTTGAAAACCCAAATATGTAAAATGGTTAATAAAACATCCTCTCAATAATAGAGAAGAAAAAGTATGAAGGTCATATGGAATAACATTAATATAGGTCTCTGTATAGGATAACATTGGTGAAATGTTATTATATAGACATGGAGGAAAATAATAAATAATTATAGGGATTGATAATAGTCATTGATCAAAAGTAAGTGAATAATCAATTGTTTGTTAAGTTCCTCAAAATCATAAATCTATGATGATATAAAAGTCCATATGATTCATTGAATATTAAGGTAATAGGATAAAATTATTATGAAAATATCCATTTACTAATGTTGGGGATTTATTTTACTCTCTAATACGATAACTAAATATACTTACTTTATATGTTTCAATTCTATTACAATAATTTAATTATTTTGTTGTTCTTCGATCAGTTTCCAATTTAATATTTATTTCATGAAATGAGTATCAGAAAAATAATTTTTAATACCCTAAGAACTAAAATTTTATTTTAATAGATAATAATAACCATAAAGAATAAAAATTATTTCTATATATCTTTAACTATTTTTCAAAACAAATATGGTAGGCACGTGTTTCCCAATATGCATAAATCTCTATATGGTGAAGTAATACATTAATTGTTAAAACCTCATCCATGGTTCAACTCAAACAATTTAATAAATTCTACACCTCATTGTCCTTTTGAATTAGTAAGATACATAACTTTAGAAAGAATGTCATCGAATTTACAAAATGAACTAATAATCAATCCCCAAATAACATGAAGTACCTCTTAATATGAAATATGATTTTAATATTTCATAATTATGTGGTGTTAAACTATGATTTTCTTTTTTCCCATATAATGTCTAAGACAATGTACAAATATAGTTCAATGATCTTCCTTTGTGTTCTCACTAGATCATATTTTCTATTCTGAACTTCATGACCAATTATAGCATAAGAATAATTTTTTTAATGTTTCTTAAATAATTTTGATCAATAGTGAATGATAAATTTTCTCAATTCAATAATGACCAAGAAATGTTTCCTTATGTGTGATAAAGTTCTGACCTCACTAATCACAAAATAATCATGAATATATTCCCTTCAAAATAATTCTGCCATGGACTATATCTACCAGATTCTCCTCTATTTTACAAATAAGGGCCAATGTCGAGATCATTATGATCATTAATCTTGGTAATTCATAGTTTCAGTTGGAAATTTTAATTATTAGAGTTATGAAAATGATCTATCATATTATGATGTTTTACATTATTACTTGTTGGATGAGGGAAATCCACTTTATTTAACCAAGATTTCATTACTTGTCTACCTTTTTTTATTATTAATAAATGGTCTAAATATTTTTCTTCTGGTGGGAAATCCCTAGTATGTATCATGTATTTTTCAATATTCATAACATGTTTTAATTAATTTATGGTATTCTAAAATTATTCATTCATTATTTTGTGTTCATGCAGACCACCTCATTGACTTTATCACTACTGCACTAGTTCCACAATTCCATTCAAGCCCTTATACATTGTACTGTTTCATGAAACCCTAAGACACCAAATGTAACTGTTAATTTTAATATGAAATGTGGTAAATAGAATGCACTGCATCTTTTCATGGTTTTTTAACGAAGTTATATGACTTTTTTATCTCATTAAAACCTCAAGCTAATGATAATATTTCTCTCTTCCTCAAACGTTCATATTATCACATGCATGATCTTAAATTACCTTTATGAAATATAACATGTGATCTATCATGATTCATAACATAATAATATACATGAGATCAATTCTAATTTCTCATCAAAACTACACACTGAAGTTATATACAATGGCCCATAGAACCAATCAAACACCATGTAGTTATGAAGGCTTTGTAACATGAAGAGAAAATACTTGGATCCCTTATATGAATAAAGAGAATTATCATTTCCCTGTTTTCCTTATCCACTATCTAAATTTTCTATTAAGATCAGATTTAATTATATGATCCTTTGGGGATATGTATATATAACCCCCATAGACTGAGTAGGTGCACACTAACTTATTACACTATTTACGCACCCTGAATAATCTCGTGCACCACAAAAATAAAAATTCCAATCCTCATAAAACATAACTCAAACAACAACTTTCTTGTTTTTCCTTCATCTCATCTTAAAAATTAGTTTATGTATGATTTCTATAACTAATGAGAAAAACAATTTCGTGTTTTTTATTTGTTTTAAATGTCTTAATGGAATCACTCAATGAATAAAATCCAATGCATAGAAAACCCTTTTGTGAGAGATGAGGTTGAAGATGAAAATATTGCTTTGATTGAATGGATATCATCAATAACACCTGATGGTACTGCTTCTTTACATATTATTTCAAATGAAACTAGTGTACCCAGAAGACAGTTGATCCCTCATATTACTTCAATTTAGTCTTAATATCTTTATAGAGATCACCATTATGCTGATAGGTCAAATCCTTAATAGGGTCAGCACCTGGAAATACCAGAACACACCACAAGGGGATGGCTGCACCCACTTCCCCCTTGGAGACCACCATGCACACCCTATGGGTTTTATGTGTCCTCCCAGTATTATTTATTTCTCCTTGTGGGTGTTATACATCCTCTTTCCTCTTCACAAACATAACTCTACCTAGCCACCACCATTATTGGCTGGGATACACCCTAAACACCTATACAGTTCCTCTAGGGCCTCATTGGATTGGATTTTCGGTTGGAACAAAAATTTTATTCAACCCCCCTAAAAGTGATTATATTATTTTTAAACAAATCCAATCTAGAATTCATAACTTCTCATCATATTAAATCATAGAAATTATGTCTATAAATTAGAAAACTCAAATTCAACTCTCTAAATATTATTAACAATGTGCACATATCTAAGTAAAGATTACAATTATCATTGACATAAAGAAAAACTTAATAAGAATCACATTAATATGTGTAATAACCATTCTTTTTTATTCTAAATATCATCTGTTCTCAAAATCTATAAACAAAAATTATCTCTATATTGACTCGCAATATAATTCATGTCCACTAGGTTGAACAAACCCTCCTCTAATATTATTCTTACATCTTCTCATATCCCTATGGTCTTATATTTTTTATTCATATTCATACATTTTAATAATATAATAAAAGATATTTTGTGGTGTAATATTTTACTCTCCTAATATCATAGACTCTTTATTTCCTTTGAACTTCCACAAATCATGCTTCATCATTACTATTTTTTCATTCCTACAAGAACTAATAATATTTTTGTGAAATTCCACAATAAAAAATATTAGGTTGATATTATATATCCAAAAAAAAAATCATAGTTATTTTCCATGTATAAACCATAAGATATTACACATCGTCAAGGATATTTAATGAATCACAATGTAAACCCTCTAGTACATTACTTATTTTCAGAAAACATTGTAATGCCCTGAACCTAGTTACCCAGAGTCGGTGCATTATTACGTAATATTGGCATGATCACAAAATATCAAGTCTCGAAATACCGATTAGTTTATTAGCCTTGGAATCACTAGATACATTCATAAAGTTTACATTACATCATAAAGTGAAAACCACAACATATTTCCTCCCCACTCATATCCTCTTATACAATCCCTATAGGGAATTCATAAAATAATTCTTCACATCCTCGGATAAATAACACATAGAAATAGGTGAGCTCAAATGCCCTGTAAGGATAACAATATAGCAGAAACTTTCATAAATAAGAATAAACATTTAAGGCAGTGTATAACAAAAACAAAAGCATTTTAAACATGAACTTCATCATTATATGGTATAAATAAAATGAAATAATGTCATTTACTTATTCACATGGATATTCTACTAGTTGAATAATCACATGAAAAATCAACAACCACTTTCATTATGATGGAATGCATAATGTCAGACTATCATAACCACATAGTCAAGGCCTTGTGCCAAGAATAAAAATAAGAATTTGTTAAGGCCTTGTTCCAAGGTACTATTTTGTCTCATGAGACCTATCAATTCATCGAGGAGCTATAGCGGGCTGCACCCATCACTTATTAAGTCCAATGCATTATTTATATGAACATGTTTAAACATAACATAGAAATTCGTATTAAAACTAGCATACGAAATGTAAATAATTTCTCCATAAACCATGAATGGTATAAAAATAACACATCCACAGTCAAACATATCACAAAACCATCAATACAATATAATAGTTTTGTATCATAATAAATCAACTTCAAATAAACATAAAATCCATCAAAGGATGTTGACATAGACGATATCAAAACTATTTGAGGGAAATATTTCATTGTTTGAAATCATTTTAAAGTCACATAATTATAAAAGAAAACATTTACCTTGAAAATATTCTTATAATATTGTAAGGGAAGCTTCGGCGATTTTATAACGGTGGAAAATATCCGCACCCACCGTATATGTTAAAAAAAGTCATTCTTACCTTAACTCTGTCGAAAAGGTTAAAATGACCTTGTTAGGAAAATGATGGGAAGATTCCTTTATAAAAATTTAAACAAGGGTATAAATGGATTTAACCCATATTCTATAAAATAGTAATAATTATTTTAAATAAATTTTTACGAAATATGGATGTGGATGATAAAGAGGTCCCTGTAGATAATTACGTATAAACTACTTAGGATAATGAAGAGATTATGAAATAAACCCTTACCATGTTATTTTCCTTGGGTGAGGGTAGGTTAAACTCCTGTGTAATGGTGAAATAATTGTTATTAAATTATACAAGAATCATATACATTATTATGATATCATATATGATCTTTTAACGTTTCTTTTTTAATAATATCTTAGTATTATCATCAATTCAGGTGTTAACTTACTCGTTTTCTTTTATATGTTTTGTTACATAAGGCATGTTTTTTATGGATAGTTTGTATCTTATTCATATACATAATGATATCAAGTCCTTAAATATTATTTTTAATCATCAAATGAGAATTATACTTGCAAGGATACGATGAGGAATTAATCTAATCGCGTTCATGGAGATGGAAGTCCGTTCGTACACACGAGGGACAATACCATTATTTTGATATTAAAATAATATATAATTGGATGGTATATCATATATACATAATAATTATAATTTTATATTAATTATTTACATCAATTACACATCATTATCATACCCGTCCAAATAATAATGTTTTGAATAACAATTACACCACAACATGGAGACGGTAAGTTGTACATACGCACGTACGGTGACATGTCATTCAATGGATGGATAAGATACTGAATATGGTTGTACGATATTAATAATAACATCACCGTATATATAAGATACTGGATTTATTATTTTATAATGGAAATAACAAATAATGTAGAAGTTTAAGAAGAAAGGAACTTGAAAGAGGGTGGTGAAAACATTACCTCTTCTTCAAGTTCTTCCATTTGATTTGATCAAAAGGGCTCCATAGATTGGAATTATGATCAAACTAAAGCGTCTAAGTTAAAGTGATAGAAGTTGAGAGAATATTTGGATAGGTTTTGGACAGGCCAAAAGGCTTTGATGGGGTGAATTAGTGAGAAGGGGGAGTTACCTTTTATAAGAGGGTTGAGGGGCACCATAGGAAAAATTTAAAATATTATTTTATAATAAATTCATATTCAGTTTATAATGGATCTAATGAGTATTAGTTAATGTTTATGGTCGGTATAGGACAAAAACCACTCAAAAAATAGGTTTTATACAGTTTTTGGTCACTGTATTAACTTTATCTTCTTTATTTAACTCTTAGTTAAATATTTTGACATTTACCATGTCTCTTTGTATTTTTATATTATATAGTCAACCAACTAAATATAAATTTCCAAGAGACCCCCATGTGGTCCATTAATAATACACCTATCATTATATAATTCCTTTGGCTGAAACATAGTTTTTTAGGAATATAATATCAATTAATAATTTAATAGTTGTTTTAAAAACTTATTTTTGTCAATTTTGACACTATTTAATAATTGATTTTTTAAAGTCCTAAAAACTATATTAATTCTAATACAATTTATTTAAGAAATCATAAAATGTTATATTGAACAATAAATTTTTTGGATGTCATCAAAACTTTCAAATTATATTTAATTTAACATTTATAATACTAGTTATTTGATTCTTTCATTAAAAAGGAAAATACTGCATCATTATTCTGTCATAAATAAATTTAATTATTAAATGTCTAAATGTTTAAATAAAATACGATTATGTAGGAAATAATTTTATCTTTCTAATAAATATGTTTAGTCTAAAATATAACATATATAACCCTATGTAAATTTTTTTTTAAATATATTTACTTATGTAAGTTTCTTATTTCTTTTATCTTAATTAATATAAAGTGTCATTATCCCTTACAAGTGGATCCATGGGGTAAAAAATCGACCCAAGGATGGCCATGATCGGATATGTATCAACCAATTGAGTTATTACACGTTTTAGTGTAATTTATTATTATAATAATATTATTTTTCTACCCTTATTTTCCGTATTTACCCTTTAACCATGGTAAAAAAATATTTACCGAAGTAATTATTCAAAATGTCTAAAAAAAAGTTATCTATTTACACTATTAGGACCTCTTGATTCTAAATATGGAATTCGTTTTTCTAAATTCAAAACACAAAAGTGGAAGAAATTAATTTAAAATTAATTTTCGCTGTCAAAACAAGAAACGTGTTTTTAAGAAATAATAACTATCAGAAGAATGACATTTGTTTATGTCTGTTTTAAATGTGAAATTTACGTAAAATGACCAAAATTTTATTAAATGGTAAAAATATATTATAAATATAATTTAAAACCACACAATTAATAATTTAACACTATTAATTATTTCGATTAAAAAAGTTGTTTTTAATTAAAATTTAGTAATTTTCACTATTCATCAAAATATAAAAGTTATCAGAAAAGTACCAAAAATTCACCCTAAGATAATGTTGATATTCCGAATCCAAAAATGAAGTCCATTTTGAAAAATAAAATGTATAAAATTTTAAAAAGTGGGTATTACTATTTATAACTGCTTGTTTGATTGGTTGTGGTGTGTGTTAGAACTCGAAGTTGCGTACGACACACGCTACTGTATTATTTAAAGAGAAGAATACCGTGGAAGAATGAGGTGTTACATTCTCCCCTCCTTCAAATAATTTTGTCCTCTAAATTTCTAGAATACTACTGCATGAAAAGTCTCAGGTGGTTCTTCATCATAAGTTCCTCGGGTTCCTATGGTGCCTCTTCCATCTTACGGTTTCCCTATAGAAAGTTTACCAAACGAGTCATTCGGTTTCTCAGAACTTTTTCTCTCATATCAAGAATCTTGACATGCTCTTCAAAATGAGAAGGATTAGGTTCCAATTCTAATTCCTCATAGGTGAGTACATGCGTTGGACCAGGCATGTATTTTCACAATAGTGATATGTGGAAAACATCGTGAACTTTGGAGAGATGTGGCGGCATTTCCAAACGATAAGCTACAACCCCAATTCGTTATAGAATTTTGAAAGCTCCAATGTACCTGGGACTCAATTTACCATTCATACCGAAACATATAACTCCCTTCCATAGAGATACCTTCAAGAAAACATGATCTCCTACCTGAAATTACAAATCCTTCCTTCGGTTATCGGCATAGATATTCTGCCTACATTGAACTGCTTTGATGTGGTTTTTGATTACCTTCACCTTTTCCATCGTTTCCTCCACTAGTTCAGGGCCTACAAGTTTTCTTTCACCAAAATTGTCCCAACTGGTTGGTGTGTGACATCTCTGTCCATATAACGCTTTATATGGTGCCATCTGAATACTTGAATGGAAGCTATTGTTATAGGAAAATTCTACCAGAGGTAAATATTGATCCCACATACTCTGAATGTCAAGTGAGCATGATATCAACATGTCTTCTAAGGTTTGAATAGTCCGTTCCAATTGTCCATCTATTTGAGGGTGGTAAGCAGTGCTCAAATGAAGTTCAGTATCCAAGGCCTTCTGAAGACTCTTCCATAATAATGAAGTGAAATAGGGATCACGATCAGAAACAATCGATAGGGGTACACCATAAAGCTTCAAAACATGGTTAATATATAGTTTTCTAGACGTTCAAGTTGTAAATCTTCCATTATAGCAAGAAAACATGCTGGATTGGTAAGAAAATCAATAATGACCCATATTGCATCGTTCGTTCTAGGAGTATTTGGTAGTCCCATGAAAAAGTCCATCGTGATATTATCCCATTTCCACTATGGTTTTGGAAGATGTTTCATGACTTTTCCAGACTGTTGCCTTCCAACTTTCACTTCTTGAAAAACCATACATCTTGACACAAAATTAGAAACCTCCCTCTTCATGTTGTCCAACCAAAAATGTTCCTTCAAAATCTCTATAAATTTTGGTGCTCCTAGGGTGTATAAGAAAATTGGAAATATGGGAATTGTCCAACAATTCTCTTTTTAGATCAGGTATATCGGGAACAAAAAGTCTCTTCCCAGATTTCAAAATTCCATCTCCATACAGAAAGTCAATAAATCTCCCATCATTCACAGCTTTAGCCTTCTTTTGAAATTCTTCATCATCGATATGAGAACTCTTAATAAATTCTAGTACTGATGGTTTGGAAACCATTTGAAAAAGAATTGATGTTTCACTTTCCATGGTTATTCACATATCCAACTTTACTAGATCCATGAAAATTGGATCCCTTTCAACTCTCATTTTGTTCAAAACTACATGATCCTTTCTGCTCAATGAATCTTCCACCTTATTTTCCTTCCCTGGGTGGTAGTGTATCGTTCAATCATAATCCTTGAGTAGTTCAAGCCATCTCTTTTTCCTGTTGTTGAGTTCATTCTGTGAGAAAGTATACTTCAAACTCTTTTAATCAGTATAAGTCTCACATTTCTCACCATAGAGATAGTGTCTCCAAATCATCAAAGAAAATATTACAGAAGCTAACTCAAGATCATGAGTAGGATAGTTTTTCTCATGAATTTTCAGTTGTCGTGATGCATAGGCAATAACTCTATCATTATGCACACAACAAAGTCCTTTCTTCGATGCATCACTATAAATAACAAACCTATCATTTCCCGATGGTAGTCTCAAAATAGAATAATTGACTAATCTTCTATTAAATTCTTCAAAAAATTCTTCACAATCTTTTTTCCAAACATGTTTATCTCCTTTACTTGTGATCTTTGTTAATGGGTTAGCCAATCGGGTGAAATTATGGATGAAACATCTATAATAACCTGTAAAACCAGTAGAACTGCGTACCTTAGTTATATTCTTTGGTGATGGATATTCTTGGATTGATCTTGTCTTAGAAGGATCAACAGAGATTCCATATTTAGAAAAAATATGTCTATGAAAAGAAATCTACCAATGCCAGAATACACACTTTCTATACTTCCCATATAATTCATGTCTTCTCAGAGTTTTCAGGACAATGCACAAGTGATTTTTAGGATCTTCATAGCTTTGGGAATATACCAACAATATCATCAATAAATACCACCACAAAATCATCAAGATATTCCTTGAAAACTATATTCGTTAGATCCATTAATTCAAAGGGTGTGTTAGTCAATCCAAAAGTAATTACTATAAACTCGTAATGCCCGTACCTGGTTCGAAATGTTGTCTTCGGAATGTCTTTCTTCTTCACACACAACTGATGGTATACAGATCGAAGGTCAATCTTTGAAATGTATTGATCTCCTTGCAGTTGTTTAAATAAATCATCAATTTGAGGTAGGGGATACTTGTTCATTATTTTTACTGCATTAATTTCCCTGTAGTTGATACATAACTTCAAAGATCCATATTTCTTTTTAACAAAAATGACAGGGGCTCCCCATGGAAAAACACTATGGAAAATAAATCCATTATTACTCAATTCCTCTTGTTGTTTCTTTAGTTCAACTAATTCTATAGTGGCCTTTCTATAAGGGGTCTTCTATATATGCCTTTAACGAGGAATTAAATCAATGGAAAACTCAATTTCTCGTTCTTGAGGATGTCCACATATGTCTCCCGGAAACACATCTACATATTCTTTCACAATAGGTACATCCTCTATTTGAACATTCCTTTCCTTACCCACAGTTATTTCATTCTCTTCCTCCCTAATAATTGAATTTAGATGAGATACTGGGGGTGGATCTAGATAAGAATCAGGTGGTGACGATTATACTCTAAAGATAAGGTGTTCTTTATCATTATCATCAAAAATAGTTACCTCTTTATTCATACCATAAATCATCACATCATGTTCTGAAATCCAATCCATACTGAGTATTATATCAAATTCAATCATAGGTATGATGATGAGATGAGAAGATAAAGGACACTTATGTGATCTAATGGGGACTAACTCAAAAAACTTTATTGCAATGATACATCCATTAGGAGTTTTAACTGACAACTCCTTTGTTATATCAAATTGTAAATATCTAATTTTCATAGTAAACTAGGAATATATGAAACAATGTGATTATCAAGAATCAAATAATGCATTTTATAAACTTGAGGAAACCATTAAATTACCATCCACCATGTCTTTCGGAGCTTCTACCTCAGTAGTAGTGATAGCATAATATTAGCCTTGATCCCTTGGCCTTTTCTGGGGAAAGCTCCCATAATGCTTAGGACATTCATTTTCATAATTTCCCATCTCCCTGTAGTTGTAGCATTGAACATCAGTAGCTAATTTCTTCCCCTTGAAATCACGAGCTTGCTGTCCTTTTTCACAACACTTTTAATAGACTCTCATTCCTTTCAAGCAAGTACCAGGGTGTTTATTACAACATTTACTATAGGATGGATAATCAACCTTTTCCTTCTTCCCCTTATTTCAATTTCCAGAGTGATCAATATATCTTTTCTTCTCTTTAGTTGATTTAAAGTTGTAAGACTAATAGAATTATTTTTCCTTCGTGACAGTGCTTAAGAAAATATCTTTATACAACGAGACAGTTTTTGAGACTAATTATCGACGGAGAAATGGTATTAACAAATCAAAGAAATGATCAATCTTACTTATTGGGTTATGTATATAATCTACAGCATATCTCACTAACCTTGTAAAGTTAGCATCATACTTTGCGACATTCTCATCCTCCTTTTTCCTCAGACTCGGGATTTTCCATTCCATATCTGCTTGATGGTCATGAGGAAAGTATTTCTCTAAGAACAGCTCTTTGAACTCCCTGAATTCCATTTTTGATACTTCATCATCATCCTTCCTGTTTTGAATCAATGACCACCATTGATCAGCATCTCTAGTGAGGTGGTAAACTTCCATGATTACTTTTTCCCTTTCACTACTCCCCAAGGCATGGAATATTTTCTCTAAGTAATTTATCCATTTCTCAGCTATTAGTGGATTTGTACTCCCATTGAATGTTGTTGGTTATTGCCTCATTAAGCGATCTAACATTGATCCTCCACGATGTGGATCTGGGTTCTCTATATGGGTAAGGTTATTATTCATAACCTGAGTGATTTGTCCCAGTATGGTGATTAGCTGATCAGCATCAGTTGCATCACCAGCTCCACTATAATTATCTTGAGCATTAGGGAAATCCCTATATGAAGTGCGGGCATTGATACAGTTTCCATTTCGTCCACTAGGTGCCAGTTATAAACAATCTCATACACTAGATTAGTTTATGAATCGCAATACATAAATCCAGACTTGTAAAACACATAACCTGAATTAAATAGTTTATGGATATCATCCATAATAAAAAACTTGTTTTCTTTGTGGAAGTATATACTCATAAACCCTTTATAATGGTTTGTAAATAAGATGAGAATTATCCTAAGTATATCCCCAAGAGTGTCGTAACAAAGAGGGAAGCAAGGCCCGTTGTTGTGCACCAGTTTCATTCAAGTCTAGCTCAAAGCGGTGTTTTCGGGTTTTACCCATTGGTACATTTGTGCCAGAGATTCCTCTACCAGATCTTATCCAGACAGGGATGTATTGCTCGGAAAACTCACAAAATCACTGCAATATCAAAATTCTAGGAAATTATTCTATATTAATACTAAAAGTAAATCATAGTTTTATCTGCTCTAATCAAAGTTTATCTAAATCTAGCTTCCAAGGTTTCTACTAAACATCCTCTGATACTAACTGTAACACCCTAAATCTAGTTACCTAGAGTTGGTGCATTATTACATAACATTGTCATGATCACAAAAGATCACGTCTCGAAAGACCGATTAGTTTAGTGGCCTTGGAATCACTAGATACATTCATAAAGTTTACATTACATCATAAAGTGAAAACTAAAAAAACATCTTGTCCCCAAAATCATATCCCCTCATACTATCCCTACAGGTCATTCATCAAATACTTCTTCACATCCGGGGAAAAATAAAACATAGAAAGGGGTGAGGTCAAATTCCCAGTAAGGATAACAGTATAGCAGAAACTTTCATAAATAAGCATGAAAATCTATGGCAACGTATAACTAAAACAAAAGGCTTTTAAACTTGAACATCAATATAATATGGAAAAAATAAAATTAAATAATGCCATTTATATATTCACATGGATATTCTACTCGTCGAATAATCACATGCAATATCAATAACCACTTTCAGAATGATGGAATGCATAATGCCAGACTATCATAACCACATAGTCATGGCCTTGTGCCAAGACTACAAATATGATTTTTTAAAGGACTTGTTCCAACACACATGTTTGTCTCATGAGACCTACCGATGCATCAAGGAGATTTAGCGGTCTCTACCCATCACATATTAAGTCCAATGCATTCCTCATATTTACTTGTTTGAACATAACATAAAAATTCGTATTAAAACAAGCATACAAAATTTCAATACATTATCCAGAAACCATGAATGGTATAAAAATAACACATCCATAGTAAAACATATCACAAAAACGTCAATAAAATATGGATGTTCTATATCATAATAAATCAACTTCAAATAAACTTAAAATCCATCAAAGGATGTTGACATAGATGAAATCAAAACTATTTGAGAGGAATATCTTTTTTTAAATCATTTAAAAGTCACATAATTATAAAATAAATCATTTTATTTGAAAATATTCTTATAATATTTTAAGGGAAGCTTCTACGATTATATAACGGTGTAAAATTGGCTCACCCACTATTGAAGTTAAAAAAAGACATTCTTACCTTAATTCTGTCGACAAGGTTAAAAGGACCTTGTTTGGAAAACAACAGAATGATTATTTTATAAAAAGTCAAACAAGGGTATAAATGACATTAACCCATATTCTATAAAATAGTAAGAATGATTTTAAATACATTTTTATGAAATATGGATGTGGATGATAAAGAGGTCCCAGTAGATAATTACGTATAAACAACCTTAGATAATGAAGAGATTGTTAAATAAACCCTTACCTTGTAATTTTCTATGGTTTAGGGTAGTTTAACCTCATATATAAGGGTTAAATAATTGTTATTAAATTATTAAAGAATCATATACATTAATTTGATATCATATGTGATCTTTTAACATTGCTTTGTTAATAATATCTTAGTATTATCATTGTTTCGAGTGTTAACTTACACATTTTATTTTATATGTTTTGTTACAAAAGTTGTGTTTGTTATGGATAGGTTGTATCTTATTCATATAAAAAATGATATCAAGTCCTTAAAAATTATTTTTAATCATCAAATGAGAATTTGACTTGCATGGATACGATGGGGAATGAATCTCATCGCGTTCGTGTAGACTGTAATCCGTACGTACGCACGAACGACAATATCATTTTTTTGATATTAAAATAATATATAATTGGATGTTATATAATATATACCGAATCATTATCATGTTATATTTATTATTTACATCAATTTCACATCACTATCATACCCATCCAAAAAATAATTTTTTTAAAAACAATTACACCATGATGTGGAGACGGTAAGCTGTAAGTACGATCGTATTGTGATATGTCATTCAAAGGATGGATATAATATTGAATATGGTTATACCGTATTTATAATAAAATTGAATTATATAGAAGATACTGGAGTTATTATTTTATAATTTAAATAAAAAATAAAGAACAAGTTGAAGTAGAAAGGAACTTGAAAGAGGGTGGTGAAAACATTACCTCTCCTTCTGGTTCTTCCTTTTGATTGGATCAAAAGGGATCAAAAGGTTGGCTTTATAATCAAAATAAGGCCTCTAGGTTGAAGTGAGGGAAGTGGAGAGAATATTTTTGTAGTGTTTTTCTGATCCAAAAGGCTTTGAAGGTGTGAATTAGTGATAAGGGGAGTTCCCTTTTATAAGAGGGGTGAGGGGCACCTTAGAAAAAACGTAAAATATTATTTTATAATAAATTCATATTTGGTTTATAATGGCTCCAAAGTGGATTATATAAATTTTAAGATGGGGATAGGTCTAAAACCACTCAACCAATAGGTTTTATACAGGTTTGGGTCACTATATTAACTTTATCTTTTTTATTTAACTCTTAGTTAAATAGTTTGACATTTACCATGTCTCTTTGTATTTTTATATTATATAGTCAATAAACTTCCATGAAACCCCCAAGTGGTCCCTTAATAATACACCTATCATTATATAAGTCCTTTGGCCAAAACATAGTTTTTTAGGAATAGAATATCAATTAATAATATAATAGTTGTTTTTAAAACTTCTTTTTTTCAATTTTGGAACTATGTAAAAATTGATTTTTTAAAGTCATAACAACTTTATTAATTCGAAAAAAATCATTTAAAGAATAATAAAATGTCATATTAACCAATAAATTTTTTTTATGTCATCAAATATTTCAAATTTTATTTATTTTAACATTTATAATACCAATTATTTGATTCCATCATTAATAAGGAAAATACTGCATCATTATTGTGTCATAAATAAATTTAATTATTCAATGTATAAAAATTATTAATAAAATACCATTATGTAGGAAGTATTTTTTATCGTTTTAGGAAATATTTATAGTCGACAATATAACATATATAACCCTATGTAAAAATTGTTTTTCTAAAAGATATATGCTTATGTCATTTTTGTATTTACTTTAACTTAATTAATATAAAGTGTCATTATCATTTACAAGTGGATCAATGGGGTCCTAAAATCGACCCAATGATGCCAATGGTTGGACATGTATCAAAATATTGGCTTAGGACACGTTTTAGGGTAATTTATTATTATTATAATATTATTTATTTACCCTTATTTTGCCGGATTTACACTTTAACCATGGTAAATAAAATATTTACCGAAGTAATTATTCAAAATGTCTAAAAATAAAAGTTACTTATGTACAAAATTTGGTCCTCATGATTCTACAAATGGAATTAATTTTTCTAAATTCCAAACACAGAATTGGTAGAAATTAATTTAAAATTATTTCTCGCTGTCAAAACAAAAATGGTGTTTTTATGAAATAACAACAATCCAATGATTGACACTTGTTTATGTCCGGTTTAAATGTCAAATTATGTCCAATGACCAACATTGTATTAATTGGTAAAAATATATTCTAAATATAATTTAAAACCACTCAATTCATTATTTATCACTAATAATTATTTCAATTAAAAATATTGTTTTTAATTAAAATTAAGTAATTTTCACTATACATCAAAATATGGAAGTTATCAGAAATGTACCATAAAATCACCCTAAGATAATTTTGATATTCCCATCCAAAAATGAAGTCCATTTTGAAAGATAAAATATATAATATTTCAAAAAGTGGGTATTATTATTTATAACCGCTCGTTTGATTGGTTGTAGTGTGTGTTAGAACTTGAAGTTGCGTACAACACACGCTACTGTATTATTCAAAGAGAAACATACCGTGGAAGCTTGGGGTGTTAAAAAAATTATAACAAAAGAAAAAATATATAAATTATATCCTTCATTATTTAATTAGGTACACCTTCAATAATCATTACTAACAAACAAAATGCTTTTCCAAAAACCATTAGCTGTATAAAATTTATTGAAACCAAATCACATGTTTTGAAAAATAAAAATATCACCCTCATCAACGGGATAACTATGAAGAAAATGAGAGTATATACATACATAATGTGTGTATGTTGTGAATCAGTTACACATTCAATGTAGGATCTTTCCATGTAAGATCGTAGCATGTACTATATAGAATAACTATTAAAAATTAATCTTTGTACACAACTTTGAAATAAAATACATCAATGTATCCTTTTTTTTAGAAAACCAATAATATTTTATGTTTAAAAGTTTTGATCATTGTATAAAACCATAACACTTTATTGTGTAAGAACATATAATAAAAAAATCATATTAATGAATTTTTTTGATCTAATGATATAAAAACTCATTGGAAATTTGATACTATGCTTTTCAATTATACTAAAATATTTTCAATTAAATTAACCACTATTAAATAAACAATGAAATCATGTTTTAGAAATTTTATATAATATAACTAAAAAATAATTATTTTACAAAATACGGCGGATGTATTACTAATAAATACATTATAACATCCAATATTTTCAATGTAAATTTTAATAGGAATTTTTCCTTAAATTATATACGTATATTTTAAAATTATTTCATTTTATTTAAATTTTAATATTTAATAATTATTTAATTTTTATGAAATTTTAAAAATAATATTCCTTTAATATATATTAATTAATGAAAATAAAAGGACTTCCATAAGAAATTCCAGGAAATACATAATGATAAAATCATTATATAATTCCATTTAGAAAAGAAAATTTATATGTAGTATCATTATAGTCCATAATATTTACAATATTATAATTTGAAAAAAATAAGCTCAGATTATAATGTGTTTTCAAGCCCTATAATTATCACACCCATGAAATAAACTATATAAAAGAAAAAAAATCATTAAAAATGATAATAATGTTTCAAATAATGTATTATAAACTATGAAATGGATTGTAGTGAATAAATAATGATTTAAATATAATTTATTTAAATTATTTGTAATGGTTATATGGTAAATGGTGAAATGACTATTAGAAATGTAACTCGACTATTGGAATAATAAGATTGTTATTAGAATAGTAAAATAACTAATAGATAAAATGATTAATTAAAATTTTAAATTATATTAAACACATTTAAAAAATTAATTTTTTTTAAATAAATATTATAAAATTAAACCTCAATCAATGTAACAAAATCAAACTATATATGTATATTTTTTGAGATTACAAAATTTTTAAATTGATAATTTTTATACAAAAATTAAATATTTCAATTCAATAATTAATAAATGTATTTTTTTAAACCATAGGACCATTTTAGAATAATCATGTAAAAATTAGGTAAGGGGTATTTTTGTAATATTTATAAATAGTGAAATACGGAGGCAAATTTGGAAATAGGATTAAATAAAATAATTTAAATAATGATTAAAATACATTTTTACTAGCAGTTTGGATTATCTAAATTAACATTATATTTGAATAAAATTTATAAAAAACCCCATAATAATTCATAATAATCAAAATTACATGTTGTGATGTGGAAAAATAATATGTTAGTCAATATTTTATTTTGAATGACTGGTCATCTATTCTTCTAAAAACCACCCAACAACACCATTATCCCCACACCATGAACAACTAATTTTCCAATGACATAGAAAAATATAGTATAAATTGTATTTTAAATAATATTAATGTTTAATTATTCATGAAATTATATTTTTTAAATCATATATAGCATGTCAAATGGAATTTTAAAATGTAATATTTAAATTATATCAACAAAATTCTTTTGAGATTACATAGTCTTTTACCTCTTCCAAATGCATGATTTAAAAAATGAATAAATGAACTTAGAATCATATTTATAGTATAATTTTATTATACTAATGTAATATCAATTAAATTATTCCCTCCGATGTATACTAAATTGAAAACATCACCCATATTATTTTAGGTTTACCATCTCCATGAATGATATTTTTTTCATCACTACCTCTATGGCTAGTTTTAGTATGATACGAATCATGTCCATTTAGATGAAAATATTTGAATCATTTATTAAATAGAATAAAAATGTATATAAGGAAAGAATAAGTGGTAGAAAACAAGGATTTCACTCCTCCATCAAAAGTAAATAAAAATATAAAAATATGGAAAATCATTTCTATTATCATACTAATCATTATTTTCCTATTCAGATTGACAATTACATTGATTTAAGATCTTGGAGATCTCACCATTGATCCTTCTTGTCTCCTTATATGAGGATTTGGTAGACATGGTCTTTGGAATATTGGAGTAGTCCTTATTCGGCCTTGTCTTTTAGGGATTACAGGTGAATCCCTCACTATCAATCAGAGTTTTCTTTCCATGTATGATAATATTTTTGATGAGGATTTAGCAAGTCCTAAATCATTAAGGGGTGATTTCATTCACCCTTTTATCATCATATGAATTCTCCAACTTATCATAGATTCTCTCAGAGTTAAAAATGTTCCGAATCTCTTCACGTAAATTAGTAATTTGTTCAATAGAGTTTAGATCAACATCCTTCGGATTGTATCATGATATATTATAATCTCTCTTCTATATGAATCTGCGCACCATAAATAGATTATATATATTAGTGTCCTCTAAAACCACACACTAGGTATCCTCATGACAATCATGATTTGAAATAATCTTATAGAAACCCAGACTTGGCATACATTAACATTACATCAATATTTTTTGAACATTTCATACATTACACAAAAACATTCCCAAATACCGTGTTATTTTAGTGCATTTAGAACAATAGAACACAATATTCTAGTTTCGTGAATGATCTTAAACATATCCTATAACAATATTCCCATTCCATATCCCTTACTAAAACCACCCTTTTTAACATGGGAAAAAGAACATAGAAGAAAAAGGATGGGATTAGTTTCTCAGAAAGGGTAAAAAGGCGGGCATGTAAACATAATAATGAGAATAAGGGTATGAGGACATGATCATGAAAATAGAATATCATACCCTTTGTATAAACTAATCATAAATAGGAATCATGATATAATTATTGGAAGTTTATATGATATGAATTATATCAAAAAAAACATAATACATAAAATAATAACATAATAATAATACATGGAATTTCTTGCAGAGACAGGCATATAAAAATGATTTCCATAGTTGTCAAACAATTCCTACCAAGGACATCTTAGTATTATGTGTTGACTACCCATACCTTCTTGATAATCATGGTTCACTCCCATAACCATCTTAGTAGTCAAGGTTCACTCCCAAGACCATCTTAGTGGACAAGGTACTTTATGTCTGTCTTAGGTGATATAAATATGTACCCCGTGCATTGGAGGGAGATATATATCCTGCTCATCTAATAATTAAATAAAACATACATGTTAAAAAAATTCATAAATAATAAAATCAAATATAATGAGATTGAATGGGTTTCATAAACATGTAATCATATCCCAACTTGTGGAAACTATACATGTTTCTAATCCTTTCATGAAAATAATTACCCGTTAAAATAGTAGGTTTCATTAAATATCATTCCATCAATAAACAAACCATCCATAGAAGTCATATGACTGTTATTATAGAACTTTAACCAATTATTTCATCTTATATGTGGAATTATATTTAAAAATCATTTGAAACATAACATTTTATTATTAAATATCTTTATAAAACATAAAACATTTTCAAAAACCTTTTCATTAAAACCAATTTGAAAACATAAAAAGGAATAATGAAAAATAATTTAAAACATATATTAAGGAAAATATTATTTTCTATTTTTAAAATATTCTTTGTGAAACATAAATCCTTTTGAAAAACCACTTCCATAACATATAAAGGAAGCACAAATACATGTATTGAAAGATTAGAAACGTTTTGAAAATGTTTTTCCTAGAAAATATATAAATGAGGATTGAGAACATTATTAAATAATTTTTCCTTGAAAATATATTTAAAAACGTATAATGGAAAACATGAAAAATAATTGAATACAATTTTTGTTTTTAGAAATCCTTTTCCTTGAAAATGATCATAAGATATCTTATAAAAACATTTCTTGAGGAAAATAATAACTAAACATTTCAAAGTGTCTCAAACCACATTGAATCATTTTAATTGTAATACCCATTAAATAATAACATTACATGAAGCCTAAAATATTATAAAAATAAGTATATTTCGGATATAACATGTAAAATTTAAGTATATACACCTTTTAAAAGAATATAGGTTCATAAAAAACATTAGTCCCAAAGAATAAATATTGAGAAATACTACCTTACACATTTAGTATATTTTGAATTGTAAAACCCAATTAAATTGAGATCATACAATAGATAGTTCAATACCCATTACATAAATTATATAAATCAAATAATACATTCATTTTATATATGTTCACCACACAAAAGAAATGAGAAGTGAATATGATATTATCTTACAGAAATAACAACGGAGATGAAATTCTCTTAAAACATTATAATCAGTATAATTTTATGCACTATGAAAAAAATAAAATTATATGGATATATAAATACCATAATAATATAGTTATGACTCATAAAGTACATTCATGGGCAGTATATAAACTGCGTAGACAAAACAATTAGTGTGTGAGTAATGTGTCTCAATGAAGTAAAGGTGAGACAAAAATCCCTTACATTAGGTATGATTCCCATCGTACATGTTTGAAACATTTATATAGTGGTTTTAAAATAGTTTATAACCTATCCTATATTCATAAAAATATTTATAGTATCATATATAATTCATTTATGACTTTATATTACCCATTTAGTAACAATTCTAATTTAATGCAATGTTTCTGGTAATTACTACTTTGTTTATCATACCTGTTTGACTTGTTATTGTTGATATTATTACATAGATCATGATTTACATACTTCCATAATTTAAAACATGTTTAATATATCACATATAATTGTAATGTTAATATATTTATATAACATATATATATATATATATGAAATGGAATACACAGTTCATGAAGACTGTAAGCCTTTCGAGCTCATGAATGATGTTTCTATATTTTTATCATGATAGATGGATGAAGGTAAATGAAATATATTTGTATATATATAACTAAATTATCATTATTATTTCATTTGTTTGATTTTTATTCATTATACAGATATCTATAATCACTCTTGAAATGGTTATCATGGAAGTTGAATCTCATCACATTGTACAGATTATAGGTTGTATGTATGCTTGTGCGACAATATCATTCTCTTAACGGTAAAGGGGTCAGGAATATGATTGTACATTAATTAGAAAAAATTAATACCATGTCATAGTTATTATTTATATCCATTATATCTATAATTATACCCATCCAAAAAAATTTGTGATGAAAAAATATATTAAACCACAACATGGAGATAGTAAGTTGTACGTACACACATGTGGTGCATTGGTTTTTCATTGGATGAACAAAATGTGAAATATGGTTGTTTCATAATCATAATTAAATCTCAAAATATAGTTGATACTAGATTTATTTTTTTATAATGTACTCCACACATGAAGAGTAAGTATACGAGCGATCAATTATTGAAGTGTCGGTAAGGATATTACATCATCTTTAAAGATCTCCCTCTAGGAATCCTATAAGAGACAGTATATATGGTATTTGGAGAAGACCAACGCCTCTATAATTTTCCTAGTGATTTTTATAATGGAAATATGAATGGTAAGGATGAAATTTAAGGTACAAGGTGGTTTAGGAAGTGATGTAGGTGGTTCATTTTTATAAGAGAGGGTGGGGGAACTCTTGGAAACTCCGAAAATATTACATTAATATAAATTGATTATTGATTAAAAATCGCTCTAATGTGTGTTATTTCAAATATAAATGTGTATTGGTTAAAATACTCTGAACTAATGATTTTTAGACATGTTTATTTCATAATATTATCCTTATCATTTGCCTTTAACCCTTTGTTAAACCCTTTACCTTTTACAATGACAACATGTCTTTCCACCCTTTATGGTTAATGTAGTTACTATAATATAACAAACTAACCCTAGGTGGTTAATTTATGAAATATTTAACATTATTATAGTTATATTTTGGTATTATATGTTTTTATAAATTTTATATAATTTAATAAAATATTATTTGTTTTAAAATACCATAAATGTCAATTTTGATACTATTCAATACTTGTCTTTTTAATAATATCCTAACATGATAATATAAAACCAAAACATATAATATAATACTAATATAAAAAATATATCTACTATATTTTTGGATGTCTTTAAATATGTTAAATTATATTTATTTTAACATTTCTAATATCAATTGTTTATATTTCCATTAATTAATCAATTATGACATCATAATTATGATAGCTGTTAATTAAAATATTTCTTCTATAAGAATTAAAAATAAATTTTAATGATGAAGATAAATTTATTATATTTAAAATGACTGTTATTGTAAACTTTTTCACCTTTATAACCCAATATTATAAATAATTTAATTTTCAAAATTATAAGTATTACATTCATTACATTACTTTTAATAAAATAAATTAAATGTAATATTCATAACCAAGTTTGTTAAAATTTTTATAATTTATTAATTTGGATTATTTTGGTCTAAATCCACATAAAATGATATTAGGACAAGTCTTACGGTAATTTTATACTACTTTTAACAAGATTTTGAACCTTAATGGCCCGATTTACCCTTAACAATGGTAAACAAATACAAAATTTACTATTTATAATTTTATACTACTAGACAATATATATCATATTGATTTAAACTATTTACTTCTTTTTTTAAATTAATTTCATTAAAGTAAAAAAATAATTTTAACTCTAATCCCATAGACGTGGCGAGGAGGTGGGTAAAAAAAGGTTCAAATGTTCAATAAGTTTTTAGATATCATTTAAACTTAAAAATGTCTTTGATTATAGAAATTTGATTAATATATTTGAAATTTATCAATTCTTACAAAAAAATAAATTTATAGTGTGATAAACTAAAAAGGTAGTATTAAACTCCAATGTAGTATTTTTCACTATTAATCAATAAAAATGAAACATTCACAAAAAATACAAAAAATTAACCCTATGTTAATTTTTAAATTCCATATTAAAAAATGATGTTTACTTTATCAAATTTAATTTCTAATATTTTTTAAAATTAATTTTATTATTTTTCACAAATAGACATAAAAAGAATTTCCTTTAAGAAAATAGAATTTTTCAACATATAAAGACTTTACCAAAACTTATACATTTCATTACAAATATTTTTTATTAATAATTATTTATTACTATTCATATAACTATGTTTAATGGCTAGTTTATAAATATGTCATTTGAATTATTATCATAGTAATGTATTATTTCTTAGAAACTCAGAGTCGGGTGTTACACAAGCCAATTTGGTAATGCATATAGTGAAAGGTTATCTTGGTGTTGTGTAAAATGTAATCCTAACATAGTGTTTTTATATAATAAATTATATATATATATATAATATTTTGTAAAAATAATAATATCTAAAATAATAAATTAATTCTAAAATAATAATAATAATAATTCACAATATCTCAAGGTGTTACATTACGCCTTCCTTAAAAATAATTTCACCTTAGAAATTCTTCTTAGATATCAATGGTTAGTACTTGAAAGTTCATTTCATATCAGACCATATTATAAAAATAAATTCCAATACTTTATTTGAAAAAAGAATGCTAGAACCATAATGGTTACCCAATAAAACTCATAACTAGGTTCCCACATAGGATAACATAGGTGGGAAGTGAAAACATGAAAATAGAATAGAAATGTATCCATCTTGTTCGGATGGAGAATGATATGGAAGATGAACATGAGACTGTTAACAATCACAATTCCATAAATCTATGATGATATAAGGTTCCATTTAATTCATTACAAATAAAGGTACTAGAATACATGTTTTGGTGTTCAGATCCTTTTTTTAAAAGTTAATGAATTTTAATGAAAATATATACATACTTGATTTATTAAAATCTATCCCCATATTATTCCTTGAAAAATTTTCATCACACCTCTTTATCCAAAAAAGTAGGTGAATTTTTCATTCCTAATGAACTAACAGATCATAACTGACTAGATTTATTTTTTAATCAAAAACAAGGAAACATACAACCAATTTCATCGAGGGGGAGAATGTAATGGAGACCAAGTGCGTCATTCTGGATAATTAATTTTCAATCATCAGGCAGAGATCCCAAACTGGTGTAAGAAATCAGTGTCTCTTGTGACCTGGTCTTTCCAGCTAAAAAATCAGTCTCATAATTCCCTTCACACCAATTATCCATGAAAAAAATATTTTGGTTGGCAAGGGTCCTTCAGAACATGAATATTTAAACCAGCTCCAAATTTATGGGCCCATTATTTTGATGAAACATGACCGTCATATCAGAATATATCTCAACTTCAGTGATGTGGATATTAAACATCCTACATAATGAAGTACCCATAACCAAGGATTTAGCCTCGACACCCGTGGAATTACCTACACAAAAGAATGAGATAAATCGCAGCTACATGGAACCCATGTTTTGTCAAACCATTCCAACCCCTCTCATCTCCCCATTCATGAAGGACCCATCCACATTCTATTTTCACCCAAATACAAGGAGGAACCCATCTAAACCACCAGCCTTGATTTAGATGTTTTGAAAACCATTCCCATGAAGAAAACGAGGAGAAATATTCTCAATTTCATAGAGTGCCATGTAGTTTTTTTAATGCCACAAACTCCATCAAGAGCGACTTCACATAAACATATAGATGTATGCCAAAAATCATGGTGTTTTACTTGGATTGGTATCTATCATCCCACAATATCCATCAAATAGAAGAGAAAATAATCCCTTGGATCTTGACCTCTTTCACAAAGCACCCCACCCCTAGAACTAGTTCTCAATCATGTCCTGCATGGGATAAATGATGGATTTAAGGTTTAACTCTTTCTCTAGATAATTCAAAATTCCATTGGCACAATCACCGTAAAAAAAATGTTCCATAACATTTTCTATTGTGGTCTTCTATAACATTGACACCTAGAGGCCATGTTTTCTCCACTTCATTGCACGTTCTCATTGGTTAGGATAGCTTGGTTTTTCATATGGAAAACTAAGAAGTTCATCTTCCCTGGAATATCCTTGCACTGAACATTTGAGGCCCATATATCCTTTCCAATACAAGAGTTAATCAACATCCTTAAATCTTGACTGGAAAACCTATTAGAAGAGGATCCCAAGATGTTGCACCGATCCGGCTTGTCGACTGGGATGATACTATTTAAAACCTCTCTTTACACCCTATTCAAGCCAACATCGATGAAGTCCAGGTATAAATCAGCCTCTCTAAATGATATGGTTGGAGCTGGGAAACGTGAAAAGTGTAGAATGTTTTTCGACAAATTTTTATTCCAAAATTTGATTTCACTACGACCAATAGCCTAGAATACACTACCTTACATCGCCTCCAATTGGCTTAGCATGCACCATGAAAGACTGAATACTTTTATGGAATTCACCTCCCAACTCCTCTAGTCCCCTCCCATATCTATCAGTAATGAAGTTTTATCATAGTGAGTTCCTTTCATGAATATCCCAAGTGATCCTTGTCTGCATGGATTTCATGGACTCCTCCACGCTATGAAGATCCATACCCACTTCATCAACAGGTCTAGTTATTCGTATCCCCAAGGCCCAATGACAACATCCAACTAAATTTTCATCCAATAAAAATGTGGTTAAAAGATTTATTATAACTCTAATAGTCCCTTTTTGGGGCCAAATAATGGAAATCACATGCATCATAGTAGATGTCAGAACACTATTAATCAAGGTGGTCCTACCTCCAAAAGAAAGGAATTGATTTTTAAAGATGAAAATTATCCCTATAATCTAATTGATAATGTCAACAAAAGGAATCTTTTTAACTCTTCCATTAGATATGGGGGCACCATGAAACACTATTTGAAGTTCGCATCAATGTATTCCCAGCTTAGATTAGATTGTAGATATAAGTATTCTAATGCACTTATTCAAGGTGAAAACACAACTCTTTATTGAGTTCATTTATTGACCTCTAACGTTTCCGAAAGATGAAAACACAATGGAGAACCAACATATAGATTTTTTCCTTCCATTAATGAAGAATAATGTATCATTAGAAATCATAAGGTGTTATACCATTCCATTCCTTGAACTGTTATGATATGGAAGGATCCTCCCATCCACAAGTCTTTGATGAATATTCCATGCAAGTTCCTCTTGATATAAGATAAACAAGGTAGGTGACAGAATATCACCTTGGATAATACCACATGATGATTTTAAAAATCCAAAATCATTTCCCATAAGATAAATTGTGATCCATGGGGAGGCATAGCATCTAAAGCACATGTCACACACCCAACCATGAAATGAACTATTCCTTATAACCATAATCATAAATTCTTATTCTAATTTATCATTAGCCTTTTCCTTATCCACCATAATCATAATGTTGGAACCAACTATCTTTTTATTTAATTTTATGACCATTTTATGAGAGATACCGATGACACCCAAAATACGGTTTCCTTTCAAAAACCTTTGTTGCTACTCAAAGTTGATTTGTGGAATAATAGTACAAATATCTTATTGAGAAGAGTAGATAAAATCTAATAAGAAAAGTTACATAGGCATATAGGATGGAACTAATTCAAAGAAAATTGGTCATTCAATTTAGTAATGAGAACCACTTTAAAAGTGCTGGATGCTCAAACTGGTGGGCCACCATTGAAAAAATCCTACACCTCCCCTATCTCATTGCCTTTTAAAAAATCACAAGATTTAATAAAGAAAACACCAATGAAACCATCCATCCTAGGAGTTCTTTATTTATTCATACAGAACACCATGATTTCTAACTCTTTATCCTCAAGTATTTCCATTAGTATATCATTGTCTCTATTATCCACTTACCTTGGAATGCAGTTCAGAAAATCTACCTCTCCCACTTGAATACATTACCTCTCTTTATTAAATTCATTCAGTTCTCCCAAGTGATCTTCAATGTAATTAAAATCATCTTTTCAAGAAACATGAACATCCAAACTAAATGATTTATCTTCAGGCTTGAGGTTATTTCTCATACTAACCCTTTTCCCTAAAAAACACATGGAATTATGCAGGTTTTCTATCCCCCTCTTTGATCCTCGAAGCTCTTAAGCATTTTATACAATTCCATTCAATCATTATTAGTTTCATATTAAGCACATTCTTCTTTTCAATGAACAAATTAAAGTAGTTATCATACAAAGAGTTAATAATATCTTTTCATGTACCTCAATATCTCTATTTAATCCTTCCAGAAAGCTATTCGTATTCCTATTATTGTGAATCAGGTCCTATAAATTCATTCTTAGGCACTAAAAATGAATCATAAGACTACCCCAGGTTGTTCCCTGCTCAGGTCGCTCGCATTAATTCTTAAACGTTTTGCGGAATCCATCAATCTGATGCTAATTAGAATAATAGACAAATAATCTAAATCCCACAACCACTTACTTTAGATTCACCAGTAATGGATCATTGTCAAAAACTTCTCTATAAAGATGTGTGACAGATATCTGAGAAAAGGAGGTCATGCCTTGAATGTTAGTAAGGCAATGACCGAGTCTACTACAAATCCATCTAGTGACATTGCAGTTATTATATGAGGAATAGTTTCTTCCAGTAATTCCCAAATCAAACAGACCCGTTGAAGCTATAAGGATTCTAATATCCCACGACTATGTTGTAGAAGTCTCAGATCCCCCTCATTTTTTAGATCCATCACAAATTGTGTTAAAGTTTGATCCAAAAAACCAAGTGTGACTACTAGGCTAGAACACATGGAGTTTCTTTTATAAAATTATCCACTTAGAATCCATGAATATTTCATAAACAAAGTAGAAAAGACACATATTTCTCCTATCATCAATATTGGATGTAATATAGTAAGAGGAAGAATCCAATATATTCAACACAGTCTATGCTTTTATTAAAATCCATATATGCATGTTGTACATTTCATCTTCCATGTTGTTGAAAAATCCCATATTTATTGCAAGGAAAGACATGTGATCTACACCTTATTTTGGTTCTCGAATAGCTATAACAGATTCATGTTGATGATGATATTATGATTCCATGAAGGCACACATGAAATGAGACCCTAGGTCCCGACAATTCCATATGATAAAATAGATCATTTGAAAAAATACGGGGTTACCTTCTTAATAGTCGAACATGATTCCGATATTGAACCTAGAGACACCAACAACCGAGACAATGATATAGTGGTAGGTGTTTTGATTGGAGCGGTGGAAAATTCCTTTGAAATAGAATTTTTCCTATTAATTTGAGTGGATCTTCTCTTATCAGAAACATATTGTTCCTCCATCACTGAGAATCTATTAGAGGAGTGAACCATCTGTGAATTTTTCCTTAGAATAACCTTCTATGGAAAAAATATAAACTAACATCATCCTATCCTGTAACCGCCTTGACAAATGGATATCTGGCAACATGCCCCTGGGGATAAAGTTTGGTCCCTTGAATTTTGGCTAGCTATTGACGATTTACACTGATAGGTCAGGAAGATCACATAGAAGTTGTAGAGACCCCGATCCCCGGGTGCCTCATGAGACATGATATATTAACATTTCATTACAACCTTTACAAATAATATATCGTGTTCCATTACTACAGAAGATAGCGAGGCTCAGGATTCTAGGAAACCAGTTGCTCTAATAAACTTCATCAGTACATACCATGCCTGAAAAATTTTAAACAAAAACATAGGGTGAGAAAATATGCCCAGTAAGGTGTTTTAAAAAAACATTTTAAGAAAACTCTTTCTCAAAGCAGTCATTTTGAATATATCACTTCACTACAACAAAACAAATCATTATCTTTTCTTAAAACATGTTAATGTTACATTTTTGAAAATTCTTTCACAGAAAAGAAGTACAAACTTGCAATAAACTTTAAAGTAAACATAATCATAGAGCGCAAACACATAAATAATAGAAGATTCATAATTTACAACCAAGATTACTTCAGATCTAAAAATCTGTGAGTAACCAGGGAAAATATTCCTAACATGATTCATGGGCACATAAAGTTATCATAACATCTTACCACATGAATTACTGTTCTTATATCATGATTTCATTGTCAATGTCAAGGGAGTTTTCAACTAGGGGATGTCCTATTAGTTAGACTATCCCATTGGTTGACCATTTATCATTACATGAAGAGGAAATGTATAATTCATAGACTTGTCAAGACCTTGTGTCATGATCTTAAAACATAACTTATTACGGGTCAAGGCACACTACCAATCCCGTTTCCCATAGTAGCACAAGACAAGGCCAACCTCCAAGACCATCGCACATGAAAGCACAAGCCAAGGAAAACTGCCAAGACCATCGCACATGAAATAACAAGCCAAGGATAACCTCCAAGACCATCGCACATGAAAGCACAAGCCAAGGCTAACCACCAAGACCGTCGCACATAACGTCTCATGAGACTCTTACTTTACCCAAATGCATTGGAGCGCTATATAATTCTGGGTGCCCCCGTCCATAAACATTTAAGTTCAAAACATCCCTCACATATCTTGACATGGTTTTTCATTCATAGGGTTTCATTCATAAATTCTTAATCAAAACCCCCTTTTTTCATACATACCCATATCATGAGATGGATCATATCGTAAATGTAAAAAGAACTAGGCTTTTGGATTCGGAATAAGAAGTGATGTAAATAAACTAAATCAACTTACTCTTGTACAAGAAAAAATATATGGAACACTGAACATAATGGATTATCATGTAAAATTTCATCATGTTCATTAAATAAAACTATAAATTCATAGTTTATCTCTTTAAACATGCAGAACTCATTCTTTACAAGTATAAATTTTATCGAGGGTACATATTTTTTCAGGTTAAGCCGGTCCACTGGTGTAGTATACATGTTGGCTTAGAATCCATTAAAATTATTAGAAACATATGTGTCAAAATATATATATATATATATAACAAAGTCCTGATAATAATTAATTGAAAAAGGGTTTTGTGAACTGATCTTATGAAAACACATTCACCTGGACACATATAAATGCTTAAGGGGGTTCACGCCACACAATTTCACAAAAAGTGTAAGAATTGTCAAAACACTGATAAATGAAAATTTTCAATTAGAAAAGTCATTTTGACATTAAACCAATCCTTAAACTTCATCATATATATAACCATGTATATAAATAGTTTTGGTATCGCACTTGAATTAATATTTTTAAAAGGGTATATATAATTTTAGTAACTCATCATGTTATACCAAAATGTACTAAAACAAAACAATAATACCCATTCATCATGTATTCTGAAATTAAAATAGGTTCATGCATTTAAAGCTATTTATATATATTTATGTACACATATACATACCTAAAAATATATATATATATAGTCTACCTGAAACTAAAACAAGTAAAACATTAAAATCGTTTTACTTATATATAGAAAAGAATCGGTTATTAATTTCAGAATATTCCTTAAAAAAAATATGTATTATAGAACGATATGGTTAATGGAATTATACAAATTTATATAAAATGTGTATATACGTACATATAACCATCGAAGTGAAGGGAAACGAAACAAAGGGATTTCCCTTCACTGTACAGACCCCAGTTTTTGGACTCTGAACTAAAGAGGACTATAACATTCCTCAAAATCAAACATATTTGTATAAAAAAGGTGCACATACGTATAAGTATATATATAGAAATCTATATAAATATAAATACCGAAGCTAAAAAAATAAACACAACATGGCTTGTCCCTTACCAGTTCGAAGGGGAGGAGATGGAAGAAGAAGAGTTGGACTGGTGGGGTCGTCGCGACTAGAAACTCTGGGGAGGAAAACACCATGGAGTCGCCGCACTTCTGGTGCAACAAGAGACTTATGAGGAGAGAAAAAAATAGGTGACCTAGAGTTAAGAGGCATCGGGAGGAAGGCTGAGCAATAAATAGGTGGCGCCGACTTTGTGGAATGTGGGAGGTGAGATGTGCGCGCAGCTGGCCTAGGCGGAGAAAACGAGGCGCTATCTACTGGTTCAGTGCGCGCGCGAGGAAGAAGAAGGTGCGGGACGCAGGGAAGAAGAAAAACTGTGGGGAAGAAGAGAAACCAGAAAAATAAGAGGAGCATCCAGGATCACCATAGATTAGATCGGATGGCCCTTAAGTGCTGCGACATTAAAAAAAAGAATGGTTGAGATGAAAGGGTAAGGATCAGACAGTCCTTAGTGTATGCGGTGTTTTAAAAAAAACACATGGCCCTCAATTTTTTTCAACGTTTTTATCTTATAAAATCTGTTATTTTATTGTTTTATTAAACCTATTATAAAATCATTATTATTATTATTATAACATTATTACTAAAATATTATTATCCTAAGTCAAGGCTTATACATACACCAATATACTAAACTATTAACCCCTACCTAAAACATAAATTATATTTTCATTTTTCTATATTTATTTAATTTATAAAAACATATGATTTAATATCACTTATCCTTTATTTATTGTTACTTATCTAAATTTAAATTTACATGTTAATATTTATATGTTATTAAAACAAATTGATTATTTAACCCAAAATTTGAAAATAATAAATTTTTATTTTATGTTGAAGAAAAACATAATTTTATAAAGTATGGTAACATAATATACTTATGATAACATGAATATATATATATAAAGTATATATATATATGTATGATGATTCATTATAACTTAGACCATAAAAAAAGATTCAATAAGAATAATTTAAAAGAAAAGAGTCTTAAGTATTATGACCGTATTTAGTAAGACCTCTAAGGCCTTCAGATTAAAATACAACGGTCAAAATTATTGCCGTTAGGGTTCAACGGTCGAATTAATGTTCTTATAAAGAGTCTAGTCTCGGGGTATCCCTCACTCTTGGTGAGTGAAGGAGAAAGGAAGAGATGGTTCGTGTGATTCCCTTGGTGCTCAGCATGGTTTCAGTGGCTTCGGCCATCCTCATGTCTATTCTGAAGGATGCCAGAAACCCTAACCGCCTTCTTGGGGTCCTGGTGGGATTAAGTTGTCTCCCTATTATTGTAATCGGGTTTTTAATTGGGATTTTTGGTTATCTTATCTTCTTGTTTGATCAGTGTGAGTTGTATCCACCGTGATGTTACTCGTTTGAATAAAAGGAGCTTTCATTCATTTAATGCTTTTTTCTATTTTATTATTATCATTATCTTATAAGATGATCGTTTGTTCACTTAATGGGTGGCATTGTAAAACAAACTTTTCATAACTCAAAACACGGTTTCTCGGGTCGTTACATTATTTCCCCCTTCAAAGAATTGCATCCTCGCAATTCTGTTCATAAAAAGAAAAAAATGGAAACCCCACATGTACAACATTACCGAAACAGTGGATCTGGCTCGATTAATGGAATACCAATGTTGGCACATAGTTCTTCCGTTTCCATAGCCCAGATGCACCTCGAACAGTACGTCTTGAACTCCAACTCGTGCGTACTGCACACAAGCTTCCAAAGGGAGGCTCGTGCGGTGAAAATCACGGAACCATCTGAGTAGATAAACTCCCTGATAACTCTCAGGGCCACATCATGCTCGAGGTAGTCGAGGGGAATGATGAGATTGAGGAGACTGAAATTCAATACCTAGAACATATAGGCTGCACTAAGCTGGCCATCCTGGGCAGCTACGAGGAAGCACGCTCTGGCAGAGAAGTTTTGCACTAGAGTAAAACAATGAAAGAGACCCTCAAAGTATCTTCCCCTTCACCTATAGCAGGGAAGTTGATCAGTGGAGATGAGGTAAGAAACACGAGCATCCTCTTGACACAACCGAAGAATCTCAGGACCGTTTGCTAGATCGAGTAAACGCTGGCAGGACCCTCGTAGGTGGAGAAAGGATGGATAATCCACCGTGCATGCCCTGATCATGATAACCTCCACTAAATCATTGGGTAGTGATGAGAAGTTCGTTTGACCAGCCATCTGAAAAAAAAAATTCGAGAGGAAATTCTTAACAACATTGATAAGGTAGAGACATGAAAGGAAACATGAAACTTCCATTTATGCAAAATTTTACATGACAAAGCCTGAGTTTACTAGACGTACACAACAAAGAGTGGCAAAACTTCCTAACTCTTGAAACCACACGCTATCTGAAAAAGCAGGACTAAACTCATGGGAACAACTATGACGCCTCCTGAGTTTAGCGTGAGGGGAATAGAGTTAGGAAACATCAGTATACACCTCTTGCCTAAGAGATAATCGGGTGGACTCATCTTCCAATACCCCAAAGTCCATTAACTGGCCCTAGAAGCCGTAGTGAAAAATTTGGCACAGGTAAGCCACTTGGAGTTCTCCGGAAGCAATAGCTTCTTGAAAGGGGTTATCAAGCATCATTCCAAATTCCTCACCAGTCGTGAACACTCGAAAGAGTCCCTCGTGATACTTTCCCTGACATGCATAAGAGGGAAATTGGGTCATCATCATTATGAGATAATCCATCCCCAATCCCTGGTGAAGACTAAGCACCCTAAGTGAGTTTGACATGTCATACAGGTGCTTACACGTCATGTGAATTCGAGCATAATTTAGAAAGTTCTCACGGCTATCTAGAGACACAATGTTCTCTAGAGCCTCAGTGGTAAGTGACAGTAGGTCGGTAGGTACATCAACCATATGAAAGTTATAACATTTTTACTTAGTCAATCATAGTAATGCATTCATACCACCTGGTTTTCCAGAGTTTCCAGAACCTATCCTCTGATACCAACTGTAGAGACCCCGATCCCCGGGTGCCTCATGAGACATGATGTATTATAATTTCATTACAACATTTATAAATAATATATCATGTCCCATTACTACAGAAGATCGCGAGGCTCAGGATTCTGGGAAACCAGCTACTCTGATAAACTTCATCAGTACATACCATGCCTTAAAATTTTTAAACAAAAACGTAGGGTGAGCCAATATGCCCAGTAAGGGGTTTAAAAAACATTTTAAGAAAACTCTTTCTCAAAGAAGTCATTTTGAATATAGCACTTCACTAAAACAAAACAAAGCATTATATTTTCTTTAAACATGTAAATCTTATATTTTTGAAACCGCTTGCACAGAAAAGAAGTACAAACGTGCAACAAACTTTAAAGTAAACATAATCAGAGAGCAAAAACACATAAAGAATAGAAGATGCATAATTTACAACCAAGATTACTTTTGTTCTAAAAATCTATGAGTAAGCAGGAAAAATAATCCTAACATGATTCATGGTCACATAAAGTACTTATAACATCTTACCACATGAATTACTATTCTTATCTCATTATTTCATTCTCAATGTCAAGGGAGTTTTCAACTAGGTGATGTCCTATTAGTTGGACTATCCCATTGGTTGACCATTTATCATTACATGAAGAGGAAAAGTATAATTCCTATACTTGTCATGACCTTGTGTCATGATCTTAAAACATAAATTAGTATGGGTCAAGTCACATCGCCAATCCCTTTTCCCATAGTAGCACAAGCCAAGGCCAACCGCCAAGACCGTCGCACATGAAAGCACAATCCAAGGCTAACCGCCAAGATCGTCGCACATGAAAGCACAAGCCAAGGCTAACCGCCAAGACCGTCGCACATGAAAGAACATGCCAAGGCTAACCGCCAAGACTGTCGCACATAACGTCTCATGAGACTCTTACTTTACCCAATGCATTGGAGCACTATATAATTTCGGGTGCAACCATCCATAAACATTTAAGTTCAAAACATCCCTCAAAGATCTTGAATTGGTCTTTCTTTCATAGGGTTTCATTCATACATTCTTAATCAAAACCCCCTTTTTGCATACATACCCATATCTTGAGATGGATCATATCGTAAATGTAAAAAGAACTAGGATTTTGGCTTCGGAATAAGCATTGATGTAAATAAACTAAATCAACTTACTCTTGTACATGCAAAAATAACTAGAACACTGAACATAATGGATTTTCATGTAAAATTTATTCATGTTCATTAAATAAAACCATAAATTCATAGTTCATCTCTTTAAACATGCAAAACTCATTCTTTACAAGTATAAATTTCATCGAGGGTACATAAATTTTTAGGTTAAGCTGGTCCACCGGTGCAACATACATGTTGGCTTAGCATGCATTAAAATTATTAGAAACTTATGTGTCAAAAAAATATATATATATATAACCAAGTCCTGATAATAATTAATTGAAAAAGGGTTTTTGAAACTGATCTTATGAAAACACATTCACCTAGACACATATAAATGCTTAAGGGGGTTCACGCCACTCATTTTTACAAAAAGTAAAAGAATTGTCAAAATGCTGATAAATGAAAAATTTCAATTAGAAAAGTAATTTTTACATTAAACCAATCCTTAAACATCATCATATATATAACCATGTATATAAATAGTTTTGGTATCGCTCTTGAAGTAATAGTTTTAAAAGGGTATATATAATTTTAGTAACTCATCATGTTATACCAAAATGTACTAAAACATAATAATCATACCCATTCATCATATATTCTGAAATTAAAATAGGTGTATGCATTTAAAGGTATTTATATATATTTATGTACACATATACATACCTAAATATATATATATATATATAGTCTACCTAAAACTAAAACAAGTAAAACGTTAAAATCCATTTACTTATATAAACAAAAGAACCGGTTATTAATTTCAGAATATTCTTTAAAAAAAATGGATTATAGAAAGATATGGTTTATGGAATTATACATATTTATATAAAAAGTGTATATACGTACATATAACCATCGAAGTGAAGGGAAACGAAACAAAGGGATTTCCCTTCACTATAAAGTCCTCCGTTTTGGGACTCCGAACTGAAGCGGACTAGAACATTCCTCAAAATCAAGCATATGTGTATGAAAAAGGAGCACATACGTATAAGTATATATATAAACATCTATATAAATATAAATTCCAAAGCTAAAAAAAATAAACACAACATGGCTTGTCCCTTACCAGTTCGAAGAGGAGGAGATAGAAGTAGAAGAGTCGGACTAGTGGGGTTGTCGCGACTAGAAACATTGGGGAGGAAAACACCACGGAGCCGCCGCACTTCCGGTACAACACGAGACTTATGAGGAGAGAAAAAAACAGCTGACCTAGAGTTAAGAGGTGTCGAGAGGAAGGCCGAGAAATAAATAGGCGGTGCCGACTTTGTGGAATGAGGGAGGCGAGATGTGCGCGCAGCTGGCCTAGGCGGAGAAAACAAGGCCCTATCTACTGGTTCAACGTCCTCACGAGGAAGAAGAAGGTGCAGGATGCAGGGAAGAAGAAAAACTGCGGGGAAGAAGAGAAACCAGAAAAAAAGAGGAGCGACCAGGATCACCCGAGATCTGATCAGATGTCCCTTAAGTGCTATAGCATTAAAAAAAGAACGGTTGAGATGGAAGGGTAAGGATCGGACGGTCCGCAGTGTATGCGGTGTTTTAAAAAAACACACGGCCCTCAATTTTTTTCAACGTTTTTATCTTATAAAATCTATTATTTTATTGTTTTATTAAACCTATTATAAAATCATTATTATTATTAATATAAATTTATTACTAAACTATTATTATCCTAAGTCGAGGGTTATAAATACACAAATATACTAAACTATTAACACCTACCTAAAACATAAATTATATTTTCATTTTCCTCTATTTATTAAATTTATCAAAACATATAATTTAATATCACTTATACTTTATTTATTGTTACTTATATAAATTTAAATTTACATGTTAATATCTATATGTTATTAAAACAAATTGTTTATTTAACCCAAAATTTGAAAATAATAAATTTTTATTTTACGTTGAAGAAAAACATAATTTTATAAGGTATGGTAACTTAATATACTTATGCTAACATGAATATATATATATATATGTATAAATTATATATATATATATATGTATGTTGTTTCATTATATCATAGACCATAAAAAAGATTCATTAAGAATTATTTAAAAGAAAAGAGTCTTAAGTATTATGACTGTATTTAGAACGACCTCTAAGGCCTTCGGATTAAAATACAACGGTCAAAATTATAGCCGTTAGGGTTCAATGGTCGAATTAATGTTCTTATAAAGAGTCTAGTCTCAGGTTATTCCTCACTCAAGGTGATTGAAGGAGAACGGAAGAGATGGTTCATGTGATTCCCTTGGTGCTCACCATAATTGCAGTGGAATCGGCCATCCTCATGTTTATTCTGATGGATGCCAGAAACCCATACCCCCTTCTTGGTGTCCTGGTGGTTTTAAGAGGTCTCCCTATTATTGTAATCGGGGTATTTAGTTGGGATTTTTTGTTATCTTATCTTTTTGTTTGATCAGTGTGAGTTGTAGCCACCATGATGTTACTCGTTTGACTAAAAGGAGCATTCATTCATTTGATGCATTTTTCTATTTTATTATTATCGTTATCTTATATGATGATTGTTTGTTCACTTAACGGGTGGCATTGTAAAAAAACTTGTCATAACTCAAAACACGGTTTCTCGTGTCGTTACAGAAGTGGTGGTGCTGGAGATAAAAAATGGGCCTAAACAAGGTCACGATGATCATGTTCTTTAGCATTGGGAACCAAGGAACTCGAGCCAAGAGCCACCAAAGGAGAAAACAGAACCATAGAATTTGATATAATCCTAGGGGCAGAAAGAGAAGGAACCAAGGTCATCAAGGATGTCTCTAAAGATGAAATCATTCTTGGGGCATGAGACACTGATTCCAAATTTCAAAAACCACACAAGGGAGAGGACACATCACCACCCACCATCCCAGAAGTAGGGGATAGAATCACTGAGTCTAGAAAAACAAAATCATCCACCATTGCTGGTATCACCGAAATGTTATCACGAGAACACGATGAAGATATAGAAGAGATGGAGGTATCAATCGAATTATCCTCCTTGAAGCGAGAACAACGTTTCCTGCAAACATCTTATTATTTATCCTAAATGCCACATTCTATGCAAAAATGGGGATGAGCCTGAAACCATAACTGTTCCCAACACGAGTACCCATCAACCTTTCTTATTAGAACCTTGGAAGGGTGGGAATCCATAGGATCCCATTCCCCAAAAATACAAGGTAAAAATGAGACATAAAGACACCAAGTATTGTCATCTAAGCATAAAAAACTCCCCAGGCCATTACTAAGAGATTCCAGAATCGAAGGATTATGAAGAGGCAATAAGATCCCAGGGATCTAAACCCACACCACCACCTTTCTCAACTCCATACCAAAATTTGAATCCGATGACCAACGAATAAAAAAAGCACCAAGATCCATAGTGAATCTCTTTCCTGGAAAATGCCTACACAAAATCCTATTTATTATATAGATGAATAAAGAAGAAAACATTGGTACTACCGAAATATTTAGAGGATGTGAGAGCCCCCCTCCCCCGAATCCACATAGTTCCGATAGAAGGAAATAGAAGGCTTATCATGCCTAAATCACACTACTAAGGAAATATTTTAAAAATCCAATGCCTCGGAGAGTTCCTCCTCTAACAGGTCAACCATTGATCATCCAATAACCCTAACTGAGCTGTGGGGTGTAAGCTAAACATGAATAATTCTAGAAATATGGGGATGGAAAAGTGTAGCCATCAGTCCTGACAAAGATTTTTTAATGATTTGTTACTCATATCATCCTGATGAAGATGATCACCAACATCAAACATCATGTATCCATTCACCCTATCCAATATTCATAAATTCTCATATGGTGAGATAATATATTAATAAGAAAAAAATTAACATCAAAATTCCATAAATGGTTATCCTTATAAACCGTCAAAAATATGAAAATCAAAAACATTAGAAATAAGTATAGTAAATGAACTTAACATTTATCTCTTATAAATCATAATTAATGTCTTGGTTTTCATATTCCTAAAATGTGAATACCGTCAACATATATTCTATTGAAACATTAAATGAACCCGAATTACCATGCATACTTATTGAGAACATGAATTTTCCCTTATTCCATTATTTATTGGATATATTCCATAAGTCTAAAAGGTTGTAAACTTTATTATTTATAGTATAAACCAAACTGTTAACAAATACACAATAAATCCCCCAATAATCAGTACCTTCCAAAATATATTTATCCAAATATCATTATCTTAACATCAAGAACACATTAGTGGATATATATCCGTATGAACATCATCATTCCATTAAATCACTTTTCTAGTCCATTAGAATCATTCGACATATTCTTGTAAATAATTGGTAAAAAATTAAATGAACAATCCTTAAATAATTCACCATTCATAATTATTGAATCCAAATACATAAACGCTTTTATTATTCTACATCATCCATCATCCATTAACAAGACTACCTCTTCCTATTACTTAATACCTCTTTCCATTCACATTTCATCTATATACTCATAATCATCAAAAATATAACCATTAATTGCACCACTGTGATGATTACTTTTGGGATATTTCCTACCCGGACAATAGTTTTCATGATTCCCATTCATTCCACACCTAAAACATTCATCTATGGGCAATACCTTAGGGTGCCCAAAATTTCCATCCATTGCATCATCCAAAATTTAAATTTTCCCTTTGTAATAACTTTATTTGTGTCATTATTTTCCACAGTAAAAAACCTTATTTTTCATATAAGACATTTACATAGGTTATTATTTACAAATTATTAAGACAAAAGAAACCAAATCTTTTATCCTCCAAGGTCTCCACTACCCAAAATCTCAGAAAGCTCCTTTCTTATCAGCTTTGGTGAATCTAAGAGTTTCTTATGGTACATTTTGTTGATCATATTTCCAGAAAATTGATTATGCATGATCACAACATTCATTAATCCCATGGTCATCCAATTTGACTTCTCATCAGCACATTATCCATCACAATCAACATTAACCTATTTACTTCTAGTTTTCTCAATCGACTACAACTAGAAAGCACTGAGTAAGAAATGATTATCCGTGCGAGGAATCACATAATCATGGAAACCACTTATATGTTGTCTAAATTATGAAACCATTAATATTCTATGATACATCACGTTCATCCTTGGTTATTTATAGCCTATAAATATTTAAATACTTCTTAAGGGATCATGAAGTGTTTGTGAATTCCCAAGGAATATCCTCTATGAGTGTCAAACAAAATTTGTTGCAATGCCCATTTTCATATTCTGTGTTATGCTCGAGTCACGATTCACACAACTTAATGTAGTTGTTTCCCCAAGGTACATCTATTCTAGATCCACATCCAATTGTAGTATCCCAATAGGTATGTAATGGTAGTAAAACCCAAACTCTTTCCCTTACAAAAATTCCTAGCCAATTTCCTAAACATTAAGTCATCCTTATACATATCTGTAGATTCAACACTAAACATATCTTATAAATACATATAGAGAACTCAAAAAATATTTCTCCTCCAATTTTCCAAAGGTTAAATAAACCTTCACAATTGTACTAACTATAGTGACCCAAACATGACATATATTAACATTACATACCATTTGTGGAAATTTTCAAACATTGCATAGAAACACGGCAAAATATAGGAATAGTTTTGTGCATTTAGAAACATGGAACATAATCTTCTAATGTAGTAAAATATATTCATTATATCCAATAAATATATTAATTGTTTGTAACCCTAACTAAAACCATTCTTATATCCTGGGAAAAATAAAACATAAGGAAATGGGTGATATCATATGCTTAGTAAGGGTAATTAAGGGAGACATGTATACATAATTGTAAAATCCTAATTTTTCAAATGAAAATGAAAACCCTATTATGATAAATCATGTATATATTATGTGTAAAAAATTACTTATCAGTGAAATAACATAATAATGTGTTAAAGGATGTTCAGGAGAGAAACATCCCAGCCAAGACTTTGGAATATTCAATAAAATATTTTTGGAGTCATACAATGAGTTAGTGTGAGATTATGAGGCCTGTAAGACCTTGGTGAAGGATGAGAAAACATATTAAAATTATTATATTATGTCTAGGTAATTTATTCAAATTAATTGAAAAACATTGAAATAGTATATCATGTGAGAAATCTAATACCACCATATAGTCTATAATGTGTTGTCTACCCTAGACGAGGTATAAATTTTTAAGCATCAAATGTTTGGATAAATCTCTCACAATAAAAACATTTTTATATTTAATTAATTATTTAATATGTTTGTTTCCTAAAAAATAACTATTATCAATATCTCCCAAATTGTGCATTGTATAAGAACCATGTGACCACCATTGAGTCCAGAATGGGGGGGGGGGGGGGGTTCTAGATAAGGTATAAAATTTATTCTAAGAGTGGGTTTGGTTATGTCACTATTATTATTAAGTAATTTAATTTTCATATTTAATTATAATATTTTTTATTGTTTTAATTAACTGATAAGGGTACTATACTTATTCCCCATAAAAAAATTGGAAAAAAATATTTCTAACACTCGTTGAAAACAATATCATGGAAGTCATCCGTTTTCATGATATAAAATATGAAACACCATAATAAAATGAATTAAAACCATCCTTAATAAATATAAATGTTTAAAATAATCATTAAATAGGATATTGATGTTTCCCTTATTGAAATGAAACAACAATTTCATATGAAACAATTCATTTCTTTATGGTTCTTTCAAGATCAGACTATCCCAAAACTACATTTCCAAATGAGACTGTCTACAAATAAAATGCCGCAAGGGTTTCATGACATTAACCCCATTCCATTTTATACCACTCTATGAATAATTCCCAATACCAGGATGGTTCATTTTTTTAATTTTTCAACTTTTTTATACATTATTAATTCCATTCAAATGACTCAACTCATGAAAAGTGTGTAAAGTTAAATTTAAATGATAATCATTTATTTATCAAAGGTAATCATGAAAAAAATTATCATGGTTTAAATATGAAAAATAATTTATGATAATTATACTAGAAAATAGATTTTTTAAATTATCATACTATAATTGCATGGATTATCAAATGATATTTATTAATTTTATCAAATCATAATTTCATTAAATTATAAAAATATAGTTATTGAAGAATTTATCAATAGAAAATTGATTTTTTTTTATTAAATGATAATTTCATTATGAAATTATATTTTGATACCTGTATAGAAATACACATTTTATTAATAAAAAAGAGTAATTATGAGGAATACCACTTCTATTATCAAATTAACTTGGGATATAAATTATCAAATGGGATTTATAATTATTCGTGAAGATAATTATTGAGATTGAATGCAATGACATTAAACAATAATACATGGATTATCTGGGAGAGGGAAGATGTCATCGCAACTAATATTTTATTTCCTTGTGAAATAAAATAGTAATTTTGATTCTAGTAAACTCTTGTTATATCTTAATCATTGATGTGAAACATTTGAAAATAATAAAACCATGAAGAGGTCATCTCAAGTTTTGAGGTAAGAAGTTATTTCCCTTCTTGGGATCGTGTTTATACTTATTGCATTAATAATTATATTCGTTGGAATCTGAGTGATCGTGCTTGATTGTTATCACATGTGTTTGTGTCTATGTAGGTGATAAAAACCATTGTGATTTCATGAGTGATATTAGTCTATCTTTTCTCCATGTTTGATTATGATGGAATTCTATTGTGTGTAGTTCTATATACTAATGTTGATATACTATGCCTACTTATGTTCTCACCTTGTATATGTATTGCCATTCCTGGTTTTTTTATTGGTATTTGAGAAATTTGGACCATCATAACATATTTATTCTCTATTCAAGGATGTTTGATTACAACTATAGAGACGAGGGACCTGAGCATAATGTGGAGGTAAAAGGACACCATGACATCATGTCATGGGTGTGCTCAAGGAGGACTTGGTACAAAGTTCCATTCACTATGATATATCCTAGTCGATGTGAGTACTAGATATTCTCATCTAGAGGATCCAGGTAACATGGTCCACTTGAGGGATAGATGATGTTGGTCATCACTTCCACAACACCGTGAGGACACCATACATGGGCTATTTGGTTTATTTTGAATCATTATGATATATTCTAGCATGGAGCTAAAGTAAGTAGAGTCGTATGTTGTGGCTGGTTGATTATCACAATACAACTCAGTTTTTTATTTTATATTTATGAGCTTCTTTAACTTATTGTTATTATTTAATACACTTGTATACTTGGGAACATCAGGGAAAGGATGAATTAGTGGTTTTATATTGAGTGTTTTACTCACACCCTACTTGGACATTTCGACGTGATTATACATTTCATTAGGGAACTAGTGAAGGGGAAGGGCCCAATGGTGGATGGATAGGAAAGTGTTGCATGCAGCTAGGGTGGACCAAGTCAGACCTTGGAGAACCCTAAAATTATTTTATTTGTCTTCTTATTTTTATTACTCTATGAAAATTTCCACTTCGCGAGCTCTTATTTATATACCTTGTATTTCATCTTTAGTTTCTGCATTTACTATGATTATTTAATTCTTCATATAGTTATTATTATTTATAATCCTACTCAATGACATGATACAGAGGGTATAATATCTCCATTATTGGATGTTTACCCTTTCTACTAGTCAATAGACTCTTGTGTATGGGGAGGAACACATGAGGTTTTGTGGAACTCCAGCGCTAACTTGGTGGTTTTGGATTGAATGTAATAAAATGGTATCTAAGGATCAAAATATACTAACTTCTTTTTCTCTTGTCATTATTTGGGATAGGGAATATCATAGTTAGGATTGTTATAACTAGGGTAGGGGAACTATGTTATTTCCTGGACATAACACTATAGTGGACCTCTATGTTTCTATAAAATCAGAACTTATGTTTTTTGTTACTACTGATTCACCTTAGATGAAAAACATGATGTTATATGTGATTTATGAGACTTCACGTATGTTCATGCATCATGAATAGAAACATAGGTTCACACAACATATATATATATTTATATATATATCTCTCTTGTAGTGTTGCATATTGTTTTATTAATTAAATTCCTTGATTTATCCTATCTATTCGGGATAGTTGGTAATATGTTATATATCTATGTTTCCACATTATGTGCTATATATTTTTTTTGGAATTTATTAGCGGAATTTAGAATGGTGTTGGGTTATTATATATATTATGACCATTGCTAAGATGAAAGTACAGAAACAATGGTTAATGCCAGGATGGGTATACCATGGGTTAAGAGTATACTCCTCAAGAAATGCTTATTTGAATCCATTGACTTTTTTGGATCTTTTGTGTTCCTAATACTCATTCAATTGGACAAGATACTTACACACAGATATTTTGTGGGACATCCATCTAAGTAGGCTGCTTCCTATAATGTCCATACACCATCTACAATGGTGCAAGAAACAATTTCTTATCAGTAGCCGCTGAGATCCATGGTTGAATTAAAAGGGGATTTACACCTCCATCATCCTAAATATTTCTAGGAAATCGGTAAAACAGAGGATATTGAGTATTGGGTGGATATCATAGAGTTTATCATTCACCTCATGGAGACACCATCATGTAGTATGGTGAAGCTGGCGGCCTTCCTGCTACAGGGACCCACTAGGAGTTGGTGGGGAGTTATGGGGCATGACGGGTGATGTGAGGGTCTCTCAAGGGAAGCCTTCAAGGACATATTTTGTAGAAATTTCTTCTCCAACGTGATGAATATTGATCAATTATAGAATTTCATGGATCTATATCATGGATTCGTGAATGTTTTAGTATACTCATCATGATTTACAGACCTCCTCCATTTTGTACCACTTTTGGCTGGTAATGAGGCTTAGAAGGCGAGGATGTTTCAAATTGGACATCAAAACTAACTTAGATTGTAGGTTTGGACCATGAATCATGATTCATACCCAAATGTTCTAAGTATTTTCCTCACCATTTAGAGGATTCTTGAGGATGGAAGAATAGTTGGCATTTCCCCACCTTTCACTACTCATTTTTGTGGATCTTAACCAACTTGTTTTAACACCAATTATAATGGTAGGAAGAAGAAATATAGGAAGATGAATCATAGAAGTTGAAAAAAGTTTAGTATAGCTCAGAATCTATAGTACATTTTGGAGGTGACATGTAGTTGTTTAACTATGGGACGTTTGGGCACTACTGTTGGGCATTCCTAGTACCCCAATCAAGTGATGAAAATGTGCAAGGACATGATACCTATAGCAATTTTGTTCTAGAATATCAACTTGTATAGGGACAAAAAATGGTAAGGGGGAGGAGGTCCGAAAAGGGACCTCATCAGAAGATGTTGAACTTTGAAACATCATCATTTTAGGGTATGCTTTGCAGAGCTGACACATGATGGATTTATACAGTTGATATTATTTCAACAGATGGTGAGGATGTACAGTCAACTGTTTGAGGTATGGTATTGATCACTTCTAACCTATCTACTTCATTTTTGATAGTGATGAATCCCATTATTATATATCTACACAATTGTTTCTCAGAATTGACTTACCAAATAAGTTTTCATATGAGGAAATCTCATTTGATACACTATTGTGCATTAAAGTACATATCTTTCACTAATTCCCAGAGTGTCCACTTATTGTTTCTGAGAATGGAAAATATGTGGGAAATCATTATTCAAGAGATGGAAACATTCGATGTCATTTTCGACATGGACTGGCTAACTAGTTTCTGAGATCACATTGATTGATATCATAGTCATGTATCTTGTACTTTTCCTAAGGGAGTGAATTTCTTGATGACGAGAGAGTAGAAACTATGAGCAGGTAGAGTTGTACCAGACGTGAGTCAGCTTGGGAAAATTATAGAACAAATGGTGGGATTATCTATATTATAAGGATTAGTTATAGCACACTCATCATTTCCACCAGTCATCGATCTCTATCCAATTTTTTTTCAATATGACTTTGTAGGACTCCCTCTTGGAAAATTAGTTCACTATGAGTTAGATCTCATACTAGGTGTTCAAACCATTTAAATACCTCAATATCATATGGCACAAAATTAGCTAAAAGAGATCATGTTAGAGATAGAAGACTCATATGGAATGTGTTTTATCAGACCTAGTACTTCACCATGGGGTGAACCTATTTGATTCACCAAGAAAGGTGATGACAGTCTTCAGTTATGTGTTTCTTACTGGAATCTGAACTCGGTGAAAGTGAAGTAGTGATATCTATTTCCTAGGATCATTGATATTTTTTATCATCTATAGGGATCCTGGTGGTTCTCCAAGATTTACCTTCAATCAAGATATCACTAGTTATATGTTAGAGAAGAGGAAATTTTAATGATGGAATTTCAGAGTAGATAATGACTATATGAGTACTTGGTAATGTCATTCATTTTGAAAAAGGCACTGAAATTGTTCATAGACCTCATGAAAAATATCATCCATAGATACATGGGTTGATTCATTATAGTATTATTCAATGATATCCTAATCTACTCATCAACACCAGAAAAACATGCAAGGCACTTGGAGATAGTCTAGAATATGCTTCGATCACAAAATCATAATGCCAATCTATCAAAGTGTGACTTCTAGATTCAAGAGGTGAAATTTTTTGACATGTGGTGTCTGAGACAAGTATATCTATAGGCCCCCTATAAATTTGATATAGTCATGTCCTGGGAACATCCCTAAAATGTGTTGCATATTAGTAGCTTTCTGGGATTAGTACGATATTTCCAATACTTTATATAGTAATTTTCTTGAATTTTTGTAATTAAGACAGAACTACCCATGGGAGTAATGTTTCATTATACATTAAAATGTGAAGAGGTTTTCCTTGAGCTAAAGATATGGTTGATTCCATCTCCAATACTGATACTCTCTAATCCTGGGTTCAGTTATGCATTACATTGTGATGCACGAGGAATTTATATGGGGGATGTGATAATGAAAAGAGTGAAGGTTGTAACCTATGGGTCACATCATCTATGACTCCTTGAGAATAAATAACCTGCACATGGCTTGGAGGTGGTTGTAGTGGTTCATGATCCGACATGTGAGAGACAATATCTCTTCGGTGAGATATTTATTGTTTACATGGACCACAAGAGCCTTCACTATCTCTTTACATAGAGGGCCCTGAACAAAAGATATAGTTGTTGGGATCAGTATCTGACAATGTTCAGCATTGAGATGGTGTATTCACATAGTAAGGGTAATGTCTTTGATGATGAAATTATTTGTAAGACCCAGGCTTATGAGGATATTGGTGAGATGCCTTTAGAGGATAAGTGGTGATAGATGTGCTTATTGGCTGACTAGAGGTTCAATGCCTTCGAGGATAGAGGTTCTTTGAGTTCTTTTTCCTTTTCTGAATATGTCTTCTCTTGTGGATTTAGTGAAGACTTATCAAGAGGTTGAACCATATTGTATTATCATGAGGTAACAATGAGATAGGTGAAATCCAAAATATTGATAGACTTTGGGTAAAAACGGGCTGATATTTTTTACTGAGAGAGTGGTAGTCTGAGATTCTATCAATGATGAGATGATGGGTTATTAGTATAATTCTAGATGGGAAATATATCTTGCTTTGTGAAATATGTTCCATGACTTCAAGATGTAGTTTTGGTGGCTAAGGATGAAGAGAGGCATTGATATTTTCATCTCTCCATTCCTTAATTGTTCGAGGGTAAAACATGAGCACTAATGTCCTATTGGTTTATTTGAATCACTTATGATACTGATTTGGAAGTGGGATTCCATCACGATGGAATTTTTGATGGGGTTTCCTATGGCCCTAAGGAGTCGTGACATAATCTGGGTGGTATTTCATCAGTTAAAAAAGTCTTCTTACTGTTTACTGATTAGAGATACACAATTAGTGGAGTGCCTAGGAAAGATATATTTCCGAGAGATCGTATCCCTTCATCTATTCCAATTGATAATTGCCTCGGATAAAGATTCAACTTTTACATCCAACTTTAGGTAGGGCTAGAATAAAGACCTATATACATAGTTGATATTTATTTGGACATACCATCCATATACCGACAAACAGTTTCAGAAGACTATTTGAATATTACAGGATATTCATACATCTTGTGATCTTGGTTTTGGTGGAGCATTGTATGCACAAATAACCTTGGTTGAGTTTTCATATCATAATAGTTATCAGGATTCAATTTAGATGGAACCATAGGAGGCTCATTATGGAAGGTTTGTTTGTTCACTACTCTATTGGCATGAGGTGGGTGAGGTAGCAGTTGTCGGCCCCAATATAATTCAGGAGACCTCCGAGTGAGTTCAGATGATATATAAGAGATTGATCACTATTTAGAGTAGAGAGAGATGATATGCCAACATTAGGAGGAGAATCTTGGTGTTTGATGAGGGCGATCATGTTTTCATGAGAGTGAATCCATGTTTGGGGCACAGACATTTGGGAAAAAAGGGAATTTTAGCACCATGTTTTGTTAGACCCTTCATGATCACAAATATGATAGGGGATGTGGTTTATCATTTGGACCTCCCTTCTCTCTATCGAGTAATACATGATGTGTTCCATGTGTCATAGCTTTGGTGGCACATACCCGACCATATAAATATTATTGATTGCAAGGATGTTGAACTGGACATAGAATCATATTACGAGGAGCATCCACTACTGATCATAGATCGTAGAAATAAGTTGTTGTGAGTAATGATGATAGAACTAGTCTATATTAAGTGGTAGTATGGACAGATCCAGGAAGAGGCATGGGTCCAGGAGTATGATGTTCGAGCTCAATGGCCATAGCTATTTGAGAAAGACCACTAGAGTTACTTCTAAATGACGAGAAGTCTATAGAGTGGGATAATTGTAATGTGTTTATTTTTTCAATGAAAATAATAACTCTATAATGATAGATTATTAATATATTAAATGGAATAAAATGATTTGTTAGTGATATAAATTAATAATGTGTTAAAGGCTATGCATTAGTGAAAAATCCCAATCAATATATTCGAATATTCAATGAAATATTTTCAGAGTTAGACACTGAGTTTGTGCAAGATTAGGAGGCCCAGGAATCCTCTAATATGGATAAGTAAAAATATTAAATATATTATATTATGTGATGGAAATTTATTAAAAATAATTGAATAACAAAAAAAATGGTATATTGTATGAGAAATATGAGACCACCGTTAGGTTTGGAATGTGTTTTATACCCTAGATGGGGTATAACATTTTCATGCGTCGGGCAATTGGATGGATCAAGCGTGATAAAAACATGTTTTATATTTAATTGATTATATAGTCCTTCTTTGATAGTACATACATAATATCATTGAAACGATTCATTTTTTGAGAAATCTGAGATTGTCATCAGGTCTGGAATGAGGGGTTTACCCTAGATAGTGTATAAATTTTATTTGCAATGACTTTTTGGTCATGTTGCTGTTATTATTATGTTATTTAATTTTTTATTGTTTTAAATAATTTATAAGGATATTGCACATCCTCCCTACCCAAACAAATATGGAATCCACTATTTTTAGCTTCAATTGAAGAAAATCATGGAAATCATCCATTTTTAACATTTAAAATCTGAAACACATTAATCAGATGAATTAAAATCTTTTGTATTCAATATTCAATTCTAAAAAGTATCATTAAATGTGGTTTTAAAGTTTCCCTTACTGATATGTGGAAAGGGTTTCATATGTGGTAATTGGAATTTTTTTAGGGGATTCTATCGTGATCAGACTATCCTAACACACCATTGTTGATATAGGACTATCTATGACTGAATCATGGAAAGGGTTTCATCACATTGACAGTATTCCATCATGGCTCCCCCTATCCAAATTATCCAACACCTTGTTGGTTCCTATTTTATTTTTTATTCATTATTAATTATTTTCCTATCATTTCAAATTTTGATAATTGTTTAAATTTAAATTAAAATGGTAAACATAGATTTATCAAATATAATATTTAAGTAAATTATCATGGGATAAATAAAAAATTATTTATGATAATTAGAAATGAAAATAGTTTATCAAAATTATCATTCTGTAATTATGTAAATTATCACAGGATAATTACTAACATTATCCACTGATAATTTCTTGTAATTATCAAAGTATTGTTATTGAAGAACATGTTACTAGATAAATTCATAGTTTTATTAAATGATAATTGCATTATCAAATAGTACTTTGAAATATATATATACATATATATATTTTAAAAATAATAATAATTTTAAATACTACCATCATTATCAGATTAATTTAGGGATATAAATACTAGCACATGGCTTATAATTATTAATGGGGATAATTTTTTTAATTTCACGCGTTAACACAAAATGATAATCTAGAGATTAACCATGAGAGGGAAAATGTCATCACATGTGATATTTTATTTCCTTGTGAAATAAAATAGTTTTTTGTTAAGGAAACCCTTGATATATCTCGATAATTGATGTGTTGATGACTAGAGACATGGATGTGTCACCTTTGAAAATAATAAAACTGCAGAGAGGTCTTATAGACTTTTGATGTAAGAAGTTCCTTCCCTTCATGGGATCACATTTAAACTTGTTGTTTTTCTGATTATATTTGTTGTCATCTGATTAACCATTATTAATGTAAACTACATTTTTGTATATCTATGACGCCAATAAAATTTGTTCTGATTCCATGAGTGATATTAGTGTATCTTTTGTCCATTTCTTACTAGGATCACATGTAGTTGTGTATACTATTTTATACTCATTTTTATATACTATGATTAATTTTGTGGACACCCTATATATGTATTACCAGGTATTGTTGGTTGTTAGTGGTATCATAAATTAGTCTGTCATCAGGAAATATTTACTCCCTAGTAGTGGAGAACACTTTATTGCAACCATAGTGATGAGGGACCTGAGCACAGGGTGGAGGTACAAGGACGCCATGACATTCTTTCGAGGGTTTGATTGAGGAAACCTTAATGCTGAGTGACATTCACTATGATATTGGCTATTCAATATGAGTAATTTTTATTCTTGCCTATATGATCTAGGTGACATTGTACACTTGAGGGATAGATAACGCAGGGTATCATCTCCAGGACACCATGACGATGTCGTACAAGGCATGTTTAGTTTATTCTGACTCATACTAATATCTTCTCGCATGGATCCGATGAAGGTGTAGTCGGGGGTTGCGGTTGCTTGGATAGCATAATACTTATTGGTTTTGGATTTTATATTTACTTGGTTCCGTCATATTTTATTTTTATGGAATAAAATTGTATACTTGAGTATAGTAGGTCTGTGATGCATTGGTGGTGTCCGACAGAGTCTTGTACTCACACCCTACTTGTGAATTTCGATGTGATTATTGATTTCAAAAGAGAACCTCTAAAGGGAAATGGCCTTGTGGTAGATGGATGAAAAAGTGGATCATGGAGCAAGGAGGTCCTTGGCTGGGGGACCCTGGAGTTATTTTATTTATCATCTGCTTGTCATTATTATGTACCACTTTTGACTTTGGGAGTTCTTATTTATTTACATAGTATTCCATATTTAGTTTCCGCATTTACTCTAATTATTTTATTATTTATCTTGTTATTATTTATTAATATCTAGATCGTTGGCAGGATATAGAAGTTTTATTCTCCATATTTTCATACATAATCCCTCGCAGCTAGTTGGTTACCTATTGCGTACGAGGAGGAGTGCATGTGGTTATGTGGCATTACAGGTCAGACCCGGTGGTTTGGGATAGGATATTACAATAATAATGAGAATAAGGGTATGAGAGCATGATCATGAATTTATAAGATCACACCCTTTGTGGAAAATATCATAAATTGGATTCATGGAATAAAGATATGAAATTTATATGGCAAGATTCATTATGAAATAAATAAAATAATCAATGAAATCATAACATATGAATAATACATGGTATTTATGGAAGACATAGTTATATAAGTTTTTTTCCATTAATCCCAAGGCATTACTAACTAGGCCATTTTAGTTGTATGGGTTCACTCCCCATACCATCTTGGTAGTCATGGTCTACTCCCATTACCATCTTGGTAGTCATGGTTCACCCCTATAACCATCTTAGTAGTCAAGGATCATTCCCAATACCATCTTAACCGACCAGTTCCTTTATATCTATCACATTAGATATAAATCATTACCCACTAAATATGAGGTAGTTATATTCCCCACCATATCATAATGAAATCATAGATACATTTTCAAATATATCATAAATAAGTATATCATAAAAAATGAAATGTAAAGCATTTCATAAATAGGTAATCATATCATAACCTATTGAAATGATAAATGTTTTATAATCATTTCATCAAAAGCATAACTCTTGTGGGTTTATTAAATATTATTCCTTTAAAATATATACAATTTTTAGGCATAATATTAATGATATTCTTGATATATAAAATTTTTTATCATCTGATATGGGGATGTATTTTGAATTATCATCTAGAACATGAAATTTTTGTAAAAATTTCATTTTTAATACATATACAATTTTCAAAAACCTTTTCCTCAAAACTGATTATAATACATATAAATGAATCATAAAAAATAATTTAAAAAAATTCATGAGGAAAATACCCTTTAATATTTCAAAACATTATTTTTGAAATATAAAAACTTTTGAAAACCCTTTTCCAAAAAATATAAATAAATCCAGATAACATATAAAGAATTATTGAAAAAATTCAAACCCTTTTCCCTTTAAATCATATGAAAGAAGATTGAAAAAAATTAATAATTTTTCCATGAATATTTATTTTAAAATATATAACAGATTCCTTGATAAAAAAATTTAAAATACAAAACATTTATTTAAAATATTTTTCATTGAAAATGAACTGAAGGTGTCTTTAAAAAACATTTCTTGAGGAAAATAATAATCAAACATTTCAATGTGTCCCATGCCACTTTGAAACATTTGAATCATAGTCATCCTAAAGAAGTAAAATTAAATTGGGCTTTGAATATCATGAAAATAATGATATACCGGATATAACATGGAAAATGAATGTGTATGAACCACGTAAAAGAACATAGCTTCATAACAAAACATGTGTCTCAGAGAAGGAAACATTAGGAAAAACTACCTTACCTATTTTTTAATTTTTGAACCATAAAAACATGTGAAATAGAGATCATAAAATGGATATGTAAATTCCCATAAATGAAATTATAAAAACCATAGAATAAATTCTTGGGAAGTATACTCACCACACTCAAAAAATGAGTGGTGAATATGACATTATCTCATGGAAATAACAAGTGATATGAAATTACCTTAATAAATTTTAATATGTAGAATAATATGTCATATGAAAGAATGAAAATTATACGTATATTAAAATTATATAATTTTTTAGTTAAGAGTCATAAATTATATTCATGGGAAGTATATACACCATAGAGAAGAATAATGTATTGTATAAGGGATGTGTCTCATAGAAGTAACTATGAAACAAAAATCTATTACCTTAGGTATGATTTCCACGAATCATGTATGAAACTACTATATAAGATAGATTTATGAAATAGAATACTCTATTCAAAGAGACAGTAACCCGTACATATGGATGAATGATGTCTCCATTTTCTTATTGTACTAAATGGAAGAAGGTAAATGAAATATATGTATATATATATATTCTATTAAATTAAAATTATTATGTAATATATTTTATATTTATTGATTATATACATTTCCATAGAAATTATTTAAATGGTAAGTGTGGAAGATGAATCTTATCGTGTTATGGAGACAATAGGTCGTAAAAGTGCACGAGCGATGATATCATTCTCTTAATGATAATGGGTTGAGGAACTAGAAGGAATATTAACTAAAAAAATAAATATCATGTCATATTTATTATTTATATCCATTATAACCATAATTATAAAAATATAAAAAACAGTAATGAAAAACAGATTACAGCAGAACTTGGAGACAGTAAGTCATACATACACACACACGTGGTAATTTCATTTTTCATAGGATGAATAAAATGTGGGATATGGATTTTAAATAATCATAATAACATATCATAATATTGGTGACATTTTTTTACTAATTTATAATTTTAACAACACATGAAGTGGATGTATAGGAAGATTCAATTTAGATTGAGTTGGTAAAGAGATTATCTCTTCTTCAGTGATCTCTTTCTAGATCTCCTCTTAGAGAGACTGTATTTATTATTTTCAGAAACACAAAAACTCTATAATGTTAATAGGGATGTTTATAAGTAAAATAGTAAGGGTATTTATGATCATTAAGGCACACGGTTATGTAAGGATGTGAGGGAGGAGATTCATTATTATAAGAGATGGAAGGATCAATCATAGAAACTCAAAAAAATATTAAATTAATATAAATTGATTGTCGATTTAAAATAGCTCCAATTTGAGTTATTTAGAACCAAAGATGAATATGGGTCGAAATAGTCTCAGAAAATTATATTTATACATGTTTAGGTAAAAATATTAACATTATCATTTATATTTAACCCTTACCTAAACCCTTTAACTTTTACCATGACAACTTGTTGTTTTTTTACTCTTTTGGGTTAATATAGTTTCAAAAACAATTCAAAAATAAAACTAAGTGGATAATTTATGAAACCTTTAAAATAAATATGGTTTGTTTTCGAAATTATATTTTTCTTGAATTTGATATCATTTAATAATGTATTATTTCAATAAAAGTACCATTTATGCAAATTTTGATACTATAAGATATTTTTATTTTTAAAAATATCTGAAAAACAAGATAATATTGACCCAAAAATTATAATATAATATTGAAATATCAAATACATCTATAAACTTTTTATGTCATTAATTATGATAGATTTTAGTTATTTTAAGATTTTTAATATCATTTATTTAATATTTCCATTAATTTAACAATTATTCCATCATAATTATGATTTTCATTAGTTAAGTTATTTATTCTATAAAAAGTAAAAATAAATTATCATGATTAAAGTAAATTTATTATATTTCAAATGTCTATTTTTATTTGATTATATCTTCTTTAAAACCTTGTATTAAAAATTATTTACTTATTAAAATTATTAGAACGACATTTTTATCTTATCTTTTAATAAAACATAATAAATTTCATATTATTAACAAAGTGATTTAAAAATTTTATAATTTCATCCTAATGTTGCTTTTAGTCGAAATAAACTTGTCTTATTAAATTAGGACATGTGTTAGGGTAATTTTATAATGCATATAATATTATTTCTACCCTTATTTAATCGATTTTCCCTTATTTGTGTTAAAAAAATAAAAAAATTACTATTCACAAAAAATTAATTTGATCCTATTAGACATTTAATATAATACTGGTTATAAACTTGTAATAATGTTTTCCCAAAATTCAGTTCAGAGAAGTGAAAAAATTTAGATTATTAGTAATCCCGCATACGTAGTAGGAGGGGGGTTAAATGAACGATTTAAAAGTTCAATAAGTTATTATATTTAATTTCATTAAAAAATTATTAATATGATATAAATTGGATTCATATATGTATAATTGATCAATTATGACTTAAAAAAAATTTAAAGTATAATAAGTATTTAAATGAAAAAGGCAGTATTTAACTACAATGTAGTATTTTCATTATTTACCAAAAAATGAAAATTATCATAAAATTACTAAATATCCACCCTAAATTATTTTGTATATTAGAAATTAAATAATGAAGTTAATTTTATAAAATTAAATTTCTTATAGTGTATAGGAATAAATTATTTTTTATTTTTTATAAAAGGTCATCAAAATCAGTTCCTTTAATAAAATAGTATCTCTAGAAATATAAAGTCATTAAAAAAAATTATAAATTTCTTTATATATATGTTTTATTAAAAATTAATTATCAATATTCATTTTACTATTTTTTATGTATAGGTTATACCTATATCATTTAAATAATTATAATAGTAAGGTGTTGTTTCTCAGAAACTCAGTGTTGCATTTACCATAAGCCAAGTCAGTTTTGTATTTAGAGGAGGATGAACATGGTGTTGCATAAAATGTAATCCAAACTTAGTGTTTTTATATAATAATATATATATATATATATTCAGTGGTGTGTAAAGTGAAAAATATATAAAAGATTAAATGAATTCAAAATATTAATAATAATAATTCAATGAATCTCTAGGTGTTCTAAATAACCTCATTTACCCCATATTATAATGAGTAATTTAATAAACGCCAATTCATATCCTGATATTATTCCAAAGAGGAACCCCCTCCCCAATTCTAGTATATTAATCCTGAGACACCCCCATTTCTATTTCCCTAACATGACCATCCGATGCATCCTCATTGTAGGAAGAAATATCTACATTTGTATGGGAATCAGCTAATTCTTAAAACCATCACCCATTACCACTACATTAGCCTCTATCAACACTTCCACTATAGAATTCACCCCCTCTAGGTCAAGTTTTAAAAAACCATAGATATCAGAAACTTTTAGATCAAGAGGTATAACCTTTTTTTTCTTCTGAGTCACATTTTCTGCTCCGTATTAGATCGTAGGATCAACCACCTGACAAGAAAGTCGATTAATTCCCATAAAATCTCAAAGCCCATGTGTTTAATTTCATTCAACGTCTAGGAAGATGCCTCGATCGAAACCAACTCCACCTATAACAATATTATTCTAGATTGAACCTGAATCAGACACTTTTGCTTTGACTTCCCATATCTGGATACGGACGAAAGATTCTCCAATTTCTTGCATTGATTTCTTATTAAAGTATGAAAATTTGAGACTATATATTGACCATTGACCATATAATCTAATTGAATCACATAAATACCAATATATTGATACATATATATCTTATAAAACCATGAAATAAACATCATCCACTGTTACTATTATACCAAAGAGGCCTAGAAACTCTATACCAAACAACCTCAAACCATCAACATAATCTAACATTTTAAATATAAATATTAAAATATTAATATAAATGATACTCAATAAATCAAATTAATTTTGTTGACGTTTCATAGTGTATAATTAACATATTTAATTCAAAAATTCATGAAGATGCAAGGAATATGATGTGATATTGGATTTGAGGTAGGGGTTTTATCTTCTATTCCTTCTTTCATTTTATATAGTTTTTAATTATATTTTCTCTTTTATTATAATTAATATCTACTAAATATTGAATATATAAATTTACATTTTAAATTTACTTTTGTTGTATTGGTTTCAGTATTTATAAAAAACTATAACTTAAACAACCCATAATTAAATGATTAATAACAGTGGTGGTACTCTATTACATATCCAATATAGCTTTGATTTATAGTTTTATATTATTATGAAATAAATTACAAAAAATAGTGGAAAAATACTTTTATTGATGATTTTTTTACAAAAAACATTATTTTTACACTCATATTCTATTCAGGAAATTTTTTCTTAATTCAATACATGTAACAATTGATATTTATATAACCCATGCTCATATTTAAGCTATGTGAAAAGCATTTACAAATGTGGGATTAGAAAACACTTCTCTGAAAGGGATTTCAAATCAAAGGAAAATCATTAATCCAATTGAAATTATAGAAAACCAATAAATAATTTCCCCATTATTCATCATAAAATTTTAGCTCAAAATAATAACTTACTCATGGAATAAAATTTAATGCATAATGTTTTTATAATATAATTTTGAAGAGTGAATATAGAAAAAATGTATAGGTATCTTGAAACATTATTCATAGAACCAAACATACAATCACACATAAAAATTAATAATCATTAACCTTATTTCTAGTTATCATCTTTGGAGTAGCATATATATTGTTAATAAATTCACATTAATAATGATGTCGAGATATATATTAGTCTCACCGATCATCATAGCTACATAAGGCTCACCAATTATCAAATATAAATTTCAAGAATCATATAATGAAAATATATATAAAATTTTTAAATTAAAACATATAATCTTTAAAAATTTTCATTATAGCCTAAATGAAAACCCACATTCAGATATATCATAAAAATTAAAATAAATATCTTATTTATTCAAATAATTTTAAACAATAATAATTCCCAGAAAAATTAGAATATATTTTTAACATCCCAACCATTTTCATTGGCTTGAAAATGCGGAAGGGTGCTACATGGACTTAATAGGTATCCCTAAGACACCAAAGGATGAAAATAAATACCGAAGGGCTTAAATACACAATGGGGGATGATTTTCCCTTTTGAAAGTAAAAAAAAACCATAAAAATTAAACTAAATAAACACTACATGATTCGTGATAAAAATGAAAGACATATCAAAAATTTCATTTATATCAAACACAACCAAGAGTACCGTAGTGGAAGCCAAACTAACATCTAAGTAAACAATGGAAGAAAAATCACAAAAAATCAAGGATAGCCACATGTCTCAAAATCGTCACATTATCCAAGATAGAACTCCACAAAAAAATCCCATGTTTCATGAGGTAGTGCAAAAGATATGTAATACTTTACCTTTTCATATGTCTCAATAGATGACATCTACGAAACCCCTAATGTACCAAAGCAGGGGCAATACTAAAACTCGATAGGTTTTCCCCAATGACTGATCTACTCACACCCATAGGATAGAATAGTTATAAAAGATTATATAAAACATTTTATATTAATAAATATTGTAAATAGTTTACTATTATATATAAAAAAGTCTCATATCTACCTGTTTTCCCACACAATATATTTTTAAAAGAAAGAAACCAACCAACCTTTCAAAACCCGTTAGACATGTTCCATTCAGAAGACTAATTCATTCAACATATTCAACCATGAATGCCTCTTTATAAAAGTTTCATCATCATGAGTTGTTTCTCACTGATCTATCAAGTCATCACAAGGTAATTAAATCCAATTTACCATTACACCATTGTCACCTGCCACAAGGTCATATTTCCTCCAAGACATGTAATGCAATATGAACACACACCACCACATATAACCGAAAACCATACCAATAAAATTATTCCATACCCATTTTATTAAAATAATCTTTTAATAGAAAACATTTTTCCATAAATAGAACCATGTAACTATTTTAAAATCACATATCAAGACAATTTCATAACAAATTACCACAAATATACAATTTCACACAAAACCCCAAATTGTTGTTAAATACGATGTATATCATGATTTCACTATAATTTTACAATAAAATTAAATCAACTAAAATTATTTGAAACTAAGATGATCTGTTCTATAAAGAGGTTTCGAGAGGGAAGCCACCTACAATTGTAATTTTTGGAAAAAATGATAGATGACATGAAAAACATCAAAAACCAGGTTCAATCTCCACAAAACCTCCCTAGATCTATTCCCCTATTATCAAAAATTCAAAATATAATCATATTTGGAATCTAAATCCTTATATCTACCCACAGTGGTAGTAGATCTATGAAATCGAGAGAGAGAGAGAGAGAGTGAGAGTGAGAAGGGAGAATGATCTAAAAACCCCATCAAGAACAATAAAGAATGAAGGATTTCCAAAAGAATAAAGCTTTAACACACTAATTAATAGATCTGGATTCCTTCCAAATTTGATTATGAGAGGTTCTTCATCATTTAATGGGGAAAATCCTAATTTAGGTCCATTTTGGGGGGAAAAGGAGGCATTAAAAACATAATCCAACCCAAACCCACTTTTTGAGGATCCAGATTCATGATGTGAATAGTTTAGTTACACGGTTAAGAAACATGTTCACTAACCATGGTCCAACCACTTTCCTAAGGATGGAAAACAAATAACCATCAATTATGGCCTCCAAACCATATTCCAACCACAGAGCCACTCAAACAAGACCAAATGCTACTTTTTTATCATCACAGTTTCTCATTAGTGGATGCATGGTTTGGTAAAACTGTGAGGCACCTGTGAACCATCCATTTTTCCATTGTCTCACTATGCATGGTTTCATGGAGATGTTTCATGGTTTTCCCAAACCGCGTACCAAACATTACCCTATATAGAAGCCCCCAAAACACCTCAACTATTTTCCAAACTCTCCCAATCATTACCCATATACATTATATACTTACAATGAATAATTAAAGGGTTACATAATTTGAACAAGGGTTGCTGGATTCTCCACACCATTGACCATTATATCCCTAGAAAGTAGAAAATAGTAATTCCACAAAAATAGTTTCATCCATTGATCTTTCATTTCCTTCTCTCATTCCCAAGACTCTTCCTGAATCTGATTGTCTTTCCATAAATATCTTTCTAGAATGATTCATTTTTTCATGATAGACTTTCTATTACCAAGCCACAATCCAGATTGGGATATATACTAATGAATCCTTATGCTCTAGGTCGATGTGATCACATCTAATCACATGGTCAGGGTCTGGTTGATACCTTTTTAACTGAGATACATGGAAGACATTATGCATTGCACTAAACCATGGTGGAAATTGCAACTGATATTCCACCTTTCTATCCCATTACAACATCACAGAATGGAATAATTTTCAAGGATTTATCATTCCCTACTTTCAAAAATTATGATGTCCAAGCCGTGAAGATATCCTTAAGAACACATGATTACTCACTATGAATGACCACGGTCATCGACGATGATCCGCATACAATTTCTATCGGCTCTGCACTGTCTCTATCTATTTTGAGATTAACTATATCTTCTCCAATTTTTCTTGGATAACGATTTTCCAAAATAGTGACATCTCACATGTTTCCATGAAAAAATTGGATAATGATAAGGATTCCCATACAATTATTCAAAAGGATCCATCTATGTCAATTCCTAATAGTTTTTGTTATAAGAGACTCCATTAAGGGTATGTGATCTTCCCATGTGCCACACAAATCTTGTACACTAGCCTAAACATGTATTCCAACATTTTTATCATCTATAATATGTCATTTATCAAAATTAAATATTCTCTCTTAATGTGAATTCATTCATATAATTCATTACATACTTGTCTCATTGTTTAAACCCGTGATAATGAGATTTCAAAATCCTATATGTCTCTCCGAAACACATACATAACCAACTTTCTAGTGACATGAAGTTAAACATAAAAAATTGTATCTAAAAATTTTTACACTCTAAATTTCTAGTCTCAAAATCCTACTCATTTCTATGAACCCATCTCAAGAAATAGATATGTATGATTTCAACTACAAGACTGACATAAATGATGAACACTTTTTGGACAAGGAATAAACAAGGTGATAACACCTTTTCAAGAAATATATTTGGAAGGGCCAAGATGATAATAGTTGTAACAAACCATTAATTATCATTAGTTTCAATAGGTGAAGGATGATACTTGGACATAAGATAGATCTCCAAATTGCTAAAGGCTGGAAATAAATACAGAAGGGATTCAATACACATTGAGGGAAGTTTTCCCTTTTGAATGTAGAAAACCAACCAACAACCCAGAACAAAATAATAAACTACCGGATGCATGAAAAATTTATATACATCTCTAAAATTTCATTTGTATCAAACTCTACCTAGAGTACACCAGTGGGTGGCAAACTAACATCATAGTAAATAGCGGAAGACAAACCACCAAAACTAATAGACAACCACATGACCCTAATGCTCGACATGCTCTGAGTTAAAACTCCACCAAACATCCCAAGTATCACTCTTCAGTTCTAAATATATGTGATACATTACCTTTTCCCATGTCTCTAAAGATAAAATCTACAAAATTACCAAAGTACCAAAGTATGGGTGATTACTAAAACATAGTAGATTTCCCCCCCAATGAAATCCCCACTCACGCCACTAGGATATTAATGTTTTCAACATTTAAAGAAAACAATTTATATAAAACAATTTTTAAAATAGTTTATAACTAAATATTATAGGTGTCATATCAACCAACTTTCAAAACAAAATCCAATTTTCAAATACAATAAAAATCCAATGATTTAAAAATCATTCCACATGTTCCATTTAGCATAACCAATCCATTCCACATTTCCAACCATGCATGCTTCATTATGACAGTTCCATACACACGAGAGGATTCTCATCAACCTACCAATTTGTAAAAATGTAATTAAATACCATGTTTCATTACACATTTTTCACCAAACACATGGTCATATTTCAACCAACACACATCATACAATATAAACACACACCCCCAAAGTATTCCTAAGAAATGTACCATCAAAATTATGAAAAAACCATTTTAATAAAATACCCTCTTTATTGAAAATCTTTTTCCATAAATCAAACCAAGAAACTATTTTAAAATAATCATTTTAAATTCACTTATCAAATCACTTTTCATAAAGTAATTACCAATAATAAAAAATTTCAAAAAAACATAAATCTTCAATAATGAGGATTTATTACAGGCATTTCACCAAAATTTTTACACTAACAATAAAGAAATTAAACCAATTTAAAACAAATCCAATCCGATTTAGCTAGTAGAGTCTAGAGGGAAGCCACCAACATCAACATTTTTAGTGAAAACGATAAAAGATACAAAATAAATCACAAAAATGGAATCCACAACCATTGATCTCCCCAGATCGAGCATAAATCTAAGATACTGAGAGAGAGAGAGAGATAAAGAGATGTAAATCTAAGAAAACCATTAAGAACAATGAAGAACAAATGTTTTCCGTTACAATTGAGCATCAACACACCAAGTGATGGATCTGAATCACTCCCAATTTTATGGGGAGAGATTCTCTAACATTTGAGAGTGAAAAATACCGAGTCATGGCTATTTTGGTGGGAAATGTGTCATGAAAACCTTCGACCTACCCTGGTGTACTTATTAATGACATGGATTCCGGTCGGACATGGTTTACTCACATGGTTAAGAAATCCATTTACATACAATTTTCTAGCCACTAACTTAAGTATGGACCTCCCATGGTCATCTTTTATGACCTAAAAACCATGGTAATTCCATTCAAGTACCTCTATAACAAAAGTCCATAGTTATTTTTAATGCTCCTGATTTATCTTTAGTGGACACACGGTTAGGGAAAAGTATGAAAATCCCATGCTACTTCCCTCTTTCTCATATCTCAATGTGCACGGTTACCTAGAGCTATTGCATGGTTTTCCCAAACTATGCACCAACCATTCCCCTATAAAGAAGCCCCAAAACACTCCAAAAGTTCTCTAAAATCTACCAAACATCACCCACATACATTATATAGTTAGATATATTTTTTAAATGGCAACTTACATAAAATCGAGGGTGATACAATGTTTTTATTTAAAAAATAGATATTGTATTATATACATGATAATGAATAATTGATATGATGGTGGGAATATTCAACCACGAGGTAATCATTAAATAATCATTCATTTACCATTTGATAGAAAGTGCCAAAAGTGTCCCATATTAAAAACATTTTCATGATTATTTTTTAAAAAATCCTAAAAAGTAAGTAACATTTTACTATTACATATAAAATATAATTATTTTATAAAGAATATCGTTATTAATTTAATCTTAATAACCTCTATGTGGAGGAATAAGAGTTTAAAACAATTTAAACAATATTTTATATAAAAAATACAAAATTATGTTTATAACTTTTTAATTAAAATAACATTGAAAAAAACATGAAGACAATTTATAACCACATTCATTTTCATAAATTAATGATAAAATAAATTCATTTTTTACTTTATATACCACAAAAATAAAACATGTGGTGAAAACAACATAATTCTCATGGAAATGAATTTGAGACAAGAAATTCATCACTCTATGTTCAATATAGATTCATACATTCCCCATATAATAAATAATAAAATTATATTATTTATTTAATTTCATAAGTATATTTTTCATGTTCATTATATTATAAGTATTCATTAATTTCATTTATTATATTATTTTATTATGCTAATAAATGATTTAATATTATGCCATAAGATTTTATTTCATTTGGTTCTTAATCACAAAAATAACTTTTGGTCATAAAACATGGTAGAAGGTTTCATGATTTCATCATTTAAAATATATTCAACATGTCATAAATATCACTTTTATACATTAAATTTAATTTTATATCCATATATGAAAGGTTTTTATGAAAAATGAATCACACAATATCATGGAAATGATTCTTTTTTTAATTCATGAAAAAAGTTTTCATTTTTATAATAGATAAAAGAGAAGTAATGTAGATGAAGTTTAACCATTAAATAACAGTAATAATATTATAAATTTCATATTTTTTTATTAAGCATAGCCTTGTTACCATCCTTATATAGAGTATATAGAAAATGATTCACATTGGTTTTTGGAGATCGTACTCCATATGTACGTTGGAGTGACATTATTATTTTCCAACATGATTAATCGTAAAATGGTATACAACATATTATCATTAAATAATAATAACATTTTCATAAATATATTTTTAATACATAAATTCTATATTTGTAACCACCCATGTGACTAAATGATGAAAAGAAAAGCACATTGTTTTGTAGAGTTGGTAGTCCACACCTTTCCACAAGTATTGTCTAGAAAAATATTGTTACATAAACATAATTACAATAAAAATACAAAAAAATATTTATTTAATTATGTCATATTTCTTATTACATAATAGTTGGTGGTAGAAGAATAAATAAACATGAAAGAGATATGTTTGGTCTTATACCTCCTCCTAGAATAACCTCCTTGGGATTACACTATAATCATAATAGGACAACTATTCTGAGAAAAAAATACCTCAAGGATGTGGGTGTGAGAGTTTTTTGGGACTTGGGTAGATAATGGTCTGGATATATTGTGAAAATATTGGGAATATGTTAGGGGAATGTTTCTGACTTATATTTGAGGGGAATGAAACTATTGTAATTATTATGAGTTTTAAAATAATATTGTATCTATTTTATGGGAGAGTTAAGAAATGTTATCCCAATTTTGAAGAAAATATAGTTTTTTTAATCCACTCTAGAATTAACATTTAAAAACATTTTAGGGATATTTTAAGCATTAACTTTTATATTGACACTTTTAAACCCATTTGTCCCTTAATAATATTACAAAAAAAATTACTGGATAATTTATTTATGGGTCCAAAAAAGGGTCCTTTTAAAAAAATTTAGACATGGTGTTTTTATTTATTTAAACCATTTTATAAGATTCAATTAATAAATTTTTTCATAACTTTATATATATATATATATATATAATAAAAAATATTAAAAATAGGGTTTAGAAAAATAAATGTACTACATGACAAATGGTTTTAACCTAAAATAAGTTTTAAAGATAATTACCATGAAACTATTGGATAATTATTATTAAAATATATTCTATTTAACATCTAAAACAGGTCACAGACGATTTAATAGTTCCAGAAAATATATTAAAGTCCATAAACCAAAAATTATTTTTAAAAATAATAATACCTTACTTATGTTTCAAAACATTAAGTACATTTTTTAAAATTTAAAAAGACTTTTTTAAAAGTTTAATTTTTGTACTCAAATATGTTTCTATCTAATATTATGGTTTTATGAATTATTAATCCAATATTATTTCATCATGAAGATATAAAATTTAATGAATTTGAAAAGAAAATAATTTTCAATATTTACTAAAAAATACACTATTATAGAAATATCCCAAAAAATCACCGTATGAAAATTTTTATATTATAATATCAAAATAAAATAAATTAAATAAAAATAAAATAATTAAATTGAGAAATTAAAATTTTAAATAATAAAATATAATAAATCAAAGAAAAATTTTAGTTAGAATGAAAATATTCCTTTTTATTTGAAAAGTTATTTAAAATTATTATAGTGAATATTTATCAATAAAATATTATCATGAATGTTAATAAGAAATTAAATGTATCTATTATTATCCTTTCTTGGTAATTTATAGTCTTATCCATTTTATAAATTACATTCAAAATTATATTCACTACTTAAACAAGTGATGATATTTTTTCGCAATACCTATTTCTAATTAACATATTTTTTCTTCAATAATATGGTTCTTCTATAAATCCATTACTGGGTTACATTCCTTATTCAAAAATACATATTCCCTATGATCTATTATTTTAACTAGATTTTAAAAATAAGAAATATTTACTTCAATCTGAACTACAATAGGGATTAAAAAATATGATTCACTAGGTATATGTTTCCCTGAACATGAAACATGGAACACATATTGTACTTGGGAAACAATTAAAAGCAGGGCCACATGGTTTTTAATTGAAACAATTTTTTTCTAAATTTCATATGGACTAATATACCATGGACATAATTTTCCTTCCATTTAAAAACTGAAAAAACATTTCCTAGGAGATACATTAAGAAAATAATACTATATAACCTGAAATGGGATATTTTACAACTATTTATCTACATACCTCTTCTATATTCTCTAGGTGTCCCTCATATTTCACTCAATCATCTCCACAATCTAAAATACCTCTTATAAAAATTATGTTCTTAATATCATAACTCATGACTTTTTTACAATATGATAGAGCTCATTACTAATTTACATATAATGCCTCAAATAGTTCATTTGGTATAATATAATGAAAACTATTATTATAATAAAATTAGGAAAAAGACAGATGTTGATACCAACATACATAGTAATCCATTGAATAATCCCAATGAATATATTGTAAAGTATAAATATTTGTCTCAAATATTCTATCACATTGGGGATGAATATATATAAATAAATTTAATTCAGCACCCAAAGTATTCTGAATCGCTTTCTATAAATTTTATGTAAATCTAGAATCATGATATAAAACTATAATGGGAGGAAATACTTGTAACTTTACTATAACCTTAACTGAAATTTAAGAAAGCAGATTGAAAGAAAAATTAGCTTTAGCAGGCCTAAATTTCTCATATTTAGTGAGACCGCCAATATTTTCCCATTTAAAATTATTCCCTAGTATTTTATTCATAAATCCCACTATGAAGTTCCGTGATATATTCTCCCATTTCCATTCGTGATTTGGATGTTCCTAATGAATCACATTCAGGAATATTTGTTTAATTTTAATTTAATGACAAGTAAAATATTTTTTGGTATATTCACCAACGTATTTCATAATGCATTCCAACTAATAATATCTTTGAAGGTCACAATATATTTTGGTACTACAAGAATGAATGAAAAATAGATATTCTTGATATTCACTCAACAATTCCCTTTTAAATTGGAAATCAAATGGACCACATAACCTATTTTTAAGTCTAATAATACATTTTTTGTCAAAATGAATGGAAATAAATTTAACTTCCCTAACAATTTATACATTAATCTTGAAGCCATGATCTTCATTCTGATCTTTATTAATTATTTTTTCTAGTGATGATGGAACTAAATCTCAAACCAAAAGCGAAATGGTTTCTAGATACAAAAATTCAAATCCATATTTGATTAAATTATCTTGTAAAGGGTCTTATTCCAAATTATTCATGGTTAACAATGGTTTATATTATCAAATAAAGGCTTCAGATGACTTGTTTTCATTTCATGTATTATATTGAATCCTATAATCATAATCCATTAATAGTTATAGACATCATATTTTTTGAATGTTCATATCTTTTTTGGTGAATATATGATTTAAAGTTTTACTATTGGTGTTTATATCACATTTCAACCTATATAGAATATGCCTTAAAATTTTACAATAAAACGTACTAGCATAAGCTCATGATCACATGTAATATATATATATATATATATATTATTCTTCAATTTAAGTGAATCATATGAAAATAACATGTCTTCATTCATAAATACACAATAAAGTTTGTTTAATAAAGAATAAAAATAAGTAATAAACTCCACATTAAAAGGTGGAATTTATAATGTTGATGGATTAACCAAAATGGGTTTTAATTTTAAAACATCATGACATTCCTTTTTCACGATGAATTTAACTCCCTATTGAGTTTACTTGGATATTGGGATAAATACCAAGGAAATATTTTGAACAACCCACTAGTTGTAACCCTCTAATCTATGAAAATAGTGAATATATATGACAATTTTTAGTTCTTGGACACACTTCCAAAAAAAAATTTAGAAAGTATAATGGTAATTATATTTTTAGAAAAAATATACTAATGGAAAAAATATTTTATAAATAAAAAAAATATGCAATTAATATTCCATAAAACAAATTTTATTTTAAAATTTGAAGAAAATTCATTAGATATCATTCATATAACCCATAGATTTTAGAGAAACTATTATTTTATTCAATGAAAACAATGAATAAATTATAAATAATTAATGGAAATTAAATTTTTCATATACATAAATATTTGGGGTGAATTTATCATCAAAAAAGGAAAACCCAAAAACTCATAATAGACATTCATGGTGTGATACACTTTGATTATAATGACCTCCTTCTCAATATTCAGTTCATGGTATCCATATCCTAGGATAATCCTATAAAAACACTAATCACCCTAGTTTTAATCAAATAATTCATCAATTTTATAGAAAAATGCATGTCCTTAATAATAATGTTATTTAGTTTCATATAATCTATAAAAATCTATAGATAAATACTAAAATTTCTCAAAAACAATTATCATCCAAAATTGAAGTTCTATGATAGGAGAAAACTTATACATGTAATTATTGTATCTACCATTTAAATTCCAATATCTTTTTTGAAGCTGTTAAATATGGATGTTTTGAAATCAGATAAGCTTCATTAACTAATATAATGGTAAATTCAACCTATCGTTTCAAAATAATACCAAGACAATAATTAGAAACACAAAAAATCAAAAAACAATTTACTAGAAGCATGTCTATTTTTTGAAAAATAATTTTCATTCTAATTACATATGAAATATAACTATAAATTCCATATTTAAATAATTCCCCAACATCATGATATGTTATCACAGGTATAAACTCATTCTCATATATAGATTGAAACTCACTATGAATATGCAATAACACTTCTTTTATTCCAAAATTTATCATAAAATAATAAATTGAAAGAAAATCCATATAAGAATAAAATCAAACCCCTATAAGTTTTAGTTAACATGATTTTCATGAAAACCATTTTGAGAAATGATAATAAGATGGATCCAAAATTTATATATGTTATGTTAATAATTCCACTATGATTTTTTAGCATAATTTATGTCACTATTTATTAAGATGATATTTCAATTTTTCTAAAACAATCCTATAAATATGATAGTATATTTATCTTAAATCAAATTATAAATTGTTATAATTTGAAAAAACATGTCATATACTAGAAAAAATTTCATTTTATGGTATACTATTTTCTAATAGGGTCCAAAAAATATCTTGATACTGCCTTCTTAATTTTTTCTTGATGACCTCTACCCTTTATTTTCTTTCTTTGGCCACACACATTCATAATATACTATCTCGTTAAAATTAAAACTTTTTATCGTTATTTTTTCATATTTGGTATGACCATTACCATAAATATTTTCAATGTAGTCACATGGAATATATCTTAGTTTACAACATCAATATCACTTCCGAGAGTTCACTTTGAATTCTTCATAATTATTCATTACATAATTATCATTAGATGGATTATTAATATTGATACATTTAGATTTATTTCATAATAGATGACTTATCCATAAACTATTTTATTCAATTTCTAAATAAATTCTTATTCAATATCAAAAAAAATTAAAAAACCCTTTCTATGTTGGAATATCCATAAATGTTTTCTATTCTTAGGAAACAATCTCATCATTTTACTAATTATTCTTAAAAATAGACCCCCACTAATTGGATTCACCTTCAAAATTATAAATATCATAAGTTACATATTTATGGTGAGAACATCCCAATAGTAAAAATATATTATCTAAAGAACAAACACACCCTTAATCTACCTCTAGGGTTAAAGATCAACCAAATGATAGAGGGTTATATTTCGTGAATTTGTTTTATAATATACATTCCCCCTTATTCATAATTCATTCAATATCATGAATGTGTTCCACAATTAATAGTTTTCACTATGTGATTTATCTTAACCACAAGATCCTGTGTTACAACTTCAACCATTTTGGGATAATAATTATGAAGGATAACATTATATTATCATGTTCGTAATTTATTTATGCTATTTACTCAACATAAAACCTTTCTAAACACTAATTAATTAGTTGAATCAACCTAAAAATATGTAAAATCTATGGCATGTTAATATATCCATAAATTAAAATCTATTTAATGTATGTTTTATTGTTTCCTTTGCCTCTAATATTACTTAAATTATTAAATTCATGAAAACTATAATTCCAAAAAAAAATAAACAACCCATAATTACAAGATATATATATAGGGTTTCAATTTCTTAAATTTAAATAATTGTTTTGGTTTACAATTTAATATATGTAGTAAATCTGTTAAATAATAATGTGATCACTTCCACACATTGAATAAAGTTTCCATAAAAAAGTTTATTTTGTTTATAGTTTAATTTCATTTGTGACACTTTTTATTAATTCAAGATGTTTCACTATAAACCTAATTACAATCCCAAAACACCCTTATGTGTTTTCAGAAACAATTGAAAATGTAGGATGTGGAAATGAAATATTAGTAAGGGATATAAAAATAGAGTAAACTTATTAATCAATATGAAGGTTTCCATTTTTTACATAACAAACTTTGAATAAAAAATTATAATTTACTTACTCATTTAATATCCGTAATTCCAAAGGTTTTAAAAAAACTAAAAAATGTTTATTCTAAGAAGAATCATAGTCATAAGAGATATATGAAATAACAAGGAGAAAAAATGAAAATTTTCTCTTAAAAAATCCTTTCACTTTTAGACAATAATAAACTTCAATAAATTTTAAAATCAAAATATTTCCTTTAAAATCCATATAAAGAATTTAAAAACCATATAGATATCTTTTGGATATCATCTTTAAGATAACACTTATAAAAATCAAAGAATATTGATTAGAATGGTATAAAAATAATATTTATTTGAATATATATTACATGATTTAATAATGTATCCTTAATTATATCATGTTTCCCAATGCAATGGAGAGGTATAGGAGGATCACCTCTTATTATATGTGTATCAGGCTCACCTTTCATCATATTAAATGTCCAAAAACCATATCATGAGAAGAAAAAAATAAAATATTTTAATTACATTATAAAAATATGTATAATTTACTTAGAGAACAAAAAAACTAATTTATATAATTAAAATAATATAAAATATACTTCCTTTTCTATAAAAATGAAAATTATAGAATGATAAAAATAATGGGAGCATGATATTCGTTGAAAATAATATATAACTTTACAATAATATTGATAATGAATAAAATTTTTGAATATAACACCCAAGGTTTTTTTACAAATATATGATATGATTTATTAATTATTCAATATGAAACAATAATATTAAATGACACATGAAAAATTATTCTTAATATATATTTCACTATATACAACCCCTAGTATAAATGGACCATAATATAGTATATCATATTAACATATTCGTTAATTTGGTGGGTATGAATAGAAAAATATAAATTATCAAAAAATCAATGATTTAAACATGTATAAAATAAATTCAATGGTCAATTATTAATTATAAAATAAAATAAGAATCATTTGAATGAAAAAAAGTGTTTTATGATAATAGATGTATTTTTTCTAAATATAATCTTTATCCGATTTCACAAAAATATATTAAATTTATGTTTTCAACCAATTTTGGAATATGTTTTCAAGCAAATGGAATTAATTATTAATTATTAATTTGAATATAATATTTGGTTTAAAATTTTATATTTTTTAAAAAGTATTTACTTTTCAGTGAATAGTAATATATACTGATTTTGGTAAAAATGTCATTTATTTTTTATATTTCATGTAAATTAGAATTTTAATTATTTTATAATATTATTAAAGATAATATAAATTTTATATTTGTATATTTTTTCCACGTTATTTATTTCAAATCAATTGTATTCTCTACTTTAGAATATGTTTATTTTTTGGATTAAAAATGGAATTTTTATGAAAATTGTTTCAAATTGCATAATGTCTTTCCATATTTATTAATTAAAAAACCTCTAATGAAGAGTAATTGAAAATTATTATATATATTACAAACACACACACACACACACATATATATATATATATAAAATAAATTTCAGATAATTATTTTAACGGTCTCATAGTTGATAAAAAATCATCGTTTTCTTAAAACAAACACTTCTTGAAAAACATTTTTTTCATCGCTTCTGTGGGTTTAATTTAAAATTAAAATTTTACACTTATATGAAATTAAATTGATAAAATGTGTTAAATATTTTGAATAATAATAATTTTTATTGTATAATATGATCAACATACCTTTTTAATAAAATTAATAGTGAAAACATTAAAAATTAATTACCGCAGTTATGGGAAAATGAAATTATAAAAGGGTTAAACTGAGATGATAACACATAAATGGACATAAAAACATGTATAAAATATATTTTATAGAAAATATAGAAATTATAACATTTAATTACTAATGTTTTTCCATTTTGGATCCTTTTTCCTTTGTTCAAAACATGGGTACCCTATTTTCTTTTAAAAAAATACAAGTGTTCCACATTCCACACTTATAAAAGTACCCCCTATCATCTCATCCTCATACCACATATTCAATTTATATCATTTAATACCTAAAAAATTATAATCATTAAATCCCTACCCATGATCTATATCTCCTATGTTTACCATAATTAATCATAATCATGGTTTTTTCATGCCTAAAAAGGATTTGCAAAGAAGAGGTATTATTCTTAACCATGAAATTTTAATTTCTTTTGCCTTAGATGTCCATAAAATATTATCTAGTTATGATTACATAATGAAAAATATTTCTAAAAAGTAAAAACAAGATATTATTTCAATCTAATATCATAAATCCATCCCTTCTTCCCATAAAAGGTATATGAAATCATCATTCTTATATGTCGAAGACTACTTCTTTACAAACTAATGTCATTCATTTTCCATAATCCTCTCTCAAAAATTGTTATAATGATGGATTTAATTTATATATATATATATTATTTTTAAATATATTTGTACATATAATGTTATGAAATCACTTATAACTTATTACATTATATTCAATGTGGGATATGATAATGGCGCTATTGTTTACAGTAGACAACCACCGAAAGAAGCGATGTGATATTTTTCTAATGATTTAAATGTAAAGTAATGATGATAATTTGAAAGATTATATTTTATATAAATGAAATAAATATGAAATTTATTACATATTTATCATTATTAAAATATAATATATCATTCTCTTTATTACATTGCAAAATTATAATTTCATTTGTGTGTGCGTGCAGACTACTACCTCCACGAAGCGATGTCACAATTTTACATCATCAAAAAATTTGGATGATATAAATTATTATATATAAATAATTAATATCCCATTTATGATATTATTATAATTCTAAAAATATAAAATAATACCACATTCTCATTATTATGATCATTTAAAATAGGAATAGTTACTCATGCGTATGTACAACCTTCCATTTTCATGATCATGACATATTATTTTTCCTTAACAATCATTCATGATATGTTTAATTTTATAATTTATGTATAAAAATTATAACTATTTCAGGAATATTATTATGGATATAATGAAAAATGACATCTTTTTCCATTGTTATCCTATCAAATTAATTTCTCACACAAAATATGAATTTCATAGAAACATAAACAGTAAAAACAAATGATTAATTAATTGCATATAACAGGAAAATAATTCAACTAAATGTATCAAAACATGAAATAGATTATTAAACAATTAAATAATTAAATTTTGATTATTATTCAGTAATATAGTGAGAATAAATGAGGATTTAAACTCAAGGTAAGGGCTTCTCATCTCATTTTTTAATTCTATAAGACATATTCCATATTCACCTATTATTTTTACTATCCAGTAAATATAATTCCGAATAATGTATTTTACAGTTATTCTCATTAACATTATTCATATTTTAAAATCCATATTATGTTATCTACTTTATGAGGTGTGATCTAGAGATTACAAAAGTAGAAAGGAACAACATCTCAATTTCCCCTTCATTAAAGAATACAATAATTTAATTAAAATAAGTTCTTTAATGTAGTGTATATACTACCCCTTCTACATATAATATCATGAATAAATCACATATCATATTATTTTTACATTCAATTTTAATTATTTAATCCAAGGGTATTTGAATCTAAATATTCAAAGTGGTAATTAATTTTTGTATCTAACTTATTTTCATTGGTAAATATTAGTTCTCCATTGTCAATGATATTATAAAATTATGTCTATAATGATTTTTTTTATAATAAACTGTGTTAAAAATTTTATTATTTGGATTTATTGTCGTTACCATTAGTTTCTAAATTTATTAATTTCCACTTCAAAAGTATGATCCTTGTAAGGGATTCTCATTAAAAATTTATTTCTTTGAGATATATGTTTTTGATATGAATATGTCTCCTTTTGATAGATGTATATACTTACCTTTTAACATGATAAATAATAATTATCCATACTTCTATGATATTTAATGTATCATTTTATGTTATGAATTAATGTGTATTATGATTAATGAGGTACTGAGTTGGAAATGGTTTAATGTTACAATTTCATTTCAATCGCAATTGTTTATAACAATGGTTTATTTGGAGGAAAGAACATGATTTTATTTTATTGAACCATGTATATTTATTCCAAACTTGATATTAGTGTGGTTAAAATTTTTTATTTATATTTCCACCATTATTGATTATGGAAATATCAAGAAAGATTTTTATAAGTGATATTGATCTTGTATTTTCTTTTAGATCATCTATCTTTCTCTTTTGTATCCATTTTTTCTAAAAAAAATTCAAAAACATTATTCATAATTATAAATAATTTTTTAAAGTTATTTTAAATGGTAGTTTAAAATATAATAGATGATTTTGAAATTAAATTTCATAATTTTTCCAAAATTGGTCACTTTTGACTCACTTTAGAAAAAATTTGAAAAGAATTTTTATTTTTAATATTTTAATCATGATTGGTTTTTCAGGACCTCATGACCATTATTTTTTTATGATAATTCCAATATTATTTTCTTTTTTTATATTTAATTAAATTAGTTTTTAAAATAATTTTGGGTTTTTTTAAATGTGATTTTCAAAATGAAAATTTTATTTTATTGAAAGCATATTTAATGGATTTATAATGTTATTTCCATTCATCAAAGACACTAAAAATTGATGTTACATAAACTATATGGGGGATAATTTTTAGTAATTAAATCATTAATATTTCTTATTATGTATTATGAGGTTGACATGAAACCCATTTCTTTTCCCAAATTAAATCAGGCATTAAAGGAAAATTGATTACTATTATGAAACAAAGGTGAAATATTCTAAATATTTTATTAATGATTGGTAATTTTAAATTATTTATTATCATGATGAGTCTGATACATCATAAAAGATGTGTTTTTATTGATATTTGTGGGTGATCTTGATATTTCTTATCTGATGTTTGCATCGAGAGAGCATCGAGTGATCCTAAAATAGCTTATAGAAGAGGTGTTCTTAGATAACACTCCAATACATTAGTTAGCATGCTTTATCATTATGACGAAGATAGAGGGAGTTATCAGAGGTTTTCACATATGTATTTAGACAAACTCTAGTTATTTCTGGCATGGGTTTAAAATAGGTTAAGATGATGACAGTACAAGATTCCACTCATTATTCTTATTATGGTTTATAAAATTTTATTTTGATCAATATTGACTTCCCCAGGATCATGATTATTGATTATTATAACTCTTTATATTGATAATTGTTTATTCCATGTTCCATGATACATTTTTTATGGGTATGAATATCCTTATGTAAGGTTCATTCACTTTTATATTTTCATCAAACCCTTATGCACTTTTTATTCTCAATAGTTACATTCCATTCTTAATTCTTATGTGTTCAGATACGAAACATTTGAACTCACCCATATGATTTTTCATTTTCCCGAGTTTATAGATAATGATATTATAAAAATGTTTCCCAAGAGGGTTTCATTTGTATCATGATGATGACAAATTATGATATAAAAACCATTTATTTTAGTTTGAGGAACAATCACATGAAGAAATGGGTATTTTTCGTATAATAGTTTTTCATTATTCTATAAGACTTTAACCATAAAAGGTCATTGGATATGTATGTTATAAAACATATATCATTGATGTTTTATGTTTTTTATGGTGGAAAATGGTTATCCTTTGTCAGTTTCAAAGCTAGAATTGAAAAGTTTATTATTATTGCATTTGGTCTGGGAGTGTGTGTTTGGAGATGTTATAGTTGATATAAGAGAAGTGTTTATAAATCTTTTGGGATTTTTATATTTTCATGTCAATTCATATTGAGATTTATACATGCCATATTAGGTGTATAATATTAAGGTTGATGATAAGTAAAAAATTATTAGACCCCACTTTTTCAATTATAAGTGATGAGATCAAAAAGGAATTCATGGAATTTTATGATACATTATATTGGGTGGAAATATTTCTGAAGCATTGGTAAGCATGAATTATGAAAATAAATTCTATGTAAAAAAGTTTTAATATATTAATAACCATTAGAGTTTATATGATCATTGTTGATTATGAAAATGTTTATGGATGTTCATCACATTTCAATGAATATTATAATGATATAGTTGTAGGAAAAAGGACAACCCAATGATTTGGAAGCTAACCATCACATCCTATAAGGCCACTGGGATTGATCTAGAAATAAAAGGTTGATAAGGCTGAATCTCATACCACTAGGTAATGTGATGTGAAGAAGAAACCCACTACATATTTCGACTTTTATGATGAAAGGTGTGACATAACATTTGTTGTCATAAAACACTTTAATATTGAGGTTGTTGGGTTTAATTTGGAAATAGTTTTATTAATTGATGGAATTAATTAATTTAAACATTGTGTATCAATAGTGAATTTTGGATTTTTATTCATTTTTTGAAACATCTAACCATATGGTAATCATTTTTGTTTGGGTTAATATCTTTAGACTGGTTGAATTGGTTGATTATCATTTCTTTGGTTATGTGATCCTTTAAAAGATGGATTTTAGCACATATGACATACATAAAATGAATCATAGATAATCATAATTTTGAAAAAAAGATGCTATTGTGGATTAAATTTATTGAAAGATGAAAATAAACTCATAATGTAATTAAATTTCAATATTATCCTACTCTATATAGTAAAAGAATTCCTCAACTCTAGAAATATGATCTTAAAACGAAATGTTGTCTTATTTCAGTAATTTTTAATGACATTAGTGAACATTTTCCACACCTATTTAGTTTAGGTTTTTTTATTATTAACTTTTTCATGATCATTCACATTCTGGTGTGTAATGATCTAGCTCACTCTCTATCATTATTTGGACATCACGCTTCTCTTCCATGTCCAAATATTCACTTTCCACCTATGCTATCTTATTTGGATACATATTATGTGACATTATAGATGATGATCAATTATACTCCTCTCTTTTAACTAGAAGATGTTTTTAATCATGTATATAATGTGGGTTTTTAACGAATGTATTGAAATGTCACACACTTAATTAATGAGACCAATTTCAAATTATGAGGATGAAATTTATTTAATAGTGGATAATATAGCACCTGAATATTTTATTTAAAATGGGAACTTATGATAGATATATTAATTGATATGGAAAAAGAATTTAAATGACATATGATATATTTTTTTTAAAATAACATAAGGTACACAAAACCCTGAGTATAAATGAACCGTAATATAGTACATCATTATGGTCTATCCTCTAAATTGATGTGTATGAAAAAGAATAACTAAATTATGAAACATATATGGGATACACATATAAAAATTTATTTCAATTATAATCTATTAATTAGAAAATAAATTTGTATTATTACTAATACAAATACATGTTTTCTGAAAAAGAAATATTTTTTTATTAAAGGTAGATTCGTTGCACTTTGCACAGATACATAAAAAGTAATTCATACCAATTGTAGAAACATTATTTAAAAAGATATCTAATTTTTAATTTATCATATCAAAACAATCATTGGGTGATTTTATTTATTTTTTATAAAATATTATATTTTTAGTGAACAGTGTAATATTGCGATTTTTGTAAAAAATTCCTATCATTTTAACAAATGAAGTAATTTTATAGTCCCATTTTGATTTTAATATTATTTTATGTAGACTAATAAGTATATTAAATATATAATCTAATTAATTTCTTTTGAATGAACTATATATTGGATTTCAATATAATTTTATCATTGGGATTAAAAACAAGATTTTTTTGAAATAGTTTTATAGTGAATAATGTATCTAAATTTTTATTAATTAAAAAACCCTAATTTGTTTTGATATAGATAGAAAAAAAATCTTATATAGGGATTAAAGTTACTAGTTTTTGGTAAATTGAACATGAATCCCACTTAAAGGTCTATTTCAAGGATAATGAGTGGGTTGTGCATAACATCCTATTTGTGCATACAAGGATGATGTTCTGTGTGAAACAAAATTACTTAATAGGGAAAACATATAGTCTAATAGGCAATACAAAGCACTATTATGAGCCTAATTAACCTAATTATAATAAATTCTTGATGTCCCAAAGAATGATGAATTGTGTCCAAACATTTCACACAACTATTCCCATTGCACACGAATTATGACACCAAAACATAGGTGTTTCATGGTGAGATCCATTATCTAAGTATTAGTAAAGTGTGAGAACTCGGTCACATGGACTAGGATATTCAAACCAATAGTTGAGGATTTAAACTAAAATTAATTTCTCACCCCACCATATGTGAGGCTCCCTAGAATACGTTGTGAAGCTCTGTGTTGTTATATTTATGTTATTATAAAACAACATAAAAACTAGTGATCATCGACCCTCAAAGGTAGAAAATTTGTGTGATTGAACTCTTGTGGGCACAACAATGACTTGGGATGTAGTAGAGTGATCCTTAAACCACTCCTCAAAAGGTTTTATAGGTTTCTTAAAGGAGAAGATGCATATGCACAACCCTAATATGAATGAAACTCCAAAATATGATTGTAACACCCTAATCATCCACGGTAAGTTTCCCTTTGAATAATTCAATAGAATGTGTTGCATGCCACATTGAGTTTTAGAACACCACTACTGATAACACAAGCTATTATGAAGAGTAATACCCACTTTCGAAAATTTAATAAATTTTATTTTTCAAATTGGAATTCATTTTTGGATTCATAATATCAAAATTAGCTTAGGGTGAATTTTTTGTATTTTTCAAAGAACTTACAAATTTTGATGAATAGTGAAAAACATTACGTTATTATTTTAAACTAGAATTTTATTTAAATAATTATTTTTATTTATTATTTTTTAATGTTAAAATAGGTACATAATACTTATATTAGTCCAATTTAATTCATTGGAGTCATTTTATAATAATTTTAGATATAAAAAACTTTATGTATATTTTTACCGTCTTTTACCCATATTTTGGGTACATTTGCAAATTTCATAAAACATAATTTTACCACTTCAATGAATTGAATTTATGAACATCGAGAGAGATGGTTGATATCAGTAAGTTAAATTTTGTTCAATAAGATAAAAATAATATTTGGTGAATTGTATCTTATGACTTTTGTTTACTGCGGTTAAAAGTAAATAGGGTAATTATATATATAAATGATATTATAATTACCCTAACACATGTCCTAATTCTATTATATAAATGTATTTCGAAAAAAAAAACTACATTTGGAATAAAATTTTACCCTTTTGATCCACTTGTAATACATTAAGAAATTTATTATTATTTTATTTAAAGAGTTGAATGTTCTAAATTCAAATTTTCATAAGAAATTGTTTTTTAATATAGGGTTATAAATAAAATAAATTAGTCTATAAATATTAATTATAAAGATAAAAATATTTACTACACAATGGTACTTTATTTATAATTTTTATACATTAAATAATTAAATATAATTTTTTAAACAATGGTGATGTAGCAATTACCTTATTAATGAGTGATTAGAATAATTTATATTATAAATCTAACAATAAATATAAATTGAGGCTTTTGGTGTATTAAAATAATTTTATTGATTAATATGACTTGTTAGGGTGGATTAAATAAATTTAATTCGAAGTGATAAAGTTTTTATGACTTTAAGAAAAACAAAATACCAAATAGTGTCAAAATTAATATAAGAGAGAATTTAAAACAGATTCTATATTCTTAAATGATAGAATATTTCAAAAAATTTATGGTTTGGAAAATGGACATAGATAATGTTATATATGTAAATAATTAACCACTTGGGGTTCTCTTGGGTTTTATAGTAAGTTTATGAACTGTTTTTTATAATAATATAAAAATACATAGTAAAAGTTAAACTATTAAATTAAGAGTAAAGTCTAAATGATAAGGTTATTATGGTGACCTAAGCCTATCTAAAACCTATTTAGTGAGATATTTTCGAACTATACCCACCTTATCCTCTAAAAAAACCCTTTGGATCCATTAGAAACAGAAAAGGATTTTATTATATAATAATATTGCAATATTGTTTTAAAGTGGCCATCACCTGTCTTATAAAAGGGTACATCCCCTTCTCTCAAAATAAGAATTCCAAGGCCATTTTACTTGGAGAACCCTACTCAAATATCCTCCAAACTACTGGAAATTTACCCTATAGGCCTTACATTTATCATAAAGAAAACAAATGGAGCCCCTTTGATCAAATAAATAAGAAGAACCTCTAGAAGAGGTAATTAATTCATCACCTCTTTCAATGTTATTTTCTTCTTCCACATCCTATTTATTTGATATTTTCAAAACAAAAATAGGTCCAATACCTTATACACACTGAGATGTTATTATAAATATGGTAAAACAATATCCATTATTCTATCATTCTTATTAATGAGAAAGTCACCATATGTGCATACGTACGGCTTACCGTGTCCACGTCGTGGTGTAGTTTGTTATTCAACACTTCATTATTTGGACGGGTATAATAATGATGTATAATTAATGTAAATAATAAATATAACATTTTAATGTGATATACCATGAAATTACATATGATTTTACCATTAATAGAATGATATTGTCGCTCATGCGTACATACAGATTACCGTCTCCGCGAACGCAATGAGATGCCTTCTCCATCGTAACCATTCAAGAATAATTTTCATTTGATAATTAAAAATAATTTTTAAATAGTATAATATCATTTTGGATATGAATAAAATAAATCCTATCCATAATAAAATGTCTTACTTAAGAAAACATGTAAAGGAAAATGAATCTGTTAACAACCGAAACAATGATACTATTAAAATATCATTAACCAAGAAATATTAAACAAAATAATATATGATATCATATTTATATATGTAGTTATTGTATAATTTAATAACAATAATTTAACCATTATACCAGAGGTTAAAGTACCATTGATTATGGAAACTTACAAGGTAAGGGTTAATTTTACAATCCCTTTATTATCTGAGTTTGTTTATATGTATGTATCTACTGGGACTTCTTTATCATCCACATCCATGTTTATTATTCCTAGAATATGGGTTAAAGTCATTCATACCATTGTATTACTTTTGACAAAAAAATTTAAAAGGAATATTTCTGTCGTTTTCCAAACAAGTAACTTTATGATCTATTTAGAACAATAAAGGTAAAAATGTTTTTAACTTATATGACGGGTGCAACCATTTTCCACCATTATAACACCTTCGAATATTCCCTTAAAAGTATATAATACTACTTTCAAAATAAAAGTCTTCTTTCATAATTAAGTGAATTTAAAATTTTTTCAAAATATATAGATATATTTCTCTCAAATACTTTTGATTTCATCAAGGTGAACATCCTTTGAGGGATTTTACACTTGTCTGAAGTTGATTTATTATGATACAATCTTCCATATTGTATTGATGGTTTTGTGATATGATTGACTGTGGATATGTTATATTTATACCATTCATGGTTTTTAGTTAATGTATTAACAATATTTATGCTAGTTTTAATATGAATTTCTATGTTATGTTTCAACCTTTTCATATGAGGAATGCATTGGACTTAGTAAGTAATGGGTGGAGCCTACTATAGCTCCTCGATGAATCAGTAGGTCCCACGAGAAAAACTTGTTTCTTAGAACTAGGCCTTGACAAAATAATTTTTTTAGTCTTGGCATGAGGCCTTGACTATGTGGTTATGATATTTGGCATTATACATTCTATAATTATGAAATTGGCTATTTATATTACATTTGATTATTCGACTAGTAGAATATCCATGTGAATAAGTAAACGATATTATTTTATTTATCTTTTCCATATTATGCTAATGTTTATGTTTAAAATGCTTATGTTTTAGTCTTATACATTTCCTTAAATGTTTATTTTTAGTTATGAATGTTTCCACAATATTGTTATCCGTACTGAGCATCTGAGGTCACCCCTTTCTGTGTTTTCTTTTTCCCAGGATGTGAAGAAGTATATTTTGATTAACTTATAGTAATAGGATAAAGGATATGAGTGTGTTAAAAGGGGACACAATTTTTTTATTTCATTATGTAATGTAAAACTCATATGTATATATAGTACTTCTAAGGCTACTAAACTAATCGGTATTTTTAGACTTGATCTCCTGTGATCATGACAGTGTTATGTAATAATGCACCGACACTAGGTAACTAGGGTCAGGGAATTATAGTTGGTATCAGAGGAAGTTTAATAAAAACCATAGAAACTAGATTTAGAAAACATTCTTATTAAATCACATTACCCTAAGATAGACATGGAAGATTAGTATATAATAACATCAAAAAAAATTTGTAGTTTAAATATTATATGTGTTTTCTAGGAAATACATCCTAGTCTGGATACGAGCAGGAAGAGGCGGCTCTTGCACAGATGTACCTAGGATTGAAAACTCTGACAAGAAGCTTCGGGCTTGACCTGAGTATCTTGGTACACGACAACATGCCTTACTGCATTATTGGTTATGACACTCTTGGGGGATATGCTTAGGATAATTCAAATTTTCTTTACATGCCATTGTAAAGGATTTATGAATAAATACTTCCTGAGGGAATTTTTTTTATAACTATATATTATAGGCACAAACTGTTCAATTTATGTTAGGTATTTTACTAGTTTGGGATTATGTACTGTCATTCATAAACTAATCTACTGTATACCATCGCTTTGAAACGACACCTGGTGGATGGAATAGAAATCACATCAACACACATATTCTATTTAGAGACATCACTCATACTCAAGATAATTATAGTTGGGGTGGTGATGCAACTGGTTCTGATCAGCTTATCCCCATATTGGGACAAGTCACTCATGTTATTAATAATAACCATACCCGTATGGAGCACCCTGATACACAACATGGAGGATCAATGTTAGACTGATTCATATGGCAACAACCAACAACATTCAATGGGACTAAAAATACATTTGTACCAGAGCAATGGATAAGTTCCTTAGAAAAAATATTTCATGCTTTGGGAATAGTGAAAGGGAAAAAGTTGTCATTGAAGTTTATCGCCTCATAAGAGATGCAGATCAATGGTGGTAATTGATTCAAAACATAAAGGAAGATGATGAAGTATCAAATATGGAATGCAGGGATTTTAAAGAGATTTTCTTCGAAAAATACCTTCCTCGTGACCATTGAGCGGATATGGAGAGACAATTTCCGAGTCTGAGGAAAAAGGAGGATGAGAATATCACAAAGTATGAGGCTAAACATAAAAGCTTAGTAAAATATGCTACAGATTATATACATAACCCAATGAGTAATATTTATTTATTATTTAATGGGTTAAAACAATTTCTCTATTTAGAATTAGTCGAACAATCCTTATCGTCATATGAATATATAGTATCATGTGCTATAAATACCGAAAAATATATCTATAAGTCTTACGGCTTTAAAAAAAATCAGGAGAAAAATAGATATGATGAACACTCTGGAAATGGAAACAAGGGGAATAAGAGAAAATATGAATTTCCATCCTACAATATATGTGGGAAGAAATTCCATGGTTCATGCTAAAAGGGAATGGGACTTGATTACATGTGTGGTGAAAAGGGCCACCAAGATCGTGATTGGAAGGGAAAGAAAGTGGTTGTTAATGTTGAATGCTACAATTGTAGAGAAATGGGGCATTATGAAAATGAATTTCCTAAGCGCCAAGGAAACATACCTCAAAAAAGGCCAAGGGATCAAGGCCAAGATTATATGATCACTAATTCTGAGGTTGAAGCTCTGAATGACATGTTGGAAGGTAATTTAATGGTATCCTCAAATATAGACAATGATTTATTTGATTCTGGATCATCTCATTGTTTCATATCTTCTAATTTTTCTAATAAAATTAGATATTTCAAATTTGATATAACAAGGGAGTTATCAGTCAAAACTGCTAAGGAAAGTATCATCCCAACAAAATTTTGTGAATCATTTCCCATTAGAGCATATAAACATACTTTATCTGCTGATCTCATTGTCATACCCATGATTGAATTTGATATATTCCTCGGAATGGATTGGGTTTTGGACCATGATCTTAAAATTTATTGTAAGAAAAAGTAGTTTAAAATTTTGGATGATGATAATAAGTACCTTATCTTTAGAGTAGAAACATCACCATCTAATTCATATCTAGACCCACCCACAGTAACTCAACTAAATTTAATTATTAGGGAGTAAGAGAATGAAATAACTAGGGGTGAGGAAAGGAATGTTAAAATATAGTATTTACCTATTGTTCAAGAATATTTTGAAGTTTTTACAGAGGATTTACCTTGATATCCTATAGAATTATAAATTGAGTTTTCCATTGACTTAATTCCTGGTTCAAGGACCATATCAAAGACCGATTATATAATGGACACTATAGAATTAGTGTAACTAAAGAATAAACTAGCTGAATTGAGTAATAAAGGATTTATTCTCCCTAGTGTCTCTCTATGGGGATCTCTTTTTCTGCTTGTTAAGAAAAAGGGCGGATCTATGAGGCTGTGCATTGACTACAGGGAGATCAATGCTATAACAATAAATAACAAGTACCCCTACCTCACATTGAAGAATTATTTGATCAACATCATAGAGCTCAATATTTTTAATAGATTGACATTCGATTTGGATATTATCAGTTGTGTGTAAAGAAGGAAGACATTCATAAGACAACATTTTGTACCAGGTATAGGCATTACAAGTTTACAGTAATTCCTTTTCGACTAACTAATTCACCCTCTATCTTCATCGATCTAATGAATAGAGTTTTCAAAGAATATATTTATGTCTTTTGTAGAGGTAATTATTTGATGATATCTTGGTATACTCTTCAATCTTCAAAGATCATGAATATTCCTTTTGTGCTATTCTAAAGACTCTTAGAAGAATGAATTATATGGGACATTCAACAAGTGTGAATTCTGGCTTCAAGAGATTTCTTTTCTTGTCTATATTGTCTCTATGGATAGAATCTCTATTGATACTTCAAAGATAAGAGCAATACAAGAATCGCCAACACCGACGAGTGTAACTAAGGTACACAGTTTTATTGGGTTAGCAGGTTATTATCTACGTTTCATCCATAATTTTGCTCGATTAGCTAACCCATTAACCAAAACCACACATAAAGGGGTTAAATGTGTTTGGAAAAAAGAGTTTGAATAATGTTTTGAAGAACCGAAGAGAAGATCAGTCAATATTTCTATTTTGAATCTACCATTGGGGAATGATTAGTTTGTTATTTAATGTGATGCTTCAAAGAAAGGACTTGGATGTCTCCTTATGGAGAATGGAAGATTTATTTCCTATGTATCATGACAACAAAAAATTCTTGAACAAAACTATCCCACTCATGATCTTAAGTCAGCAGCTATAATCGGTACATTGATCATATAGAGAAATTATCTATATGGTTAAAAATGAGACATATATACTGATCACAAGAGTTTAAAGTATATTTACTCACAAAAAGAACTCAACATGAGGGGAAGGAGATTTCTTGAACTATTCAAGGATTATGATTTCACCATACACTACCAACCATAGAAGCAAAACAAGGGGGAAGATGCTTTGAGCAGAAAGGATCATGGCATTCTCAACAAGATGAGATTTTAAAATGATCCATTGTTCATGGATCTACTAAATATGGTTATGGGAATAATCATGGAAGGTAAAACATCAATACTTTTTCAAATGGTTTCCAAACCATCTTTACTAGAAAGGGTAAAAATTTCTCAGACTAATGATGAGGAGTTTCAAAAGAAAATTAATGTTGTGATTGATGAGAGATTTATTGACTTTATGTATGAAGATATAATATGGAAATTTGGGAAGGGACTTTGTCTTCCTGGCATACCTAATCTAAAAAGGGAATTGTTGGATGATTCTCATAGTTCCAATTTATCAATACACTCTGGTAGAAGTAAGATGTACAGTGATTCAGAAGAACATTTTTGTTGGGACAATATAAATAGTGATATTGCTGATTATGTGTCCAGATGAATCGTTTTTCAACAGGTTAAGGCAGGAAGACAACATCCAAGATGAGTCATGTAACCTACTCCAATACCCGAGTGGAAATAGGATGATATTACAATGGAATTTTTCATGGGGATACCAAAGAATCCTAGAAGGAATGATGCAATATATGTCATTATTGAATGTCTTACCAAGTCAGCACATTTTATTTCTATAAGAGAATATTTTCCACTTCAATATTTAAAAATACTGTATTAATGAAGTTATAAGACTTCATGGTATGCCCCCATAGATTGTTTCTGATCGTGATCCCCGTTTTACATCAGGATTATAAAAAAGTCTTCAGAAATACCTGGATATTAAAAATCATTTGAGCACTACCTACCACCCTCAAACTAATGGACAAGAAGAACAAACTACTAATACCTTAGAAGACATGTTGAGATCTTGATCACTTGACTTTCAGGGTATGAGGGAATAGTATTTACCTCTTGTAGAATTTTATTATTACAATAGCTTCAATTCAAGTATTTATATGGCTCCACATGAAGAGTTTTATGGAATGAGATGTCGCACACCATCTTTTTGGGATGATGTTGGTGAAAGAAAACTCGTAGGACAAGAAATTGTTGATGAAACAATGAAAAAGGTTAAGATTATCCTAAACCCCATCAAAGCAGCACAAAGTAGGCAATAGAGCAAAACCGATAACGGAAGGCAGGATATAGAATTATAAGTCGAAGATCAGTTTTCTTGAAGGTATATCCATTGAATGGAGTTATACGATTCGGTATGAAGGGTAAATTATGTCCCAGGTAAATCAGACCTTTCAAAATTATAGAACAAATTAGGGTTATAGCAAACCGATGGGCAATGCTGCCAAGTCTCTCAAAAGTTAATGATGTGTTCCATGTATCACAATTTAGAAAATACATGCCTGAACCAACACATATACTAACCTATGAATAATAGAACTTGAACCTGATCTCTCTTATCATGGAGAGCCTATCAAGATTCTTGATACCAAAGAAGAAGTGTTGAGAGACCGGATGAATTGTCTGGAAAAATTTCTATGGAGAAATAATAAGATGAAGGAGGCAATGTGGGCAACCAAGAAACTTATGAGGAAGAACCACCCTAATATTTTTATGTAGTAATATTCGAGAAATTTTAAGTAAGAAAATATTGTAATTAGGGGAGAATGTAATACTCCAAGCTTCCGCGGTATGCTTCCCTTTGAATAATGTAGTACCATGCATTGTACGCAACATCGAGTTCAAGCCCATGACCATCAATCAAACTAGTCATCATGAATAGTAATACCCAGCTTCGAGAAATTTATAAATTTTATTTTTCAAAATTGACATCTTTTTTTATTTCATAATATCAGAATTCTCTTAGGGTTAATTTTTGGTATTTTTCCGAGAACATCAATTTTTTATGAATAGTGAAAAACACTGCATTATTGTTTAAATATGACATTTTATTTAAATAATTATTTTTAAGTTATATTTATTTTAATGTAAAAATAGGTAAATAATACCTATATTAGTCCAATTCAATTCATTGGAGTCATTTTATAATATGTTTCGATATATAAAAGTTTATTGAAATTTTTACCGTCTTTTACCAACCTTCTAGGCACATTTTCAAATTAGCATAAAACATAATTTTATTGCTTCTATAAATTGAATTTCAAAAATACGAGAGACACGATTGACATCAGTATGTAAAATTTGGTTCAATAAGATGATTTTTTTTGGTAAATAGTATCTTTTGACTTGTATTTACCACTGTTAAAAGTAAATAGGGTAATTAAAGGTAAAAATGTTATTATAATTACCCCAATATATGTTCTGATTCTATTGTATAAGTGAATTTTTACCAATAACAACCATAGAAATAAAATATGATCCTTTTGATCCACTTGGATTATATTAGGACATTTATTATTATTTTATTTAATGAAGAGTTAAAAGTGTTAAATTCAAATTTTCATAAGTAAAAAATTAATATTGGATTATACATAAGAAAAATTTGAATATAAATATAAATTAGAATGATAAAATGATTTCCTACATAATTTTACTATATTTAAAAATTTTAGAAAATAAATAAATAAATTTATTTACAACACAATGTTGATGCAGGAAATACCTTATTAATGAACGATTAAAATAATTGATATTATAAATATCAAAATAAATGTAAATTGAGGCTTTTGATGTATTAAACAAATTTTATTGGTTAATATGACATGTTATGGTTGATTAAATAAATTTATTTCTAAGTGATAATGTTTTTATGACTATAACAAACACAGAATACCAAATAGTGTCAAAATTGACATAAATGATTTTTAAAACAAATACTATATTATTAAATGATATAATTTTTTTAAAAATTTAAGGTTTGGCCAAAGGACTTATATAAGGAAAAATATGTCAATCATGAAGAACTTGGGGTTCTATTTGGTTTTTATAGTATGTTTATTAACAATTTATTATAATAATACAATAGTACATGGTAAACGTTCAACTATTTAACTAAGAGTTAAATATAAAAGATATTGTATATATGGTGACCTAATCTTGTCTAAAACCCATTGGTTGGGATTTTTTCAACCCATCCCCACCATATCCTTGAAAGAAACCCATTTTGAGCCATTATAAACTGATAAATATTTTATCATAATATAATATTTCATGTTTTTTCTATAGTGACCCTCACCTCTCTTATAAAATTGTACTTCCCCTTCTCTCAAAATCACACTTCAAAATCCATTTGTCTTGGCCAACCCTGGATCAAATATCCTCCCAGATACCCTCACATCACCCTATAAGCCTTAATTTGATCATAAATCCATCATATAGATCCCTTTCAGTCAAATAAAAAGGAAGAACCCAAAGAAGAGGTAATTATTTCATCACCTCTTTCAAAGTTATTTTCTTCTTCCACCTCCCATTTCATTGTTTTTTACATACAAAAAAATGTCCCCCTTACCTTATACATACTGATATGTTATTATAAATATGGTAGAAAAATATTCATTATTCTATCTATCCTATGAATGACAAAGTCACCATACGTGTGTACGTACGACTTACCGTCTCCACATCGTGGTGTAGTTTGTAATTCAACACTTCATTATTTTAATGGGTATAATAATGATGTATAATTGATGTAAATAAAAAATATAACATGTTAATGTGATATACCATCCAATTACATACGATTTTACCATCAATATAATGATACTGTCACTCGTGCGTACGTACAGATTACCGTCTCCATGAACGCGATGAGATTCATTCCCCATCATAACCATTCAAGAATAATTTTCATTTTATGTTTAAAAATAATGTTTAAAGAACTTAATATTATTATATATATGAATCAAATACAGCTTATCTTTAAACAAACATGACTTATGTTTCAAAACATATTGAGGAAAATAAATCATTTAGCACTCGAAACTGTGATACTACTGAAATATCATTAACAATGAAATATTAGAAGATCATATATGATATAATCTTTATGTATGTAGTTATTTTATAATTTAATAAAAATAATTTTACCATTATACAGAAGGATAAATTACCATCGACCAACAAAAAGTACAAGGTAAGGGTTAATTTAACAATCTATTTATTATCTAAGGTTGTGTATACGTTATTATCTACTGATACTTCTTTATCAGCCATATCCATGTGTTTTATTCCTATAATATGGTTTAAATTCATTTATACCCTTGTTTGAATTTTTATAAAAAAAAATTAAAGGAGTCATTCCATCATTTTCCAAATAAGTTACTTTTTGACCTTTTCAAAAAATTAAGGTAAGAATGTTTTTTAACTTTTACGACAGGTGTGGCTACTTTCCACCATTATAAAACCTTCAAAACTTACCTTACATGTTTATAATAATATTTTCAAAATAAATGTTTTATTTTATAATTACGTGACTTTTAAATAATTTCAAAATAGATAGATATTTTTCTATCAAATAGTTTTGAATTCATCTATTTTAACATAGATTGATGGACTATACACTTGTTTGAAGTTGATTTATTATGATACAATATGCCTTATTGTATTGAAGGTTTTGTGATATGATTGATTGTATATGTTTTATTTTTATACCATTCATGGTTTAGGGTTAATGTATTAATATTTTTTATGCTTGTTTTAATACGAATGTTTATGTTGTGTATTATCCTTTTCATATGAGGAATGCATTAGACTTAGTAATTGATGGGTGGAGCCCGCTATAGCTCCTTGATGAATCGGTAGGTCTCATGAGACAAACTTGTGTCTTGGCATAAGGCCTTGACAAAATATTTATTTTTATTCATGGCACGAGGCCCTGACTCTGGGGTTATGATGTCCATAAATATGCATTCCATCATTATGAAATTGGCTATTGAGATTACATATGATTATTAGACTAGTAGAATATCCATGTGAATAAGTAAATAGCATTATTTGATTTATCCATGTCATATTATGCTGTTGTTTTTGTTTAAAACTCTTTTGTTTTAGTTTTATATGTTCCCTTAAATTTTTATGCTTATTTATAAATGTTTCTGATATATTGTTATCCTTTCTGAGAATCTAAGCACAGCCCTTTCCGTGTTTTATTTTTTCCAGGATGCGAATAAATATATTACTATTAACCTGCAAGAATTGGCTAAAGGATATGAGTGTGTTCAAAGGGGACAAAATGTGGTTTTTTTATTTTATGATGTAATGTAAAACTCATGTATGTATCTAGTACTTCCAAGTCTATTAAACTATTCGGTCATTCAGGACATTATCTCTTGTGATCATGCCAATGTTATGTAATAATGCACTGACTTTGGGTAACTCAGGTCAGGGAATTAAAATGATCACAACAATGCATCATGGTCCCATTAGTTAACCATTATTTATATCACCCTACTTGAATAATGTTTTCATGTAACCCAACCTTGTTGCACACAACAATGTCTTGGTCCCCTTATCAGTTCCCCCTATGCTCCTAGTGCATCCATTACCCTATATATAACTTATAACCATTGGTACCCTAATGCATGTTACTTCTAATTTTAGGGACCCTTGCATCGGTCTCCTCATTGGCCACTCCTCTACATTAGTTCTAACACCATTTCCTACCCAAAGTAACATGAGAAATGGTCATGTATTCCATAGGGGGGTTCTTTGAAGAAAAATATGCTCGTGTCACGGTGAGGATTTGTTATGAATAATCATACTCCCACCTTGACATTGTCCCCCTTTACGAATGAGTCTATCCACATCTAGGTTTCATGATGTAAAAATATCCAGTTCTATATCATAGTCATATAAAGTTATGATTCACGATAATGTCCTCAAAAAAATTATGTAAAACTACAGTCTTACCTTGTGTAAAAAATATAGTATTCCCCATACAGAATCCTCATGGGATGAATTCTTCCCATACATGGGATGTGACCCCAATACTAGGTAGCATCCAAGAATAATCCCCACAAAATATTTCCAACCATAGGATGTGATGAAAATTCCAGGATACTTTGATGTGTAATCCCACACTACCCCTCATCGACACTCCTTTATTGACTTGATAATCCTTAATACATGACCTTAAACTACATGCCTTTGTCAAATCACACAACCTTAAACAACATATCGAATTATGTGGGTTTGGTCTATGTATCCTAAATAGGATATATAGGATGCATCATCGAGGGGTAATATTAACATTTTTACACCCAAGTGTGACATCTTCCTTACTTGGGATGCACCACCTAGATCCACCTCCCTAGGGTGTTCTGATCCCAAACTCTAGGTCTGACTCAATTATGAGTTCTGATCCATTAAAAACCCATGCATGAATACTTCCCCATAGGGACACATCTACTTGGTCTAACTATATGGGGCATTCTGATCAAATAATTCCCATATCCACAAGATTAAAAACTCATTCCCTATTCCTTCTCAAGAGAATGTTCCGATCTATCTCTACATGATTAAGAACTTGTGACCCAATCTATTGTACCTACCCCAATTCATTAAACATGTGATGTATGAGGTTAAAATCATTTGATTAATTATGCCTCATAATTAATTACCACTTGATTGGCATGGGGTTCCTTTATTTTCATACCTAATAAGTGTCATACTAGATTCCCCCTAGAGTACGATTTATAGGTGAATAATGTACCCAATGTCTAGACTTTCTAGTGATTCCCAATGTGACTACTCTCCTAACCTATGTTTTCTTCCCTATATCCAAAAATAGTGTTATTAAAAAGGATCTATCTGAAGATGGCACCAATAATAAATTTCATGATAATGATATACTCAATGAGGGAGACTTGGACAATGAATTGAGATTAAAGGAGGATTCCATTTAATGGAAACTAACATACAATAAACCTATTTCTACCAAGGATCATACACCAATAATGAATGTGATGAAATCCACCTACCATTGGAAAGTGTTATTGCATGAAAATGAAATCAGGTACAATGTGTGGCCTCAAAGAAAGCATCAGAAACAAAAATTATGGACCCTATGTGAAAATTTTCTCCTTTAACCATGGAGAAAAATAATGTAGGTCATCAGATCATGAATTGGATTTAGAAATTATTGATTATAGTATTTACTAATAGAAATAGGTAACTCGATGAGAATCTCTTCTTTGAAATATGTATACTAGTAGAGTCTAGGGTATCAAGAGATTGAAATTTTACTAGATTCAAACATTCAGTGCTTGGTCCCACCAAGAATGAAGTTGGCCGAACATGGAACTCCGCTATGAATTGGGGATGTTATAATTGGGTATTTGGGGTCTACCATGTCTTCAGCGGGGAAGATTATCTATTTTAGAAGATTGGATGACATTAGGGACATGGAAATTTCTTTTATAGTATATTTAATGAAGGATAAATCCATATGCCATACAAGAATAAAGATTTTTTAAATTAGAAACCCATCACCAACAAGTGTTGAGGTAGGAGGGACATTGATGTGGTAATCCTACACAACTATGTATCTTCCATGACCTCTGCTACAACATCAACTGCTGGGACCACATACACTATCTCACCCTCCAAGGTCATCTATAAGAGGTTGATAGACACCACAGTGCACCATTATTAGTAGTTTGTGGTCTTTACAACAATGATATAGATTTTTATGACTTGAATGAATTAATTAATCACCGATATTGCCTCCTCCATGTGTCTCATTGGGGACCCCCCCTTCAGATGACAAACTACTTAGAGAGCCTCAACCTATAGAACTATATTGACCCAGTATCCTACACTGTGGAGGTTAGAGGTGATCAAGTCATTATATCCATGAATAACACCCAATAGAAGCCAAATAGGTCACCCACTAGGCCTCTTTAATGCCAACACCAACCAATCCCACAGGTTGTATAGCATGTGGGTTTCACCATTGCTCCTCCTTCCCAGGTCCAAAGAACATGATGCCAATGTTTTGGAAAGTATAAAGAAATTTCCAAAAAAAGTGGAATACTCTATGACTCTAGTGGTATCTATCACCACTAGATCATCATTCCAATTCATTGTGATAGGAAAATAGGAATTTTTCTCTACCCAATTTGGATCGAGACCCCTACTACCTCATAAGTAGGCTGGGATAACTCTATTAATTGGTTTCACAACCAAGAAATGCTATGGGATATCCTATAACAAGGAAAATCAGAGTTGAGGTCCTAAAAAACCATATCTAACTATATTGTATGTTGTCCCCTCTCCTTCAACAACTAGTATCGAGGTCCTCCAAATACCTCTTCTAGAGAACATAGTAGTCCTCCACCCACTTCTACCATCTAAGGTGGATTTAATCCCCACTCATTCACTAGTTAAAAGTGGTGGTCCTCCCAACATCATAAAAATGAGCACATAGGTCCTCCTCATTCATCTACTAATCAATGTGGAGTTCCTCCACACTCACACTCCAATGAACACAAAGATCCTCCATGTTTTTTCAATAATCCAAGAAAATGTCCTCCGTACACTATTAACAATCAGTATGGTGGCCCTCCCCATTCCCCCACTTATGAACAAGAAGGTTTTACTTGTGTTTCAAGATACACATTATTATTCCATCCCCATGTTATTTCTAAAAAGAGTGCAGGTCCTCCTCACTCCATTACTAGTCAATGAGTATGTCCTCCCGACTCCAACGATAGTCATTTCAGTGATCCTCCCTATGTTCTGACACACAAAAGTCAAGGTATTCTCCATGACACCACCAACTACCATGGAGATCCTTCCCATGAAAAAGACATCACCTACCCTAAATAAAAAAAACCATGAAAGATGGGAAAATACTCACCATCAAAGGTGATGTCTAGGGAAATTTCATATCATTGTTTACATGATTGATATCTTATAACCCCAGGGGATGGATGAATCGATAATGGATCCATCACCTCAACTACTAGAGTATAGGGATAAAAAAGAAAAATAAGATTCACAATCACAGAATCTGAGATCCCTACGGTACTCAGATACCTCTTTAGGTACTTATCGGTGGATGATATCTTTGTCCCCTTCCAGGGGTTTGTAATTAAGTTTCTCTCTTTACTAATAGCTTTCCTCTGGTCTAAACTCATCCTAGAAGTTGGGAAGATGTTAAAATTTGGGATGATTCCATTAAATGGTGATAATTCTTCCAATCCATGATAGATATCGTCACCCTAACACATGAGGTATTGGTGAACACACTGTCCTACAGTGATGTGATGATGTAACTAGTACCGCACCTGAGAGACATCCTTGAATGAAAAAAATATTTTAATCATGTAGTGAATCCTCTATCGGTAAGTCCGTAGTAGAGTTGGTCTACATCAAGGACACAACCCATATCTCTTATAGTTGAAAACTTTGTCTAGGTCAACAACAATCCATACCCTTTATATTATTAAGTGGTAATATGGAATGTTTTGTACAAAAACTAGCTACTAGTGAAATTATGGCATCTTATAGCTTCATTTATTGATATCTTAGTGTATCATACAAAGGGCCATGCCATGTGTTTTTGACAAATTATTTGGGAGACAACTCATTTCCTCTATGAACTCAGTTGAATTATCCAGGAATCCAAGAGCACCATGAAGCAATTAACCAGCTATACTGAAGTGTTCATATGGTAGTGCTTCTAATGGAAAATCCCCCTGAGTCAAATGAAAATTACTAGAACATTCTGAAAATATGAATCAAGGAACTCATTGAGATATATTGGGTTATGGATGAAATGTTTTTACACATACAGATCAAAGGGTAGGGACAATATGCTACCCTCTACATCATTCCCAGATTGTGGTGTTATGTCCTATCCATGAGTGATGATAGTTTCCCAATGATTTCTAGTACATGTTTCCTAACATGTTTGTAGAGGTACATACATATCCTTAGAGATCCGTCCGATGAGGGATTTTTTCCAAATTTTCAACACCACAACAGAGGAATCGATCATTTTGATCCATCAGATCAATTAAAGGATGTAGACATTGTATACATGGAGTCTACAGTATATTCCTTCATCTATTATCTTAATGTGAATAAACGTATCCTTGTTGATCTCAGTTCAGATGAGAATCCTAATTATAGCACTACCTGAGAGATCACATCTCTCCTTTATTGGGAAAAAATGTCCTCCTTTGATACATTCCAAATGTTTAGCATGGTGGCCTAAAAACTATAGTAAGAGTAGAAGCTGGTGGACATGGAAAGTGACTAAGGTATGATCTTCCAAACTCACTCAAGAAGAGTAATTGTCCACCAAGGGATCCAGGTCATGCTGTTATCTGAATTGATGATCTCGATCACCTAGTTGGCGAGTCTATTAATGAGTTCAAAGATAGATAACCTCACTAATAAGACATGATAACAACTCCCGCCACTCAACTATAGTTAATTTAGGTGTGACATGTGGGGATTCCACCAAAGGGAAAGCTACACAAGGCATGGTTGGAAAATATCTTATGTAATACTTTTGAATTCCTTTTTAATTTTTTATAAAATTAAGTGGAATTATTTTGAGACCATAATCTAAGACGAATTGTAATTCTGAGGCACGTAGTGGCCGGAACATAATTTTGAACTATTTTTGTGGTTTATTAAATAATCATGCAAACGTGATTTTATAACTTTTAAACTAGTGCCTGGATCAAAAATTATAGGGCACTGTTGAACTCAGAGAATCATGATTCACCTATAAACGACCTAACATTGGCCGGGGTGGGCCAACAGTGGAAGTTAGTTTTTGGCCATAAATAAAATAATTAATTAACAATTATTTTATATTCACATCCTTCTAACTCCTAAATGGTAACTTGTATTGGAAATATAAAAGTACATTTGAGAAAGTGATGGAATGTTTCCCTTGGGTGGAGTTTAACCTCGATCGAGACGAGTCGATGGTAAAAGATAGTTTTTAGAATTTTTTTTAAAAATAAAATAAAATAAAAAGTTTATTTTATTCAAAAATTGTTTCGTTGCAGCACATTGATAAGTCTACTGTTTCATTCCATCAATGAAATAGCATAATGAATCTTTAACTGAATCATAACAGAAATGATCATTTGTAAATCAAAAAACATAATGATTCAATGAATAATCATAAAAATAATGATGTGACACATTTCTCTTTTAATGAGATAATATGATTGGAGAAAAAGACATAGATATGTAATTCCTTTGATGAAATACATGTAATCCTCTCCAACAATGAATGCCAACAAATCGGAATGTGGAAACAACAACCTTGAAAAATGGATCCGGGAAAGGAGATCAATGAATGCTAATGGATTCAAATGGATCGTTAATATCTATGGATGGATCGCTACCAGCAACATGCCTTCCCTCAGACTGAAGTTTCTCCAGGTATGGATTTATCTTTTTGATAATTTGAATGCCCCGTTCTTCTTTTTTAAAAAAAATGCTGATCGACCCACAAATATGTTGATCTGTGGGTTGATCATTTTTTCAGGATGGTGTCTTATTTCGATGATTGCATCAGGGTTATTTATTTATTGAACCTTAAACTAATCTTTCTATGTTTCAAAGACACTAACATAGAGGAAATAGAACGACATGAAAAAGTCCCAGATTCCTTTATCTTTGGGAATTCTTGTGATCTTTTTGACTGTACCTATGAATTTACATAAAGGAAACTTCAAGGACATAGTAGGAAATAGGGACAACCAAGAAATATTATGGCACATACAGTTCTAGAAATGGACCACTAGAGTGGACCTAGTGGTCCAGGAAGGATACCAAAGGCATGTCAAGGCAAAGGTAGTGACTTGTTAGGGCCAAACGGTGCAGTTGGGGACACTGTAAAACGATCTAATGGCAATCAGAGGTGGATGTGGACACCCAATCTCATCGGAGCATAATTACATAGTTGCAATCCATAGTGTGTGCTAGCTTGCGGCCCAGCGAGGACTGTGTGAAGGAGAGGGGAGACCGACTTATGCCAGCCACATGGTAGTGCAAGACGGACTCTAGTTTGCATCTAGAAAAGATAAGGTCTGGCCCACACAATGGGTTGGGTAGGAGGAAGGACGGTCCAAAAATCCATCTGGATCCTTGGTCTAATGGGCTAGGTCATATCTAGATTGGGTTGGTTCAAATGGTCCACAGACCCGACCGCCTCCTTTTCAAAAAAATTCTTAACTCTCAAATCGTACACTCGACTGAAAATCTATTTACGGATCTATGTGAACTAGATACCAGTGGCCCTGTATGAACCATATATATGTGGCCTTATATGGACAAGATATAAGCAGCCCTGTGCAAACCAACTATGTTGGCCTAAGTGGGGAGCAGCTCTGTATGCCCCAGAAGAACCATGATGGGGTGTGGCTCTATGTGACCCAACTGACCCCTAGTACTCATCAGGTATGAGTACCTCAGTAGTCCAATGATCCCAGTATTATGACTGATAGTCTTTCTTTCCATACATAAGATTATACCTGTGTGAGCTAAAAATACATTGTGTATACTTTCATTCATTATCTTTCCATTGTGTTTCAGGATACCAATTGTGTATTGTACAACTCAAACCTACATGGGCTCCTACCTCCCATTTCATGTTTTGTGTAGATGATAGACCCTTCGACAAAGATTTTTGTGGTCTGAGACCAGGCAGTTCCTAGGGAGATACGATAGGCAGGACATACATCTACAGCTTCAAGAAGCCACTCCTTAACTAACCATTATGTGGGGTTCTCCCACGGACAACTTTTCAGAGATCTTCTATACCTTCCTTTTTTGTCTTTTATTAGGTTTGTATTTTAGACCACTTGACTTATATATTTTACCTTTACTCAGTGGTTGTTTAGTGGAATTCAAGCTTTACTTTCAATATTTTTGGGATGTCATTGTCTGTGTGTGTTTATAAATACTGGTACTCTGGAAAATACCTCCCACTCATGGGATAATGTTTTTGGTGCTATTCACCAGCCCCTGGCCTTTGGGAGGAAGGCTAGGGGTAGTCAAGGCACTAGCCATGAGGGACAGGTCATGAAAAAGTGGTAACAAAAGAGTTCGGTTTTACGAGAAGTGCAAGGCGTCTATAATATTTTGATGGGGAAATACTGTTAAGTGTTTTAGTATCGGCATTAAAACTAGGGAGTCAAATGTTGGGGAGGCATCCAACATATCCATACAACAGGAAACTAATTTCTGTTTTCTAACTCAATAAATAAAAACACTAGTTGCATGCATCTTTGTGTGTTTTCTGATTACCTTTTGGAGTCAGAGTCAAATGAGCATGAATAATCTATTTATTGTGGAACATATTGATCTATTTTAGGATGCCTCTACATAGATAGCCAGCCATGATTCTGATATATGGCTATGAGTATATCCTACCATGTGAAAATTTTCTAGTTCTGAGACCACGATAGTGATGGACCCATCGGGTGGTTCTCTAGTGTTACCACGACCCGTTGATCAGATGTTACTATCGGTGCAACTGGTAGAGGGCGTACATAAGATCAGTGCATTGCACAAGTTCCAGAGGCATAGAACTCCTAGGTTCATGGGTGATACTAACCCCTAGGTGGTATAGGATTGGTTCCAGGCGGTTACATGTGTCTTCCAACTAGTAATCACGCCTCTCGGCTATATGGATATCTTAACTGTGAGCCTTCTTAAGGGATCAGAAGAGGGATGGTGGAGCTTGAAGATTCAAAAACATGATGAGGTGTCCCTTACCTTTATAGACTATGAGTAAATCTTATGGGAGGATTTCTTCATAGATACTTTGCATTTTGTGAACATACATAAGTTATTTCACCTACAACAAGGTAGCTTGGTAGTAGTAGAGTACATAGTGAGGTTCACCGAGATTTCTCACTACTCTACAGACATGGTGCGAGACATGTTCTTCAAGGCCTAAGCCTTTGATCAGGTACTACATCAGGAGAGTAGGGAATCCATGGTTTGTCTCAGCATCACTACTTAGGCTGGAGTGATGAAGCGAGCCCTCCTTGTCGAGAGATTCTTGGTAGAGTAGACGCCGATATTTGGGGCCACCAGTAGATTTCATGATGGAGAGTCTTCAGTGGTCGGTAGTAGGCAATAGACGTAGGGTCCCAAGAGGGTCAGGCCTTTCCGGGGAAGACCTTAGGACTCATGGTTGATAGTACGGGGCTCCCAGAGAAGAGGGAGTTAGCTGGGGTCCAGATTGTGCTTCTCATGTGGCGGGCAGGGACACATGGCATGTGATATACCGACTCGTCTTGTAGAAAATTAGTATAAGGTCGAGGGACCTATAATGTGGAGGTCGAGGTTTGAGTGAGGAGGTCTGTAGGGTGGAATACATGGAAGAGGAGCAGGATGAGCAGCAGGTAGTGGGTGAAAAATCCTGAAGCTACCACCACAACCGCGAGGTAGTCAGCCACGGGATCTGAGAGATGGTGGACATGGGTGGGCTCGACATCAAGCGATGATGGCCTATGACCATGACACTCTAGAGATGATTATAGGTACGATATGTATCTTTTCAACCATAGTTTTAGTTCTTATAGACACAAGTTCCAGTCACTCATTCTTTTCCAGTCACCTTGTTTGGATATCAGAGATTCTAGTTGAGTCGTTGGCTCAATCCTTATGATTAGAGACTGTTACTGGAGGGGATTTTAGGATTACACACTAGTTTCGGTAGTGTGAGATTACCCTTAGAGGTGAGACCTTTGTCTAGAATCTCCTAGTAGGGGCGTCGAGACCATACGAAGTCATTCTGGTTATGGACTGGTTATCCAAAGTCCATGGTCAGATTGACTGTTTTAGTCATAGAGTTCGCTGTATCTGTGAAGATGAACCTAGGATCTTCTTTACTGGTGAAAAGGGTATTCTTGCCACATATGATGGAATTTCACGAATAAGGGTGTAGTAAATCACTCACTAGTTGGATAGACTCACCCTTGGTGTGGTGCATGAGGAGATCCCCGGTTCCCTGTAGTGGTGGATGAGTTCGAGGATGACTTCCCTGAGGATGTTTTGGGATTACCTCCTTACAGGTAGGTCGACTTCTGCATTGACATGTACCTCAGGATGGAACTGATACTTACTCCTACACTGCGGATGGATCTCGCAGATCTCCAAGAGTGGAGGGTGTAGTTTTTGGACATGCAGGGAAAGGGTTTGCAAGGCCCAACGTTTCAACATGGGCAGTCCCAGTGTAGTTTTCTAAGTAGGAAGATTGATGCTTGAGGATATGCATGTACTATCAATGCCAGAATCATGTGACCGTGAAGAATAAATATCTACATTCAAGAATTGTTGTCCTCATCGATCATCTGAATGGACCGATGTGGTTATCGAAGATAGACCGTAGGTCTAGCTATCATCAGCTTTTGTTACAGGATGAGGATGTACACAAGACATCATTTAGATGTCGGCATAGCCTCTATGAGTTCCTAGTGATTCCATTTGGCCTGGAAAACACCCCATTAGTTTTCATGAGACTCATTATTAGGATCTTCCAGCCTTATATTAAAATGTTCATCATTGTATTAGTTGATGAAATATTGTTGTACTCGGCGTGATATGAGGAGAATGCAACACACATGTGGATAGTCATGGATACGCTCTGAGAGAACCATTTTCTTGGGATTCTTTCAAAGTTCCAGTTGTAGATTCGGGAGTTCAAATTTTTGGGAAACATCATCTTATAGGATTAGGTTTCAATGGATCTATTGAAGATGAAGGAAACAATATATTGGGAGTCTACTAAGAGTGTTACTGAGGTGTAGAGTTTCTTGGGGATGGCTGGATACTTCTGGAGGATCGTGCCTAACTTCTCCAGGGTTAGAGTATCCTTATTGGCTTTTTCATGGAAGGGACAGAACGAAGAGTGGATGGAGAAGAGCCACCAGAGTTTTCACAGGGGTGAGAAAGACATTGAATATGGGAAGATGTTAGTGTAATATATGGTGGAGATAGAGGATCGATGGGAGAGGAACATTTGTAGATGGCTGATTCCTCTTGTGTGAGTCCATTGGTAGCATGGGAATCACCAGGAGAGCACGTGGAAGCATAATTCTTATATCTATGCTGAATACCAACATTTTTTTGTTTATCCTTAATTTTGGTTTATGAGGACATAAATCCTTAAAAGGGGGGGTGTAAAGTAATACACCATATTTCCATGTAATTTTTTTAAATTAAATGGGATTGTTTCGAGACCACGCTCTATGATTTAACGTAATCCTGAGGCCCAGAGTGACCGAAATGTAATTTTGAACTATTTTGGGGGTACATTAAATAACCATGAAAGGGTGATTTTATAACATTAAAACTGGTGCCAGGATCTAAAATCTGAGGGCACCATTGAACTCGGAGTGTCGAGCTTTTCGTAAAATTGTCCTAACATTGTCCAGTGAAATCCAACAGTGGAAGTTTTTTTTATCCATAAATAAAATAATTGTTTTCAAAACCTTATAACTCACAAATAGTAACTCAGATGGGAAATATGAGAGTACAGTTGAGCTCATGAGGGTGTGTTTCCCTCAGGAAGTGCTAATCCTCTCCCAACATGAGTCAAGGGTGGAAGAAAGATTTCAGATGTTTTTAAAGAAAAATAAAATAAACATAATAAGATTATTTTGTTCAATAATTTCTTCACTAAAACGCAGCGATGTGCTAACTATTTCATTCCATAAATAAAACTAGTTAACGAATCTTTAGCTGAAGTGTAACAGAAATGTTGTTTAATAAATGAAATATTGTAACGAAGAAACAACACATAAAAAAAATACTGTGATGTGACTCACTTTTAATGAGATAATGAGGTTGGTGAAACAGATTTAGATTCAGAATTCCTATGACAAACAATGAATGAATCCTCTCCAATGACAAATGATGGTGAATAAGAATGTAGTGACAACACCCATGAAGAATAGATCCACAACCAGAGATCGAGAAATGCTAATGCCTTTTAGAGGATCATGATTCCCCATAGAAGGATCCCTACCAGCAACAAACCTTCCCTCTGATCAAATCTTCTCTAGAAAGGGGTTTATCTTGTTGAAAATTTCAATGCCTTTTTCTTCATTATAAAACAACAAATGTGGATCGGCCCACAAATAATTTGATCCTCATGTTTCTACTTCTAGTGGGATGGTGTTTTATATCAGAGATTTTATGGGTTTAATTTGTTGATATAACCTTTAACTCCTCTTCCCATGTTTCAAAAACTAAACTGCAGAGGAACCAAGATGACATGAAAAAAGCCATGATTCCTCCATCTTCGGGCGTTCTTTTGATCATCATGACCATACCACCAAATTGGAATCAAATCAAATTTAAGGCCATAACAGGGAAGATGATGACCCAAGAAATCTGGGGGGCATAGACGATTTAAGAAATCGACCACTGGATGGGACCTAGTGGTCCACAGAAGATACAACATGCAGCAGCCACAGGAGTGTGGTGGCACACTGAGGCTGAGGCCATGGCCGAATGGGGCTCTGATGGTGCAGGTTGGGATTTTAGCATATGGGCTGGCGACTAGCTGAGACGGATGCGGCCATGAAGTCTAGTGGGGACCGCATATGGGAAAAGGGCAGCCAGATTAATCCAGTCATGTGGTGGTATGAGATGGATGCAAGATGGCATCCAAGATGGAGAAGGGAAGGCCCACATAGTGGGCTAGATCCATGGTCCAGTAGCCCAATGGGAAGAGTGTGATCTGGACTAGGTCAAACCTGGGTCGGGTGGGGTCAGCGGACCCAGGTTAGGTCATACTGGACCCGGACGCGACCATCCCCTTTTTGAAAAAGAAATCATAACTAAAAAACTATATGCCCAATTGAAAATCCATTTGCAGAGTTTCAACCCTCACAATGGGGTAGATATTTTGGAATATTCTAAAGAGACGTTGATGGATGTTGAGATACACGGAATGGCTTGAGGAGTGGATTCTCCAAGAATCAAGTGCACTACGTACGGGAATCCTGCGATTGGATGATACTTCAAGACTATTGATGAGATTTTCTATGTGCCCCTGTAGTCCTAGATGATAAGAATCCATGTGTGGACCGGCTACAAGAAGCCATGTGTGGACCATATACAAGTTTCTCTATGTCAACCTGCTACAAGTGTCACTGTGTGCACCAGCTATAAGCGTCCCTGTATGGACCACCTATAAGTGGCCCTTGGTAGACCATCTATGATGGACTATGTGGGGAATGACATTATGTGACTCATAAGACCCATGTTGGGGAGAGGCTCTTTGTGACCTAGTAGACCCATGGACCTCATTAGGGATGTTGGTCGGAGTGGTTTACTCAAGAGGGGGGTGAATTGAGTACCAATTAAAATTCCTGTATTTAAAAACACTGTCTTAAAGAACCCCAAATAAAGTAATAAATTAAATTGTAGTGAATTTATATTAAAGTAGATGTTCTGTTAGATTCTCAAGGGATTGATTAATTCCCAGTTAATCAATACAAGAGTGTGTGATTATCTTTTGAAACTAACTTACTAATCTACACTTAACATAAACACTTGCTAATTTAATTATCAAAGTAACTTTAAAAATAGTATTAGTTTTAAAGTGATTAGCAGCGGAATAAAACTTTGAAAGAGATGGCACAACAAATGTAACCATGAGGTTCAGTCTCAAGATGAGACTTAGTCCTCTCAAAAGTTTATATAAAAATGATCCACACCCTGGATCGGGGTTCAACAGTTTACAACTGTCCAGGTCCAAGACCTCTACCACTGTTCTTCGTGGGAAACAGTACAACAGCAACTAGCTGTTCAGGTCACACACGACCTCTACCACTGTTATTCGTGGGAAAGAATAGAAGGAAAGAGTTTGGTAAGGATTTACAAATCCTCCAGTTTATGTACAGAAGACAGTGTATGTGTTAGATACAGCAGATAACACACACTACTCGAAAAGTATAATAATAAATCACAGAACAAGAGATGTAGAGTTTAGAGATGGTTATGGTGATTTCAGTGTAGCTCTGGACTCCTTTGGATTCGATCAGAAGTGAGTCTGAGTCCTCTTCTCGTTTCTGTTTGAGAAACAGAGTGTCGTATGCTCCAGATAGATAGTGAAAAAGTAGTGGTTGAAGTTCTTCAGTGTTCTTCTTATATGCACAGAACACTTCTCGAGTATGCTTGATTGTCTATGAGCTTCTCTGTGTTCTTGATGGAACTGGTTTTTGCTCTTGATTCTTCTTGTTCTTGTCTTTCCAGTATATTTCATCCACCACACACTTCTTTTTTTGTTGGGCAGCGTAGTCTTCTCGTATTTATCTCCCAACAGGGGACATAAAAGATTTCCTTTCTGTAGGTACGAGGTACGGGTTCCTGACATCCGACAAACTTTATCAGATATTTGACAAATCATTAAAATGTACATGATATGACCGTTGGATAGATTAAATAAAGATAGGAAATAAAGAAATTCAAACAGTGAGTTGAGTGATCGGTAGGTAATCAGCATCGGTAGCTTGGACATCGGTAGCTCAATGTCATTAGTTGCTTTGACTCTATCGGTGGCTCTATGCGTCGGTTGGTACATGCTTGTATCGGTGACTTTTTTATCGGTAGCTCCATGCGTCGGTAGCTGCATGTGTCGGTAGCTCCATGCGTCTGTAGCTCCATGCGTCGGTAGCTCCATGCGTCGGTATCTCCATGCGTCGGTATCTCCATGCGTCGGCAGCTCCATGCGTCAGTAGCTCCATGCGACGGTAGCTCCATGCGTCGGTAGCTCCATGCGTCGGTATCGGTAGCTGTGAGTCTGTCAGTAGCTTCGTCCATCGGTGACTCTTATTCCATCGGTAGCTATTTATACTTACACCGGTAGCTCTATGTTTGTATCGGTAGCTGTCTGTAAGTCAGTAGCTTACATTTATAAGTACATCGGTAGCTCTGTGTCAAGTATATCGGTGACTCTGTCTGTCGGTAGACTAAGTCTATCGGTAGATTGGGTACCGGTAGCTCTTTATCAGTAGCTATAGGCAGATTACTTATCTGTTTTATGCAGAACACATCCGAATGTGTTAGAATCAATTTATAACTTGTATGAACTTGGATAAATGAGGATTAACATCTTCCAAAGACTATTTTAAAAATTATTATTGGTTTGATCACAGATTTGAAAGAATTAAAGTATAGATCAATGATACTTAAAAATATCATAGAGAATGAAAACATAATTGGGATTTTCAACACATATGAATACATGATTGAGATTATCAAAATAGGTGAGGTCAACAATCTCCCCCTTTTTGATAATCACAATTTATGATATGGGCATTTAACATAGTGAAAATATAATAGTAAAGAGTATAATATTGAATTCAATTTTCTCAGAGAAAACAGCATCAGAGATAATAGAAATAGTATGATATATACATAAGTTATCAGAGGTAACAATCATAAGGTACAGAAGGTAAAAAAAACATAATAATATCAGAGATAAAATTGAAAAGAAGGTTATTTTTATTCATTGAAAATATTTCTCATTCTCTCATTTTGTTCTCCCCGTTATCTCCCCCTTATTGTTCTCCCCCTTTGTGATAATCAAAAAAGTGGGAAAGCATATATAGGAGACAAATAAAACATGAGAAGTAAAAAAGAGTTCTTCTGTATTAGAGCAGTCAGAAAGTACAGAAACATAATACAAATGAATTCCTATCAAAAATCCTGGCCACTGGATCAATCCACATCTTCCACGTGAGATTTTCCTTTGGGATCAGAAGAAGGTTCGGGTGGTGAGGATGCAGGTGAAGGTTTTGGAATGCCAGAAATGATGAAAGGAGGCTGAGCTACTGACACAGAGTCAGGCGTGTAGGTTGAAGATCTTTGGGTGATCATTGGTGTGAGGCTTCGAATAGCATGAGCAGGAGTCAGCTGGACTGTGGAAGCAGCTGAGGCAGAAACAGTCAAAGCAGGAGGTATGATGACTGGTCCGGCATCAACATGCAAGAAGGGCAGCAACAGATTTCTAAAATCCATAATAATTCCTCCTCCTCTTTCCATAGCAGAGATGAAATCATCTTTGTTCTCCATGAATTTCTCCAAGGCAGGAGTCAATTGTCTTAGCTTGCTCACTTGTTCTCTAAAATCTTGAGTTACTGGATGTAGCTTCATGTTTTCCAACATCAGCTTGAAGTGGTGTTCGAGTTGATGCTTGGTGAAAATTCTGGTGAAGTAGTAGTCAACTTTGCTCTTTATGGCTTCCTGAGAGGCAGAGGCTTCTCTCATATAATCTTGAACAATCTTCATTATTTCTCTAGCAGAATCTCTTGTAGAAAGCACCACTCGGCTCAACTCTGATGAGTCCACAGAGCCACTGGTTGAAATAGAACCAATCTCCTCCTTCAACATTGATCGAACTTGATTCAAGTCAACTAATAGTTTGGATGTGAGAGGGCCAAGAGAGAAAGAAACAGTTTCTTTGAAACTCTTAGACAAACCACTGATTAGGCTTTGAACTTGAGAGTCCTGTAATTGAACATGATCCTTCAATGAGGTTTTGAAACTTTCAAACACCGAGACAAACTGGCTTACTACACTCTTCACATAAGCTAGGTCCTTGTCAGCTTGAGACTTGGAGCTCATATAAGAATCCAAAGCAACAACTGTTGTCTTGAGAGCTTCAAGATCTGCTTCGATTCTAGAAGACTGATTCTGGCACTCTTTCACTTATTCCATAAGCTCAGACACAAAAGAAGTTAAATTACAAGCCAGAGATAGTTCGAAGTATCTCTCTAAAATTTTCATTTCTTCATTAAAGCTTTGCTTCATCTCAGCAACTGATACACTGAATGATTCTTTCAGCCCATTCTTCATGGATTCAAGATCAAATTTAGAGACAAAATCATTAGGGACAACTGCAGCAGATCCCTTTACTGAGGCCAAACTAACTACAGAATCAGTCATTATTGATTGAACTGAGGATGCAAGGGAGGTTTCCATTAACTTCACTACTTCAACAAAACTGGTTTTGAGGTCCCCTTTCAGCTTATTCAGATCATGAAATCTGACCACATTATCAGGAAACAACTCAGAAGCAAGATCATAATTGTTCTTCGGTCTATTCACAGACATCTCATTGTCAGAATCCGGATAATCCAATCCACAGACTATAAACCCTGGGTCTTCTACCCAGTCTCCAAACTCAACAGCTACTATAACATTTCAAAGAACATATTGATGCTCCCCCTTAATGGGTGCATTCTCATGTGTCACAACAGCATTCAGTGATGGATTCTCTTCATCAGAATCTTCTACTACAAGTTCCATCGGTGCAGCATCTAGAAGATCTTCTGTTACAGGTACAGCTTCTTCTGTATCTCTTTCTACTTCAGCAGTCGGCATAGCTGAGCTTCCAATCAAAGGACTCATACTTAAGCTACCAGATGCAGGCGATTCAGATACATTTTCCTTTTCCTCTTCTTCTTGGTGAGGTACAGACTGGTCTTCCTCATAAGTAGACAAAATTTCCTCTACCTTTCCATTCCTAGAATAAACCAATTCTGCAACAGGACTTCGGGGCAAGTCTGGATCTCCTCCAACATCCATGTGAGTTTCTTCTTCTTCTTCTTCTGTTTCATCACTATAAATAGGTTCCTCTTCATCAGGTCTCAGACTCGGATCTCTCATATCCTTTGGTCTTGAGGGATGATCCACAGGATTGAACATATCATATATCTTCTGATCATCACTGACCCATTCTCCCTTCCATGGGTTCCAGTTAATTTTCATGTAATTACAAACAGTCGAGGTGATGCAGAAATTGTTCCTGACTAAAACTGTCTCATCCTGAGACTCATCTATTCCTTTCACTTTTATCATTACTGAAATCAGCTTGGCAAAGAATAAAGCATTAGTCTTTGACTTTGGTCTAATCATGTCTTCCATTTGAAGCACTAACAATCTGCACAGATTGATTTTTACACCATGTCTTAGCAAATGAAGAAGATAGATATCTTGATATCTCAGATTTGAAAAATCTCCTCGCCTCGGTATCAACACATGCTGAACAAACTTGAAGAGCAGTCGATTCTCTCCATCCATTTCAGCAGCAACCACTTGCCTTTGATTCCCATTACCGGTCAGTTCTTTTAAGGCGGTTTCATAATCAAAGATGTCACTGCTAGGTGGAATTGCTCTTGATATGTACCCAGAGACACCTTCATGTGGTACTTTCAAACACTCAGCCCACTCTACTGAAGAAAAAGACATCTCTTTTCCATTTCAAAAAGAGCTTACCCGATTTTCATTTTCATACTTCTCGAAGCATACAAATTCGTAGAAATGTTTTACCAAATTCGGGTTGTATGGGCCATTGTTATTCGAGAAACAATCCACCCATTTCTGGTCCTCCAGAATCTCGAGTACTAACGATTTTCTAGGCAGTAGCCATTCCACGCACAGTTCCTTCTCGATTACTATGTCTCTATTATGCAAGTGAGGATTCACTGGTCGCTTTCCCGATCTAGTTCTGACTTCACTAACACTGGCTTTATGCTGTGTCTTATGCTTCTTAGCGTTTGGTTCTACACTTTCATCTCTGACGATAGGAAGCTTAGTTTTTGCCATCGCGGGTTTAGGGTTCTTGGCCTATTTGGGAGCTAAGGTTCGAGGGTGAGAGATTTCGAGCTCGGTGAGGTAGGAAGTGTCTTAGACTTGGTTTTATCATTTAGGAATTCCAAATAAACTTCTAAAATAGAGTAAAATAAAATAAAATAAAATGATTCGTATTCTTGGCGGCAGACAGATGTAAAACATTGCATCGGTGTGAGTTAATCATCGGTGAGGGAAAAAAAATCGGTGAGAATTGTACATCAGTGAGGATTTTACATCAGTGAGGATTTTCACATCGGTGAGAATTTCCACATCGGTGAGAATTTCACATCGGTGAGAATTTCACATCGGTGAGAATTTTACATCGGTGAGAATTTCACATCGGTGAGAATTTTACATCGGTGAGAATTTCACATCGGTGAGAATTTCCACATCAGTGAGGATTTTCACATCGGTTGTGATTAAACATTCCCAATTAGTGTCTTATGTAACTTAGCCTATCCGAACGTAAAGGTTTAGTGAAAATATCAGCCAATTTATGTTCAGTGCCAATAAATTTAAGATAAATATCACCTTTTTGATAGTGATCTCTTAGGAAATGGTGTCTTACATCTATGTGTTTGGTTCTAGAGTGAGATACAGGATTCTTAGAGATGTTTATTGCACTGGTGTTATCACAGTTGATTGAAACATGTTTAAAAACATATCCATAGCCCAAAAGAGTGTGCTTCATCCAAAGAATTTGTGCACAGCAACTACCAGCAGCTATATATTCTGCTTCGGCAGTAGATAATGGAACTGAGTTCTGTTTCTTACTACACCAAGAAACTAATGATTTTCCAAGCAAATGACATGTTCCTGATGTGATTTTTCTATCTAACTTACAACCAGCAAAGTCAGCATCTGAATAACTCATTAACTCAAAGGATTTTCCTTTTGGGTAGAACAAACCTAAGTTAACCGTGTGTTTGAGATATTTAAAAATTCTTTTAACAGCAAGCAAATGAGATTCTTTTGGATTAGCTTGAAATCTAGCACACATACACACACTAAACATAATATCAGGTCGACTAGCAGTAAGATAAAGTAAACTACCAATCATACCTCTGTAATTTGTTTGATCGACTGGTTTCCCAGTTTCATCTGCATCCAATTTACAGGTAGTACTCATAGGAGTTTCACTTTCCTTAATACTATCCAGACCAAAACGTTTTAAAAGATCCTTTGTATATTTACTTTGATTCAAAATAATACCATTTTTATTTTGAAATACTTGAAATCCAAGAAAGTACTTAAGTTCTCCCATTAAGCTCATTTCAAATTCATTTTGCATACTTTTTGAAAAATCAGTACATAAAGAGTGTTTAGAAGATCCAAAAATAATATCATCAACATATATTTGTACAACTAAAACATCTTTAGAAATCATTTTAATGAAAAGAGTTGGATCAGCAATCCCTTTAGTAAAACCATTTGAGATAAGGAAATTGCTAAGTCTATCATACCAAGCTCTTGGAGCTTGTTTTAAACCATACAGAGCTTTAGAAAGTTTAAAAACTTGATTTGGAAAATGGGGGTTAGTAAATCCAGGTGGTTGTTCTACAAAAACATCTTCAATTATAAAACCATTTAGAAATGCACTTTTCACATCCATTTGATATAACTTGAAATCCAGATGTGCATCATATGCAAGTAAGATCCTAATGGCTTCTAGTCTAGCTACAGGTGCAAAAGATTCCTCATAGTCTATACCTTCTTCTTGACTATATCCTTGTGCAACTAGTCTAGCTTTGTTTCTAACTATATTTCCATATTCATCTACTTTATTTCTAAACACCCATTTTGTGCCTATTGTCAAAGTGTCCTTAGGTCTGTCAACTAATTCCCAGACTTTGTTTCTTTCAAACTGATTTAATTCTTCCTGCATAGCTATTACCCAGAATTCATCATTGATAGCATCATTGATATTTTTGGGTTCTAGCTGTGAAAGAAAAGCTTGATGTTCAACCTGGTTTCTTAGAGAAGATCTAGTTTGTGTTCCTCTATCAAGATTACCAACAACAGCTTCTAAAGGATGATTCTTTAGAATCCTCGTTGATCTGGTAAAGGTTGGACTAGAAATTTCAGGTTCATCTATAAGTTCAGGTTCAACAGAAGCAGATTCTGGAAAAAGTCCAGAACTGGATGTTTTGATAATAGGTTCTTTAGATTTATCATTAATGTCCAGAACAGATAAGTCTTCTTCAATATTTTCAAGAGAGGTTTTAGGCTCATGTGGATCAGTTTCATCGAATTTGATGTGAACAGATTCTTCCACACATTTGGTTTTCTTATTGAATACTCTATAGGCTTTACTTGAAATAGAGTAACCCAGAAAAATTCCTTCATCACTTTTGGAAGCAAACTTATCCAGATTATCTTTAGTATTCAGAATAAATACTTTGCAACCAAAAACTTTAAAGTAATTAACCTTAGGCTTTCTATTGTTCCACAATTCATAAGGGGTTTTCTTAAGAACAGGTCTGATTAAGACTCTATTAATGACATAACAAGCTGTATTTACAGCTTCAGCCAAAAAATAAATAGGACGGTCATATTCATTGAGCATGGTTCTAGCAATTTCTTGAAGGGTTCGGTTTCTTCTTGCTACTACACCATTCTGTTGGGGTGTTCTAGGGGCAGAAAAGTTATGAGTATAGCCATTGTGTGAGCAATAAGATTCAAAATCTTGATTTTCAAACTCACGACCATGATCACTTCTCAATGTTTTAATCTTAAGTCCACTAAGGTTCTCTACAGATTTAGAGTATTTAACAAAAGAAGAACAAGCTTCACTTTTGTGAGCTAGAAAATATACCCAAGTATATCCAGAAAAATAATCTACAAGAACATAAACATAGTGCTTCCCATTTAAACTAGAAACTCTTGATGGTCCAAACAAATCCATGTGAACCAATTCAAGTGGTTGAGAAGTCGAAACTTCTTTCTTTGATTTAAAAGAAACTTTGTGTTGTTTTCCCTTTTGACAGGGGTTACACACTCTATCATTTGGGAATTCTAATTTAGGTAGGTCTCTAACTAGGTTTTTTCTAGAGAGTTTTCTAAGTGAGTGAATGTTGCAATGTCCCAATCTTCTGTGCTATAGCCAAGATTCTTTATGAAAAGCATTCAAACAAGTAATATTCTGCTTAGCTAAAGAATTCAGACTAACAGCATAAACATTTTCATTTCTTAAGGCAGAAAATACCAAAACATTCTTAGAATTGAAAACATTGCAAGAATCATTTTCAAATTTAACATGAAAACCATCATCACATAACTGAGAAATACTTAATAAATTGTATTTAAGTCCATCAACAAATAAAACTTTAGAAATCAAAATTGAATCAGTGTTACCAATCTGGCCTAGGCCGATGATTTTTCCTTTAGAGTTGTCACCAAAGCTGACAAAGCCTCCATAAACCTTTATTAAACTCTTAAAACAAGAGAGAAGTCTCCTGAAATATGTCTTGAACATCCACTGTCCAAATACCAGGTCTCTTTACAGGAGCTCTTTAAGCAAGTTCCCTACAAAACAGATTCAGATGGGAGATGATTTTGGTACCCAGATTTTCTTGGGTCCAGACAGGTTAGCCAATAACACTTTAGGTACCCATATTTTTCTAATGGGTCTCATATAATTTGTAGAATTGACATGATTTGAAAGATAAACTTTATTAGATCCATAGCTATGTATATAACTGGCTGAAGCATATGAAGTTCCAGAATTACCTTCATTCTTTCCGGATTTAGAAATGAATCTAGTTTTGGCAATTTTCCTTTGTCCAGGTTGGTATCCTATACCAGTAGTTTATTTAGGTGCTATTTGCTTTCCTAGCATCTATGTTAGTGTATTTTTTCCATTGGTGAACTTCTCTAAGTCTTTCTTGAGTTGCTCATTAGATAGTTTCAGTTCAGTGTTTTCTTTTAATAGTTGAGCATTTTTCTCTTTTTCAATAGTGAGTTCGGTTTTAAATGTAGTGGTGAGAGCATGTTGTTTCTTTAATGACTTGTATTTATCCTTAAGTTCATTACATGTCTCTTCCAACATATTACAGTACTCAAACAATTCATTTTTAGACATTGTTCTAGAATTAGAGTCAGATTCTGCATTATCTCCAGAGTAATAATAATTTAAAGCAGGAGTTTCAGCAGTTACCTGAGAAGTGTTTGTCATAAAGCACATGTTTGCCTTATTTTTGTGTTCAGTTTCAGAGCATTCAGATTCAGTAGAGCTATCCTCAGAAGCACTCCAAGTAGCCTTCATGGCTTTCTTAAACTTATTGTCCTTATATTCATATTTCTTTTTATACTTCAGCTTTATACAGTCAGCTTTAATGTGTCCTTTTCTCTTGCACTCATAGCAGACAACATCATCTGATTTTTCATTCTTCTTCCAATCCTTTTTCCATTTACCTTGGTGATCATACTTACCCTTATAATTCGTTTTTCTGAAGAACTTATTTTTCCTATAAAATTTCTTAAATCTTCTAGCAATGTGAGCCATCTCAGCATCACTGTCAGAATCACTTTCACTGTCTTCACAGCTTGAACTTTCAACTACAGCTTGAAGCTTTTCTTTGTCCTTATTCTTTGAAGTTGAATATTTGAAAGCGACATACTTTCTTGGAGGTTCATTTTCTTCCTCTTTATTCACCTTAAGCTCTTCTTCATACATCATCAGCTTGCCAATTAGTTCCTTGACAGGTAGAGCAGCAATGTCACATAATTCTCTGATTGAGACAGATGTGCCTCTCCATCTATCAGGTAGACATCTCAAAATTCTCATAATTTGTTCCTTCGATGAGACATCCTTTCCCAGCGATATCATTGTATTGACAATTTCATTGAACCTGAGATACATGTCAGAAATGGGTTCGTCAGGATTCATTTTAAAATTATCATACTTAATAGTATAAGTGTTCAATCTCATTTCTTTAACATTCGTTGTTCCTTCATGAGAAACAGCTAAGGTATCCCAAATTTCATATGCAGTTTTACAAGAGAAAATTCTATTAAACTCTTCATCTCCTAGAGCACAGTACAAGGCATTCATAGCTTTGCAGTTATTATTGTAAGCAGTCTTTGTAGGTTCATCCCAAGTAGATCTAGCAGTAGTGGGAATTTTGTATTCTGATTCAATAGCAGTCCAAATATCAAAACCTATGCTTTCTAGATGAATTTTCATTTTCAGTTTCCACTGAGCAAAATTAGTTCCATTGAAGAAAGGTGGCCAGTTAGTAGCAGCACCCTCAAGTCTATTGTCCATGATGAGAAAATTTTAAAGAGATAAAAATTTAGATATAACAGAAATTTTAAGAACTTTAAAATACAACTAAAATCACAGTTCAAAAGCAGAGTACTTTTAGAGAGTATTTTCGATCCTCTGATACCAAGTGTTGGTCAGAGTGGTTTACTCAAGAAGGGGGTGAATTGAGTACCAATTAAAATTTCTGTATTTAAAAACACTGTCTTAAAGACCCCCAAATAAAGTAATAAATTAAACTGTAGTGAATTTATATTAAAGTAGAGGTTCTGTTAGATTCTCAAGGGATTGATTAATTCCCAGTTAATCAACACAAGAGTGTGTGATTATCTTTTGCAACTAACTTACTAATCTACACTTAACAAAAACACTTGCTAATTTAATTATCAAAGTAACTTTAAAAACAGTATTAGTTTTAAAGTGATTAGCAGCGGAATAAAACTTTGAAAGAGATGGAACAACAAATGTAACCAAGAGGTTCAGTCTCAAGCAGAGACTTAGTCCTCTCAAAAGATTATATAAAAATGATCCACACCCTGGATCGGGGTTCAACAGTTTACAACTGTCCAGGTCCAAGACCACTACCACTGTTCTTCGTGGGAAACAGTACAACAGCAACCAGCTGTTCAGGTCACACATGACCTCTACCACTGTTATTCGTGGGAAAGAATAGAATGAAAGAGTTTGGTAAGGATTTACAAATCCTCTAGTTTAAGTACAGGATACAGTGTATGTGTTAGATACAGCAGATAACACACACTGCTCAAAAAGTATAATAATAAATCACAGAACAAGAGATGTAGAGTTTAGAGATGGTTCTGGTGATTTCAGTGTAGCTCTGGACTGCTTTGGATTCAATCAAAAGTGAGTCTGAGTCCTCTTCTCGTTTCTGTTTGAGAAACAGAGTGTCGTATGATCCAGATAGACAATGAAAAAGTAGTGGTTGAAGTTCTTCAGTGTTCTTCTTATATGCACAGAACACTTCTCGAGTATGCTTGATTGTCTATGAGCTTCTCTGTGTTCTTGATGGAACTGGTTTTTGCTCTTGATTCTTCTTGTTCTTGTATTTCTGGTATATTTCATCCACCACACACTTCTTTTTTTGTTGGGCAGCGTAGTCTTCTCGTATTTATCTCCCAACAGGGGACAAAAAAGATTTCCTTTCTGCAGGTACGAGGTACGGGTTCCTGACATCTGACAACCTTTATCAGATATTTGACAAATCATTAAAATGTACATGATATGACCGTTGGATAGATTAAATAAAGATAGGAAATAAAGAAATTCAAACAGTGAGTTGAGTGATCGGTAGGTAATCAACATCGGTAGCTTGGACATCAGTAGCTCAATGTCATTAGTTGCTTTGACTCTATCGGTGGCTCTATGCGTCGGTTGGTACATGCTTGTATCGGTGACTTTGTTTATCGGTAGCTCCATGCGTCGGTAGCTGCATGCGTCGGTAGCTCCATGCGTCGGTAGATCCATGCGTCGGTAGCTCCATGCGTCGGTAGCTCCATGCGTCGGTATCTCCATGCGTCGGTAGCTCCATGCGTCGGTAGCTCCATGCGTCGGTAGCTCCATGCGTCGGTAGCTCCATGCGTCGGTATCGGTAGCTGTGAGTCTGTCAGTAGCTTCATCCATCGGTGACTCTTATTCCATCGATAGCTATTTATACTTACACCGGTAGCTCTATGTTTGTATCGGTAGCTGTCTGTAATTCAGTAGCTTACATTTATAAGTACATCGGTAGCTCTGTGTCAAGTATATCAGTGACTCTGTCTGTCGGTAGACTAAGTCTATCGGTAGACTGGGTACCGGTAGCTCTTTATCAGTAGCTATAGGCAGATTACTTATCTGTTTTATACAGAACACATACGATTTTGTTAGAATCAATTTATAACTTGTATGAACATGGATAAATGAGGATTAACATATTCCAAAGACTATTTTCAAAATTATTATTGGTTTGATCACAGATTTGAAAGAATTAAAGTATAGATCAATGATACATAAAAATATCATAGAGAATGAAAACATAATTGGGATTTTCAACACATATGAATACATGATTGAGATTATCAAAACAGGTGAGGTCAACAAGGGATGAGTACCTCAATAGTCCAAGGTGTCCAATATTATGATTGATAGTCTTAATTTCCATACTTGAGATTATACCTGCGTGATCTGACAGTACCTTATGTATACTTTACTTTTTGGTATTTCCATTATGCTTTTATATCCCCAATATGTATTGAGTAACACACCCCTACATGAGCTCTTCCAGCAAGTGTTGTGTCTAGTGTAGATGACAGGTGCTTCGACAGTGACCATGGTGGCCCGAGACCCGGTAGTTCCTTGTGAGATATGATAGGTAGGACATACTTCTATAGCTTTCGGCAGCCACTCCCGACCTTCCCATTAGGTATGGTTCTTCTACAGACTACTTTTTAGATATATTTTGTAATTTCCTATTTTCAGTTTATATTTTATTGGGTTTATATTCTTTCCCATTTGACTTACAGATTGTACATTAATCAGTGGTTGTACAGTGGCATGCATGTTTTCCTTTATAACATTTTGGGATGTTTTTGTGTGTGTGTGAATACAGGTACACAGGAAAGTGCCTCCCACTCATGGGATAATTCATTCGGTGCTTGTCATCATCCACTCTCCTTTGGGAGGTGGGATTATAGTAGTCACAACACATGACCCGAGGGACGGGTAATAAAAATGTGGTATCAAAGGAGGTCAGTTCTATCATAAGAACAAAGATTCTGTAATTTGTTTTGGGAAAACAATGCTAAATGTTTCAGGATTGGCTTTCAGACAAGGTAGTCCACTGTTGGTGCGGTGGTTGGCGTATCCACGCACTAGGAACCTGAATTCTATTTTCGGACTCGGTACATGAAAACACTTGTTGCATGCGCCTTTAAGTGTTTTATACTGACCTTTTTTAGTTAGAGTCTTCTCACCAGTTGTAATATATTATTTGTGGTACATCTAGATGTATTTCACGATGAATCCACACAGCCATCCAGCTAGGATTCTGATATGTTTCCATGAGGATAGCCATCCCAGCTTTGAGGCGCCTGTTTAGGAACCAATGATAGAGATAGCCCCACTGGGTGGTGTGCCAGTGTTACTACCACCAGTTGATCATATGTTTCTGCCAGCACAACTGGTAGAGGACCTGAACTAGCTCAGTGCCTTGCATGAGTTCTAGAGGCAGAGTCCTCCTAGGTTCAGGGGTGAGATTGATCCCCAAGTGGAAGAGTATTAGCTCGAGGTGGGTATGTGAGTATTCCGACTATTGAGGATACCTCTCAACTAGATGTAGATCTTAGACATGATCCATATTTAGGGATTGGTATGGAGATGGTGGAACTTGATGATTTAGACACATGGTGAGGTGACCATCACTGGGATAGATGATTAGTTCTTTATAAGGGAGAATATCCTCCTAGAAACCTTGCACTATGTGTCCACATAAGATCTAATATACCTACAAAAGTGTAAAATTATAGTAGTAGAGTACTCAGCGAGATTCACCAAGCTTTCTATCTACTATAAATACATGGTGATTGTCTATTTCTTCAGGTCTCTAGCCTTTGAGCAGGGACTATGCTAGGAGATCAGGGCACCCTTGGTGTCTCTTAGTATCCCTATACTGGATGGTCTGCTAGAGAAAACCTTACATGTAGAGAGCATCCTGGAAGAGCAGGTGCTGATAGCTGGAACCACCGGTAGACACCAAGAGGGAGAGTCTTCTGTGGTGGGTAGGAGGCAGCAGATGCGGGGACCCATGTGGGTTAGGCTTTTCTGGAGATGACCCCAGGACTCAATGTTGGTAGTGTGGGGATCCCAGTGTAGAGGGAGTCAGCTGGGGGGACATGTAGTGCTTCTCATTTGGTGGGTAGAGACACATAGCTCAGGATTTCTGACTCTCTATGTGGAAGAGAATCATATGGTCAAGGGACCATCTAGGTGAAGGTAGAGGTTTTATTAGGGAGGTCTACAGTGAAGCAGATTTGGCAGAGGAGCAGGCCGAGCAGCAGGTAGTGGGAGAAGGATCGAGGTGCTACCACCACCACCCCACGTGGTCTTCCATGGGCTCTAGGAGATAGTGTATAGGTACATTATTAGCATCAATTGACGAAGGCCTATGACCATGGAAGTTTTTAGAATATTAGAGGTATGATCTGTGTCTTATCCACCTTAGTGTTAGTTCTTATAGACAAAGGTGGATGTCACTCATTCCTTGCCACCGAAATTGTTCAGGGCTATGAGATTTTCGTGGAGTTGTTGGCTTGATACTTATGATTAGATACTTATACTGGAAGGGATTCGACGATTACACACTAGTTCCAGCACCAGGATCATATCCTTGGAACCAAGAGCTTTATCTGGGATTTCCTAATAAAGGTTTCGAGACCTTACGACGTCATTCTGGGTATGGACCAGTTCTCCACAATCCATGCTCGGATTGACTGTTTTCAGTGAAAATTTTGGTGTATCCGCATAAATGGATCCAGGATCTCCTTTACCAGTAAAAGGGGGATTCTTGAAGCACATGAATGTATATTTTGACAAAGGGTTCATCTGATCACTCATCTATTGGCTAGCCTCACACTTGGTGCGAAGGATGAGGAGAGTCGCTGATTCCCTATAGTGGTGGATGTGTACAGAGATGTCTTCCCCTAGGATGTTCTAGGATACCACATCCAAGGAGTTCTACTACTGCATCCTCCTGTACCCCGGGATGGAATCGATTTCTACCCCCGCACATCCAAAGTCTCTAATAGAGCTCCATGAGCTGAGGGTTCAGTTGAAGGTCTTGCAAAGGAAGGGGTTCGTAAATCCCATTGTTTCACCATGGGAAGCCCTAGTGTTGTTTATCAAGAAGGAAGAAGGAACCTTTACGCTTTTCATGGACTATCATCACCTGAATTGACTCAGGGGGCCATAGTATGGGTCCATTCATGTCAGTCCGACTGATTCGGACCGGACCCAGACCCAACCAACTCTTTTTCAGAAAAACTACCATAGATCTCAAACCATAATCGTGATTGAAGAGCTGCTTGTGGTGTTGGAACCCTCAGGATGAGGCAGATTTTTTGGAATTTTCTAAGGAAACATTAATGGATGTTGAGATATGATTAATTCCTTTAGTAGTGGATTCTTCTAAAATCAATCACCCTACATTTGAAAATCCTATGACTGGTTTAGACCCGATGACTTCTGATGAGTGGATGTAAGTGACCATGCAGACCAAGGTGATAAACATCCCATGTTTGGACAAGCTATAAGTGGCCATGTGTGGAATAAATAATTTTGGCTCTATGTGGACCAGCTAAAAGCAGCTCTATATGCACTAACTATAAGTGGCCCAATGTGGACCAGCTATTCCCAACCCTGTGTAGATGATATATGATATCCTTAGTGGGGAGTGGCTCCATGTTTCCTTGAAAAACCACACTGGGGAATATCTCTATGTGACCCAGTAGGCACGTGGTAATAATAAAGAATGAGAACATCAACAGTCCATGGTGTCCAGTATTACGACTGATAGTATTTCTTTACATAGTTAATATTATATATGTGTGAGATGATAATACCTTGTGTATACATTCCATTGTGGTAATTTCCTTGTGTTTTTGGATCGCTGTTGTGTTTTGTGTTACACAACCTTGCACAGTATCCACCAATACGTGTCATGTATGGTGAAGATGGAAAGCTCTTTGATAAAGATCTTAATGGCCCGACTCCAAGAATTCCAGGGTGAGATAAGAAAGGCAGGACGTACTTCTATAGCTTCTGGTAGCCACTCCTTGCTTACCCTTCACATGGGGTTCTCCTACGGATGAATTAGTAGATATCTTTTGTATATTCCTATTTTCATATTACCTTTTTTGGGTTTGTATTCTAGCCCATTTTACATACATCATGTACCTTTACTCCGTGGTATTTTAGTGGGATGCATGTTTTCCATTATAGCATTGTGGGATGTGGTTGTTTGTGTTCGTCCATATAGGTACTTAGGAAAGTGACTCCCACTTGTCGTATAATACCTTTAGTGCTAGTATCTAGCCCTTGGCCTTCAAGGGGTGGGTTTGGGTTAGTCACAACATGGGGACTGGTGGATGGCTCATGAAATATAGGAACTCCTAGTATATGGAAATCATATCTTCACCACATTCAATGGGATGGGAGACCTGTTACCACACATATCCCACTTTATTTGAGGGTGTTGAACTTTTTTTTGAACAACAAAATAGTAGGAGGCATCCATGCTCTGGTATTTTCTTCAGACACTAGAATGAAACATGTTCTTCTTGTCCAACCAACTGCCCATAAGGTCCATCACTAGTTGGTAAGTCCTTCATTTAAGATTCCTCTACTAGTTTAGCTGCACCACATGAAAAACAATTGTCGCCCCCATCTAAGTGTATAGAGTTTTTTTATGACAACATTACAAAATTTGTCTCATGTTTTAATTTCCTGGTGTATTCACTCGACATATCGTTGTTTGGATATCATCTTCTAACAATGTGTGTAGGGGAATTCAAGGTAGATCATGTCTCATACCTCACCACCCATAACATTCTATGTGGATTCTAGGGGTTTTCTAATATAGACCCAGAACTAGAACAGGTGTTGCAGTAGATAAGACAATTGTCCCACCCTTTTCTCCATCCATCTCCCATGAGTAAACCTAAAAATTAGAGGCTTCCACCTTCACCTATATTATGGTTTCTGAACTAGTAGATTTTTTGGAACCTTTGATAGAAAATCCTCACTAAGTGTAGCCTTACCAATAATATCCTCTCCCTACACAAAACTGGTATGCACCACCATCCTAAGCTCAACCACCCAGATAATATAATGTGGCACCCAAACCTTGTCATGGACATGCTCCTAGAGTTCCATTCTAAGATATAATGAATAGGGTTTTCCATCTAGGGATTCACTAGTCCCTATATACTTCATATATTCATAGGAAAAATGAATTTTGAAACTTCTCATGTACAGAAGACCCTAGGGAGAATAAATCACTCACCCCCACAATTATTTCCCATACCATAATATCCTCACGTACACCATCAATTAATATGATGTGTTCAAGTATTGGATGCATGACCTAGTGGATTTTTGTTTTTCAATATGGGAAATCATCTGTTGTAGATGGTACTTGTCTACACGTACCCTAATAGTGATAGAGAATGTTCAATAGAAATGGATAATGCTTCCCACTAAAAGAAGTAGAAACTTGTCTACTATTTGTCCCATAGGGATGTTGCTCATACTAAAATTATAGTGACACTATCCTTTTACATATAACATTACATTATTTTATGAAAAACTATACATTAGAGTACAGGCCAAGGATTGTAATGTCTAGTGTCTTGGAAGACTAGGTACACAATCAAACATTATGGAACAAATTTTTTATTTAAACCCCATAGTAAGGTATTATATTCCATTTTTCTCATTCATATTTATAGGATAACCAAGGGATTCCATGTACAATGGGGATGAGATAAAATCTTATTATGGGGATAACCATAAGAACAAAGCATTACCACATGAGATAGAAGGCATGACATGATGGTATAAAAAACATGTAACATATGGAATAATAACATATAAATGTGGGATCATTTATAGATGGAATCATATAAATGTTTAAGATACATAAAACATGAATTTAGTAAGAGTCAAGGCTAACCGCCATGACTATTTTCTATAGTATCACAAACCAAGGCTAACCACAAAGACCATCATACAAAACATCTCATAAAAACAAACTTTACCCAATGCATTAGAGCACTATTGGGGGAAACCCATCATAAATTTTATGAATTTTTATTCCACATAAATAATCATTCAAAATCAATAATACATAAACATAAATCTTTCCCATGGAATGAATTGGGTACCACAATCATGATATAAAGCATAACCAATGAACGTATCATGAATGTTTCAATGAATGAAAGGAATTAAAACAAACATGGATGATCAGATGGTAAAATAGGCATATATCAGGGAAGGTGATTTCAAACATAAGTGACAACATGTATGAATGGTATTTGAGAAATTTTAGCATTAACACATTTTTGTGCAGTTATAAGGAAAATACTCTAGAGATTTTAAAATAGAAAAGGGAAAAATATTTTTTATAAAACTAGAAGTGAACCAATATGGTGTTCATAGTAAAAATAATTATTTTATAAATTCAATTTTTTCATAAAATGGTTGACAGAGTGCACATGAAATTGAGTAAAAAATTGGAAAGTTACCTTAAAACGAGTTTGCTTATTGGGAATTATTTTGGAGGGATTCACTTAAATGCATGTATTTCCCCAAAATATAATTAGGGATGGATCTTGAAACATGATTTTTTAGAATATAAACATCATGTATAAGTTTTACATAAAAATAAATGACAACTTCATTAGGGTAAAAATAAAGATAAAGGAACCTAAAGGAATAATGTTGGTTTGGGTAGAATTCCTTATAGATTATCGGCATGGTATTGGGTGTACTTAAGAGGGATTCATGAGAGAAAATGGGGTTTATCATCACTTATACATCGTTAGGGAAGTATGGGGAGGAACAATAACATACCCCATCAATAGGTATTGCACATAAAATGGCATAGTATAGAGGACATTCTGGAATTAAAGTGAAATGGAGAGGATCGCTTACCTTGTGAATGTTGGTGTTCTCCACTTGTTTTTAATGAAATAATGAAAAACATTAGGTTCATTAATTAATAATTATTTAACATCTTATCTATATAATTTATTTATTATAACCTCTTTATGTTCATTAAAGACCTTCTTGACTTTTTATAAGGTTCAATTTCATTGTTCGGGTTTGTTTGCTTCCTTGGTTTTAATGATCGGTTCATGTTCAGATAAAAATGTATGATTAAGGTGGATATCCAGAATTGAAGTTATATTTTATTATTGAACATCTATAAGGCTACATGGTTGAAATTATAATTTGGTTACTTAGAGTTATGTTGAATCGTTATATAAAACATTAATGATAAATGCCTGAATTAATTTTAGCAATTTTTCCCACAATTAACTTATTTTGTATTATTATTTTACAGCATGGGTTAAAAAGGATTACAGATCATTAAATAATATAAAATAAACATATAATAGTATGGTTCAACCATAAAAATGGTTTTATGACCATAATTGAAGATACTAATAGAAATTGATAACCTGTTGTCTGTGACTGTGCTAAATTAACTCATCTCAAACGATGTTTTAATTTCATTAAAATATAAGATTGGGAAAGGAGAGAAGATAATAAATTATCCCATTATAATAATATAATTCCATTACATGTATTTTACTGTATTTATCATACCATTTTGGTGAAGGGAGGTGAGGAAAGAAACAAGAAAAGAAAAGAACTAGAAAGAATTGGAAAGAGTTATTCACCTCTTGAGTTTATCTCCTTTGAGAGCCTCTTAAGGGGAGAGGATTTGGTCTTTTGAGGATACCAAGGGCTGTGGAACCTAGGGGAGAATCTTGGGGAGCGATTTGGGAAGATATTAGGTAAGTAACAAGGCTTTATTGGAGTGAATATAAGTGGTAAAGAGGCATAGTATTTATAGTGGAGGAGAATAGGGTTTTCATAATATTTAATTTCTTAGTTTATTATTTCCCATAAATACCATAAATGCTGATGAATCCATGACCAAAAAAAGAAATAACATAATGTGAGTTCGTACCAATTGGGATTACATCAGTAGATCATTATCAATGAATCAATAAATCCATTATTTACCATTTTCATAAATTATCATATTTTAATACTCATAAAAAATTCAAGTATTTTAGAAAAATATAAAAAATTCACCATAACCATTTATTGATGGGTAGAATTCAAATATGAAATCCATTTTTCAAAAATAATTTTTTGAATTTGATTAAATTAGTTTTTAATTACAAGCTCAATTTTCACAAAAAAAATAACAATTTTAAAATATTTATATTCCTAATCCAAGATATAAGTATATCATGCTCCCACTTGAATATTATTTATATACAATCATGTGTAAGGTTACTATTCATTAGGGTATGTTACTATTCATAAAGGTAAAATTACTATTCATAAGGATATTTTACTATTCCCCAATAATTAAGTTGTTCATATTAGACTCCAAATAACATTATTTTCACAACCATGTATGTATGATTTTCAAAATTCAAATCACATAAGTGGAAATATAATGTTAAAAGTCACATAGAACATAGTAGTTCATTAAGTTTTGATTTCGTGTGATTATATGACATAATTATAAGAAGGAATTTGAAAAAATGGGTCGTTACATTCTTCCCCTATTATGAAATTTCACCCTCAAATTTTTTTTTACATTATAGGCCATAAACAGCCATGGGTACTTTTTCTTCATTACCTCCTCCAGTCCCCTTGTTACCTCTTAATACATATGTTTCTTCTGTAGTACCTGGACCAGGGGTGTTGTCTTGTTATGTAAAACATTATCTCTAGGAACCAAGATCATCACTAGCTTCTCCTCATAAGAAAGATCATCCTCTAATTGTACAACCACTGAAGATAGTACATGTGAACGGTCTAGAATATGCTTCCTTAATAGGGATACATGAAATAAATCATGTACTTTATCCATTGTAGGTTGAAGTGATGGTCGATAGGACATATCTCTGACACGATCAAAAATCTATAAGGGGCCGATGTACTTGGGAATTAAATTCTCTTTCATTCCAAACCTTGTGACCTTCTTCCATGCATATATGCATAGAAATACAATGTCTCCAACTTTGAACTCAAGGACTCATTGATTATTATTTTCATAACTCTTCTGCTGACTTTGGGATACCTTGATATGTTACTGAATGGTTTTCACCTTCTCCACCATTTCTAAGACAATTTCATGTCCTAATAGCTTACGATCATCGACTTCATCCCAAAACACCGGTGTTATTCACCATTTCCAATAAATGGATTCATATGGTGCCATTCAGATGCTTGAGTTAAAGCTGTTGTTGTAGGATAATTCAACTAGTAGAAGATATTGGTCACACCTACATTAATGTCCATAGAACATTATTTAAAAGTATCTTTTAGTGTCAGGAAATTTCAATCAGATTGGCCATCAGTTTGAAGATTACAGGCCATACTGAAGTCAAGTTCAGTGCTTATAGCATGATGGAGACTTTTCCAGAACAATGAGGTGAATCTCAGATCATAGTTGGATACAATAGATAGTTGTACTCAATGCATCCTTAATACTTATTTTATATAAATCCTTTCATTTTGATCCAATTAGATGTCCTATATAATTGATATGAAGTGAGCTGTCTTTGTGAGATGATCCACAAAGACCCATAAATAATTGTTTCCTCAAGATGTCTTTGGAAACCAGTGACAATGTCTATGGTAATTTTATCCCACATCCTTTTTGGTATGGGTTGTGGTTTCATCATCCCTATAGACCTTTTCCTCTCATCATTAACTTGCTAACATTCATGGAACATTGATGTATATTAAAAAATCACCCATTTCATTTTTTCCAAACAAATGTTTTCTCATAGATCTTGATACATCTTTGTGCTCCCTGGGTGAAATAATAAGGTCGAGCTATGTGCATCCTTCAAATGCTCCTTCATTATCCCTGGATCAGATGGTATATATAATCATCACCCAAATCTTAATACTCTATCCATTTCAATCAAGAACTCAAAGGATTTCACATTTGTAATGGAGTCCACCATTTTATGAAGTTCTACATCTTTTCTTTGAACATCCTTTACTTTATCCATGAGGAATGGTTGAGAAATAAGTTGAGAAATGATTGATGATGTTCCTCCCATAATGATTCCCATGAACATTCTCTACAAATATAATATGATTGGATCCTTTTCAATTCTCATCATTGATAACAATGTAGGATCCTTTCTACTTAGAGCATATTCCACATTGTTTACCATACTGAGATAGTAGTGGATTGAACTGTCATAATCATTTATGAGCTCAATCCATATTCATTGGCTTATATTAATCTCTTTCTATATGAATGTATATTTGAGACTCTTGTGATCAGTAAATATCTTAAACATCCTCCACATGGAGATAATGCTTCCATATTTTCAATGGAAATATCATAGTTTCTAACTCCCAATCATGCGTGTGTTATTTTTTCCCAAGGATTTTCAGCTGCCTTGAGGAATAATATATCACTTTATCATATTTCATCAACACGTAGCCTAAAACCTTCTCTGAAGCATCCCTGAATACTACAAAGAGTTCTCTACTTGTTGGGAGTTTGAGAACTAGCGCAGTGATAAGCCTATTTTTGAACTCATTAAAACAATCTTCACATCCTTGAGTCCAGACAATATTTACCCCCTTCTGTGTTAGCTTCGTCATTGGGTTTGAAAATCCTGAAAATTTCTTCTCAAATCATTTATAATACCCAAATAGACCCAAAAACGCATAGATCAACATTATAGAAGTTGGATTGTGCCACTCTTCAAATGACTTTGTCTTGGAAGGGTCCACGCATATATATTCTCTAGTGTTAACATGCCCTATGAATGATAATTCTTCCATCCAGAACTCACATTTACAATAATTTTCATACGGATTCACCCTTAAATAAGTATTTAACACAATATTCAAATTCTAATCATGTTCCTCCATTCACTTGGAGTATATCAGAATATCATCAATAAATAATACCACAAAGTTTTCACGTTAATCTCTAAAGAATCAATTGATTAAATTCATGAAAATTTCTATTGAATTTGTGAGTTCAAAAGGAATCAGTATGAACTGTTATTATTCATAAAGAGTTAGAAAGGTATTATTTAGAATATATTCCTTCCTCACATTTAATTGGTGAAACCCCTACTAAAGGTCCACCTTAGAGAAATAATAGGCCCCAAAAATATGATTGAATAATTCAACTATCTGAGGAAGGGGATTCCTATTCTTTATCGTGATTTTTTGAGGTCACGATAATAAATGTAGAGGAGGAATGATCCATTCTTATTCATGATAAAGAGGACTGGCGCACCCCATGGTGAAGCACTTAGGCATATAAAATCGTTGTCTAGATTCTATTGTAACTATTTCATCAGCTCTTCCTGCTCTACAGTGGCCTTTCTATATGGGGTCTTTGATATAGGAAGACATCCAGGAATACGTTCAATTGAGAACTCAACCACTCAGTCAAGAGGAAGAATAGTCAACTCTTCAAGGAATACATTAATGCAATCCCTCATGATGGGCATGCCTTCAAGCATGATTCTCTCCTTTGTCCCCATCATATGAGCGGGACATGCTTGCTCACACAGAATTAATGTCCACACTTGATATAATGATTCAAAAAGAGATTCTTCTTCCTCCTTACACTTTTAATGTATCTGAGGATGCATCAGTATGTGAAGAGTTATCTCCCTTTCCCAGCAGTTTATGTTATATTTTTATAAAGATAGCCAATCCATGCCCAAGATAACGTCAAACTCTACTAAAGGGTGTATGATGAGATTTACTGAGAGGTTCTGTCCAAAAAAATTAACTGAGGAGGAGTTATAAACCATGTACACCATAATTTCCCAATTAGTTGTTCTCACAAATAACTTATTATACAAAATTTTTAGGTGGTATTTGAATAGTTATACTAAACATAAAATATGTTAATGAATGCGTATAACCATAACCAAATAATATGTTCACTATTCTTGAATGAATAACTAGTGTACCCGTTACCACATAATTTTCTGGATCCACCTCAGCAGGAGTGGAAGCATAAGACCTTCCTTTTTTCCTTGTATATTGTTGTTGATTTCCTCTCATAACCCTTAGCCTAGGGAAATTGTTCACATAATGCCCATGCTCCATGCAGTTGTTACACTACACCACTGGATGATGATTGGTCTGATCCTTCCTCTTCTCTTCCACATTATAGAGATATTTCTTATTCTTTCAGGAGTTCTTGTCTAGATGTCCTAGATTTCCACATTTCATGAAATTCATATTTCACTTTAGAAATATCCCAAGATGCTTCTTCCAACAACTTTTACAAGTGGTATATTCGGGCTTCTTTCCATTATGGTATTTCTTTGTTGAACCTCCCCTGTTGTTCTCCATTTTTTTCTTCTTTTCATCAGGCCCACGAGACCACTGAGATTCTTCAATATCCATTTGAACCTTGAGTGAACAACATACAATCTTTTCATAACTGTCAAAGTTTCAAATCACCAACACCTTACATAGACTCGGCTTTAGCTCATTAAGGTATTGATCCAACTTTTTTTCGATGTTCATGAAAAAGAAAAGGCATACCTTACCAACCTTGTAATGTTTGCTTCATATGACATAATGGACTCATCTTCCTTCTTTCTGTGACTTTGGAATTCTATTTCTATCTTATGATAGATGGTTTGAGGAAACTATTTATTAAAAAACATCCTCTTGGAGTCCTCCCAATCAATTGAATCAATTTCCTCTTAGGACATTGTATTCTTGATCAGTGTCCCCCACTGATCTGATTCCCCATCAAAACCATAGTCCTCCAGTACAAATTTATCTTCTTCCAAGCACTGGATGATGGAGAATATGTTTTCAATGGAGTTAATCCACTATTCCTCAAGGAGGGGATCAGAAGATCCGCTATACATGAGAGGCTTTTTTCGGATGAAGTATTGTTTCGCACGGAATCCGGGGATGACCTCCTGGATGGGAGATTCAAACGTTCCGATCGGTTTCTAAGGGGTTTGTTCGTAGAACCGGAAACATCCAATGATTCCACATCCGTTTGGACCTACTTTCCAAAGGCAGGCGCTCATTAGCTTGTGGGATAATGAGGCTTAGGAATTTGCATTGGTCGAGAGGATGGGAGGTCGGAGTCATCACACCTTTTTGAGGGGAATTATTGTCTACTCCGGGACTCTCTTTATAGATTTAAGTTAAGTTCGTGAATCCTTATTACATTACCAAGTATAAAATGAGATTTCCTTTAGTTTTAACAATCAATGATTAAATATGCAAGAAATTTAGAGAATCCTTTATATGTATTCGAGGTTCTTCATCAATATAGAATCATCTATATTTTTTTAGAGATTCTTGGTCAATGGTATCCTTCAAAACATTTATATAAAAGTCTCTTGGTCATTTTGATGACCAGGCTGGTTTTAAAGCCACTCAGTGGGGCACTTGAAGTTTATCGTCATTCAGAAGGACAGAGATTATTTCAATGTTGGGATCGAACCCATAAATGGGCTACCTACGTATCCTTTGTTTTGAAAAAGGAATCAGAACCCACGTAGTTTGAGGAATGGGATATGATATTTATGATTGATGGCTCAAAGATGAATGTCATAATTACTTTTACGCTCTAAGCTCACGTGAGTCATGCTCGGTGTGAGAAACAAGAGGTATTGGTAAAATTTAGACAATTGTGCCATAAAAGATGAAATCATAAGAATTTGTTTTGGGGCTTATGTATAGATGACTGCCCAGATAGACGAAGGTTTAGGATTTACTTTTAGGGAGAAAATCCATGAACAGGGTCCACAAAGTTATATGTGCTTCATGGAGATTTGAATACTCTAATCTTGGGGCTTACTTCTAAGGAGGATGCCCAAGTTAGGAGGGGACTTATGATTGGGTTTTATTCCTGAAAAGGAAACCCAAATCAAAGGTAATTTATGACTGGTTAAGAGATGTTTAAGGGGACTTGGGGCTTATTCCTGAAAAGGAATCCCAAGGTTATGACTGAGTCTTATTCCTGAAAAAGGAGACCCAGGTTAGGGATTAAGGTTTGGGGCTTACTCATGAGGAGGATGCCCAAGATTAAAAGACATGATTGGGGCTTATTCTTAAGAAAGATGCCCAGATCAAAGGTTTTATAACTGGGGATTATTCCTGAAAAGGAGACCCAGGTTAAGATTCTCTCATCTTAAAGGATGAGGTTGAATGAATGAACTCTCAATCTTTGGTGACATAAAGATGTTTAAATCACTAGGTTTTGAGAGATATTTCACAGAATTCCTTTCAGATAAGGATGTCAAATCAAGAAATCATGCCATAAATGGTTTTGAATAGTATCTTGAAGACTGAATCTTGAATAGGAAGGGTGAAATGGCTTAAGAGGGGTAAAATGGGCAAGATGGGCACCCAAAAAGATAGGGGCGCGCAAGTCTTGAAAGGCGCACAAGTCCTGCGGCGGCGCGCAAGTATTGGTCGCGCAAGTATACTTGCGCGACATGGAGGGTACTTGCGCGATTTTCAACCAGTATTGAAATGCTTGAGCGACTCTTTATTAAACCCTTTCCCATCCTCTTGAGGTTCTTCCAGAAGAGGGACGCGCAAGTTATATTGAAGGAATTAAGTCGGCGTGCAAGTGTTTGATAAGTTTCAACACTTAGACCTTCCTTCTTCTCTTTAGATCTTCCGTTCTAGGTAAGAAATTACCTTAGAAGTGTTCCGGAATCTTTGAGAAGAGACTTGGGCGTCGGGAGCTTCGATCCAAGTTTCTGGAAAAAGATCCTCCAGAATGGGGGGCCCACAGGGTCTATTTATAGGCAAAAGAAGACCCTGGGCGGTTATCGGGTGGTTATCACTTAGGTCGCGCAAGTCACTTGCACGACCATAAGGCGTCGCGCAAGTACTTGCACGACCACTAGGCGGCGCGCAAGTGTACTTGCGCGACCATGAGGGAACTTGCGCGACCTATGGGCAATGTTCTCCTTGTTCATCCCTTTGTCGATTTTTGATGTTTCTTCAAAGGATGAATCACTTTATGCTCAGATATTCCCCTTTTCCGATCTTTAGATTCTGTGACGAAAGGAGCGTCAACAAAAGTCCCCCCTCAGAGTTGGATCCGGAAAGAAATGAGGATTTGACTCTGAGGAAATTGAATCCATCCAAAGGAAAAGGGGGTGCGCAAGTCTTCAGGGCACAGAAGGCAGCGCGCAAGTGTGCTGGAACTTGACTTTTATTCAGAGTTCCTTTTTCTTTTGTGGGCAGTTTAAAGTCATGCATGCCGGACATAAAGGGGCTAATGTTTAAGGTCGAAATAGCTTTGACCGAAATGGATTAGAATTGACTCAATTCCTTGATAACTCATCTGAAAACATACTACCATACTCAAGTATAAGGGAAAATATGTAAACTATGGCTTAAGAATATTTGAATCTGAGGAATGATATGAAAAAGAGCTAAAAAAGGCATTAGAAGAAGTAGTTTCCAAGAATGAAGTTACTATTATTTAACAAAACCCGTTAGGGGGTTGAAATATGCAGGGCCACCTATGGGCATTGGCTGTATAGTCAAATAAAATAGCATCTTTTGGATGACAAGTCTGTTATGTGGACTGTTTATGCAAGGCCACCTATGGGCACGTGCTGCATAGTCAGGCAAAAGAACTCCCAGAAATTTACTTTCCTAGTGCTAAAAGCCAGTGAAAGTTTATGGAGATTCAAATTTTCTAAAGCATAGAGTTTGTTGTATGGAAAGAGGTACTTGAATATGGAGAAGATATTTCCAAACAAGAATATCGAAGAACTGGATGAATATCACTCCTACGAAGGTCTGACCCAAACGTAGGGAAGAAGAATAAACCATAGACTTGAATACTTTCAGATCATGAAAAAGGATATGGGACAAATATGTTAAGGATGGCCATTTTTGCGGATCCCTACATACTGTCGTTTTAAGACAAATAAGGACAAAAGAGGCATTCTTCCCAAGAATGAAGTTACCATTATTTAACAAACCCGTTAGGGGGTTGAAAACATGCAGGGCCACCTATGGGCATTGGCTGCATGGTCAAATAAATAGCATCTCTTGGCTGACAAGTCTGTTATGTGGACTGTTTATGCAAGGCCACCTATGGGCACGTGCTGCATAGTCAGGCAAAAGAATTCTCAGAAGTTTGACATTTTTGTGACTAGAAGTCATGAAAAGGGTTATGAAGATCTGAAAATATTTAAGGTTAGGATTATAATACATAAAGATGGGTATTGTCCAATGTATATAGAGATACATAGGTCAATGAAAACCATAATCATGTTGTGGCTGGGTCCTAAATTGAAATTTTGGACTTCACTACGTATCTCATAAGAATGAGAATCAAGCCATACGTAGTTCTTGAAATTCAGTTTAACGTCGTGTAGGACGAAAGTATGAGTGATCTTAGTTTAGGGTCATAGAATTCGGACCATAATAATGAATACACAGTGTGTGTTTTCATGAAGACTTTTCAGCCAAGGGACTGAAAGTGAAATTTGGGGTTAGGCCCAAAAGACTTGGGACTGGATTCGAGGGACACTCGAATGTTCCTACGTATCCCATAAGGATGGGAATCAAGTCCACGTAGTTCTAGAACTACCCTTTGTACAAATTTGGTTCGTACATGTGAAGGGTGAAAAGGGGACTTTAGTGCAATGATGGTTTTAACCTAAGATAAAAAGTTTAGGCATTACCATGTATGTACGTAGTCTTTTGAAAAAATGAAAACCATGATTGAAAAAAGAATCAATGTTAATAATGGTTCCTTCTCAAATGAGGAAATCAATGAATATTGTAGTTTATTGTCGTACCGGACAAAAGTGTTGTATAGTTTAACGTCATATAACAAGGACGAAAGTGAATCAATGTAAAGATATTGATTCCAGGGGTGGTTTCACAAATCATCATCATATGAGATGGTGGTGAACCAATGTGAAGAGATTGTTTTTGGGCTTGAACCTTTGGGAGGTTGCCTACATACCCAGCCTGGAGGGCAAGGATCAAAGTCTGTGTAGTTCAATTAAAGAATGAATTAATGATCAAGTTGTTCTTGTGTACAATGATCTAAAAAAAATGTTGTTGGGACTTACACATGGTTAGTGGCCCAAAGGGAGTGTTATGGTTGATGTTCGCTCTAAGCTCACGTGAGTCATACTCGGTGTGAGAAACAAGAGGTAATAACAACCTTAACGATGCACAGTTTAATGTCATGTAGGACATATCAAGGACTTTCTGTACAGTTTAGCTTCATGTAGTTAGGACGATGGGGACAATACCGTTTAACGTCATATTGGACGAAAGGGGGATTGTGTAGTTTTAATTTCATGCTGGACTTTTGATGATTATATAGTTTAACGTCTTTCCGGACGTGAGGGACATTTATACAGTTTAGCGTCATGTAGTTAGGACGTCACAGTTTAACGTCTTGCTGGACATATTTGCAAATAGTTTATGGTCATATTCATGGACCAGGGATGATGCAGTTTAAAGTCATACGGGACCATTGCTGTATAGTTTAATGTCATATAGCAAGGACGAACTGGTGCTGTACAGTTTAAAGTCATATAGCTAGGACTAAGGTGAACCAATATGACAGTTTAACGTCATGTTGGACGATAAGGGAACTGACACAATTTAACGTCATGTTGGACGATGAAAGTGCCACACAGTTTAATGTCATGTTGCTAGGACACAATATAGTTTAATGTCATATCAGACAAAATATAGGAACTTCTATACAGTTTATTGTCATGTAGGACAAAATCAGGGACTATGCAGTTTAAAGTCTTGCAGTTAGGACTATTGGTGCTGCACAGTTTAGTGTCATGTTGCAGGGACATAAGTGCGAATAGTTTAAGGTCATATGCATAGACCGTACAGTTTATCGTCATGCTGGACGTATTATAGTTTAATGTCATCTCGGACAGAAGTGTGACACAGTTTAATGTCATGTTGGACGAAGTTGTAGTTTAAGGTCATACTGGACCATTTCTGTATGAACCAAATGTAAGAGTCCTGGTTCTGGGAACAATATTTTGTGTTTATACAAAATACTTCTTCAGAAATCTGGCATTAGTTGGAGTCGGGATGTGTTCTCCATCCATTGAAATCAGAGAATACGCTCCATTGGAGTAGACCTTATGTATTGAATAAGGTCCTTCCCATTTTGGTTCACGCTTGGGAGGTTTCTTTCCTGGTATCATTGGTTTTTTAAGAACCAATACCAATTCTCCCTGAATAAATGAACGAAGACGAACTTTTTTGTTAAAAGCTCGTGCTATCCGATTCTGATAGATTTCCAAGTGGTGCAAAGTGCACAATCTCTTCTCATCTAACTGTTCCAATTCATTCAAACGCTTTTGGGATTGCTCATCTGTTGATAACTGATCACAAATGGATATTCTGAGTGAGGGAAATTGAACTTCAATTGGCAAGACTGCTTCTGTTCCATATACCAATGAATATGGAGTAGACCGCGTTGCATTGCGAGTGGTAGTCCGATAAGCCCATAAATCATGAAAGAGTTTATCAGGCCATGACCTCTTATCTTTATCCACCATCTTTTGCAGTATATTTGAAAGAGTCTTGTTGAAGGCCTCTATCTGGCCATTAGCCACTGCATGATATCGAGATGAATGGTTGGACTTAATGTTGTATTCTTGATACAATTTCTTTACCTCATAAGAACAGAAGTTGGTGCCGTTGTCTGTCAATATGGTATGAGGGACACCAAAGCTAGTAATGATGTTAGACTTGATGAAGCTAACAATGCATTTAGAACTGACTTCTTTGAGAGGTACTGCCTCTGCCCATTTGGAAAAGAAATCAGTAGCAGTAAGAATGTACTTAAACTGCTTGGCCGTAGCTGAAGGGTAAGGTCCTACCACATCCATTCCCCATGTGGAAAATGGCCATGAGTATTTAGCTGTATGAAGCAACTCTGGAGGTTGATGAATGAAGTTGGAATATACTTGGCATGAATGACACTTCTTTGTGAAATTAACACAATCTTGTATCATTGAAGGCCAGAAGTATCCAAGCCTTCGAATTTGATCAGACAATCTATGTCCAGACTGGTGGGCACCACATACTCCTGCATGCACTTCTTTTATGACAGCCATTGTCTCTTCACCATCAATACATCTGAAGAGAACTCCATCAAAACCACGTTTGTAGAGAATTTTCTCGAGGTGGTTTGGACCATCGTAAAGAGTAAAATTGACCACACGTCGCCGAATTTGTTCTCTCTCGGCTCTATCAGGTGGAAGTGTTCCATTTTGAAGGTATTCCCTGATAGGTGACATCCATCCTGTAGTATGACCATATGGTTCAGGAATGGGACTAATTTCATTAATTTCCTCTGTTCTGACTTGAACATAAGGTGAAATTGCACGACGATGGGCAATACCGATGGTTGTTTCATCCCGATTTGGATCTGCTAAAGCTGTGGCTATATTAGCCAGTGCGTCAGCTTGAGTATTTTGTGATCTTGGGACATAAGAAAATGTCGGTTCTGTAGGGAATTCTGACATTAACTCTCTGACGTAATCATACAAAGGGATTAATTCTTCTTTTCTGATGGCATAATCCCCATTGATTTGTTTGATTACCAGGTCTGAATCACCTTTCACCTTTAAGTGATTCACTTGTGCTTGAAGCGCTAACTCCAAGCCTGCAATGAGAGCTTGGTATTCAGCTTCATTATTGGTACCACCTTCCCACAACAAAAAGGAATAAGGTAACACTGCCTTATCTGGAGAAATGAGTACAATTCCTAAACCAACTTTGTTGAATTTAGGATTTTCCATTTTCTTCCCTGTTGGACTTCTAGAAGCACCATCAAAATACATTTCCCATGTTTGAGGACTCTCTTGAATAGAAAAAACTTCCTCATCAGGGAGTTCGATATCTGGATACGTGTCTTCCACTGAAGGGTGTTCAGCCAGGAAATCAGCCAGAGCTTGGCCCTTAATTGCCTTTTGAGACACATACTGGATGTCGAACTGCTGTAGAATAACCGCCCACCTTGCCAGACGTCCTGTAAGCATTGGACGACTAAGGATGAATTTGAGTGGATTATTACGAGATACCAATTGGACCTCGTGATGTTGCAGGTAGTGTCTCAGTTTCTGAACTACAAAGATTAATGCTAGGCAGCACTTTTCAATACTCGAATACCGGGTTTCTGCTTCAAGCATAGTTCTACTGAGATAGTAGAGACTATTTTCATTCCCAGCATCATTCTTTTGAGCGAGAAAGGCACCCAATGATCGCTCTAAAGCTGTCACATAGAGGATAAGAGGTCTACCCTCAACAGGTGGCATGAGTACTGGTGGACTTAAGAGGTATTTCTTGAGAACATCAAATGCTTCTTGACATTCTTCAGTCCACTGGTAAGTGACTCCTTTCTTCAATAATTTGGTAAAAGGTAAACTTTTTCCTGCCAAATTGGCGATGAAACGCCGAATATAGGCTAAGTGTCCTTGAAGTCCTCTTAATTCTTTCAAATTCTGAGGAGGTGACATACCAAGGATTGATTTGGTCTTCTCAGGATCGACTTCAATACCACGATGGCGTACAACAAAGCCGAGGAATTTTCCTGAGGTTACCCCAAAACCACATTTTAAGGGGTTCATCTTCAAATTATGTTGTCGAAGCTTGTGGAATATGATTTCCAAATCATCCAAGTGATCAAAACGTTGTTTGGATTTAACCACCAAATCATCTACATAGCATTCAACAAATTTCCCTAGAAAAGGTTTGAAGATACGATGCATGGCGCGTTGATATGTTGCACCTGCATTCTTTAAACCAAAGGGCATCACCCGGTAACAAAACACACCTTGAGGAGCTCTGAAGGCTGTATATTCCTCATCTTCTGGGGCCATTCAGATCTGATTATATCCAGAATATCCATCCATGAAAGAAAGTACTTCATAGCCAGCCGTCACATCAATTAAGAGTTCTGTAATCGGAACTGGAAAATCATCTTTGGGACAATACCGATTAAGATCTCTGAAATCGATGCAAACCCTAATTTGTCCGTTCTTTTTCTTTACTGGGACAATATTAGCCAACCACTTGGGATATTGAACTTCTCTGACGAAGTTAGCTTTGATAAGCTTATCCACTTCAGCCTCGATTTTGGAAGCATAGGTTGGGTGTGTTCTTCTCGCGGCTTGCTTGAATCCACGATGTTCTTTTGGCAAACCCAAATGATGGGTGGAAACATCAGGATCAAGGCCAGGCATCTCTGTATAATTCCAAGCAAAAATATCTTTATTTTGCTTTAGAAAATAAATATACATCTCTTGTTCTTCAAGGGTCATGGCCGCACTAATTAAAGTGGGGCGTGGATCTTTCTCTGTACCCAGATTTACTTCTCTGAGTTCATCCACAGTGGTAGAGATACCCTCTTCAAATGCTGGAGGAGCATCTCTAAGATCTTCCTCTTCCTCTTCATCATGTGTTATTTCTTCCGTTTCTACTTGCAAAGTAGATGAAAAAACGAAATTCTCATGATCATAAGAGATGTCAAAATTTTCACATTTTGAAGAAGAAGCTTCCATTTCCGACCCTATTGATGAAAAAGGGTCTTCTTTGGGAAATAAAGAGGAGATGATGGATTGAGAATCGACATCAACATTCACCTATGGTGTTGCTATAACTTCTTCTGGCCTGATTAGCGAAGTATAGACTTGTTGGATTTCAGCAGACGAAATGAAAACGTCACCACTTATGCTTTCATCACTGCTTGGTAAGTTACCAATTTCTCCCATGTTGTCTGGCCCGATTGCCGTAATTGACATTATGGATCTTTCCATAAGAGTATTTTGATTTGGGCCTATTTTGTCAATTTGACTGATAGGTAACACATAATCTGTACTCACATGTGAAAATGGATTTATTGGAATTTTTTCCAAACCATATGGAGCATTAACTTTGGTAATTTCCTTCATTGTAGATTTTTCTCTTCCCTTCATGTGATAAAATTCTGCCTCAATGTATTGAGACTCACATGTTTTGAACGGGGCCTTATCACCATACAATGTTCCAACTTGACCATCGAAACAGTATTTGAGACATTGATGGTATGATGACGGAATAGCTGCATGCTGATGTAACCAGGGTCTTCCAAGCAAGATATTGAAAGCTGAGTCTTGATCAACAATCATGAAACCTGAATTGGAAACAAGATCTCCAAACTGAGTTCTGAGCGTAACTTCTCCCAGTGGTTCTTGTTCATTTTTATCATATCCTTGCAACATCATGGTAGAAGGAGATAAATCAGATTCCGTGAGGCCCAATCGACGAAGTGTGCGAATGGGCATGAGGTTGACTCCTGAACCATTGTCAATAAAAGCTCTTTGAACATCTATACCATTGACTTTGCCAGATAGGTACAAAGGTTTTATGTTCCCATGCACAACATCATCTTCATCTTTATCAGTAAAAGATATCACTGCATGGCATTCTGCAGGATTATTCTCTATGTGATAAATTTCAGCTGCAGCAATTTCAGCTTCAAACTCCTGAGGACTTGACAAAGCTTCGATGAGTGCTTCCCGAAGATCTTTTGATAGATTCAAAGCATCCAAAATTGATAATTTGGCTGGTACTTGGGCCAAGTGTTTCAATATATCATACTTTTGATCTAGAGGCCTGCGTTTCCCAATGGGAATATGCGGTTTAGCAGGTACCTTGGAAGCAGATGCTTTGGAAGCTGATGCATCTTGTATTGAAGTTGGCAACATCCTTGGTTTTGGAAAATTAGACTGATTAGATCCATTTGCTTGATGAGATAAAGAAGATGGAACCTTTAATCGGTCTTCCAAAATAACTGTGCCGAAGCTGAGTTGGCCATTTGCAGAAGAACTTGCTTGTTCTTTTTGAGCTCGCTGAAGGGCTCTACCACGAGTTTCTGCTGCATATACAGTGCTAGCAGGGGTAGAATTAGAGTAGTGGCTTCGGAAAGATCCACGTCTTCCCCAATATCCTGAACCTCTAGAACTTTCTCGGGTTCCCTTATTTGATACAGGGAATTCAGGCTCATCAAGACTGGAATATGAATCTGTTAATTGAATCATATTAACAGAACCAAAGATTAACTCTTCGTCTGATAAAGACTCTGCCTGGTTAGCCTGTTTAGGCTGTGCCGTTTGGTGGGACGGTGCCCGTGGCTTTGAAGTAGATGGCATGAAATCTGCCAGAGTCAAAGACAATTTAGGCTTTGATACATACTCATCTTCTCCTGATTCATCTTTCTTCTTTGAATTGCGCTGCCCTTTTGAGGATTTGTCCTTTGATGGAGGCTTTACTGCAGCTTTTGTAGGAGACACAATTGGCTTCTTCAATTGTGTTCGCAAAATGGAATGGGTCCGATTGATTGTCTTTCTGACCATCCAATCATCATATTTCTTCGCAGTTTTGCTTTTGACTTCCTGCCACTCGCCTCCTTCTTCTGGATCTGTAGCGGTAATACACGCTACATGAGCTGAAGAACCCTTCAATTTGACTTGTCCCAAGTCGACCATCTTTTGTAGGAGGTCTTTAAAGACAAAACACTCCTGGATGGGATGTCCCAACATTTGATGAAAAGGACAATAATTGGGACGGTCTTCATCTCCTTCCTTGTTTGGCCTCTTGGGCACTGAGAATTGAACCAAATTATTTTCCAGAGATGAAATGAAGTAACCAGGAACTTGCTCACTTCGGAAAGAGTATGTTTTACTCTTCATATCCTCAAATTGTTTTCGTCGTTGATCTTTTTGATCATTTGGACGAAACAGCCTTTGTTGTTGGCGTTCAGGAGGTGGAGCCCTTCGAGAAGATGAAGGTTTTGAAGTAGAAATAGGTACAGGTGCCTGTTTAAGCATAACTGTAGCAGTTTCTGCTTTACCCATTCTTCTTCCTGGAGCTGATGGAATTACACGAGATTTAACCTTAGCCTGCATAAGGGAATCTTCAATCTGTTGAGCGATTGAAGTAAGGTCTCGAAACCCTCCTGTGTATTTCACAGGGATCAATGGCGTGCGTAATTCGTCACGCAAATTTGCCACACAGATTGGCAACAATTCCACCTGAGGGAGTGATAAACTCAAGGAATACGTTAATCCCTTCCAACGAGCAATGAAATCCGAGACTCTTTCATTCTCCCTTTCCTTGCAGTTTGTAAGATCGAAAACTGTCGTTTTTGGCAAAGTTGAGCTAAACTGAAGAAGGAATTTTTGACGAAGATCCTCCCATCCGATGACTGATTGGGATTGCAAGCTTGTATACCAGACAAAAGCTGGTCCTTGCAAGGTTCGCACGAAGCATCTGAGTTTCACTGCTTCTTGTTGCTCTGGAGTTCCCATCATAGGATCACAACAAGACACGTAATGCGTCAAATGTTGTTCAGGGTCACCTGATCCATTGAAAGTAGGGAAAATAGGGTTTCCAAAACTGGATGGAGGAGAAATTGAATCTACCCATTCAGGATTAACTTTCTTTTCAGGTTGAACTTGCGCCCGTTTCCCTTCCATAGTTTCTAACCGAGCTGTTAATGACTCAATAGTAGTTATTAACTTTTGAGAAACGTCAGGTTGAACTTGGTTTTGGGTAGGTGCAATGAATGGAGCTTGGACAGCCGTGGAGGTTGGTGCTGCAACTAATGGTAGTGCTGCCAACCGTTGTTGCGTTTGACCCGTAGGATTAGACCTCTGTGGGTGTACTGATAAAGGAGGATATTCCTGATCCATCTCAGTAGTTACAACAAATTCCTTCGGCTGTCGGACATCAGCATTCTTAAGAAGAAGACTACTCTGAAGTAGTTCTGCATTCAACCTTTTTAATTCTTTCATCTCTTCCTCCTGTTGTGCAAACCTTTGCTCTAATGAGAGCGATTGACCTCCTTCAGAGGAAGGGTGAGAAGTAACCTGATTCTTTCCTTTCCCCTTATTGGATCCTTTTCGGAGAGGGGGAAGTGGGTTACTTGAAGGAATACCCAGATTTTGGGTAAGCCTTTGATTACGTGTGCGCACACCTTCTTCATTTAGGTCTGTGTGCGCAACTTCTTGAGCAGGAACCTCTTCGTCTGATCCCTCTGATTGAGCCTCATCTGGTGAATCAGCAGCAACGGCAGTGATGACATTAATGGATGCATATTGCATGGAATCCTTTCTATCAGCATTTCTGTGATATTGTCTCCTTCTATGTCTATGATAAGACATGGCATTCCGTTGACTTGATCCCTCAGGAATTTCTTGGAGAACCGTCACTTGGAGAGAATCTCCTGACATCTTGGATCTTCGTTCCTCTTGAGGCTTATTCCCTAATCGAGAGAATACTGACTTTCTCTGAGGGAGGGATTGAAGATTTGAAAAAGTCCCCAGCCCGGTGGACTGGGGGTGTTCCTGTTGCTTCTGCTCAACTCCTCGAATCTCATTTGTTGATTCTGAGGGTTGGGTTAGAGAAGTCCCCAGTCTGGCAAGCTGGGGTGTCTCTTGACATGCTATGTCTGAGATCTTTTTAAAATCTCTCTTGATCTTGCGAATCTTAGTTCGGAAATTAGCTGGATGCATTAACCTGTATCGACTTTTATCACCTGGTTCAACAGACCGTTGGATGATTTCCGAAACTTCTGTCATTTGATGACGTGTTTGCTCCAGATGAGAGGCTTGCGCAATATTCTCGCCTGCTTGATGTAGAAGCAATTCAACAACCTCTTCTCTATATACTTGATTTTGAGAGGAACTAGTTGAAGCTTGCTCTCGAGAAAACTTTTGATTATGAACAAAGCCCATTGACTGTGGCCGGCCATGGGCAATAACATTGCATGAGACCATTTTCGGCGGGCTTTGCTGACCGGAAAGCACTGTGAAATGTAGTGCTCCGTGAACACCCCATCCTCTGATATGAACATTAGATGGAGCATTGGAAATTAACTGACGCAATCTTCTTAGTGCGCCAAGGCATGAACGTTGAAGGGTTCTCTGTTGCTTTTCAGCCTTCGGATACCGAGAGACTGATAGAGATTCCAAATCAATCTGGCGTTGTAACCCTTCTATTATCTTAAGATGATTTTCATATTCATCGTAAGATAATACCTTCTTCTTTAATTGACAAAGAGTTTTCCATATGTTGAGACGAATATCATGGATTCCATCATCCGTCAACATTTTTGGAATGTCGTACTGGGAGTCATCCAAAGGCCAAAACATGACTGGTACTTCACCTTTTGCCAGTTTTTTCCTCATGTTCAGCATTTTCTCTTTATCATTAAATGAAGATTCTTCTACCTGTTTGGACCAGAGTTGGTGTTTCATTGTTGCTTCATCGGATTTAACAAGATTGGTAGAGGAATCACTATTCATGCTGGAAGATGAATGACCCAGGGAAGGTTCGGAGAATAACCCGAACCCCAGGCTATCTTCTGATGGAGAAAGAGTTTCACCTGCCGATAGTAAAGCATCAGACATGACTGGTTTTACGTTTGCAAGTGCCTCGAGATAGGAGGGATTTCTCGTCACTACATTGCCTTCTGAAGAATTTTCGAGACAATGTGAATCACTACTGCGGAGAGGACTTTCGCAGCGAAGTTCATCACCATGAGGAGGACCATCATGATGGGTTACAGCAAAAGATGAAATCTCTTGCTCCTTGGCCTTCTGACCACACAGAGGGTTCCTGTGGTTCTCATCTGAAGAAGAAACTTCAAGATTGACCGAATTTTCATGAAGCAAGTCTTCATGAGGAAGTGTCTGTTGAAGACCTTCGGGATTAATGTTCCTGTTATTGGGAACTGAGGGAGTAGAATCTTGAATTCCGACAGATAAATGTCTGAGGGCTTCAAGAACTCCAGCATCGAGCAAGGCCTTGTTGCAGATTGGCCTTTGATCTCCTGACTGTGCTGGGCGGATCTTTTTCTTAGATGCCTTCTTACTCGCTTTAGAAACCACTTGATGAAGAAAGTGATTGCTCTGAGTAGGTGTATGTGCCTGATCAGGAAAGATGGTCAGGTTAGGCTGACGATCATCACTCAAATCAGGTGTATGTGTCTGACTTGGTTGTCCATATGATATGGGGGAGTAGGCCCCACAACCCTCTTGGACTGGAACAGATGTGTGTGTCTGTTCCGGAGTGAATTGTTGATGTGTCACTCCACTGCTAGGGATAGATTTATGTGTCTGTCCCTGAGATGATGCTGAAGCTGTTATGATATCCTGGCAAGCATCCAGAATATGAGCAGGAATTTGCTTCTGCTCTTTCACCATTGACAAAATATGTTTGGTGACTTCAGCCGCCGGAACAGGGATATACGTCCATTCCGGGCTTGGAGTAGGTGTATGTGCCTGCTCCTGTCCTCTTTTTCCTGTCAGTGAATCCTGACAGTACTCAAGTGTGGAGGCAGAGAGTTTAGTCTGCCTCCTGTTTGTCGTCGGGGCTTTCCGACTGACTTCTCCGTGCGCTACCAAGCGAGACTGTTGGTAGGCTTGATTAGTATTAGCAGGTGTATGTGCCTTCTGATTACACTTCGCCAAACGCGGTTGACGAGATCCATCATATGTAGTCAGACGAGCCTGCTGACTAACTGCTGATGTATAAGCAGGTGTATGTTCCTGCCTATGGTACTCCGCCGGAATTGCCTGGCGGGATCGGCTTGATGCTGCCAGACGAGTCTGCTGGACAGCGGGATTAAAACGAACAGGTGTGTATGCCTGCTCGTTATTTGCCACCAAGTTAGGTTGGTGGACTTCTCCGGAGATGGCAGGGATGACAACTTGCCTATTTTTAACCGGATTCCGTCTCTGGCGGTTCATCATGCCTGCTCGGGTTCGAGGAACCTGAGCTGAATGCCTGAAGTTGGTACCCTCATCATGTTGAGGGCGCACTACCGCACGAGTCTGGCGGCGATTGTTGATGGGAGCCCTTGAGAAGGACTCCTGTTTTTTTGAATTAAGGCCCTGAGGGACCTGCTCATTCACTTCCTCGGAATAAGGGAGTGAATGGAAATTGCGTTCCGGGGATAACGACCCGAAACGGTTGGAGACGGTAGTCAGCACCGTCTGCTTCTTGATTGCTGGTCGCCGTTGTCCGGACGACCAGGTAGAATTGTTAACTTGGAGGGCTTGACGAGCGGCCTCCAGAGTTGGGATAGTACCGTTGCGACGGTACTCCTTAACCTGTGCATTAGAAACACAGCGTTGAAGACGCTGAGTTGGTGATGTCATCCTCCGAGCGGATGACGTTCCAGCAGGAGTAGCAGCATTGGTTTTCACAGCAGCATACCTCACAGTAGAGGTGTTCCCAGCAGCAGTATTCACAGGGGTGAATTTAAGGAAAGCCATTTTTGTAGAATATCTTGAAAAAAGAGTGCCTGTTCCATGTAACAGACATAATCAAGATGAATCCGGCTATTGCATCTTTTGGATGATCATATGTCAATGATTGCCTTGTTGGCCCAAGGGGACTAACAGATAAGAAGAACATCACTTTAACTTGGTTAAGGATTCACGTCGGGTTCACCATTTTTTGTTTCGCGCGGAATCCGGGGATGACCTCCTGGATGGGAGATTCAAACGTTCCGATCGGTTTCTAACGGGTTTGTTCGTAGAACCGGAAACATCCAATGATTCCACATCCGTTTGGACCTACTTTCCAAAGGCAGGCGCTCATTAGCTTGTGGGCTAATGAGGCTTAGGAATTTGCATTGGTCGAGAGGATGGGAGGTCGGACTCATCACACCTTTTTGAGGGGAATTATTGTCTACTCCGGGACTCTCTTTATAGATTTAAGTTAAGTTCGTGAATCCTTATTACATTACCAAGTATAAAATGAGCTTTCCTTTAGTTTTAACAATCAATGATTAAATATGCAAGAAATTTAGAGAATCTTTTATATGTATTCGAGGTTCTTCATCAATATAGAATCATCTATATTTGTTTAGAGATTCTTGGTCAATGGTATCCTTCAAAACATTTATATAAAAGTCTCTTGGTCATTTTGATGACCAGGCTGGTTTTAAAGCCACTCAGTGGGGCACTTGAAGTTTATCGTCATTCAGAAGGACAGAGATTATTTCAATGTTGGGATCGAACCCATAAATGGGCTACCTACGTATCCTTTGTTTTGAAAAAGGAATCAGAACCCATGTAGTTCGAGGAATGGGATATGATGTTTATGATTGATGGCTCAAAGATGAATGTCATAATTACTTTTACGCTCTAAGCTCACGTGAGTCATGCTCGGTGTGAGAAACAAGAGGTATTGGTAAAATTTAGACAATTGTGCCATAAAAGATGCAATCATAAGAATTTGTTTTGGGGCTTATGTATAGATGACTGCCCAGATAGACGAAGTTTTAGGATTTACTTTTAGGGAGAAAATCCATGAACATGGTCCACAAAGTTATATGTGCTTCATTAAGATTTGAATACTCTAATCTTGGGGCTTACTTCTAAGGAGGATGCCCAAGTTAGAAGGGGACTTATGATTGGGTTTTATTCCTGAAAAGGAAACCCAAATCAAAGGTAATTTATGACTGGTTAAGAGAAGTTTAAGGGGACTTGGGGCTTATTCCTGAAAAGGAAGCCCAAGGTTATGACTGAGTCTTATTCTTGAAAAAGGAGACCCAGGTTAGGGATTAAGGTTTGGGGCTTACTCCTGAGGAGGATGCCCAAGATTAAAGGACTTGATTGAGGCTTATTCTTAAGAAAGATGCCCAGATCAAAGGTTTTATAACTGGGGATTATTCCTGAAAAGGAGACCCAGGTTAAGATTCTCTCATCTTAAAGGATGAGGTTGAATGAATGAACTCTCAATCTTTGGTGACATAAAGATGTTTAAATCACTAGGTTTTGAGAGATATTTCACAGAATTCCTTTCAGATAAGGATGTCAAATCAAGAAATCATGCCATAAATGGTTTTGAAGAGTATCTTGAAGACTGAATCTTGAATAGGAAGGGTGAAATGGCTTAAGAGGGGTAAAATGGGCAAGATGGGCACCCAAAAAGATAGGGGCACGCATGTCTTGAAAGGCACGCAAGTCCTGCGGCGGCGCGCAAGTATTGGTCGCGCAAGTATACTTGCGCGACATGGAGGGTACTTGCGCGATTTTCAACCAGTATTGAAATGCTTGAGCGACTCTTTATTAAACCCTTTCCCATCCTCTTGAGGTTCTTCCAGAAGAGGGACGCGCAAGTTATATTGAAGGAATTAAGTCGGCGCGCAAGTGTTTGATAAGTTTCAACACTTAGACCTTCCTTCTTCTCTTTAGATCTTCCGTTCTAGGTAAGAAATTACCTTAGAAGTGTTCCGGAAGATTTGAGAAGAGACTTGGGCGTCGGGAGCTTCGATCCGAGTTTCTGGAAAAAGATCCTCCTGAATGGGGGGCCCACAGGGTCTATTTATAGGCAAAAGAAGACCCTGGGCGGTTACCGGGCGGTTACCGGGTGGTTATCACTTGGGTCGCGCAAGTCACTTGCACGACCATAAGGCGTCGCGCAAGTACTTGCACGACCACTAGGCGGCGCGCAAGTGTACTTGCGCGACCATGAGGGAACTTGCGCGACCTATGGGCAATGTTCTCCTTGTTCATCCCTTTGTCGATTTTTGATGTTTCTTCAAAGGATGAATCACTTTATGCTCAGATATTCCCCTTTTCCGATCTTTAGATTCTGTGACGAAAGGAGCGTCAACAAGTATTCTATGAAAACTTGATCCCTTCATGGATCAGGAGGTAATTCAAAATGATTCAATTTATTATTCATAACATTATCCAGTTAAGAAAGTACTATCATGAATTTTTGAGAATTTTTTCTAATCATATCATGCATATCATTAGGGAAATCTTCACGTTTGCTGCCACATTGGTTATTGGAGTGTGTTCTTCTATTTTCCACCATTGACTAAGAAAAAGAACGTACAATTAGAGGGATTGAATACATAGTTATTGAACATAAAAAGGAATAGTTTGAACATAAAAGGATAAAATTTTATAGGAGAAGTATTTCCTAAAATAGGATTCCTTAGGTTTAAATCAAGTTTATCTTAGATCTATTTCTTAACCTATATTCTTATGGGATTCTTTATTCCCTTAATAATGGTTGTTACTAAGATCACAAATTTACTATAGAATATACCTTGGGAGTGTCAAAAAAAGTTTTAAGCAAGGCCCATTGTCGTGTATCGAAATACCACGAGACAAGCCAACAATTCCTTGTCAGAGTAATAACTCCTAGGTACATCTATGCTAGAGCCGCCTCTAACTATTTGTATTCAGAAAGGGATGTATTTTCCTATTAAACCACTTACTCTATAATTACCAAGATTTATTACTACTTTCATATACTTAATATAATCATTAAAGTTATTAATAAAGTGATATATTCTAAATATCGCAAAATAACTAGAGTATCCTCTAATACAAAATATAGAGACCCTATCTTTTTTCATATAACATTACATGATTTTATGCATAATTATTCATCAGAGTACAAGCCAAAGATTATAATGCCTACTGTCATGGAATAATAGGTACATAATAAAACATTATCAAAAAAACTTTTTATTTAAACTCAATAAGGAGCACATATCTTCATTTTTTCTCATACATATGCATAGGATAACCTGGGGATAACATGATCAAAGGGGATGAGCTAAAATCCCAGTAAGGGAATAACCATTAGAAAAAATGATTAGCACATGGGATATAAGGAAAGACCCGATGATATCAACAAACATGTAACATGTGGAATCATAACATATAAACACGGGTTCATGTATACATGTGATCATATAAATGTGGTAGAAACATTAAACATGAATTTAGTACGAATCAAGGCTAACCGCTAAGACCGTTTCCTATAGAAGCACAAGCCAAGGCTAACCACCAAGACCGTCGTACATAACATCTCATGATACTAAAATTTACCCAAAGAATTTAAGATCTATCTAGGAGCACCCATATTACATTTCATGAATAATTTTTCGACATAAATAATCATACATAATAAATCTTACATAAACATAAGGGTCACCAATGTAAATAACTGGGTACCACAATCATGACATAAAGCATAACCAATGGGCGTATCATGAAAGTGTCCATGAAAGAAATGAATTAAAACATACATTGAAATTAATGATTTAAAATAATAATATATCATGGTATGTGATTTCAAATAGAAGTGAAAACATGTATGAAATGTATTTGGGAAATTTTATCATTAAAACATTTTAGTGTGGTTTTAAGGAAAATACTATATAGATTTTAAAATAGAAAAGGGAATTTTTTTATATAAACCTAGAAGTTAACCAAAAAGGTTTTCATAATAAATATACTGATTTTATAAATACAATGGTGGCTTAAAATAGTGTATAGATTACACATGATGTTGGGTAAAAATTCGGATGTTCCCTTAAAACGGGGTTGCATACTGGGGAGTATTAAGGAGGGATTCAGATAAAAGCATGTATATCCCTGAAATGGAATGAGGGATGGATCTAATTTTTTTTTCAGAGAATGTAAATTTCATGAATAAGTTTTACATAAAACAACAATACAACTTCATTTGGGTGAAAAGAAAGATAGATCAACCTGAAGTAATAAAGGCGGTTCAGGTAGAATTCTTTACGGATTATCGACTTGGTATCAGGTGAACATAACAAGGCTTCATGAGAGAAAAAGGTTTATAATCACTTCTACATAATGAGGGAAGTATTTGGGTGGTGCAATAACATACCCCATCATTACAGAATACACATAAAAAGGCATATCCTAGAGTACATTCTTGAATGAAAGTGATATGCATAGGATCCCTTACCATAAGTCCATTGGTGTTCTCCCCTAGTAATTAATGACCTGAATAAAAATATAAGGTTTATTAATTAAAAAGTCCAAAACCTCTTCAATATTTAATTTATTTATTATAACCTTTTTATGTTCATTCAAGTCATTTTTGATTGGTTATGAGATTCTATTTCATTGTTCGGGTCTGATTGTTTCCTTGGTTTTAATGATCGGTTCATGTTCGAACAAAAATGTTTGATGATGATCTTTGTCCAGAATTGAGGTTATATTGTATTAATGAACATAAAAAGGATTACATGATTTATTTTTTTTAGTTTTTACATGTAGTTAAGTTGAATTATTATATAAAACATTAATGATAAACGCTTGAATTAATTTTAGCAATTTTACTCACAAGAAACATGTTTTTTATTATTATTTTACATCATGAGTGAATAAGGTTTAAAGAACATTAAATATGATAAAATAAAAATATAATACTCCGGTTCAACAATAAAAATGGTTTCACGTCCATAATTTAAGATAATAATAGAAATTGATAACCTGTCATCGTTGATTGTTCTAAATTAACACATCTCGAACAATGTTTTCTTTTCATTCTAATAAAAGATGGTGAAAGGATAGAAGAAAATTAATTATCCCAGTAGAATAGTATAATTCAAGTAAAGGTTTGTTTTTGGAGTTATCATAACATTTGGGTTGAGGGAGTTGAGGAATCAAACATGAACAGAAAAAACATAAAAGAATTTGAAAGGGGAATTTACCTCTTGATTTTATCTCCTTTGTGACCCTTCTTAAGGGGAGAGTATTTTTTATTTTGAAGAGACCAAGGTCCGCTAGACCATAGGTAGGATCTTGGGGGGGGGGAATTTGGAAAGATATTGGGTAAGGAACATGGATTTTGAGGAGTGAAAAGTAGAGGTAAGGAGGGGAGAAATTTATACTGGGGAGAGGAGGGTTTTTCCAAATATTTAATTCCTTAGTTTAATATTTTTATTCAAGACAAAAAATAGTGGTGATTCCATGAAAACAAATAGTAATAATTTTATATGAGTTTGATCCAATTGGGATTACATTATAAGATCATCACTAATGACTCAATAAATCCATTATTTAGCATTTATCGTAAATTATCAAATTTTACTATTCATCAAGAATTCAAGTATTTTAGATAAATCCCAAAAATTCACCATAACAATTTTTGAACGTGTAGAATCCAAAAACGAAATAAATTTTTTTTAAAATTATTTTCTGAATATGATAAATGTAATTTTAAATTAAAATCACAATATACATGAAAAATAACAATTGAAAAACATTTATTTTCTTATTCCTGGATATAGGTATATCGTACCTCCACTTTAATCTTGTTTATATAATATCATAGGTAAGGTTACTATTTATTATAGTATGTTAATAATCATAATGTTATAATTAATATTCTTAAGGATATGTTACTATTCAAAAAAAAATTAAGCAGGTCAGATTAGACTCAAAATTACTTACTGATCACTACCATGTATGTCAGAATTTGAAATTTCAAATCTAAAAAGTGAAAAAGTTATGCTTAAATGTCACATATCACATATTAGTTCAGTATGTTATGATTTTATGTGATTATATAACATAATTTTAAGAATTAAATTTATAAACATTGGGTCATTACAAAATGTTCCATATATCCATTCTTAGGTTGGGAAAAACCTCATATGGTTATCACACCTACTCTAGATGTTGCTACTACATCTGCATTATGTCTTTACAGGTCATGGTAGAATAAGTGTCGATGCTTTAGGAGATATCTGATTCCCTCACTAGTTTAAAAACCATAACGTACCCTCAAGCACTTCATGCCACCTATGTTAAAAGATGCATCCAGGGCCCGCCCAACACTAGATGACCTCACCAATGATGAATAAGAATATTCCTCCCTAAATTCCATTGGTATGGTTTAATAATACTCATGTATGTACCCCAAACCAGGTCATACATTATATTGAGATTAGAAAATTGGTATTATTCAAGGATCAACATGTACTTTTTTCCCAACATGATCTCTCAGGATTGCCTCCATAGCCAGATGTGTTATTTTACTGATAATCTCACCTGTGACTACGTTGTGATCAGATGAAACTATCTTGGTCTATGAGTCATAAAATTAAAATTTAGCCGATATCTATGCATAATAGGGTAGATAGGTAACAGTATAACATTTCCATCACTAGCCAAAACTCAGTTGTCCAGCCAATATCATACCTTGTTCCCCTATCAAAATATTGAATCCCTGTGTAAAAATCTATATACATGGAATAGAAATATGGTGTGTTAATAAACCTAAATGGAATGCCTTTATAGATCATGATCCCCAAAGCTATCCACATGTCCAAATAAATGAATGAGTCCCTTGTAGAATCTTTTAAAATTCTTCTCTAGTTTAATGACGATCTTGCTTCTAGAGAGGCCTTCTATGCGAAGGAGTCTGAGGGAGAGGAATTTCATGTTTTCATCTCATTATATAGGGAAGACAAGGGTGTCCTCTTGTAGGGTCACATAATCCAATTGTAAATTATATGACAGTTAAAATTTATAGAGATCCACCACTTCCTGGTTGACATAGGTTCTGCGATAACAGTTATCCCAAATAGGATGCTCCGCAAGCTAGGGCTGACTGAAACAGATTTGAACACTCTAAAATGAGAATTCAGGGTTGTTATATGTGAAATTAGAATGTGTGTGGTATGATCCAATTGAATACCTTATTTTGTGGATTAATTTAATGCACTAAATTTTTGGTAGTCTATTAGGATACCTCCTAAAACAACCCTCTTGTATGGCTTCAGATTCATTTTCTTGTGGCGTTCCCCTCATCCTATCACCAGTTTCTCATGTACTCCCTCAATGGGAGAGTAGGTGTACTATAGGGGGATGCACTTACTATAAACTATTATGATGCCTCAAATATAGATGTCACTATTACATGTGATAGGGGATGTAGTTTTAGATTGATGGATTTGAGAAAATCATTGCTTCCAATTATACGACAACCCCTATAGAGAAACCATGGGTAGATATGGAGGATTCCATAATTCACCTGATTCATCAGCTAGATCCCACTATACCGGACTACGGAGGTTGTATTTTCACATATAAAAATGTGTTGGGTACCCCTAAAGATAACGGACATCCATATATTACCTTGAACTATAAAATTCTATAGGCCCATGTAATACCATAAGCCCCTACTATTGTGAAGTACTGATAGGTTCTTCCATGGGTGGCCATATCACCACATTTCATCTTGTTTCAAAAAGAAGGTCTAAATCAATAGAACCAAATTTTCACCATTGAATAAATATCAAGAGTGGACATTTTCATCGAAGTATGTGTTGGATTGGCTTGATTGTTGATGTTTCCTCATTCTCAGTAGAGATGTAACCACCAAATGATGATTCCATGACAGCCTAATTAGGCACAAGGGCATACCATGAGTCGATTGGCCTTTGATAGTTGTATCCTACCTATAGATATACTATATCAAAATAAAATATTATTTATAATACAACCCTCTCTCATTTAAGGAAGGTGTTCTTCCACCATTAATGAGCTAACTTAGGAAAACCTTAGTACCGAGGAAGATCCTAGGCCAAAACTAATTAGAGAAGCCATGTCTCTATGATTGGAGTAGAAATATGTGGATTTAATATACTACCATTATTATTTATTTTAATTTAGTTATAAAGATATTCATTGACTAGACCCTCAAGTCACCATTCACCATCTCAGTTTCCCAATGAGTTGTCTCGGTATCCTGATGAGTCATTGTGGGTACAAGAAGTCTCCAAAAAAGTTTACACATCCCATAGTGTTATGGTTGATGATGAGGATAAAAAGATTTAAAAAGATAATCTCATTAGGGAAATCTAATATCATTTATATATAGCCACATCATCCTAGTAAGGAACAATAATGGACATGTTAGAGTCTGTATTAACTTCTAGGACCACAACTGCCATTATCCTAAAGATAAATTTCTCATTATAGTAATAGAGTTATTGATTGATAATATAGTAGGGTGTAGGGCCTCTATTTCATGGGTAAATACGTTGATTAAAACTAGACCTATATGTCCCATGAGGGTGTGGATTACACCTCTTTCAAGCCACAATGAGGGACCTTCTACTATCAGGTGATTCCCTTTGACATGAGAATTGAAAGACCCATGTATCATCTAGAAAAACACTATATATTCTAAACAATTCGTAGGAAATTTGTTGCATGTTACATAGATGAATAGTTTTTCTAAATCTCACCATCATTAGGACCATTTCAAGGATCTATTTTTTTGTCCCTTTACACACAACAAGTGATGGTTAACCACTTAATTTGTTCATTTTGAGTTACCTATGATATGTCCCTTGGATTCACCATACGATATAGAGACATTGTGATCAACCAATTTAATATGATTTCTGTTACATAGATCCCTACCACAAGATAGATTTGTGGGATGTGAGGACTTTAAGTTCATTTAGCCTATATATTTCAATTCATCATGAATCTGGATGAAATGTGTAATCCCTTTTGAAGGTTCATGATGAAAGAAACCACTTACCAGTGATATGAGGAATGATATAGTGAATTTGGGGATATTAAGAAGTATCTTATACAACCTTTGGTTCTGATATCATTTGTCATAGGGAGGCCTCTAGTTATCTACAACAGTACCGTAGAATTTTCTCTCACAACCCATATATATCAAAAGAATAGTGAGGTAAGATAAACTTGTTTATACTTTATCAAGATCCCCGATATGGAGTCAAGATACCCCCATATAAAAAATGCTGACTTCCACTAGTTTTTTTATTGAAGAAGTTATGAAACTATAGGCCACATCATGAGATATATTTTTATCCCATATGAACCCTCTTATGTATATTCTTAATCACCATATAATGACAAGACGATGACCAAGCGGGGTATTCACATACTTTCTCGATGCCGATATGACCCTTTATAAATTTAACTAAGATGTTGATTTTCTAGATGAGGCTATCATTTCAGTGGATTAGTCTATTTGGAGTTGTTGGATGAATTCTGATATCACCTCATGGGGTATAATTGATATATGGATCAATGATCAAAAGATCAATAGATTAGGTATATGGATCATTTTCATCACCCAAACCTAAGAAATCATTCCATAATTGTTCTTATTTATTGAATGTTGCACCATCAATGGCGATCAATATATAGCTCCCATTACTGGTCTTGAGGTTCCCCTTGAGAATGATGTCCCCATAATTCATGTGAAGCTAGGCTCCAAACTAGTCACTAAATATGTAAATTTTGACTACAACATTAGAAATCCTAAACCCATTACAATGTTGAAGAACACTCATTAGTTGCTAAGAATTTTTCTTACTTAGCTGAAAGTGAATTATATCCATCAGTCACAAGAATTTTAAGGAAAACACATTTTGAATCATAGCAACCTCTTCCACAAAACCAGATTAGGATGAACTGATCAACCATATGGAACTCCGTACAAAAATTTTGACCACCATTTTAGATGATGATGTTATGAAATAGGTAATAAACCTGGCTACTGGTACATCTACAATAGGTCTCTCAGGTTCCCCCACAGTACAGGAGATGCTGGAATTGATAGATACATCAATTGAGTATCTTCAACTTGTTGTACTTCATCATGATCGAGCTAAGCATGAGTGAATCCATTATTATATAGCTTAGTTTATCCTAAGGAGTGGAAATAACCTTGAGAGTAATATCTAGAAACATGTTTTTTAGGGAATTATCATTTTTTTATCCAATGATATTAGATTCTCAAGTTTATGATGGATATCCATGTCGGGTGTTATGGCACCCATCGGGCGAGATTGAACCTCTCCCACTATATTTAGATAGTAGGTTTATTACAGCCCACCATTACATATTCCTGCATCATTATTTTCATGAGGTTGCATATGTGTCACAAGTGTCACATATATTCCATAATTTTGCATCAACCACCAGAGATCCTCCCCACCACAATGTATTCTGGGAACTTTGACGCATTGGGACTTGACGTTGTGTGTCCCTAATATCCAGCAAGTGCTCACAAGTGGAGGTTCATTGTAACAGAGAAGAATTTATTCTCTAAGTTATCATATGTAATGCCCCTCATGGATTTAAGGGATCGATCAGTGGTTTAGTTTGTGAGCTCCCATATCATTCGTTGACACATAGTTCCTCATTCTATTCTCACGTACACTAACACCATATTATAGGCTATCGATATGGAAAAATTGTAAGCCAATTAAAAAATCTAGTGCCACCATACTTATCACTATAATGCATAGGAAAATGGGTAGATTGAGGCATTCAATGTTATAATTTATAAAAAATTTCAGTAGATAGTAGGCTAGAACAAGAAGATTTGGCTGGATAGGCTCTACAACTCCCTCTGGTCCTATCAGAAGATGACTTGGAATTCCACAAAGGTTTCCCCATAATCCCTATTATATGTAATCTACGTAGACCTTCTAATGTTCTTTTAGTTTTAGTCACTCTGAAAATCTACCTTCGACCAAAAGATAACAGAAAAGTTTTTTGAAGTCCATCTACCTGAGCTGTAAGCCCTAAAATACAAATATATACTAGCCTTTCTCAATCTAGGTAGGAACCAGAAAAGGGTAGAGAGGTTATTCAAAAAATGGTTAACTATTTATCCTTTCTCCATTTTTGAAATTTTACTGGATCACATAATTCAAATGATTCCTAGTAAAATGACACCATATCTAGAGCCTATGTGGCAAGGACAATACATTATTAATAAGGAATATTCCATTGGAGCATACTCTATGATTTCCATGGATAGAGAGTGTATCTAACCTAACACCAATGCCATGTTTCTCAAGCATTAAATCAGAAGTAGAGTCACGGTATAGGTAGTATAAAGATAAAATGTTCTCCATGGTCTGATGTTTGGGACCTTAAACTAACATCATCCTCATTGGTCTACGAAAAATGTCCTTAAACACCTAAAAATTGGTCCAATAATTATAAAAACAACCTTTTTGTAGACCATATAGTCTAAGTTGTATGTTTTTTGAATTATGAAGCTTAAAATCCTTAGTTAATGATGTTAAAATACAGTCTAACCCTGTATGATATATGGATGCCTCTTAATGAGTGATGCTTTTACCTTATATAAAACAAGGATGCCTCGTGCATTAATTATGGGATGATCCAAAATGTCCTACCTCTTATAAACTGATATTCCGCATATGATTTGCTTGGGATGATTCTAAATATTACCCTATTTGGAATCAGGAATGCTTATGTGATATGAGAGGAATATAAAATAGCATCCCCATTAAATGATGTTAAACTATATCCATACCCCATTCACCAAAGATGTGATTCCCCATGCTAATGGTGTGATGCCTCAATTCCATTACCATAGAGGATTTCCCCCACCCCTAACTCTCTCTTACCATGTTGTGTTCCAAACCTATGTGTGGATAAATTCCCATACTCATGGGATATATACTGAAACATGGACTTCTCATAAATAAGACCATCCACAAATTTATCATACATTTGGCCCCTTGGCCATATTTATGGTCCACTAATTGTAACCTTAAACTATATGTAATTCATCTCAAGGTGTATATGTGTTATGAGAGCCTCATTTTTTCTATTTTAATTGTGTTTCAACTCCTCTATTTGACATAGATACCCTAGAGACCAACATTTCCCTGGTCCAAGCATCACGAAGTTAAATTTGTTTTTCACCTTTCCCATGGTCCAAGAATTTTTACATTTAACTAGTAGATGTTTCATTTTTAGTAAATTTGTGGTACATGATCCTCTATTTGATCCATTCACACTTGATTTTACTTCTTTCGTGCCACAAATATACTCTTGAAATAAAAAAAGTCCCTTCATAGTCCAAACATCACAACATTAAACTAATTATTCATTGTCAAAGAAATATGAAATTAAACTTTTTTCATGATCTAGATCATATGACTTCAAAATATGTACTACCAGCTTCTGGATTGCTTCATGTGGTTTAAGGACCCCTTAGACCTCTAATCAAATTGTGTTTTAAGATTTTCATTGTATGAAAATCCTCAAATCTATATCCCCATGACAAAAAATTTAAATTTCATTAAAAACACAATTATGGAAATAGTGTTAAACCTCATGACTGAAAAATAAAGACATCTAATAGAAAACCAAATCACAAAATAATTAAAAGTATGTTTTAGATTACCAGATTTTCTATCCTAGAATAAACAAAATTAGAGAGCATAGACCTTCATACATGGGTAATCCTTGAGAAGATCATTAAAATATTTGGTCATCGTGTACCATGTTTAAACGTACTCATCAATTTTTGTCCTCTTATAATTGAAACCTTGTATAATGATAAGATCCTAATTTTTGATCCACCCATTATACTATCTATTTTTAGCAACATGAATCATTATTTCATACATCATATCAAAATACTCATCTAAAACTTTAATATAGAGAGTCTCCACCAACATTTATTTCTCATAGTGAATGATAAGATCCTAGTTCATAACACTATTTTATGCATCCTTTCATACAGTCCATTTTGGATAATCTATTACCTTCTCAGCGGGAACCACCATATCATTGTTGAGAGTAATGGTATAGTCCTACATGACTACAAAATCTTCCCACATCTAATTTAATTAATATTTAACTTCATCAAACTTGTCACTAGTAGTGGGAATGAAATCCCATTCATTAGACCTTAGCTGCTTGGCTGACCTAGTCTCCATCAGTTTAGGTATGTGGGATTAATATTTATACCCATTTTTATTCATCCCCATAATCATTATGCAACTCCCCAAATCTTGATTTCCCTTCTAGGCCTTCTTTATAATTGGGATGTGGAGTCCTCTTCCATACATACCCTATTCACTAACAAGTGAGAATAAGCTAGAGTTATCATCTTTTGACTCTGCCTCACAATGTCTTTTCCATTCAGAGAGATGTTCCACTAGTTTGGGATGTTTTTCCATGCATTCTAGAAAAAAAATTATAGGTCCATGACTTATGACCCTACACTATGTGCATTCAACCATCATTCACATGGTTTTCTGAATACATATGTATGTTTATGCCTCCACCGTCATCACAAAACTACATGTGGATTAATCCTAACCTCATGGGATATGAAGTGATGCATATACTTTTAGTCTTAAAGCCTAGTTGTGGATTCACTGAAAACCCATTTTTTACCTATGCTGTTAACAACATGAGATTCTCTCAAGGGCCATCTTTAAATATATCTTCCCCATTTATTTACCTTAAACCATTTTTGATAAAATTTTCCCCCATACTGGATATGTGGATGAAAAGACTAGGTGGATTGATATGTGAGCACCAACATTATATACATGGGTAATCCTTGAGAGCATAGACCTTCATACATGGGTAATACTTGAGAAGATCATTAATTTTCTCTAGTGTGAGTCACCTACCATATCATTCAAAAACTTCAACCATAACTCAACATGTGAGATGATTCTCCCCTCGAGGGCAAAATTGAAATTTTCTCAAACCAAAATGCCTACCTAATGTTCTCCAATTCTTGGTGTATTAATTTCGCAAGTGCTGGAATCCATTAAAGAATTCCATCATATTTTCTCTATGCTTCATGTTATAAATTATTTGGATCCTCATCCTCCTCCACATTAGAATGGTCCCCCAAAGAGGATGGTTCCTATCCACAATGGATTGACTTCCATATGAAGCTGTTACCCTAGAAGGATTTGGAAAACATCTAGAGATAGGTCCCATGTTTCAAACATGGTGAGCAGTCGACCATTATTTTTTCATCCACAATCCCAAATAAACAATATGGATGATGTGTTTCAAAAATGATCAATAGTTTTCATATATCATCAAGCCACTCCCCTTGTGTTACATTTATCATGTTTCATGACTCACTATCTCTATTCCACTTCATTTGGGTAGAAATCCTAAACCTAGACGTTACCCCATTAAAATAAGAGAACATGTTTGAAAAAAATCTTTTCTTTTAATGGGGTCCCCCACTCTCCATCCATATAATCACTCAACCTAAACACTCTTCGTGGTCAGTAAACAATTATAGACCCCAAGTGTTTGATGATTATCATAAACTCTCACATTATTTAAATGTGATAATAAAAGGTGATGGAATAAAAAGGATAATTTATAAGTAATATTTTTTAAAAAGAAACTTATTCAATTATTAAAGTTTATACATGAACTAGAGACTCTCTAATGTCTCAGAAAAATAACCCATATGAACTACCTTGGTATGTGACCACCCCAGTTTTGTCATCCTTGAGCGCATTACTCTAGGGAGAAACTCATTAGTGCTCATTTGAACCCATACCCACTCATAATGATACCTAGATATAAGATATATTTAAATCTTCAAATGATCATCGAGCACCCCCGGTCGATCCCACAATTTTCTCATAACCTCTTCTTAGGAATTGAGGAAGGAAGCACACACATTCATCTCTTCCCTGAGATAATGAATTTCAAGGTTTTCCTCTTATATCTTCTGTGTTCTATTAGATATATCTTTTTAATTGGTTATAAAAAAAATTTGGGTCTACACCTACAAATATTTTGAATGGTATTCAAGTTCTAAATTAGGCATAACACAGGCTTACACCCCTCTAGTACCATGGTTTCATAGAAAATAGTGAATAGAACCCATCTAACTAATTTATTTTTTCTCGAGGGTCTAGGTGATAAGCATTGTGTGCTTATCTATGCCATGTGGTAGACTATTAGGTTTTATTTATCCACATAGTTACCATAATAATTTATATTCTTATAGGGTGTGGAGTTATATTTGAGTAAATATCCAAGATCAACAGTAGTTGGGTCCTCCTATGGGATCCTCTTGGTCGGGTTGGGCTCTATATCAAGAGGTCGATCTTCTTCATTAGACCCTTCCTCGACACCATAAACTTAGAATGTCTTGATCTCCACCCCACTAGTTGTGTCACCCATTACTACATTATAATATTCCCCCAAGACCTTGGTAGGGTCATCTTGAATGACCACCTCCTCAAGGGTCAGCGTAGCTATTAGGGATGGGGACCAAAATACAGAGGCCACTTCGACTGTATAGGTTCACACCCTTTCATGAACTACATGAAATAAGAGAATGTAATTAAATTTGATAAATAATTTCACATTTGTAAAGAATGGATCATGTGAGAGGGAAATACATAAAGAGACCGAGCATCATAAGATTTAGTCCATGTTTCTTGGCAGGGATTTGACCCACAAGAGACCCCTTGATACCAGTAAACACTTCAATATATGGTGTTGAACCACCCAAGTGTAGGTTGGGTAGGAAAACTATAAGAATAGAAAAAAAAACATTTAAGAAAATGATTTGTGAGTGTTATACAAGGGAAATGAGAATTGAGATTCATTCTATCCATGGGGAAAGTGGTTTCAATGATAAGCTACCCTAGTAAAGTTCTTTCACCAGCATTCGATGCTACTATTTAAATGCCAGGGTTTAGTCCAAAATAAATGATAAGGATCAACAATGAATCTATGTTTACCACTATTACATCCTTTATGGGCACACTAGTTTCTTCTTCCTAGGACATGGGCCCCGAAGTGTACCCATGAGGATATAATGGGGTTCCATTAACACATCCAGTGGAGACCCCTTTTTCAATTTCAACGTGTTATTATACAAAAAAAATTAGTCAGCTCTTCTATACAATAATGGGGAAGGGATAAAAACAATAGGTTTACATGCTTACATTATGTAATTAAACCAGATCAATGTTATCTAAGGCTAAAATCCCACTGTTGTCTAAGGGACATTCTTACTTAGTGGCTGACCCCAAGGATTCTCTATTTCCGAAGCCCTGTATTCTATCATCATCCAACACCTCCTCATTTGAATCATTGACAAGTTGTGTCTCTTCACGTTATAGGTCGATACTAAACTGAGCCCACACAATACCGAGGGGAAGGTTCATATTCTCTTGATGCCCAGAGAAGGATTCAATGGACCCTATGATTTTAGATCTAATGTGGTAAGAAATTATGGCCCTTATCATGGCATGCCCCACCTCTTACAACTCAACCACTTCCTCAGTTACCATACTCCATAGATTATCCCTAAATAAATTTTCCATACAAATTCACATGGATTCTCTAATCAAAGGGAATGAGGAATCAGAAGACAAATCTAGAAGGTAACAAAACATGTTGACTGGAGTCCCTAAGGATCTACTGTTTCAAACATCATATCAACTAACTTACTTCGACAACCTATTCTGGTGAAAGACCTCCCCTCTAGAAGGTAGGGGTACAATAGATCCTTATACCATCCCTGTTACATCTGAATCATGATCCACTCTTAACATTTGTATTTCCCATCAAATAGTACTCCACTTGCCTCCTTATAACTCTAACACATCACTAGTTAGCATAATAACCCATATACACTTCAGTAATATGGTTCTCAGGTACACCCCCAACTTGTTTTTGGAAAAATACTAAGATAGGACAGTATTGATTTTAGTTGGAAGTAGCATTATCATCTCTACTAAGAATTCACCTCTCATTATCCACAAAGGGGTTCTTCTTTTCATGTACCCCCATGTAAACTCTCATTGTTAGATGATGGATGCCTCTAAACTATTGGGTGAACTATGATTGAGTTTATGGATCGCATAATAGTATTTCTATAGATCCTAGCACTAGAACGCCTCCCATGATAGTCTAAAGGAATTACCAATAATTCAATGTCCCTTGTAGGTCATCTACCATCATAGAAACTAGGGTTGCATATGGGTTCATGTTGAACTTATCATTATTGTTGATTCCAACCATAACCCTGGTCTCGTTGTGCGTTACTCGTCAGGACCTGATGATATTGAATGGAGAGGGATGCATGCCAGTATTCAGTGGGCTGATGGAATTTGAAAACACATATCCATCAAAGTCTGCTACAATATAGCCATACAAGAAACAGTATTGTCCATAGAACCTCAGGGTCAGATCCCCCCCTTGACACATATCCTAGCTGGCTGTAGAGCCAGGACAACACTGATACATCTAGTTTCTCCCAATTATCATCTGTATAATTACTGCCATCACATATCCCCAAGAACATGACCATGCTATTATCTCTAACTGAGATCATCTAGAAACTGAGGTATGTATAAGGTAACTTTGTGTAGAAAAAAGACAACTACTAAAACTCTGCTAAACTATTATCCCACTATTCATATTCCCTCTCCACCAAAATCAAAAAAAAAAATTCTTGGAATCCTCATTTGTGCCACTCACAAAAACTACTTTGGCCATCCTAGAAACTTCACAGCAGGTTCCTTCTTCAAGAAAATTCCATTCCATTTATTTATTGTGATATACATATAGAAGGTGGGTGATGATTTAGTACTCTGTTTAATGCATCTAGTAAGGGCTGCACCGAGAGAGGATTCTTTTGTCTATCCAACAAAACATTTAGTGTAGGACTAAATTCATCATGTTTAATCCTATCTAGTGGGTTTCCACAAATATAGTGCACATCCTATAGGATGATTCACACCTCCCAAGGGTGATGGAAGAACATGTCTGTGTATAGATACCAATAGTTAAGGAGCTCCGGAAATAACTCATATTGGTCGTATGTGTGGAATTGGGATGTCCATACTGAATCAATCAATCCCATTTTACACAACTTGACCCCATACTCCGGACAGGTGTAGCACTCCTTATATGCCTATGACTTCTTGTCAGGTATTTTTCCTCCTTTCCGTATGTCAGCATATTTATGAAAACCCTTAACTTTGTCCTGCATACTACTCTGGAGGATTCAAACATATCAGGCCAACAATTCATAGAACATAGGTTTCTCCTTAGTAGTTAATCTCATTATTCCACTCAGCATGTTGAAGGTGATTTCCCCATTCTCAGCAGAAGGGTGTCCATGGATAGTGATGTTATTTTGGATGATAATTTTCTCATGCATGAACAAGGTTTTTGGCATATTGACTTCAATGCATGGGATGTTCACATCATCCACCAATCTCAAAGTGTAGAAAGAGATGTGGTTATTAAATATATAATTCCTCCAATATTCAGTAATAATTCCCATAAGTGACTGGTTATCGTAAATAACTCTCCTTTCCGGAGGCATCTCAGTGTTTCCCTCTTTTTTTACACTCTAGGTAGGGGAAACAACTTTTATATTAGCCTGGTATGGTTCGTTGGCCATTTCAAAAACATACACAATGTTCTGACATAGGTTTTCACAAATACTGAGGGTTATCACACAAAGGGATTTTGGGAGGAAACATTGAAAGTGTTCAAACCAAATGTCACCTTCTTCATGGAAGGAGTTGCGAAAAAGGTGGATCTATGTGAAATATGTGACCAAAGGATTGTGTTTTTACACAAAGGAGAGTTCATTGAAATAGTGATCAGGCTTATCACATGAGAATTTAGTGTTTTCTATGGGGGAATCCCTCTTATACATAGGTTCTTTCCTCCAGGTTGTGCACAAAACAAAAATTAGTTAGGAAATTATAGGCAATCATTGCACGGATGCATGTAAATGCGCCACCCTCTTCAGTGTTACCCTAAATACTCAACTCTCGGTTCCCCTTTAATCTTAGGTTCTACAAGGGAGATATTGTTTTGTTTGGAATATTTTATGGGTACTCAAATGTCCATTTTATTGTTTATATTTCATGTGGCACGCCATGAAGGACCATTCCATGGTGAATGAGCAGGTTGTGAATATTTTTCAGTCTCTCTGCACAAAGATGTAGTTCAATGTGCAACAATATTACAATCCAAAGATGATATATAGTTCAGTGGATGCTCCAAATTCCCATTGTGCACATAAGGCCCATACAAAAATCATTTTTGTACATAAGAATGAGGAATTACAATCATCCTTGGAATTAAATTTTTATTATTGGGTGTCGAATACGATATAAATTTTTTGTTATACATGACCAATGTCCAGCATCAATGGATGGATAAATTGCACAAAATCAGCTTTGCGCTCAAGGATTTGTGAACAAATAGATGAGGATTTTAGCTATCAATAAAATATCCCCCAGAATTGGAGAGTTTCTCTATAAGACAGAGTGACTCTATACTATTCAGAACTCTTGTTATTTCACAACCGCACTCAAAATCAATGATGATGGACCCTCACATGTAGGAAATTGGTGCCATAGACATCATGTGGGCCGAAACATGGCTTTCCATATGGTGGAGTGATACTTGATAAACTCCTCCTATAGATATCTTGGTAAAAGTAAAGAAAATATTCCTACATGAAACCCTGATAATGATGAAACTCCCAAACTTGTGTGAAACTATGCATATTCACTCCTTCAAATTACCTAATTCTAGAGACACTTGCTCATGAAAAGTTTTCATGAAACCCACCCAAGTTCCACACAAAAACATCCTAGTCCCCTTCCTGGTTATCCCTATAATCATATTGTATACATCACCCTATATGGTTATTATAAGAATATTTACCGTAATGCTAATTTTTCATAAGCATAGGGACCTGGACATTGGTCTCGTGATTGAACACTCCACTACAAAGGTCCCATCCCCACATCCTGGTAAAAGAAACATGGGATTTTTTAACAAAATCCTCAAGGGTGGAATCTTTGAGGGAAACTATGAACCTATTTTGGTGAGGATTCTTAATAGATAATATCACTCCTGCAATGACATGGTCCCCCTAAACAAGTGATCTCATCTACATCCAAGCTGCATAGTGTAAAACTTAATTGTTGCGCATCTGAATCATATGATGTAAAACAACATGAAAGCATCATCCTCACGTGTGGTAAAACTATATTCATACCCTATGGGAAAAACATAGGTTTTCCCGTGAATTATAATCATGGGATGGTGTCTTCCCCATCTGTGGGATGTGACTCTGATAACAAGTAGCTTCCATGTGTAATCCCCAAACCGTCTGTCCCAATAATCAAATGTGATCCCCTTACTAAAAGATTCTAAAAATATGCCACTCACCATCCCTTATCAATGCTCTATCATGAAACAAGAATCCTTATCACATGACATTAAACTGCATGGAATAGTCCGGTCACACGAGGTTAAATTGTGGAATCAAACTACGTGGGTTCTGATTCTAATATCCAAAACAAGGTATATAGGATGCCCATCTATGGTTCAATCCTGAAATAGGTAAACCCAAGTGTGAAATCATCCCTCATAGGGATGAACTTATAGATCCACCTCTATGGGGCATTTAGATACACATATCTAGATCCACTTCCATAGGGTTTTCTAATCAATTCTAAAACTAGGTTTTACATCCTCCATCCTAGGGACACACCTCCTCGATCATTCTCCATGGAGCATTTTGATCCACTATTACCATCTCCATAACACTCTATATTCCTACCGAAATATATCTAATAAATATAATCTAATCAATCAAAACAGTACATAGAACCTTTGAATTAAACCAGATTAACTACCACATACAATAAATATGGGATTCCTGATGTAAAAAGACTTGGAATAATTGCACCCCAAGAATTAATTACATCAAGATTGACACATGGTTCCCGGGGCATCATATCTAATATGCATCATAAAATATACCAATGCAAGAAGAATATTTTTAGGTGAAATATAAACCCAAAATCTAGAAAATCTCAAAGATTCCCAATGTGACTGCTATAGTGATTAATGGTTGCTTCCCTAATAAGAAATAAGAAATTTAATTTACAGACAACCACATAGATATTACAATGGGAACAAGTTCCACGAACATGACTTAATATTTTAGGGATAATCGAATAAAGAAAAATAGTTTCTTGGAGGAATCCATGTAAGTAGGAATAGACATTTCATCATCATATTTTGATCCCAGAGCCTTTTTCTCTAATGAAAGTGATGAATTCCACCCACCATAGGAAAGTGGGAATGCATGGTAACGAAAATGTGCAACGGGTTACACACCGTAGAAACACATAAAAATAGACATAAATAAACTCAATAGATTATAGATAGTTAGATTTTAAGTTGAATTTATATAATGATTATTAATGATGATAAATTTAATATGAAATCATATTTTCCTTGAAAAATACAGTTCTTAAAAACCTTCCTTTTGGCACATCTGCATGTTTAATTTTAAATTAAAAATTTACACTTAGTTGATTTTAGTTTAATAAAATGGATTTAATATTGGGATTAATAATAATATCTTTTGAATAAAAATATCAACTTAACTTTTTAATAAATGAATAGTGAAAGTAATAAAAATTATTTATTATTGTTAATGTAGAAATTATTTATTGGGGGTTAACCTAAAAATATAACTATTAAAATGAACAAAATTTTTTTTTAACATATATTTTATTGACAAGTTTCAACCTTTCAATCTGTAATTATCAATAATATCACATTTTGGATCCTTTTGTCATTGAAAAAATGTGGTTACATCTTTTTCTATTAAAAATATTACAAGTGAGCCACCCACTCTTCTATTCAATCCACACATTCAAAGACAATAGGATACACAATTCCCTACTCAAATATCTTCATTACATACCTCCCCATGACTGATATCCCTTAGTTCAATCATAAATACAAACTAATATGGTTTTTTTATATACCAAAAGAGTTTTTCTAAAGAATAGGTATCATGCAAAACCAATCATTTTAATTTTATTTCATCTTCCACCATCAGAAAATATTCCATAATTAGGATTGTATAAAAAAATAGATACCATATAATTATATGTCATTATTTTAAGGAAAAAACCTAAATGAATATCTTCTTCCATTAAATGGGATACAAAGTCATCATTCTTCTATATGATGGACTACCTCCCTGTGAATCATTGTCATTCGTTTTTCATGGTCGCCTCTCACAAAATGTTATAATGATTGAATTAAAGTATATTTAACACCATTATATTTAAAAATAAGAAAATTATTTTCGATTTCATAAATTAAAAAAATCTTGTTTTTGGAAGTGAATTTTACTCTACGAGATGTTACAATATATTTCCTTTTTATATGAATGTAAAATCATTGATACCTTGTGGAACACACAAAAATGCAATTTCTTTGTTCGATATAATATTTAATACACAACACCGAGCATACATGACCCACAATATATATAACGATTATAAGATATCTATTAAATTTCCGGATATGTATGTTATTAACTAATTTCTAGTAGTCATCATTCCATAGGAATATAAAATATTTCCATATCAGAGTAATCATGGGAAAGGAAAGTCTTGAGAAATCTAGTAACATTCTGTTCTAATAACCTACTAATCCTAGAGAAACCCGAATCAAAAAAACATTCTTTAGATGTGGAGAGGAGGAAACCACTTCAATATTTCCATAGATACCTGATATAATTTCTTCAGAAATGACATGTCCATGAAAATTGAATTCTTAGAGCTAGAAGTCACACATATAAAACATATCATAAAAAAATGATCCAATAATGTATTGAGTGAAATTTCTATATTCACCTCATTATTGTTCCTAATTCAAGATTATATCAAAATATAATTAGAACACAAAAATAATAGAATCAAGGTAAATAGGGAATATAATGTTCAGAAATTCTAAGAGAACTATAAGTTCAGTTGTTAGACCGAAGGTCACTATTGTGTATTCATAATGGCCATAGCGGCACTGAAATGATTTCATCAAAATCTCCTATTTCCTATATCAAAATTCATTATTCCATAATTATAGATCAATATGAGATAACAACTTAAAACCATTTAATTGATATAACAAATCTTCGATTCAAGGAACATGATATTAATTTCATTGTAAACATGATTCATTTTACAATAACTAATACATAATTAGTAAGTAAAACCAACCTTAATTATGAATAACACATGTACAAACAAAGGTGATATATAAGATCTAATGAATCATTTATATTTTATCTTTTCAAACTAAATATTTATCTCGTGAAACTCTAGTGCAGACATTCTAAAAAATTATATGGAAATATGGATTGTTCCAAGGAGTAGATCAATGGAATAATTAATTTTCTACCCAATTGGTAACCTAGAGAAATTATTCTAAAAAACACCTTCGTATTAATCGTTTATGGTAGGATGAGCCCAATTTAGAAATTTTTCAGTAGTGGCCAATGTCAATGATACTGACCAAGCCAAATTGGGTTTTTCCACAATACTTAAAGGTTTCACTCTATTAGAATTTTTACCCTAATCCATATAAACTATTAAATATAAAATAAATAACTCGGGGATCTTAATCTCCAAGAGAAACTATATTATATCAGTGGTAATATAATATTATTTCAATTGGAATCCTCCAAACTCGTGTTGACTATGGGGTATCTTAATACACATGATTCGATGCTTCATTTCCACTTATTGTCCCGATTTTTTAATAATAGTAGAATCAAGTAATGATTATTATGTGATAATATAAAAAAAGGAATGCGTAAGAGTAAATTTCATAAAAATGGCCCCTTACACCAAAGAGGGAACTTGTTTGATGCTCATGATAGCCTTATCTACACCATACATTTGTTGATAAGCATCCATTGGATAAATCTTGCTTACATATTGAGGTTTCGATTGGGAAGACAAGGTGTTACTAAAAGGGGCTTGGGTCAATAGGATATATGGATTAAAACTAGTTTGATGGGACTATTATTCCTGAGCATAAGAAACATAAGTCAGAGTAAAGCCTATTACTCTTGTTGATATTATAGTTTTATGACAAAACTTCTTGAGATGCCCTTTATTGATGAAGTGGAAAAATTTAATGGGGGCATAATAAATTATTCTACTATGTTAATAAACTAACCACATTACAAAGAACCTATTTTGATTTTGGATTTTGGAGGAAAGTTAAAAGCTTTTTTTATATGAGTCTCAGGTGCACCACTTCCAGAGAATATATATCTCTCTTCTACATGCCTCTAAAACTGGGGCTCCCACCTAGTCACAAGGAAATGAAAATACTACATCCCATAGGATTTTTTATGGATCCCATTCAGCTATTGTTTACATGATAAGAAAATATTAATATTCCATAATACATAGGTAATATATCATAGATACAATCTAGAGTTCCCATCTTGGCTCAAAGAGGCATTCCTTTAAAGATTTTCTCACAGATACTCTTGAAGCGAATAAAAAAATGTTCATTAACATATATTCTTACTCTTTAATATATTTTAATGTCCTATATTATGATAAATAAGTATGATGTTCTTGCTATCATCATTTCTTGGTATAAAATTTTCTATTGACCAATTCCACAAAATTCTCCCACACAAGTCCTTGGTCAGGTTTATCATAGACAACTTAACCCCACAATTTACTTGCATGATCTATTAACTAATAATTTTCTAACATAACCATCAACTTCACTAGTGTACAGTAGAAAAATACAATTATGTTTATTTAGTTGATTCAAACCTCCACTTTTTCAGTTTTAGAGTCCCGTAAAAAAATTCATGGGTTATGGTTTTGAAGATTCACTAAATTATCAACACTCATTGATTCATCAGTTTGATTTACTCTATCAATAACATGAAATGATTGCAGAATGATTTTTATATGTTTTAATTTTTCCTGTGTCTCATGTACAACCATATTATATTTTTCCTCTTCCTACTGATTGATATGGAATCCACCTTGTGTACTTTTCTACAATTACAACAAAACCATATTTAGATATAACTCTTTAGAAATTGAAGGGTTGAAAATTTCATATCTTTGTAAACAACCATTTAGATGTTTTTCATTACCAATACCAACAATCTTAACAATTTAAATCAAGTTTTGAAAATAGTCAAATAATTGGTAAAAAATGTATTCCTAATGGGAATTGTCGATTCTAATGTCTGATATGATACACTCATCTTCTAAACCCATGATGAAGAGATGAAAATTTACATAGAATTTTAATCGAACAATTTATATACCAAAACCATTGTAAAAAGATGTTTAGTATAAATTTGTTTAATATGTAATTTTATTATATAAATTTCATGTTCTGACATTTCTATCTCACTTCCATCAACCCATCACAAGGTCCGAACAAGACTGGTTACATTTTTATCTTCTCACCCCACCCCAATATCCTTAGAGGAGGCAGAAGTGCTATTAACATTAGATGAAATACCCAAAGAACAGAGGGTTGGAAATAAATCCCAATAGATAATCAAAACATTGGGGAATGAATATCCTAAAAAATAAATGTACAATTAATAAAGTATAACAGAATGAATGAACAACCTGATGAATGATGAGATAGACCATACAACCAAATAAAATACATACAAGGAACTATATTTGTGTAACACAAAAAATGTATAAAGATAAAATATGAAGAATGGAAGACAAAAATACACTAAAATCAATATTGAACCATTAAAGTCGATTATGTAGAAACTCTAAATCTCTAGAACCATCAAACACATAATGAAAATAGGTAACACCAATAGGGAAGTAAAAAACATCCCACTTCCTATTTTCTTAATAAAAATCTCCTTCAGATTAACCAAATTTTCCATGTAGGATGTGAGCACATCAGTCAATATTTAATGACATATATTATTATTAATGAAATTTAAATTCTTATAATTGTGTAAATTTTTTTAACATATTATATATCACATGCCACATCATGAAACCAAATAACATTTTATTTTAATAATATTAACATTACATAATCTGGAAGAATATCCAAAAGAATAAATGAATTCAGTTAACATTTATAATAAATATACTTATTTAGAATATATTTTATTTTAATAAAATGGGTTTATAAAATAATATTATGATTAATTATACTAGAAAGATACATTTATGAGAACATTATTATATTTCTAAGGGGTCAGAAAATTGACCATAATATAAATAATTTTTTTTCCAAATTATGACGCTTGTATTTAAAAATTAAACATATCATATATTGAAAATTACCTCCAAAAAATTGATTTTATTTTTATAAAATAAATATCATAAAATTTTTTGGGATAAATTTTCAAAATATTACAAATTACTATTTTTTTGAATAGTGAAATATGGTAATTAACATTATAAACTAGAAATGTTAATTTGTTTTTTCAAGGATGATATAGGCAAAAATTATTAAAAAATAATGTTCAAATTTACTATATATAGTCACCAAAATCAATACTATTCGTATTATTGAGCTAAAATAATAGACTAAATAATATAAAATTCAATAACACCCTGCTCCTCATCTTATAAATACCATCCTTCACTACCCCTTCCCATACGAACTTTGATGCTTTGGAGCTTACCAAATTTTTGCCCAACTATCTTCTAAAATCTATTCCCCATGTTCTAGTTCTATTATACTATTTCAAATTCTTCTTAATATATTATAATGGTGTATCTTAAGAGGAGGTGACTGAAGCAAGAGTTATGATTCTCAACTGGACTCTTTTAATTTTATTCTTCTTTTAAAACCACCCATGTTTTTTATCTATGTAGAAATAGTAACAAAAGTATCATAAATATAATGATATTATATTATTAGGGTTTAATATTCATCTAATTCCATGCCTTAATCTTTTATCAAATGATATCATTGTTTACAATATGGTTGGTCCACTATGTCCTTGAACAACACAATTCTCTATTACCCACCACCTTCATGGATAGTTATAAAAAATATTGTTATGGTTATATATTATTAATATTATTATTATTGAAATATAACAAATTTTAAGATTTTGATTACAAAATACTCATTTAATTCAATAAAATGAATCCAGTTCATTCAAGTCAATATAGTGGCCTTAATGAAAGAAATACATAACATTAATGTTTTCATGATGTAAATCATCCCTATGTTGGAATAAAAAAGAATATTTGTTATAATTTCATTTTCTAGAAGTATATTAATACTATTTCATGACATATATGCAGTTTTATTCCAATTTTTTTAATGAAATTTCATAATTATCAACAATTTATACGTCTTTGGTATTGTGAAATGAACACCCTCAAAACAATGAGGTTTTTCTTTATATATCAATGAAATGGTTGAAAATGAACATTATCAAATTAAAAAAAATAAAATACTTATTTAAATCTCTCTGAATTATGGAATTAAATAATTTAATTCAATTATTTATAATATGAAATGAAATTACAGAATGAATATGGAACATAAGATAAAAAATCTCTCCAATCCACAATATTTTTTTAGTGTTATGATTTCTCTCTAGAACTGCACATTATCACTAATATGTTCCAATTTAATTATTTTTTATTAATTATATAGGATTCAACTAAATATAACTAAATTAATTCATCTGTCATTGATGGGTATATACAGGTTTTAAAAGGATCCATTCTAATTTTTTCTCGATAAGAAAACCCATGTAATGGGAAATCATATATTTCTTACACCATTACAAGTGTCACTCTATAAAAAATTTTTATACCACCGATGTTTAAAAAAATTCAACATTTTATCATGGAAATTCATTTTAGTACACATATTATTTTTTGTTAACTATTATTCCGATTCCCTCATAAAAACTCATTACCCTTTTACCTAAATCTCTATAAAAGATATATAGTTCCAAAAAGATATCTATATTGTTGTTTGAGTGTTCATTTCACCTGTAAATAATATCAAATTATATATTCTTATGAACATACTATAATTAATAAATAAATTCATCCTTGGAAAAAATTATGATATTCCATTTTCTTATTTTATATTACATGGTTATTAAACCCATTTATTTCAATGGACAATCCTTATGTTTATAACCTATGTTGTATTTCAATATGTGGAAAACATATGCATCCTGAAATTTCCCAAATAGAGATATGATTATTTGGGTATATTTTTTATAATGAGCAATTATGAATGGGATTAGCTAGTAAACTGAATCTGTGACAGGTCTATGTCCACAATCTGATATTGTCTTAGAAGATACACTTAACTTATGATTATGTCATGTTTTATATTATTTCCAAATTAAACCTATTTAATTTACTAATTATTTTATTTTATTAACATTATACCTCAATATGATTATTCATGATCCATGTATTTTATGATATCATGTTTTTCCCTCATACTCATATGTTATGCTTCATTTCCTTGTTTATTACATTACTGAGATTTATAACTCACTCCTTTGTTAAATGTATTCCCTAGGTTATTGTATGATTTTTATTAGCATAATTAGATTTAGGAGATTATAATAAATAATTATATAAATATTTTTTGTTTTCTTAATTTTATTGTATCATGAACCTCATCTTCTAAATATATTAGGCCTCATGATATTTTCATTGAGTTTTTTGGATGTTTATCTTTACAATATTATACTATTATATGATGAAGGATTGTGTTTATATAGTTGGTATCAGAGGAAAGGAATAGTTATTTTAGGGGTAAATACTAGAAGAATTTACATTGAATAATAGGTTTTGCCTATATATTTGAATATATCAAGGGATTTCATTGAAGCAATGAGTGTGTGGTTTCTGTGAAATTACATCTATGTCCAGATATTACAAGTGGATATGTCTCTGACATTATTGTACGTAAGAGTAATGACTATTAAAATTGTGAATAACATATTAATCTAATTCTAATATAGTTTTTAAAAAATAGGTCTGGATTCTCTCCTCGTTTGAATCTCGCATATGATATGATTTTGAAAATTTAAAAAATCATTAAAAACCATTATGAAGGAATTGTAGAGATTTTTTAGTTATAAAACCTAATTTGAAAACTTATTATATATAACAATGATTTATAAATAGAAACTCATAATCATAAATATAATTTTACATTATAATATATTCCTCCACAATTCATATTTTCCCTTTTAATTTTTTTTATATTGAGTGTTCTCATTCCAATTATTTATTTTAGTTAATGGTTGGAAATAGGAGGAACCATTCCAATAACTATTTTAATATGAAGTGTCATAATTTAACTAATTATATAGAAAACCTTATGGGAGTGGGTGAAAGGAAAATCAAGGAATTATTATATTATTTGACTCATAATATTAATCATAACATGAAAAATATGAAACACAATCATTCCCTAAAGAAAGATAATGTTCTAGTCAAGTCCTTTATTTGACAAAGGCCTCTATCCTTTAGTAGATCATGTAATAACCTCTTTATGGAAAACCTTATTAACTCTATTGATAAGATATTCTCTTTCTGACAATTCTAATTATAAGTGAATGTCATTATGGGTATCTATCATTTTTAAGGGGTTATTGATCATGGGTGGACACTGATCAAGAACACGATATCAAAATAGGAAATTGATTCCATAGAATGGTAAGGATTGAAGAAAATATTTTTTCCTACATTTTTTCCTGAAATTTACTATCTTAAAAAAGCATGGGAGTTCCATAGAATTAAAAATGAATATATTTTAATGAGAGTGTATGAGGAAAAAACTATAAGGATTTCATAGTATTCTACCCACTTTGTAATTGGAACCAAAAGTAATCTGGATTGTTTCTTTAGTTAGTAAAATCTAATAAAATAGAAATATTTTCCATTTCAAGACATTTATAAAGAAGAATATATTTTCCATTTTTCCCTTAAGGATAAGAAGGTTATCATTGAATATCAGTGCTCTCATGGTCCTCGAGGAAAAAAGTAAAAAATGGAGTTTTCATTTGGAGGATCAATAATTAATGATCATGGAAGAATAAAAACCTCAAATTCCCATGTGTAAATGTATTGGAAGAATCATTCAAGATATATTATGAAGGGAACTAAAATATTATTTAAATATTGAAAATTGGGGAATCATTCAAATAAATGGAGAATACATATTAAAAATATGACTAATGTGATAAATGCAGAGAAAGATAAGATAAACTATAAACTTGAATTATAGTGTTTCAACGACTTGGGAAAAAAGAATTATACAAACCAATACCATATTTAAATTGTTTTCATGGTAAAAAAATGAAAAAACATCCCAATTTCAATAGATAATGGAGGGGAATATGATATAACTACTACTGATTGATGTACCCCAGAACACCCTGAGAGGTGAGGGGTGAATCAGGGTGTCAATTTTTTTTTTAAATTGATGGATCTTGTTCCAACATTGTTAAGAACCCATTAAACTATTTAAAACCAAATTTCACTTTATAATAAAATAATATTTTTAGTTTTTCCAAAGGAGCCCCTCTCCTCCCTTATAAAAGGGAACCTCCTCCCCATCTTCCTCACATGACTTTGAGCCTCCATGCTCGGCCAAACCCTGAAACTTTCTCCTCTATACTTCCCTAGAAACATCCTAGAGGTCCTGTTCCTCTTTAAAGTCCAATTTTAGTGCCCTAAAAGGAGGTCTCAAAGAGGCGCTTCAAAGAAGAGGTAATGTCTGTTACCAATTCTTTCAACTTTAATTCTTCTTCCACTTCTTCTTCTTTAGTTGTTTCATTATGAATTAATAACATCAGTATCACTAATATACTGATATGTTTTTATAAGTATGAAAAAACCCTATTTCCCCATCTATCCATCCTACGGAAAAAGAAATCACCGCGCATGCGTATGTACGGAATACTGTCTCCACGCCGTGGTGTAATCTATTTTCCACCACCACCTTACTTGGATGGGTATAATGGTGTAAATAATGACTATATATGACTATTTTAAAGTTATATTGATTCTGAAATAGTATACATACACTCCAATACAATTCCACGATCATGGGAACAATATCATCGATCGGGCGTACGTACGGAATACCGTCTCCACGATGTGATGCGACTCGTTCTACATGATCTTAATTGAATAATGATTATATAAATGAATTGAGTGAATAAATATGATATATATTAAACTAAAAAAATTCTGGAAATTAGGTATCTATAACCTAAGAATTTATTTGACAAAACACACATAAGAACAAAAAGTAATAAACACCTGAATAAACAAGTTGTAATGACATTTTACTAATAAGAAGCTAATAATAAGACCATATATGATATCATAAAAATAAGAATGATTCTATAATAAGTCAATAACATTATTTAAATCATTATATAGGAGGTTCGGACACTTACGAAGCAAATTGGACCTAAGGTAAGGGAAAATATCACAATCTCATTTTTATCCGAGATTGTTTATACTTTGGTATTTACTGAGGTGTATTTTATCATCCACACCCATGTTTGCTCAATATGTAATTTTATTTCCATACACCTACAATTTTTTAAATCCAATTTTACCCTTTGGTGAGTTTTTAGTAAAATATATGAAAGGAATCTTTTGTCGTTTTTCATACGAGGTACTTTTTTACTTTTCCGACAAAAGTTAGAGAAAAATGTTTTTTTAACATATATGGCATGAATGGATTTTTGAAAAATTATTTCCAAGAATCCTCCTTTAAAAGTTTTCATGTTTATTTTTAATCAACTTCTTTTACTTTAGAAGTATATGACATGTTATGAAAGAAAAAGTGTTTTTAATGTAGAAAGGATATTTTCCTCAAGAATGGAGTTCAAGTGTTTTATCAAAATTATTTTCCATCTAAGATAATATAGGGTTCTATTTCTATCCCTATTATTAAATTTATTTGATTATGTTGTGATGGAAATATTTTTATGAATTCATTTATCTTATATGAATTGTTTTATGATGTCATGATGTTTAAGATTCCCATTTTTATTACATGGGTTATGCTATGATGTATGGTTTATGATTTTGTAGCACACATAAGAATGGTATCATTATGAGATGGGTGGGACCTATATCTCCCTCCAATTCATTAGGTAAATATTTTATATCTCATGAGATAGACATGGCTAGAATGGAAGGTTAAACCGGTTCAGTGAAACAGGACTGAAACGAGGAGTGAACTCGGTTCAGAAATGGAATTTATCCACTAAGATAGTATTGGAAATGAGTCTTGACTAATAAGAAATGATTATCTTTGATTATGTACGTATTTTAGAAAGTTTCATGTTTTAAGTTATGATTATTGGGATTACATTTCACTACTATGACTTATCCCATGTTATGAAATTATGATCTCTTTTGCAGGTTAAGATTTCCAAAAGATATGTTCTTATGTATATGATGTGATTGATATTTCTTTTGTTTACCCTTACTGAGCATTTGAGCTCACCCTTTTGTAAGTTTTATTTCCCCGGGTCAGGAAGAAGGTTATTAAGTAGTTTATAACAAAAATGGACTCTAGATATGATGAAATAAATGGGACGAAAAGTAGATGCTTTATGAACCAGTTGTTTATGTTTCCCAGTTTCTAAAGACTCTATACCTATACCGTCCTTTCCTGCTTTTGTTATATGTTGTATTAAGTGTGCTTCAATTCTAAAGTAATAACAATTTATGTAAAGTATGGGTCATTATAGTTGGTATCAAAGGAAAGGTATAGTCAACCTTTGGAAACTAGGATGTGAAATCCTTAGTAAGAACCCTAAGGATATGTCTAAGCATAGAACACAATCTTAGTTTTTTTGGAAATGGCCATGAATAACCTAGGATAAGACCTTAAGTGTGAAATTTTATTCTGGATTATGTGGTTTTCCTATTATAATTAGTGTTTCTCATACTATTCTTCTTGGTTTTAGTCAATGGATGGAACCTGAAGGAACAGTGTTAATGTAGAATGTAACGGGAAATGCAATGATTGTCCCCCTGAGCAACCAAATGTTATGGGAGATGGAATGCAAAATCTTGTTTCCATGCTCACACAACTTTCTCAAGCTATGAATCATGCAGGACATCCAAACGAGCAAATGAAGGAGCAAAATTCTGTTGAATCCTTCATGAGGCAGCGTTCACCTTTATTCAGCGGGTCTACTGATCCATTATTTGCTAAACAATGGATTAGTACTAATGAAAAGATATTTTCAGTTCTCCAATGTTCTGAACATGATAAAGTAATCTTAGCAGTGTATCGTTTGGAAGGTGATGCTGATCAATGGTGGAATCTTATCAAGAATACGAGGCAATGAGATGAAATTGAGTCCATGGAATGGGACGAGTTCAAGAACTTATTTTTCAACAAGTACTTCCCTCGTATTCTTCGAACAAAGTTGGAGAAAGAGTTTCTTGAACTAAAGTAAAAGGATGATGAATCTGTTGGTACCTATGAAGGAAATTTTACAAGACTTGCAATGTACGCTTCTAGTATTATTATCCAAACTGAGAGTAAGATCGATCGATTCTTTAGTGGATTAAAACCAAGTCTTCGAAGGGCGTTATCCATAAGGGACTTCAACAGCTACGGGGAAATCGTTCGATGTGCTCTCAAAGTCGAGATGGAGATTGGAGTAACCCATTAGTAATATGGGTTTGATAAGAAGAGGAAAATGGAATTCAAAGGAAAATCTAAAGAGCACACTGAAAAGAAGATGAGCTTTCCATTATGCTCAAAGTGTGGAAAGAAACATGGAGGGAGTTGTCTTAAAGGTACAAGTAAATGTTTCAAATGTGTAAAGGAAGGTCATAGGGCATTTGAATGCCGCAATGATGGGAAGAAGATGTCTAATGATGCAAACAAAGGAAGGGATACACAGAGTGAACCTAATACACTTCAATGTTTCAAGTGTAAGGAGATGGGGCATTATGCCAATCAATTCCCAAATCCAAGGGTTTATGATGATGGTCGACGTCAAAAAACTCTTAAGGCTAAAGTCAAATGAAATTCACATGCAATTTCTATCATTGATGTGGAATACGATAATAATGTGGTGAAAGGTACACTTACCATCCACTATAAAGTAGCAAATGTTTTATTTGATTCTGGATCCACCCACTCCTTTATTTCTGAAGAATTTTCTAAGGATATCACCGTATTATCTCAACAATTAGATGTTGAGTTAGTTGTGACAACCCCTAATGGCACAACAGTCGCATCAAAAGTTTATAATTCTTCTCCGATCGAAGTTTGTTGGAAAGTGATTCCTGCAAATTTTGTGATACTTCCTATAGTGGAATTTGATGTGATTCTCGGCATGGATTGTCTTTCTTTATATGGAGATCATATGAATTTCCAAAGAAGGGAAGTCACATTTCATATTCCAGATCAATCTATGATCGTCTATCAATGCAAGGATGAACATAACCTTCCAGTGGAAATTTCTTCCATCTTATGGGTCTTGATTCCACTAAATGAAGGTTATTTATCTCAAATGGTTGGTGAGAAACTCACGATTAAGAATATGCCCATTTTACGGGAGTTTGACGATGTTTTTCCGGAGGAATTACCGGGTCTTCCACCAAATTGTGAAGTTGAGTTTTCAATAGAACTTGTACCGGGTGCTTTGCCTATTTCAAAGACACCTTATAGAATGGCCCCAATTGAGTTGCAGGAATTGAAGAAAAAACTCCAAGAAAATCTTGATAAGGGATTCATATGCCCTAGTGCATCACCTTGGGGAGCACTTGTTCTGTTTGTTAGGAAGAAATATGGATCAATGAGACTCTTCATTGATTATCGAGAACATAACTAGATCACTATCAAGAACAAATATCCTCTCCCACACATTGATGACTTATTTGACCAACTACGAGGAGATCAATACTTTTCCAAGATTGATCTTCGTCCAGGGTATCATCAATTAAGGGTAAAAAGGGAGGATATACCAAAGACGACTTTCCGTACAAGGTATAGACACTATGAATTTATAGTGATTCCATTTGGTCTTACAAATGCCCCTACTATCTTCATGGATCTGATCAATAGAGTCTTTAGAGACTATCTTGATCAGTTTTTGGTAGTCTTTATAGTTGATATTCTTGTATATTCAAAGAGCAAGGAAGAACATGAAGATCACTTGAGAATTATATTGAAGACCCTGAGAAAGGAGAAACTTTATGCCAAATTTACCAAGTGTGAATTTTGGCTTTAAAACGTTTCATTTTTGGGTCACATAATCTCAAAAGAGGGGATATCTGTGGATCCAACAAAAATAGAGGTTATCGAAAGATGGTCGAGACCAACAACAGTAACTGAGATCCGAAGTTTTCTTGGTTTGGCTGGATATTATCGACATTTTGTGAATGATTTCTCATGATTATCTAATCCACTCACCAAGTTGACTCGGAAAGGAGTTAAGTTTGTTTGGATGGAAGAATGTGAAGAGAATTTCAAGGAGTTGAAAAGAAGGTTATCCAGTGCACCTGTGCTCACACTTCCTTGTAGTGGAGAATGGTTTGTGATCTACAGTGATGAATCCAAGAAGAGATTGGGGAGTGTTCTTATGCAAAATGATATGGTGATTGTTTATGCCTCACGACAATTGAAATTACATGAGCAAAATTACCCAACTCATGATTTGGAGTTAGCTGCGGTAAATTTTGCATTAATGATTTGGAGGCATTATCTTTATGGAGAAAGGTGTGACATTTATACTGATCATAAAATTTAAAAGTATATTTTCACACAAAAGGAGCTGAATATGCGCCAAAGAAGATGGTTGGAGCTGATTAAGGATTACGACTTCTTAATTCATTACCACCCTAGGAAAGAAAACAAGGTGGCAGATGCATTAAGTCGACAAGACCATGCCAGTTTATCCATGATGAGGATCACAAAAGATCCAATATTTATGGATTTACAATGAATGGATCTTGGAATTATAATGGAAGGGGAAAAATCTTATCTTTCTCAAATGAATGTTCAACCATCTATACATGTGAAGATTAAAGAGGCACAGAAAGAAGATGTAGAGTTACAAAAGAAGGTGAGAAATGTACCTGAATTCAACCTTGATTGTGATGGGATAATAAAGTTCAGGAATCTGGTTTGTGTTCCTCCCATCCCAGAATTAAAGAAGGAGCTGCTGGATGAGGCTCATAGTTCTTCATTCTCTATTCATCCGGGAAGCACGAAAAGGTATAGGGACCTGAAAGAGTACTTCTGGTGGGATGGAATGAAAAGAGATGTTGCTGAATATGTCTCTCGATGATTGGTTTGTCAGAAAGTTATAGCTGAGAGACAGAAGTCTAAGGGGATGTTACAACCATTACCCATACCAAAATGGAAATGGGAAAACATTACTTTGGACTTTGTAACAGGACATCCTAAAACATACAAAGGAAATAATGCTATCTGGGTCATAGTTGATCGTCTTACAAAGTCTACACACTTCATCACTATTAGAGAGGATTTATCTCTAGATCAGCTTGCCACGATATATGTGAAGGAAGTGGTAAGATTGCATGGAGTACCACTTTCAATTATATCTGATCGGGATCCGAGCTTTACCTCAATGTTCTAGAAAAGTCTTCAACATACTCTAGATACAGAGTTAAGTTTCATCACGGCTTATCATCCTAAAACAGACGGTCAGTCTGAGAGAAAAATTCAAACTCTAGAAGATATGTTGAGAGCTTGATCTATGGATTTAAAAGGTGGTTGGGATCAACACCTACCTTTGGTGGAATTTTATTATAATAATAGCTTTCACTCCAGTATTCAGATGGATCCTTATGAAGCTCTCTATGGAAAGAAATGAAGGACTCCAACTTGCTGGGATGAAGTTGGGGAACGAAAGCTATTAGGACCTGATCTCATTGATGAAATGGCAGAAAAGGTCAGATCTAATAAACAACACATAAGAGCAGCTCAGAGTCGACAGAAAAGTTATGCCAACAACCGAAGAAAATACCTATAGTTTGAAGTGGGTGATAAAGTGTTCTTACGAATATCTCCCTGGAAGAGGGTCATGAGATTTGGAAAGAAGGGGAAGTTGAGCCCTAGATATATCGGTCCTTTCAAAATACTGGATCATGTTGGGAAGGTAGCATACCGATTGGCTCTTCCACCGAATCTCTCTCAAGTTCATGATGTGTTCCATGTATCTATCCTGAGAAAGTACATACCTGATCCTTCACATGTACTCAGCTCAGAAGTTGTACCGCTGGAGCAATATCTTTCTTATGAAGAACAGCCGATAGAGATTTTGGATCGTAGAGAAAAAATCCTATGAAACAAGACCACTCGGTTGGTGAAAGTTTTTTGGAGGAACCACCAATTAGAAGAAGCTACATGGGAGCTTGAGGATATGATGGGGGAGAAGTATCCTCATCTGTTTGTTACAAAGTGACGAATTTCGAGGGAGAAATTCATTTTAAGGGGGGTAGAATGTAACACCCGAGACTTTTATGTTATATAAATCATCAAAGGAATCTTTTACTACACAAAACACTTTCTCGGCTTTCTTTACACGCAATCGCGACATTCCTTGATAGCTTGCGTCGTACATAATACTGAGTTTCACTAAACAATGATATGCTATTAAAATATTATTAAAACTAGCCATTATGAATAGTAATAACGACTTCTTGAAATTTTGTAAATTTTATTTTTCAAAATTGACTTCATTTTTGGATTCCGAATATCAAAATTAGCCTAGGTTGAAATTTTTCTATTTTTCTGAAAACTTTCAATTTTTGATGAATAGTGAAACCACTAAGTGGTAGTTAAAAAAACTGAATTTTTCATAAAACATAATTTTATCGCTTCTGTGAGTGGAATTTCAAAAAATCCGAGAGACACGGTTGATGTCAGTAAGTAAAATGTGGTTCAATGAGATGAAAATAATTTTTGGTGAATAGTAACTTTTTACTTTTATTTACCACGGTTAAAAGTAAATAGGGTAATTAAGGGTAAAAATGATATTATTATTACCCTAAAACATGTCCTAATTCTATTGGATAAGTGTAATTCGACCATAAACAACCTTATTAATAGCATATGAATATTTAGGCCCACATGGATTAGATTAGGACATTTATTATTAGTTTATTTAAAGAAGGGTTAAAATCGTTAAAATCAATGTTTAATAAAAAAATAATTTTTTTATATAGTTTTATACATAAGATAAATTCGACTATAAATATTCATTACAAAGATAAAAGGATTTCATACATAATGATATTTTATTTGTAATATTTAGACTTTAAATAAGTTAATTTATTTATGACACAAATATGATGCAATAATTATCTTATTAATGAAATATTGACATAATTGATGTTATAAATACCCAAATAAATAACATTTGAGACTTTTTATGAATTAAAATAATTTTATAGGTTAATATGACATGTTAGTATTTATTTAATTAACTTTTTTCGAACTAAACATTCTGTTTTGATTTTCACCAAAATCAATTACTAAATAGTGTCAAAAATGACATAAAACTGTTTTTAAAACAAATATTATATTATTAATTGTTATATTATTCCTAAAAATCTAATTTTCTGCCAAAGGACTTAGATAAGGTTATATATATTAATAATAGACAACTTGGGGTTCGTTTGGATGCTTATAGTATGTTTATTAACCTTATAGTATAAGAACACAAGAAGACACAGTAAAAGTAAAATTACTTAACTTAATGTTAAATAAAAATGATAAGGTTAAAATAGGAACCTAAACTTTTCTAAATTCTATTGGATGAGATTATTTCGACCCATCCCCACCTTAGCATCGAAAGAAATCAGTTTGGAGCTATTTAAAACTGAATTTGGCTTTATAATAAAATAATATTTTTAGTTTTTTCAAAGGAGCCCCTCTCCTACCTTATAAAAGGGCACCTCCTCCCCCTCTTCCTCACAACACTTTGAGCCTTCAAGATCGGCCAAACCCTGACACTTTCTCCTGTCCACTTCCCTAGAAACATCATAGAGGTCCTGGTATTCTTCAAAGACCAATTTTAGTTCCCTAAAAGGATGTTTCAAAGAGGCACTTCAAAGAAGAGGTAATGTCCATTACCAATTCTTTCAACTTTATTTCTTATTCCACTTCTTCTTATTTAGTTGTTTCATTATGAAGTAATAACATCAGTATCACTAATATACTGATATGTTATTATAAGTATGAAAGAACCCTATTTCACCATCTATCCATCCTACAGAAAAAGAAATCACCGCGCATGCGTACGTACGGAATACCGTCTCCACGCCGCGGTGTAATCTAGTTTCCACCACCACCTTACTTGGATGGGTATAATGGTGTAAATAATGACTATATATGACTTTTGTAAAGTGATATTGATTCTGAAATAGTATACATACACTCCAATACAATTCCACGATCATGGGAACGATATCATCGCTCGTGCATACGTACGGAATACCGTCTCCACGATGTGATGCGACTCATTCTACGTGATATTCATTGCATAATTATTATATAAATGAATTGAGTGATTAAATATGATATATATTACACTAATACCATTCTGGAAATGAGGTATCTATATCATAAGAATTTATTCTACAAAACACGCATAAGAACAAAAAGTAATAAACACCTGAATTAACAAGCTATAATGAAATATTACTAATAAGAAGCTAAGAATATGACCATATCTGATATCATAAAAATATGAATGATTCTAGAATAAGTCAATAACATTATTTAAATCATTATACAGGAGGTTTAGACACTTACGAAGAAAATCGGACCTAAGGTAAGGGAAAATATCACAATCTCATTTTTATCCGAGATTGTTTCTACATTGGTATTTACTGGGGTGTATTTTATCATCCACACCCATGTTTGCTCAATATTTAATTTTATATCCATACACCTAAAATTGTTTAAATCCAATTTTACCCTTTGGTGAGTTTTTAGTAAAATATATGAAAGGAATCTTTTGTTGTTTTTCGTATGAGGTACTTTTTGACTTTTCCGACAAAAGTACGAGAAGAATGTTTTTTTAACTTATACGGCATGAATGGATTTTTAAAACTTTATTTCCAAGAAGCTTACATTACAAGTTTTCAAGTTTATTTTTAATCAACTTATTTTATTTTAGAATTGTATGACACGTTAAGAAAGGATAAGTTTTTTTGAAGTAGAAAGGATATTTTCCTCAAGAATGGAGTTCAAGTGTTTTATCAAAATTATTTTTCATCTAAGATAATATAGGGTTCTGTTTCTATCCCTATTATTACATTTATTTGATTATTTTGTGATGGAAATATTTTTATGAATTCATTTATCTTATATGAATTGTTTTATGATGTCATGATGTTTAAGATTCCCATTTTTATTACATGGGTTATGCTATGATGTATGGTTTATGATTTTGTGGCACACATAAGAATGGCATCATTATGAGATGGGTGGGACCTATATCTCCCTCCAATGCATTGGGTAAAGATTTTATATCTCATGAGATAGACATGTCTGGAATGGCAGGTTAAACCGGTTCAGTGAAACAGGACTGAAACGAGGAGTGAACTCAGTTCAGAAATGAACTTTGTCCACTAAGATAGTCTTGGAAATGAGTCTTGAATAATAAGAAATGATTATCTATGATTATGTGTGTATGAAAAAAAGTTTCATGTTTTATGTTATGATTATTGGGATTACATTTCACTACTATCATTTATCCCATGTTATAAAATTATAACCTCTTTTGAAGGTTAAGATTTCCAAAATTTATGTTCTTATGTATATGATGTGATTGATATTTCTTTTGTTTACCCTTACTGAGCATTTGAGCTCACCCTTTTGTATGTTTTATTTCCCCAGGTCAGGATGAAGGTTATTAAGTAGGATATGCCAAAAAGGGACTCTAGATATGATGAAATAAATGGGAGGCAAAGTAGATTCTTTATGAACCAGTTGTTTATGTTTCCCAGTTTCTAAAGACTCTATACCTATACGGTCCTTTCCTAGTTTTGTTATATGTTGTAATAAGTGTGCTTCAATTCTGAAGTAATACCAATGTATGTAATGTATGGGTCGTTATAGTAACACTATCTATTCCACAATTGTCCGGCAGTGTCTTGTGATCCACGCACAACCGACCCTGTATCCTGCAGTTGTCCAACAGTACGCCTGGTTCCCTTGGACATATGCATCATCAGTCTACTTCCAACTACAGATGACTCTTCTATGTGACGTCCGGTGGTGTTTCTCGCTTCCGGTGACTGCTCAGCAAGAAAACTCTCCACTAAGAGTGCTCTCTATAACACCCCCGCCTGCGTCGGGATGCTGAGAGAAATCATCGAGGATCTAATATCCCATATCAACCCCTATTTGAAGGTCTAGGACCTAAATAAAGGGTATCATATCATGTAAGTGGGGTTGCGTGAGAGGTCTATGCACCTCGCTGAATACTGATCCACGATCATGCTACCCTACTGCAGGTGGAGAAGCTCTTTTATATGAGCAATGCATAGATTTGATGGTATGAACTCTACCCTGAAAAGGCTCTCGAAGTCAGCCCAGATGATAGTCACCTCATCATGGACCTGGAGCATCAGGGTCAACCATCTTCCTACAGCTGCCTGAAGAAGACTGGAGAAAATGATCACCATGTTAACAGCTGGTGTCCCTACCAGATAAAAGACTATAACCATAGCCTCCAGCCAATCCTTAGCCACATGTGGGTCCATCTCACCCCGAATCCTTAGTGGCATCTTGCGCTGGAACTCGTGCAACACGCTCATGTGGCATGCACCCTCTACTGCTGGTGCTGGTGGCATCAGCAGCCCAACGTTTAGTGGTACTGCTGGTACACCACTCGGTGGTACAACTGCCGTAAGGGGGCCCTCCACCAAAGCCTCATCGCTCGGAGGGCTATCATCACATACTATACCCGGAACCCTAGCTGGATACCTATATGGAGGCATCCTAAAAAGAAACTGGTATACCCAAGTCAATATGTTATACCTGGTGAGATGACTCAAAGTGTTCATAAAGAAAAATTTTCAAATACACACATGCAATCAGTGTTTTCATTATTTGAGTCAGAAATCAGAATTCAGGGTCCTGGTGTATGTATACGTCGGCTGTCGCACCAACACTGGATTACCCAAACTGAAAATCACACTCTTTACACTTAACACTATTTCGGAGTCAAAAGATATGAGTTCTAGTTATTCGGTATAACCGAAATCATTTGATACCAATTTTTCATGACTCGTCGCACGGGGCCCATGCCATGAATACCCCAAGCCCACCTTCCATGGGCCATGGTCTAGCGACTAGCACCAGAAAGGCAAATACTTAATACCGGGAAGGCATTTCCATTTCATCCTGGGAACTCACAAAATCCAAGAACACATCTATATACAAGAACAAAGTAAACTATTTAGTAAGCAGAGTGAGTACAGTAAGTAAATGGCCAAAAAACATGCCCAACTAGAAAGTACAATCAAAAAATGAAATTACTAGCCAAACTTGAAATAGATCCTGTGAAAACCCGCCAAGGATCATACCTGAAGGGTTGGTACAACTCTTGTATGGCCTTCTCTGTGGTACGAATCGTCTATGGTCCACCTATGCATAGCTTCCAGTCCTGGTACACTCGTTCTCGAACAACGATGTCAGTCATCTTCATAAAACACAACAAGGTGCGGGCATAGCCTGTGCATGGGTGAGTATAACAATACTCTATAGGGACCACAAGACCCCCCGAAGGTCTCTAAAAATCCACATTGGATAAAAAACAAAGCATAGAAACTACAATCAACCCTACTTAGATATATGCCCATACATATACCTAATTTATCAAGTATAACCATCTCATTCATGAGGAATCACAATTCCCAACTCATTATCCCAAATCTCAATTGTTCCATGAAGGAAAGAATACCCTGAAGGTAACACCACAAAGGTAGGTATCACAAAGGTAACACCACACAGAAGAATACGAAAAAGGTATCACCATGAATGTAAGTACCACAAATGTACGCCACACATAATATTACCATGAAGGTATCACCATGAAGGTAAGGAATTAGCTCACACCAGGTATAACCGAAGTACAAAAGAACATATTATTAGTCATATGGGTAGATCATTTTATTCTATTTAGTAGAACTTCCTTTGACCCACACAAGATCAATAGGTTACTAACCCCTGCTGACCCACACCGGATATGAACCACATAGGATCGGTATGCGCTAACCCACGTAGGATTGTTGAGCGCTGACCCACATAGGATCTGACCCAAATAGGATTGGAATGCACTGTCCCAGACTGGATCACTAAGCGCTAACCCAAACATCATTTGATAGATGTTAACCCACACAGGATCAATGTTCTTTCTTCACTGTACTGCCATCCACCCAGTGCCCACACTAAAAATGCTTGATTCAGGGAGGTTCCACTTCTCAAGCCATCAGTTGATAATTCAACTACCACTAAGTGCCACTAATAAGTACCTCAAAGGTCTTTCACATAAAAAGGGACCCAACGAAACTGAAGACGCGTCAATCAGACGCCCATTCATTATGTTGTTAGTGTTTCCGTTCCGAGGGCCCCGTTGGATTTGGGTTTGATCCAACCCTGACGCACTCCAACAATATCGAAAACCCACATGGAGTATAAAAATAGGACTTTCTCAATCCATGGACTCCAGTGTCGCTGACCGTTCGTCAATCAGAATCCTGGATCACAAGATATGACCACAAAGGCGAAACTGGGCCCAGATGGACTGGGGTCCAGTCCGACCGAACCATTTCAGGTCTGGCCGGTTGGGCGCGGCCCGCAGTCAGGGGGACCACCATGGAGGGGTCTGCCCTAGCTGACGCCCATGAGGGGAGGCGCCTCCAAGGTCACCCCAATGACTAAAGGGTCGTTCGGTCTTTGGAAGCAGGACCTACCTGAGCGGTCCCGCTTCGCTGATGCGGCCAACCAAAAAGGTCATCCCTCCTTCCAAAGGCATGGATGCATGCCACACCTCTCGCGGCCAGCCAGTTTCTAGCGTCCTTGGTGCGCCACTATAGTCGACGGTCCGCAGCCTTTTCCTCTACTGGCAGCGCAGACGCACGCCACCCAACCTTCACACGGCCGGCTGGCTTGGAGGTTTTCGTCCTCCTACCACCGTGGCTGACAGGCTGTGGCCTCCTTCACTAACTTCGGCGTGGATGTGCGCCGCCCCGGTTCGTTGTGGCTGGATGGGGTGTCATCCGCCACCTTCATCCACCATGGTCGATGGACAGCGGACTCCTTCGGTTGCGCAGTTGTGCTGTCAACATCATCACAACAAGTCGGTATGCCGCCTGTTGCCCATGAAGAATGCGTCAAATGGAATGAGAAGGGTTTGAGCCATGTTCATGCGGTCTATACCATCCGTGTTAAATAGGTAGGAGGAGGTTCAATACAATCAAATTAACATAAAACCACGGTGAATTTTTAAGCAATTCCATACCTTGATAGCGCATTTGAGATGGCATGAGGAAGAGGAGGACGTCGTTGAAGAGGATGTTGGCATTCATCTCTCCCTCAAGATTCTTCCAATATAGGCATGAGTTTCATCCCCATTCTTCAATCTGGAGGTTTCTCTTCGTTGGAGATGGAGTTCTTCATTGAAGAATGTTCTCCAAGGATCCCCTCAAGTCTCCTCTCCTTTTTTCCCATCCTTTTCTCCGCGATAGTTGAGGTTCCAAATGAATAATATTAGGGATTAATTTAATTAATGTTTCAAAATTAATTAAATTATGTTGGAATATTTAAATTGGGGTTGAAACCAAGAGTCACCTCCCATTAAAAGTGAATCTAAGGTGGTCCCCACCTTTATGTTTCAAATGGGAGTTTTAAATTTCAAAAAATAAAATAGAGCATGTTTATTTTATTTTCTCCCACAAAAAACCAAAAAAATACCTTCTAATATTGACCTACTATGGTAAAGTTGAAGGTCTCCTTAAGATAATATCGGCACTACATGTTAAACGGTGCCCTCTAATTTCAATTCTGAGCACCAGTTCAAATGTAACAAAACATCACCCGAGTGTTTACTAAATGTACCTAAAAAAAGTTCAGAAATTCATTATGGGAACTCAGGCCATGTAATCACACACCGTCAATTTTCACAGACTCGTAATATTTCTATATAATTAAAAAAAATACATGGAAAAATACGGATCATTACATCTCACCCGATGAGGATTTCTGAGGTTTTTCCTGGGCGTCAAGCTATCTCTGAGGTTGATCGGACCTTTCCAGATTCTCAGCAGAGTAGGTGAAGTGGCATACCATTAATCTCTTCCCCCATAGTTGCACCGGGTGCATAATGTTTTCAATGTGTTGTAGCTGAGGAGTTATGTTCACAATCCATCACAGTTTATTGACTTGGGAGATGTGTACATTGATTATGGTGTGGTGTTTTCGGAGTTCCATGTGGAGATAGAGGATCAACTACAGCGGATCCTTCATGGCTGGTCGAATCCTCTGGTACGAGTTTATTTGTGGCACAGAAACCTCCAGGAGATCACATGGGATTGAGAGGATTAGATACATGTTTAGTACCCCCATTTGTTCCCCTTGTTTTGTTGTAACTTTTGGGCATTAAAATACTTAAGGTGGGGATAATATAAAGTCCCAGATATTCCATATAATATTTTTAAAATTATTTGGGACTATTACGAGTCTGTGAAAAATGACGGCGCATGATTCTGAGGCCCAGTTTGCACGAAACAGATTTTCGAACATTTTTAAGGTACATTTAGTAAATAACTAGGTGGCATTTTCTATCATTTAAACTGGTGCGCAGATTAAAAATCTGAGGGCACTGTTGAATCCACAGCATCGGGATTTACTTAAGGGAGGATTAACTTCGACCATAGTATGTAGGGTGAAAAAGTTAGTTTTGCAACTTTTAAAATAACAATAAAATAACATAAAATTATTATTTTATTTTTCTACCATCTGTTGAGCAGTGGTGGTGGGACCGCTGAGTTGTCAATCCAATTTATGGCTTGACTCTTCGGTTTTGTAACCTCACCATTGTGAGTTATGAGTTTCATTCATTAATGAACCCCATTAATCTTTCTTTACATTAATCAAACTTCTCATATATTTAAACGAGGCTTAGGCTTGGGTTTTTGACATGGAAGTGAGGATCCTCTTGTGATGTACTACATCATCTTCCACCAAAGAAGAACAGAGGCTCGAATGACATCGTTCTAGGAATCGATATAGGATCGAGGAACGTCGGTGGCTTCATCAAGTGTGGATTCTTCTTCCACATCCACGACATCTCCTCCGATTTCGAGGTAGGGGTTGTTTATATTTAAATTCATAATAATTGTTTCTTTTTCACATTCTTGAAGCATGAATAATCACAGAAGTGTTTAATGGAGTTTATCATTATTTTATGTGATGTATTAATTATTTTCACTTGATATGATACTAACACGGAGGGCGTGGGCCAAACAAACAAGGCCCGGACCCTCCACTTCTTCTTATTTTGGCACGTTCATTGAGGGAATATTCCAAACTCGATATCAAAATCTTGAATCCAAGAGCCACACAGTGATGACAGTAACCCGGGATCCCCTTAGAGACACATTTCAAAGGGAAAACTGACCACTGGAGCTCACTTGGTAGCCCGGGGAAGTCCAACCAGAGACTAATCACGAATGGAGGTGGCGCTCGTAGGCAACATGGTGGTCAGCAGAACCAGCTGGCCCTCGGCTAGCCATGATTGCAGAAGTCATCACACCATTGCACATAGCGGTGAGGACGCCATGAAAAAGGGGTACCGCACCCCACAGGTCCCACTGACAGGGAGGCGGCGCCATATGGCGGCGCAGTTTGCATAACCGAACGGCTCAAAAGCTGTTCAGAAAGAGAGACCGCCCCCCACATGGGGCGCCCAGATGGGGGTCGTGCCTATCCAAATTGGTTCATGCCAAGTGCAATGCGGCCCAACCCACTCGATCTGACCCCACGGTTTCGGGCCGAGACGGGTCAGACCGGACAGGGTCAGGTCGGACCGAACCTAGACCCTTTTCGGCCCAGATACGCTTAAAAGCCTGTATCTCACAAACCATAGGTCCTTTTGATGAACTTTATTTAGAGATGGAATCTTTGGAACAATAAGGTCCTTTTGATATAATCCATTTTTTTGATGAAATTTGGAGTACATTTGGGTTGGATTGAATCTGAATGCAACCAGGCCCTCGGTATTAAAATCCTTATAACTCACAGAGCAAGAGTCTGATTGTTGTATCTTCTATCACGTTGGGGACCTTATGAAATGGAGGCCATTTGGGTTACTCCTTTGTGGAACTACATGGAATTTGAGGCGTGATCGATATCTTGAGGAGAAGATACTATGGAACTCAAGTGCACTGGGTGCAAGGAATCATGTTGATGTCTGTCATTTGAATAACGACCCTATGTGGATAAACATCATAGAGACCCTATGTGGATCATCATTGTAGAGACCCTATATGGATCAACATCGTGGATACCCTGTGTGGATCAACAACATAGCGACCCTGTGTGGATAAGCACCCTAGCCACCTTGTGTGGATCAGCATCATAGAAACCCCGTGCAGATAAGAATTCTAGTGACCTTGTGTGATCAGTTGTGCCCAACCCGATGAGGACCAAACCTATAGAATCCATTCATGGATCAGTGACATACGGCAATGTGTGGATTGAAAATTCATCAACTTCTTTTTGGTTCATTTTTTAATCGAATAAAATGATATAGCTTAAGACTAATCATCTTTATTATTGATCTCTGAGTTATAAACCTGGTTTTAGGTGAGTCTTTTTTCTGTGCTTTGTGATTGATATCATGATTTTTGGGTTTCCTTTGTGTAATTATACGAGACCATTGGGGGTCTCAGGGTCCCTACTGGGTATTTTTATACTCACCCCTACACGAGATTCGTTCGCACCTTGTTGTGTCTTGATCATATGAAGAGAATCTTGACTAAGACTTTAGGGAGCCATGACTAGACAGTGTATGGAGGTGATCGATTTATGTGGAGAGTCGAGGTGACGAGCTATACCTACCATTTAGTTATGATCTGTGGAATATGATCTCAAAATATTTTTTCAATTTTCTATTGTAGTTTTATCTTTCATTTGGGCTTGTATTTCGTCCCCTTTACTTTCAGTACACACTTTTACTAATGCATTTTTACTATGTGGTTTGCATATTTCCATGTTCATGGTCTGTGTATTTGTATGTTCAAAGGAAATGCCTTCCTGTTTTAGGGATACTACTTTCCGTTGCAAGTCGCCAACCCTTGGCCTATGGAATGAGGGCTTGGGGTATCCACGACACAGGACCCAAGGAAAGGGTCATGACATGGAACTCATTACCTATAGATAAATCGGATCAAAAAGGGCGACAGTGATAGAATTCTGTCATATTGCATCAGCATTAAGAAATTTCCTATCTGTATCTGTCATTGATAGTCCTATAGGATCAGTGGCTCGAATTCTCTATATAGTAGTAAATAAGACTTCTGTTCAAAGAGATATTAGGTGAGATCTCATCCTATTTTTTCCATATCTGAAAATTAATTCCCCCAAAGAAGGGAACTGTCCTTGCATTAATTGTACTCTCTATAACACCGGAATACAGATTCAATACCAGAAACCTTTAGGATCTGATACCACTTGATGGACCCATGAACACCCTGAGAGGGGACGGGTAAATCAGGGTGTCTTATTTTTCTTTTAAACTGATGGATCTTGTTCTCACATTCATATGATCATGATAAAACTATCTGAACTGGTAGTGAGAAAAACGGGCAATCACATGAAAAGAAATGACACAACAATCGTACTTGGTTCACCACTAAAGGATATGTCCAAGGAGTACATTCCAACAGTGTGTCGGTCATACCAAAAATCACTAATCATCAAAATATGGGGGTTATAAGAGTTTAGCATAGTCACTCTATGCTAGGTGCACTGCCTTTACATGGTTTTAGGTATATCACACTACATCCCTCGGATCACTTCTGCTGACTCCCCCTTGCTCAAAACGATAGAATAATCTTCACTCATTTTATTGACATGAAGGTCGATTCAATTGTTTTTTATTAAATCATGCATCCTCAACTACAAATGGATGCTCTTTTTATGTCCCTTAATCACCCAAATATGTAATTTATTTTTTAATAAACAGATATGTTATGGACATTAATTTCACAAAAATGATTTGTTCAATTTTCCGGGTTCCTTGGGTGTTCTGCATACTGTGTTCTGTCTATGGTTCATAGACTACCTCCTTTGGGTACCATTACTGTTTCCACATACCTTCCAACTCTTCTACAAACTTCCCTGCTCGACATACTTCCTTACTCCACATACTGCTTAGCTTCCCACATACCACCTTAATCTGCATGTTTCCTTACTCTGCCTCGTACTGTGATCACTTCCACCACGAACTGCATTTTCTTCCAAGAACTATTTTCCGTACACATATAGTCCTCTTTGTGCACCGTCTTCTCCTCCGCACACCAATTTCGAATTTACAAAACTTCGTCTGGATATTTTAATCACTAATCCTACTCTCTAATGAAAGGGATTACTGCTCCATATATAGGCACATAAATTTAAAAATTTTGGTACTCCGATATACATGAATTTTGAAGTTTAGATTGATAACAAACACAAACCAAACTACATTATTATCAACAAAAAAAACAAGTTCTAACACCGATGTGGTTCTCGATAATGATGTGGTGATAGGTACACTAGTTATACATTCAGGAATAGTGATCATGCATTTTGACTATACTTATACACAACTTTTCATATCAGTCATCTTTAGTTGAACAATTAAAACACCACATAATATTACATAGGATGGGTAATATTTAGGAATACAAAAAATGATCAATTGTTTCATCCCATTTATATTAATCCACCTAAGTAAATGTTTTTGGAATAAACCTCCCAAAAATGATGTTATACATCATTTAGTGGCATTCGATGACATATTGGGCATGGATTGTAAGTCATTTTTATAATTACATTTTTAACATTGGAGAAATGGAGAACACTTTTCTCATCCTAAGACATCCTTCAATTTTTTAAAAGTGTATGGGGGTAGATGAATCTCCTTTAGAATATTTTCTCTTTCATGGATATCATTACCTTATAAGAAATTATAGCTAGTTAGAATTATTGAGATAAAGGAGAGATTCATGCTCAAAGACATTCCCATTTTGAGGGTTTATACTATTGTCATTACTATAGTGTTTCCTAGTATTTATCCTAAATGAAAAAATGAGTTCCCTTTTAAACTTATACATGGATCTCTTTTTATATTAATGAATCGTTATAGAATGGAAATAGTTGATTTGGAAGAAATGAAGAAGAAGTCACAAGAGAATCTGGAGACGGATTTTATCTACATATGGTCTTACTATGGTGGTATTAGTCATATTTATCATGAAGATAGATAGTTCAATACATCCATTTATTCAATATCATGAACTCAAGAAAATAATTATATAGAATAAATATCCCCCTCCAAGTATAAATTCATTTTTCAATCCACTTTTTGGGACACTATATTTAACTAAGGGGGAATATAAGTTAGGATATCAGTAATTAAACACGAAGAAGGGAGATATTTCCAAGACAACCATTCATATAAGATATTCGTAGGGATTTCTATGAGACTCAATAATGTTCCATAAATCATTACAGACACAATAAATATAGTCATTACATATTATCTTGAAATATTTATGGACTTTTATATAGATATTATTTTTATATACACCAAAAATAAGGAGGAGCATGAGGATCATTTGAATATTGTACTAATGTTGTAACAAAATTAGATTCTATATAAAAATTATAGTAAATGTGACTTCTAGATTGAGGAATTATCTTTCTTAGGGAATTTTATACAAAAAAAAGGATATTTTTAGATCATTCTAATATAGTATTAATTAAGGACTAGTCCATAACTATATTTTTAATGGAGATATGAGGTTTATTGGGAATATATAGGTATTACCAATGATTTTTGAGATTATTATTGTTGTTTTAAAAAATACTAACCAAGGTGAATCATAGGGGAGTAAGTGTTGTTTCGACTGATGAATGTGAAGAAATATTTCATAAATTTAAAAATAATCTTATTACTAATATTTTCCTCATTCTTCTCTCATGCGGGGAACTAATTTTGGAATATAATGATGCTTCAATGGAGGTATTGTGTTTTGTACTAATTCAAGATGATGAACTGATAACTTACACATATAGGAAGTTGAGAGTGCAGGAGAAGAAAAAGAAAACACATGATCTCGTGTTTGCTATAACTATATTCACATTATAATTCTAGTGAAATTATTTCTATGGGAAGAATATTTAAATATGTACAGATCATAAGAGACTCAAATATACATTCAGACATAAGGATCCTACTATAAACTAGTGAATTTGGTTAGTGATAATTATTTAATATGACTTCTCAATCCAATAACATCATGGGATACCTAATAAAGTGGAGTACTCTCCATGTATAAAGGATTTGATAAACTTATCAATGATGATAATTGGGCAGGATCCAATCTTATTATTCATGGAAAAGATGGACATGTGAATCATAAACGAAGAAATATCATCATACCTTAATCAAATTATTTACCAACCATAGCTTATAGATAAAATAAGGGATGATCAAAGAGATCATGTTGAAATAAATAATATCGTGGAGGTAGTAATAAAGAAAAAATCCTTTGATTTCAAAATTTATGAAGAAGGAGTTTTAATATTTTCATCATATTTTTGTGTACAATCACAGAGTGATATAAAGAAGGGAAAATTGAATAATGCACATAGCTCAAACTTTTATACTAACACTAGAAGAATGAATATATAATGAGTTCTCAAAGGGAAATATTGGTGGGAATAAATTAAGAGGGATATTTTAGAATATATATCAATGCGGCTAGTATATTAGTAAGTTAAGGTAGAAAGAAAAAATCCTAAGGGGGTGCGCAACCATTAACAAGACCAATATTGAAATGGGAAAACAAAATAATTGTATATTCATTGGTATTATGAAGATATATAGATGAAATAATTCTATTTGGGGTTACGATGGATCTACATAAAATTATTTATCAATTAAATTAAATTCAAGATGACTTCTATCTCATTCAATATGAATGGATATACCTCAATAAGGTAATGAGTATACATGTACCACTACTATACATTATGTAAAATAGATATTTGAGATTTTTCTTTTATGTTTCAGAAATTTATTACAAGAGATCAAAATAATGATCTGAAAATCAGTATGGATTAGAACCCCCAAACTAATTACCAATATGAGTGGACTACCTAGACACTATAATTCATATTGAGATCTTTATCAATTTTCTTTATAGTAATGTGGGATTGGAAGATTACACTAGTCAAGTTATCATACAAAAATATCTTCCACACAGGAATACAAATAGCTTTACATGAATCTCATTTTTGGTAGAGAAGTAGATCAACTGTGTGACAAGTTGATTATAGTGAACCAAAGTTGATGGGACCTCAAATTATTGAGTAAATGATAGAAAATGGCATGAATATTCACCATAACATCATGGATGTATGATATCAAAAAAAGAGAATTGATGATCATTATTAGGGAGACCTAAAGTATTATTATGGACATAAAGTGTTCCTTTACATATCTCTATGGAAGTGAGTGATGAGACAATAAATAATGAAAATCGAAGTCCTAGGTACATTGATAACTTTTATATTCTCAATCAAATTGGATCTATGGATTATCAACAAGAACACCCATCAACCCTTTCCCAAGTATATGACATTTTACACATATCCCTCTAAGAGAAGTAAATACTAGATCCCCCACATTTAATAAATTCATAGGTTGTACAACAAGAAAATGATTCCTCTTATGAGGTGTTTTCGGTGATGATCATGGACACTAAAGATAAATTTATAAACATAAAAAGTACTCTCATAGTAAAAATTGTATTAAAAGAAATATGTATGAGGATGTGAAATGGTAACTGATGGAATCCATAAAGAAAGATTACCCTCACATAATTTAACCATATTTTAAATAAATTTTTAGTGGTGAAGTTTCATTATTGGGTATGAATATAACAACATAAATTTTTATCAATGGAATTACCCTTAATATAATTAGGTCAAATCAAATATTTTATTATAATAAACATTCAGTGCACGAGGAAATGAAAAAAATTGATTATATTAATTGTAAAATCACATTTATAGAATATAAATGTTCATAATAATTGGAAGTATTATATTGGGAAAAAATATGAAATTAGACAGTAATAATTATAAATTATTGATCTCCAGGATCCCCTAGAATAATCACACTCCCAACTAAAATTATAAAAATGTAGTAGAATGTTAGAAGTGAAACATAAATTTCAAAAATGAAATATTTAATATATATTGGATAGATAATATAAGTAAATGAATAATTAATGAAATTTTTTTATTTAAATAAATTTCAGATCCCACAAGACCATTACAAATATGATTGTTTGAATCATAACATGACCATTAGAAATTCAATCTGACTTTTAGTAATAGAAACCTAAAAATAATAATTTCATAACCTTTTATATTAGTTTAAAATAAAATTTTTATATCATATAAAATCATAATATGATATATTTTAACAATAGTACGAGTACCTAGATGTTTTCAAAATCGAAAATTAAGTGTTTGTATTTTTTATAAAACCTAAAAGTTATAATATCACTTTTATCATATATAAAAATATTTAAAATAATATTTATTCACCTAAATCAATTTTATGAAATATTTTTAAGAGTTACTATAAGGATATGTTAAAATTATTTGACCGTGATTATATTTTAAAGAGTTATATAATCGATGATAATATAAAAATTAGTATTTTTTTAATAAATACTTATATTATTAAAAAATTATATTTCTCATATTTATATAATATATTCATAAATTTTTTAGAATCTATAAATCATTAAAAGGATAACATTGCATTTTGGTAATTTTCTAAAATTGTTGAAAATTTTATGTATACTAAAATACACTATTAAACATTACCAGCCAAACTCATGAAATCTTGAGACATAGATGATATAATAACTCATTATATCAAAAAAAGATTCAGCGTTTATTACATATAGTTGTAATAATGAATAATCATTTTATTAAGCATCCAAAATAACAATCTAATGAATATAATATTCAAAAACCTCACTCTACTCTCCTTATAAATACCAACCATCATTACTACTTCTCCTAACAACTTATTAACCTTATTACTTGAAAATTTATACACAAATATATTTATAGACCTCTCCTCAATTTACTCGCACAATAAGTATCATACAAATATAATTTCAATAATCATTAATGGGTAGCTTAAGAGGAGGCATCTAATGGATGTCGTAAGATTCCCGATTAATCACTTTTAAATTTATTATTATTCTAACATCACCTAATGTTCTATTAAACCATGAAATTTTTACATTAGTATCCCGAATATATTTTTGTTATATTATTATGGAGTAGTATTCATTTTCATCACTCCCTTTTTTCTTAAATGAAAGCATTGTTTACAATAGGGTTGGTTCAAATCCTCTATAAAAAAACATACAATTTATGTCACCACCACCATCAAGTATGGTTATAAAAATATTATTATGGTTAAATAAGATTTTCAACAGTATCATATAATTTTTTCTTGTTCTCGATTTTTTTTGTAATAATTTTATTAAATAAATTTAATTTAGTCATTAAGGGTAAGTAAAATATCCAAAATAAACTAACTACATAACATTAACAAATTTTAATCGAATCATCCTTATATCAGAAGAAAAAATTATATTTGAGACCATTTAAATTCATATACGGGCATTAATATCAATTCATTTTTATTTTTTATTTATAGTTCTGTTTGAGAGGAATTGAATAATAATCCACAAGTGATCAAACCATGGAACAATGAAAATAATTTTCTCACAATAATGAAACTAGTAATTATATCGTGATTAAATGGTTATAAATAAAGATAAAAAATTATAATAAAAAAGTATAGATGTTAAAGGTTATGAATTAATTAATTAATATATTATTTTTTATCCCGGACATTAACTGCATGTTCAAAACAGTTATGCAACATATGTTAAGGGATATGACTAAACGATCATATTTTATTTGGATTTATGACTTATATATATTACGTTTCATTACCTCTAAAATATTATTATTTTTAATATATTATATTTATTATATTTTTCCATGAAATATATAACTATCTTGATTAATAATTACTTGATGGGGATAGACATGTTTTTTAAGGATTTCTTCTTAGTTTCTCTTGATAAGAAAACATGAATAATGAGAACTTATATATTTCATTACCCATTAAAAGTGTCACTCAATGAAACCTTTAAAACAACCAATTTTATCTAAAACTGTGCATTGTTTTCATGGAAACCCATTTTAGCCCATTTCTGGTTTCACGTAAAGTATTATTCCCTAACCCTATTAAATGAAATTTTACCCTTTTTCCTAAATCTTCATTTACAAGGTATATTTTAAAGGGATTTCTATACTCCTTTTGAAGTATTCATTTCCCATGGAGATCATTTCTCACGAACTATTCTTATGAACATCCAAGAAGTATTAAATCTCATTATTCCTATAAAAATTATGAAATTCCATTTGTTTATACTATAAGACATGATTATCCAACACATTTCATTCCATAGGTAGTTATTTTGTTAATTAATTATGTTTTATTTCCCTATAGGGAACACATATTCATATACCTATCGTGAGATCAATACCTTGTTATTAAATCAATGAAATGGGTAATTGTTTCTTCTCCTGAGACATTATGTATTGGATTATGAATTAATCCTTATACATGATGAGACTATGTCTTTTATGTGATGTTTTCATTGTAGATATCTTTTAATTATGCTTATGTTATGTTTTATATGGTTTCCACATTCCTATGATTCCAGTACCTCAGTATTCTAGGTTCTTTTTGTTATTATTCCATATGATTATTCATTAACATTGTATTTTACCATATCTTGTTATTCCTTATGAATCATATGTTATGATTCATGACCATGTTTATTACCATACTAGTAATTATAGAACACCCCTTTATTTTTTGTTTTCCCAAGTTTTTCATATGAAATTTTATCATCTCAATGGGATTTTATATCACATTTTGGATATTAATATAAATATACTACATTTTACTTGATATTTGTGTACCATTAATCTTGTCATCAAAATACAGTAGTCCTTAAAATAATTGGTTTTCGTTCATTGGATTTTTCTGTTAAATATCATGTAATAACATATATAAAAGGCTTAGTTAAAAAAAAGTATGTATTCCCCCGAGACATGCCAACATACTACAATAGAACAAGAATAAGATAGAACATTTATATATTGTGGGATGGAATCGGATAACTATCTTATATCATAATCATATATATGTTTTATACATTAAAAAATTAGACAAGTCTTTCATCTCATTCTTGTAATTTTATATAATCAACCCCTTACCACAATAACTCAAAAAATTCATGAAAACATGGAAGTATTTGTATTGGTTATTGGCGAGTCATCTTGACACCAAGACATCACTTTGTGACCCTATATTAATGATGGTACTTCTAACCATGAACCATCCCAAGATTATTACCATTTCATTATGGAACTTCCAAAAACAATTTATCCCATATGAACATGAGGTTATCCAAAAAAAACTTATTCCAAGATACTAATTAAATAATTAATTTGATACATAAATTTCATCAAACATCTTTATAAATAAACTTTTCATACATATTCCAAAACTATCACTTTTGAAATCACATAAAAATAGGGGTTTCAAAATTAATTCCTCAATATATTTCCAAAACAATTAAGTGAATTATTGAGGGAAAACTCAATAAATCATGGTAAAGAGTATTATAGTGAGAGAGAATACATCTACCTTGGATTTATTTGACATGATGAATAAAATATCATTCCATATATCATAAATCTTCCTTTCTTTCCACTGTTAAAACCAAATAAAATTTCATCAACATATACCTCCTCCCCTATATCCTGGTATGACAACGTCACTCAATGGTTTCATTCAAGAAAATCAAGGAGATCTAAGAAGAAAAGAAATAAAAAGATTATAAAATTTTACTTCAAAAATTGAACACTAAATGATTCATTATAATAACATTATATACATTTAAAATGTAGAGACCCATAGCCTGACGTACATTGACTTTACATTACTTTTGCGGAATACTTAGTACATAACAAAAACACACACTAAAGGATCGTAATAGTTTAGTGTCTTTGGAAACTCGGAACTCAATCTTCTAATCGTGGTGAAAGTTCTTCAATATCTCCAATAAAGGTCATCCCTTTTTTCTACCTAAAACATTTCTTTATATCCTGGGGAAAAGAAAACATAAAAGGGTGAGCTCAAATGCTCAGTAAGGGTAAACAAAAGAAAAATCAATCACATCATATACATAGCTTTTGGAAATCTTAACCTGCAAAAGAGCTCATAATATCATAACATGGGATATATCATAGAAGTGAAATGTAATCCCAATAATCATAACTTAAAACATGAAACTTTGTGGCATACACACATAATCATAGAAAATCATTTCTTGTTAGTCAAGACTCATTGCCAAGACTATCTTAGTGGACAAAGTCCCTTTCTGAATCGAGTAACCCTCGTTTCAGTCCTGTTTCACTGAACCGGTATAACCTATCATTTCAGCCATGTCTATCTCATGAGATATAAAATCTTTACCCAATGCATTGGAGGGAGATATAGGTCCCACCCATCTCATAATGATACCATTCTTATGTGTGCCACAAAATCATAAATCATACATCATTTCATAACCCATGTAATAAAAATGGGATTCTTAAACAACATGACATCATAAAACCATTCATATAAGATAAAGGAATTAATAAACATAATTCCATCACAACATAGTCAAATCAATGTAAAAATATGGATAGAAATAGAACCCTTTATTATCTTAGATGGAAAATAATTTTGATAAAACACTTGAAATGAATTCTTGAGGAAAATATCCTTTCTTCTTCAAAATCAATTTCTTTTCACAATACATCATGCAATTTTAAAAGAAAGAGATTTTATTAAAAATAGTCATGAAATCTTTTGGAGGAAGCTTCATGAAAATAAGGCTTTATAAAACCGTAAAAATCCGTTCATGCCGTTTAAGTTAAAAAAAACATTCTTCGTACTTTTGTCGGAAAAGTCAAAAAGTACCTCGTATGAAAAAGCGAAAAAAGATTCCTTTCATATTCTTTACTAAAAACTCACCGAAGAGTAAAATTGGATTTAAACTATTGTAAGTGGATGGAAACAATATTACATATTGAAGGAACATGGATGTGGATGATAAAATACACCCCAGTAAATACTTACGAATAAACAATCTCGGATAAAAATGAGATTGTGATATTTCCCTTACCTTAGGTCCAATTTGCTTTGTATGTGTCCGAACCTCCTGTATAATGATTTAAATAATGTCATTGACTTATTACAGAATCATATCCATTGTTATTATATCATATATGGTTCACTTATGACATTATATTACCCGTTCTTTTGTAAATTCCATGTTAAAGAAGCGTTTTGGGTAAAATCGTTTCATTTATCGTAGGTGTTTTGACTTGTTGTTCTTGACATCATTATTACTTATATCATGATTTAATTACTTCCAGAATATAAAATATGATTTATATATCATATATATTCAGTATATATATATATATAATAGATAGATAAATAAAATGAAAAACACCGTTCATGGAGACGGTAGTCCGTACGTACGCATGAACGCTGTTTTTCTTTCCTTATTGTCTTGAAATGGAAGTAAGTAGATGACATACATATGTATATATATACATAAATACAGTAGCTTTATAATGTCATATATTTCATTATTATTTCTTATATATACATTATAATCATTCTTAAATGGTTAACATGGAGAATGAATCTCATCGCGTCGTGGAGACGGTAGTCCGTACGTACGCACGAGCGATGATATCATTTCTATAAATATTGAATTGAATTGGAGTGGATTATAAAATATATCAGAATCAATATTATGTTGCAATAACTATGTATAGTTATTCTTTACACCATTATACCCATCCATGTAAGGTGGTGGTGGAAAATAGATTACACCACGGCGTGGAGACGGTATTCCGTACGTACGCACGCGCGGTGATTTCTTTTTCCGTAGGATGGATAGATAGTGAAATAGGGTTGTTTCATACTTATAATAACATATCAGTATATGAGTGATACTGATGTTATTACTTCATAATGAAACAACCTAATAAGAAGAAGTGGAAGAAGAGATAAAGATGAAAGAATTGGTAACGGTAATTACCTCTTCTTTGAAGTGCCTCTTTGAGACCTCCTCTTAGGGCACTAGAATTGGTCTTTGAGGAAGACCAGAACCTCTAGGATGTTTCTAGGGAAGTGGAGAAGGGACTTTGGCAGGGGTTGGCCGAGCTTGAGTGCTCAAATTGGTGTGAGGAGGAGGGGGAGGAGGTGCCCTTTTATAAGGGAGGAGAGGGGCACCTTAGGAATATCTCAAAATATTATTTTATATTAAAGTCAAAATCGGTTTATAATGGATCCAAAGGGTCTTATTTCGAAGCTAAGGTGGGGATGGGTCGAAATCCTATCAACCAATAAGATTTAGATAAGTTTAGGGTATTATTGTAACCTTATCAATTAGATTTAACTCTAAGTTAAATAATTTAACTTTTACCATGTCTTTTTGTTTTCTTTCACTATATGGTTAATAAACTTACTATAACATGCCAAACGAACCCCAAATTGTTTATTATTAATATATATATCCTTATCTAAGTCATTTGGCCGAACCATAGATTTTTAGGAATAAAATAACAATTAATAATATAATATTTGATTTAAAAACTATTTTGTGTCAATTTTGACACTATTTGATATATGATTTTTGTGAAAGTCATAACAGAATTATATGTTCGAACCAAGTTGATTAAATAAACATTAATATATCATAGTAACCTAGAAAAGTAGTGGAATTCATAAAAAATCTCAAATTACATTTATTTTGGTGTTTATAACATCAATTATGTCAATATTTCATTAATAAGATAATTACTGCATCATCGTTGTGTCATAAATAAATTAAATTCTATTATGTCTAAAAATTACAAATAAAATACCATAATGTAGGAAATCTTTTTAGCTTTCTAATGAATATTTACAATCGAATTTATCTTATGTATAACCCCATATTAAAAATGATTTACTTATTAAACTTTGATTTTAACTATTTTAACCTTTCTTTAAATAAATTAATAATAAATGTCCTAATCTAATCCAAGTGGGCCTAAATGGTCATATTTTATTTCTAAGTTTGTTTTTGGTCGAATTACACTTGTCCAATAGAATTAGGACATGTGTTAGGGTAATATTAATATCATATTTACCATTAGTTACCCTATTAACTATTAACCGTGGTAAAAAAATAAAAAGTTACTATTCACCAAAAAATTATTTTCATCTCATTGAACCACATTTTAGTCCTTGATATTAACCGTGTCTCTCGGATTTTCGAAATTCCATTCACAGAAGCGGCAAAATTAAGTTTTATGAAAAATTCAGTTTTTTTAACAACCACTTAGTAGTTTCACTATTCATCAAAAATTGATGTTTTTCAGAACAATGCCAAAATTTAATCCTAAGCTATATTTCATATTCCGAATTAAAAAATGAAATCTATTTTACCAAATTCATAACATAGAAGTTGAATTTATTAATTTTATAATTAAATCCTGCTGTTAAAATAAATAGCGTGTTTTTAGGAAACAATGTATATCAAAAGATTGACACTTGATTATGTCTGGTTTAAATGTGAAATTACAACCAATGACCAACATTGTATTAAATTGTAAAAATATATTCTAAATATAATTTAAAACCACTCAAATTAATAATTTATCACTATTAATTATTTCGATTAAAAAAGTTGTTTTTAATTATAATTTAGTAATTTTTCACTATTCATCAGAATATGAAAGTTATCCGAAAAGTACCAAAATTTCACCTTAGGCTAAATTCGATACTCCGAATCCAGGAATGAAGTTCATTTTGAAAAATAAGATTTACAGAATTTTAAAAAGTTGTTATTACTATTCATAACGGCTAGTTTTAATAATATTTTAATAGCACATCGTTGTTTAGTGAAACTCGGTATTGCGTATTACACACGCTATCGAGGAAGGTCGCGATTGCGTGTAATGCAAGGCAAGACAAGGATGCGTGTTGTGCAAGCTCCTTTTGGTGTAGCGTACAACACAAGACATTAATAAAATTAAAAAGAATATTTCTTTATAAAATCTTGGGCTGTTACATTCTACCCCCCTTAAAATGAATTTCGCCCTCGAAATTCGTCGAGGTTATAAATGGTTTACTATTCGAAAGTTTCTTTAATAGAAACCCACATCGTAAAAAGGAATATCAAAACCAATCATTAAAAACAAAAGTATGAAACGTAACGGTTACCCAAATAAACTAATCATTGGGTTTCCACACAGGTGAAAATATGGATATGGAAGAGAAATCTAACCATCATGTTCTGATGGAGAGTGGTAGAGAACATGGCTATGGAAAAGCCAGTAATCACAAATCCATAGATTTTTGATGATATAAGGTACCATCTGATTCATCAGGTATAAGATCACTAGGACAACATTTTTGGTTTTCAAGATCATTTCCCCTAAAGTTGAAAATTTGAATTAGAATAAATACTTACTTTATTTTGGTACAATCTCACTGTTGTTCGTGCTTTGAACAATTTCCACTTCATCTCTTAAATAAATGAAGTTGAATTTGTTATTCGTGAAGTGTTAGCAGATCATGTGATAGAATGACAGGTCATTCCATCTGTCTCAAACAAAAGGTTAGCAAAACTTATATACATAAGTCGATCTATAGTGAGATTAATCATATATGGTTCCTAAAATGGACTTATACTTCATATATCATACTGCTTAATATAATAAAACTAGTTTCTACTAAACAGGGACTTCCTGTAGGTCAGTGGTAGGAGATAAAGGCCAGTCGCACTTCGGTTGTGGGTTCGATTCCCATAGCCTTGTCCGAAGAGATGGGCTGTCGCCCGTCCTGCAGGTTGTCCTTTTTCCAAAACTATATTACTATAACATCCCATCAATAATATCAAAAACAAATTTCTATCCTTAAACAATACTAACTTACGTCCAACACAATCCATTCCAATCTTTAGGCTTATCCATAATACTGCAGTCCACTCTCATAACATAGTGAAAACAATTACCAGAGATTTAATATCATCGTTGATCCCCATATATCATAAGATATGTTTTGTTGGTCACATTCCAAACATTCAAAGTCCTTAATCATGTATACTCTTGAATACCCATTGAACCTTAGTGAAAACTTGAATGCAGTTAAAAGTTAACACTTTACACATACCAAAATCCTAAAAATTATTTATACTCAAACCATGATATCACTTAGTCCTTATATCAATCATGAGCTCATGAATACAATCAAACATCTCATTATCTTCTTATCCTTTCATTATGCACTTATCATCTACTTTCCAAAATATTTGAATCACTTTTCATAGTTATTGGTACCTTAAAATTATTGAAAAACACAATAGACCAATACTTAAATATTTCAATACACCATAAAAGTACCTCAACAACATTATTCTTGAATACCAAAACACTTCAGTCCATCCACATAAATGATTATCCTGGAATAAGTCCTTCCTTGATTTAGAAGTAACTTTTTAGGTCAGGGCATTGAGTTGGGTAATGCCCATGTTCTCCACAAATAAGACATTGAACTCCATAACAGTCTGTCATTCCATGACCCTTTTCTCCACACAGATAACATCGGTCCCTCCATTTGAGGTATTCCTCAAGGTTCTTCTTCCCTTCTTTAGAAATCTCAATCTTCCTTTCTTTATGCTCCTCAACATGCAAACATGCATAATAGTCTATCTTCCTCTTCTTTGAAGAATTAGGCATACCACTAAATTTCACCTTATTAATCATATATCGCGATGATTGATTCGGCATAATCACAACATCTTTCTCTCTAGGCATTACACAATTTTGTTGCTCATAGTCACCAATTTGTCCATTGGATTCAATGTTAACTGAATTCCTTTTGGTTCCCTCCATTAACTAAGACACAAAAATAATTTTGTGAGAATCAAAAATCATGCTAGAGAAAACAACATAGTAAAGGGAAAGTATCCTCAATACATAACTTCTTAGGTTTAATCTAATATCATTACCATAGTTCTAGGAATATATCCTATACGTATACTTATCCTTAGGGACATCCCTAGACATACCTTAGAAATATCTCTAGGAATCTCACTAACGTTTTCGCATCCTAGTTTCCAAGGGTTGACTAAACCTTTCCTCTGATACCAACTGTAGAGACCCGTAGCCTGACGTACATTGACTTTACATTACTTTTGCGGAATACTTAGTACATAACAAAAACACACACTAAAGGATCGTAATAGTTTAGTGTCTTTGGAAACTCGGAACTTAATCTTCTAATCGTGGTGAAAGTTCTTCAATATCTCCCATAAAGGTCATCCCTTTTTTCTACCTAAAACCTTTCTTTATATCCTAGGGAAAAGAAAACATAAAAGGGTGAGCTCAAATGCTCAGTAAGGGTAAACAAAAGAAAAATCAATCACATCATATACATAGCTTTTGGAAATCTTAACCTGCAAAAGAGCTCATAATATCATAACATGGGATATATCATAGAAGTGAAATGTAATCCCAATAATCATAACTTAAAACATGAAACTTTGTGGCATACACACATAATCATAGAAAATCATTTCTTGTTAGTCAAGACTCATTGCCAAGACTATCTTAGTGGACAAAGTCCCTTTCTGAATCGAGTAACCCTCGTTTCAGTCCTGTTTCACTGAACCGGTATAACCTACCATTTCAGCCATGTCTATCTCATGAGATATAAAATCTTTACCCAATGCATTGGAGGGAGATATAGGTCCCACCCATCTCATAATGATACCATTCTTATGTGTGCCACAAAATCATAAATCATACATCATTTCATAACCCATGTAATAAAAATGGGATTCTTAAACAACATGACATCATAAAACCATTCATATAAGATAAAGGAATTAATAAACATAATTAAATCACAACATAGTCAAATCAATGTAAAAATATGGATAGAAACAGAACCCTTTATTATCTTAGATGGAAAATAATTTTGATAAAACACTTGAAATGAATTCTTGAGGAAAATATCCTTTCTTCTTCAAAATCAATTTCTTTTCACAAAACATCATGCAATTTTAAAAGAAAGAGATTTTATTAAAAATAGTCATGAAATCTTTTGGAGGAAGCTTCATGAAAATAAGGCTTTATAAAACCGTAAAAATCCGTTCATGCCGTTTAAGTTAAAAAAAACATTTTTCGTACTTTTGTCGGAAAAGTCAAAAAGTACCTCGTATGAAACAGCGAAAAAAGATTCCTTTAATATTCTTTACTAAAAACTCACCGAAGAGTAAAATTGGATTTAAACTATTGTAAGTGGATGGAAACAATATTACATATTGAAGGAACATGGATGTGGATGATAAAATACACCCTAGTAAATACTTACGAATAAACAATCTCGGATAAAAATGAGATTGTGATATTTCCCTTACCTTAGGTCCAATTTGCTTCGTATGTGTCCGAACCTCCTGTATAACGATTTAAATAATGTCATTGACTTATTACAGAATCATATCCATTGTTATTATATCATATATGGTTCACTTATGACATTATATTACCCGTTCTTTTGTAAATTCCATGTTAAAGAAGCGTTTTGGGTAAAATCGTTTCATTTATCGTAGGTGTTTTGACTTGTTGTTCTTGACATCATTATTACTTATATAATGATTTACTTACTTCCAGAATATAAAATATGATTTATATATCATATATATTCAGTATATATATATATATAATAGATAGATAAATAAAATGAAAAACACCGTTCATGGAGACGGTAGTCCGTACGTACGCATGAACGCTGTTTTTCTTTCCTTATTGTCTTGAAATGGAAGTAAGTAGATGACATACATATGTATATATATACATAAATCCAGTAGCTTTATAATGTCATATATTTCATTATTATTTCTTATATATACATTATAATCATTCTTAAATGGTTAACATGGAGAATGAATCTCATCGCGTCGTGGAGACGGTAGTCCGTACGTACGCACGAGCGATGATATCATTTCTATAAATATTGAATTGAATTGGAGTGGATTATAAAATATATCAGAATCAATATGATGTTGAAATAACTATGTATAGTTATTCTTTACACCATTATACCCATCCATGTAAGGTGGTGGTGGAAAATAGATTACACCACGGCGTGGAGACGGTATTCCGTACGTACGCACGCGCGGTGATTTTTTTTTCCGTAGGATGGATAGATAGTGAAATAGGGTTGTTTCGTACTTATAATAACATATCAGTATATGAGTGATACTGATGTTATTACTTCATAATGAAACAACCTAAGAAGAAGAAGTGGAAGAAGAAATAAAGATGAAAGAATTGGTAACGGTAATTACCTCTTCTTTGAAGTGCCTCTTTGAGACCTCCTCTTAGGGCACTAGAATTGGTCTTTGAGGAAGACCAGAACCTCTAGGATGTTGCTAGGGAAGTGGAGAAGGGATTTTGGCAGGGGTTGGCCGAGCTTGAGTGCTCAAATTGGTGTGAGGAGGAGGGGGAGGAGGTGCCCTTTTATAAGGGAGGAGAGGGGCACCTTAGGAATATCTCAAAATATTATTTTATATTAAAGTCAAAATCGGTTTATAATGGCTCCAAAGGGTATTATTTCGAAGATAAGGTGGGGATGGGTCGAAATCCTATCAACCAATAAGATTTAGACAAGTTTAGGGTATTATTTTAACCTTATCAATTAGATTTAACTCTAAGTTAAATAATTTAACTTTTACCATGTCTTTTTGTTTTCTTTCACTATATGGTTAATAAACTTACTATAACATGCCAAACGAACCCCAAATTGTTTATTATTAATATATATATCCGTATCTAAGTCATTTGGCCGAACCTTAGATTTTTAGGAATAAAATAACAATTAATAATATAATATTTGATTTAAAAACTATTTTGTGTCAATTTTGACACTATTTGATATATGATTTTTGTGAAAGTCATAATAGAATTATATGTTCGAACCAAGTTGATTAAAGCAACCTTAATATATCATAGTAACCTAGAAAATTAGTGGAATGCATAAAAAATCTCAAATTTCATTTATTTTGGTGTTTATAACATCAATTATGTCAATATTTCATTAATAAGATAATTACTGCATCATCGTTGTGTCATAAATAAATTAAATTCTTTTGTGTCTAAAAATTACAAATAAAATACCATCATGTAGGAAATCGTTTTAGCTTTCTAATGAATATTTACAATCGAATTTATCTTATGTATAACCCCATATTAAAAATGATTTACTTATTAAACTTGGATTTTAACTATTTTAACCTTTCTTTAAATAAATTAATAATAAATGTCCTAATCTAATCCAAGTGGGCCTAAATGGTCATATTTTATTCCTAAGTTTGTTTTTGGTCGAATTACCCTTGTCCAATAGAATTAGGACATGTGTTAGGGTAATAGTAATATCATATTTACCATTAGTTACCCTATTTACTATTAACCGTGGTAAAAAAATAAAAAGTTACTATTCACCAAAAAATTATTTTCATCTCATTGAACCACATTATAGTCCTTGATATTAACTGTGTCTCTCGGATTTTCGAAATTCCATTCACAGAAGCGGCAAAATTAAGTTTTATGAAAAATTCAGTTTTTTTAACTACCACTTAGTAGTTTCACTATTCATCAAAAATTGATGTTTTTCAGAACAATGCCAAAATTTCATCCTAAGCTATATTTCATATTCCGAATTCAAAAATGAAATCTATTTTACCAAATTCATAACATAGAAGTTGCATTTATTAATTTTATAATTAAATCCCGCTGTTAAAATAAATAGCGTGTTTTTAGGAAACAATATATATCAAAAGATTGACACTTGATTATGTCTGGTTTAAATGTGAAATTACAACCAATGACCAACATTGTATTAAATTGTAAAAATATATTCTAAATATACTTTAAAACCACTCAAATTAATAATTTATCACTATTAATTATTTCGATTAAAAAAGTTGTTTTTAATTATAATTTAGTAATTTTTCACTATTCATCAGAATAGGAAAGTTATCCGAAAAGTACCAAAATTTCACCTTAGGCTAAATTCGATACTCCGAATCCAGGAATGAAGTTCATTTTGAAAAATAAGATTTAAATAATTTTAAAAAGTGGTTATTACTATTCATAACGGCTAGTTTTAATAATATTTTAATAGCACATCGTTGTTTAGTGAAACTCGGTATTGCGTATTACACACGCTATCGAGGAAGGTCGCGATTGCGTGTAATTCAAGGCAAGACAAGGATGCGTGTTGTGCATGCTCCTTTTGGTGTAGTGTACAACACAAGACATTAATAAAATTAAAAAGAATATTTCTTTATAAAATCTTGGGCTGTTACATAAAATCACTCAAAATCACCTAATAGAGAATAAGAAGTTTAGAGGGGGAATGTAACAGAATGGGGATTTATAAAAATATACTTGGATTAAACAAGCTAGGTATAGACTATTAATGGTATGAATTTCTCATTTAAATTGTGAATATATGTGATGTCACTTAGGTTTAATTCCACAACACCTCAATTTTAATTTCATGAAAAATAATTTATGAGTTTAATTGTTTTCACTCAATGTGTCACCTTATCCATTCACCAGAACAAATCCATTAATTCCATAAAATAAATTGTCACATTTGTCTAGAACAAATTCACATTGTTAATTGCCTATTCATGATGTGATTTTTTATTATATCCAAATTCTTGATTAATTTCTCTTCACTGTCCCAAAGACTACTAGTAAATTGTATTAATAAAATCTTATTAGAAATGAAAAATCTGAAATTTTATAGTATAACTCAAATTTGGAGTACTATAAATTTATATTATTGAATGAATATTGAAGAATTATTCTATATTATATACATAAATTGAAATGATTTATGAAATCAATCAGTCATTTACCATATGAAAATATTACCTTGAAATTTCATTGCTAATCCAATAATGAAATCTATTTATATATTCTCAAATATCCTTTTCAGAAATGGAAAATTCTAATGAAGTTTTTTTGGATATTTCCATGACACAATTATGTTTGAAAATTTAAATTTTTCATTGTAAATTATAGAACATATAGTTTCATTAAATCTGACTAAAAATGATCCCAAGTTCTTATATACATCATATTTTCTGCATGATGAACAAAAAATTGATAACTATGATCTTTATTGAGTTTTATTTTTCAAATGGAAATCATAAGGAACACGTAATAATTTTATGAATATCTTAAAAAATTATTTGTCCATTTGTGAGAGAATTAATCACATCAATTTAAAATTTACATAAAAAAGTAATAGATAATTTTCCAGTCTTATTTAGAACACAACTACGCCTATTTAAAGAAGCATAATTAATGATGAACAAATTAAAATTTCAAGATTGTTATAATAAAAATAAGGAATTCACCAATTTTATTTTAGGTTCTTAGAAACATTCATTTCATTCATTTTAAATCCTTTTATTGTTAAGTTATTTAGTGGAATTGGTAAAAGATAGGTGTCTAAAAAACCATCTTTAGTTACGTCCAAATCCAAAAAAAAACTATGAATTTTTAGGACATTAATATCTATTGGAAAGTCTTCAACCATTTTTGTTTCATCAAGATCAATATTATTTTATCTTTCTTTAAATTATTTACATAGAATAAAATCATTCACAATTAGAATTCTCATTTAGTAATTGTTTTATAAAACCTATTTTCATTCAAGTATAAAAAAACAATAAAATTTTTATCATGAATTTCATATGTTTTCAAGACTCCATAAATAATCATAACCATAACCATTTTAATGAAATCATTAGAAAGTATTTTCTTAGGAAATATAAATATAGTTATAGGATTTTTCATCCCACTATGAATTACCATTAAATCTAAATTCTCATACCTAGTATCAAATTTAATCTTGGGAATTTCATCCTCCCTCACATACAAATGAAGTTACCCAGACCTAAGATCATACTTTATAATATTCTAAGATCATGAGATCTGATCAAACTAGTCATTTATATGAGGAAATATATATTTATCCCTTAAAATTATTTTATTGAATTATCTATAATCAATTTCTATCCTCATGAAAATATATATATATATATATTAATAAAAAATTAAAATGACACCAATTTAATGTTATGTTATGAATTAATCATTGTAAAAAAAACACTTATAACAGTTATTTTAAATAAAAAATGATATACCAGAGGCATTTGTTAAGGAGGTTTTGACATTGGATTAGCATTACGAACTTAGTCAATAGAACATTCAATCTTCTCATTAGGTATAATAATAAACAATTTATTAGGTAAATCTTCCATATATTCTTTTATTATAGGAACCTCTTAAATCTAAATAGTTTACTTCTTATCAACAATATATCAATGATTATGTTTTCCTCTTTATATAAACAATTTTATAACTTATTGTCATGTAATAAAATAGATGAAGTCATTCTTATACACAAAATGGAACTAATTCAGAAAAAAATTATTTATCTCAATAATAATTATTTTCATGATAATGAAAAAAGAAATTCATACCATGAATAACATCAATATATGTTAGGGGAAAGAAAACAAGGTTTTTATTTAATTCCATTCAGGATAAAATAGTATGAAATTATTATAATTTATTTTTCTAGTAATACTACCCCCACAAGATTTTACCAAATGTTAATGCTTCATAATTTCTTCTGAAATTCCGAATTTATTTTCAAATTTCACAAAAATAAATCAATGTGTATACACAAAATAAAAAAATAGATTTTCCTAATATGAATAAACAAATAATTTACTTGAAAACATATCATTGGATTGTAAAATATCAACTAATGTAATAACAATGGATTTAGCCAAACCTTTCTTCTTTTGATCATCATAAATTCTCTCCATTTTCCATTTCTTATTAAATTTACTCATATAATTAACGATATCATTGTAATTAAATTATATTGTGGATGGAATTTAAATATTTTCTAAATAATTACTATGGTCATTTTTGACAGTTATGATCAACATGTATAAACTTTCAACCACAAAAATTCATTCCATTATTCCAAAAAAACTTCCATTGATTCATTTTTACCCACAAATCCTAGAATGTAAACATGATTTTCATACCTTTGGATTTCCTTGATAGATGATTCCACATTACCATCCATCTAGATTACTTGTTATTATTTTTATCATGGAATAAATGTCCATCACCAAAATCCCTTTTTCTATTCTAATCACATAGAAAAAATATATGTGAACATTTTAATTAGTGAAAAGAAAATTCTATTTGATATAATGGTTTCAATATTGATTAAAACCAATTAATTTTACAATCATGAATCGATAATCAATTTTATGCCTTAATTTATAACAAGGTAATATTTTCTCTATATGTAACTGACGAATCTTCCTCCGTCTACCTCAATTCTGAAAATTTATTTTCCATTCAACATCAAACAACATTATTAAAATAATTATTAAGAAAAATATTATTAAATTAATCCCATTTTAATGAGTTAATATGTTATGTTTCTCAGATATTATATACCATCAACTATAATAGTGTTAGATGATATAAGGAATGTTGAAGGGTTTTTTTTGAAATGATCAACAATGGACATGATACTCATCATTGAGCGTGGTTTCTCACTGGCATAAATTGAACCACTATTGATATGTTATGTCAACTGATCCATCTAGAGAAAAACTTCTTTGATATCATTCCATCTATTCTAGAATGCTGATTTGGAAGGAAATTCTACTCTAGTATCCTTCATACTTAAGCTTATTTGATTTCATATATTGATAAATTTTCTAATAAAACATATTTTAGAAGAACAAACATGGAGAAGTTCAAGTGTTATATCATGATAACCATAAATTATATTCTCTTAAGTGTATTTACTTACAATACCATATCCTAAAAAATTATCTAACCCATTCTTTAGTAAGAGTTATAAGGACTCGACCATAAAACATTTCATAATAATGATTTTTAAATTAAAAACACCATTTATATTATTCCTATAGATAGTTTTAGGTTTAGGGATTCAGGGATTTATTTTATATATCATACATAATAAACCAATACATTGAAGTGTGTAAAAATACATACAATATCCATTTTACTCACAATAAAATACTTTTATAATTAAACATGTTTTCATTATTATTTTATTTATTTTTAAATTTAGTTTATCATTATTCATACCCATATTTAGTCCATCTAAAAAACAGTTGAAAACATGGATTGGTAGAAAATCCTAGTAATGGAAATAAATAATGTGAAAAAACTCTCTTAGCCTATTTTCAGTAACATGATTTCATATAGGTGATTTTTCAATTAACATAATTATCATTTAGCTCAAATACCCATTTACAGGCACAAGAAATAATCATTATTGGCCAGTGATTCTAATCAAACACATTATAAGAAAATATAAATGGAAAATCATTATCATGCTGGTTTCAAAGAAAACATAAGTACATGTTAAAATAATTTTCTAAAAAACATATCATTTTACCATTAAAGGGAATGATAATTCCATTAAAAAATATCATTAGATTTATTTATGATATCAAAATATTTTTTTGAAAACTCAATAGAAATAATAGAAATGTATTCTAGGTTCATTAGGAAATAATATACATAGAGCCCTTAAAAGAACCCGTAAAATGAACCGTATGGAGGAAGTAACCTACTCTGTCAATTCAAAAAATAATTATCTAAAGAAATAATAATTTTCTAGAGCATGGGATAGCTATATAAGGATCACACATCATCATAAATAATGTAAAAGGAAAAAAATATACATGAAACACAAAAAATCTTACTTATAATATCCTGACCATTCTGGTGATATATATTATTAGTTTTTATATTTTTCTCTTATATTGATTACAATTTGATATTTTTATACTTTGGGGTTATTTTAAGTGAATTTCGATAATTATGGAATTCCATGGGACTTTGAATGGAAGTCACATAGTAAGGGAACCCCCTGTGGTTTTCCCCAACTAACAGTTTGTCCACCCTCCCTAAAATGTGTACACTTGGACAAAGGGGATATTTATAGTTGGTGAATTTTTTTTCAAACTACATCCATCTCTAGAATAAAAAGAGACCCTAGATAGTAGGGTAACATGACTAGGGAACCCAGTTTTTCTAACAATGTGTCCCCGTCCAAAAACCCATGTGTGTTGGATTTTTAAAAAATCGATTGTTTAAAAAAAATCCTATACACATATTTTTATACAAAATCACCCATGATCGAACTAAATGAATTTATTTTCTCTTTAATTCTAATGAGAGTATTCATAGGCTCCTAGAACATATTACAATGTGAATTAATGATCCAATGGAATAAATTTAACACTATATTATATGTAATTTATTCAACATTTAGACTCTAATATCTCCCTTATTTCACCCATTTTGAGAGACATAAAATCCTCCAATATTTATGGTTCATATCTAGGTTTTAATAGATATTTGTTAATTGGATATAGATCTTATTTTTTCCCTATAAATCTATTCTACTGTGAACTCAACTTTTCTACATCTAATTAAGGGCTATGGTTTGAAGAACATTCATCAATGATCCTAAGGTATGTGGTATTATTACAAATTTATATAGTATTATTGTCTATATTTTATTTTATTTGTATGTTTTTGTATACACATCATGAAATTACTTCAAAATTAGAGAATGAATTAAATACCCATGAAATTTTGAGACTATTTTTGTACATGTTTGAACCATTGGAGATCATGAGACCAGACTTGATGGAAACACTTGGGGTGTGCCAATATTTTTGGAAAGATGAATTATAAAATCTGAAAACATGGTATAATTACTTAATTGAATTGAATTAAATCCAGAAATCATGTCTGATAAGAGGGATTTTATGGTTGGTTGGATTAACCATGAAGGGTTAATGAATTTTGTAATTAAATTTTGATGAATATTTTAATGTATGAAATATTTCATAGTGTGCCTTGATTAAAATGAAATGAACCAGGGTTATGTTGACAAATTAAATGGTTCTCCACGTTTATAATCATTTATGAAAATCTGAACAATGAGTTGTGGGTGAGGAACAGATTTTCTAATTACGTATTAGGTTCTATATTGATGCTCTATCACCCAATGCATGCATGAGAAAAATGAGTTTTGGGTGAGGTAAAAATTATCCAAATACCCATTGTATTATAGTCTAATGATATAGGTACCCTATGTATATTTATTTATGAATTTGGTAAATAGTTATAGGGCGAGGGACTGATGATCCAAGAACAAATAGGGTTCCAAACATATTTTCTAGGTTCCCTGATACTAGCATGTGATAATGGAGTCTGAACTGATTCTCTAGATTATCAAATGTAATTAAATTGAAATGAATGAAGAATTAGTTAGAATGAATGAATTTTTTAAACACTATAATGTATATTTTAGAGTCTAGTATGGGACTAAGAAAGAATTATAGGTTTATGAGACATCATGGAACTGGGGATAACATGATTAAATAATGAATAATAAATGAGAATCATTTTTACTTATTTTTTCATTATTATTTTTTAAATTCCTGTACTATTATAGAAAAAGATCTATTTAGGAACCATTGGTGGAGGCATAATGAGCCACAATCACACCCTAACTGGGAAACCTAATTAGTACTTCAATATAATTCATTTTAAAATGACAACATAAGGTAATGGGATATATGTTATATATATGAGAGTAGATTTGGAATAGAACATTGGTGATTAAACAAACAAGATTCCAAGCCCCAAATTGATATTTTTTGTGTGTATTTATTTTGTTTTTTCATAATAAACTTGATAATTTTATGGGATAACATATTTAATTGTTTAATTTATGGTAATTTACCATATTTTAGATTTATTAAATTATGGTTTAGATGGATATTGATTATTATAGGATCTTGGACATCTTACATAATGATTTACACTATCCTTATACTTTGATAAATAGGGTATAGTACCCCACATTTTATATTATACCCTAGCTACTAGTCAGAAGCCTCTAGCATATGGGGATCTATAATTGAAGTCATATGGTGAACTGGAATGCGGCATTGGTATGTGGATCCTTTGTCTTAGTGTTACAATGTTATATTAATGCGGGTTTTTTATTTTTGTTGGCTTTTTTATTTGTTAAATTTTGAAAGGAGAGTATGATGAGTCATAATTTGGTTATGAGATCATGTATGGGTGAAGCCTACTCATGTGCATGGGAAAACCCAAGTTCCCTAGGTGGGATTGTTATTATTGATGTTTTCTATTACAAATGAATGTTATTTCACATTGGGTGATGCATTTTTACTATGATTTTATTTTTATATATATTTTACTCATGGAATGGTATGGAATGGTAGTTTATATTCATGGATCAATCCAGGAACTTAGTATTTTATGTAACATGGATTATTTTATGCACACACAATATTTAAAGTTATGGGTGATTTTTTATAAATGAAAATTATTTTATTAATTTTAGTAGTTTAAAATTTAATGTTTCATAATAATGATATGATAATTTTATGTTATGCTAAATGTGTAAATTTTAAATTTATTAGAAATTGGTTTTTAATGATAAATTTTAAAAATTAATAGTTCTTACCCTATGTTACGCAAGTCCATGTTTTGGGATGGGTGAGGGATTGTGATGGTGACTTGGTTTCTACCAAGGGAAGTGTATGAGGGATGAATTTTTATGAATTTATGTTAATACATGCTGTTTAAATGTGTTAGTGAGTTTTTTTGAAACCTATGTGATGTTCTTGTAATTATAGAGATAAGGATCCAAGATAATGATTGTTGAGGGGGAATGACCAAAAGACATTTATAGGAATGTTCCTCCAGCAATGGGACCATAGAAAATGATAGTTCTATTTTAAAGGGTGATAGAGTAGTTCCATGAGAAATATAAACTTTTGTGTAGTTCCTGGAAAGTGATCTACAGAGGGATGTACAGAATATATCTAATTTGACTCAGATGTTCCATTTACAACACCCTCCGCCCATTATCAGAGAGGGTGGGCTTGAGGGTGCTTAGTTTTCAAAGGAGTCTATCTAGATGATCTTGGATAATTTAGAGCCTCCACTAGAGAAAATAGTCAATTTGTATTCTCATATGTTATTATTCCAATAGACACATTGTTGGGACATTCCAGATCAATAGAATCATTTGTAATGAATGGTATCAAGAGATATCTTAGAGGAGTTAATGGATCACTTTTATTAAGAGAAACTATGATTGGATAGGGCATTGAAGATTATATGATTAACCCAAGGAACCATGTTAATGATGGACTATGTCTGTCACTTTAACAAATTGCATCACATTGTCAAATAGCTTGTATGGGATGAGGTATCAAAGAAAAAATTCTTTTAAGATGGACTTAAATATTATATTAAGTCCAATGTTAGTATATTTAAATGAAAGTAGTTTTCTATTGACGAAAATCAAGAAGTAATTTTTTATGGGGAAATGATTGGGGATTCGATTAGATGGTAGGTGGATTCAATTGGATGACCAAGAGGTAAGTCTTCCCATGGTGGGAATCATCATTATGAGAACATTATCAAATGAATTGGAATGAAACGTTTCCTAGGGGATGGTGCTGTTACCCAGGTTTAAAATTGAGTGCTTTTCTAACAATTTAGTAAGTCGGATCATATTTGTAGCCATAATCCCTCACCACTAATAGTCTTCCATTATTGAAGAAATATGGGGCATCTATAGTGGTTCTACAGGAATCCATAAAGGATGGGTATTGATTGTGGTGATAGATCAAACTAAACTATGGGAAGTGGATCATATACACTTTACTAGTCTAGTAGTTAGAGTAATACTATCCATGTTGGTCGAGGAAGTGGATGTGGAAATTAATTTTAAAGAGAACCCATATTAGTATAATATTATAACATAGTGTAATTATAAAACATCATAGGGTTGACTGATAGGATAATTACATGCAGTTCATCCTACACTAGTTGAAAGTGATTTTGGGTCATTGATAGTCATATGTACTACTCTTGTACCTTCTATTCATTCAAATTTTTTAATTGATATTGTACCCTCAAATTATTTTATGTCTTCCAAACATGTTATTGGTTTTATTCTAGTGATGGAGTTTGTAAGTGGGGTTATGAAAGTCAAATCCCTAGTAGGTGTACAACCAAATCAAAATCTATCTTTACAAGGGGTGTCCCCTTATGGATGGTGAGTATGTTTTCATATGGGATATATATATATATACATTAATATTAATTTTATGGATTGATTTTTGGTATGGTATGGTTGTTATCATACCAATTACACATTGATTTTTACCATAATAAAGTAACCATTTCATGTTTTGAGGGTGAAAGAAATGGTCATCATGTAGAATAGGAAATCCAAGATGACCGTTGTTGATGATCCTTTCCATTATAGAGTCTAACGACTGAAAAAGGGGAATACCTTAGCATAAAGAGATTCATCCTTTGAAGAAACATCAAAAATTGACAAAGGAATGAACAATGATTTGTTTAAGAATTGGCCACGGAAGTTTTATCACTGTCGCACAAGTATACATGCCTCACACATATTGGTCGCGCAGGTGACTTGTTCACCCTATTTGATTTTCTTCCAAGGTCTTCAATAGCCTATAAATACCCCTTGTGAGCCCCCATTTCAATGATGAAAAAGTCTAAAAGTCATATTTAAGCTCTCGATTCCCTAGTCTCTACTTGAAGTCTTCCGAACACTTCTAAGGTAATTTCATACCTAGAATGGAAGATCTAAAGAAGGGGAACAAGGCCTAAGTTTTGAAATTAATCAACACTTTCATGCATACGTGTCTAACCCTTATGCGAAATGAATAGACTTGCACTCCACCAAATACCTTCAACAAAACTTTCACACCACACTTTTGGAAGACTTTAGGGATAATACTAAGGGCTTGAGCCAAGTCTCTCCCAAGTATTACCCTATGGGTTAACCGTCATGCAAGTACACATGTGTCGCGTAAGTATACTTGCATGACTAGTACTTGCGTTCCCCAAAAGGACTTCTATGCCTACCCCTTTTTGGGTGCCCCTCCTATTATTCAACTCTTTTCTTTAAATACACCTCTCATCATCAATATTTAGCCTTCAATCCCCACTTCAAAGCGATTATTTTCATGGTTCCTTTGTTAGATTTCTTATCTGAAAGGATTTCTATGGAACATCTATAAAAACCTAGTGATTTAAATTTTTTAATGTCAGTAAGGTTAGAAATTTCAGTTATTCAACCTCATCTTTTAAGATGTGAAGATCTTTATTCTGGGCCTCCTTTTCAGGATTAAGCCCTAGTCCAAGTTCCCTTAATATAATCATCCTCCTCAGAAGTAAGCCCCAAAGTCTCAAGTCATCTTAACATTGGCCTTTTTTCATGAGTAATCCCCAGTCATAATTTCCCTTAACCTAGGCCTCCTCTTTAAGAGTAAGCCCCAGTATTAATTTATCTTGATTTGGGCTTCCTTCCCATGAATAATACCCAATCATAAGTCCCCTCTAATTTAGGCATCCTCTTTAGGATTATGTCATATGTTAAGTATCAAAATCTCCATAAAGATCACATACCTTTATGGACCTTGTTTTCAGTCTTCTTCTCCAATGTAAGTCCAGATCTTCATCTATCTCGGTAGTTATACATACATAAGCCCCACATCATTTCTTCTAATTACATCTTTCGTGGCACAATCATCAGGTTTTACTGATACCTCTTGTTTCTCAGACCGAGAATGAATGACATGTGCTTAGAGCATAAAAGTAATTTTGACATCTTTCTTTGAGCCATCAATCGTGCATAAACCTCGTACTTCATTACTCGAACTATGTGCATTCTGATTCCTTTTCTAAACTAGGATACGTAGGTAGCCCATCTGTGGGTAAGATCCCAACTCTAAAATAATCCATGTCCTTCTGAATGACAATAAACTTCAATTACCCCACTGAGTAGCTTGAAAACCAGTGTGGTTATCATAATGACCAAGTTATTTCTATATAATTTGTTGAAGGATACCATTTACTAAGAATCTCTAATAAATACAGATGATTATCTATCAATGAAGAACCTCAAATACATATAAAAGATTCTGTAAATCTCATACATATCAATCAGTGATAATTACATCTAAAGGAATTCTCATCTTCATACTTGGTAATTTAATAAGGATTCAAGAACATAACTAAAATCTATAAAGACCCATAGTAGAGAATAATTCCCCACAAAAAGGTGTGATGAGTCTGACCTCACATCCTCTCAACTAAGAAAACTTCTTAAGCCTCATCGGTCCACAACTAATGAGCACCTACCATTGGAAAGTAGGTCCAAATTGATATAGAATCACTGGATGTTTCTGTTTCTACAAAATAATCTGTTATAAACCGATTGGAATGTTTGAACCTTAAATAAAAAAGGTCATACCAGTATCTATAAGAAAGAAAAAATGGTGAACACAATGTGAATCCTTGATAAAGTCAAATGATGTTTTACTTATTTATTAGGCCCGTATTTAACTCAATGTGAAGGCCAAAAAAACAATCAATAACATATGTGCTCATCTAAAAGATGTAGTGGATAAAATTATCTTGATTATGTCTATTATATCAAATATGAACTTGTTTCAAAGATCTCTTTGCGTTACAGAAATGGCTTCTCTAATGTTCACACCTGTTAATGCATCAGCTGCTACTCTTGCTGGATCCTCATCCGCTCTGAGGACGACATCACCTACTCAGCTTCTTCAACTATGGGTCTCAAACTCACTGGTTAAGGAATTCTGTCAACACGGTACCATTTCGACTCTGGAGGCCGTTCGACAATCCATCCAATTCAATAATTCACCCTGGTTGTTCGGACAGCGATGACTAGTAATCAAGAAGCAGGTGGTGCCAACCACCGTTTCCTACCGTTTCGGGTCATTATCCCCATAATGCAATCACCAGTCCCTCTCATATTATGGGGAGGTGAATGAGAAGGTCACTCAATGCATTAATTCAAGGATACAAGAGTCCTTCTTGAGGGATCAAATAAATAATCGCTACAAGACTCGTGCGGTAGTGCACCCTCAACATGATGATGGTACCACCATTAGGGTTTCAGATCAGGTTCCTCAAACCCGAGAATGAAAGAAGAATCTCCAGAGGCGAAATCTGGTCAACAGGGAGCAGGTTCTTACTTCTTCCCCCTCCGGAGAAGTCCATCATGCCAGCTTGATGGCAAGCAATGAATGGGAATATACACATGTCTGTCTTGATGTTACTACCAGGTCGACTCGTCTGGCAGTAACACGCCAATCCCACCAGGAATTTCTTGTGGAGTATTATAGGAAGGAATATACATCTATTTATAACTCATCAGGTAGTCTGCAGTCTTGTCTGACTACAACCAAAGAAGCTCACCAATCTGATATGGTGGCAACTCATAAGAAGGAACATACACCTGTTTATGATGAAAATTTATGTCAGCATTCTCGTCTGCCAGTATTGAAAGAAATTATTCAACCATACATGACGAAGAATACACATCAGACACATACACCTGCCAATATTCATCAATCCTACCAGCAGTCTCGTTTGGTAGGACTCGAAGAAGTTAGTTGGAAAAATCCGACAAGAACAAATTTAGAGAAGATTCAACACTCTGCCCCCACACATGAGTACTGTCAGAATTCACTAAAAAGAAATGGAGGACAAGATAAGGAATATACACCTCCTCCAAGCATGGAATGGACGTATATTCCGGTTCTGGCAGCTGATGTCACCAAGCACATTTTGACAATGGTGAAATAGCAGAATTAAATCCCTGCTCATATTTTGGATGCCTGTTAGAATATTATAACAGCTTCAGTAGTTTGACAGGGAAAGAAATACAAATCTTTCACTACCAATAGAGTGAAACATCAACATATCACTCCGGAACAGATACACACCTCTTTTCTAGTCCAAGAGGGTTTGGGGAATACTCCCCCATGTCATACAGACAATAAATTCAGGCACATACAACTGATTTGAATGGAGTTAATCAGCCTAACCGGACCATTTCTTCTAAGAAGGAACATACACCTGCCCATAGTAACCACTTTTGTCAACAAGTGGTTCCCAAAATGAGTAAGAAGGAGTCTAATAAGAAAACCCTTTCAGCACAGTCAAGAAATCGAGTTCCTATCTGTAATAAGGCCTTTCTCGATGCTGGAGTTCTTGAAGCCCTCAAAAAATTATCTGTTGGAACACAAGATTCTACTCTCTCATTTCCCAATGGTGGGAATATTAATTCTGAAGGTATTCATTAGACACATACTCATGAAATCTTGCTTCATGATAGTTTGGCCGATCTTGAAGTATCACCTTCATATGATAGCCACAATAACCCTCCACATGGCCATAAGATCCAGGAGAAAAAGGTTTCATCTTTTGTTGTAACCCAACATGGTGGTCCTCCTCATGATGATGAATTTAGCTGTGAAAGTACTCTCCACAATAGTAATTTTCATTGATTGGTAAATTCTTCAAAGGTAAATGAAGTAATGAGAAATCCCACTTATCTTGAGGCACATGAAATTGTGAATACAGTCATGTCTGATGCTTTACCACTAACAGGTGAAATAATTTCTCAATCAGAAGATATCCCGAGGTGTAGGTCATTCTCCGAACCACCCCTGGGTCATTCATCTACTAGATTGATAAATGAATTCTATACCAATATTATTGAATATGATGAAGCAACAATGAAGCACCAACTTTGGTCTAATCAGGTACAAGAATCTTCATCAAATGATAAAGAAGAAGTGCTGAATATGAGGAAACAACTAGCGAAAGGTGAAGTACCAGTCATGTTTTGGCCTTTGGCTGACTCTCAGTATGATATCCCAGAAATGTTGATGGAATATTTTATTCACGATATGCATCTCGACATGTGGAAAAAATCTTTTTCAATTAAAAAATAAAATATTATCTTATGATGAATATGAAAATCATGTCAAGATAATATAAGGGTTACAGCGCCAAATTGATTTGGAATCTCTCTTAGTATCTCGATATCCGAAGCCAGAAAGGAAGTAGAGATCTCTTCAGCATTCATGCCTTGGCGCACTAAAAATATTGTGCTAGTTAATTTCCAAAGCCCTATATGGTATTCATATCAGGGGATGGGGTGTTGATGGATCACTGCATTTCATTGTACTCTCCGGTCAACAAAGCCCTCCAAAAATGGTCCCATGCAATGTTATTTCCCATGGTCGGCCATAACCAATTGGTTTTATTTGTAATAAAAGGGTTTCTTAGGAACAGGTCTCAACTAGTTCTTCCCAATGTCGGGCACGCAAAGAACAAGTTGTTGAATTACTCTTGCATCAGGAAAATGAGAATATCGAACATGTTTCTCATTTAGATCAGTCACATCATCAGGTGACAGAAGTGTGAGAAATCATCCAGTGGTCACTTGAGCCAGGTGATTTGAGTGGATGTAGGTTGATGCATCCAGCCAATTTTTGGACTAAAGTCCGCAAGATCAGGAGAGCTTTTAAGGAAGTATCATATGAATAATCTCAAGAACTACCCCAGCTTACCAGATCGAGGACTCTTTTAACCCAAACCTCAGAATCAACAAATAGTATTTGAGGAGTTGAGCAGGAACAACAGGAAGAGCCCCAGTCCACCGGAATGGGGACTTTTTTCAAATCCTCAATCTCTTCCATAGTGAATGTATGTCTTCTATCAATTAGGGAAGAAGCCACAAGAGGAATGAAGTACCGATTTATCAGGAGATTCCCTCCAAATTATGGTTCATCAAGAAGTTCCTCAGAGATCAACTCAACAAAAGGCAATGTCTCATCAAGGACATAAGAGAAGACAGTATCACATAAATTCCGATAGAAGGGATGAAATGTATTATGAATCAATAAATGTCATCGATGCCATTTTCACTGATCCCCCAGAACATGAGGCTCACTAAGAGGGATTAGATTAATAAGTTCCTGCTCAAGAGACTATACACACTGAAACAAAGGAAGTAAGTGTGTGTACACGAAATCAAAGTCTTACCCAGAATCTAGGTTTTCTTTCAAATAACCAACATCCCCCTCTCTGAAAGGCTTCCAAAAAGGGGAATGGAAAGAGTCAGGTTGCACCCCAACCTACCACTAGAGAATTCCAATCACACTCATTAGAGCAAAGTTTCTCACAGCAAGAGAAAGAAATGAAGGAATTAAGGAGGTTGAATGTAGAACTACTTCATGGTAGCCTTCCTCCTAAGCGTTCTGGAGTCAGTCAGTCAAGGGAATTTTTTGCAGCTACTGAGATGGATCATGAATATCCTCCTTTACCAGTACACCATCATAGGTCTAATCCTATGTTTTATGTGCAACAACAATCAGTGGTGCTACCATCAATTGCAGTACCAGCCACCATACCTGTCCAAGTTCCATTTATTGAATCTGCTCGGGCCCAAGCTCAAACCGATGTTTCTCAAAAGTTAATGACTACTACTAAGTCAATAACAACTCATTTGGAAGATATGGAGGGAAATTGTTCATAAATTCAACGAATAAAGAGAGCTTATCGTGAATGGGTTGATGCAATTCCTCCCCCATAAAATTTTTCAAGTACCACATTCCCAGTTTTTAATGGTTCGGGAGACCCAGAGCAACAATTAACACGTTTTGTTTCTCATTGTGATCTTATGATGGGAACTCCTCAACAACAAGAAGCAGTTAAGCTCAGGTGTTTTGAACAGTAACTAAAAGGTCCTCCTTTTGTCTGGTATACAATCTTGCAATCCCGGTCAATTACTAGGTGGGAAGATCTTCGTCAATGATTCCCTCTTCAATTAAGCTCTAAGTTTCCAAATACAACAGTTTTTTATCTTAAAAATTATAAGAATATGGGGAATGAATGAGTTGCTGATTTCTTTTCTCACTAGAAGGGATTAACATATTTCTTAATCTTAGCACTCCTTCAAGAAGAATTGTTTCCAATCTGTGTGGCTAATTTGCATGATGAATTATGCACACCGTTGATCCCTTTGAAATACACAGGTGGTTTTAGAGACCTTACATCAATCTCTAAACAGATCGAAGACTCTCTTAAATAGAAAAAGGATAAAACTCATGTAATTCCATCAGTTCCAGGAAGGAGAATGGGTTGAGAAATGACTGCAACATTTATGCTTAAACAAGCACCCGTACCTACTTCTACTTCAAAACAATCATCTTATCGAAGGCCTCCACCTCCTGAGCATCAACAATAGAGGTCGTTCCTCAAGATGATCAAAGATATCAATGACGGAAACAATTTGAGGAGTTAAAGAGAAAAGTTTATTCTTTCTGAAATGAACAAGTTCCTGGTTACTTCATTTCGGCTCTAGAAAATAATTTTGTTCAATTTCCAAGGACTAAAAGGCCGAACAAGGAAGGATATGAAGACCGTCCCAACTATTTCACATTTCATCAGATGTTGGGACATACCATTCAAGGGTGTTATGTCTTCAAAGACCTCCTACAAAAGTTGGTGGACTTGGGACAGGTAAAGCCGAAAGGTTCTTCAGCCTAGGTAGCATGTGTTACTACTACAGATCCAGAGGAAGAAAGCGAGTGGAAAGAAGTCAGAAAAAAATGCGCAGAAATATGATGATTGGATGGTCAGGAACACGATCAACCGAACTTATTCCATATTACGAACAGAATTGAAGAAAGCAATTGTGCCTTCGGCTATAAATTCCACAGCAAAACCCCCCTTCATCAGAAAGAAAATCCTCAAAGAAGCAGAATAATTCAATGAAGGAAGACCAGTCAGAAAAAAGTTGAGATCATGTCAAAGCCCAAGTTATCTTTGACTATGGTAGATTTTATACCATCTACTTCAAAGCCACGGGCACCTCCACACCAAACGGCACAACATAATTTTCTAATCAGGTAGAATCATTATCAGATGAAGATTTGATCTTTGGTTACGTTAACATGATTCTCTTAACAGATCCTTATGTCGGTCACAGTTTCGATTTTGATGACCCGAAGTTCCTTGTATCAAAGAGTGGAATTAGAGGGATTTCTAGAGTCTAGGATACAGAGGATGAAATGGATATTCTAGAAGCCACTATTTCAACCCTACGCCTTCTAGAACTGTATACGCAACCGAAACTCTTGGAAAATCCCTTCAGTGGGCTCAACAAGAACAAGCGGGTTCTTTAACACATGACAGATTCAGTCCTGACACACTTATTTTGGAAGATCGGTTAGAAGTTTCAACTTCTTCCTATCAGAAAATAAATAGACCTAGTCAGACTAATCTTCCAAAGACAGAAGTATTTCCAACTCCTACCCCGATACAAGAAGTATTTACTTCCAAAGCATCAACTTTTAAGGCACCTATAAAACCACATGATCCTATTGGAAAACGCAGACCTTTGGACCAAAAGTATGATGTCCTAAAACATTTGGCCCAAGTATCAGCCATGTTATCAGTTCTGTATGCCTTGAATCTATCAAAGGATCCTCAGGAGGAACTTATTGAGGCTTTGTCATGTCCTTAAGAATTTAAAACTGAAATTATTGCGGCTGAAATCTATCATGTAGAGAATGATACTGCAGAATTCCATGTAGTGATATCTTTTACAGATGAAGATGAATATGATGTTGTGCATAGTCATATTATACATTTGTATTTATATGGAAAGTTCAATGATGTATACATCTGAAGACCATTCATTGATAATGGTTCAAGAGTCAACCTTATCCCTATTCGTACACTTCATCGATTGGGCCTCACCGAATCTAATTTATCTCTTTCTACATTGATGTTGCAAGGATTGATAAAAAGATCCTCTGGGCGAGATCATAATCAAAACTTAGTTTGGAGATCTTGTATCCAATTCAGATTTCATGGTTGTTCATCATGAGGCAACCTTCAACAATTTTCTTGGAATACCTTGGCTACATCAACATGAGGCTATCCCTTTATCATACCATCAAAGTCTCAAATATTGTTTCAATGGTCAAATTGGGACATTGTATGGTGATAAAGTCGCATTAAAAACATGTGAATATCAATACATTGAGGCAGAATTCAATCACATTGAGGAAAATGAGGTATCTACGACAAGGGAGGTTACCAAAGTTAATAATCCATATGGTTTCGAAAAGATTCCAGTAAACCCATTCATACATGTGAGTACATATTATGTTTTTCCTATCTGTCAAAATTGTCAGGATAGACCCAAATCCAAATACTGTTATGCAAACTTCAATAATGTCTATCACGACAATCATGCAAGAATACATGGGAGAAATTGGTGATTCACCACGCAATGATGAAATCTCAAATAGAGATGTATTAATTTCCTCTACTGAAATCTATAAATTCTACACTTCATTAATCTGGCCAGAAGAAGTAATATCAATGTCAGAGATGAGCGATGATGTCGATTCTCAATCCATCATCTCCTCTTTATTACCCAAGGAAGACCCTTCATCATCAATAGGGTTAGAAATGGTAGCTTCTTCTTCAAGATGATCAAATTTTAACATATCTCCTAATCATGGAAATTCTGCTTCATCATCTACTATGAAAGTAGAAACAGAAGAAATAACATGTGTTGAAGAAGAAGAGGATGATCTCAGAGATGCTCCTCCAACATTTGAAGAGGGTATCTCTACCACTGTGGATGAACTCAAAGAAATAAATTTGGGTACAAAATAAGATCCACACCCCAATTTAATTAGTGTAGCTGTGGATTTTGAAGAGAGGGAAATGTATATTTCATTTTTGAGGAAAAATCGAGATATATTTTCTTGGAACTATACAAAAATTCCAAGGCGTGATCCTGATGTTGCTACTCATCATTTGGGTTTTCCAGAGAAACATTGAGGATTTAATCAAGCTGCAAGAAGAACACACACAACTTATGCTTCCATAATTGAATCTAAAGTGGATAATATTATCAAAGCTAACTTCAAAATAGAAGTACAATATCCCAAATGGTTGGCTGATATTGTCCCTGTGAAAAAGAAGAATGGACAAATTAGATTTTGCATTGATTTTAGAGATCTTAATAAGAATTTTCCCAAGGATGATATTCCTGTTCCGATCACATAACTCTTAATTGATGCAACAGATGGCTATAAAGAACATTACTTCATGGATGGATATTTTGGGTATAATAAAATCTGAATGGCTCAAGAAGATGAAGAATCTATAGCCTTCAGAGCCCCTCTGGGTGTGTTTTTCTATCAGGCAATGCCCTTTGGCCTAATGAATGCAGGTGCAACATATCAACATGCCATGCACCATATCTTCAAACCCTTTTTAGGGAAGTTTGTTGAATGTTATGTGGACGATTTTGTGGTTAAATCAAGACAACGTTCTAACCACTTCAATGAATTTGAATTCATATTCCATAAACATCAAAAAACCAATTTGAAGATGAACCACTTAAAATGTGCTTTTGGGGTAACCTCAGGAAAATTTCTCGGCTTTGTGGTACGCCATCATGGTATTGAAGTTGATCCTGAGAAGGAAAAGTCAATCCTTGTTATGTCACCTCATAGAAATTTTGAGGAATTGAATGGAATTCAAGGACACTTGGCCTTATATTTGGTGTTTCATCGCCAATCTGGTAGGAAAAAGTTTACCCTTCACCAAATTGATGAAGAAGGGAGTCACTTTCCAGTGGAATGAATATTTCCAAGAATCATTTGATATCCTCAAGAAATATCTCTTGATTCCATTGGTATTAATGCATCTAGTGGAAGTAAGACCACTTATTCTGTATGTGACAGCTTTAGAGCGATCATTGGGTGCCTTCCTTGCCCAAAATAATGATGATGGGAATGAAAACAACCTTTACTATCATAGTCGGACTATGATTAAAGAAGAAACCTGATATTAAAGTATTGAAAAGTGCTTCCTAGCATTAATTTTTTTAGTTCAAAAATTGAGACACTACCTGCAACCTCATAAGGTCCAATTGGTATCTCGAAATAACACGCTCAAATCCATCCTTAGTCTTCCAATGCTAACTGGACATCTGGAAAGGTGGGCAGTTATTTTGCTGCAATTTGATATCCAGTATGTGTCTTAAAAGTAAATAAAGGGAGAATCACAGGCTAATTTCCTTTCGAAAAACCCTTTAGTAGAAGATACATCTTTAGATATTGAACTTCTTGATGAGGAAGTCTTTTTGATTCAAGATAATCTTCAAACATGGGAAATGTACTTTGATGGTGCTTCCAGAAGTCCAACGGGGAAGAAAATGGAATATCCTAAATTCAACAAAGTTGGGTTAGGAATTGAGTTCATTTCTATGGAAAAGTCAGTGCTACCCTATTCCTTTTTATTGCGGGAAGGTGGTACAAATAATGATGCAGAATATCAAGCTCTCATCACAGGATTGGAGTTGGCACTTAAAATAAAAGTGAATCACATAATGGTGAAAGGTGATTCAGACCTGGTAATCAAACAAGTCAATAAGGACTATGCCATTAAAAAAGAAGAGTTAATCCCTTTGTATGATTTCTTTAGAGAGTTAATGGCGGAATTTCCTTAAGAATTGACATTTTCTTATGTGCTGAGATCACACAATGCCCATGCGGATGCACTGGCTAATATAGCCACAGCTTTGGCAGAACCAAATTGGGATGAGACAATCATCATTATTTCCCACAGTCGTACTGTTTCACCTTATGTTAAAATCAGAATACAGGAAATTAGTGAAATTAGTCCCATTTATGAACCATATGGTCATACTATAGGATGGATGACACCTATCAGAAAATACCTTTAAAATAGAACACTCCCACCTGATAGATCCAGGAAAGAACATGTCTGGTGACATGTTGTCAATTTTACTCTTTATGATAGCCCAGATAACCTAGAAAAAATTCTCTACAAAAGAGGTTTTGATAGAATTCTCTTCAGATACATTGATGGTGAAGAGACAATGGCAATCATGAAAGAAGTACATGCAATAGTCTGTGGTGCCCACAAGTCTGGACATAGTCTGTATGATCAAATTCGAAGGCATGTATACTTTTGGCCTTTAATGATACAAGATAGTGTTGATTTTACTAAGAGGTTTCATTCATTCCAATTATGTGCCAACTTCATTCATCAACCCCCATAGTTTCATCATACAACTAAATACTCATGGCAATTTTCCACATAGGGAATGGATGTAGTAGGACCTTACCCTTCGGCTACATCCAAGCAGTTTAAGTATATTCTTACTACTAGTGAATTCTTTTCCAAATGGGCATAGGAAATACCTCTCAAAGAATTTAGTTAGAAAATAATTCTTAGCTTCATCAAGTCTAACATAATTACTAGATTTTGTGTCCCCCATACCATATTGACGGACAATGGCACCAACTTCTGTTCCTCTGAGGTATAGAAGTTGTAACAAGAATACAACATCAAATCCAACCATTCCTCTTGGTATCAAGCAGCGGCCAGTGGACAAATAGAAGCTTTCAACAAGACTCTTTCAAACATACTGCAAACGATGGTGGATAAAGACAAGAAATCACAGGCTGATAAACTTTTTCATGCTTTTTGGGCTTACCGGACCACCACCATCACTGTTACGCGGTCAACTCCATATTATTTGGTATATGGAACAGAAGCATTATTCCCTATTGAGATTCAATTACCTTCGCCCTGAGTATCCATTTGTGATCAGTAATATATATATGAAAAATCTCAAAAGCAATTGGATGAACTGGAACGATTAGATGAAAAAATATTGTGCATCGTGCACCACTTGGAAGTCTATCAGAATCGAATTACACGGGCTTTTAACAAAAAAGTTATTCTTTGTTCATTCATTCTAGGAGAATTGGTATTGGTTCTCCAAACTCCAATGATACCAGGAAAGAAGACTCCAAAGCTTGGGCCAAAGTGGGAATGACCTTACTCAATACATAAGGTCTACTCCAATTGAGCTTATTCCTTAATCTTAGTAGATGGAGAACTCATCACGACTCCAACCAATGCATGTTTCTTGAAGAAGTATTTTGTGTGACACTAAATTTAACTTTCATCCTACATGATGTAAAACTGTAAAAGTCTTTCTTTCATCCAACATGACATTAAAATGTACTTTCGTCCTACATGACGTAAAACTATAAATGTTCCTTTGTACGTCCCACATGATGTTAAACTGTATATCATCTCACCCTACATGAAATTAAACTGAAGAAGAAAAAAGTTTTCAATTACCTCATAGAAACATGAAGCTAAACTGTACAACACCCTCTTCGTCCCACATGACGATAAACTATGAAAAATTCCCTAATACGTCCTAGCTACATGACTCTAAAATATACATCACCCTCTTCATCCCACATAACGTTAAACTCTATTGTTTCTTCTTTCGTCCAATATGATGTTAAACTATATTTTCATAGCTACATGACGATAAATTGTACATCACTTTTCCTAGATACATGATGCTAAACTGTACAACACTTGTCCTTGCTATATGAAGTTAAACTATACATCCCCTCTTTTTTCCTCACTGCATGACATTAAACTGCATAGCCCCCTAAAGTGCTTACTACAAGACATTAAATTGCATAGTCCCTCTTTTGTCCAACATGACGTTAAACTGTGTCATTTTCCTTATGTCCTACATGTCATTAAACAGTGTATCATAAGGTTGTTGCTACCTCTTGTTTATCACACCGAGTATGACTCACGTGAGCTTAGAGTAAACTTCAACCATAACACTCTCTCTGGGATGCTAACCATGAGTAAGTCCCAACACCATCTTCGTGTTTTCCTCAAGTACAACTAGATCACCAATTCATTCATCAATCGAACTAAACAGACTTTGATCCTCACCTTCTAGGCTGGGTACATAGGCAACCACCTGAGGTTCATGCCCAAAACCAATCTCTTCACATCGGTTCCCCTCTGTCTCATATGATGTTGATTTGTGAAGCCACCCCCAAAACCAATATTTTTACATTGGTTCTCCATCTTCTGAGCTACATGGTGCTAAACTATGTAGCATCGGTCCATGCATATGACCTTAAACTATTCGCACGTCTGTCATGTACAATAATAAACTACAATATTCATTGACACCCTCAAATGAGAGGGAATAATTATTAACATTTATAACCAATCATGTTATATTCCAAAGAATACGTGCATACATAGAAACCCATGAACCATTAATCTTGGATCAAACCATCATTGCACTAAACTCCCCTTTTCACCCTTCATTTGTACAAACCAAATTAGTACAGAGGGTATTTCAAGAACTATGTGTGGCTTGATTCCCATCCTTATGGGATACATAGGAACATTCAAGCATCCCTCGAATCTAGCCACAAGTCTTTGGGCCTAACCCGAAATTCCACTTTCAATCCCTTAGATGAAAATTCCCCATTGGTCTGAGCTCTATGAAACTAAACTAAGATCTCCTACACTCTCTTCCCACATGATGTTAAATAGTATTTCAAGAACTATGTATGGCTTGAATCCCATCCTTATGGTATACATAGTAATTTCCATCACCTCAATTCAGGACCCAGCCACAACATGATTATGCTTACCATTGGTCTGTGTATCTCTATATGCAGTGGGGAATTCCCATTATGATGTGTTATATTCCTAACCTTAAATACTTACAAATTTCCATAACCCTTTTCTTGATTTCTGGTCACAAAATGTCTGATAACTGAGAGTTCTTTTTCCTGACCATGCAGCTTGTGCCCTTAGGCAGCCTTGTATAAATAGTCTACATAACAGACCTGTCATCCAAAAGATACTATTATTTGACTATGCAGCCAATGCCCTTAGTTGGCCCTGTATAATTTAACCCCCTAACGGGTTTTTCAAATAGTGGTAGCATCATTCATGGTAGGAAAACCTCTTTTTGTCTTTATTCGTCTTAATGAAAATATGTAGGGATCTGCAAAAAATAGAAATCCTTAACATATTTGTCCCATAATCTTTCTCTTGATCTAAAAGTATTCAAGTATATGGTTTATATTTCCCTTCCCTACGTTTGGGTCAATCCTTCGTAGGAGTGAAATTCATCCAATTCTTTTACAATCATAATTTGAAATATCCTCTCCATATTCAAGTACCTTTATCCATACAACAGACTCTATAATTTGGAAAATTTGAATCTCTATAAACATTCACTGCTTTTTAGCAATAGAAAAGTAAAATTTCTGAGAATTCTTTTTCCTGACTATGCAGCATGTGCCGTTAGGTGGCCATGCATAAGTAGTCTACATAACAGTCCTGTCAGCCAAAAGATGCTATTATTTGACTATGCAGCCAATGCCCTTAAGTTCCCCTGCGTAATTCAACCCCCTAACGGGTTTGTTAAATAATGGTAACTTCACTCTAAGGAAATACTTCTTCTAATGCCTTTTAGCCCATTTTTCATATAACTTCTCAGATTCAAAATTTTTTAAGTCATAGTTTAAATTTTCCTTTTCCTATACATGAATATGGTAATATGTTTTCAGATAAATTATCATGGAATTGAGTCAATTTTTAATCCATTTGGTCAAATCTATTTCAACCTTAAACACTATCCTTTTTATGTCTGACATGCATGAATTAAAACTTCCCACAAAAGACAAGGGAACTCTGAACAAAAGTCGAGTCCTAGCTCGCTAAACATACATTTTGTATGATTTAGGTAATATTGAGCAATAAAAATATGTAAATCTTATAGGGTTATTTTTTATAATACTATTAAAAACCAACTATTATTACTAGACGCATTGTATTAAGTATATGTTTTAAGAGGGTAGAAAAAGAATGCCGGCACAAATAATAATTGAAGATGAAAGTATTTTTCATTGATGCAAAAGAGTTAGAAGGACATCCACAGACTGGAGTCTCTTCTATTTTTAAGTAATGACAAGAGGCTTTCAATATAAATCTTCATTTGATTTACGACATCCTGAGCTTCATTAGCAGCCACTTAGAGTTCATGCACTTGACCAGCTTCACTCTTTTCAGCTTGATGGAGTGCTTTCTTGACATCTCTAATGGATTTCATACCATTTGTTTGAAACCATTCCAGTGAATTGTTAAGATGGTCAAGATCCCCAGTAATATCATCAAATAGTTTGCTAAAGGTGCATCTGCTGTAATACTATCTCCTTGATCTTATTCTTCAGCTCCTTCAACTTCACAACATGATCAGCCTCAGCTCGAGACACTACAGCCTCAAATTTGCAGATATTGGCTAACATCCTCACTCTGGTCAGGTCTTGATGGTACCTCTACTCCTGCTACCTCCTTAAAATGACTTGTTTCATTTCGGAATGGATCTCTTGATCTCAAAAACCACCAAGTCCAAACATGACAAACATGGATGACTGTCACGGGATCTTCGAAGATAGCTCTTATAGAGGCACTTTAGATATGATCTTCCATATGTTCTGTCATGCCATTCGTCGTGAAAACTAGAGCGCCTTTTGTACTTCTGGGTCTGACTCAGTATCACTGTCACAAGGGTGAATATAATCTGAGATTAATGAACTTAGAGAAGTACCCTATTCTGCTCCTTCCCCCCTGAACCATGTCACTTCACTTTCTATTCTCTTTGGGGTGGAGGCTAAGGTTTCACCTCAAGATCTGGCCACAAAAATTGATGGCCCTGCATAGTCAATTGAAAGTTTTGGTTAGTTTTAAAGGATAACAAAAGTCGATTAGGATGTCTGGAAATTTAAGTGCAGACACAAATATTATTATCTTTTACCCAACAGTAGATCAGCAACATGAGAAGGCTCCTACGCATCCTTCCTAGATTCAATAGGATCTTCAGGATGAGTTTCAGGAAGCTTTACCAGGTTCAGCTCCACTTGATTTAGTGTCTCTACAATAGTAGGGTTGTCCATACCCCCTTCAGGAATTGGCAGTTCATCAGCTTGCTCAGATTGAACTGCACATTTTAACCAATCATGGTCAGAGATATAATAAGAATTTATTTTAACAGGACGAAGGATCACACCCACGCCCAAAATCTTCAAAAATACATGGTAATTTAAAATGATTCAAAATGTCTTCAAAATATTTACCATGTTTTATCAATTCATCCAAATATATCTCAGATTCCTGGTAAGTCTCTCTAGTGGGAGCATTCAATTTATCTTCTTGGAGACCCTCATCCTACTGCCTCTGACACCAGACAGTTTATTCAGATAAAATTATGGCATCAGTTGCAGTGGTCTTCAAATGTTCTAGTGAAGGTGTTGAACATAAAGTATCACAGAATGGAAGTCAGTTGATGTTTTCATTCAATATTTTATGAATCATTGTTAAATTACCAAAATTATACTCTTCTCTCCTTGTAGCAGCAGTAAGAGTGGTATTGGGAATAGAAGCTGGCTCTTCTTTAGGAGAAGCCAAGTCAGCATGAATTTGAAACTGTTCACCAGCACCCTCTGTCATTCTCCGAGGAGGGTCAGTCCTCTCCCTCAAATGGGAAATTGAAGAAACCCCTACAATCTCAAGAAGTATGATCAATCTTTTCATTGGTTAAGATTCATGACTATTTGAAGGACTTACCACTATTGATAAAGCATTGAGCTGTGGACTTCTTCATCGATGTCTTTGTTTCTTTGATGCTTTGGGAGTGATGGCATCATCATCTCCAAATATAGGAATTGGAGAATGAAATTCCATTTCTAACTCCTCCTCCATGCCTACTTGCATGGAGATACCTCGTCTAGCTCACGAAGAGATTCATTAGCCCCGATGGCAGTACCACCAGGGCTATACTGTGGTGAAGGAACCTTTGCAGTTCCTTTCTTTGCAAGCTGTTGGATAAAGAAAATAATTTCCTTGAGTAAAAATTCATTAACTGAAATCAAGTTGCAAAGAAAATAATAAAAGAGACTTACATCTTCAAGAGCCACATAATCATGCCACTCCTCATCTCTGGAAGAACTAGTCTCCTCAGTGGTGCCATGATCTATCATTTACTTCACCCATTTGGTGATATGAATTGAATCATTGGTGGAATATATGAGCATCAACAGCTCTCTGATGTAGGCCCGCACTTCATCGGGGTTATCCTCAAAACAGATATGGGTAGAGGCCCGAAGATTCCCTATTCCAGGGATGTGTAGCCCCTCACACAGACCCAATCAGGTAGTTTTAGTATGGCAATATAAACTATGCCATGTCTGGACAACCTCTTGTCATAGATATTCAACATATGTAATAGAAGACTGTGAGGAGGGTCCTACAATCTTGGAATTAAGCTACTTTCCATCTCCTGAAATCACAGATAAAGGTTAATAAAGTAAAACTTGTTGCCTATAAAAAATGCCAGTTAAATTTCCTCAATGAAGTAACTCACTAGGAGTTAATGGAGTGGGTCTATTGATTCTGACAGGAGGATTATATCTGGCACAAGGCTGCTTTGACACATGTCATGCCTCGTCATCCCCATCCTGAGAATCCGACGAGTTAGCCCCGAGTGAGGAACCCAGTGAATCAGCTCCAGGTGTGGAAGAGTCACCTTCCTGATGAAGGGTTTCTTTCTCGACAGTTCTATTCCTCTTCCCCACCCGATGAACCTGATGATTCAGTACCCCTTCAGGGTATGATGCTACCTAGTTCTTGGCATACCATGTAGTCAAGTTACTCACCGCTTTAGCAACTGGTAGATCAAACACTGCCCCAGTATTCTCCATAGATTTCAGAAAACATAGTTGTCGAGAAACCATCGGATGCTGCTCTGAACCTAACATGCACAGGAGGGGATACAACTATCTGCTGCAGACACTTGAATCGGCATGCAAATTTGTATGGAGCATAGGCCTCGCATATAATCTCTCCATCAATTCTGGTGTCCATTACACCATCTCTGTAATCCAACATGTATGACCTCAATTCCAGGATGGCTATTCCATCATCTACAAAACTCTCAGGTGGCAGGTTTCCATAAGGAAGGAAATAGAATTCCTTGAACATTCTCAGCCTCGCCTTCATATCATAGGGGTTGAGGGCTAATAGAGAAATTCCAAAAAAAATCCTGCACTGATGGCCTGAAAGAACTTCCATGTACTTGTACTCCATTCTGTACAGCATATGTCTTGAAATTAGTGGCGATCCATCCTCACAAAAGTTGGAATGGTTACACTATTCTCAAAGGAGACTTACCCATAAAGACATGGAGTGATCTCCAGTGAATCTTCGCAAAAATGGGGGTGGCCAACCCAACCGTTTTACTCTCAGGAAACATGGATTCCACAAAGAAGGTCCCTGGAATGACGCCTCCCTTCGAATCCCAGAATGGAAAAATATAAACACTAAGCCAAAAGTCTAAGAAGCCCACCAGATGGGTCTTTTCTGGGATTCTCTGATCCACTTCGTACCCCCACTTCTCAAATTCTCCCGCTTCTAGAGTAGGCCAGAATGTGCCAGAAGCACCCCTCTTCTCTGTTCTGGGGAAGGTAGTAGGATGAGTACAGGTGGGCCCCTTCACCTCCTTCTTGGTAAGAAATATATCAATCCACTCCTCAAGATGAATATCCTTTTTAGAAATAATTTTTGAGGTCTTTGAGTTCTTGATCTTGTAAACAATTTTCAATAACTCCAGATCCAAAGCCGGAGTCTTCTCCGAATCATTCAAAGTCACCTTGGGAGGGATGAATTCATCATACATATCACCCAAAATTCGATCCCCCAAGATCTTGTAGACATCCCACAAACTGATGCCTATTTATCCATGAGTCAGATGGAAAGAATTGGTTCTTGGGATCCCGTGGCTGATTAGCTCCAGTGCAAGGTCGTCATTCCTTTAGACATATGTATACAAAGCCCAGACAACTTCATATATTGCAGCTCCTTTCAAATCCTTGACAAACTCTGCGCAGGTTTGTCGCACCCAATATGCCCACATCCAAGTCGGCTTCTCACCTCCTCCAGGATGGAAGTCCCAACTCTTCTTCCCACCTTTGGATTGATCCATCTAAGAATTTCCAAAGATTAAATGATAAAAATGTGGTTGCAGCTCAGACTTGTGAGGTTTCAAATTTGGGGCACACTGGCTATGATGCATTATGTAGGCCTTGTCCACTGTTCTAGTAATTACAAATGATCCTATAATTGAGACATTTACTGATGAAAAATTTATGTAAGTCTGAAACTAAGAATGCGGGAAATAGTTCTTTGGCTATGTAATGTTGACTTCTTGTAGATGACCATGCCCATACAGATGTAGGTAAATAATTTTTGGGAAATTAAGATGATAATTCTTCACATACTTGGCCAGATCTGGGAGAGTGATGTAATGAATATTATAGTAATCATAGCCAATGATGTTCATCATGTCATCAATTCTCTTGCTAGCTAGATCATTAGTCATTCTTATTCATCTAGGAGCCATTGAATCTACACCAAGGTCGAATAATTAACTCTTAAGTAAGTTGATTTTTCATAAAATTTCTGAAGAAAAGAGAAAAATTGGATAAGTCATTGAGACGTGTATGTCCCATGTTGGCGCGCAAGTGAAATTATGTCACACATGTTTGGGTGCGTAGGTATCACAACGCAAGTCAAACTACATTTGCTGAAGCGTGACACACATATAAGCAATGAACCGTGGAAATTCAAGACAATTGCTTGACGAGAGAAACCTACGCAGTGAGAACGGGAAGGTTTGAAAGCTGGTTGATTTGTGCGAGAATGGCCGCATATTTATAGGCTAAGGTTGTACCCAGCCCGCCATACCCTGTGTGGATCTCACCTGTGTGCCGCTACTTGTGAGTTCAAACCTTGCGTGACACAGTTACTTGGTTTTATCCTTTACTTCAGAGTCAAATCCTCCTTCCTTTCGGATCCAACTCTAAGGGGGACTATTTTTTACGCTCATTTCTGTCACAGAGTCTAACGACTTAAAAAGGGGAAAACCTTAGCATAAAGAGATTCATCCTTCGAAGAAAAATCAAATATTGACAACGACATGAACAAGGATTTGTTTAATAATTGGACGCATAAGTTTTATCATGGTCGTGCAAGTATACTTGCATGCCACATATTGGCCTCACAGGTGACTTGATCATCCTATTTGATTTTCTCCCAAGGTCTTCAATAGCGTATAAATACCCCTTGTGGGCCGCCCATTTTAAGGATGATACATTCCAAAAGTCATATTTAAGCTCCTGGTGCCCTAGTCTCTACTTGTAGTCTTACGAACACTTATAAGGTCATTTATTACCTAGAATGGAATATCTAAAGAGGGGGAACAAGGCCTTAGTGTTGAAATTCATCAACACTTGAGCGCCTAAGTGTCTAACCCTTATGGGAAATGAAGAGACTTGCATTCCACCTTCTCCCTTAAAAAAACTTGTGAACCACACTTTTGGAAGCCTTTAGGGATAATACTAAGGGCTTGAGCGAAGTCTCACCCAAGTATTACCCTATGGGTTAACCATCAAGCAAGTACACATGTGTCACGCAAGTATACTTCCGCAACTAGTTCTTACGCACCCCAACAGGACTTGTGCGCCTACCTTTTTTTGGTTCGCCCTCCTGCTTAATCAACTCTTTTCATCAAATCCACCTCCCCTCTTCATGATTTATCCTTCATAACCCTTTTCAAAGAAATTTTTGGCATGGTTCCTTTGTTGGCTTCCTTATCTGAAAGTAATTATCATGAACATCTTTCAAAACCTAGTGATTTACATTTTTATGTCACTAAGGTTAGAGATTTCATTCATTCAACCTCATCCTTTAAGATGAGAGGATCATTAATCTGGGCCTCCTTTTCAAAATTAAGCCCCAGTTCAGGTTCCCTTAATATGAGAATCCTCCTTCAGAGTAAGCCCCAAAGTCTCAAGTTCTCTTAAACTGGGTCTCTTTTTCAGGAGTAATCCCCAGTCATAATTCCCCTTAACCAAGTCCTCCTCTTTAGAAGTAATCCCCAGTCTTAATTTCTCTTGATCTGGGATTTCTTCTAAAGAATAAAACCCAGTCATAAGTACCCTCTAATTTGGGCATCCTCCTCGGGATTAAGTCCTATGTTAAGTATCTAAATCACCATAAAGCACAAATACATTTATGGACCTTGTTTATGGTCTTCTTCTCCAAAGTAAGTCCGGATCTTCATCTATCTGGGCAGTCATACATACATAAGCCCCACAAAATTTCTTATAATTGCATCTTTCATGTCACAATCATCAGGTCTTACTGATACCTCTTGTTTCTCACACCAAACAAGACTCACGTGATCTTAGAACATAAAAGTAATTATGACATCTTTTTTTGATCCATAAATAATTCATAAACCTCCTACTTCTTTACTCGAACTACATGGGTTATGATTCCTTTTCTAAATAAGGATATGTAGGTAGCTCATCTGCGGGTACGATCCCAACTCTGAAATAATCCATGTCCTTCAGAATGACAATAAACTTCAAGTGCCCCACTTAGTGGCTTAAAACCAGCATGGTTATCATAATGACCAAGACATTTCTATATAATTTGTTGAAGGATATCATTTACTAAGAATATCTAAAAAATACAGATGATTCTATATCAATGAAGAACCTCAAATACATATAAAAGATTCTCTAAATCTTATACATATCAATCATTGATTTTCAGATCTAAAGGAAAGCACATTTTCATACATGGTAATTTAATAAGGATTCACAAACATAACTCAAATCTATAAAGAGAGTCCCAGAGTATACAATAATTCTACCCAAAATGGTGTGATGAGTCCGACCTCCCATCCTCTCGACCAATGCAAATTCTTATGCCTCATCGGTCCACAATTAATGAGCACCTACCATTGGTAGGTAGGTCCAAATGGATATAGAATCATTGGATGTTTCCGGTTCTATGAACAAACCCATTAGAAAAATATTGGAATGATTGTACCTTAAATAAACAAGGTCATCCCCATCATCAGAATAAAAAACCATAGATGGCCAGTTCATCAAAAAATTAGAGAGAACAATACTCTGGTTTTGAGGATTCTATAAGATGATGTTGTTGTGAAACCCAGTTTTATTCCACCCAATGTGGATTGATTTCATGAAATGTTTCATGTAGACTTCATAGGGACTCCACCTAAGAGAGATATTGAGTTTACAGTTGAGATAATGCCTACAGATGCGATAGTTTTCATTACAGCTTACATAATGTCTCTAAAAGATCATCATGATATTAAGACCCATCTGAAAGAATTATTTATAAGGCGTTTATTTGTATGAGTATGTTTCTTTGGGTTCTCAATTATTTATTCCATATATTTCTAACATGATGTTATGTTTTTTATATATTATGAAATGTTAAACTAAATGAAATTTATTAATTGGTACCATATTTTATGTATTGATGACCTATTTATCAAATTGAGGGGATATTGTCATTTCTCCAAGATTGACCTAATATCAGGATGTCATTATTTGTGAGTTAGAATGTATGATATATAGAGGATTAATTTCAGTATCTGGTTTGGAATGTAAGATTACATCATGATTTCATTCAAGGTGAAGCATTATATAGCTATTCCTATGGCCATGATGATCAAAATATTCTACCATACCTAGATCAGTTTGTGGTTGTTTTGGTAGATTGCATCTTGGTGTACTCTAATACTCATGAGGATCATTCCTTACAACTATAAATAATTTTGAGTATAATAGGAGAGCATATTATATACACCAATCTATATAATTTTAAATTAAGAATCAACTGGGTATATTTATTTTTCAATGACATCTATGTGGTATTTGTGTTAGTCAACCTAGATATTTATCTAGAAATTGTTTCTTGGGAGTGGCCTAAGATGTTTTTGATATCTGATGTTTTCTATGTTTGGCAGGTTATTTTTGGATATTCATCAATGTATTTTTTGATTTGTTCTTGCCACTTTAAAGCCTTGACAAGAAAAGTATTCTCTTTTAATTCTATGGACCATGTGACAGTTCCTTCCAGGAATTGAAGATGCACTTGACTATCGAAATAATGTAGATCCAACCTATGTTTGTTGATGAATAGATCTTTTTTGTGATGTTTATAGGATTGGAAATAGGTATTTCTAGATATAGATTGATTTAGTTGTGCTGTATGGATCACAATAGTTTATGCCACCTGAATAAAATTATAATATTTACATTCTCAATTTGGTTATGATGTTTTATTTCTTAAAGTGTTGGATGAGGTTCATTTTATATAAAAACCAAAATATGTTTTATGTACATATATTTTCAATGAGATTTTTATATTTGGAATTGTAAATCTGTTGAGTATATGCAGTAATTTTATATTAAGTCAGATAATTTGACTAGGAATGGAAATAATGTGGCAGAATCTTTGAGATGAAAGACACAGACTCATGTATCCCAGCAGTCTGAATATGAGTGTAATATACTTGGGTTTTTTTCTATGATTCATATGTATTTTCAAGAGGGGCGAGAAAGGATTACCCTTGTATCCTTTAAAATTTAGTCCAAACTTCTGAACTACATCACTATAAGGATGTATGATTATCCAGTGTGTTTTTCCATGAGGAAATTCCTTTAAGGGTGGGAGTAACCTTCTAATTAGACCAGATATGAGGATGAGATCATCTATTTTCATGCTTGTTTTGTTGTGCCTAAGTATATTAAATATGAGTTTATACATGAGTTTCATTCCTAAAAATGGGTAATACATCCTAGCTTGACCATAATATACCATGCTTTTTTAAGATTTTATTACTGGTTTGGGATGAAGTGGGAGATTTTATGTTTTGTGACATGATGGTACATCCTTCAACAAATAAAGGATGGAAATCAACAGATTGGTGGTCTGTTAAAGTTATTTTCCATTCCTGAATGGATTTTGGTTAATGTTACCATGGAATTTGTTGTAGTTCTTCCTTGGTACCATTAGATGAATCATGTAATATTTTTGATTGTGGACTGATTGATAATATTTTCCCCATTTTATTCCTATCCATGAAATTCTCATAGATGATTAGTTGGGAGACATGAATGATTTGGTGATAGTATATTTTAATGATGTTCCATATAGTATAGTTTTAGATCATTTTCCAATATTTAAATTAGTATTATGTTATGTTTTGTAGAAGGTATTGGGTAAACAACTATTTCTGAGTACATATTTTCACCTAAAGGAATATGGGAAATCAAAGTGTTCTATTTAGGTTCTAGAGGACATGGTTCAAGAATTCTTCCAAGAAAATAGGTGATCATTGGAGAAGCAGATAGAGATGTTTAAATTATTATATAATAGTAGATATTATAAGACAGTTTATTAGGTTCCATATGAGGTGATTTATTGACGTAAAAGTAGTTCTCTTCTCTTTTGGATGCAGAATGGCCGGAATGGCCCGAATGCCTTCTTTTTTTATTTTATTATGGATAATCCCCCTTTTAAGGGTTGAAGGGGAACCTGTACATGACCCATAGGCCCAAGGAACAAGGCCAGACTGACTTGCAATACATGACCTGAAGGCCTAGAGGCATAGCTTGCCCAATACATGACCCGTAGGCCTAGCCCACATGAACTGCCCCTCCCCAGCTTCTGCGTCATTGATCACCTAGCTCATCACCTTTCATTGCTGATCGGCTAGCATTTCCCCGTACAAATATGCATGGTGCTAGGTCCTGATGGTGGCATCTGTACCCTCTCATTCTTCCATTCCGGTTAGCTCTGAGGGTAATCCAATTTATGTTGTGGATCATAACAAGAATTTATTTTGTGAGGAAAGACTATGTCATTGGTTTGAGTATTGCGGAAGAGTGGATGTGTTCAAGAGGAAACATGGGAGAGATAATTGGATATATGGGACCAGTATCATATCATTTCACCTCATAGGCTTAATGATGGTTGGGACTACTACTCAATGATGATCTACTATATGGTGGAGGATTTTAAGATCCCCATAATTATAGAGAGTTATTTTACTATTTATCATGTTTTATTTTATCCATTTTATTAATATATATAGGTTTGGTATTTCATTAGGGTTATTTAGTGTGAATTTTGATATTTTTTGAATTGCATGGTGATGTGCACAGTTGAATGAATTTTAGATAAAACAAAGTGGTTTACCTATAAAATAGTGTTCCCACCCACCCCAAACTGTACTCCCATGGATGGGATGTTCATGGTTGACAAACAATTTGAAAAACATTTCGACCACCTAAAAGGAACTATTTACCTAAAGCGTAGGGGCACATTATTAGGTTGTAGGATTTTTCTAACAGTGTGGCCCCACCCAGAAATCTGTGTGCATGAGATTTTAAACCCCTAAAATTTTTATTTAAAATTCATAAACACCTAGTCTATATCCTTAATCATGCATGATCAACCTACACAAATTCCATTACTCTAAGAGGATACATAGGGGACTCATAGGACCATTGAAACTATTCCACTATAAATTGATGATCTGGAAGAAGAAACAAAACCTGATATGGTGTGTAATTTATTCCTCATTTAGATTCTTCTACCTATTATATTTTTCTCCCTTTTGATATGGATGAATTATTCTGTTGTTGATTTTTTAGATCTAGGTTTTAATGGATGATGTTTCATTAGATCCTAAGCCTAGGTTTTAATCCTATATCTCTTTTTCCATTGTTAATTATACTAATCTACATTGAATTGAGGGATAAGTTATGGGGAGTTTTCTTCAATGATACAAAGGTATGTGGTCTAATTTATCATTGTCGTGGCCTTGATTCCTATAATGTGTTATAAATGTAAAACTTTTTGTCACGTTTTTCAATATCCATTAAATTATACAAGTGAATTGAATCCCCATGAAATTGGTTGTCTTTTGATATATTTGGTTGGACCGATTAGAGATATTTAGATTAGAATTATTGGAAACCCATGTGGTGTTCCGAGGTATTTGAAATAATAAATCATTACATGTTAATAATGTGAATAATAAGACTTTGGAATTGAATTATTGGAAGGTTTACTATTTGAAAATGGAAATTGAAGGGTTGGTTGTATTTACCTTAATGTGTTAACAAATTGTGTAATTAAATGTTAATAAATGGATTAATGGGTAAATATTCAATGGGTGACTGTTGATAAAAGTAAATAAAAATGGTTGTTTTGTTTAATGATATGGTGAACTATGATGTGTATAGTTTATGTGAATATTAAAAATTATTTTTTGATTAGGGGTTGATTCTTGAAGTACCTATGGGGTTCCATATTGATGCTCTAGGACCCCGATGCATACATTTGAGGAATGAGTTTTGGGTAAGATATTGATGCTCTAAGTACCCATGGGGTGGTATAATAATTCTATATGACCCCCATCTAAGTTTATATGTAAATATGAATAATGATTTATGGGTTATGGGAAGATGTTCTATGTACCCATGGGGTGAAAAAATGAGGGTCATGGTCATTGATGCATGAATGAGATAATAGTTCCCAGACTGATGCTGTAGGATACCAAATTTAATTGAAAAAAATATATATAATTAAATACAATGTATGAAGGAATTTTAAAATAACTATGATCTATTATTCAAACTCTGCTGTGGGAGAAGTAAGAATGATTGGTTTGGGTGTCATCGTGAACATAGGGATAACATTGATGTATAATTAAGGACAAATGGGAAACATTTTTACCTTATTGTTTTTTCTTTATTCTTTATATAATGGTATACAATTTTATAGACTAAATATTTCATTAGATTTCATTGGAGGTGTCCTACTGAACTCATCCCCCCTGGTTGGTACCTGAATAGGCTACATGTCTATAAGATATGATAAGGGTAAAATCTTATGTTAGATGGATCTGTAAGGATTTAGTATGGAGCATGGATGAGGGAACTAAACTTAATGTTAGGAACTCCTTGGAGTTGTCAACGTGTCTTTATTTTGGGTTTTCATTAGACACTTGAAACTTGTGTGGAATAGCATATTTGTTGCATTATTTTATAGTCATTTTCCTTGTTTTTTATTAATTCATGTGTGGTTTGGTTGAATTTTGATTAATGCAGTATCCTGTTTATATTTCATATTGATTTCCATTGTTATTATGATTTTATAATGTGGGCATTGTATCCCCACATTACATATAAGAACACGACATCTAGTCGAAATCCTCTTGCATATGGGGAGGGCTTCCTGAGGTCATGTGGTGAACTGGCTTGGTGAAATTGTATATGGAACTAAGGTAAGGGTGTTATGATGCATTTCCATTATCAAACTCAAATTATATACTTTTTAAACCATAAGTAAAAATTTCCATATATTGATATCCCTTTCCCTAAAATAATCATTTTCTGAACTAAACTACCCATAATAATTAGAATAATGGTTTTTATTTAAATATAAAATGGAATAGTATAAAGTGATCAAAATATCAAACAACATTTGTGTTAGCAGTAAAACTCAATGATGTCATTTATGTTAAAATATATCATTACATTTCCCTATTATAAATAAACTAAAATCATTCCATATAATATTTTCAAATATATTCCTTATAATAACAATTTAATGAATGTAAAAAGAGACACAAAATGGTCCTTATAATTCATTTGTGTCAATATATATACACCCATAAATGAATTTTTAGAATATGGACATGAAGGGAAATGATTTAGGACATAAATTTGAAAATAATTTAAAATGATATTTTAAGGTATTATTATCTTTATAATAAGTTTTATTTATCAATTATGGCACCAAGATGTGGCTCAAGAAATTTTTTTAGGAAGGAACGACCAGTTCGAGGAAAATCTAAGCCAAAACAACCCAAAAAACATCTAAGTATCCTTCTTCATGAAGACAAGTTCTTCCCCAAACGGATGGAGCTCATGAATTCCCATGTATCAATGATTTATATTGAAAATGGGTGAATAACTGATGGAAATCCACTATAAAATGGATTTTTGTGTTGATGGGAACTTTAAAAATATAGAAATTATTTTCTGTTATTGTATATGTCTGATAGATCCGCACCCCTTTATGAGGACCACTAATTTTTCACAACCTGCTTCCAGTCTTCTAGAAATAACTTGAATATAAATTATGTCGTCATTATAAATATTTAGGGATAGTTACTTGACCATTCGACTTCTGAATGTATCCAAATTCATTAACCTCCCGAGCGTCATGAACCAAAGCTAATATTGACCACCCAAGGTATCCTAGCTTCGTGAATAAACCTTTAGTGTTTTTTTAAATCCTCCACCAAGGTTGTTATTAGCTTCATGAAGGCCTGAGACCTTAGAAAGGGAAGAATGAACTCTAGTATATGTGTGGATTAATGATTCATTTAACCTTCAAGAAGAACTTCACACATGAATATCAACTTCCCTCTATGAGAGGGTAACCTTGTTTCGTGAAGCCTATTCCTTCAAGATGTCCCTGGCCTCCGTGAAGCACCTGAGCTTCATGAATAACCTCTCTATGACCCCCAAGATTTGTGAGACCTCTCTCCTAGGTATCCCCATTTGTATATCTTTTTCTGACCTTTCTTTACTAAGGTTGAGTTCTTAGGACTCCCACACGCATATAAGACCACTCTAGTTTCACATTGAGGCCCCATGTGACTAGTTCCATCCACTTCTATGGCCTGCCACTCCACTCATAGTGTGCACCGAGCCCACCAAAAGTCTTTTTATTCTATGAATAGTTACCATATTCCCATTTTCATCTCAACATAGGTACCGTAATGTAAAATCAATATTTCACACTCCTTGCATCATTATACCATAGCAGTTTCAAAGCCTTTCCCTACCCAAATACACATGAGCAATAACCCCATAAGCCATAGGTGTGTGTAGTGATTCCACCTAAGTTCGTATAAGTCACAAGAATAAAACATTACATTATATTGAGTTATTTCAAGAATTCACATTGAGGAACTTTTTAGGTTGATATTTTTAGAGAATTAGGCCATAAATATTACATTATATCTCAAATATTACAAAACAGACACTTCTATTCTATCTAATTATTTCATAACAATAAAACTCCTTTCATAAACAAGAATTATTTTGTTCATATAAATATTATTGAATTCTTCCTTTCTCTTACCCTTCCTTATACCCCGAGAAAAACATTTCAAAAACATGGGATGAGCATAAAAATCTCAATAAGGGATATAAAATAATGAAAGAAAACATTAGCCAATGAGTACATACGAATCAATGAAACCAAATCATTCAATCATAAAAAAATCTCTTTAACTACCCCCATGAAACCATAATATTTATTAATAACACATAGAAATCATAAAGGTGACTTGTGTCATACATGACGTACATGCATTGTACCTTTCATAGCTACATAGCGAGTTACGTTTTGAATACCCATAATAGTATATACCATAAATCTCTTAAGTGAAACATTAACCTTTACCACTGTCACATTATCCAATTCATTGGAGAGCTATCTTAGACTCATACACCCTTAGTTTATCATAGAACCACTCGTATACGTTAATAATTACCAAGAACTATAACATATTCATAACACATAAAAGAAGAATAGAAGAAATATAAAGTTTCCACATTGCAATAACAATATATCATTTCAATATATTGACCTATCCAATCATTTCTAAAAACCATTTTCAATAAAATAAATTTAAAAATGTTATATGGTATTAATTTTACTTTTAAAAAAATTATGACATGTTAAGGAAGAAAAATATCAAATAATACTCGCTGCGTGGGAAATGCCATTGTCACCACGTACGTTAAAATGATTTTTTTTGTAATTTAGTAAAAGGCTTCATAGAAAAACATTCCATTTGAAAACAATTTAATTAAATTAAAATAAAAATCATATTATTTTATACCATATAAAATAAGTTCTTATATCAACCAAAACATGCCTCAATGAATGGATATTGAGACGAAGTCCCTTACCTTGAGTCCGACTCACCATGTATAATCGTTTTGATCTTGATTAATAAACATAAGTTAATTTATACATTATCTAGAACCTTTTTCATGTTTATTATTTATTTTACATAACTTATTTCCATGAAATAAAAATTATGTAATTATTTATGTTCATATCACACGTTTTGACAATATTCAGTACTTCACTTGAAAATGTACCTGTTTTGATGTAAGATGTCTTTGTAGAAAAAATTCCATCATATACAGAATATTTTTCATTATATAAATATAATATATATCCAATATATATGTTTTTATAATATTCCTTACCATTTGGTTATAAGAAATGAAATGCACCGTTCCTGGAGATAGTAGGCCATATGTACACATTAACGCTACCTTCATTTCATTATCACATTAATGGAAGGAAAAATTATTGATAAATAGGTTTATAATATTTCAAGTATAATTTATATTTTATATATGTTAAATAATTTCATTAACACCAGCCTTTATACATTATATATAGGGAATTAACAAGTCATATCCCTTTGAGGGGCTGTAGTCTGCACTTCCTCAATTAAAATTTCCGTATTTACACATTATGGAATGCATAAAGGTATGATGTAAATGAAAAATACAGAAGAATAGAGACAATATAAATAGAATATATATCATATATAAATAAATTTCAATAATAATGTCCACCAAGATAGGTGTTAGATGAAAATTTAACAATCATCATTTCATGAGGCGATAGTTTACAGTACATAGAATCAATATGTCTGTATCCATTAGATGGAAGGTGTTTGTAAGTTTAGTTAAAATAATTATCATAAAAACATCATAGTATATTGACGATACTGTAGTTGTTATTTAAAAAAATAATAAGAATAACATAAGGAGAGGAGAAGGAAATTAATGGGAAGGAACTTGAGAAAAGATGGTACCTCTTAATCGGGTAACTGGTTTTCATTTGAGCCAAAAAGAATTCTTGAATTGTATTACTCCCAAGGTAAGGCTTATAAGTGTATTAAAGGGATATTGGAAGATTATTTTATCATAATTTGGAGATCCAAGGGTCTTTAGAGGTGTTATTAAGTGGTTAGGGGTGATGCCCTTTTATAAGAGGGAGGGGCACTTTAGGAATATCATGAAATATTATTTTATTATAAATTGAATTTCAGTTTTAAATTGTCATAAAGTGATTTATTTCAAAGATAAGATTAGTTTGTGTGGAAAAAATCTCATCCTATAGGTTTCAGACAAGTTTAGATAACAAATATAACCTTATCTGTTTTGATTTAACACTTAGTTTAAAACACTAACTCTTACCATGTCTTCTTGTATTTTCATTATATATGGTAACTATACTTACTATAAAATTCCAAAAGATCCATAAGTGGATATTTAGTGACATTTTTACAATTATATAATCCATTTTACAAAATCTTAAATTTTTACGACTATTATATCATTTAATAAAATATTATTTATTCTAAAACCCCAATTAAGTCAATTTTGACACTATAAAGTAATTGATTTGTGTAAAAGTCATAAATACATGATTTCTTTAAAACAAAGGAATTAAATCAAATTTAATATGTCAATATAATCCAAAACATTCATGTATGAAATCTAAATAACCAAATTACATTTATTTCAACATTTCTAATATCATTTATTTGAATCATATATTAATAAAGCAATCACCGCATCATCATTGCATCATAATTAAAATAATTTATTTAATGAATAAAAATTAATAATAAACTATTGTGATAAAGGAAATCATTTTAGATTCCTCATTACTATTTTTATCTAAATATATCAGTTATATAACCCCATATTCATGTTGTTATAGAAAAAGTTACATGTTTATGTCATATTTCTCTTTAATTTAAATTAATTCTTATAAGATGTTATTTTCACAACCAAGTGGAACCATGGTGTCCCAAAAATGTCCCAAGGATTCCCACATTATTATATAGCTCATATAATAGGATTATTACTTGTTTTTGGTTAGTTTAATATTATTATAATATTATTTGTGACCCTTATTTAATAGATTTACCCTTTATCCTTGGAAAATAAAATAACTACTAAAGTTACTATTCACAATGTCAAAAAAAGGTACATATTCGCACAATTTGGACCTTCTAATTACAAATATGGGATAATTTTTCCCAAATTCGAAAAACCAAATTTGTAATAATTAATTTAAAATTAATTTCCATTTTCAAAACCAGAAAACATTTTTTAAAAAGTAATTACTATCAAAATATTGACATGTGTTTATGTCCAATTTAAAAGTGAAATTACATCAAATGACCATCATTCGAAGAAATGAAAATGAATATAAAACAATTAGACTTTAAAAACATTTAAAATTATTATCTAACAATATTAATAAATTAGATGATAAAATATTTTTGAATAAAAATATAGTATTGTTCACTATTCATTAAAAATTGAACATTATCATAAAATTAAAAAAAATATTAAGTAAATTTTGATGTCCTTCTATAGAAGAAGTTTATTTTGTCAAATAAAACCTATAAAAGTGACAAAAAACTATATTTAAAAAGGGTTTCTCCATCAATAGGTGCTAAACTGTCCTTTTTAAAATATTTTTGTATTTTATGCTTAAAATCAGATTCAGTCTTATATTAAGCCTCTATTATTAATTGGATAAATGTAAAAACATTAAAAAAATATGTGTAAAACAAATTTCTAAAGTTAGTTGATACTATTAATTCCCACCATTAGAACAGGTATGTGTTAACTACCATTTAAAATAATAATAATATGATTGAATTATTTTTTGTTATAACTCAATGTTGTGTGCAACATATGATTTCGTAGAACACCGTTGTTTCATGTAGAGTACCCTATTAGAAAAAGAATCCCATTTAACAAAAAAGTAACATCTTATTCATAAATATTAATAGAAATAAAAAAATTATTATTCTATAAATACCTGTCTAGTTACATCATTCCACCATTTTGGAAATTCCATCCTTAAAATTTTAAAATTAGTCTCGGAAACATCCTTGGAAATGCCACATCAGAAAAATAGTTAATAAAACTATAACTTTAAAAGAAATAAAGATAATTACAAAGGTCACCTGAGATAACCCATACTAGGGTTCCATGTAGAAAAACATGGATATAGAAGTAAAACTAACCATCATGTTTTGATGGAAGGTGATAGAAAACATGATCAGGAGAAATTTAAATACCAGAATACCTTAAAATTTTGATGGGTGAAGGAGTCGTTGATTTCCCAGTAGAAAAATTAAATTTAAAATGTTTTTTTCTAAGGTTATTTTCATAAAAATGTTGAATTATTTTACTACATAGAATAAGATCATATGGAAACTTATATACTTTTCAAGTAGAGTTCAATTTTTAATACATTTCTACCATAGACAGATCGTTTCCTTAAACAATTAGTATTCAAGATGACATGGTGACACCTGATGTGCAAGAATCAACTTATAAAGAATCACATAATCCTGAAAATATTATCTATATTATCATATTTTCTTGAAACTTTTACCAAAAAAAAATGGTCAGTTCAAGATCATATAATCCCCCAAATGAATATACTTTATAAAAATAAATACAACTCTTAATCCCCAAAATTCAGAAAATAATACCCCAAAGTTCAACAAAGACCATGAAATTAAAAAATTTATTCAAATTATTCAATGAAATCCAAAAAAAATATTAAAACCCAAAATCGAGAAGGATTTTATCAGTAAGTCTTTCATAACAAATATTAACATTTTTTTACATATAAAATCAACTACTCTTAAAGGCTCATACTTAAAAATAATTAACCTAACACATATTATCCAGGATAGGGTAATCATTTCTATAACTAACCCAAATCTTCAAATATTAATAATAAAAATATAGATGTTTCCAAAATAAATTCAAACATTACTCCATATACAAAATTCAATAGTATTTTATTTTGATTAGGCATATAGTGTTCCTAAAAGAGAGAACGTCTTCCAAATTAAAATTTATCACTTAATCACCAAATTGTTTTTCTCAAATATCCATTTAATGGAACTTATCTTCCCATAATCAACTTATTCTTTATCAATAAATTCATTTAAGTAAAAATAATAAGTCATACTAATCAGGGACGTCATGCAGGCTAGTGGTAGTTGTAAAGGCCCATCACACTTTGGCTGTGGGTTTGATTCATGTAGATTTGTCTGACGTGATGTTTTATCACACATCTTACGAGTTTTACTTTTCCTAAAACTATATAATTCTTAAATCATTCCAAAAAAGGGATAAAATCATCCAAAATAACCATAACATTTTTAACATCAAAAGAAACTTCATACCTCACAATTTTCATCCGAAAAACAAATAACCCATAATTTCCTCCAATGTGAATGTCTCCAAAAATACAGTCAGTGTCCTTGATATAACATAAGCCTAAAAAGGGGTTTATAGTTCATTAAAAATATAATATTACTTTTAATTATAAACCCATGGTCATATCTCTGACCCTTAAAAAGACATCCTAATCTCCAAAGTTGTCTAAACCTTTCCTCTAATACCAACTATAAGGCCCAAGCCTTTAACATTACATAATCATGAGTTATGTTAAGAATAAAAATTGAGTATCTTTTCAAGTTTAGAGTTATAGAGAATTAGTAAATAACTATGACATTATATATCAAATATTAAAAACAAGAAACTTTTATTCTATCCAATTTTGTTTACAATAATAATACTCCTTAAATAAACAAGAATTATTTTCTTGATATTAATCTTCATGAAATATTACATTCTATTAACATTGATTATACCCTGTGAAAAACATTTAAAAAACATGGGATGAGCATAAAAATATTAGTAACATATATAAAATTTTATTTATTTTAAAAACCTCTATATGTAAATTTTTACACTATAATGTAATTGATTTTTGTTAAAGTTATAACAACTTGATTCCATAGAAAAAAGGAATTAACTCAAAGATAATATGTCAATATCATCCAAAACATTCGTGGATGACATCAGAATAACCAAATTTCATTTATTCTAACATTTATACTATCATTTAATTGAATCCTTCATTAATGAAGCAATCCTTGCATCATCATTGTGTCATAATTAAAATCATTTATTTAATGTCTAAAAATTATAAAGAAAATTCCACGATGAAGTAAATATTTTTATTTTTATAATGAATTTTTATAGTCAAATATATCATTTATATAACACCATATTAAAATTATTTTACTAAAGGATACATGTTTATGTTATATTTCTATTTACATTATATTAATTCTTATAAAATGTCGTTTTGACATCCAAGTGTCATTATGGGGTCCAACTATCGACCCAGGTATAAATATGGTTGTTCATATATTATCCAATAGAATTAGGACATCTGTTAGTGTAATTTAATAATATTATAATATTATTGTTTACCCTTATTTACCATATTTACCCTTTAACCAAGTTATATAAAATAATTACTAAAGTTACTATTCATAATGTCCAAAAATAAAATGTATGTATCACACAATTTGGACCTGCTGAAAACAAATATGGAATCCATTTTTTCAAATTCAAAATATAGAAGATGCATTAATTAATTGAAAATTAATTCTCATTGTCAAAACCAAAAATTGGGGTTTAAAGAAGTAATAACTACCAAAAGATTAACACGTGTTTATGTCCAATTTAAAAGTGATATTATGTCCAATGACCAAAATTGGTTTAAATGATAAACATAAATCCAATTACACTTTAATACCATTTAAATTTACAATATAAATATATATATAAATAAAATAAAAATTCAGTTTTGATTTAAAATGCAGTATTTTTCTCTATTCATTAAAAAATGGACTTTATCAAAACATTACTAAAAATGCATCCAAAGTAAATTTTGATGTCCCAATTATATAGAAGAATTTTATTTTTTTCAAATAGATCATATAAAATGGTAAGAAACTATATTTAAAAATAGTTCTCCATCAAAAGGCAGTAAAATGACCTTTTAAAAATATTAGAGTTTTTCAAGCATAAAATCAGATTCATTCTTATTTTATGTTTCAAATTTTCATTAGATAATTTTAAAAAAATTAAAAACATGTGTGAACCTTATTTATAAATTTATTTGACACTATTAATTCATGTTAATCCAATATCTAGGAATTAACTACCATTTAAAATAATAATAATAATATGGTATAATTTTTCAGTATAACTCAATGTTGTGTGAAACATAAGATTTTATAGAAAATCATTATTGTGTGTCAAGTACCCTATAGAAAAAAGAGTCCCCTATATCATAAAATTAACATCTTATTCAAAAATATTAATAGAAATGAAAATGTATTATTCAATAAATACGTGGGACATTACAGTTGGATATTCATAATGTAAGGAAAACAAGCTACACATCATAGTCTCATGACATTAAATTACATAAAAAAAATACTCAGAACAAGACATAAAAATTTAGCCTTACCCTACACAATATAGATAGGATTCTCTTTTTATGAGTGGAAGGGGATGATGCCACCACCTCTAGAACTCATATGGAATGATATCCTCCTCTCAGATTTCTTTAATGCGTAATCCCCCCACAACATCCCTCATCAACTCACCTTTCATGATGCAAGCATCCTTACCAAATGAAGTTAAACTGAATTGATCATACCTATCCAAAAGCATTAAACTATGGCACTAAACTCTGTGTGTTTTGATCTGTATCCTATAAACATGGTTTGTATAAAGAATCCCCAAGGATAAATACCAACACATGGTAAACCTAGGTGATACTTCCTTGGGACATACCTCCTCGATCTACCTCAATGGGTAAACTGATCAAATTTCCAGGCCCACCTCAATGGGTCACTCAACCAATGGTAAAATTAGTTTCCCCCCCCCACTAGGGGAATACCTCCTTAATCCACCATAAGGGGAATTCTAATCAACTCTATACCAAGGGGTTACTAACCAATGGTAAACTCATGTAATCCGTCATATGGACGTACCACCATAAAAAGCCTCATGGGGAATTTTGATTAACTATTTGTGTCTAGCTCCAGGGAATCCAGACCAATGGTATACTTAGGTTCACCCTCGAAGGTACATACCTACCTAATCCACATTAATAGGTCTTCTAATCAACACTTTTGGTCACCCTCAAGGGGAACCCGACCAATGATAAACATTTGTGCTCTCTTCTAGGGATGTACCTCCATGATCTTACTAAATGTGTGTTCTGATCAACTCTTCAAGTCCACCTTAATGGTTTTCTTAGCAATGGTAAACATAAGATTTCCTCCCAGTGACACATCTCTAAGATCCATCTCAGGTGGTGTTCTGATCTATCCATCAAGGTTTCTATTCAAGGGGCATTCTCACCCCTCGACCCATCCAAGATGTTTCTTAAGGGGAATTATAATTAACTCTAGTTGTGAAATTTTCCCTCATAGGGACACATTTCTTAGATATGTCTCATAGGGAGTTCTAATTCATTTATCCATCTCCCCAAGGGGTTTTCTCACCAATCAAACAATAATAGATCTCCCTTAATGGTTGTTTAGGATCAATATAGTTGTGAAATATTACCTCATTGGAAGAAACCATCTTGATCTATCTCAAGGGATGTCCTAATCAACCACTTGAGTATTCCTCCTTAGGGCCTCTCAATCTATCCATCATTTTCCCACATGAAATTAACAATCTCCCATGAACACAAGACATTAAAATATTTCCCTTATCAGTCTCAACTATACATCTAGATCTATCTCCATAGGTTACCGAACATGTGAAATGAACCAAACACCTATCTTATGAATTAGTGTTGTATTCCTGAGTTAAAAATCCTCATAAGACATATGCCCTTATATTTGTTTACCTCACGGTAGACATGAGAATCCTTAAGTTCTTCACCTTATGTTACCTCACAATAGATTACCTCTTAAGAGGACGAATTCAAACGACCAATTCTCCCAATGTCTAGACATGAACAATGATCCATAATGTGACTACTCTTTGAATCGAATTTTGTTTCCCTCTCAAAAAAACTAGAATATCTAGATAAAAGCAATGTAATTACTCATTTCCCAAAATAAGATGGAACTATAAAGAGTTCCATTTACATCACATAATTATATTAGGGAGACCTAGAATAGAAGACATGTTCTTAGGAGGAATCTATAAAAGGAAAAACCGACATCCCATTATACCATTTAGATCAAGGAGTAGACATCACCATTGAAAGTGATGGATTCCACTAGCTTTTGGAAAGTTTTAAATTAGGGAAACAAACTATCCAATGAACACATAAAGTGAGGATGCTTGGGAATTCCCTGATGAAATCATCAGAAATAGAAAGGGTGAAACCAATATGGAATTTTTATAATCAACATGGGGAGTAGTGGAATTCAAGATATCAGCAAGATTTTCATGTCACCACATCAAGATATCCATCACCATGTTCTACAATGAAAATAGTGGGCCAGCATGGAACTCACTAGAAATTGGGGTAGTTATAATTTAGAAATCCTCAATATACAACACTATAATTTTAGATCCCCCTCATTCTTTGGAATATATGATGATGATGGGGAATTGGAAATTGATTTCCGTACATCTTTTCTGAAGGATGAATCTATATGCCTTTCATGAACCCATCAATAGGAAATATGTAGCTCAACACCCATCGATGTTGAGTTAGGATAACTATAATACAGAAATCCAACATGACACCACAACAACCATGAATTACACCACTACATTATCTACCAAGTGACCACACCCCATATCACCCTTGGAGATCATCCAATTGAGGGTGAAAGATTCCCTCATACATAGGTATGAGCTAGAATGGATCATTCTGAAAAGAGATATGGAACAACAATACCTGGAGTCATTTTCACCACAGCATCTCCCCAAGGTCCATGTTGGAAGAAACCAATCCTCATTTCAATAGGGAATCATTTTGGGAGCCTCTCTTTGTAGGGATCATATGAATTTACACCCTATGATGAGGTGGTGGGGAATTCCTAAGTCACAGAAGCTACAATTACTGCCCAAGATCTACTAAGAATGGATCCGACCAAACCATGCCAGCACGGAAAACAACTGGTCCCTCTTGATGAAAATAGGTTACATTTACCCATATATCATTGGGCCGAATATGAACCACCTAATACCAACATTTGGGGAAGGATAAAGAGAATACATGATCTTGGGAATCATTTTCTACCGATCATATGGATCCTGTCACCCCTAGATCATTCATCTAGATACCGTCCACCAACAAACATTAATTAATTTTATCTTGATAGGGATCAAGACCCTATCTAACCGAAAAGAATGCTGGGTTCACTCTATTATGTTTTGGCATTACTGAAATCCATTTTGATCCAACCCATAATGATGAGATTTAGAACAATGGTCTTCCCCATTCTTTCACCAATCAGCATGTGGACCTTCCTTATTCTATTCAATGATAAATTAAAGGTCCTACCCACTCTATAACCATATCAGGTGGAATTCATGCCGACACATTTAGCACCTAGTACAAGGGTCTTCTCGATGCAATATCATATCTTGACAGTGGTCCACCATATTCCCATTTGATCCATCACATGGATCTTCTCTATTCTCGCACAAATTAGAAGGAATTCCATCCAAATTCTAATGAAGTACCCTTCCATAAAGTTACCTACTTGGGTAGAAGGGTAAATAATCACCTATAAAGGATGCATCAACACAATACTATTTAATAATAAACCTAATCGACCCTTCATATTCCGAGAACACAGACAACCTAGTTATGGTGTTTCCTCCCTAACTACAAGAGTTAGGGGTAGGATGGTACTTTTTGAATATCTTCAACTAAGAAGGATAAATTAGCATGATTAATAGATCCCTCACTAGTTATATGAAGGTGTAGGAAGTTGTATCTCCCTTATATGGGCTCATTGTGTATTTATCTTGATCATCACATGTTTTCCTCACTTCCACTTCCCATGATAATGGACAGTTATTTTAGTCTGGGCTAACTCCCATAGATGGTGAGTAACCTAAAGAGCCTCCTACAAGAATCACTTCCCCAAAACATGAGTCATTGGTTTGAAAAAAATTATATAAGGACATGATTATTTGATTCCTTCCCCCCACAATAAGTGACCTAGAATGTAGTGAATATATACATCACACAAACAATCGCCTCCCTGCCAGCCAAATGCCAAACCTATCCACATAAGTGTCATCATATATCTATCATCCATCACTCATCAGAGCCTAGGATGTCCAAAAATGGGGACTTTCCTCTGAGAAAGAGTGGCTATGGCAGTCTCTATCTCTTGACAAGTTTCTTTGTGGTGTTATAGACTACTAGAATATCCAAATTCTGCATCCCAAATTCCCTCACTTAGGTCGAGGACATGTTTTCCTCCAAGACCATCACGGAAACTCTACACTACCTATGTGGAAGTTAGTTGGTGTTTCCATGTATCAAAATGAAAGAAGAGGAAGTCGATCATTATTGTTTATGGTATGAGTTATAGCACATCTAGCTTCTCAGCACCCTGAATCTCATGGCTATAGTTTGACAATCCAACAGAGGTACATAAATAGCCACACAGAGCTTTAATAAATCAAGGAAGATGATTCTCTACATGTGAAGATCATGTTATTTCGACAACAAAACTCTCTTCCCATCCTACGATATCTTTACATACCCATTGATGATGAAAATTTTAATGTTGGTATTGTTATAATGAACAAGGTTGTTCCTGAGTGGTCTCGTAACAAGGACCCTAATATAGGTTTTGAAAAAGAACAACCACCCCTAGAAACCACAAAAACATATTAAATACTCATATAGGTGTTATCATCCACCATTTAAGATAAGAACTGGACTTCAAGGATCTCTCAGAAACATTACCTTCCCATTGAAACATTGAAAATGTTAAGAATCATGTCGGACCCTCTGACTTGACCTAGTGTTCACTATAGAAAAATATAGATTCCAATGTGGAATTCTTCCTCCTAGAGTTTAAAAAGCACAATAATATCCATATTGATTTCTTGGTCAATCATCATCCATATTACGATGTAACTTGACAGTATTCCATTTCTCCTCTATCTGGGCAGTACTAAGTCCTCCTTGCCTTGTTTTCCCCAGTCAATATTGGTGACCCCATGCATCTAGATAGATAGAAGGCATCATTTTATAGAAAGTGATTGAGATACGATTCATAGAACCATCTTTAGTAGCATAAATAGCTTACTTGGAACCCAAATCAATCCATTATATAATCTAATGATCCTTCATACAATTTTTATGATCCAATCAATGCCATAGTGCACAGGAACCCTTATTAAGATAGGGATCCTAACCAAAATGATCCGATATCAACTCTTGCACCCCTCCTCAGGGACCTAGAGATGAAAAGGTGGTGATCCTAGCTAATGGAAGCCATAACATGAATTATTGGATGATATGCGAGAACACCCAAATTTTGGGAACCCATTATCAAACCCATTCAAAGGGATGGGTGATGCAATATAGTATTTCACCCACTACATCTCAAAGTATAGTCCCATTTTTTGAACCTGATAGCTGCATGTGGTCTCCATGCTCCATTGCATCATATAAATATTAGATATACCTATGTACATCATGTACAACCATTTTCCCATAGGGTCCATCACTGGTTTGTAAGACCATTATTGAAAGTTCCTTTACTACTTCAGCTTCACCACCCATAATAAAAGCATTTATGACCTCTTCATGTGAAGGAAAAATCGTGATGATAAATTTGTAGATTTATTTTCCAAGTGGAAAGGCCTTACGTACTTCGTCGATATTTCACTCACTCAACTATAGTTTCTAATGATGTGTGTGGGGGAATTCCCAGATTGATCTGGTCCATACACTCATCACACAGAATTTCCTAGGTGGGTGTTGGGATTTTTTTGATATGGCCTAGTGCCGAAAGGAAAACTTATAGAATGGTAAGAAAGTGTCCTTGTTTCCTTATCTAACTCTTATGAGAAGTTTTTACAAATTAGATACTATAGCTTCCTTACATTTGGAGTCCCCTAATCCCCTATAGATGTTGGACACTCTTCTTAAATAACCTTATAGGGTGAAACAATACCACCAGGATTTGCCTCACCTATCACAAAACCGCTAAGCTCCTTCTAGACAAGGACAACCACCTATATGGTAGAATATAGTCACATATCCTCATCAGTGCCTATACTATAATTAGGTCATGTATCATAGGGATTCCATTCCAGTTATACGGAATACGTTCAAATATTTTAAGGATACACAACTCTACAATTATTTCTTCAGTTCTATGGATCAGGTGATTCTAATGATTCCAAATTACATGAGGCACTAGGAATTCAGACAAAATGAATTACCTGATTTTTTCTATTACCAATGGATACTCACCCAAATCATCAAAGAATAAATTGTGTTAAAGGATTGGTTCCGGCAATAAGTGGATAAGGGTTCAGTCAAATTGGGAAACATCCCGACACTTGTAGAACGTATCTCTGCCAAACCTAACAAAAACATTGATGGTTCAAGTAAATGTTAGGTAGTTTCCAGTCATATTACCCAAATATATGATGAATGTTTCGCCCATATAGTAGTCTCCCCCCACACCCATGGTGTCATGTATTCCCCCTAGGTATTCTAAAACCTCCTACAATTGTCCCTCCTAGTCCAGATATTACATCCACATCCACATCAAAGATCCCTAATTATTTGATGATCCGACATCGATGGGGAAAGGGAAAATAGATTCCCCTACTATCACCAAAGTTATAATGATCTCTATGTTATTTCATACCTCCAGATATGAGAAATGTTCCCATAGACCACCTATAACCAGATTATTTCATTTATGATTATTCGGATTATTCGTATGTGAATATAGTTTTTCGGGTAAACCACTTCAAACTCTTTATTAATGAGGAATACCTAGAAAATCCACATAGGTGCCTTCATCCAACACCATTGAAGGAGAGTTCGAGGACATTAAATCTTCTCAAATGCTCAATATAATGACTTGAACTAAAACATGAATGCTTATGAGACCAGAAAATATGTTATTTATTGATCTCATCAAGAACAGTCCACCCATCCAATTCAGTTAGACACACCACCATAGTTGACCCTCTTGAATGACCATGTTGACCAACTGTGATGGAATCTTATTTGGTTGAAACCATCTAAAGATAGGAATCATCCAGCCGAAATTGATCTTATATTGGTTTTGGGTGAGTTTTCTTATTAGTAGCATGATATTTCTATTATTGGACAGGATACCATGGAACATATGCTAGCGTTTGTCATGCCTCGCCACCAAGAGAGACCCCATACATGTAGGGACATGCCTTTATATAGGAAGTATGACACAATGAAACACTTTTCCAACATACATTCTAATACCTCAATCCTTGATCCCCTCCTCTTATAACTTGAAATGTGTGATTACCATGTAAAATTCTTGAGAATACCACTCCATTTCAATGTAGAGGTGGATACTACAGAGTCCTAATAAGTAGAGTAGGTCGAAGAACTGGAATTCCAAGACACACTCTTGTTCACTAGAGTGGATGAAGGGGGTATCATGTGAGGGAACATATAAAAAATTTACATCTTAGTAAATTTAAATGACATCGAGGTATATATCTTCTAGGATGACATATGATCTAGGATCAATCTCATTAAAAATGGGATGCTCCCCATGTTTGGGGAAACCAAATCTGACCAGACTCATTCCGATTTAATGATTCATAGTTATGTTAGATCCAATCAAATACCACATGCCAATATCTAGCTGAAGTCCCTTTTTTCAGGATATCATATATTGAATTCATGTTAGTCTAATAGGATACCACATATAATACACTTATAGGTAGGAAATATTTTTTTTCAAGTAGATGTTCCCTCCTCATATCACTGTTACCTCAAAACCCCCCTTATTGGTTGATAAGTGGTACTCTCAAGTGATGCTTCCCCCAACAACTCTTTCGAATCCGATTATCTGGATGTAAGATGTTATAAAAGAAAGGGGAAGTAAGTTCAGGACAACAATATTTTAGGAGGAACTGTCATGCCCATTCCATGGGAAAACTTTTATGATGATTTCATACTCCCAACTCATCAGTTGGAACCCACAATGCTATATAATGTCTGATTTTTTCTTATCTAATAAAAATTATTGTGTCATTATAGAAATGAAGGATCATCATTATATTACCTTGTACTCATACACATGATAGGTCTGGGAGGTACTGGAATCCCACACCCATGTATGGTATTGAGATGTTCACCACTTGTCAACCTTGTTGCGACATGACATCATGTTCAGTAGGGAAGGGTTGATATGGAAATTGACCAAACACAATTTCATGGACATCAAGAAAGGACCTCATGACCAATGTACTATTTGGAATGGTCTGGCGGCCTCAATCAATATGGTCTCAAAAGAAAAGGATCCCTTCACTGAGGGTTTGGTATCCCCCCATGGAGGAAGCAGTGACCCGCCTGAGCAAGCCATCTAGGTAGAATAACCTCCTCATAAAGATTCTCTTACCTCAAACGATGAAGAGGATTTGGGATATGCTCTTAATTCATTTGAAGAAGGTGAATCCACCATCATTTATGAGTTTATTCAAGGGAAGCTTAGTTCCATGGATGATCCAAGTCCAACACTAATTAGTGCAGTTATTCCCCCATAGGAGTAGCAACAATAAGTGGATTTCTTGAAGATACATTGTGTTGTATTTTCATAGAGCTATGATGAGACACCTAAACTAACCCCTAGGTAATTATTTGTCATATTTACCTATTAATATGTTATTGTGGATTCTAGAAGCCTCCCAAAAAAATACACCCTCTAATGGTTGCATGTTCGAGGTCAAGGTTGATAAGAAAATCATAGAAAAATTCCCCAGGGAACTAAAATACACCAAATGGTTAGTTATCATTTATTATGTCAGTAAGAAGAATATATAGATATGAGTATCTATCAAATTATAGGTTCTAAACCACCATTTCTCAAAGGATGATTTTCCCATTCTAGTGATAAAGCTCTAAGTCAATACAACATCAGGGTTCCTCGTTCTCACTTTCATGGATGGATACTTTGGATACAACCAAATCCACATTGCCCCTAATGATGTAGAATCTACTCCTTTAGGGCCCCAAATGGGACATTTTTCTTCAAGGTGATTCCTTTCGGCCTGAAAACAATAGGATCCTCTTATCAGTGGTCCATAAACCACATCATCAAACCTATCCCTGGTATATTTGTGGAATTATATGTAGACGACATGGTGGTCAAATCACGCCAGAAGAAGGATCGTCTCAGTGATCCGGAAATTGTTTTTGTCTTCCTCTACTCCCAATATTTGAAGATAACCCCTTAAAGTGTGTATTCAGTGTTACCTCTGTGATGTTTCCCATCTTCATCATCAGATATAGATGAATCAAGATCGAAATAGGGAAGATCAATGGAATCATCCAGATTCCTACCTTGAGAAACCTCTACGATCTATGGGGTCCTCAAGTCCACATAGCCAATATAAGATGATTCATCATGCATCCATCCAACATGTGAAAGACTTTTTTCAAGATCATGAATAAAGAAAACTCTTAAATGTGGGATGAAGAGTGACAATAATACTTCTAGAAAATTAATAATTTTTTACTATAACCTCTGATTTATATGACACCCATCTCTGGGAAGAATTTGGTCCTCTATGTGACCACCCTAGAAAGGTTACATAGTTACCTACTTCCATAGAAGAACAATGATTGAAGAGAAAACCATTTATGTAACACCCATGACCCTAGAATCCTAGATCTGGTGCATTACTTGTTACATTGGAATGATTAAAAGGAATTAAATCCTGAATTAATGATCAGTTTAGTAGACTTGAAGAAAATAGATACATAGATGAAACTAAAATTTCATTGGGAAGGTAACAAAACACAATACATAACCAAAATTCATAAAAAAATCCACATGAACTCAATAAATGATCTCCTCTTCATAACCTATTGAAGGTGAACAAAATAAATGGGTGAGATAAAATTCTAAGGAAGGGTTACATATAGTGTAATCATGAATCAGAATTAACTAAAAAATTAAAAAATTAGCATAGTCAATATGGCATGGTGAATAAATGAAAAACATGTGCCATTAATAAACTGAGAATGAAATTGCATCCATAGATTTTTTTCATAGTGGAAAACACATGGATAGTAATAACTAAAAATGTATAAAGAGAATTATTTTTATTTTGACATCATGTATCTAGAACATGATACCACTATATAGTTGAAATGGTTTATGTTTGTAGGTAGAAAGTTGTATGATTTTTGGAAACAAACTCGAAGGGTTTTTCACCAACAGATTTGTCTCATTAGACATAGTGGTGCATTGAGGGGATATAGTGGGACCCACCCATCACCACAAGTACATATAACTATTTATAAAATTATTTAAAATAAGTAAAATATGCATTATAAATATCTGTATATATTACAGGATATAGATTCATCGGTATTTCTATAATTAAAATAACATTCTGAATAAACACCGTATGAAAAAGGGTATATGACTTAAGACAATGATCATATACCTAAAACTAGAATATATATATATATATAAAATATATTTAAAATTTCATATTTAAAATTATCTCAAATGGTCAGTGGATAATCCACATAAGAAATATTAAGTTCACAATACCATGTATGTCTTAAAGAAATGGAAATTCAGGCAAAGTCCCTTACTATATTGCAATCAATTGATTCATATGACCGAAAACTAATAACCACCAAATGAATCAAAAAATACCCTGAATATACATAGTATAATGATATTATACATCATAATGCAGTACATACACACCACATACATGAAATAAGTGGAGAAAAATGGAAATCTCATGGAAACAAAAGTGAGATGAGAAACCCCTTACAAACATTTCAGCATGGGAACATGTGTTATTGTGAGGGAATATTGAGAGGTAATGGGGTATCCCATCATTTATATATCATAAGTTTATTATGAGGGAGGTTATAAAACATACCACATCATTATGAATTTAAAATAAGAGGATGCAACAATGGGGGAATTCTTGAACAAAAGTGGAAGAGATAATCTCAAGCCTTATGCCAGAATGTGTTCTTAATTTTACCTTAAAGAACTGAATAATCAAATTTATATTCATTAGTTAATAATTCCTTAACCTTTTCTACATTAACTTGATTTATTATATCCTTATTAGGTACATTCATACCATGTTTTATGGGTTTGAGAGATTCAAATTTATTATATTGGACGCATTTTCTTCCTTAGTTTTCATGATCTCTTTACTTGTATTTATGAATGGATGTTCGTTTGAAATGTGGATAAATATCCATATTTTATAATATATATTATTAGTGAAATTAAATAGATATAAATAATCTTATAATTATTTTGGAATAAATACCACGAGGATGACTCATTAGTTAAAATTTAATTACAAACCCATGGATTAACAAATATTATGATCTTGTTAAACCACTAAAATTGTTTCATTACCAGTCTTAATGATATGAAGAGAAATTGAAAACAAGTCGCCCTTGAATGTGATAAATTAAAACATCTTGGTCGGTATTTTCATTTTTAGTGTAAGAGGTGGGGGAAAAGAGAGATGATGATGAAATATTACATTATCATAATAAAATTTCATTCCATGTTTGGTACTATAATTATCATAGAATATTTATGTGGGGAGTTTGGGAGATAGAAGCAAAATAATGGAACTTGTAAAATAATTTGAAAGAAAGGAGAGGAGAGGTTCACCTCTTGAGTACTCCTCAATGAGAATCTATTTAAGACCCCTGTTTTTGTCCTTTCCTTGATACCAAAAGGTCTTGGACGTGGGAGAGCATATTAGGGAAATATTTTAGTAGAATGTAGTTCAGTCTTGAAGCATTTGGGGTATGAGAGGAAGAGGGGCTGAGGGGTGGTTTATATAGTGAAGGGGAGGATGGTTTTCTTAATATTATAATCATTAGTTTATTATTTCTTTAGAAGGAAAGAAATAGTGAGGATTCAATGACCTAGAATAGTAATCACTTAATGTGAGTTCTATATTTGGGTACTTACATCACTCATGGTTCTAGTAATTGTTGGAACCATGGTCTTATATACATTAATTGGAGTATGGTTTGTGTTTATTGTCAATCCTAAGTGGAAGTTCAGAATGTGTACCAGCAAAGAGATCTTATAGTTCAAGAAGACGATAGTATTGAAAGTGGCACCGTTTCCCAGTGTTTGCCAAATTTTTGGGCTTGAAAATTGAAAAATGGGGAAAGGTGTTTTTGGAAAAGAGGCTTTCACGCCGTGTACGTGAAGGAGAGGAAACATGCATGGCATATGTTTTTCAAGATCAGAACATGGGAAAATGGCAAAGGGATAAGGGCCGCACATGTTTTGGGCTGGTCATGCAAGTGACCTGCGCACCGTGAAGAGACTTGCGCGCCGATGCCTAGGAGGATTGGAAATTTGTGCGTATATTTTTTATGAAGGTTATAACTTCAAAATATGGCAAAGGAAAGAAGGTCACGCAAGTATTTGTGTGGTCGCCCAAGTGAGTAGCGCGACAGAAGCTAGGTAGGATGAGCTGCGCGTCGGAACCTGCGCGCCGAGAGAAGACTTGTGCGCCACCGTGTAGGGGGTCCAGATTTCCTATAAATAGAGGATCACGCCTCCTCATTTGAAACGGAGTTCGAGACATAGATATTTTTTGAGCTCTCATCATAGAAGTGGCTGAGTCGTGCAAGTGGTTGTTGGGTCACGCAAGTAGAGGTTGTGCATCGGCTGTTGGCTGCGCGTCCAAAGTGGTTGGCGATTTAGAGGCGCTGAGTCATGCAAGATTGGAGTTTAAAGAGGTAGTGTCGCGCAAGTTGTTTGGAGTCACCTGCATGTCGAGTTTGTACCGCCCAAGTGACTTGCGTGCCATTCCTGAAACTTTCATGTCAGAGCTTGGAGAAGCGCACCAGGGTTGTTCAAGTACATTCGTCCTTTTGAAGCTGCACGAAAGTTGGAGGATCATCCGGTACCCTCAGCGCAAAGTGAGATTCATCTTCAGGTGAGAGTTGGACTTGAACATAGAATCTATACACAACAGACGATGCATTCTTATGAAATAATTAAGATACCTTCACATCTATAAACTGAGTGGGACTTCACCAAGGGCAGTGAGCTAGGGGGAGTCAACAGGAGTGACCTGAGGGAAGTAGTGAGCTATCCCTGAACCTTTGTAAAGGCAGTGAGCCTGGGAGAGAGTGATTGTGCCCGATTATTTGTAATCCACATCTAGTGAAGATTAGTGTAATTTGATTCGACCGAAAACTTGTCGCTGTATGCTCCTTGGACATAGCCCTTAGTGGTGAACCAAGTAAAAAGTGTTGTGTCTTCTCTGTGCATGTGAATGTTTGCTTTCTGATTATACTCATCATACAGGTTCAAAAAGTTCCTACCAATGTGGGAACAAGTTCAATCACATTAAAAGAAAATGTTGTCACCCTGATTCACCCCTCCCCTCTCAGGGTGTCCCGGGGTCCTTTAGTAATAGTGAATTTAAATTATCATATATTTATACGGTACATTAAGGTATTTTACTATTCACCAAAAAATTCAAGTATTTCAGATAAATCCCAAAAATTCACGTAACCATATTTCAATATGTAGAATCAAAAAATAAACAGCATTTATGAAATTTTTTTTCTAAATATGATAAATTTAATTTTTAATTAAAAAAATTATTTAATTAAAAAATACAAACACATAAAATATTCATCTTAATTTTTAAGGTGCCTAAATTTTATTTACACTTTAATAGGTATGGTTACCATTCATAACAGTCATATTACTATTCAAAAGAGTATATTACTATTCAATATTTTATGTTACTATTCATAAGGGTAGGTTACTATTCATTGAAAATTATGTTGATTCTATCAGACTCCAAATATCACCCTAATCGCAACAATGTTTGTATGTTTTTCAAAATTCAAAATACAGAAGTGACAAATTTATATTTAATGTATAGGTTATTAATACCTATTAAGTAAACAGGCATTTTTTCAAAAAAAACTCAGTGCTTTATGAAATATAGGCTAACCAATGAATACAATGTATTTAAGAGAAACATACCATAAAATGTTTGGGGTGTCATACTATTCACACCTTCAAAAAAAATTTTACTCAAAATTCATCATCTATAAATCCATTGAAAAAGATTTGTTTGGTTATTATTCATAAAATCATGAGTTTCCCTTGTTGCTTCCTCCATTTTTTGGTTTCTCCAAATTACCTTTACTAGATGAGTTTTCTAATTTCACAATACCTTCTCCCTTGTGTCAAGAACCTCAATTGGCCCCTCAAAGTATGAAAAATTGGGTTCCAGCTTTATTTCATTTTAGGTTAGTACATGCATTGGGTTTGGCATTTATTTCTTTAACAATGACACATGGAACACATCAAGATCTTTGGAGATACTTGGTGTCATTGCTAAATGGTAAGCTACATCTCTGATCCATTCTACAATTTCAAATGGTTCGATGAACTTGGGGATTAGTTTCCCTTTCATACCGAACCTTAAGAAACCCTTCCACAGAGATAATTTTAGAAATACCTGATCTCCTACTTGAAATTCCAAATCATTTCATCAGTTGTCAGTGTAACTCTTTTTCATACTTTGGGATGCATTAATATGAGCCCTAATTTTTCTTACCTTCGAAATTGTCTCTCCAATATTTTATGGGCCTAAAAGTTACCTTTTACCAATTTCATTCCAGTAAGTTTGGGTTTGACACCTCTTACCATGTAATGCTTCATAGGGCGCCATTTTAATGATATAATGGAAACTATTGTTGTAGGAAAATATAACCAAAGGTAAGTATTGATCCCACGTACATTTAAAGTAAAGGGAGAATGATCTATACATGCCTTCTTGTGTTTGAATAGTATTATCAGTCTCTCTGTCGGTTTGGGGGTGATAAAATGTACTCATATGATGCTCAGAATCCAAATCCTTTCAGAGATTTTCCAGATTTTTGATGTAAACTGAGGATCTCGATTGGACATAATCGATAGAGGTGCACCATGAATTCCTACAAATTCATTAATATTATGTCATTCCATGCACTCAAGTGGGAGATCCTCTCTTAAAGTAAGGAAATTTTCTGATTTTGTTTGAAGATCAATATTTACCCGTATTGCATCATTCCTTCCAAGTGTCCTCAATAGTCCTATGACAAAAATCAGTCATAATGTCATCCCACATCCATATAGGAATAGTTAGAGGTTTAATCACCCCTCTAGGATGTTGCCTCTCTACCTTCACATGCTGTCAAACTTTTCACCTTGGCACATAGTCATCAATTTCTCTCTTCACATTATCCCACCAAAAATATTCCTTAATATCACTATACATCGTTGTGCTACCCATGTGTATAGAGAAATTTGAGCTATGATCATCATCTAATAGGTCCCTTTTTGTCTCATGTACTAATGGAATGCATATAATCTTCCCAAATTTCAGAAAGCCTTCCTCATACACGACCTCTTCCAATCTCCCATACTTAATATCATTAATTTTGTTTTTTGTAGATTCTCATCATCCTATTGAGAGATTTTTATCTTCTCTAGTAATGACTGTTTAGTAATCATTTGAAATAGGAAATATGTTTCCCAATCCTTAACAATTAGCATATCTATATTTAGTAGATCCATGAATATAGGACATCTTTAAATCATCATTTTGATCAGAATTCCATGGCATTTCTTTCTTAATGCATCTTCCTCCGTATTTTCCTTTCCGAGGAGTTAGTGTATTGAAATATCATAACCTTTTAGTATCTCGAGCAATATCCTTTTCCACATGTTGAGTTTTTTTTTGTTAAAATGTATTTCAAACTCTTTTGATCTATGTATATCTCACATCATTCACCATAGAGATAATTTCAACATATTTTCAACACAAAGATTACGACTGCTAACTCAAGAACATACGTTGGGTAATTTTTCTCATGAGTCTTATGCTTCCATAATGCATAATCAATAACTATATCATTTTTCTTAAGGATTCAACCCAGTCTATTCTTTGATAAATCCGTATATATAAAAAATCCATCATTTTCCGATGGAAGAGTCAAAATTGAAGCATTGACCAATCTGATTTTCAATTCATAAATGTATTATATACATTCTTTTGTTCATAGAAACTTCACCCCTTTACATGTGAGATTAGTTAGTGGGTTAGCACGTTAGGTGAAATTTTAAATGATATGTTGTTAGTAACCTGCTAGGCCAATAAAACTACATATCGTGGTTATGTTATTTGGTGTGGGACATTTCTGGATTGTCTTTGTCTTCGCAGGATCAACTAGGATTCCATCTATAAAGACAATATGGATAATAAAAGAAACAGATTGAAGCCAAAATTCACAGTTTTTAAACATACCATATAATTCGTTTCTTCTAAGACGTTTTATAATAATCTGAAAGTAATTTTTATGGTCTTCTTATCTTTTGGAGTATACCAGGATATCATAGATAAATACCACAAATTGGTTATCATGATATTCCATGAAAACTCTATTCATTAAATCAATGAAAATAGAAGTTTCGTTATTCAATAAAAAAGGCATCACTGTAAACTCGTAATACCCATACCTGGTTCAAAATTCTCTCTTGGAAATATTTTTGTTCCTCACACAGAGCTGATGATATCTGGATCGAAGTTAAATCTATGAAAAGTATTGTGGTACATGATTTTTATCGAATAAATAATCAATTTTTGGGAGAGGATACATATTCTTTATAGTAATAACACTGATTCCCCTGTAATCAATGAATTGACTCATTTATCCATCTTTATTTTTAACAAAGATTATAGGGGATCCCCGTGGAGAAACACTAGGTCAAATAAATCATTTTTCAGTCAATTCATCATGTTGTTTCTTTAGATCCACTAATTCCACATTGGTCAATCTATAGGGTGTATGTGATATAGGTCTTTCACCAGGAATTCAATCATTAGAGAACTCAACTTCTTACTCTAGAGGATGTCCAGGTAAATCCTTTGAAAATATGTAAATGTACACTTACACTATATTTACATCATCAATTTAGAGATTTCTTTCCCCACCCATAGATATTGGGTTCTATTCTTCTCCATGAATTTAATTCAATAGAGCTACTGGGGGTGGATATATTTAAGAATCAGATGTCATGGTTTATGCTCAAGAAATAATGGATTCTTCACCATTTTAAAATATTGTAACTTCATTCTTTTTTCAATAGATATTCAAATCATAATTTGATAGCCAATTAATATGGAGAATTATATCAAAGTTAGTCATTAGTTTGATGAAAATGTTTGCAAATAAAGCACATTTATGTTCCATGAGGGGGACTGATCAACATTCCTTTGTTGCAATGATACATCTCCTTAGAGTTTTGACTGATAGCTCCTTTACTAAATCAAATTGGACATATTTATTTTTCTTGGAAAATTGGGAGGATATAAATTAATATGATGATCCATAATGAAATAAAGCATTTTCTATGTTTGAGGAAACAATTAAAGTGCCTTACACTACATCATTAGGAACATAAACCCCCCGTGGTTGTAATCACATAAGATTTCTCTTGCTCTGATGGCCTTTTCTGAGGAAAGTTTCTTACAAGATTTGAATACTCATTTGCATAGTGTCCCATCACTCTATAATTATATCACTGGACATCATTCACTTGTTTCTACCCATTGCATTCATTAGATCAATGTCCAGTTTCTCAACCCCTATAAAATAATCTCATGCCTTTCAATAATTTCCTAGGATAATTCTTTTAACAGTTCTCACATAACGGGAATTGCGTCATTCCCTTGTTCTTCTTTGGAACTTCACCATTTCCATGGTTATCAAAGTAACACTTCTTATATTGGTTTCCTTTAAAAAAATATAATCTCGTAAGATCCCTCTCTATTTAGATGTAACTTAATTAAATTTCATCATATGGTGAAAATGATTGAGAATCCATTTCCCTTTGAATAATTGGATTAAGAAATTCAATGAAAATAATCAATCTTGTCTTTTGGGTCATGTACGTAATCTATCCCACACATTGATAGTCTTGTGAAGGTATCCTCATGCTCTGAAACACTTTCTTCTTTCCTTTTCTTTATGTAAAGGATTTTACTCTTCATTTCAATTCATTTATCACGAGGGAAATATTTGTTGAAGAATAATTCCTTAAAATTCCTCCAATCAATATATTCTATTTTTTCTGCCTATGTGGTATTTTGGATCAACGACCACCATTGATTAGAATCACACATGAGACAATATATTACTATCACTACCTTTTCAATTTCATTTCATCTTAATACCAAGAAAATTATTTCAATGGACTTGATCCACTGCTCATATACTACTAGATCAGTATTCCCCAATAAAGATGGGGGCTTCTGTCACATTAAATAATCCAGAAAAGTGTAGCATGGTTATTTTTCACAACATGAGTATGTTTTCCGAATATTGTCATGATTCGATCTGATCAGACATTGACTGTGTTGACTTGATCAGTAGGGAAATCCTTACATTTTCCATTCATATTGATTCCCCTTCTTCAATTAGGTGCCATTTCTAAATAATGGAATATATTAGATTTGGTTATATATCATAATTTATATTCCCAACTAAAAAATTACTTAGAATTAATTGAAATTATATGCAGAGATAATCTCATAAACATGGTTTCTTCGAGGAAAATTTACATTCAAATCCTTCATATTTTATTGTAAATAAAATGTGAATTATCCTAAGAATATCCCCTAGGAGGGTCAAACCGAGAGGGAATAAAGTCCCACATTTGTGCACTAAGATACCATGGGTCAAGAGCGAAACTCCTTATTGGTGATTTTACTCCAAGGTACATCTATGCCAAAGCCACCACTACTTTTTTTGTATCCAGACATGAATGTATTTTCTAGAAAGTTCCATATAATCTATTCCATACCAAAATACCAGGAAATTCTTTTATATTTATCCTCAAATAATACCTTATGTATTATTTCCCTGATCTTCATCTTCTAATATATTTTACATGTTTGCTACTAAAGTTTTTCTGATACCAACTATAACACCCCCGACACTAGAATCCCAGAGCCAGTGCTTTACTTATTAAATTGGCATGATTAAAAGGAATGAAATCCCAATGTAATGGTCAGTTTAGTAGTCTTTAATAAACTAGATACATATATGTTACTAAAATCACATTTAGAAGTTAACAAATAACAATACATAACGAAAACTAATAAACTATATGGCATGGTGAATTAATTAAAAACATACACCATTAATAAACTGAGAATGAAAATACATCCATATATTTTGTCATAGTGAAAACCTCCTCAATAGTAATAACTGAAAATAAATAAAGGGAATTCATATTATTTGGAATTCATTTAAAAATCACATGACACCATAATACCAATGAAATGGTTTAAGTGTGTGTGTAAAAACCCGTCTAATTTTTGTAAACAAACTCGAAGGGTTTGTCACCAATTGATTTGTCTCATTAGACCTGTCAATGCATCGAGGGCTATAGTAGGCCCTTCCCATCACTAAAAGTACATGTAATTATTTATACATAAATTTAATTCAAGTACAATATACCTTGTCAATATCTTCATATTTTAGAGGATATAGATTTATCAATATTTCCATAGTTGAAACAACATTCCAAATAAACACTGTATATAAAAGGGTATACAGCATAAGACAATAGTCATATCAATGATACCAGAATATGGATATATAATACATTTACTGTTTAAAATTTAAAATGATCTCAAATGTTCATTGGATGCACTACATATGAAATATTAGGTGCACAATACCAAGTAAGTTTCAATGAAATGGAAATTGAGACAATGTCCCTTACCACGTTGTAATCAATCGAGTCGTAAGACCAAAAACTAACAAATCCAAAATGAATCCCAGAATACAATAAATATAAATAGAGTCTTGATATTATACATAAAAAGGTACTACACATACACCACATGAATTAAACTAGTGGTGAACAATCTAAATCTAATGGAAATAAAAGTGGGATGAGAAACCCCTTAGAAACATTTCGCCATGGAAACAAGTGTTCTTATGAGGGATTAATGAGAGTTAAAAGGGTATAACATCATTTATATATCATAAGAGTTGTATGGGGGAGTTTTTATGACATACCCCATTATTAGGAATTAATATTCAAATGACACGACATCGGGGGAATTCAAGAACAAAAGTGAGGGAGAGTATATCTTACCTTATTATCGAATGTGTTCTTCATTTGATCTTAAAGACCAGAAAAGTAAAATATAGATTCATTAATTAATAATTTTACAACATCTTCTACTTTTAATTGATTTATTAAAACAACATTAGGTTCCTTAATTTCATTTTTATGGGCTTAAGAGATTCAATTTTATTATTTTGGATGCATTTTCTTCCTTGGTTTTCATGATCGGTTTACTTGTATTTAGGAATGGAAGTTTATTTGAAATGTGTTTTATCATAAAGAATTGTTAATATATATTATTAGAAACATTCAATATATATAAATGATCTTTTAATTATTTTTTATTATATACTATGAGGATGGATCATTAGTTAAAATGTAATTACAAACGGATGGACTAACTATACGGTTTTGGTCATAGTGAACTTATTTCATATTATTATTTTTTATTTTGAGTGTGTAATGATTCCATAACATTTAATAAGGTAAAATAAATATATTAATAACTTCTTTAAACCACTATAATGGTTTCATTACCAATTGTGAAAATAATAATAGAAATTTAAAATCTTTCGTCCATGAATGTGATAAATTAACACATCGCAGACGATATTTTCATTTTTAGTGTAAGAGGTGGGGTAAAAGAGATATTATGATGAAATATTCCATTAGAATAATAAAATTACATTAAATTTAAGGTATTTGAATTTTCATATCATTTTTATGGGGGGAGGTCAGGAGATATCAACAAAAGTATGGTACATGTAAAAGAATTTGTAAGAAAATAGAAGAGAGGTTCACCTCTTCAGTACTCCTCCATGAGAATCTCTTTAAGGACTATATTTTTGGAATTTTGGTGAGACACTAAGGTCTAGGACATGGAATAGGATCTTAGAGATATATTTTATAATAATTTAGGCAAGTCTTGAACCTTTAATAGTGTGGGAGGGAGAGGGGGTGAGTGATTGTTTATATAGTGGAGGGGTGGAGGGTTTTCTTGATATTATAATCATTAATTTTTTTATTTCTTCACAAGACAAGAAATAGTACAGATTACTTGAACTAGAACATTAATAAGTGCCTTTGAGTTTGATATTTGGGTTCATACATCACTCATGATTCTAGGAATAGTGAATTTAAATTATACTGTATTTATACTTAAAATTAATGTATTTTACTATTCACCTAAAATTGAAGTATTTCATAAAAATTGCCAAAAAATTCACCCTAGAAATTTTTTTCCATGTATAATAAAAAAGGAACTCCATTTTCCAAAAATAATTTTCTAAATATGGTAAATTTAATTTCTAATTAAAATCATTATTTAATCAAAAAATAAAACACCTATAATATTCATCTTCATTTTTAAGGATCCTAAATTTTATTTACACATTAACAGGTGTGATTACCATTAATTAGAGTTATATTAATATTCAAAAGGGTGTGTTAATAATCATAAGGGCAAGTTACTATTCATAATGGTAGGACACTATTCACCAAAAATTTAGTTTATTATATCATACTCCAAATATCAAACTGATTGCAACCATGTATGTCCATTTTTCAAAACTCAATACCCAGAAGTGACAATTTTGTGTTTAATGGATAGATTATGAATATATCATAAATAACCAAGTGTTGTTTCAATAAAACTTACTAATTTATGAAATATAATATATCCTATGAATACAATGTATTTAAGAGAAACATACCATTAAATGTTTGGGGTCTCATAATTTATACTATATCATTCACATGCTCCTTGACATAGAGACCAAATAATCTCCTATGGATAAAAGAAGCCTCATATTGGGTTTTAAGTGAATAAATTTTGGGATTATCTATATCATTATGCGATATAGCTGGTGTCACATGTGGACACACTAATATATATCCTGAATCACTCCATGATGACACAATGAATGGAAAACTGGGATATGATCCTTCAGTATTTCTATATCCGGTTTATTCTATATAAATCCATCAATGTTCAGGCATTGGATGACTTAATACCTTCCCACCCACCCCCTGAAGGACTACCACATGATGTTGACATCCCAAAAAATCCCATCCTCTCAGTGGACTATCCTATTCCATGTTGGAATATACACAGTTATGGTTATTCTGGAGTCCCAAATGACAGGAATATCAAAAATCCTATCCCTAATATAGTAGGATTGGGTATTTTCTTCATCACTCTAATATAGGTCATCCTAACATACTAATTATAGTTTTTAAATGGTATCGTCAACTAGGAGTTAGAGGGTTAGGATCTTATCACATTCCATGATATGTCCCTCAATATTGATTTCCAGTACCTATATGTAAATGGAGACTCCAAGTTGACCATCAGATAGGATAATGGTGATTATAACATCATAAATCCAAATATTGTACCCCGAATAGAGGTATCTTTCCATTTGATGTCTCAGTTCCATTATCAGTAAGAGTTAAACTATGTTCCTTCATTGCAGAATATTCAAGCAGCCACGTTAGCCTATTTAGAAACCTATCTTGTAGAGTCTTTCCAGGATAACCTGTTCATTAACATGGCGCATCAAATAGTCATCACTACCATCATTATATATAGTGATGATATGCCATTGGTAAACTAGATAACTGCTAGTGATTCCAAATTATGACCCTCTAGTTCCCCATAGTAGAGGGATCTTTTGATTGGGAAACTACATTCATTGAGTATTGCAAGCATGGTACTCACCCACCAGATTGAACCATACGTGAGTCAATACATTGGTGATGAATTCATTTCAACCTCCATAGAAGAACTAAACTTGATTAGACTCTCTTTTGATGTGGGTTTGATGGAACTATACACCATTGTATAAATGAATATGGTGTTCCCTAGGTTATGTAAGATGTTCAAGTTTGGTCATGTGGTGCCAATGAAGATGAGGTTCCCCAGGTTATAATTTGAAAAATATGGTGGGATATGATAATAAAAGTTTCCTAGACAAGCTCCCAATGCCCTTTAGGAATATCTTATGACAATGTGAATTTCTACATATGTGACTCTATACACTCTAGTGTATGGAATAGTAGAATTCATTCCAATTGGGGTTTAGTTTACATCACTCTGAACAAAATTTTATGACTAGAAGATTCCAGATTGAATAGAAGAAGTCCATCTAGCTGAGCTACAAGACCTAGATGAGGCCAATATCTAAGAATTTTATAATCTTTAGGGGCACCATTAAAGGATAGTGAGAGAATTAAAAAATTTTTTTTGACTCTCATCCATCCTACAATGTGATATAGTAATGGATCTCAGAATTCCAATGATACCTAGTAAGAATCTGGCAGTTTTGGATCTCATGTGGGAAGGTCCTTATATAATTCACACAATCTATTACTATGGTTCATACTTTTTGATCACTATGGATGGATAGTGAATAACACCTCCTACCAGTGCCATGTTTCTCAATAAGTACATCATGTGAGGATCCACCCATATCATAGTTTCATGATGTTAAACTGCATAACGATTGTCCTTTTTTGCATACAATAATCTACATAAACAATTTCCTAGTTGCATGATATTAAACTACATAACCAGCTTCCTAGTCCAATGATGTTAAACATCAAAAAAACCATCATCCCCATTGTAACACATTAAACTACATTTCCACACCACGATCACATGATGTTAAACTATGTGATTGGCCTGAACTAATTAACCCTAAACATAGAGTATTTAGACCTTGAATCATGACGTTAAACTATAATCAATCATCTTCCCAAGATTGTATTGTATGGTGTTGGCCTCCTTGGTTTTCATTAATTTCGGGTTTTTAAGCTCTTCATACCACACAAATATGCTTGGGATATTCATCTTCTTCATCGCATGACGTTAAACTATAGTCATACCCTGAAAGAGACCGAGATTCCTATTAATGAGATATGTCTTTACCTCGACATTAATTGTTATTCCCAATGTAAAAAATGTTGGATGAAAAAAAAGATTATCCTAAACACAAAACGTTATGATTTAGCCTTACCTAGCATTAAAATGGGATTCCATTTATCATGATATATGCATTACCCCATTCCTTGAACATGTGATTCCACATGATAACTGTGGGATGCTTCAAATTCACTTGTCGTAGAGAATCTCCCTCAAAAGTATTGGAATTTAACGATGGTGTATTCTATTACTATGTTTTTCTCGATTCCCATACTTATAGGATATTAATCTATGGCCAAAAATATCATCTCCAGGGCCAAGCATAAATTCATTAACCCTTCAACCCCTCAGCCTTAGTCATGATATGAGTATCATGACAATAAATTTTGTAGAGTTCCTATTAATCTGTGTACGTATTGTGTAATCCTATTTTACTAACTCTAATTGGGGTTTCCTCTTGTATTTTACTTATATACCCTTTGAGTGTACATTCCAAATGTAACACTATGATATTTTGTGAAATAGTTTTTTCTAATTAATTTAATCTTTTTGATATTTTCCATATCATGCAACACTGAAAATAGTTTATTTAATATTAAAGAGATAATTTTTTTGAATTATATGCAACACCAAGGTAATAATTCCATGTATAAAGAATAAATATTATTATCCTCTACATGGATCTTCTTGGATATTTAAAATTACACACAAGACTAACTTTTCTCAGTGTCTTGTGTAACACACAAGAACAACTTTACCGAACAATAATATATTTTTAAAAATATTAAAATTTAATATAATAAGATATAACCTATAAATTATATTGATGGTTATCAATAGGATTAAATAACTTATGAAAATACGTGGTTGAATTCATTGGTTACAAATTAATTTTAAATGAATATAAGAACCTATTGAATATAAATGGACTGTTTTTATAAAAACTACTTTTATGCTCACAAAGGAATTTTAAATAATAAATTAAATTAATTAATAATATGGAAGAATATTAATTATATATAAATTTTTACATTCATCGGGTATATTTGATAGGAATAAGAAAGGATAAAATCCTATATTACACACAAAAATATATTTTTTATAAAATCAAAAACCTCACCTTTTAATGCTGATCATATTTCAAATCTAAAGTTTAGAAATTTTGTAAATTTTATATGACAAAATAAACTGTATTTTTGAAAGTGAAACATTAAATTTATGTAAGGTTAATTTTGTTTTTGTAATGTTTGATTTTCTGATAAAAAGTGGAAAATAATGGATTTTAAATCAAAATAGATTTTTTCAGATAATTTATTTATAAAGTTAAATTATATTTTTAGTTTTTATAAACTTTAACTTGATAAATTTTAAATAAACTAGTAAAATTTAGGTCATTGGAATCAATTTTACAATGAAGGTGGATATAAAAACATAGCGATGTTTTGATCATTTTTACATTAAAAACATGCATTATCATCCCATTTAAGAAATTAATATTAAATTATTTTCTACCACATTGATGTTTGAAATTTGGAAAACTAGATTCCATTTTTTGAATCAGAATAATTTATAATATATGATAATTTTAAATTACTTTTTAACAAAATTATTATTGAATGTGATTAAAGTTAATGAAAATGATTGAGAGAAACATTAGCATAATAAGGGACTAAACCTTAATCTTCTATGCCAGAACAGCCTAGAAACTTTTCCAAAAGTATTTTTAGAGAAAATATTTGATACAATAATCTATTGGATCGTCTTGGACCATTATTGTATACACTTTTCATATAAAAAACATCAGTTGAATTCCCTTTTCTGATATTTACAAGAATTTCACCCCTCTACCACTATAAAAAGACACTCACACCTCCTATTTCATCACACCTATCAAAACCAATTGGATCAACCAACATCTACCCCAATAGCTCCTTAAAATAATTCCCCTCAACTGATAAGCCTCACTTGGGAATAAATTCTACTATGGAAGAAATTTTTTGCAATGAAAAAGGAGTTATCTAATGTAGAGGTAACATCCTTCCCCAAGATCCTTTCTTTTCTTTTATTTATTCACCACATAAATTAATAATATTCAATGATTATATAATAAAAAATTATCCTAAATATAAAAAAATCATTAGGTTCGTCCTGCACTAACACACGCTTTAATATAATTAGTAAGGAACTTACAATTCTTGTGTACGACGAACTACCACCTCACGAAACGATATTGTTCCTTTTCCTTTACCAACTATCATGGTTGGGAATTGTTATGGGAAATATATTTTTATATATTATATATTATATTTATGACTAATTTATCCTTTAGGAATTATTATATAACACATACCTTCATTTATTACATTTTCTATATGTACGATAATTTGATTTGGGTAAGAGTGGACTACTGCTTCCTCAAAGCGATGTGATTTGTTCGCACCTTAATGGAATGTATACAGGATTAATTTAATCAGTTTTTATGATATAAAAGTTGAAATAATGAATTTTTAATTATAATATATATATAAACATATATTTATTTTACTTACTTTTTTTCAATACGACAATAAAACGGAAACAATGTTCATGCGTACGTACTACCAACCATCTCCATAAATAGTGTATTCCATTTCATACATACATACATACATATATAAAAATATATATATATATGTATTTATTATTTTAAATACATATAAAATAAAAACATATCTTATTTATACATTTTTAAAATCTTGAAATAAGTAAATAAGTATCTAAGTAAGAGGATAAAAATAACAAGTCAAAACATATATGAAAAATAAAACGGATATTAAATGAAACATAATGATAACTTAGAGTTTTTACTAAAAAACTAAGATAATGTCATAATTAATTAATATATGGTATTAGATAAAATAATATGGTTCTTTATTATAATTATAATAAAAAATTATTTATTATACATGAGGTTTGAATGTGTATGATGCAAATCAAGACATATGGTAAGGTAGTTTCATCTCACTTTTTTTGTGAGATACATGCTTTATTCACCACTCATTTATTTTTTTGGTGTCTATAATACCAATTGATTTATTATTTAATTATTATACTTAATTTTATTTTTATTTACATATACATTTTATTCAATTTATTTCATGTGGGTTATGTTTGAAATGTCACCAAATCGATAAAGTAATTTTGTCTCAATTTTCCTTATTTTAGATACATGACATGTTGTGAACCTATATTTTTCTATGAGGGGAATATACAGACTTTTTACATGTTATATCGTTAAAATAATTATTTTAATGATGTTTTTATATTTATTTTAGGTCATATATTCCATTTTATAATGATTATAAATTTTCAATAAGGTAACTAATAATAGCGTAAATCTCATCTTTTTTTGAGAATATTTATGATAACTCTTTCAATGATAAAATATTATAATATATATCTCGAAAAATATCAAGAATCGTTTTACCCTAAGGATATTATCTTTATATCTTGGCTTTGGTAAAAAATTTAAACTATTTGGTACTTAAGATAATTAATAAAATATTATATGAAAATTTGACGATATATCCCCTTTTAGTTGGAAACTTTGTGTTCTATCAAAACCATGTTTTCTAAAAAAGAATTCAAAAATGATTCACTATTATAAAATTATGTTTATTTTAATTTATTATCCATGTACCTTTTTTTAGAATGGGTTTAAATATAAATATTCTTATGGTTTTCCAATCAAAGCATTTTTTTGATCATTTAAGGTCAAAATGGAATGTTGGACATGCATGAACCAACCAACCATCATGACCCTCATTTCCTTTACTATCCCTTTATATATTTAAAATGTTAAATTTTAAAATGAAAACATTTTCCTAATATTATTGAAATTTTTTGATTTTAAAATTTTTATCAAAGAAAAAGGGTTTCCGAAAGTTCTTTTATCTTAAAAAAATCGTTTAAATGATTTTCGTAGCTTCCTTTATGTTTTTTAAAAAGGATGTTTTCAAGGAAAATGATTTAAATGATCTCAAATATTCTTTTATATATTATCAAAGAATTTTATAGAAAATTATTTTCAAAATGATTTCAAATTTCTATGATATTAATTCATGAAAAAAGGCTATCAAAATGATTTCAAAACATCATTAAATGTTTCATTATATTTTTCACGAAAAATTTATTTAAAAAGGTTCTAGTTTTAAAATTTTGTTTCCAAAGAAGAAGGTATTCTTTCATAAGGAATTTTTATAAAAGATATTTCAATATTATTATCCATCTATGATGACACCCATGAATGACACTTTATCCTTTCAAGGATATGATGTAAAGTGTCCATTCACATTCTTTGTATAAATATTTTTTGTTTTGATAGAATTATTATTATGAAACAAATTCCTCTACAATGTGTTATATTCTTATGAAACATGTTTTTCTCTGATGGTTTAAACTATGATAAAATCTTAAAAACCATAATTCCATTGATGGGTTATTATAGGATGAAATGATTATGCAACCTATGCATTTTCTGTAGGTTATGATAGGATTAATTATTTATTATTCACAATTAATTTCAGGGGTCATTAAGTGATTCTTACAAGATCCTTATCTTTTGATAGGTCTTTATATGATGCAGGTTTTATTATCTTGTTCCAAATTTATGTTTGATTTTATTATGTGATAGGTGGGACCTATATCTCCCTTCAATAAATTGGGTAATGATTTTTATCTCATAAGATAATGATTGGAATCAAATAGATGGGCTTGATCCAATATGGGAATATGGGGGAATATGATCCCTTACAAGGAATTAAATGTGACTAGGGATGATGTTTTCTCCCACATAGTAGGTTTAGTCTCTATTAAGATGTAATATAAGGAAACCTGGTCCAGTATGAGAATATGGGGAATCCAAATCCACAGTGTGAAGATAGTGAAACCCAATCCCTGATAGTGAAAGGACCGTGACTAGGGAAAGTGTTGTATCCTTACTAGTAGGTTTAGTCCCTATAGCATGTGATGATAAGTTTATAAATGCCTACAGACTTATACAAAATTGTAATACATGTTTATGTGTGTTCCATAATTTGATTTATTACTCTTATGTTATGATTACAAGTCATAATCTATCAATTCCATTATGATTAATTAATTATTAAATTCTTATATTTATTCCATAATTCATGTTTATGGTCTTTGATATGCAAGGTATACTCTGATAATTTTATGATCATGTTCTCAAACCTTTATAATCATGTTTTTGATTATATATCTACCGTTTTTACCCTTACTAAGAATCTAATATCACCCCATTTTATGATTCCTTCCCTAGGTTATGAAGATATAATTTATTTATGATATGTCTAAGAAGGATTATAGTCTTGGAGAATCTAGTGGAAGAAAATGGAGCTCACTCATGTACTAGTGTTTACATTTCAATGATTCCATAGGAACTAAACGGATTTATTCTTTGGGAATCCATTTGTGTAATGTTTTATGTATTCTATAAAACAAATGTGATGTGTAGGTACGTTATTATGTTTTTTTATAGTTGGAATGTGAGTTAATTTTTCATCAACCTTTGGAAACTAGGATGAGAAAACTTTTGTATGATCTGTAGGGATATTTCTAATGATATTTCATGGGGTGTATCTAAAGATAAGTCTAAGGATGAGTTAATGTTTTGGAAAATGTCCTGGATTTTTGGTAAAGGAAATATTGAGTTGTTTCTAACATTATATCCATGTATGGATACTACCAGTGGATGTGGATCTTCCATATATATACATAGGGGTAACAAATCCAACAAGCTGCATCGAGCCAGAATCAATCATAAACTGGTACACAATAACAGGCCTTGTCACACACCTGGTTTGACACTCCTAGAGGATAATATTAGGAAATTAAAAATAATATATGAACCATCATGAAGTATTAAAATTGAAATTAGCTATGAATAATGTAGGATACACCTAAGCTGACATAGAGTAAGGATGATGTCAAATTTTAAACTTTATATAAGTGGGTTTTCAGAATTATATGATTCTCTTCTATGATAATGGTATGTTACTCAATGATATACATTTTTATTAAATGGGGGGAACTATAAATAAATAGTATAATGATGAATGGGACATTGGATTTACTTTTGGGCAGAAAAATGGGATGATCACTAGGTTGAAGGATGTTGTGGTCTTTCCTAGTAAGTTTTCACGGAACATGATTAACAATGAGTAACATAACCAACAATAAGAATCACCAAGTAAGAGAAGGAAATATTTCACATAGATTTATATTAATAGATACCATAGTGGAAATAATATTTGGTTTCATTTGTGACCTGAATGTATAAATAATCAGCTATGTGAATGTCTTAGAGGAACAAGAAGATGTTTTGACTATGGAAAATAAGGACACAAAGCAATTAGGTCTAAGGTAAAAATGATGGGTTTTGATAATGTAATGGATTGGAATATTGGCCTCCCCAAGACATAATTGAATGTTAAATGATTTTAGTGTTGAATGAATATTACTTATACAAATCTATGTTCTAATTGGAATGCTTATGAAGTGAATCAGAAAGGTGGTGTGAGTAAAAGTTATATTACTGAAGATGATGAGATTGTAGATGAAATGTGAAAGAAAAGAGGTATTATGTAATAGGATGAAAAATCTGTCTTATTTCCTAAGTATGAAGTTGAATAATATTTGATTTTATATATTTGGATTCACAAATTATGTTATATAAATTGTAAAATAAATAAGGAATGTTTATTTTAAATTTTTTCGATAAGGATATACAAGAATATGTTTAATGGTTCTGATGGATTATTAATTTTATTTAATGGAGCAGTGGTAAATGATTATGAGAATAATGAACCTTAATATGTTCCTTATGTTAATATAATGTTGCTTGGATACTGATATGTTTGATATGAGTAGGTAATTTGGACAGTACTTATTACCCTTGAACTAATTATTTATTTTCCCAAAAAGTGGTTGATGTCAGCACGTTTGAAGTTTATATATTATATTATTTAGTGAATATATCCACTAATCATTGGAATATAGAGGCATGCATGTTTTAATAAAATAGTTATAGTAATTAAGGTTATTATCAAGTTTCATAAGAGTATACGATGAGGGTGTTAACAAGTCGGGAATGGGACAACCAACAGATACTTTATGATATATGGTGGATCAATGGGAAGATTATTACATGACCTTATTTATAATGTTTGGGATTTTTATCTTTTAAAAGGGTTATAATTTTTACTATTTTTGGAATGTTTAACATGAAATTCAGATGAATTTTGTGAGATTAATGTATTATATCACCACATAAGTATTTCAACATATTTGGTAACTTGTGACAACCTTTTATTGTGACAAAAATATATTGAATGACCTATAATTCTATTTATGGATCTTCAAATATATTAGTTCTTCAATAATGAGGGATTCACCTTGTTCCCTATCATAAGAGATAAATTGGGAATTTCTCAAGTGACAACAAAAGGGTGATATTGTGAATATAGAATGGAATGAAATAAAGAAAGTATACCTTTCTGTGAAAGTAATTCAAGTTTAGTAAAAAGGTTCATGAAGCCTCAAATTGTATCATAGTACCTTCATTTTCAATGAATCATGGTCACTTAGATAATCACAGATTAATTAATATGTAATTTTTGGTTTTATCCTACCATGATCTCTGTCACGCTCTATATGAACATAGTAGTTAGATTTCTCTCCCATATCCTTGTTTTTACATCCCACCAATGTTATCCTATGTGTAAATCTAGTTATATTTTACTTTTGGTAAATGTTATGTTTCCCACATTCCCTTTTTAGAGGAACATTTCTTATCCATTTTTACGATCTGGGTTTCAATTAATAGAAATTTCATGTAGTAACCTTTAGATACCGAGATGAATTTTGAGGGTAAAATTCATTTTAAGGGGGATAGAATTTAAAGCCCCTATGTTTCATGAAATATATTTATTTGAATTAATTTAATGATAAAGATTTTTTTAAAAATTAACACAACAATAAAAAAATGTTCATTTTATATCAATGCATTATTTTTTTCTTGTGTTAATCACAAAACTATGTTATTTTTTCACTACACATGACATAATGTTTATTTAGCATTAAATGGAACACTGAGGTTAGATTATGTACAAGTAAGATTTACCTTCCTTGATGGATTTCATAAAATGGAATATGAAGTTTTAACGAACAATAATATATTATTAGAAATATTATTATTTTATATAATAGGACATAAACTATCTGTTATGTTGGTGGTTATGAATAGGATTGAAAATTTATTAAAATATGTGGTTGAATTTATTGGTTACAAAATATTTATAAATGAACATATCATCCAATTGAATAAAACCAGAATGTTTTTAAAAAATATACTCCAATGATCGCAACATAATTTTCTCCAAATGAATTAAATTAAATAATATTGAATAATAATAATAATAAAATATTTATTTTTACATTCGTCGAATATATTTGATTGGTATAAGATAGTAACAATACCAATATTAAACATAAAATCCTATATTATTAAAAAGAAATTACCAGCTTTTAACGAAGAATTAATTGTTAAAAAAACTTTTAAAACATCTATAATTTCTATATGTCAAAATGAAAATCATTATTTAAAGTGAAACATAAAAATTTCTTTGCATAAATTTTCAAAAAAAATCGTGACGTTTAGTTTTTTCGTGAATAGTAAAAAATACTGAACTTTAATTTTAAAATGATTTTTTGTATAAATTATTTTTATGGTTGAATTAAATTTATAATTGATTTAAATATTAAATAGATTAATTTTTATAAAGAATCAAATTTAGGTCTTTCGAATCAATTTCAATTTAAATGTTGATTTTAAAAAATAGAAAACATTTGAGCATTTTTTTTACTTTAAATACCTGCATTGTCATAACATCTTCCAAATTAATCCTAATTAAATTATTCTACATCTATAGTGGCCCTAGCCTTTTAAATATAACATTACGTGATTTAAAAAAAAATTAACCATCATATTTCATGCCAAGGACTGTAAAGTCTACTATTTTTGGTAAATTAGGTACATAATTAATCATCATGAAAGAATATTCAATTTATTCAACATAATGAGATATTATATTCCATTGAGATCCTATATCATCACAGGATAACGTCAGGATTAAATGATCAAAATTAATGAACCAAAAATATGAGTCATGAGATAATCATATTAATAAAACATCGCAGATGGTTTAGAAGGCATAACATGATAATATGAAGACATGATACATGAATAAAAATTTGGAATAAAAACCTTAATAACAAGGGAACATATAATAATGGCATTACAAAAATGTGTAAATATCATATAACATGACATAAACATGATTTGAGGCTAACTTCCAAGACTATATCATATGTTAGACAATGTCCTAAAAAGGAATCAGGTTCACTCTCTATCCCAACATGACGTCTCATGAGACTAAACATTACCCAAGGAATTGGAGAACTATATGGGTGCACCTATCATAAGTTATTAATTAATATATTTTCTACAGTAATGATCATTAGTAAAGAATCAAACATAACATAAGCATTACCTCCCACATAGACATTTTTACATGCCTCATTGGCATTCTCGAATTCCCTATCACATGGAAAATAGAGTGTCAACTCCCACATTGACATTTCCTCAATTCATTTCCACACTTCTTGTCTTTCTTGGATTGGAATTTTAATCATTAATCAAGTCCAAATCCCCCCCAATAGAAATGTTTTTGCACATGTCTCACCTACCATCTAGGGCTAATGCTCAAATGGATCTCTAAAAACAAATAGCGGATTCTATGTCTCCTAAATGAACATTATTCAATCCTGGAATTTATCTCCCCATTATTGACTAGAGTGATTGAAGTCTATGTGATTAGAACATGGTCAATAGTCAATCCATTCCCATTGGTCGTCCTTTATCAATATCTCAAATGTATCAATATACCTTATCTTCCACCTCATTTGGTCTTTCTAGAATTCCAACAACCATATAGTCACTACTCCATGTATCTGCATGAATCAGGTTGGAAGGTCAGTATTGTATGGATTTTCTCAACCTAGTATCTCCTCACCCCTACTACGTGCCTCCATGTGTCAGGGAAATCCCCTTTCCACCCATTTTCCCACACTGAACATGAATCGAGTAGGATTAAGAGTTCTTGATTGGTTTAACCCAATGTGTTCATGCTTTATGAAATACCCCAAGGTCCAAAATCTATGACCTCAAACTAATATCATAGGGTCCAAGAATTAATACACTAAACTGCATATTGTTTTCATTATGAAACATTTGTGATTCATGGGCCTCTCATCCCTAATTCAAGTCAGAAGATACCTCTTTCACTCCACACAAATACCTTTTGAGATAAATGCTATTAAAGTACACATATAATTAATTTAAATTGATTACTCTTAGTCTAAACAAGATGACTTATAATATTTTCTAATGTTTAAAGAAAATGACATTACATTTTTCATCACTTATTAGATCTATATGTAGCTTTATTCCAATTCTGATATGTTACGTACTGACTCTTAGGCATAACATCTCTAGGAAGAGCTTCATATTCACCATATAACTATCCATTATCTATGGTTTGATCTCCTCAATATATCCTATGGTCCAATGTCCATGTATAAGACCTATTAAATTACAATGACCCATCAGTGGGCCAAGATTCCTTCGTTTTTTGATGCGAAGAAGGGACATCATCAGTGCGTGAGGTTAAGTTATAGAATTACCCATATGAATTCAAGATTCTACACATCCTTATAAGAGAATATTCAATACCCTCATCAAGAAGATATCCCCATAACAACATTGTTCTTCTATTATACCAGGTTTTGTAGTCCATTCAACATAAAAATAGTTAGCTTTCAACATGGCCTTTATGTTTTTTATGTAATGAAGGATATCAAGGACATCATTTATATTGGGTTAATTCTATTTCATGTCATGCCAACACTTTAGGGGACTCCATGGTTTGAATTATATGACCTTAAACTAAAATAAAAGCCTTAGTCCAAACTCAATGTCCTTATACTAAGGGAAAATCCCTAGTACAAACTCTATGACATTAAACTAAGATTATTGTCCATACGACATGACCTCAATCTGTTTACAATTGGCCTAAAATCTATTGTCTTTAGTTAATATTACAGTCCATGCGATATGACATTAAACAATTTCAAACAACTACAAACTCTATTACCTTTATCTAAGAGTATGTTTCATGAAACATATATCTAAATTAAATACGAGACGCCCCTAATTTTATGTCTCGATAAAGGATCACCCATTATATTACCAGCCTTCTCCATCAACCCTAGTAGTTGTGAGAGTCTCATTCATGTCAGTTTTCTATGTCATTTTTAATGACATTAAAAAGTGACTCTACCTTATACGAAGGAAATAAAAGTCCCTATTTAATTTACATGAGGAATAAATGGTGGGAATCATGGTATATAATCCTTATATTCCCAAACATCCCGGCCACATGATGATATGTTGTGGGATATGGCCTAATAACACAATGTTAAATTGAACAATCCACATTTCTTACTATGTGAAATAGAAATTGTTTTCCAATGCCTTCATTTCACAATTTGAAATGACAAATATACTTATGACCTTTCCTGAGAGGCCCTTTCCTTTGATATTGGTCATTTACCGCATCCTCGGTATCATCGACCATTGCTTAGACTCTGAGATGATTGTTCTATTGGAAGATAGATATGATTTTTAGAGAGATATATCTACACCATTTTTAGCTAAGATATGGTGGCATAATGCGAAGAGAGATTGAATCTTCCATAACATTATATCACTAATATCATCGATTTTTCTTCCCTATATATGGATCCTCATCCTTTTCTACATATGAAGGGACACCCTAATGGAATGGTGTCTAGACAAGTCTCACCTAGCGTCATATTTCCATTCTCGAGAGGACTTTGGATGATATTTCTTGACAGGTTCAATGTTTTTGAATGTGGTTAGCAGCCTACTCTTGTTAGTTTGTCTCCATTCCCATGAAAAGGTATATAGATGATGCATTTCAAACTTGTTCAATTTGTATCCTATATTGTGATATCAGTTCTATTATGTTCTAAATGTTTTACATTGTGATTCACACACTTCATTTCCCTTTTTTAGGCATAATTCAACACCCCTAGAATTATTCCATTCATTGAATAGAGCTCATTAAAAAAATGTTTTTTACCCAGAGAGCCTCATTCTCCATCCACCTCAATCAAGTCAAATACTCCAAGTGGTGATTTAAAAATTTTAAATCATGAGTGCTTTGTGATATTCTAGATCTATCATATAAATAGAAATCACATAACCATCCCTTGTTTTTCATACCCGGAATTAACAACATGAATTAATGGATTTGTTGTGTATTTTCTCAGAATTATGATCAAAGTTCAATAATTTATTATGATGAAAAATATGTTCAATCATGAAAATTAAATGAACAATCATTTTTAGGGTCATCCACACATCATATCCTCTCCTTCATAAAATATAATTTATGGTTCTATAGTACTAATGGAGTGCTCGAGCGTAGCAAACCATAGTTGATTGGCATCCAAGATCCACTATTGTATTTCCATATCTTGGTTCTCCTCATCCTTCGTAGAGATAACATCGCTATCTATTATCTACTATAAAATATATCTATCTAGGCACTGATCCACCAAGGAAGTCACCTCCACAACATTTCCCTTAGTTTCCACTAACTAGGTCTTTAGGATATTGAAAATATTGGTTGGTTAACATTGACACTGCATGCTCTGATGTCAGCACCTATAGGTGGGAAATCTATTACTCATTTTCCTAAAGTTCATGGGTGCCCTCAACATTGTTTATATTTCATTCTAGGTCAAGCTACTGCCCCTCTCCATGTGCCTTCTCAATGAGGAAGTCTCAGGCCAGCAGGTATAGACTGCTAGATTCCACCCTACCAACTCCAAAACAAACTATACAATAGTAGAGAGATAACACTCGTTGTGGTATTTTAGATATCTAGCTGTGGGTGATGAAGTTCCACACATACCTCCAAACATTGTATTCAACAATCCAATTCTCATTAGTAGCCTCGAGGTTGAAATCATCAAACTTTTCAAGTGGTGAGGGAATGTATAATGAAAAGACCAAAAATAGTTTTTTTTATAGATCCTGTAAGTATAGGTTTTCATATGATAGTGGTTATTGAACTATCTTAGTGAACACTTCCTTTCCATACTCTTTGACAGTAGCAGAATCCTCTGTTGCACCTTCTGGTGTGACTGAGCTAGACACAACTTTAACAGATCCCTCACATTCCCTTATTTTTTGTGCAACCTCTTGTTCAAACCTTAAAAATACAACCACATTAGGTGTAGGGGAAGAAAATGAAACCTCACCTACCACTGTAATCACTGGTGCTATTTCCTCTTCTTCCATGGGGACTTCACCCCTATAGCCACATCTAGGGGCACAATTATAATTGGTTCCTCCACCAAAGCCTCTTTCGAAGGACCCATTATAGGCCAAACCTAGTACCCCTCCATTAAGGGCATGGTCTCATTAATCCCCTCCAGTATCCCCTCCATAGATAAACTAACCGAGAGAGTCTCTTTTCCCATATCCTCCAATAGATTAGCCTTCGTCATCGCCACCTTAGCCTTAGGTGATGTTACTCTATGTGTTGGTGAAGGTGGACCTGTCCCAAGCATCATTTGAAATTATATTCCAAAAAATGTTAGTAAATAATATTAATATAGTAAAAGGGTCAAGGCTATAAAGTATTATTAGACTTATGTGAACTGTACACTTTAGTGAGAGGCTCCTGGATGATAATATGTAGTCTCCCAGGTAAGCTTCATTCAAGGTCACCACCCTAGTTTCAGGCACTGATGGTTGGATTCCTGAAACCAACACATCAATGAGGGATCCCACACATTCCACTTGAAGGTTTGGGGTCCCATATAATTTTTTTCTAGGTATATCACAGACTTATACCTATCCATGATTTACTCATGCATGAGTATAAAAGGTGGTAGGAAACTGTTCTAAGACCATGTTATATCTAAGAAGGTCAGAATATTTACTTGGTCAATAGAAAAACTTCTTCCAATATAGGATCCATAATATTCATGAACACCCTATGAATCATCAAAATTTTCATGAAGTGGTGTGTCCACATCTATCTAAATGTCTAAAAATTATGGGGGGGATTTCATGTTTAGCCTAGCCCTAACTCGGTTATTTAAAGGAACACAGTGAACCGAGAATCGGTCGGGTCCTTTAGCTCCAATACATACTATTTTACCTCATCTCAGGACACTTTTAATCTATCCTTCACATAACCTATACCGATTTGAAACATCTTATCCCTATTTAGATCATTCAATATTAAAAAAACATAGTAAAAAGGAAGGTATAAATTACATTTGTACAAGGATTCTGGGATGAAGGAATCTCTGGGAGTGTCTACACAACACAATCACATCCCCAGAGTTGGGAAACAAATTCTATGGACAACCATAAAATCCCACCTTTATCATGATTTCTCTTTTCCTAGAGTGTCAAGCCTAGTGCAGGTCCTCCCCCAATGACTCTCTCCTGTCATGGTGCATGAACTACCAGACCTGCTACTGCTTCCCTACCCACTGGGAAAAATCATCCTATAAAGCACTCTCTGACCACCACTTGACCATCACCTCATGATTAAATGTACACCCCTTCATTAGCTTGATTGGACCACTAACTCAGTGCATATATAGGATACACACACTCTAATTCAAGTGTGTATTCAATTGTATGACCATATATAGTAGTAAGTCCCAATAGCTCAATATTAATCTTTCCATCTTGATGTGTAAAAAAATTCCATATATGACACATCACAGTTGGATAGAAATCATTTCTCACCTATTAGTATACCTTTGGTTTTATCCACATAAAATACTATAATAATCTTGAAACTAACACAGGTTATATGGATGAAAAATTGTATCATAGTCAACCACTTCCATGAGAACCCCACCTCAAAAGTCCAAAATGTAAGCTCTGTACTCGATGGTCCATGTACTGTCATCAATCACCAACCGTGTTGGTAGGGGGAATAGGTGAAATATGTATTTTTCTTCCCCCTTGAACATATACAACACATCCATCATACTAAACTCTAATTGTTTAATCCCAATATATTTAGGATTGATGTCTAGAATGTTGTTATAGGAGGAAAAATGTGGTTTCGATACTATTTTCCCCAATGTGTGTAGCCACCAAGCTATATAGAAAATGTATAATCCCATATACATGGAGGAAAATCCTTAATTTTTTATGTGGAAATGTACCTTATATAAATTTTCAAGCATCAGGGTATCTAAATTCACATGCTGCTCTATTTCCAAAATCACCTCCATTATTAAGTTTCTCAGATGCACCCCCATTTGTGCATCCCTAACAAGGATAATAATACAGCAAATGAGTTTTGTGATGAATCCTACCATCCCAAATTTGAGTTGACCCTCAGTCTTTACATCATATCCTCACAACAACCATTGTCTCACTTATAGAATCTATTAATAGGAGCCCTATATTCTCTACTATTATCCCTTGGAACATCTATGAGGATTAGATGGAAAATTCCTTATTGGATCATCTCCTTCAACAAGATATACTGATAGTTCATTAAAAAGTTAGTTTAACCACTACTTGAAATAGATATCTCTTCTCACTTGCTTATATTTTTTGGTTCCCCTCATTAGATACCACAACTACTTTGATAAGGTTGGAAAATTATCTTGATCATCCCATAAATTTTCTCATTGGAGGAACTCATCAAAAATTGATCCATCAATTTGGACTCTTGTGATATTAGTAAGGATATTTCTTTTGATGTCGACCTCCCATTATTGCAGATGAATCATGTTGGTTCCCAATGAACATCTGATCAAAAGTTTGGGCATGATCTCCTACGGGGTTGTAGACTTGAAACTAAAAATCCCATGCAGCTTTATATATCCATACTCAATTTAGAACCCCTTAAAACGATACACATGATAAAAAAATCATTAGGCCTAGGACAACTAATCTTTGTAGTTATTGCATTTCCACATTTCCAAATTGTCATTCCACCCTATCAACAAATCCCCTAATCCTACTATGAGGACCATCTAATATTGTAGTGGGGATGCCTCATCTTATAAATTATTTCCATAGATTTTTTGTATGTGGATATGGAGAAGGTATTCTATAACGAGCACATTCTATTTCAAGATATTCCTCGTAACATCCTTGATCCACTGGTATTGATCTGGTAATCTTATAAATTAGTAAAGTAGTTCTTCCCTAATAGCCACTGGGATGAAGAAATCACCTCTCAATCCGAATTCATAGATCAAAAACCTCTTACATAATGGGTATTCCATTTGGTCCTCTATTTGTAGAACCAAAAGTTATTTTTGAACTGAGGAACCTCAAAAGCATTCCCCAATCATGATGTTTTCAGTCAGTTCTTCCATATGAACTGCATAATCATTGGCTCCTTGACCAAATATATGATTCTAAGTTAATATATATTTCTTTGGATCTTATTTGTGAAGTCTAATCATAATGATCTCTCATAGAGCTTAGTCTCACGTATGACATTTTTTGAAGATGTGTATTGTGGATTCTGGTTTACTAAGAAGAATTCTTAGAGAAAAGGATTGTAATTATGGGTTTTAAAGGAGAGTTCATGAAGTAAACATCATAGAGATTGGGATATTTTCAAAAGGAATGAAAAAAACCTTTTCTTTGGAATTTTTTAAGTGGATTTAAAGGGCCCCTCCACTATTTATAGGCATTCAACTAGGTCTACTTTGTGATGCCCTCCACAGATCGATTTTTCGCGAGCATGATCATTATATGAACATCGTGAAAGGGAGTTAGTTTCCAATTCTCAGTGATCATCCATTATAATCCGACCATAATATTTTTGGTCAACTCCAATTCGGAGGGGTGGCGGTGGGGGATTTATTGGTGCCAAAGAAATTCAATATTACCTTTAAAGAGTCTTCTTCACATTTTATAGTTCCTTCACAAATGTCCAGAGCTCATGAATCCCATTGACCATGTGGTTTCCTTCCCAATCATGTGAAGACCTGATGGTAATCCATCTTCAAAATACTATTGGATTCATAGGTCTTTTTGTGATTGTGTGCATGGTTGATGGTATCTTCATGAGTATGATAAAGATGTTCCCAATCATGAAGCCCATTAATTCATCGTGAACCATTTCGGGTAATCAAGAAACAACTTTTCAATAAATAAACCACTAATTATAATATTTTAGGGATGGTTACCCAATATTTTCGCTTTTTTATTTCTACCATTTTGTGATACTCTATAGCTTCACAAAAAAACTAATTATGGATCATACATGGTATCCTATATTTGTGAAACCACCCCTAGGTCTTCTTGAAAGCCTCCTCCAAGGTGGGGATTCTAGTCAAGAAGGACCACGCCAATCACGACGGAAGGATTACCTCTATGGTACATGAGTCTTCACAAAGCATTCATCATTTTACAAGAACCAAGAATTCGGAATTCCCTTTGCGGAAGGGTAACCATGTTTTAGGAAGCCCATTCTTTCATGAATCCCATACCATCTGCGAGGAACTTGAGCTTCATGAAGAACCTATCTATGAGTTATTAGTATTCATGAAACATCCCCACTAGGCCTCTCCATGCTTCCTAGATTCTGGTGAACTAGCATCACAGTGGAATTATTACCATGACATCGACACCCATTTAGAACCAATTCAGTTTCACATTGAGTCCCCTGTGACATGTGCCACCCACTCATGTGTCTTCCTAGTACACTCCTTGTGTGTAATGATCCTACCGACTAACTTCATATCATATTCATAGTTACAATAATCCTTGTTTATTATAATAATAGAGACCCTACCATGGATCTCATTATGGTCTACTCCTCCCCTCGTAGTCCCTAGTGGTTCGAAAGCCATGCCTCGCCCCAAGGTGCATGAGTAATGGTCATGTAATCCCTAAGTGTGAGAAGTGAGTCCACCAAAATCTGACCATAATGATGTAAACTTCCCCGAACCCTATCATAATTGTAGGATGTTATCTGGAGTACAACATCATCATTAGACAACGTAAAACTGTAACCTTACCCTATAAATTAAACACATGATTCTAGTTTTGTGAGTGGAATGGGATGGACCCCACACCTCTACCACTCAGATGGAATGAGATCATAATCAAATAGAATGAGATCTTCCTCATTATATTAAATGATATGTAATCCCCGCACCATATCTCATCAATACCTCATTTGTGGTATACGAATCCTAACCACATGATTTAAAATTTAATGGATCTGTCCATTTTTTTGTACATTAAATTATAGCAGTGAACCACGTGGGTTTTGATCCTTGTATTATAAACAAGTTATGTGGGAAGCCTCCCTGAGGTTCAAGCCCATAAAATGGTAATCTTAGGTTCTCTCTCATAAATAAGTACATCCATATTCTTCCTCAAAGTGTATTCCGATCCACTCTTTGGGTCCACCTCAAGGGGAGCCAGGACAATGGTATACTTAGGTGCTCCCTCTTAAGGAAGTACCTCCCTATTCAACCTCAAGGGGAATTGTGATCATCTCTTTTGTTCTACCCCTTGGGATACCCAACAAATGTTAATCTTGTAAGATTCTTCCTAGGGACTTACCTCCACAATCCGCCTCATGGGGTGTTCTGATCGAATCCTTGAGTACACCTCAAATGGTGTCTAACCCATGGTAATCTCAGGTGATGCCTCCTTGGGATACACCTCCCTGATCAACCTCAAGGGTATATCTGATCAACTCTTAGGTTCTACCACAAGGGATACCTGACTAATGGTAAACTTATGTTCTCCCTCCTAGGTACATACCTCCATGATCCAACTCATGGGGAATTCTGATCAACTATTTTATTCCACCTTAGGGGGTACCCGACCAAGGGTAAACTAAGGAACTCCCGCCTAGGTATGTACATTCCTAATACACCTCTAGGGGAATTATGTTCAACTCCCTAGATCTACCTCATGGGGGGGTGACAAAGAGTAATCTTAGGTGTTCCCTCCTAGGGACATATCTTTTAGATCTATCTCTTGTGAAATTCTGATCCATCCATCCAGGGTTCGCATCATTGGGAATTCTCAACTATCAACCCATATTATTCATGTCTCAAGGGGAATTATATCTCAATCCATATGTAACATATTCTCTCCTAGGGATACATCTCCCCAATCCATCTCTTATCCATCTATCCATTCATGGTTCACCTCATGGGGTGTTTGCAACCATAATCTTATCCTAGATATATCTCATGTATCATTTTGGATCAATTCAAATCTGGAATATTCTATCCTACGGTAAAACCAATTTGATTCAACTTAAGGGACGTCCTGATCGACCAACTGGGTCTTCCTCTATGGGGAAACATGATGCATCCATCATTTACCCTAAATACATTAACCATATTCCCATCTCTAAAACATGTTTAATAGATTCCATCCATCTCACAAGGACATCATGATCCATATCTATAAGATATAGACCTTGTGAAATGATCGACACACCTACCCTATGCATAACTCTAGGATTCCTAAGGTAAAAATACTTGGAATACTTACTCCCCTGGTGTTTTTACCTCATGATCAACATAGAATGCCATAGTTTTTATGCTTTAATATATCTCGCATGAGATTCCCTCTTAAGAGAAATAATTCCTGTGACTATTGCTCCCAACACCTAGGCATGCACAACGATGCACTACGTCACTACTTTCTTGAATGATGGTTGATGACCAATCAAGAAAAGGTAAATTTCTAAACATAAGTATTACAATTAATTAGTTTCCACCAAGATATGGCACTAGCAATGGGTCAAACAAACATGACTTAACTCCATGAGCGAGACCCAAACATGGTGATGAGTTCTAATAATGAATCCATGGAAGGATGAAATGACATATAAAAAACCTATTTTAATCAATATGTTTAAATATCCATTAAACATCATGAAATAAACCCACATTTGGAATGTCTTAAATAGGAACCAAAAAGCGTCTAATGCACACATCATGTGAAAATGCGAGTGCACGCCCGAGCAAATGTATCAGAAATAATCAAATTGTTTCATTATATTGATTAATAATAAATTTATGTTAATTTTATTACATTCATAATAAAATTTTTATTTTTTATAATTGAATATAATTTACCTATTTTGATGTCATAATACACTAATTAACCATTTAATTTCACTACATGTTTTTTATATCATTCAACTCAATTGTCGTAAATGGATTGGGTATATTGATTATGGTAAACATTTTCATGATTATTTGATTTCTATAATTTTATTCTTATTATAATTATCATTTTAAAACATACAATAATATTATTAAAAACACATTGAAATATGGTTACAAAAAACGAATTACGGTACAACATGGAGATGGTAGTATGTAAGTATGCATGAGTAACATTACTATTTATCAAGAAACATAATGAAAAAAGGAAAGTGTAATTTTATCATTTTAAAATGTTAATAATATCTTAAATATCATATTTTTTATTTAAATATGCATATATATTCAACCCTTTTGATCATTTTGTGAAAAATAAAATACATCGGTTCGTGAGGCTATCGTCCGCACAAACACACAACCCACATTTTCAATTTCCATTCAATGGTAAAGAAATAAGTAGAATATTAATTTAACATTAAATAAATACATGTATATATTTAATACCATATTATTTGTATTTAATATATTATTAAAACCATTCATAAGATTCATTGAGATAAAATGAAATATATTATCTTGTGAAATGGTAGTTCTCATATACTCACAAAAGAATGTCTTATTTTCCATTATTGGAAAAGTAACTTTGAAAGTATTATAAAATTAACATATTAAAATTTATTTATATGGGGAATAAATATTTTATTATAGGAATATATTAAGAGTAATTTTAATGAGATAAAATAATAATTAAAAAGAGAACACTTTGTTAAGAAATATACCTCTTCTTTGGACACTTTCCTAAGATAATACCTAAAAACATATTAGGATGATATTTTTATCAAAAAAAAACCACTTTTAAATGAATATAGATGGTAATAAATGGTTTTGGTATTTCATGTTCAATATAAGATGCTCATAATGTGTGAAGAGTAGTGTGGAGGGTGGCTTTTTATAATGCCGGGGGAGGAAACACTAGCCTTTTTTCGAATGATTAAAATATATTGATCTCTTACTCAAGTTGAATAAATAAAAAACGACTATTCTTAAATTATTAGATGATATATAGAATAAATAAAACTATAAAATTATATTTATACAAGTTTTAGACAATTTTAACCTTTATCCTCTTTTTTAACACTTTTTAAATGTTTTCACTCATACCATCGTAAATTACATTTTTCTAAAAATGCTACAAATCAGAAGGAAAAACATAAAAAATTATTAACAATGGAATGTTCCAAGTATATATTCCATTTTATCATCTTCAATTTCTATAAAATTATTAAATTAAATTTAAAATAAATCAAAAAATGAGATAAAAAAAAAATTTCTATATAATTTCTTTTTAAGTATTGAAATACTTTTATATCAAATTCTTATATATTAGTGATTCCAATGAAATTGATTATATTATTAAAAATAAAAAGGAACTAAATAATTTCAAAAAAAATATAGTATAAAGTGAGACTATTTAAATACTTGAAATAAAAAGATAGTTTTCTTAGAAATCTGTATTTTATAATATTCATCAAAAAATCTAATTTTTGTGAAAATTTACAAGAACAAACTCTATGTAATTTTTTAATTGTTGATATCAACTAATATGTCATTTTTTCAAATTAAAATCATTTAATTTTAAAATTTAAATATATAAATTGAATTATATAATAATTTAAATCAACATATTAGGAATAAAACTATTTCTTTTATTGGAAATTATATAATAATCTTATAGTTAATACAACACTATGACATCAAATTTATGAATATCTATATTTAATTAAATTGTTCTATTATAAAAATGTCCTTGGTGGTTACATAACCATTTTAATATTTATTAGAAAATTAGAATATTAAAATTTCTATCACAAAAAATAAGTAATTAAACATATAAATAATTTTTACCATTAATTACATCATAATTTATAATTATAAAAATATTGTCAAATAATTAATCAATAAATATGAAAAAATGAATGTATATGTGTATATTTATTCAAAAGAAATTTTTTATAAAAAAATCACTTTTATATAATAATTTAATATTTAATTTCAATTTCTAATTAATTTAATTTTTAAAAAGGTCTTTAATTTTAGAATAATCATTTTAAAACAAAGGTTAATTTTTTTTGAAATTTCATTACTTATTAAAATATAGATATCAATGGTGAAGTTAGATAAAATATAGTATTTCATATTATAATGTAAATACATAATTAATTGAAAAATAAATTTTTTAAGGAAACATTATCCCATCATAAAATTCATTAATTATATTACCTATTAAAAATAATCAATTGAAATAATAGATTTGAGAAAAAAATAGTAATGTAATTAATATTTTATTCATAAAACACCCTTTTCTCCGCTTCTAAATTCCTCCCCTCACTATCCTTTTTCTTCTAGCATGATAAGAATCATAAAATTCATAATCCATAATAAAATTACTTACCAATTCCATTATCCTTATTTTGGAGGTTTTTTTATTCATAGAATTAAATTTTTAAACCCTAAGTAGTTTATCAAAGGATGACATCCAATGAAATTGGTAAACTATACCCACCGTTAAATTTTCAGAATTATTATTCATCTACACCAACCAAATATCTTATATCCAGCACGATATAATTAAATTATTATCATAGGTAAACATAAAAGTTTTAATATTAATGAAATATATATTATTATACCCCACATAATTTATTATATAATAAAATCATTGTTGATATAATGTATGGTTCATCACCACCACAAATGATGTATTCAATTTCTTATTAGCTTCTTTATTGATGGTTTAAAAATTATATTAATATATAATTATGGTAGAAATAAAAAGATAAATCATTTTCATGAATATATATTAATAAAATTAGTATTGTGTTAAAATAATTTCAAATAAATTATCATGGATGGTATTAAAGCCTAAATACTATTGAAAGCAAGGTTTTTCATAACTTGAAACTGGAAAAAAATTCTAAGTTGATTTTTTTGTCAATAAACACTAGGTTTCATGAATGTATATGTTTCAAAATATGTGGGGGGAATCATGAAAAGGAATCATGAATGCGTGATGGGATGATAGTAAAACAACAAGAGTACTAGAATTATTGTGAATGAGTTAAATTTTAGTTCAGCATCATGAATATTGGATATTAACAAGCATTATGGAAATAGTTGGAAAAAATCCACTGGAAGCATGTGATCATCGTTAAAGGTTGAGCCTATAAATACAAGGTTAGCCACACTTCTATTTTAATGAAAAATAATTGAAGAAAATATAAAATCACTCTGAATTCATAAATGATGAGGGCAATCATGAATCATGGATTATTATTGAGCTTGATCATCTTGAAAATAATGTTCTAGTCTTTACTGATTCTTAGGTATCTTGGGAAATTGATTTTCTAGATGATATGGAATTTCACATTGATTTAGTGATTTATGAAGGCATCTTACTTTTCTATGGTTGTGAGCTTTGTAAAGGTTGTGATCTTCAACAAGGATATTCATGAACAATATTATTGAACATATAGGTTAGGTAAATAGTTCTTTTAATTGTAAAAAATTAAGACTATGATGCATGTACAATCTATTTCTAGTTAGGGAAAAAGACTGAAATTCCATTCCACTGAAGCAACCATCGTGTAATTTTATTACGTAAGACATCACTTGAAATAGTGAAATTTGGATAGTCAATATAAATTTTCCGAGGGAGGCAGTGTGATGTCCTGAAAATATTATAAAGAAGTGTTCATGGAACAAAGTCACTATATCAGAACATCTTTTTTCCAAAGAAACTAGTGAAACTTAGTGGATTTTTTTAAGATGAACATAGTTTTGGAATATGATCCTTGGACTATCCCTTTGTGTTGATCCATGTGAAATAAATATGTCATTTATCTATATGTAAATGTTTATTTATTACATGATCCCACTAAACATGTTTAACAAGTTCCTTTTATTTTTCGAAAAAGATCAGTCACATTAAAAGAAAACATTGACACCATGATACACCACTCCCCGCTCAGGGTGTTATTGGGTCATATAATTTTTATTATAGGGTGCAAGTAATTGTAGTTAAATATTTCCTCTAGATTTATTCTTAGATAATTTAGTGATTGTTATAGGAGTGCCCCTATTTGATGGATATAACATCCATAATTAGAAGAATGGGATGAGATCTCATCAGAGATCCATAGTGAAGGCTGTTATTTTTTTACTACATATGGGATTCAGGGAACTGATATGATAAGTCTTTCAATGACTAATAAAAATTGGAAAATTCTTGATGCATATTCCAAAGAATTAAACTAGCTTACTGATGCTCTATAAGATAAAATATATTTTAAATTTATGTGTTTCACTTCTACTAAGTATACTTAAGAGGAACTAGAAAATATATACAATTGTGATAGAAATGTGATAGAGGCCTACATCCATGTTTTTTACATTCAGTTCAACGATATGAAAATGAATTCATATAAAAATTATGATTAGTATTTTAATCACATAACTAAAGTTATTTGAGCAATTCAAATACATGGGGAGGAAATTTAGGATATTGATAATATGATGAAAATCCTAATAAGGATAACATTTCTAAATAATTCCAAATATTCATCCCTTGAGGAAATAGATCTTTATAATATATCTCTTAATTATCCTCCAAGAAGAATGGTGGCTTATGAAGAGAGAGTCAATCTTGAAGATGTAAAAACTCACGTATACATGTAAACATAATTACAATCAATTTAAAAAATGATAATTCCAAAGTTATTCATGAAGAAGAAGATGAAATTAATTAATTATTTTCCAAAAAAATAAATATAGGATAAGGGTAATTTGAAGGATATCTTCCTTTATCTTGTTTTCAATGTGGTAAAGTATAGATCATCCCCCTTAATGGCCAGCGAAATTTGATAATGTATAATGTGAATGAGATGTCATTAAGAATCCTAATAAGATTTTCTAGAGTATATGGGACTTTAAATTAGGTATGAAATTTTAGACAAAGAGATTTTTCTACATAGAAGAATGATATAATAATGAATTTTTTAATGATGTTGATGCAGAGTTTAAATATGAACCCCAAGCATCCATGATGGCTTTAATTTAAAAGTTGTAACCTAAAAAGATAAATATAATATGTTTCTAATTATTTTTGATCTCATCATTGAACATTAGGGAACTCATTATGAGATATTTAATCTATCAAAGAGAAATATAAATATGAGGTAAGTACCAAAAGGTTCATCAGAGTATGTTGATTGGATTTAATTTGAAATTGATCGACTAGAAGGTGATGCATAAAGACATTTGACAAATCATGAAATCTTGGATGATGCTATGGAATTTAAACTAAAGATTAAAGAATAATAAAAATTCCTCAATGAACATAATTTGAGAAAATACAAAAAGGATAAGATAATGGATGGACATCAAGAAGAAGTTGTTACTTTAAGGAGTGAATTGGAAGTTAAATAAAACTCAAAGGATACAAATAATAAATTATTGTTTGGAATATTCGCATATAAAGATACAGTTGAAAGAGCTAAACATGGTTTTGAAGGAGTATTTAAGGCCTTGAAATATCAAATATCTACAGATATGGGAAAAGATGGAATCATTTGTGATGTATAATCATCAAAGGGTACAAAATAGGAATAGCCAAAATAAAGGGATGTCGAAATATCAACATATCAGAATGGTAACTGATGTTCTAAAAAATAACTCATCATATAAAATAGAAAACAAAGATAAAAATTATCCTTCTATATTAAGAGATTGTTTCTAATAAAATTCCTTTAAAAAATAATGGTACATTTGGAGGATTGGAAATGAGAACACATTTAATTTTAGAAATTGTCCACTCTTTGGATTTTAAGGTCATACCTTGCTTATTGTAAATATGTGTGGATATATTTAAATGGGGAAGCAGCATGAAGTCAAAAAAAGATAAGGAGACCATATCCTTCATCACATATAATAATTTTTTCTATGTATATTTTTTTCTCTATTCTAACTATGGCTATAAAGATACTCATTGAATGTAGAGGAAAGGAAAGAACAATACTAACAGAACTCAGAGACAATTCATTACCAATCAACCAAGGTGAATTACCCTAAAAAATATGTATTCTACTTTGGAATAATAATATGATTATTATGAAACTATTCATATTAAAAATAGATTGTAAACTCTACTAAAAACTAGGTTAATCTGGTGCTATTTTTTTAATATTGCATTCTAAAATCATTTTCTAAAACCCTTTGTTGTTGGGGCTAGAAAAAACACTCTTAAAATTGGTATTTAATAATGTTTTATAGAAATTTTAAAGGGGTTTATTAAAAATGATACAAAAGTTCTATTAAAGGGGCCCTTTAATAGTTCTTGTAAAAATGTTCTCGAAAAGGCTCCCCCTTTATCAGTGCTACTAAAAAAGCACTGATAAAAAGGGGCCTTTATCAATGCATATAAAAAATATTTGGTAAAGGATATATTTCAAAAGAGTCATTATAAACAATAAAGTAATATATATATATATATCGAAAAAATATAATTTATACAATTTAAATATTTTTTATATATAAGGATAAATATGCATTTAGGCAATATATATGTATGATATCTTGTGAAAATTGATTATAAAGTAATTAAAAAATTAATTAAAAATTTGGTAATTATTATTGAGTAATAGTCATGTAATAAAAATTTTAAGACAAATAAATTAAAGAAAATAAATTATAGATCTAAATTCAGTTGAAAACATAACTCGAACATCAAACGGCCAGAACTTTTGATATGGGTGTCTGTTTGGGCTGTACCACATATAAAATTGCATATCACAACATTTAATACGCCCCTAGTGGTAGGGGAAAAATTCTACCACCTTTTTAGGGGCCAAAAGGCCCAAATTTATAGAAAAATGATTTGTAATTTGGGAAAACTTAATTGTTTAACATTCGGTGGATTTTACGCCTCAGGTAAGGGGGTATCTTTCCTCTTTTTCAATGGGGACTGAATTTATTCCAAATGATTATATTCGTATTGATATTATGGATTTTAAATTTTATCATTTATTATAATTTACTACTTTTTATAATAAAATATATAGATATATATATATTATATATTTAAACCTAAAAGATTAATTTTATAAATAAACAATTAAACACATTTACATATAAAATATTTTTATTAATATATAAAAATATATAAAAACATATATATATATATATATATATATGGATAATAAAATGTAATTAAATATATATAAATATGTATATATATCCTAAAATTTAAAACAAAATAATATAGTGGAGTGGAAAAGGTGCAACTGTATAAGCTCGAGGGATCATGTTCAAAACTGGCTGGATGGAGGGGCACGCGTGGGTGGGTGGATTATCTAAATCACTAATAAATGTGTTGGGTATGTTCAGATAAAGGGGGTGGGAATTTATGATAAAGGTGGTTAGGGTTGGGGTATGTGAAAAAATTTATGCCACTTATCAGTGCTTTCTAGCGTAGTTAAATGGGTCTGTTATCAATGCTTTTTGTGAGCAGTGTTAAAGAAAACCCATTAAAATCACTTACATTATCAGTTATTCAATAGAACTAATAAATCACATTTAATAAAACTATTAAAGTACAAATTTTAAGTATTTAAATTTAAATTATATCCTCAATTTAATCATGGATCTCGTGTATGGAAAATAAAAAATAGAGAAATCCATCCTTGCAGAAATAACTCTCAAAACTATAAAGAACAGTAGAACCTATAATCATCAGATAATATTCTCATCCCACATGCCATGAAAGAGATATTTTCTAAATAATGGTGATATATTTTATTATAGAATAATTATATTACTTAATGATGGTGATTTAATTATCCAAAGTATTGGAAATAGACAACCTGTAAATTATGAGCTTAGGAAAACTGAAGTTCTCTACATAGATGGTTTTTATCAAAATATCCAAACTAGGAGTACAATATGTGACTTTGGGTGATACTAAAATTTAATCATAAGTGGTGTATTATCTAGGGAAATATCGGGAATTATCACATGAATGTATAACAAACATATGGAAATTTATAAAGTTTTCATAGTAAATAGTATACTAGTTACTTAACAATTGAAGAATAAAACAACTTCAGGCACCATAGGTTAGGTCACATTAATTAGTTGAGTATGTAAAATTCATCAATGCTGAAAATATTCTTCTACATTCCCAATAAAAATAGTGATCAAGGACCTTTTATTCTTGCATGTATGGAAAACTTTTCGGGAGTTCATATCGACCGAACAACAAAAGGAAAAGAATATTCTTGATATCTTCTAAATATATGTATGTGGTCCAGTAAATGTGGTTGGCTTATATGGAGATAAGTAATTCAATATTTTTTTGAGGTTTATAGTGTATTGTCTTTTTTAATTATAATTAATAAGAAATATAACATGCCTGATTAAATGAAGGTTATCACTATATACCTAAGAATGGAACTGGCTACACAATCGGGATTATATAATCTGATTCTTGAGGATAATACTCATGCATGGAATTTGAAAATTAACTCATAAAAATGGGATATATATATATATATATAAGCGAATGAAGTGAGAAATCCTAAAAAATGGTGTTTTTGTTCATAATAAATGACATATGAACAATATGGTTAGAACTATGCTGATTGAGAGTGGTGTTTCATAGAATTACTGGAAAGTGGTTTTTAAAGTAGCAGTATGAACTCAAAATAATACAAGGATTTTTATGGGAGAAACCAAGACATCATGTCAATTATGGTACCAAAAGAAGATCTCTATGTAGTATTTTCACATTTTGGATATAAATTGTTCATCCAAAACAATGAAGGCAATCAAGGAATGTATAGTGATGCTGCATATGTGGGAATATTCCATAGATATTCATTGAATTGTAAAACCCAGATATGTCACAATAATAAACTTTTAAAGCATTTTAAATCATTGATCTCACGATCATTGGGGATAAAATCATAAATACATTGAGGATATCATATGATGATGTAATTGAATATGATTAAGAGTGTGAAAAAGTGAAATATCTAATGTAGAAATAATGGAAGGTTTGAAAAAAATTGGGATCTCAAAAAGATGATGATTCAGTTGAAGAATTAGAAGAGGATTTCATTGCTGATGAAACATTATTAGAACCACACATGAGAAATTTAAGAGCATATATTTATCAATATAACATCATTGGGGATTGGACCGTACCGACCTAGACAAGTAGAATGAGTAATGAAGAACATTATTCCTTCCTATTAGTTTTGGAACCATCATTATTTCAAGAATTGTCGAAGGACGAATTATGTTGTAAGTCCATGAGTCAATAACTGGATCAAATTGATAAGAAATGGGAATGGGTTCGTATTAAGAGACCTAAAAAATTACAATGTGATTGGAATAAAGTGTATCATTAGAATTTTTTTTGAGAATAAAATTTTGATTAGACAAAAGTAATTTTTCATGTGTAAAAGATATAGACATATTTAAGGAATTCATGTTGAAGAAACGTTTTATCTAGTAGGTAGACATTAGTTAATCTGGATTTTCCTTTCCATTGAAATTAATAGATACTAAAATGTTTATCAGATGGATGTCAAAAAAGAATTCTAAAATTGAATTATTAACTAATAATTCTACATTGGACAAACAATGGTATTTTTGATTAGAATTAATAAGACTCAGGTCTGAAGATTAAATAAGGCTCATTCTGGTCTAATGTAGGAACCATGAGGGTTGTAGTGTATACTCAATGATCACATTAAGAATATTGAGTTTAAAACTTGTGGTGTCGACCAAAATCACTAATTGAAGAATTATTAATTAGGTTAACATATGGTGATTTCTTATTGAATGAAATTATATTTTACAAAGGAAGGCAAGGACAAATTGATGAATTTTTTAATCATATGAAATTACAAATGGAAATTCCCATGATTGTTTAACTCAAATACTTCTTGGTGATACTGGTGATTCAAAAGAAGGATTACACCTTAATTTTTTAAGGAAATACTCAAAAGATATTATGAATAAATTCAACATTCATCGCTCCAGACCGATGTTTACTTCGATTGTAGTTGAGACAAATCATGTGAAGAATGGGGATAAGACATTTATGGATCCCACTACATATAGGATAATCATTGTAAGATTATTATACTTGAATGAAACATGATAATATTTCATATTTGAAACATTATTAGTGGCTAGCTCTCAATTTAATTTTAAGGATGTTAATTTGGAAGTAGTTGAATGAGTTATGAGATATATTAATGGTACACTCGGTTATAGATTATAATTTAAAGTTGGAATAGATAAGAAATTATCATCAATTTTATGATTATTAGGCTTGATATGTGATAAATGGAATGTCTATAAGCATTTGTTCTTTCTTCATATGAAAAACATGCATAAAATGGTTGAGTAAGAAACAAAAACACACTTCTCTTGGTAAGGATGAAGCAGAGTATATCTCTTCAACAATGGTTTACACGTAGCAATTATGGATGAAGAGACAATTGACTAGTATTGGTGATGAGATGAAATAAACTAAAGTGATTCACTATGACAACAGGAGCATGATCAATATTATGATGATTACAGTTCATCACTCTCTTACCATAAAAATTGATATCAGATATCATATCATCAATGAAAATGTTTAAATTGGTGTGATTAAAATGGATTTTGTTTAAATTTATGTCCAAGTAGATTCCATTATAACTATGAATTTAGAAGAAAAATTGTTTCAAAAACATTAGTTTATCTTCGGTGTTCATCCTTCTTCCAATGCATGAGGAGGTTACGGTTTATCCCCTCTCCCCATTTTTTAGATGTTTTAATATTTTTCTGCAAGTGATGAAAGATTATGGGGGATATAAAATATAGGGGGAGTATTTTTTGGATCTCCATACATACAAATACAAGTTCATTGGGTTTATTTATAAAGGGGTTGAATAAAGAAATTCAATGATATAATGGTTTTCTTGTTTCAGGTTTTTGAAAACCCGTGATTTGGTAGTGTGACATGATGATAATTAGGTGTTGTAGGAAAACACTTTGTATTTATTAGAAATTATCATGGAAATATTTTTTCCCAAAAAACAAGAAACCAATTAATTATTATCATCTTGTTTTCAACATTAATATTTTCTCACATCGACTTAGAGTGTTAGATAAGTTGTTTCTCTCCTATAAGTTTTTGGTTTGAGCCAGATTCATAATTGAATTTATCTAATAGGATTCCAAAAAACCCAAAAGGGGGGAGGTTTTTGGAACCAAGGATTATCATATCTAGTAGCTGGAAATAGTGTCTAGTTTTTTTTATCTAAACTGGGTTGATTTGTGTGTTTTAATGGAAAGTGATGTTATAGTTCATGATAGATACAATGTTGATGGACGCATAAATTCAAAGTATTTTCAAATTTTTTGTTCATAAACAATAGGACTTAACATATGGTTTAACTAAATAGTTCATTCAAATGAAACAAATCTGGACCGTAGTGAAAAAAGTGTGTCATTCTAATCAAGGGAAAAGACTAAAATCTCAATCTAGTAATTAAACCTTCAAGTCATTATATAGAGTAAGACATCTCCCAAATCAGTGAGCTTGGGGGATTTGGTGGAAGTGTCTAGATATAGGTAGTATACTATCCATAAAATAGTGTAATGTTAGTATTCCTATAAATGAGTGATTATGTATAAATATATATTATCCACAACAACTAGTGATGCTTAATTGATTTAGGTACGACTGACCCACTGCTATCATATTCACATTGGACTACTATATTATGGCGAACCAAGTAAAACTTATTTTTTTCTTTCAATATTTGAATGTTTATTTTCTATATGATACCAAAAGACATGTTTAACAAGTTAATTCCAATGTGTTAAAATGATCTTTCACTTTACAAGAAAATTTTGACACCATGATTCACCTATCCCATTTTAGGGTGTTACAGGGTCCTTCACAAATATGTTATATAACCATGTTTAATAATTTACCATTAACACACCCATGATAAAAACAATTATTTCCTTGGATATTATAAAATACATATCATGAATTGATTATAGTATAATATAATGACATAAATGTTTAGAACATTTATTATTATAATAACACTATATAATAATCTGTTAGAAAATCATGTATAAATAATTGATATGGAAATAATCAAACTAATAATATCGTAAGGGGTTTATATTAAATGACTATAAGATTTTAAATAAGAGTTATAAATTTTTTGAAACCAATAATTAATGAATTAAATAAATCCAATTATTTATTACTTTTTTATTCTTTTCAAACCCTTTTATAAACACCTCTCACTCAATGGAAAATTTATACCACATATGTGAGAGATGATGTTTTTCATCACCACCATTCATTTTTGGGATTAAATAATTTCATTTATAAGTCTAATTTTAGTTGAAGTTACAATAAATAGATTGTATATTTTGTCAATAAGTGTTTATTATTCTCTGGAGATGAAGATTATAATATGTTTTCAATATATTAGAAGAGATTATTGAGTTATTTCCATTATAAAAAAATAATCATGTTTCTACTTGAAATATTTAACAATATTGGTTATAGAAAAAACCTTATATGATATTATTGGTGTACTATTATTAATTAGATATAAGGTACAATATATAAATAGTATCCTATTTATTTATTTAATAATTTTCATTCAGTGATAATGAATATATTGTTTAAAGGTTAATGTAGATTGAACTAGAGAGAGGCAATAAAAGGGTCTCGAGATTAAGGGTAACTTAAGTTAATTATTAAGGTGTTTTGGATATTGTTTTGAGATATTTTTATATGATTGAGAATTCCAAATATTTAATTAGATTATTTTTTTTGTTATTTGAGTGATGTCTATAATTTCTAAACTACAATAAAATATTTATTTCTCTAAGAATTTTTATTTTTTTGGTGGGGTAGGAATTATGAGAAGAAAAGGAAAAGTATCATAATTTATGTAGTGATTCTTAGTTTGAATTATATTTTCTCAGTCATTTTAATGTTTTTTTAATTTTCATGTTATTTTTTGTGAAATATTTTATGAATTTTTAGATCTTAAGACATTTATATGATCTAATATGATTTTATGATTCATGCATAACATTTCAATATAGATATGGTATTTTATCATACTTTAAACAAATTTGATATTTGATATCATATTTTAATTTCATGTAAGATATTTTATAAGTCTTTATGAAAGATAAAATTATAATATGGAATATATGTTTCTAAAATCCAATCTTTTTTAAAAATATTTAATTGGATTAAAAAAATGAATTATTCCGAAGGGACTATTTCGACAATTCTTCAAAAAATATTTCATGACAATATTCTATAAAATAGATTGATTTGATTATGGTTTATGTTGAGATCAATGAAATCAACCTCCACATCAGGGATATCATGAACAAGACAAAAAGTTATGTATTTTTGAAGCTGAGATACAATTACACCATAAGGATAAGTGCCAAAATGAAATAGTATTCTTACAAGAATACATGGAATGAAATTAAATTAATTCAGAATAAAAAGAATTTATTTATTAGAAGATTGGTATATTTGATAATACTAAGGAGAAGAAAATATATTGAGTCTCATAGGAAATTTAATGGATACCTGGTCGGGACATTTAATGAGTGTAAATTTGAGAAGATATCATTGTATAAGATTACGTGGGTTTCCATTATTCAAATATAGAAATGATATGCATGAAATTTTTTTTAATATAAAATAATCCAAATAAGAAGAAAAAATATTGAATCTATATCTAATTTCTTTAATAAAATATTTTATATCTGAGTGAATCTGATACTGCTACCATTTAATATAAATTTTCAATCAAGGAATAAAGATTAATTTTAATGATAAATTTGAATCATTTATTGAGATTAAGAAGATAAAGATATGGAATTGTTTCATAAATTTATCATTATGTTAAGACTTATTTATATTTAAGAACATAACCTATCTTTATGAAATATTATAACTCCCCAGTATTCTAATATGATTAATTTTAAATAAATATTTTGTTAAATAGATTTTGATATATGAATGAACTAACAAATTTGGATAATAATTAATTAAAAGTGAAAGGTTATAATCCGTACAACAAGAATATAATTTTTGGAAAAAGAAAGATTAACATTAATTGGTAAATGATAAAAAATATTGTAAAAATTACATAATGTTTAAAGGGATCATTTTCTTATAAAAGAAGTTTTTAATGTAGTATTCTCATTTAAGAGATATGTTTTTGAATTTCTATCTACTAATGTTGGGAAATGAAAATATTTTCTGGATAAAACATATCATTATTTTCATATTTTTATTTTTTAGGAATTTTCTAAAAAGGATGATTTTTTGGTGAATGGTGAAAAATACTTTTTTAAAAAAATAATATCGCCTTAATGACATCATAATGATATAATAATTACATAGGATTAACTGAAACAATTTATAAATATAAAATTTGTATTTATGAAGTAAAATTTTTAATTTAAAAGTAATGTCTTTATTTAAAAAACCAACGTTGTAAATTATAAATCCTAAGTGATGTTTTATTCTAACAGAATATAAATTAATGATAATTTTTTATTATAACTAATTGATAGGGATATATTAAATTTTGGAATAGTTTTATAGTTTTAAAAGTATAATATTATTATTTATACAGAAATTAATTTCATCGTTATAAAATCTAAAAATGATTTTTTTGTATATACATTATTGTTCTTTAATAGGTATTTTTATAAAAAATAGTTTATTAATTATGTTCAAAAATATTATATGAAAAATAAAATTTACAACCTCTAGAAAGTAAATATTTGAAAAAGGAATTAATGTTTTGAATTGGAATTTTTAAATCATGTAATATGTACTATTTAATATTATGTCACAAAATTATGTCACTATAGTAAAATTTGTCACCATAGTAAATGTTAAAAGGGTTTAAATGGATGTTAACCAAAGAAATAATTCCATAAATATCACTAAGAAATGTCCCATTGTTTAGTATAAATCTGCCTTATCTATCATATATAGAAAATATTTCTGACTTAGTTCTATTTTCTTTAAAGTATATGTTATTATTTTTTTGAAACCTAATAGTACTAACAAGAGTTCCAATCCTTTAACTTATATATGGGGACCATAACCCCTAAATTATTTACAATATTTTTGAATATTTTATTAACTAACCCATACTAAAAAAATACAAAAATATATTTCTCCACATCCTAGAGGTCCCGGTCTTCTCAATGGACTATCATAGGATGGCCTAAGGTGTGATCATATTGAAGATCCCAAAGAAAGTGGTAATCATCATAAATAGTATCATTTAAGTTTCATTATAATTAAGCCTCAACACAATCTTCTATAACCACATTAAAAAAATTAAATTAGTATCATTAAAATACTAAAATATTAATATGTTGATGTAACATCCATTATCTACGTCTATTACATTCATAGTAAAATTAAATCAATACTCAGGTTTATGTATGGACTACCACTACCATTATTGATATATTTCATTTTTCATTACCTCTTAACATGATTCATGGTTAAAGGAAAAAATAAAAAAAAACAGTAATCATGAGCCATGTGATGTCAACCTGGATTAGCAAAAACATTTATATCCCATAGAAAGTATAATTAAAACATATTTGTGTAATAGAAAATCATCTTCGTAACCCATTCTAAACCCATGACATATGTAACCCAAGCCTAGTTAAATATATAGGACAAAAATATCTGGAAACTCTCTCCTTATTTCCTATAATGAAAAGTAATATCACCCAATGCATTAATGAATATCTGGGTGTACCCATCATATATTCCAAATTGGGATCACCTAGAAAATAATTATGAAAACTTCATATAGGATATATTGGAACCACATGGATCTATTAGGATGAATCCATTGTATAAGATATACTGGGCTCACCCATTATTATAAATAATTCACATGCACCGTCCATGAATAAAACACCTATAATATTCTGCTTTTTGATATAAAAATAATCGTGGTTCTTTGATTTCTTAATTCACTCGTGGATAAGAAATAGGTTCTATTTTAATCTCATAATTTATCCAAATAAAGAAAAATGATGTGAACAATAAAAAATATACATAATGTAGTTCATGTAACATCAAGGGTTTTTTTCATGAATGGAAATATATTTTAAAGGTTATTAAAAACATTTTGTAGGGAAATAACCTTTTCATTTTGATTATCACGTTTTAAAAAAAGAAAATTACCAAATATTGTGAAATAACTATCCATTATAAATAAACATATCCAAATATAATAGAATACTAAAAAATTAATTAAAATGGTGGTGGGAAAATAAATTCATGATGTAAATGTTTAAAATTAAAATTATTTTCAAACATTTTGTATAGATAGTCAAAAGTGAATTATCTGTAAAATGATAAGAAATTACCCTTTAAAAACGTTTTAAATAATATAAAATTCCATGTACTATATCTTTAAAAAATCATTTATTAGGGTAATTAACATATTTTAAAACATTTTAGAAAACATGGATGTGGGAGAGAATAGTATTCATTATAAAATAAAATACAAGATCAATATCACTTATAAATGAAATTCATCATATTTATTTAATCAATAAAGGGATAAATTAGAAGTTAAACTTGTTAAACACATTCATAAATAATTTATAATAAAAATATGGTGTTAAATAAATTATTATTATATAATACTATCTAGGGAAACCTTGAACATAAACAATCATGAAGGAAAGGATATTGTAACATAAAGCCTTTATCACTTTGATAACTCTTCAATAGTAATCCCCCTTAAATGATAACGTCAAATGAATATTGAATATCATGAAAATAAAGAGAATAATTATTTAACATATGAAAATCTCATTATATACACCTCATAAAATAAGATTGTTGCATATCATAAGCATATATAACAAAGAAGGGAATTTTGGATGAGAAACCCTTATAAGGATTATAATGTTGAAGTGAGAAATAACTAATGTATTGATTATTTTTATCAAATTAAAATCATTATAAATTTTTTGATATAAAATTGATTATAATAAAAATTCATTACACACATAAAACTTTAATATTAAATACAATGTTTGATTAATATACCCAAATTTATGAAAATTTTGTTTTGAAAATTCATTTCTATTTGGTTAGTTTAATGTTAAATCCACTTGGATGAAATAAATAATTTTTTTAATAAAATAGAATGATTTAGGAATTATCATTTAATGTACATGTAAAATTTGGAATATATATACCATATAAAATAAATTATTATGAAACATTAAAATATTCCTCAATGATGTGAAAATTGAGACGAAGTCCTTTCTAACTTTGGTAATATTTGGATAAAATCCCCAGGAAAGGGAAAAATCATATGGAATTTTATAAACAAGTAAATATCACTAAAATTTTCATATAATATATTTTTAATTATTATATACATAATTTAATAAATGTTAGTTGTTAATATGGCATATTTCTCATAGAAGTAAAAGCAAGAAGAGAAACCCTTACCTCTGGTTGACATTCCTTTATATGTGTTCAAGACACCTATATATTAGACATATAACTATTATTTTATTCATTAATAAAATTTTAAAGGTTTAAAAACCAATAATTAAATTATTTTTTTTATTATTATTTTTTATTTTTTATCTAAATACTCAATCAGTTAAGTCCACATCATGTGTTTCGGGATAATCGGTACATTATTTTAAAATGGATTTAGTTTGTTTGTTATGATCAAAGAGGTAATTATTTAAAAAATAAATATAATATAAATCGTGTAATAATTATATAATTTATACAACATATATACTTTTAAATCCAATCATTAAATATTCTTATGAAAAATGATTTAGTTACGATTGTGAAGATGGTTTCCAGTACGTAACCATGAAGAAGGTTTCAAATTTTCAACGATCACTATGGAATGAAGGTAGATAATATTTTATATTTATATAATTATAATAAAGTCACAAACACCATATTATTTTTTTAATATAATTATATTTATAATCCATGTGATTTAGTGACGATAACAGAGTCATATCGCTTTACGAAGGCGGTAGTCCACATGTACACCCAAATGACGTTATCATATTTGATAATTATATAATTACTATATTAACTATGTGATTCATATCCCATATTGAAATTAATTGTATCTGAATTACCATCCATTAAAATCAAGAGTGAAATATGAATCACATCACTTCGCGATATGGTAGTCCATTGTCCACACAAGCGACGTTGTCGTATCACCCATGAATTGTAAATGAAGAAAGTATATTTCATATCATATCTCAAAAAGTAAATAAATATGATAAAAATATAATATATAAACTTTAAATCCATCATTATAATAATATGTGAGAGGTGATGATGGAAATTGGAATATATCGGTTCATGAGGTGGTAGCCTATTGTACACACAAATGATGATTTTCTATCCGATTTGAATGAACTGGAGACAGATTTATGTTATTAAATTAAATTAAAAACAAATCCTTATATGTGATATACTAGTGTTACTATATAATAATAGATAAATAATATTCAATGGTGGACAAATAAGAATTATAATAATAATTCACTGGTAAGCAATATACCTCTTCTTATTCCGACCACATTTGTAAGCACTCAAAGCCTTCATAGTATGAATTTTTGATAAAACCAAGGGATATTGGACATGGTGAATGAATAAATGGACATATAAGAGTATTTATTTTTTGTAAATAATGTTTCTAAATTATTTAAGATGATTTGTGATGGGGAGGCCTTTTATAAGTGAAGTGAGCGGCACACTTATTCTTTTTCAAAAGAAAATGGTTTATCCACGTTTTTCAAAGGACGCAAGGATAGTAAATGGGATATTATATATCCTTAATAACAATAAGGTCAAAATTTTTGTAAAAATATATTATCAATAATATATTATGAAATTTTAACCCTTATAATTTTAGATTACCCCACAACTAAATATGTTTTTACTATTACCACGATATATAATTTTTACTCTTTTCACTAGTCATTATGGTAAAAATATTAGATGAAATTTAAAAAAGAAATTATTAGGTTTAAAAATATATAATTTAGTTTAATAAATTCAATTCACCTAAATTTAAAAAAATTATTGAAATATAAACTCACGAATACGATGAAAAAGTGAGTTTTTGTGAAGTATATTTTTCAAGAAAAAGATGGTTTTATATTAACTCAATTACTACTAATAATAAGTATATGAATTAAAATAAATATTTATAGATATATATTATATATATATAATATAAATAATTCATTATTTTTATTTTCAATAATTTATTAAAATGGTTAAACATTATATGCAATAAAATAGTTTTATGAAAAATACCATTTTTTTTAAATAAATAAATTTATTATAAAATCCAACATAAATATTGATAAAATTAAATTAACAAGATTAAATATAAATAAATAATACAAATTTTACCTTAAATCATATTCAATACACAGTGGAACTTTTAAATTACTTAATCTGTTGAAAAGAAATATCATTTTTACAAAACTCCTTATTTTTCACTATTTGCGAAAAACTCAATATCTTTTATAAAAGACCAAAATATCACCCTAGGATATTTTTGATATACTAAAGTAAAAAAGTAAATTTAATTCTATAAAATTAATTTATAAATTATATAAAAATTAATTTTAATGTCTTTGTGTAATGCACGACTAAATATCCTTTTAGAAAGCATTTGATTTTTTAAAATGATACATATTTTATTTTCTCAAAAGTAGATAAAAATTCAATTTATTTTATACATGTATAAATAATATAATACTCATAAATTATTATTCTTATTTTTACCACTAATTTATCATCTTGGTTATAATGATATATTTATGTTAATGGTATTTAATTGACTATTTGAGCCTAGTGTTGTGTGTCTTGTATGCTTTCAATCAAAGCTTCATTTTTAAATAATGTGGTGTTAAATCCTCCCAATTTAATAAATATAATCCTCTAAATTGTAGATTGATCTATATAGTAAATGTTTTCAAATTTTAAAATTAATTTTTGAAAAACCACATCATAAAAATATTTAATAATGATTCCACTTAAAGAGAGAGAGAGAGATAGATAGGGAAATACAAAGGTCATAAAATAATAAATAACTAGGCTTCAAAGGATGGAAAAATTTATTGGAAAGTGATGACAAGGACATGGGATAAAAATTTAGTTCTGAAATAATTTTGGAGAAAGATATAGATCATTGATCACAATAAAGTGAATGACCGTGATAAAGTTAATAGTCACAAATCCAGAAATGAAGGAGGTGTGAAAAAGATCATTGATGTCACCCCAGATGATGGTAATAGGACAATACTTATTTTATGATAAATTTATTCAATTTGAGGAATTATATTAACATTAAAAATAACTTCTTAAATAAATATAATTATTTTTTGAGTATATTTTAATGAATTAATTAAATTCCACCACAATATACTCATTTTCTCTGATTGTTGAGTATTCTAGATGATTTTTTTCTCATAAAGAATTAAAAATAAAATTATTAATGATCACATAACTATATATTGGATAACAATATATTACACCTACCATTATAAATATTCCCAAACAAAAAAGGATAGCATATTGTATGATGGCACCAAAAATGAGTAAATATTCATATGATAAAATAACACATTAATCTCAAAAATTCATCAGTAACACCCAATGTTCATACAAAATCCTTTCATAAATAAATAACATTATATACCAAATAACCATAATTACCCCTACATTAATGTGTGGATTATTGCAAAATTTTATATCATATATTTTAGATTGAAATACAACAAATTTAATTAAATTCATTATAGTGAACCTAGCCTTTTAAATACAACATTACATGATTTTAAGCATTATTATACATCAATGTACAGGCCAAGGATCATGAAGTCTAGTGTCATGGAGGATTGGGTACATAAAATTGAAAACATGGAACTAAATATAACATTTCTTTATTTATTCATCATAAAGAGCCCCTAAATTCCATTATGACCATATATATTCATAGGATAACCATGAAATAACTTGAAAAAATGGATAATATAAAATCATATTAAGGCAATAAGAATAAGAATAAATCCTTAGCACATGGGTTAGAGGACATGACATAAAGATATAAAAATGCATGTAACATTTGGATTCAGAACATATAAACAAGGGATAATTTAAATATGTAATCATATAAATGTGTAAGAAACATAAAACAAAAATTTAGTACAAGTCAAGACTAACTGCCAAGACCGTTTCCTATAGTAGCACAAGCCAAGGCTAACGGCCAAGACTGTCGCACATAGGAGAATAAGCCAAGGCTAACAACCAATATTATCACACATAACTTCCCATGAGACTCAACATTACAAAATTAATTGGATATCTATCTAGGTGAACCCATATTATATTTCATTAATATGTTTTCCAAAAAAAAGAATCATACATAATTAATCTTACATAAACATAAGGGATAGCGATGGAAGGAATTGGGCACCACAATCATGACATAATGAATAACCAATGTATGTATCATGAATGTGTCCATTATTGGAAGTAATTAGAACATGCATGGATTTTCAAAATGCATATATCATGGTAACTGATTTCAAACATAATTGAAAACTTTTAAGAAATATATTTTGAAAATTTTATCATTAAAACAATTTTGTGTTGTTTTATGGAAAATACTATAGAACATTTAAAATAGAAAAGTAAACCATCATTTATATAAAACCATAAGTGAACCAATATTGTTTTAATAATGAAAATTAGGATTTTATAAATAAAATTGTTCCTTATATCATATAATAGAGTGCATATGAAATTGGGTAATAGTTTGGGAATTTCTCTTAAAATGAGTTTTCATATTGGGAAGTATCGAGGAAGGAATCACATAAAAGCATGAATATCCCCAAAGTATAATGGGAGATGGGTCATGAAACATGAATTGGGAGTAAATAAAAATCATGTAGAAGTTGTAAATAAATATATAAGACAAATTCATTTGTGAAAAAAGAAATTTAGAGAAACTCTAAGGGATAAAGGAAGTTCGGGTAGAATTCCTTAAGAATTATCGGCATGGTATCAGGAGTACTTAAGAGGGCTTCATGAGAGAGAATGGGGTTTGTAATCACTTATAAATAATTAGGGAAGTATGGTATATGGTTGAAATAATATTGTATCCTTAGGAATTTTATATAAAATGTCATATCATAGAGGAAATTCCTGAACAAAAGTGAAATGGAGAGGATCCCTTACCTAAAATCTGACGGTGATCTTTTCTTGAGATTAATTACCTAAAACAATTATCGTCAATAATTAATAATTAAAGAAACAATTATATACATAAAATATTTATTATATCCTTTATATTTAATTGATAACTATTTTTATTGGTTATTTGGTTCAATTTCACTGTTCGGGTTTGTTTTCTTGCTTGATTTTAATGATTGGTTCACTTATTTTAATGAACATAGAATCATGTAACATGGGGATGGTTGTTCAGAATTGGAGTTTATAATTATAGAACTTATTATATATGTAAAAAATTATTTTTATACTTTTAGTGAAGTCAGATCATTATATAAAACATTAGTGACAACCTTTTGGGTTAATTGGTGGGTTTTGACCACAAAGAACACATTTTTTTATAAACCAATAAATCTTGTACAAAAGGATTAAAGAAACATATATGAGACATAATACATATATAATGGTCTGTTTTAACCCTGAAAATTGACTCATGACCGTAATTCAAGAAACTAACTTCAATTGAAATCCCATCATCCTTGAATGTGGTAAATTAACACATCTCAGATGGTGTCTTTTCTACTAGAAAAAAAGAAGAGTAAATAAGAGATGATAATAACTTATTCCATTATCATAAAAAAATTCTAGTACATGAATGGTACTAGAGTTGTCATAACATTTGGATGAGGATATGTAAGGATATAAAAGAAAACAAATGAACTTGAAATGAAAAAATAAAGAAAATAAAAGAGCAATTTACCTCTTGATTCAATCATCCTTGAGAGCCTCTTAAGGGGAGGAGATTTAGTCTTTTTTGGAGACCAAGGGATTTTCGACATTGGGAAGAATCTTAAGGATAGATATTTTTAAAATATTGGCAAGTCATAATTCTTGAGAGGGGTGAATAGAAGAGGTAAGGACGAGTGGTATTTAGAGTATAAGAGAGGAGAGTTTTAAAAATATTTAATTCCTTAGTTTATTATTTTCAGTAAAGAACAGAAATAGTGATGATTCCTTGACCAAAAATATTAATATGTTCATGTGAAGTTGAAACAATTGGGATTACATCATCATATCATAATAAATGTCTCAATAAATCCATTATTTATCATTTATCGTAAATTATCGTATATTACTATTCATCAAAAATTCATCTATTTTAGAAAAATTACAAAAATTCACCCTAACCATTTTTCGTCGACTGGATTCCAAAAACCAAATAAATTTTTTCAAAAATAATTTTCTAAAAATGATTATTTTAATTTTTCTTAAAATCCCAATTTACTCAAAAAATTTACAATTTAAAACATTTATTTTTTATTAACGGATATAGGTATATCATACTTCCACATGAATACTATTTATATACTATCATAGGTAAGGTTACTATTCATTAGGGTATATCACTATTCATAAGGGTATGTTACTATTGATAATGGTTTGTTACTATTCACTAAAAATTATATTTTACATATCAGACCCCAAATAACATACTAATCACAACCGTGTATATCTTATTTTTGAAATTCAAATCACAGTAGTGACAAAATTATGTTTAAAGGACACATAACACATTGTAGTTCATTATGTTCGGATTTCATGTGATTATAAAGTATAATCATAAGGTGGAAACATCCATTGAAAAACATTATGTCGTTACATTCTTCACCCCTTAAGAAATTTCTCCATCGAAATTTCATTTTTCATTCTTGTCCATAAACATGTGAGGGTACACTTCCTTCATTTCCTTCTCCAGTTCCCATGTTTCCTCTTCATAATTATTGTCCTAGCATAGTACCTTAACCAGGTGAGTAGTCTTGTTACATAGTACAATATCTCTACAATCCATGATCATCACTGGTTGCTCCTCATTATAATTTTCATCCTCCAACTGTACCACCTCTGAAGATATTAGATGTGAATGGTCGGGTATTTAGTTCCTTAGGAGAGATACATGAAAGAAATCATGTACATTGTCCATGGTAGGTTGAAGTTCTAGTCGATAGGCCACTACTCTGACACGATCAAGGATCTCGAAGGGGTCGATGTACCTAGGACTTAATTTCCCATTCTTTCCAAAACTCATTAAATTATTGCATAGAGATATGCGTAGAAATACCATGTCTCCAACATTGAACTCATGGTCTTATCGATAGTTGTCTGCATTACTCTTTTGTAGAATTTAGGCTTCCTTGATATGTTGTTGAATGGTTTTTACCTTATCCACCATTTCTCTAACCATTTCATATCCTAGAATCTTACTCCCACCAACTTCATCCCAAAACGCTAGTGTTCTTCATCTTTTCCTATAAAGTGCATCATATGGTTCCATTTTGATGCTCGAGTGGAAACTATTGTTATAGAAGAATAGATCTAGTGGGAGATGTTGGTCCCATCCTTGCTTAAAGACCATAGAACATTCTCTCAATATATCTCCCAGTTTATGAATGGTTCACTCAGATTGGCCATCAGGTTGAAGATGATAGGTCGTACAGAAGTGTAGTTCAGTGCATTGAGCATGTTGGAGACTCTTCTAGAACTTCAAGGTGAATCTCAGATCTCTATCAGATATAATTTATTTTTTACTCCATTCTTCCTTAACATTTTTTTTGATGTAAATCTGTGCAAGTTTATCTAATTAGAAGTCCTTTCCAATTTATAAAAAGTGAGATGTCTTTGTAAGATGATCCACAATAACCCATATAGCATTTTTTTCCTCTAGATGTCCTTGTAAGTCTAATGAAAAATTACATGGTGATGTTCTCCCACTTCCATGTTTCTACGGGTCGTGGTTTCGTCATCCCCTTATACATTTTCCTCTTATCCTTCACTTGTTGACATACAGGGCACTTTGTTGTGTATCCAGCAATCTTTTTCTTCATTTTGTCTCACAAAACATTTTCTTATAGATCTTGATACATCTTTGTGCTCCCTGGGTGGATATATAAGGTTGACCTATGTCTGTCTTTCATAAACTCCTTCATTATATCTGGATCAGATAGTACACATAATTGTGACCCAAATAATACAACTTTATCCTTTTTAATCAATAAATCAATAGATTTCCCATTTTAATGGCTTCAACCCGTTTCTGAATTTCAACATATTTTCTTTGAGCATCCTTTATTTTCTCTATGAGGGATGTTTGATAAATAATTTGAGAAAGAATTGATGTTTTCTGCCCTTAGTGATTCCCATGTACATCCTCTAACAAAATAAGATGATTAGATCCTTTTCAGTTTTCATCATTTATAAGGTGTAGGATCCATTCTACATAGAGAACCCACAATTGTAACGACCCAAACATTTTAATAATTTGTGTTTCCTAGTATTGTGTGTTATTTTATTTTATAGTCAAAAAAATTATTTCATTTATTTAATGAAATGGGTATAAATAAAATGAAACCTTTGGGTTTCAACTGTTATATGACCATTGGTCAATATTACAGTTCGAAACTATACTCTTAATGTTGCAATTATTGTCTATAAATACAAGTGATCATGGTAAATTAATACAGAAAGAAGATTTGATGGCCTCATCTGGTAGACTCGCACCGTTCGAATCTCATATGATGGAACATGGGAAGGAGGTAGCACCACTGGGTTTTGCTCTGGACCAAGACCAAGCTGAACTACATCGTGTGATGATTGAATGGAATCACCTACGGGATAAGTTCAAGCTGATATAAATCACCACCCGGGCAATGTTGGCCGATCCGCCCAATGATTCTATTACCATAGCACACATTACACTTAGGTCTTATGTTGGGGTTATTTGGGACTATGTAACAAGACCATAGCATCTTTGTGTAATCCTTTGATATAAATAAAAGTGTTTTTTCTTATTATTGTAAAGTTTTTGAATTTTAAATATGCAGAAATATATAAGATGTATATTATTAGTGATTTTTGGAAAAAGAATATTTTAAAATATTTATCTAAACCTCAAATAATTAATAATGAGTAATGATTTTCAAAAAATTGTCTTCTACGGTTGTGTTTAGCATTAAATTTAGAGTCTAATAAGATCAACTTAATTATTGGTGAATAGTAAATTATGAATAGTAATGTGACCAAATGGATTAGTAACAACACTTAAGAAAGTGTTTATTTAATTAAGGCACATTTATTGGGTAATGTGATTTAATAAAATATGTAAAAAACTGTTTCAGAAATTATTAGTCATGTATTAGTTTTTTTCAGTTTAATAGTATTTTTATTAAAATTTAAATAAAAAATTTAGAAAATTATTTTCAAAAAATGGCATCCATTTTTGAATTTAGAGCATCGATATTATGTTAAGGTGAATTTTGGGAATTTTTATGAAACAATGGAGTTTTCTATGAATAGTTTTTTACAAAAAATTAAATATCTCATAATTAAAAAATTATTTTCGTAAAATGGAGTTCATTTTTGAATTCAGAGCATCGATATTAGGTTAAGATGAATTTTGTTAATTTTTCTGAAGCAATTGAATTTTCAATGAATAGTGTTTTTACTAAAAAATAAAATATCACATAATTAAAAATTTATTTTCATAAAATGGAGTTCATTTTTGAATTTAGAACGTTGATATTAGGTTAAGGTGAATATTTGGGATTTTTTAGAAAGAGCAGAATTTTCGGTGAATAGTAAAAAAATACAGTTTTGAGTTTTGGGTGATTAATGACATCATTAATGATGTAATAATTATGTAATCATTCTGGTCGACTTATGAATAGTAAAATTTTCAATGAGGTATCCCAAGTGTCCAATACCATGGGAAAATACCATGGGCAAGCCCATGGTTTTGCCAAAACCATTGATTAGTTGTCCTTTGGAAAGTAATAATTTATTCCCTCACTTCTCCTATATATACAAAGCCATTACATCATCCATTTCATTCCAAAATCCTTCTCAACAATGTTCTAGTATTTATCCTCCCATGGATTCATCCCAAGATTCCCTCAAGCCTCCCAAGGTCCCCACCTTCAAGCTTTCGAAGTTACTCTTCAAGGTAAGGGATCCTTTCACCCTCTTATTTTAAGTCATGCCTTCTTTTATGTTGTATCTTCTAGTTACCATCTATTTATGTTGAGGGTATATTATTATATGTTCTCATTACTATGAATTTAATTTCTAATATTTGAGAGACCCTTTCTTCTCTCATCAATATGTTTTCTGATTTTTAAGTGACATCGTTAGGCTTCCAAATTTCTCATAAAAGAAATCACATTGTCTCTTTTATTTCATGTTTCCTTTTCATGTGGTGTGTCATTCAAATATACATACCATGATCTTATTCAGTAACCATAATGTATTTTGATTTATTTATGAATGGGTGACCCTATTTCCCCTCTCTTTTAAATATTTTCTAAAACCATGTTATTTTGTCGTTATGCTGCAGAAATTTCGTTTCAAAATTTCTATATCTTTCTCTCAAAAAATCATCTTGTTTATTTATGTGAAAACCCATATCTATTTCGTTTCTATGGGTGTTCATCAATATATAAAATATATATATTTGATTTTTTAATTGACATACATGTAACCCCCACTGACCTTCCTTGGGTTATAAATGATATAATGTTCTAATTTTTATGATCTCTTAAAACGTCATGATTATGAAATGAAACCCATTTCTTTTATTCTCTATGGGTTATTTATGAAATATTGGATTTTTATCTATGTGGATCCCATGAAAATAAAGACATATTAAGGGTGTGCCCTGATACTGATCTATTGTATTGGGTAATGAATTAATCTCTAGAGATAATAAGTTTCACTATACCTTGGTGAATAACCTTGGTAATTTTTATGACACCTTGGGAATAAATATTGGTGATATGTTCATGAATGTCTAAATAAAATTTTGTAGCCACATATTCAAGTTATGTTACAAGTTATTTTAATTATGACATGCATATACTTCCATCTCATGGGTATTTATGTTTTTATTCAAGTTCTTATTGATATCACAAGTAAACTGATTCCCTGGTTTACCCTTACTGGGCCTTCTGCTCACCCTTTACACTGATGTATGTCTCCAGGATATGAGATTCAGTAATTGTACATAGGATGAACATATTATAAAGCCTTACAAGTGGATTTGATGAATTTTTTATTTTGATTTTACATTTTCTGTCCCTGATTTCTAAGATACTAGACTTTAAAGATCCTCTGTTTGTAAAATGTAAAAACCATTATGTAATAAAAAGGGAAGGATTCCATAACCAGCTTGTTTTCCTGACCGATATGGTAGTGGATTGAGCATTCATAATACCTGATGAGATCTATCCATCTTCGGTATTTCATAATAAGATCATTTTTATTGAATATATATTTGATACTCTTGTGGTCAGTATATATCTCATACTTCTCCCCATATATATAATGCCCCAAGATTTTGAATACAAATATCCAAGCTGGAAACTCCAGATCATGTATTTGATAGTTTTTCTCATGGTTTTTCAGATTCCTTGAGGCTTATTCTATCACATTATCATTTAGAATCATTACACATCCTAATACCTTTTTTAAGTATCACTGTACACCAAAAATAGTTCAAAACGTGTTGGGAGTGTGAGTATTGTTGAAGTGATTAGCCACTTTTTCAACTCATTCAAATAGTCTTCACATTCTGTTGTCCAGAACAAATTTACTACCTTCCGTGACTACCTGTTCATTGGGGTTGATAATCAAGAAATGTTCTACACAAATTGTCTATAATACCCATCTAGAACCAAAAATCTGAAGATCTCCATTAGAGATATTTTCCTGGGCCACACTTCAATTGCCTTTGTCTTGGAAGGGTCCACAGATATCCCTTTGCGGGTGATAAAATTCCACAAGAATGATACTTCCTCCATCATGAACTCAAATTTACTATAATTTTCATTCATGTTCTCTCTTCTCAAATTCCTTAACATAGTGTTCAAATTAACTCATGTTCCCCCTTGCTCTTAGAGTGTATTAGAGTATCATCAATAAATACTTCAACAAATTTGTTGAGGTGATCTCTAAAAAATCTCTTCATTAAATCCATGAAAATTTATGAAGAAGTAGTGATTCCTAAGGGAATCACTATGAACTCATAGTGTCTATACCTTTTTCAAAAGGAATTCTTGGGAATATATTGCATCCTCACCATTAATTGGTGATATCCCGACCAAAGGTCCACCTTAGAGAAATAACAGGCCCCATGAAATTGATCGAACAAGTCATCTATTTGAGGAAGGGGATACTTGTTCCTTATTATGATTTTACTAAGCTCATGATAATCAATGTAGAGGTGCATTGATCGATCCTTATTTTGGAATAATAGGACCAACGCACCCCATGGGGAAGCACTCGGGTATATAAAACCCTTGTCCAGATTCCCTTGTAACTACTTCTTCATCTCTTCTAGCTCTACGTTGGCCATTAGACAATGTTTCATTAATATAGGTAGAGATCCGGGAATAAGTTCAATTGAGAACTCAACCTCTCAGTCAGGAGGAAGAACAATCAACTCTTTAGGGAATTTATCAGTATAATCCCTCACAATGGACATGTCTTCAAGAACAATTCTCTCCTTTTTCACAATCATATGGGCTAGATATTCTTTCTCATAAAGAAACAATATACACAATTGAGATGATGATTCTAAAGTAGATTCATCTTTGTCCTTACACATGTAAATAATCTTAGGATTCTTCAAGATCTAAGGAGTGAACTCATTTTCATGAAAGTTGATGTTGGATTTGTATAAAGATAGAAAATCCTTCCCCAAGATAGCATTGAACTCCACTAGAGGAAGTATGGCAAGATTTTTTGGGAGGTTCATTCCAGAAACATGAATGGAAGATGAATAATAAACCACAGACACAATAATTTCCCCATTCTATATTCACATAGATAACTTATCCTCCAAATTTTGAGGTGGTGCTTCAATAGTTCTACTGAAATTTCAAGATATGAAAGAATTCATAGAACCAGAATCAAATAGTCCATTCTCTATTCTTGAATGAATATCTCGTGTTCCTGTCACCACATCACTTTCTAGATCCACCATAGCCGTAGTGATAGCATAATCCCCTCCGTCTTTCCTTGGAGTTTTTTTATTATCTCCAATAACCCTCGGCTTAGGGTAATTGTTCTCATAATTGCCACACTCATTACAGTTGTAAAACTGCACTAGTTATTGAGCATTGATCTAAACATTATTCTACTCTTCCCAATTAGTGTGTTTTTTCATATCCATTCAGCATTTATTGTCCAGATTTCCATCTTTCAACATTTGAAGTAATTCATGGTTCCCTTTAAATAGTTCTTAGAATTCTTCTTCCCACAACCTTTACAAGTGGGATATTAGGGCTTCATTCCATTATGGGATTTGTTTGATGAACCACCCATGTTGTTCTCCATTTTTTCGCTTCTTATCACTGGGTCTTTGAGACCACTTAGAGTCTTCAGTCTCCATTTCAACCTTGAGAGAACAACAGACAATCTCCTCATAGATGTTGATGTCTTGAATCACCAACACCTTCCGTAAGCTCATCTTTAGTTTGCTATGAACTGATCCAACTTTCTTTATGTGTTCATTACAAATGCCAAAGGAGTACCTTGATAGCATTGTAATGTTTTCTTCATACGCCCTAATAGACGCATCTTCCTTCTACTTGAGTCTGAGGAACTCTCTTTCTATTATGAGACGGATGGTTTGAGGAAAATATTTATTGAAAGAAATATTCTTTATTCCTCCAAATCCATGGAATCAATTTCTTCTTTGGACATTTTATTCTTGATTAGTGTCCCCCACTAATCTTATTCCCCATCAAAATGTTAGACCACCAGTACAAATTTCTCTTCTTCATAGAACTGGATTATATAGAATATGTTTTCAATGGAGTAAATCCACTATTCCATGAGGAGGGGTCAGAAATCCTCTAAAGATGGTATAACTTTATTGAATGAAGTATTCTACAGAAACATTCTCTTTCCATGGTAGAGGGGGGAATTCTACATGATTCAATTTATTATTCATAACCTGATCAAACTATGCTTGTAGGGTCATGAATGTTTTAGCACATATTCTTATCGTATCAGACATATCATTAGGGAAAGCTTCACATTCCCTATCACATTGGTAGTTGGAACATGTTCTTCTATTTCCCTCCATTATCTAAGAAATAGAATGTACAATTAGTGTGCTTAAATACATTTTTGATGAACCTCAAAATCAAACTTTTGAACATAAAAGGATAAACATGTAATGGAGAAGTAAATCCGAACTAGTGATTCCTTATGATTAAATATATGTTATCCTCGATAATTTTTTTAAATTTATATTCTTATGGCTTTTTTATTTCTTTAATAATGGTTTGTACTAAGATCATTAATTTTCCAAATCATATCCCCAGGGAGTGTCAAACCATTAGTGTAAAAAGTTTAGTTTTTGAGTACCAGGATACCTGAGGTTAGGCCCGAAACTCTTTGTTGGATATTTCACTACTAGGAACATCTATCAAAGATCTTACTTTCCCTTTTTATATCCAAACACAGATGTATTATCTTGATAAACCACTTAATCTATAATTACCAAGATTTAGGGTTGTTTTCCTAAAATTCCTCTCATATTTATGGTTACTACGGAAGTGCTGTGTTCATAATCTCCAAAAATAACTAGACCATACTATGATACCAAATATAGTGACCCTAGACTTTTACAAATAACATTATATGATTTTAAGAATAATTATACATCATAATACAATCCAAGGAACATGAAGTATAATATCTTGGAATACTAGGTGCGTAAAATTGAAAACATGGAACTAAATATAAACATTCATTATTTAGCATTCATAAAGATCCACAAAATTCCATTGTTCTCATACATATTCATTAGATAGCCTAGGGATAACATGAACAAAGGGATGAGCTAAAATCCCATTAAGGGAATAAGAAAAAGAATAAATACGTAGAACATGGGATAAAATACATGACATAAAGATATAAAAAGGTAAGTAATATAAGGAATCAGAACAAATATAGAAGGGATTATTTAAAATGGAATAATAGAAATGTGGAAGAAAAAGAAAAAATGAATTTAGTATGAGTCAAAGATAACCACCAATACCATTTCCCATAGTTGCACAAACCAAGGCTAACTCACAAGACAGTCACACATAGTAGCACAATATAAGGCTAAACGCTGAGACCGCCACACATAAATTCTCATGAGTCTCAACATTACCACATGAAATGGAGTGCTATCTGGGAAAAACCATCCAAAAATTCATGAATATGTTTTCCACATATATAATCATACATAATCAATGTTACATGAACATAAGGGTTTCCCTTGGAAAGAATTGGGTACCACAATCATGACATAAAGCATAACAAATGAGTGTACCTAGAATTTTTCCATGAATGAAAGGAATTAGAAGATACATGGTTGTTCAATAGTCCTATATCATGGTATCTTATTTCAAATATAAGTGACAACTTGTATGATATGTATTTGGGAAATTTTATCATTAAAAAAGATTTGTGCGGTTTTAATGAAAATACTATAGATCTTTTATACTTGAAAATGGAATAGTGTTTTATATAAAACAAGAAGTGAACCAAGAATCGTTTAATAATAAAAATACTAATTTTATAACGACAATTGTGTCTTAAAACTGAGGATAGAGTGGACTTGTAATTGGGTAAAAATTTTGGAAGTTCTTTTGAAATGAGTTTGTTTATTGGGAAGTATTGAAAATGGAATCACTTAAAATCATGACTATTCCTGAAATAGAATGAGGGATGGGTCTTGAAACATGATTTTGGAGCCAATAAAACTCATTTAGAAGTTTTACATAAAAATAAAAAAATTACATATTCATTTTTTTAAAAATAATGATACCGCAACTCAAAGGGATAAAGGCAGTTTTGGTAGAATTCCTTACAGATTATCGACATTGTATCACGTGTGCTTAATAGGAATTCATGAGAGAAAATAGGGCTCCTAATCACTTATACATTCTGAGGGAATTATGATGGAGGTGAAAAATCAAACCCCATAATTAAAGATTTCACATAAAATGGAATAACATATAGGACATTCTTGAACAGAAGTGAAATGGAGAGGATCCTGTACCATAAATCTGATGGTGAGATTTTCTTGAACTTAATGACATGAAAAATAAAATTAGGTTAATTGATTAATGATTAAAGAACCTATTATATATATAAAATATTTTTTATGACCTTTTTAAGTTCATTCATAACCATTTGTATTGGTTATGATGTTCATTTTCATTGTTTGGGTCTGTTTGCTTGCTTGGTATTTATGATTGGTTCACTTATTTTCCTGAATAGAAAATCATGTAACATAGTGATGGTTGTACAGAATTAGAGTTAAATTTTATTATTGAACATACATAATTTAACATGGTTGAAAATTTAATATGGTTACTTAGAGTGATGTTGGATCATTATATAAAACATTAGTGACATCCTTTTGGGTTAATTTGTGGTTTTCGAACACAAAGAACACATTTTGTTTTATAAACTAAAACAATGTGTAAAAAAGGATTCTAGAACCATAGTTGAGGAATAATAAATATATTATGGTCTAGTACAACCATGAAAATGGTTTCATGACCAGAATTGAATATTCTAATGGAAATTGATAAACTATTATCCTTGAATGTGGTAAATTAACACATCTCAGATGGTGCCTTTACTACTAAAATAAAACAAGAGTAAAATAGAGATAATAATAAATTATTATATTATCATAAAAACATTCCAGTCCATATAAGGGAATTCAGTTGTTATAAAATTAGGATGAGTATAGGTAAGTATAGAAAATAAAAAAAATGAACTTGAAAAGGAAAATAATGAAAAGAAAATAGGAATTTACCACTTGATTTAATCTTCCATAAGAGCCTCTTAAGGGGAAGGGATTTGGCCTTTTGAGGAGAACAAGGGATGTAGGAAATGGGAGAAGATCTCGAGGAGATATTTGGGATGAATATTGGTAATGTACAAGGATTTATTGTAGTGAATAGAAGAGGGAAGGATGGGAGGTATTTATGGTGGAGGATATGAGGGTTTTCATAATATTTAATTCCTTAGTTTATTATTTTCCTTCAAGACCAAAAACAGTGCTGATTTCATGAAAAAATAGTAATAAGTTCATGTGAGTTCGAACCAATTGGGCTTCCATCATCATATCATAACTAATGACTCAATAAATCTATTATTTATCTTTTATCGTAAATTAACATATTTTACTGTTCATAAAAATTCATGTATTTTAGAAAAATCTCAAAAAATCATCCTAACCATTTTTTGACATGTAGAATTAAAAAATGAAATATATTTTTCAAAAATAATTATCTAAATTTTATTAATTTAATATTTAATTAAAATGACAATTTACTCAAAAAAAACATTTTTAAAACATTTATTTACTTATTCCATGATATAGGAATATAGTATTTCCACATGAATATTATTTATATACTATCATAGGTAAGGTATTAAATCATTAGGGTATATCACTATTAATAATGGTATGTTACTATTCATAAGGGTAGTTACTATTCACTAAAAATTATGTTTTTTTATCAGACTCAAAATAACATACTGATCGCAACCGTGTGTGTCAAACTTTCAAAATTCTAATAAAAAAAGTGAAAAAATTATATTTAAAGGTCACATAGCACTTAGAAGTTCAATATGATATGATTTCATGTTATCATATAGAATAATCATAAGGAGGAAATTTCCATTGAAAAATATGACATGGTTACATTCTTTAGGATATCACATAGTCCAGTGTAGGCATTACACCCTTATTCCCTTTGGTTAGGGGTTCAAGGATATCAATAATTTTGAATGTGAAGAGTTCAATCACATCCTTTGTTTTTACCTTTACCCTAAAATTATATCTTTATAATGTACCCATAAATATATTGAACAACATTAAAATTTATTCTAATCCCCATTGATCATATATACTCTAAAGGTTATCAAAATTTTAAAACATTTTTTGATAAATTGTAATTTCAAACATCATGTGAAACCAAATCAATACATATACATCAACTGATTAAAATGTCTCTTTAAATTTCATTAATGACTTTATGATCACAATGTTTATATCCTCAAGAGGGGTGTCTAATACTTTTTACATTATTATAAACCTTGATATTATAGAGCTATGATGGTATACACAAGTCTCAATATAACCTAAAATGAAAACATCATCATATCTAAATATATCTATACCAATCTCTAATACAAAATATAACTATCATGCACCCACACTATTGGATCTGATTCTAAAATTACAAACTTTACATGTTTTGCCTATGATACCAGTGAAGGTGACCCAATTTTATCCATACAAAACATAAAACATGAAATAGATATATTGGATCACATACATCACCAAAGACCTTTTCATATTAGAGAATTTTAGAGTTAATAAAAAAATTTAAAATAATCCCCATTTCCTCAAGTGACTGTTCCTCTCAATAAAATAAGATTTTCTTATTTCACATTAGGTACTCATTATCATCAAAATGATAACCATCTAGGCATAATTAATTTATCATCATTTATTATAACCTGAGGAAAAGGAAAATTATAAAGGGTGAGATGAAATTCTCAGTTAGGGTACAATTAAGAATTAATAACTTAATTTTATCAGTGAGCATCATAAGAGAATAAGGGTACGATGACCTAATAAAAGTCAATGTTAATACCCTACAGATATTCATAACCAAAAATTCTTGAATCATAAATCATGAATCATGGATTAAACATTACCAATGAAATTATTCATAAGAATCCATAATCATGAGTCGTGTGATGTCAATCTTGATCAAAAGAATCATTTATAACACATAATATGAATAAATAAAACGTGTTGGAATTGTGTAATGTCATATTCATAACCCATTTAAACCCCTTTTACAAAATAATAGGATCCTAGTTAAATCCAAATATAAACCATCGAGTAACTCTCTCATTCTTTCATCTAATGAAAATGAACATTTTCCAATGCATTTGAGGGCTATATGGTTTACCCATCATACATGTGACACAAGGCTCACCCAATGCAATTTGGAAATCCCCATAATATAATCTATATCGGTATCAAATTATTTTATCCAAGCACACCCAATATATAAGCTATAAAATTATCACTCAAGATCATAAAAAATTCCATATACCATTCATGAATTAAACATTGGAAATACTTCACTTTTTGACATTAAGATAATCATTAACCATTAAGTTTTTGATATAACCATTGAAAAGAGATATATTCCTGGTAAATATCATAAATAATCAAAATAAATAATAATTATGGTATAAATAAGACATATTACTAGTGGAGTTTCAACAATATATTGTGTTTTTTGTTATTGATTTCTAGAAATTCCATTAAAAGGTAATTAAAAACTATTTTTGAGGAAAATAAATTCTTAATTTTTTAATTCACTTTAAAAAGAATTCAAAACCAAAATCTGAATATAATTTTAAATGAAAATAATCTTGGAAAAATATAAAGTATTTTTAAAAACAAGTAGTTGGTGTTAAGGAGATAAAATTCCTTCAAGATGTAAATGTTCAAAATAATCATTTTTTCATACATTTTGTAATGCTAGTAAAAAGTGACCCATTTAGAAATAGTTAATAAAATTTTCTTTTAAAATCATTCAAAAAAATGATTCTCATCCATGTAAAATTCCTTTATGATAAGATTAATATTAAGAATGAACATTTTAAAAAAAATAAAAAAAAATAAGGATATGGATGACAATGATAGCCGATCTAAAAGATTATAAAATACTAATTCCACTTAAAAAAGACTTTCTTAGTCATTATTTAATCAATCGAGGAAATGGAGATTATTTTTTTACCACATTCATAACCAATGGTGAATAAAGATACACGGTTCAAGAAAATAATAAAATAATATTTCCTCCAAAGATACCTCAAACATAAAATAATCTGAAAAGAAATAAGATTTTAACATAAATCCTTTTCTATAAGGTAACTCTTCAATTGTAACCCCCAAAAAAGGATAAACTCAAAGGATACATTTAATGTCCTGAATGTAAGGAGATTTTATTAACATGTCAAATTGCTATATATTCTCCTTATAAAAGAAGCAATGTACATATCTTAGACATATATTCTAAAGAATGGAGTTTGGGATGAGTGATTGTTACAATGATCGTAACATTGATGTGATAATTAATCAATTTTTTTATTATTTTTATCGATTTTAAACATACATAAAACAAGTGGACATAAAATTTATTATAATAAAAATTCATTAAACACATAATATTGTAATATAAAAGAAGATGAAAAAGTAATATAACCTAATTAAAATGAATTATGTTATAATTTTTTTTACCACTTGCAATCATTAAAGTCAAATCCCCTTGGATGAAATAATTAAAATAGAAATATAAAAAACATCGATATATGATGGATTTATGATATTACCTGGGTAATATGAACTATAAAACTCATATAAAAAAAATTATGTGTATATGAATAAAATATACATCAATGAAGCGGAAATTGAGACAAAGTCCCCTCCTTCTTTAGTATTATCTTGATAGAAACCCTATGGATTGATGAAACTCGTATGGATTTATAAATATAAATTATGTTATTGAAAATAATCATGAAATAATTTAATGGGAAGTATATAAACCAATTAATAAAAATTTGTGGTGAATATATAAAATATCTAACAAAAGTAAAAGCAAGGATATAAACCCTTACCTTCGGACCGACTTCCTTCATATGTGTTTGGACGTATTATATTAAAAACGTATATAAATTATTTTATTCCATAAGAACAATTGATTGGTGTTATAATTTAAACATTAAAATATTTATATAGTTAAAGTGTAAAGTCAATATCATGTGTTTTGAGGATGTTGGGTTCATTGTTTCAAAACAACGTCAATGTGTCAATTATGGTCCAAGACGTAATTTTTTCATCATATACAAAATATTAATTACAAAATAATTATAATTTTTATATATCAATTATACTTCTAAAAAATCAATGAATGATGGTTATGAAAAATGAACTATGTTATGGTCATAGAGATGGTATGTTACGGATGTGCATAAGTAACATTTCCATTTTTTCAACGATAATTAAATAATAAAGGTATGTAATATTATTAATATAAAAATGATAATCATATCATAAATACCATATTAATTATTTCAATATACTTATATATATCGTCCATCTGATTTATTAATGAAAAAATATTTTCATCACATTGTGGAGGATGTAGTCATACGTACACACGAACGACATTATCATTTTTCAATAAAAGAAAAAAATTAATATATATTCATTTAATGGTAATAAATATGTCATTAATATAAAACTTATGTCACTTATATCAATTAAATGTATTAAAATTAACTTTATTATCCTCCAATTATATCATTAGTGAAATATGAATCATATTTCTTCGTGAGGCGGTAGTCTGTTGTACACACGAGAGAAGTTATTGTATCATCCTCGGAATGGAATATAGAAGGTATATGTAATATCATTTATCTATAATTATAAATGTGAATATATATATATATTACATCTATCATTATAACAACCTATGAGATTCCTCGATTTAAAATGAATGGCGGTAGTTTGTGAGGCGGTAGTCCACCATACACACAAATGATGATTTTTTATCTCATTTGTTAGAATATGAGACAGATTAAGGATATTACATTAAAATAATAACATATAAGTTTGTATGGGACATTTGTGTTACTATATAAACGTAATTTAAGAATATAGGAACGATGTTTAAGGAGAAATAAAATAAAAAATACTCTATTAATAATGAATCCTCTTCTTCAGTAAACCTCCTCATGTAAGTATCAAAAGCCATCATAGGATTCATTTAAATTAACAATAAGGAATAAATTATATGAGTAGGGAATTAACTAATATTTTTAGGGAGGATGATTCTAAGATAAATGGGTTTGATAGAGTGAATAGATGATGATAGGGGGATCGATTTTTTAATTGAGTAGAGTGGGAAAATTTTACTATTTCAAAAATAGAATTTGTATCCTCATTTTGTAGATGAAAAAGGAACAAAATATTGGCCCTTAATAAGGGTAGGAATGATAAGGGTCAAAATGTCCAAAAAATATATTTTATACAAATTTTTATTTCATTTATACCATTATCAGTTTAGTTTAACCCCTTATAATTCTATTTTTACCTTAAAAATTGTACTTAAGTGTAAAAGTTAAATTTGAAATTAAATCCACATACTAGATGAAAATGTTTGTTTTCAAGAAGGGTATGTTTCAAGGAAAATATAATTTAATACAAACTCTATGAATAGTTTTAAGAATTACATATAATTAAATTCTTATATTTAAATATATAATATATATATTTTATCCAATTAATTCTACATTAGGGTCTAATAAAGTTAATTTAAATGGATATACATTATTTAAAAAAAAATTGTTTTATGAAAAAATCAAATTTTTATAATAAAAAATTAATATATACTAAAACAAAATATAATGTTGATTAAAAGGAAATTAATTGGATTTAATATAATTACATAATGACGTTGTTATGATAAATAATATTAAAAATTAGTACATTTAAAATACATAAATTATTGAAAGAAAGTCACATTTATTTAAAAAAAATTGGTCATTTCACTATTCACTAAATAGTCAATATTTTCTAAAAAATATAAATATATTACTATAAGATAATTTTTATTTAATGATTATAATAATTAATTCAATTTCATAAAAAAATTTCTTAATATTTCAAAAATTTAATTTTAATTTATTTGAAAAAAGTGTAATGATGTCCCATTATAGAAACTTACTAATTGTTTTAGAAAACATTTCATTCACTTTCAAATGATTCTTATTTTATTTTATAACAAATATATAACTACTAAATTTATTTTATAAAATTTTAAACCACAAAATTTTCATAATTTAGTTATTCATATTCATTTCCTCTAATTTAATAGGAAGGTTATAATGGTATATTTAATATATTATTATTATTTCATGGTTTGTTTGATATCGGTGATGTGTGTCTTGTATGCTATCAAGCATAGAATCATTTTTAAAACTTTTGTTGTCTTGTAATATCTACCCCATGAGTTCATTTTAAAATATTATTTAATAGAAAAAATGGACTTTATCTTAACATTTAATTTTCCCTCATTCAATTTCATTTCATTCAATCATTACCAATATTGTAAGGATTTCTCATATCAATTTTCAGAATTTAAAACTATTGTAATTTTCAACATTATTTCCAAATTTTTTGGTGTATAAATTGCATATTAAAATGTTTTAGAATAAATGTAGATAAATTTATGTTCATTATATAATGATAAAAAAATAAACATAACTTGTTACACGCCGCGCATACATCATTTCCTTGAGGAGGAGATGAGGGCTACATGGCCTTAAACGAGGTTCCCAAGGTGCCAAAGGCTGGAATTAAATATAGAGGGATTCAAGAACATATTGGGGAACAATTTTCCCTTAAGACAAAACCGACCAAACCATCCACTAACAACCACTATATGATTCATGTCAATAAAACCATCAGGTGTGTATTCCAAAAAGACAACCAAGTTGTTCCACAATACAGCCCAAAACCAATACAATACAACACGATATCAGAGTACTATGTGGAAGACTAAACAAGAGGCCCAAAATAAACAAATACACACTCCACGGCTCCACATCCAGCTCCATGCTTTGAGAACATCCACATCTCTCAAGCATCACCACAAATCACTAGCAATGAGATGTCTTACCTTGGCATATGTCTCAGAATATGATATCTACAAAAGCACCAAAGTGCCAAAGTAGGGGGTGAGTACTAATACCCAGTATGTCTTCCCCAAATGACTTCCCTACACACTTCACTAGGAAAGAACACATTACAACAATTTATAATAAATAATTTATATAAAGTTCACAAACTAATGAAACAATGGACATCAATCCAATTAAATCATTACACAAATCAATTTACCCAATTTAGTGAATACCCAAGGAAAACAAATAAAAACATTATTACCCATTCCATTTTGAAAGACCGCATACATATCCCAATCATACACCCATTATGTCACACAACCAATACCATTCCCCCGATCATGGTGTTACATTAACGGTGGTATATTGACGGCTAACTCGTCTCCTTCATGGTGTGGTACTTCACACCCATCACTAGTGTGGGACATCACGCCCATCACTGGTGTGGGACTTCATGCCCATCACCCTCCCTTTTTGATGATGGTACATTCACGACCATCACCTTGATGGTGATACATTCCCAACCACCACCCATCCAACTCATGAAAATCAGTACTAACCTAAATCCCCACAACATTTCAATCCACAATTACCAACATCATACCACCCAAAAATTTCCAATAACAATTTAACCAATTATTCCGAACACCAATCCAAAAATAACATTTCAAGTTACCTCAATAAATCACACTTTTATTTAATACACCCTCAAACCATTTTCCATGTCAACCAAAATTTCAATAAAACCACAATTTTATTGAAAACCATATTTCACAAACCATTTCCCATAAATCAGTCAAGCTACTGATTTTAAAATTCACATTTTAAAATCCAAAACTAAAACCCATTTTCACAATATTATCCCATTTCCCCCAAAATCCCAAAATCATCACAAAATGGGTTTCCCCTAAGCATCACACAACATATTGACAGTTAATTTGAAGAAAAAATTTAATGGAAACCAAAGTCACTAGATCTAACCAAGTGGAGTCTAGAGAGAAGCCACCTATCATTTGGGTTCTGACAAAATCGACCCACAAGCTTCCACACCTCCTTAAATCTGGCAAACGCACCACCGAAAACACTCTATATCCCATTCCCTAACAACAAAAAGCATTAAAATCAACAAACAAGCCAACCAAAACCCTATATCTACATGAAACAAATGTAGATCTTGAAAACTAAGTAAGGGAGAAGTGTAGATCTAGAGAGAAACCAAAAAAAGGAAAGAGGAGATACTTACCCAGGAGAAACCAACTTCAATCCACCAAGAAACCTCATCAATATTCTTCCAAAATGAGTGGGAGAGAACCTTAAACCTTTGAGAACCCAAAATATCGAGTGTGGATCAGGTGGGAGGAAACTTGGAGAGAAATGTGGAAAGCCTGAGTGACCATTGTGTTTAAAACCCTATTTTTATGTGGCTGCATGGTTAGTCCGCACAATTTGGGAAACCATGCACTAACCGTGTGCATACCATTGTCTCGAGAGGAGGGGTTCACACAGTTTCCAAGAACGGTTTGGAAAACTATGCACAGGTCATGCGAAGGCTACTGTCTCCCCCTACATGGTTTCCTAGAGAACCCGCATGGTTTCCTCTAACCGTGCTCAAACCATGCTCCCTAAGAAAAGCCTCTAAACATATTCAAAAACATTCTAAACTCATCCAACCTCTTCCAAACTATTCACATTCACATTAAATACTTAAAAATGAATAAACAAAGGCTACATACCTCAAAACGGGGGTTCTATATTCTCCCAACCATTGGACATTCCATCCCCAGAAAGTAGTGAACCCACCCTTTGCCGAAAGTGCTCGGGCCATTGCTCAACCATATCTTTCTCCCTCTCCCAAGTCTCCTCTAGGATCAGGCATGCTTCCACAGAAATTGTACCAGACCGATGCTTTTATCCCAAAATAATTTCCTTTGCCTATCCACAACCGCACTGGCACATGCACCAACAAAGCATTCGGCTCTAGATTAACATGATCCCATTGAATAACATGGCCCAGATATGGCTGATACTTTTTCAACTGCGACACATGAAACGCATTGTGCACCACACTGAACCTAGGTGGCAAAGCCAAATGATAAGCCACCTCACCAAACAGCTCAAGAATCTCAAAAGTTCTAATATTCCTAGAAGATAACTTTCCCTGCTTCCCAAACTGATGATGTCCCAACCTAAAAGAGATCCTCTAGAAGACATGATCACTCACCTCGAATGACAATGACCATCGATGATGATCCACGTACGATTTCTGATGACTCCGATCCATCTCCATTCTCTTCTAAATTAACCTGATCTTCTTTGTATTCTCATAGACAAGGCTTAGTCCAACCATCGAGGACTCACCTATTTCCACCTAGTATAGTGGTGAATGACACGACCACCCATTAAACGCTTCAAACAGAGCCATTTGTATAAATTATTGATAACTATTATTGTACAAGAACACAACCAATGACAAGTACTCCTCCCACAAGCCACCAAATTCTATGACACAAGCCCGCAAAATATCCTCCAAAGTTTGTATCATCATCTCGAACTGACCATCCTTTTGAGGGTGGTACACCGTACTCATGGTCAACTTAGTTCCAAGGGTTTGCTTTTGGGATTTCCAAAAACGAGATGTAAACCTCGGATATCTATCGTATATGATCGAAATGGGAAAACTGTGCCACTTTAACACCTCCTGGATATAGATTTTGGACAGATCCTCCACTTTCTAAGATTCACGAATTGGAATTAAATGGGTCGACTTTGTTAACTGATCCACTATCAAAAAAATGGCATCGTGATTTCTGACCATTCTTGGGATACCTGTGAGAAAATCCATCACTATTTTCTCCCACTTCCAAACATGGATTGGTAAAGACTACAACATTCCCACTGGCCTATGATGCTCCTCTTTGACTAACTAAAAAGTCAAGCATCTCGAAACAAGCTCAGTCACATTCCTTTTCATACCAGCACATCAATACTACACTTTCAACGCCTTGTGCATCTTCTAAATTCCAGGAAGGAAAAACCACCTATAATGATGATATTTTCTAATAATTACCTCTTGACAAGCCGCTGGTACCACCATCCAATTCAAAAAACACAACACTGAATTCTCATTTAGTTTCCAACCCTCATTTGTCTCCCCACCATTGTGTATCAACCTCATGGTTACACACTCAGAATCAGATATTTGTGCCTCTTTAACTAAGAAAACCAAGTCAACAATCAACAAAATGAGAATGAAGACCACCATATCGCCCTAGTCCTCACATTCCAACCGCATGTCAACTATAACCGACATCAACTACCACTAGTCTGATGCCTATTTCACCACCTGAGCATATGATTTTATACTAAATGCATCAGCCACTGAATTTCCCTTACCCGATGTGTACATAAAGTCAAAATCAAACATCTAGAGATAATCGATCCTTCTTCATTGCCTCAAGTTCAAATACCTTTGTGAGAAAATGTTCTTCAAGCTCATATGAATGTATATACCATGAATTTCTCACTATAGAGATAATGACGCCACACTTTAAAAGTATAGACCACCAATGCCAATTCTAAATCATGTGTTGGTTAATTATTATCATGTACCCCCCAACTGCCATGAGGAATATACAACAAAAATATTTCCTTGTAGAGAACTCACTCCAAACATGATCCTGATGCATCACAATACACCACGTACCGTTTTCCAGGTTCTGGAAAAACCAAGATTGGTACTAATTTAAGGCAACCCTTTAGCTCTTCAAAACACTACTAAAACTATTCATTCCACTGGAATGGAACATAATTTCTTCTCAAAACTATCATTGGTGAAGAAAAACGTGAAAAATCAAGAAAAAAAATTCCATTAATACAAATCTACACTGAGGAAACTCCGTACATCAGACACATTCTTTGGTGGTTCCCCTGAGATAACAATCTCTATCTTTTATGGATCCACTGAAATACCCCTTTCAGAAATCACAAGGACAAGAAAATAGACATATTGTATCAAAAAGTCACACTTTGACAATTTGGCATACAACTGATGATCCCTCAAGATCCCCATCACTATCACCAAGTGATGCTCATGATTCACCCTTGTCTTTGAATACACCAGAATATCATCTACAAACACCACCACAAATGAATCGAGATATCTCTGAAATATCCGATTCATCAATGCCATGAACACCGCTGACGCTTTCGTTAGACCAAAGGGCATAAACACATATTCATAATGGTTATATCTACTTATGAGAGATGTTTAAAGAATATCGTCCTTCCTCAACCACAATTGATGATATCCTGACCTATGTTCGATATTAGAGAACCAATGGGCTCCCCTCAATTGGTTCAAAAAATCATCAACATGAGGAAGTGGATATCTGTTCTTTGTCGTAACTTGGATAAGTCTATAATAATCAACACATAGACTCAAAGTTCCATCGTCCTTTTTCACAAATAGCACCGGTGCTCCCCACATAGACGTGCTGGGTTGGATAAAACCATTATTTTATAACTCATCCAACTGGACTTCCAATTCCCACAATTCAGGTGGTGCCAACTGATAAGATAGATGTGAGATAATATTGGTCCCCAAAAAGAGATCAGTCATAAACTCCACTTCTCTTAAGGGAGGTAACCCAGATAATTATTCGGAAAAAACATCTATGAACTAATCCACCACTTCTTGAATAACACTCTTCTCAACACCCTCTACCGATTGCAACGACAACACCACCAACTGATATGATAATGTTCCCACTGCTGGTGCCAACAAACTCATTGCACCCTGTCTTTTATGCCTCTCTCCTCTAAAGAGATTTCTAACGCCATCATGTTTCATAAAATCCACTTTTCGCGCATTATAGTCGATGTGGGACTTAAACACCACCAGCCAATCCATTCCCAAGATTACATATTACCTATCCATCTCAAGAACTAAGAAATTCCACAATTTATAAACCTATCCCAAAACGATACAACATTCTGTACATAAGAAGGATCGACACTCTCATTGACCCAGATGAGTTTGAAGTTTCAAAAACGATGGCATCATCTGCAGAGTTAAATCTGGAAAAATAATAGTACGAGAAGCAAGAAAATAATGGGAAGCAATCGTATCAAACAAAGCTTGCATCAAAATGGAATTTAAAATAACTATACCTCACACCATTGATGGTCCCTTTTGATCATCCACTATAACTTTCTCCGCTCCAAACAAATGTGTTCTCTCCATGCTCTTCTCTCTATTACCTAGCTGAAACTCCCCTTGTTGAGGAGTGTCACAGACACCAAACCTTGGAGCATTACGGAAATACCACTGAAGATGCCACATCTACTTGCAGTTATGACATTATTGAGGTTTTTCCTTACAATCCCATTTCAGGTGGCCTACAGAACCACACTAAAAGAATCCTGGCTTACACTTGCGTCTGGAAGGAAGATTTAATAATCTGGTGGTCCGATTTTGATGTACTCTTTTTCATTGAGAAAATGATTCTTTTTTGCTATTTCTCTCAGTGTTAGGGTACACACATCCACTCATGAGGACAACTGTGCTTCCATTACTTAGATTTTCGACCATAATAGATATTGTAACAGGTGTTTCTAGTTGCATTCCCAAATGAACTATTTGAAATGCCTGAACAGTGCTTTAGGCCAACTGCTGGTTCACCTGGGGCTCAGGTGGAACCACATTTTTAGTAGCTTCTTCCGATTGGTCTTGATGATGTCTACCCTGTTCTATTTCTATAAATACAAAACAAAACACCATGAGTCTCACTTCCGTATACATCGACAATTCCCATTTCAAATCACATTACACAACACAATCACCACGAGGCTTTCCACCTTTCCACATTTCCCCTGATTCACCATTTTTTTAAAACTAAACCATTTTCAAAATTCCAAATTTATTCACATTAAAATTTCAAAAATTTGAAAAAAAAATCTCAATTCATCCCATAAATTATTATTCCCAATGAAATATGCATCCTAGAGGGAAGTAATATCTACCATATAGGTCATGCACATCTCATTGGCTACACCAACGACAATGAGATTGTCAATTCCTATAAGTGTCTCCAAAACCCTTATGTACCCAATTCCCTGGTATCTTGAAGTTCAGCATAAAAGGATTTTATACATCCTTTTATGCTATATATTATAAGTTCCGACAATCCAACACTTTGCTACCATCCCGAATCAAGGAATATACCACAACGAATGGCAACTCCAAATCCCAGAATGAACTCCAATGGACCAAACAAGCCGATACGTCTTGTAACACCCCTCCCCTACCTCATTGGCTAGAATAGGAGGTGAGGGTTACATGTCCCTAAGCAATGTTCCCAAGGAGCTAAAGGCTGGAAATAAATGATGAGGTATTCAAGAACAAATTGGGGACTGATTTTTCCTTAAGACAAAACCGACCAAACCATCTACTGACAACCACTATATGATTCATGTCCATAAAACCATAAAGCATGTATTCCCAAAAGACAACCAAGTTGTTCCAAAATACAACCCAAGACCAATACAGTACGACACGATATTAGAGTACTATGCGGAATACTAAACAAGAGACCCAAAATAAACCAAGACACACTCCATGGCTCCAGACCAAGCTCCATGCTCCAAGAACCACCACATCTCCCAAGCATCACCACGAATCACTAACAATGAGATGTCTTACATTGTCATATGTCTCGGAATATGATTTCTGCAAAGGAAACTAAGTGCCAAAGCAGGGGGTGAGTACTAATGCTCAGTAGGTTTTCCCCAAATGACTTCCCTACACACACCACTAGGATAGAAGACACTACCACAATTTATAATAAAAAATTTATATAATGTTTATAAACTAATGAAAGAAGGAACATCGCTCCAAACAAATCTTTACCTAAATCAATTTACACAATTTTCTAAATACCCAAGGAATACAAATAAACAATTCATTACCCATTCCCTTTTTGCAAGACCACATACATATCACAATAATACACCCATTACGTCACACAACCAAAACCATTCACTCGATCATGGTATTTCATTAATGGTGGAACATTCATGGCTAACTAGTCTCCTTCATGGTGTTGGACTTCACATCCATCACTGGTGTGCGACTTCACGCCCATCACTTGTGTGGGACTTCACGCCCATCACCCTACCTTTTTGATGATGGTACATTCACAACCATCACCTTGATGGTGATAAATTCCTAACCACCACACATCCAACTCATGAAAATCAATACATACCAAAATCCCCGCAACATTTCAATCCACAATTACTAACATCATACCACCCAACAATTACCAATTGCAATTTAACCAATTAATCTGATCAAAAATACAACAATAACATATCAAGTTACCTCAATAAATCATGTCGTTATTGAATACACCCCCAAACCATTTTCCATGTCAACCCTCATTTCCAATAAAACAATGATTTTATTGAAAAATATCTTTTGTAAACCATTTCCCATAAATCAATCAATCTACTGATTTTAAAATTTACATTTTTAAATTTGACAACAAAATAAATTTTCAAAATATTAACCCATTTCCCCCCAAAACCCCAAGTCATCACTAAATGGGTTTCCACTAAGCATCACACATCATATTCGCAGTTAATTTCAGGAAAAAAAATTAATGGAAACCAAAGTCACTAGTTCTAACCATGTGGAGTCTAGATAGAAGCCACATATCTTTAGGGTTCTTATGAAATCAACCCACAAGCTACCAAACCTCCTCAAATCTGGCAAACATCCCAACCAAAACACTCTATATCCCAATCCCTAACACCGAAAAAACATAAAATCATCATCCAAGGAATCCACAACCCAAGATCTATATGAAATAAATGCAGATCTAGAAATCTAAGGAAGGGAGAAGAGTAGATCTAGAGATAAACCAAAAAAATCCAAGATGAGAAATTTCCCCGAGAGGAACCACCATCAATACACCAAAAAACTTCTTCAATACTCTTCCAAAATAAGTAACAGATCACCTTCAACCTTTGAGACCCCAAAATCATGAGTGAGGCTCTGGTGGGAGGGATCTTGGAGAGGAATGTGGCAAGCCCGAGTGAACCCAGTATTTAAAACCCTATTTTTAAGTGGTCGCATGGTTAGTATGCACAATTTGGCCAACTGTGCGCTAACCATGCACACACCACTGTCTCGTGAGGATGGGTCTGCATGATTTCCTTGCAGGGTTTGGATAACCGTGTGTAGGCCATGTGAAGGCTACTATCTCCCCCAGCATGGTTTCCTGGAGAACTCCCACTGTTTCCTCTAACCGTGATCAAAACATTCTCCCTAAGAAAATCCTACAAACATATTCAAAACCATTAAAACTCACCCAACCTCTTCCCAACTCATCACATGCACTTTAAAAACAAAAAAGGAATAAAAAAGGATACATACCTCAAACCGGGGGATGCTACATAACTTATTCTAGTAATTTAAAAACTATAAATTTCATTCTTTTCCAAATAGATATATTAGTATTAGATTTTTAGATGATTATGAAAAACTCTTAAAATTTAAACCCATACATTACAAGTGGAAACTTATACGTAGTATCCATTTCTTTGTTAAATGAAACAATTTTTAAAAAATGTTTTATTTTCATGAAAAATTATCTCGACATACTTTAGTAACTCCTAATTAATCATAACTATCATTATACCAATTGAAAAATATTTTAAATCATCAAATATGCACAAAAACCCCATAAGGGACATAAAATACAAAAATCGTTTGTCAAGAGAACAATATAAAATCCCTTTAAAATCATATTTTTAAAAGAAACATTATCGATCAAAGAAAAATCATATAGGTGCCTTTGGAAAACATCATCAGAAAACCCTTACTAAATTGCTAAAATGGAATAACTATATGTTTGACTTCCATCTCTATAGTACCTAATAGATTTGAGAGATATAATGGGGAACAACTGTCAGATATTGATCTCTAATAGTGCGTCAATTTTAATATATTGATCTATAATGGGTCTTAACATATCATATTCTAAGCTAAAATGTGGTCAACCCATCGTCAATAATTTTAAATGACTGTAACTTGAATAATTTCCTTGAAAACTATTTTAAACTAATTTATAAATCACGTTTCAATATTAAAATACCCTTTTCCTATAAGAAATAATTTTAAAAAAATCAAAAAAAACACAAGGAATAATGCAATCATTTTATTTGGAAGGAATTATAAAAATTTATAAAGGAAACATCAAAGAATTAGTTTTTTATTAAGGTGGAAAATATCATGAATTCTATATATGTTAAATGGACATTTATTTTGACTATTGAAAAAAGAGGTGATAGATGAACATTAAAAAAAGATTTTTGAGATAAATTAAATTACATAAAGAAACCATTTTTGAGAAATTAAAAAACCCCATTTTAAAACATTCATAGACATGTATGTGAATTCATAAAAATTATTTTACAAATATGTAGATTAATTGAAATGATTTATGAAATAAATCATTAAAACATTTAATACATGGTTTTTTAGTTAAAGAGTCCCTTACCTTGTGTCTGACTCATCACATATATTATTTATATTACAAAATATTAAAAAAGGATAATTATCTTCATTCTATATATAATTTATCCATTTTATTTTTCCTTTTATTTCTCTTATTATGATTTTATATCAATCAATTAATTATTTAATTTCACGTAAGATGTTTTCACATTATTTGATACTTGATTCCCAAATGGATTTGGTAAAATAACTATGGTCAGCATCATTCACACATATACTGAATAGTATTCATGAAATAATTATTATTTTTATATAAAATTAAAACTTTTAAACCAATCCATTAAATTTATATAAGAAGAATAAACTATGTTACAATCCTGAATTCTAGAAGTTGTACTTACGCATGAGTAACGTTTCAATTTTTCAATCATCAATTTGGAAAAAGGTACCATAATTTTATAATAATATAATGATTATATTATCATTAATATCATATTAATAATTTTAATAAAAATATATATCATCCATTTGATTTGGTCCTGAAAAATAAATCAGTCCGCTACATAGAGGTGATAATTCACATGTATGCACGAACGACAAAATCATTTTTTTGGAACGTAAGTATAAAAAAATATATTATATTTTGATAATGATAAATATTTCATGAATGTCATATATAATCATTCGTTACATAATTATAACCATTCTTGAGTGATGGGGACAGAAAAAAATTTCCATCAGTTCGTGTGGCAGTAGTCCTCCATAAACACGAATGATAACTTCATTTCCCATTTGGAGGAAGTGGATATAGATAAATGGTGTACCATTAACATAATAAAATATTATAATATGGATTATAATGTATTTTTTATTTTATAAAATTTTTATATAGTTTGGGGGATGTGTAAGAATAAAAAAAATAGAAATGCTTGATTAAAAATTGTGTATCTTCTTTTGAGATCCTCCTTTAAAAAATTTTGTAAGACCACCAAGGTTGTAAATTTCCATAATATAATACCTCCATAATGAGGTGAGGTATTATAAGAAGGTATTTGTTATGTTCCTATATGAAATTGATATGTTTTTATTGTGGTCAAAAGAGAAGAAGAGGTTCCCTTTTATAAGATAGGATAGGGGAATTGTTGGGATTTCTCAAAAAATTAAATTAATTTTAATTAATTTTAACTTCATAATTACTCAATAGTGAGATAGTTATAATATTGGATAATTAGGGGTAGAAATATAACCACAAAATAATTTTTTTACTAGTTTAGGTCACATTATTACACATATCATTTGGTTTTATTTTCTCTAACCCCTTTAACTGTTACCATGACAACATGGAATTTTACACTTTAAGGGTTAATATAGTCAATATATATTGAAAAAAGACCCAGAAATTAATAGAAGAAATTTTTTTAAACATTATCACAATAATGTGGCCTAATCTAATATTTTTAAGACTTTTATATCATTTCATTAAATATTATTTATTTTAAAATATCATTGAGGAAAAGTTTACACTATTCATTAATATGAATTTTAAAAATATAAAAAACCAAGATAACATCAGAAAAAATATATTAATTCATTGATAACGTGAAAGAATATTCTATAAAAGTTTTATATGATATTAAGAATCTAATATTATATTTATATTTACATTATAATGAAATTTATTTGATATTCCCTTTAATGATGTAATTACCACATCAATGTTGTATAATTAATTATGTTAATTGTATATCACTAAAAATTAAAAATAATATTTAATGATGATGAAAAGTCCTTTTTATTTTAAATTAATACCTGTAGAATAATTTATCTTCTGAATAACTCTATATTATAAATACTATAGTTTTTAAAATCCTGACAACGCCATCTTTGACCTTTCATAACATAAAATATTATAAATTTCATAATCTAATACAAGTGGCTATAAAAGGTTATAATTATGATTATTGGATTATTATGGTCTAAAATATCACATACAATAAATATAGGGATTGTGTTAGGGTCATTTTCTGGTCATTGTCGTTTTATTTTTACCCTTAATAACCAGATTTACCCTTAACCATGTTAATAAAAATTACTATGCTTACTATTAATATTGACCAAAAGTAAAAGGGGAATATTTAATAGATTTTTAACTATTGACTAAAAATATGGAATCAATTTTTATAAATTAATTTCACATTATTTCAGGTATTTTATTTAAAAACAATTCTAGAAAATATAACAAAAGAAAGTAGGTCTCTTAATTTGAAAATAACTAAAATATTGAATAATTTTTTTATAATAATTCAATATGAAAATGATTAAAATGATCTAAATTATTCTAATATATGTATAAAAGATATAAATTTACTAAATTCTAATTTAATATATAATTTACCATTATAAGGTGTAATGGGTTAGACATTTGTTGTCCATTCCGTTGAGAAAATCAGATGTGTGAGGTGTTTCGGGTGGTCAAGGTGACTTATTCCCAACACCTTGCCAATTTTCCAGTTATGTGAATAGTTCCATCGGTAAACAGTTCCAATGGTAGATAGTTGTGAAAAGTGCATCAGTGACATTTGGTGAATAGTTCTATTGGTGAGGTCTAATGTTAACCTCTATTTCCTTTGCAAAATTTCCAATTATATGAACGGTTCCATCAGTGAAAAGTTCAAACGGTGAGGTCAATCAATAACCTCTATTTCCTTTTCCAAATTTCGAGTTCATGAATAGTATTTCCAGAATGGTGAGGTTCTAATAGTGAGGTATATCGGTAACCTCTCTTTCGATTTCCAAATTTTGAGTTCACGAATAGTATTTCCAGAATGATGATGTTCTATTGGTGAGGTTCTAACGGTGAGGTCTATCGGTAACCTCTATTTCCTTTGCAAAATTTTGAGTTCATGAATAGTTTTTTCAGAATGGTGAGGTTCTATCAGTGAGGTTCTAACGGTGAGGTCTATCGGTAACCTCTATTTACTTTTTCAAATTACGAGGTCATGAATAGTGTTTCCAGAATGGTGAGTTTCTATCGGTGATATTCTAGGTGTGAGGTCTATCAGTAACCTCTATTTTCTTTTCCAAATTTCAAGTTCGTGAACTGTGTTTCCAGCTTACTACAGTTTTTCCCCGTTGACATTTCCTTTGATGTAAAATGAATTTAAATCCTCATTTTAAAGACTCTTAGGCCGATTCAAAGGTCATAACTCCTATATTATTTTATCCCGTGGATTGGGATGTTTTTACTTGGTCAAACCACGTGGTTTAATGTAATCCTCTTTTAATGGAAAACCTAGAATATATTAAACCATAGCTCTGTTAAATATTCTAAATGGAGTGGATATCTTCCTCCATAGTTTTTCCTCCTTGTTAATCCCTGTGAGACGCTCGAAACTTCCATTATATTTCATAGGAGTTTCATAATCAAACTTTCCTCTTTGGATCGGTTCCACTCGTTTTTTATGCAACCATGCAGTATCGATCAATATTTGATATAAGGTATGTTTTAGTATCATTCGTTGGGTTCATTTCCTTATGTTTCTCCTTTCCCTGTTATAGTATGTGATCTCTATACTTCTAATTGATTTTTCTTGGGTTTTTGTTGGTGCGATCGTACCGCAACATCCTCATGTGGATACCATTGTCACCGGAGGAGGAGATCATGATCCTTTGTGTAGATCATTCTCGTACAAAGAATGACAAGAAGTGTTTGCGGTAGGGGATTCATTGCTTCTCTTTTGTTTTATGTGAAACTGTATAGTTAGCATGTTTTATCCCACTGGATGGAAATGGAATTGACATAATAAATATTTGAACCGAAATAAAAAAATTGATATTGATCATATGTTATTGCCTATTATTTTAATAGATAGTGTGATATCTAAGATTTCTTCATTTAGCTGTTAATTCTTGATATAAATTTGTAAAGAAGTTAAACTAGAATTAATTAAAAACTGTTTGGCTAAAGATAAAGTGGCAGGTAAATGAATCTGGTTCTTCTTTTATTAATTTGATGTTAATTAAATTGGTGCAATAAGAATGTTTTATTATTTGTGGTAGCTTACTATTTAGGTTTCCCAATGTTGGAACCTACAAATAATAATACGGTTAATCTTAGAGGGATTAAAGAACTGGTTGTTTGATAGGAGATAATTTGTTGTAGGGTTCTGAGTTGACATCTTTTTGGTTAAGGGCCAATATCCCATTTGATAAGATATTTGTCTTCCATATGCTTGTGTTGTGATGTGAGCCTGGTTGGCTGTTGTGATATGTGGGGGTAGGGTGGCCTAACGGTTGTGGCAACAATTGATGCCTAGAGTGGTGAGATGCATCTGTTTTTTTCATGTGGCTGTCAAGGAGGACACAAGGGATGATGGAACAGGTTGGATGTGAATGTTTGGATTCCTGCTGATTCTTATTGGGTTTTTATTTGCATTACTTCTCCCCACTGCTCAAGGCATCTAGTCATGCTTACCCTTCATCCAAATTAGTTGAAGACGTATGGGGTTTTCCATGTGGTTTCCATGTATTTCTTCTCAAGGGGGGATGGGTCTATTCCTATAGGGGGAAAAGACTCGACGTGTAGTTCATCTACTCACCATGTTGATCCCCTTGTGTTTAGTATCATAGAATGTTTTTCTAGAGAGTTTTTTAATATGTGAAAGTAATTTTGTGAATAAATAATCGAATAAATGATGTTAACCCATGGGGTTGGAGCTTGCTAGGAAGAAATGATGAGGACAACGGACATTGGGTGTTATGCTAATGAAATTTAATGTGGAATTGTTATTGGTTAATTAATTATTAATTAATTAATTAACATTAAGTGAAATTAATAAAAATATAATGAAATAATGTATTAAAGCTCTTTAAGTGGTTGTGTGCTTATAGGATACCTAGTCTTAGAAGTAGCATCCTAGAGTCCGTGAGACGTTAGCTACAGTTGAGTCTAAGACTAGGTTATGTCCACAGTGTGGTTGTGAGCTACAATATATTCTATAATTTGTTTCTATACGCTACTCCACCATGTCATTAAGGTAAACTAACACCCCAGGGATTCTGAGCCCTGGGGGTGTCTTCTCCGTCATTCTGGTGGGAGGATGGACGGATTACAACCCCCTTTGGCCCAGCACTCTTCTCATGGTAGTTACATGTGATGGTAGGCATAGCGGTTAGTATTCCCCAAATATGTGTGTAAAGGGATGTAATGGATTTTGTTTATTCACAAACATATATTCTAGATATAGATTTCTATGGACTAAAATAGGTGTAACGTATATAGGTTTTGATAGCTTGAGGATCCTTACTCAGTGTATGGGATGTAATGGCTTGAGGTATAATACCCGATGTATGTTACAAGTTATGCTAGTTGTTGGGAATCCTAGAAACAACCTGGTTACTTTTCATATAGGGACGTGGTGGATTTGTTGCACGAGGTTCATGTTGTCGTGCTTCAGCGAGGTGTCTGCGGGAAAGCCTTTTTGGAGAGAGATTCTTCACACATGCCACGTTAGAGAAAAGAGAAAATCCAGTAGGGAAGTAGTAGTAGGGTACCCTTGATATTCTTTATTATATTATATACTCTTGTTTGTGTTACTTGGTGGGAGTAGCCGTGGTGAGGATGGGAACATAGTATACTAGTTTATGTGATGAGTTAGTTTCACTTGTTGTTCACTGTGCTTTAACATGCATTATTTACTCTTTCACAAGATGCTTCGGGGAGGATCCAAATGATTATACTTTTATACACACCCTATGTATATATTAAATACTTTTCATGTCACTTGGTTCTGGTTGGAGATCAGGCTGGTTACTACTAGCTTGTGGTGTAAAAAGCTTTTTAGGCTTGTGGTTGCTGATGTTTTACTTTCTTTTGGGTACTTGCAGTTTTTCCCTTTTATATGAAGTAGTTTTTCCTGACATTTCATATGTGTACTTAGGACTTATTTTAAATTTCTTTTTGAGTTGGATTTGGTTGGTGTCTGTCTTATCTCTCCCTTCCACATGTGTTCTCTTAGAGGGTAATTCCTCCCATTTTTATGTTCTCTATACCCTCGGTGCTTGTCACCAACTCGGGGCATACTAGAGGTGGGACTCGGGGGTCAATAACTCTCTACTCACATTTTCAGCCCAGGTTGGGTACATATTGTAGGGAAGGGGTCATGAAAGAGTGGTATCAGAGGTCAGGTTGAGAGATAGGATGGGGTTTGGAGTTCGGCACTAGTGAGGTTGCATGGGTTGGTAGGGAAACAATGTCATTCATGTTTAGCAAGTGATGAAAACAATGGAGACTGGTTGAGACATAGGCGTTTAGGGCCCACTATGATCAGATGTACAAACCTTTATGTTTACAATGGCTACAAAAGAAGGTGATACTAGTTGCAGGGTAGAGTACTAGGAAAGGATCATGCATCATTCTTCTTTGTGTATGTTTTTGAATGGGTAGACCATGGGATAGGTTAACCAAAAAATATTAAAATAAAAAAATAATTAATTAATGTTGAGTCTTACATATTTTAGGTTTAGGAGATCAAATTATTTGTCTTTTTATATGTATGGAATTAGTTCGACAGGATTGTCTGGATTGCATAGAATATGTTCAGCATGCTCTATTAGCATATCATCATAGGGTAGAGGTTGACGACGACGACAATTGGAGGAGGCCACTCTGAGAGTTTCAGTGCCAGAGTGTGCAGAAGTACAAGGGTTCTGTTTCAGATGTAGTCAAAGAAGACTTGTTGGAGGAGGTCTAGATAGGCTTCAGTTCAATCAATGCTCCGAAGGAGCACTGGGTGTCCTTTTTAATGATGATTTTGAGTGGTGTAGAAAGGTAGTGGTGGTTCTTCTTCCTCAGGGATCACGATGAGTCAGCAATCTCATTGGAGGAGTTTCGAGTCATGTTTAGTGTCAAGTTTATTTCTTCGACCATGAAGCAGTCCAGTGGGTTGGAGATTCCTACCCTTCGATAGAGGAGTTCCAGTGTATGAGAGTTTGGAATCCATTTCAGGAAACTTTTAAGATATTCTTCGGGCCTCTTTCCCAATGAGAAGGCTAGGGAGTGGAATTTCGAGGAGGGTTTGCATCCAGAGATCTAGCGCTAGGTCACCCCATTTATGCCGAAGATATATTTTGAAGTGCCGGAATGGGAAGAGTATGTTGAGAGGACTTTATCCATAACTGGATCATCACGAGAGGGGATTCATCATTATTCCTCATGAATTCGAGCTGTGGTCTGGAGTTCTCGGTTTTCAGGGAAGAAGAGTTTTCGTTCGGCTGGGGGAAGGTCCCAGCCCTCAGCATATCATTTCTCTATGGGCAGCAACTATCAGGCCTATGACAAGGGATCAAGAACTTGTTTTTCTTGTGGTGGTCAAGGTCATCAGCAGCGAGAGTGCCCGACCATTCAAAGCAGTCATCATGTACCAGGTTTTCCACTCCACATTCCTCCGTTGAAGCATTTCCAGCTGAGGTAGCTGTAGTAGGTTGCACCTACTTTAGATCACCAGAGGGTAGATGGGGCAAGCATAGGACAACCCCGTGATGCTCCCCGTCCTCATAGAGTGGATCGCGTCTATGGTGGTAGTCTTCATCAGGGTCAGAGAGTCCATGGAGGTGGTCATGGTCAGGTTCATGCTTTAACATTGCTAGTGCCAGGTGATCCATATGTCCTTCGAGGTACCCTTTTCTTGTTTTCTACCTTGGTGTATGCCTTGTTTGATTCTAGAGAAACACACTCCTTCATATCACCAACAATTTTCCATGCTTTGGGACTTGATGTTGAGAGGTTTTCAGTTCCCTTGACATTGACTATGCCAGTTGGAGGTCGAGTTGACTTTTTTGAGGTATACAGAAACTGTGAGCTAGTGTTGGGGAACCACCGCTCTTGGGTAGATTTCCTATATTTACGAATACAACCATATGAGGTCATGCTTGGCATCTATTAGTTGTATTCATTGTAGTCTATTGTGGATTTCTTTAGTAATAATGTCATTTTTTTCGATGTGGATGGTGAGTCGGTGGTGTTTGTTGGCAACTGAGACCCTCTGCTGGGTCGGAGGCGTGTTACATCCTTATCATCCATGATGGATGAGCTGATGCTGAGTTCATTAGAGGTTCAACAGTTGGTGTTTCCTAGGTTTTTATATGAGTACCCTGATGTCTTTCTAGAAGAGGTTGTAGCATTTACCCCTCAATGAGCGATCAAGTTTGGGATCGAGCTACAACCGGGTTCATATCTTATCTTCATGTTTAAATATAGGATGGACTCTTCTGAGTTAAGAGAGATACATATGCAGCTTGATGGTCTGATGTAGTGCGTCTTTTTTTAGCCATGTGTGTCACCGTGGGGTGCACCAATTTTGTTTGAGTAGAAGGCTGATGGTAGTTTGCAGTTGTGTGTCGATTATTGTCTCTTGAACAAAGTGACAATAAAGAATCGCTATCCTCTTTAACGTATTGATGATTTATTCGATCAACTGAAGGGTGGAAGTTGGTTTTAATGATCGACTTGTGGTCAAGATATCATTATTTTCATGTGAAGGATGACGATATCTTGAATACTACTTTTTGTTGTCGTCATGGGCATTATGAGTTCATTTTAATGTCGTTCAGCATGAAAAATGCTCCAGCAGTATTCATGGGATTGATGAATGTAGTGTTCCATGAGTTCCTGTAAAAGATCATTGTTGTTTTCATCGATGAAATCCTTGTGTAATCCACGTCTGAAGAAGAGCATGCAGAGCATCAACGTGATGTTTTAGGAGTTCTTCATCAACATAAGATGTTTGGGAAGATGTCAAAGTGTGATTTTTGGGCTCGAGAAGTCCGTTTCGTAGGGAAAGTTGTGTCCCAGTAGGGATTATTGTGGATCCATTGAAGATAGAAGTAGTTGTGTTGTGGGAAGCCCCCAAGACAATGTCAGAGGTGCAAAGATTCTTTGGCCTCATAGGCTACTATAGGAGGATCGTAGCTGATTTATCTCGAGTTGTGACTCCTATGAAAAAATTGACTAGGAAGGATCAGGCATTCATATGGACTAATCAATGTCAAGAAGATTTAAATTATCTAAAGGATAAGTAACTATGTGCTCCAGTTCTTTGTATTCTAACAAAAGGAGTTCAGTTTGATGTTTTCTGTGATGATTCGCATTTGGGGTTAGTCTTTGGCCTTATGCAGCAAAGATCAGTTGTTTCTTATGGGTCTCAACAGTTTCATCCCCATGAAAATAATTATGCCACCCATGATCTTGATTTGGCAACCTTGGTGTTTGCTCTGAAGTTGTGGATACATTACCTCATTGGCGAGCACTTTGTGGTTTTCATCGATCATAAGAGCCTAAGGTATGTTTTATACCAGCGTGACTTAAACTTGTGACAACATCGTTGGATGGATTTATTACAGGAATATGACTAAGAGATGTCATATTAACCTAGAAAGGGTAATGTTTTAGCTGATGCACTAACTCGATAGTCATGCAGTGATGCTGTGCGTGAATCCGGTGATTCCTAGTGGTTAATGGAAGAACTATCAACATTACAGTTTGACATGGGAGAAGTTGGGGGCAGAGGTTGTTTTTTTTAGATGAAGGTACAATTATATCTTGTACAGAAGGTGGAAGAGTCCCAGTTGGGGGATCTAGAGGTGTAGGTTTGGAGAGACCGAGTTGTTTGTGGGGAGTCCCCTTATGGTTAGTCTGAGGATGAACAACACTGAGTATTCTATAATGGAAGGATTTTTGTTCCTTTGATGATGCGTGATATAGTTCTTAGAGAGTTCTATAGTACTCCTTTAGTGGTTCATCCTGGCATGAAAAAGATGTACTGACCCTCGATGAGTCAGTTTTGGTGGCCTAGGCTGAAGCATGCAGTTTCAAAGTTTGTGTCTCAATGTTTGGTATGCCATAAGGTCAAGGAGGAGCACATTGTTTGAAGTGGTCTACTCCTGCCATTATATATTCCTCAATGGAAGTGGGAGTACATATCAATGTACTTTTTTACTGGTTTACCTCGAGCTCTAGGACGGCATAATGTTATTTGTGTGGTAGTGGATCATTTAACAAAATTAGCCCACTTTATAGCAATCAATGAGCCGATCTTAGTGGACATTTTGTCGAGGCAGTATCTAGAAGAGGTGGTGAGACATCATGGATGCCCAAGGATGACCATTTCTAATCGAGAACCACATTTTACCTATAGGGCCTGGAGAGGTCTCCAGCAAGCTTTTTGTTCATAGCTATACCTTAGCACTGCTTTTCATCCTCAGACGGATGGTCAGACAGAGTAAACCATCTAGACACTTGAAGACATGTTATGCTCTTGTGTCCTGGATTTTGAAGGTTCGTGGATGAGGAACTTACCCTTGGTTTAGAACTCATACAATAATATTTTTCACTCCAACATCGATATGGAACCATATGATGCATTGTATGACCAGCCTTGACATTCTTAGCTGTGCTGGACTAAGGTCGGAGAGTCAATAATTCTTGGATCGGAACTAATATAGAATAAAACAGATATGGTTTAGGTTATTTGAGAGAGGATGAAGAATGTGCAAGATCGTCATAAATCATATGTTGATCAAATGAGGAGACCCTTAGAGTTTGATGTTGTGTAGAATCTGTTTCTGAAGGTGACTCTGCATTGTGGGAAGTGGCAGTTTGGTCGTGGGAGTAATATTTCTCCCGGGATTGTTGGGGCTTTCAAGGTGTTAGCTCATGTTGGAGATGTGGCGTATCGAGTTGCACTACCCCTGCAGATGAGTCGAATACATGATGATTTCCATGTATCATAACTTCATCATTATCTTCATGATGACTCTCACGTCATCGATGGGGGAGAGATCGATGTTTATTATGATGTGACCTTTGAGGAGAGGCCTGTGTAGATCCAATACTACAAAGAGATAGTTTTGTGTGGGCGTTATATCTCCTTGGTTTGTGTCTTGTGGTGACACAGTGGCATGGAGGTGAGTACATGGGAACGAGAGTCAAAGATACCTGCTAAGTACCCAGAGTTGTTTGATCTTTAACTCTTTTCATGTAACATTGTTCCCTTTTTAGTTATAGACCATTCATGTTTATGAGATGTTTTTCGTTGGTTTCTTCTTGTGTAATGATCTCTTTTGAGAGGTATCTCAATGGGTGGTTCTATTGGCTTTTTTTTTCTATTCCCTTTTAGGTTGGTTATGAATTCTCGAGGACGAGAATGTTTTGAGAGGTATCTAATGTAATGGACCAGACCACTTTGGTCCATTGCATTAAGAAAATCATGTGTATAAGGTGTTTCGAGAGGTCAATGTGACTTATTCCCAACAATTTTACAATTTTCTTGTTCTGTGATCATTTCCATCGGTGAACATTTCCAACAGTATATAGTTGTGTATAGTGCATCGGTGACCTTAGATGAATAGTTCCATCAGTGAGGTTCCAATGATGACCTCTTTCCTTTTCCAAATTTCCAATTATGTGAACAATTCCATCGATGATATCTAATGATAAACACTCTTTACATTGCTAAATTTTAAATTCTATGAACAGTTCCATTAGTGAATAGTTCTGTCGGTGAGGTATAACAGTGACCTCTCATTCTTTTTACAAATTTCCAATTCTATGAACAGCTCAATTGTTGAATAGTTCTATCAGTGAAGTCTAATGGTAACCTCAATTTCCTTTTCCAAATTTCCAATTCTACGAACAGTTCCATTGGTGAATAGTTCTAAGGGTGAGGTGAATCATTAACCTCTATTTCCTCTGCCAAATTTTGAGTTCATGAACAGTGTTTCCAAAATGGTGAGGTTTAATCGGTGAGGTTCTAACTGTGAGGTCTATCGGTAACCTCTATTTCCTTTCCCAAATTTTGATTTCATGAATAGTGTTCCCAGAATGGTGAGGTTCTATCGATGATGTTCTAATGGGGAGGTCTGTCGGTAACCTCTATTTCATTTGCCAAATTTTGAATTCAGGTATAGTGTTTCTAGAATGGTGAGGTTCTATCGGTGATGTTATAATGGCGATGTCTATCAGTTACCTCTTTTTCCTTTTCTAAATATTGAGTTCATGAACAGTGTTTCAAGAACTATGAATTTATATCTGTGTGGTTCTAACTGTGAGGTCTATCGGTAACCACTATTTCCTTTTCCAAATATCGGGTTCATGAACAGTGTTTCCAGCATCCTACAATTTTTCTCCTTTGATGTTTCCTTTGACGTAAAAAGCATTTAAAGCCTAATATAAGGACCCTAAGTCCGATTCAAAGGTCATAACTCCTATATTAATTTATCCTAAGACTCGGGATGTTTTTACTTGGTCAAACTATGTGGTTTAATGCGATTTTATTTTAATGGAAAACATAGTGTATCTTAAACCACCGCTCTGTTAAATCTTCTTAATGGATGGGATATCTTTCTCTATATTTTTTCCTTCTTTTTCCCCCATGTAAGATGCTTGAACCTTACATTTTATTCCATAGGAGTTTCATAATAAAACATTCCTCCTTGGATTGGTTCCCCGCTATCTTGATGAAACCAAGCAGTATCTATCAATCTTTAATATAATATATGTTTTATTGTCATTCGTTGGGTTCATCTCCTTCAGTTTCTCCTTGTCATATTATGGTATGTGATATCCGTACTTCTAATGAAGTTTTCGTGGGTTTTTGTTGGTGCGATCGTACTGCAACATCCTCGAGTGGATACAGTTGTCACAAGAGGAGGTGATTGTGATCCATTGTGTGGACCATTCTCGTACAAAGAATGACAAGAACTATTTGAGGTAGGGGATTCATTGCTTCTCTTTTCTATTATGTGAAACTATTTAGTTAGAATTTTTTATCCCACTGGATTGAAATGGAATTTACATAATAAATATTTGAACTAGAAAATAAATTGACATCGATCGTATGTTATTGCATTTTTTTTCTAGATAGCATGATATATATGCATTCTTCGATTAGTTGTTTGTTCTTGATGGAAATTGGTAAAGAACGTAAACCAAAATTAATATATAATTTTTTGCATAAAGATAAAGAGGCATGTAAAGGAATCTGGTTCTTCTTTTTGTAATTTGGTGGTAATAGAATTGGTGCATCAAGCATGTATAATTATTTGGGATAACTTACAGTTTATGTTTCCCAATGTTGGAACCTACGAATAATAAATCGGTTAATCTAAGAGAGATTAATGTACTAGTTTTTTGATAAATGATAATTCCTTGTAGGGTTCTGAGATACCATCTTGCTTGGTTAAGGGCCAAGAGCCCATTTGATAAGATGTTTGTTTTCATGCTGCTTATGTTGTGATGTGAGCCTTGTTGGATGTTGTGATATGTGGGGGTTGGGAGCCCTACTAGTTGTGGCAGCAGTGGACACCTAGAGTGGCGAGATGCATTGGTTTATGAATGTGGGTGTCAGGAAAGACACAAGGGATGATGTAATGGGTTGGATATGAATGTTTGGATGCTTGCTTATTCTTATTGGTTGTTTATGTGATTTACTTCTCTCTAATACTCATGGAAGCTGGTCTTTCTTACTATATTCTAAAATAGGTGAAGATGCGTGGGGTATGCCATGTTCTCTATGTGTCTAGATTCTCTAGGGGTTAGATCTATGCCCTTGCTATAGGAAACAAAGACTCGATGAGTAGTTCATCTACTCACTGTGATGATCCCCCTTGTGTTTAGTAGCATATAATGTTTCTCTAGAATTCTTTGGAATATGGTAAACTAATGATGTGAATAAATAATTGAATAAATGATGTTAACCCAAGGGGTTGGAGCTTGATTGGATGAAATGGGGAGGACAATGGACTTTGGGTGTGATGCTAATTAAATTTAATGTGGAATTGTCATTGGTTAATTAACGATTAAAAAATTAATTAACATAAAGTGAAACTGATAAAAATATAATGAAATAATGTATTAAAGCTCATTAAATGGTTGCGTGCTTATAGGATACATAGTCTTAGAAGTAGCATCCCAGAGTCCGAGAGATTTTAGCTGTAGTTGAGTCTATGACTAGGTTATACACATAGTGTGGTTGTGAGATATAATATATTCTGTACTTTTTGTGTTTCTAGATCCAACTCCACCCTTCCAGTAAGGGCAACTGACACCCCAGGGATTCAAATCCCTAGGTGGTTCTTTCCCCAACATTCCACTGGGGGGATGGATGGCTAACTACCCCCTTTGGACCCTCCCACTTATCTTGGTAGTTAATTGTGTTGTTTGGCACAACGGTTAGTTTTCCTCGTATATGTGTGTAGAGGGTTGTAATGGCTTGTGTTTATTCACACACAGAAATTCCGGATATAGTTTCATATGGACTACTATGGGTGTAACGTGTATAGGCTGTGATGGATTGCGGATCCTTACTCGGTGTCTGAGCTCTATTGGCTTGAGGTATAATACATGACGTATGATACACGTTTTGCGAGCTATGGTGGCTCCCAGGAACTACCTGGTTAATTTTCTTACAAGGACATTGTGGTTTGGTTTCATGAGGTGCATGTTGTGGTGCTTCACCATGGTGTCTGCGGGCAATCCATTTTGGAGAAGATTCTTTGGACATGCGACATTGGGGCAAAGCGGCAAACTAGTGGGGAAGTAGTAGTGGTGAACCCTTTATATTATTTATTATATTATATACTCTTGTATGTGTTACTTGGTGAGAGTAGCCAAGGTGAGGTTGGGAATGTTGTATACCTATTTTGGTGACGAGTTAGTTTCACTTGTTGTTCATTGTGCTTTATCATGCTTTCATTACTTTTTCACGAGAGGATTTGGGGAGGATCCACCTATTTATACTGTTATACTCACCCTATGTATATATAAACTAATTTTTAGGTCACTTGGAGCAGGTTGGAGAGCAGGCTGGTCAGTACTAGCTTGCGGTTTCTGAATCTATTTGGGCTTGTGGTTGCTTTTGTTTTACTTTCTTTTAGGTACTTGACATTTTCCTCCTTTTAGTTGTAGTAGTTTTTCATGACATTTCATTTGTGTAATTGGGATTTCATTTAAATTTCTATCCGAGTTGTTGTTGGTTGGTTTCTATATTATCTCTCTCTTCTGCATGTGTTCTCCTAGAGGGTAATGCCTTCCATTTGTGTGTTTTCTATACCCTTGGTGCTAGTTTCCATCCCGGGGCCTACAGGAGGCAGGACTTGGGGTTCATTATCTCCCTTATCACATTTCTGGCCTAGGAGGGTTCCACTTTATAGAGAGGGGGTCGTGACAAAAAGTATTTAGATGAAAAGACAATTTTAATTAAAATCTAGTATTTTTCAATATTCTTTAAAAATGAAACTTTACAAATAAATACAAAAAATTCACCCAATGATATTTTTTGAATTATTTTTTAATAAACTGGGATTATTTTTTCAAATAAAATTTTTAAAATTTCCAAAATTTATTTTTAAAACAAGTGAACCATCAAAAAATGACAAAACTACCTTTAGAAAAATATACATTTTATGTGAAAAAATGGATTTATTTTTATATTATGGCCATAAAACACCAAGTATGAATGTTAAACATTAGATTTAATATTATATATATTTATATATTGTAAATATAACCAAAAAATATTTTACATTTTATTTTATTATTATAAAACACCCATGTGCACATTTAAATAATTTTTCAGAAAGAAAAATTCTTCTTATTTTCAAAAGGGTTTTATTTTCATTTATAATTAATTAGTAACCAAATATATCATTTTATATTAATTGTTAAACCATATATTCATAATTAGGATACTTTTATTCACATTTTTTATTCTAACAACTAGGTTATATGGGTAAAATTTAAATAATAATATTTATTTGTTCATTTAAGATCAAAGAGGTGTATTGTGTACACTATTGAAAATTTCCTTTCCTTTTAAAAACTCAGGATGTTATGTTATCTCGCATTTAGTAAATTATATCCTCACAATTTTAACATGATCCTTGTAAATATTTTTTTAAATTTCAGAATACCTTTATTGAAATAAAAAATCATAAAATCAATATTTAAACATACACTTAAAATGAAGGGAAATATGATGGCCAACTATAGGAAACCTGATCATGGAAAAGTTAACCATCACATGACTATAAATATGTGATTCTTTAATGGTTTGTTGATATTTTATTAATAAAAATAAATGGATCAAATTATTATTTAAAATATTATTTGCTAAGGACTAGGAACTTCAGTTACCATTTATAATAAGAACACAGTGAGATATACTTACTTTAAAAATAATAACTCATCCTTTATTCAATTTTCACTATAAACTAACCATTTTCTCCAAATGATAAGTATTAAAGAAAAATTTTTCAAACTTGTATCACTATAATATACTTATAGAAAATCCCAGAATAAAAAAAATTATAACAATCTATTTCTAATGTCTTGAAACATTATCCAAAATCACAATTGTAAAGAAAATATAAGATAAATCCATAAAAAGATAAATTCATTATATGATGAAATACTAATTTAATCTCTCAAATTCCACCAGAATACCCTAAAATCAACAGAGATCATTAATGAATCCATAAAATTCTTCAAAAATATTCTATAATATGATTGAAATTGTAGAGACCCCAAAAATGACCTACATGAACATTACATTACTTTTGAGGAATACTTAATACATACGAAAAACCAACACTCAAGGACCATAATAGTTTAGTGTCTTTGGAAGCTCGTAACATAATCCTATAATCAGGGTGAAAGATCTTCAACATTTCCCATAAAGATCTTCCCCTTTTTTACCAAAAACCGTTCTTTATATCCTTGGGAAAAGAAAACATATAAAGGGTGAGATAAAATGCTCAGTAAGGGTAATCATGGAGAAAATAAAACAAACCATATAAATTTGAACTTAAAAACATGAACATAATGGTTAACCATAAAAATATTGAGCAATGACCTAAAACATGGCAGTACGTAAGGCATAGATCATAATGGAACATCTATAATCATAAAATAGCATGGGAATAAATCATGTAATTGTGTCAAACCATTAACCAAATGATATGATTTCCATAGTATCCAAGGCATGGCATCCAAGACTATCTATGTGGACAAATTCCCTTTCTGAATCGAGTTCACTCCTCATTCCAGTCCTCTAACACTGAACCAAATTAACCTACCATTCCAGCCATGTCTATCTCATGTGATATAAATCTTTACCCGATGCATTGGAGTGAGATATAGGTCTAACCCATCTCATAATGAAATCATTCTTACTTTTTTTACAATAAGAAAATAAATCATTCATCATTACCCAAAGTATAAAATGGGTTTCATAAACATCATCCCATCATAACATAATCCATTAAAAAAATAGATATCATTCCATCATAAGAAAAGTGAAACCATGTAAATCATAAAGGCATTATACTTGAAACATACAAATATGAAATAATTATATCTTATATGGAAAATGGTTTTGATAAAACACCTGAAATGAATTCTTGTTGAAAATATCCATTCTTCTTCAAAATAATTTTCATTTCACAAAATTCCATGAAATTTTAAAAGAAAAGGATTTTGATTAAAATAGTAATTAAATATTTTAGAGTAAGATTCATGAAAATATGGAATTATGAAATTGTAAAAATCCGTTCATGTCGTATGAGTTAAAAAACATTCTTCTCGTACTTTTGCCGGAAAAGTCAAAAAGTATCTCATACTGAAAATGAAAAAATATTCATTTCTTATATTTTACAAAAAATTAACCAATAGGTAAAATTAAATTTAAATAATTTTAGAAGGATATAAATAATATTACATATTTAGGAAACATGGATGTGGATGATAAATATGCCCCAGTAAATACCGAAGTATAAACAATCTCAGATAAAAATTGAGATTTGCGATATTTTCCCTTACCTTTTGTCCAATTTCATCTCTATGTGTCCGAGACTCCGGTATAGCGGGTTGAAACATATTATTAACTTTTAACATAACAGTAATAATATTTCTGATATCATATATGATTCACTTACGACTTTATATTTTCCATACATTTGTCAATTCCATGTTATAGCAGCATTTTGGGTAAAATCGTTTCATTTATCGTTCATGTTTTCACTTGTAATTATTCATATGATTACTTAGATCATGATTACATCATTATAGGATATAAAACATGATTTATATATAATATATATTCAGAATATACATATATATAATATATCGATAAATGAAATGAAATACGCCATTCATGGAGATGGTAGGTCGTACGTACACATGAACGGTGTTTTCCTTTCTTTAATAAATTTAATAGATGTATGTAAATAAAATGTACCTAAATCTAGTATCATTAATATGTCATATATTTAAAGATTACTTATTATATATACTTTATAATCCTTCATGAATTTTTAACTTGGAAAATGAATCTCATTGCGTCGTGGGGACAAAAATCCATACGTACGCACGAGTGATGATATCGTTCCCATATTTATTGAATGGAATTGGAGTTGATGATATAATATCTTAGAATAAGTATGATGTTATAATAATGATATATAGTTATTCTTTACACCATTATACCCATCCATGTAAGGTGGTGGTGGAAAACAGATTACACCACAGCATAGAGATGGTATTTCGTACGTATGCACGCGCGGTGATTTCGTTTTCCATAGGATGGATAGAAGGTGAAATAGGGTTGATTCATATTTATAATAACATATCATTATATAATTAATACTTATGTTATTACTTTATAATTAAACAAAAAAATAAGAGGAAGTATAAGAAGAAAGAATCTTGAAATAGTCTGTAGAAGAGATTACCTCTTCCTCGACGCACCTCCTTTAAAATTCTTCATAGGGCACTAGAGTTGGTCTTTTGAGAATACAAGAACCTCTATGATATTAATATATCAGTTTATAAGTTGAGTGTTCAGGTTTTGGCCTAGCTTCAAGGCTCAAAAGGGTGTGAAGTGAAGAGGGATTGGGTTCCCTTTTTATAAGGGAGGGGAGGGGCACCTTTGGTAACATAAGAAATATTAATTTATAATAAATTCATCCTCACTTAAAAACCTCAACAAATGACTCAAAGAATAATATAAGATGATATTGGGTTGTAATCTCATCATCAAATAAAATTTAGACATGTTTTGAATTTATTTTAACATTATAAACTTGATTTATCCTTATTTAATCTATTTAATTGTATTTGTGGTAATAAGATTCTAATTTTTAAATTGTTATAAATAATTACTAATGTTTTGTGAATTGTCCATAATTGGATAATTTATGAAATTTTAGACAATATGAATTTCAATTTTTAATTTTTAAATATTTTTGTTATTTTTAAAAAATTTTATAATATGTTATCTTTATAAAATACCAATAGTGTCAATTTTGACATTATCCATTTATTTTAATTTAAATAAAATCCACACAGAGGATATATTCTAACAAAAATATTTAATAGATTTATAACATGTCAAATTTGTCTAGAATGTTTTTGGAGCACATTAAATAGTTAATATAATATTTATTTTAATATTTTTATAACCATTTATTTGGTATATCTCTTAATAAAATAATTAGTACAACATTTTGTATAATTTTTTAATATACTTATCTGTTGCATAAAAATTAAAAATAAAATCATATGATGAAGATAAATCTCATATATGTTATAAAAAAACATTTTCTAGAACTAATCATCTTAAAATCACAACATTTAAATTGTTATATTTATTAAATTATGAAGGTGAAAACATTGGAATAATTTAAAATAAAATCATATAAGTGTCATAATCTTCTTTATAAGGATCCAAATGGTCACTAATTAGGCCTTTGGATGATTAGGGTGTATATATACACTAACAATAAGTCTTGGTCCAGTTTTGTGGCCTTTTTATGTCTATTATTATTTCAATAAGAACTATATTATTCATTTTTCACTAAATAGTTAATTTCTACATCATTAATGTATAAGCTAATAAGGTAAATAAATAAATCTTAAAAATTAAAAATAAATTACCATGATAAATAAAAACATTTTGGATTTCAATTTATTATTTATAACCGAATTTATATTCTCTATAACCGTATATTAAAAATAGTTTAATTATTAAAGTTTGAGTAAGACATATTTCACTTTCTTTTAAATAAAATAAATTAAAGGTCTTAATCACATCTAAGTGGGTTCCAATAGATAACATTTCGACCAAAAAATTCAATAGGATGAAATATAATCATCCAATTATATTAATACAAGTTTTAGGTAATTTTATATTATTATATTTACCCTCAATTACCCAATTTACCTTTAACTATGGTAAATAAATTTTACCATAGTTACTATTCATAGTGCCCAAAAATTAAAAGTAGCCTATTAACATAATTTTGACCTACTGATTCTAAATATGGAATCCATTTTTCCTAATTCAAATCACAGAATTTGTAGAAATTAATTTAAAATTAATCCCGTTGTTAAGCAAACGAGTTTTAAAAGATAAAACATTGTGAAAGATTGAAATGATTTTACCTATGAATTAAATGTAAAATAAATGCTAATAACATACGTTATATTAAATGGTAAAAATATTTTCTATTTATACTCTAAAACCATTCAATATTATAAATTAGATTATAAATTATTAGGATGAAAAAAGTTGTTTTTAATTAAAATATAGCGTGTTTTGATTATTCATAAAAATATGAATGTTATCAGAATAATATTAGAAATTTATCCAAAGTAAATTTTTATATCTGGATTCCAATTAAGAATTTTATTTTGTAAAATTTAACTTATAAACATGTAAAAAACTAGATTTAGTATGGGTGCACCATCAAAAGGCGGCAAAACTGCATTTTTTGAAAAACACTTATTTTACATTGTTCTCATAACATGTTCTAGAAAATGTGTATGATGAATAATAATGTTTTAAAATTAAATATGTAGTTAATTATATTCATAATGTCTTTTTAATAATAATATTATAACCATATATCATTTTTAGTGAAACCCGATATCGCATACTACGCACGTTATCGAGAAAGGTCATGATTGCGTGTAATGTAATCAAAGAATAGTGTTGTGTATACTTCAAGATAATACAGTGTTGTGTATAGTACAAGATAATCTTGGTGTAGTATACAACACCAGACATCAAAGGAATTAAAAATAATAAATTTTCTCATAAAATATCGGGGTGTTACAAAAACCCTATAATCAGAAGGCTTTAATCACATGGTCTTCCCAGATAAATATAATGAATTGTCATCAAATAACATCAATTACTTCTAATGTCTCATGAAAAAAATTAATTTCCTTAATATTCTTAAAGATATGGTAACCATTTCCATAAATAACCTAAATCACCATAAATCATATATTATTCAAAAATATTATTCAAAATTTCTTCCTCCTTAAAAATGAAATAATATTCTATTTACCTTAATCTTATAGAGTTTCCAAAGAGTGAACATAATCTACAACGACATTAACCACATAATCAACATATCATTTTAAAATATAACATATGTTCTCAAAATCAACATATTATTAATTTATTAATACGATTATCTAAAAAAAGAAATACTAACAAGGTTATCACATTGGCCACTAGTAGGGGATGAAACCTTGTCACTGTTTGGTTATGGGTTCAATTCCCAAGGAATTTATAGAGAATCAAATTTCCATCCATCATGAGGGTTATACTTTTTGTAAATCTTTATTAATATATTCGATATAAATTTTCTGAAATTTTATAAAAATTCTAAAAATAACTATCATATTTTCAACCTCAAAGATTTTCTCATACATTTCATTTTCCATCCCAAAATGAAATAAACCAAAATTACCATGAAAATAAACAACTTTAAAATTATTATTTTTTACCTTAAAATTTTCTTTACATCAAGCCTCCAAATGGATATCTAGGCCACATAACATATAATCAACCAAAAAATTTAAACCCATTATTATAATAGAAAACATCATAATATCCAAAGATGTCTAAACCCTACTTTGATAGAAACTATAGATAATCGGCCTTAAACATAGCATATGATAGTTGTTTTAAAAAAATTGATATCAGGTCATTTTATCCAAATATATTTTTGGTTTAGAGTTTATTGAATTATGGAAAACTCTTACAATGTAATCACATGCATTAAAAGTTGACAATTATAATCAGTATATATTATTTCAACAAAGGAACCCCTTTTGAAATAAAACATGTTTTATATTCAGTAAAATATTCACAATATTGAAATTGATTTCCTAATTTATCTTACACTTCCTCATATAGTATGAAAATAATTTAGAATGTGGGATGAGTTGAAAAATATCATTAATGTGCATAAATTAATAAAATCAGTACTCCAATGAAAAACATGAAAAACCATAAAAAAATATTTTATAAAAAACATTTACAATAATATAAACCTCATGTAGGTGCCTTGAGAAATAATCATCATAAACCCTTACATAAATCTTACAAATGGAATAACCGTACATTCTACATTCATCTCCAAAGTACCCAATGCCTTAGGGAGTAAAAATGGGACTCACCAATCATAGGTGGATCTATAATGGGGCTCAACCCATCATATCATGAGATAAAATGGAGAAAAACCCATCATATCATGATAAATAATGTTCTCAACCCATAAAAACCAATTAAAATATACTATATCTTGAATAAAAAACATGAAAACTCTTTTAAAATCACTTATAATGAATTTTTGGATATTAATATGAAGAGTAATATATATTAAATAATTATCCGTTTAATAAATCGATAACACTTTTATATCCATCCATTAAATATAAAAATCAAAAATTAGCTTTGTTACAATCATAGAGGTTTTATTTTGTATGTACGCATGATTAATGTTTCTATTATTCAGTGATCTTTTTGGAATGTATGTGTAAATTAAAATTTAAATAATAATAATAATAACCTTAATATCTTATTAACAATTTAAATATACTTATATATATGTCATCCATGTGATGTGGTGATGAAAAACAAATCACATCGGTTTGTGGAGGTGATAATTCTCACGTACGAATGAACGATGATATCATTTTTCTGTGAATGGAACTAGAAGAAGATAAAATATGTATTAAAATTCTATAATGGTAAATATTTCATGAATATCATACATAATCATTAATCCCATAATTATATCCATTCTTGAGAGATGGTGATGGAAGACTAATATCATCGGTCCGCATGGTGGTAGTCTATCGCACCCATGGCTGATAACATCTTTACCATTTGATTAAATTTGAGATGTATATGGTTCATTACATTTATATAATGAAATATAATTATTTGGATGATATTTTATATATTATCGTATTATGATTCAATAAGGTTTTAGGGATGTGGAAGAATAAAAAATTGAAATTCTTGATTATAAACCATTCATCTTCTTTAGAAATCCTGTATTTCATAACACCTTAAGACCACTAGGGTTGGAGTTACTAATAAAATAAGTCCTCAATAATGAGGGTATGGTTTCTATGAAGGGATTTGAATAAATATATTATGATCATAATAGGTTTTTATTTTTGTTAAAAATAGAAAAATAGGTCCCCTTTTTTAAGAAAGGGGAGGGGAACTCTTGGGACTTCATTAAATATTAAATTAATGTAAATTAATTTTCAGTTGAAAATGGATAAAAATTAAGTTATTTGGATGTTGATTTTGGGTCACTGTACTCACATAAGATAATTTTTTTAAATATTTTGGTCATATGATTACCCTTCTCACTTAGTTTTAATCCTTATTTAACAGCTTTATCTTTTATGTGGACAATACTGAATGTTCCTCTTTAAGGGTTCATATAGTTAATATAGAATGATAAAATTACTTGTAAAAATATCATGGATTAAATTTAGGCATTGTACCAATAATATTTATGAATATGTTTTTTGCAATTTTATATCATGTAAAAAATATTTGTAATTTTAAACTATAATTAATTTTAATTTTAACACTATTCATTACATTGACTAATAAAAATATCAAAACATCAATATAAAATTGAACCAAATATTTCAATACATACCTATAATGTAGAAACCATCTATAAATTACATTTATTACATTAATTATCTCAAATTATATTAATTATAACATTTTTAATGAAATTTATCTCAAACTTCAATTAATGAAAGAATTATTACATATGTATTATATAATAATTTAAGGTAGTCATGTATTCACTAATTTTTTTTTAAAAAATCAAGATGAACATAATTAGTTTATAACTCAAATTAATAATTATTGTTAATAATATCTTTTGAATGACCCTATATTAAAAATGTTATAATTACAAAATACATGTGTATGGAATATTTTCCTTTTCTTTAAATAAAATATTATAATTGTCATAATCACACTCATGTGAATCCAAAAGGTTATAATTTCAAAACATGTATGATAATGGCTGATCATAACACATTAAATAAATTTTTTTCATGTGTTATGGTAATTTCATAGTCTTTTTCATTTTATTTTTACCAAAAATTACATAATTTCCCCTAAACTAGGGTACTAAAAATTACTAATAATATTACTCATATTTTCATAACAAATTGTGAACATATTTAAAAAAAATTAATATCCTCATTAAAAATATGGAATACATTTTTCAAAATCAAATTCATACAATTGAGAGAATATACGATAAAATTAGTATTGTATTTGTGATGAGAAAACAAGGTTTTAAAGTTAAAATGATCAATAGATAGAAATGTTTTAAAATATAAATTCAGTATAAAAATGATTAAAATGATATAAATTGGATGAATAAATCTATATTTATTCTAATATTACTTTAAACACAATTTTAAGTATAATTTTACACTAAAAATATTTTAGTTGAAAAGTCGGTTTTAATTTATAATAAAGTATTTTCACTATTCAAAAAAATTTAAACTAATCAGAAAATAACAAATATCCACCTTAAGATAATTTTTACATTAAAATTTTATAAATTATGTCTATTTTATAAAAATTAATTTATAATATTTCCAAAATTTATTATTTAAACTAGTTCTACATCCTAAGTTTTAATGATCCTTTAAAAAATATTGATTTTATGCATAAAATTGGGTTTTCTTATATCATTATTAGAAAACATGTAGTATGAATGATAAAAATTAAATTTAATATGATATATAAATATATTTTAAAATAATCTAATTTGATTCATTTGTTTTATTTACTGTTATAGAATTGACTTTCTCTCATTTAAATAGTTTTTTCTGAAAATGTTTTCTAATTTTTAAAACAGTTTTATTTTCATTTATAATTAATTGGACACTAAATAATTTATTACATATAAACTTTTAATCTAGATTTTCAGAATTTAATTAATCTTGTTCATACCTTCTATAAACAAATCTATGTTATAATGGTAATATTTAAATAATAATATTTAATTGTTCATTTAAACTCGATGTATCATATCTTGTACATTGGTAGACATAATCATTCCTTTTAAATACTCAAGATGATACAATTTCCCAATATATTTTTTTTTCTAAAGAATAATATAATTTTAATTGAAAATTTTCCAAACTTGTAAGGTATTTTTATTTAAAACATATTTCTATTTTTTTAATCTTTCTATTCGATGCCCACATTCTTTTAATTGTTTCACGAATATTCTCATAAAAAATTAAATGATTTACTAATATATTTTTCAATGGCCTTTGAAATTATTTTAAATTTTTAAATGGTATATTCTCTTTGTTTTCTATATGGGTCTCTTATTAATCTCATTACTAATGTACAAAATTATTATTTTTTAAATCATTTTCAACATGATCTATTTTCACACGTATACCCGTTCTCATTAAAAACATTCATTTCAATTATTCTATGTGTTATCAATGAATATTTTATTTCTTATTTTCTCTAAATTTTTTAAAATGCTTTACCAAGGAAAACTAGTTTTCTTCTTATTTTCAAGGTTATATTTGAACAGTTTATATATTGGTATTTTTCATTTATGTAATTTTATTATAATGATTATTATTAATTATTGAGGATATATTCTAATGATATCATCCACCATATATCTATAAATATGTTTTCATGAGAATTTTTAAAAAACCCTGAATCCCAAAAAATTTCCACAGGTTATTTAAAATATATGGAGGAATATTGATTTTTTTGAGTTTTATAATGAAAGAGAAAGATCCTCAGTGTTTTTTTTTTCATGTTATAGTACATGGAAATTTTATATGAATATGGGTTGGTTTAATATATCCCATATATTCATTGGGAAATTATATGTTCTCTAGAGGAGATTTTTTGGAATTTACTGGGAAGGTTATTCTTTATTATCTTTCTTGTAAGGCTATTTATAAGGATGATATTCAAATGTATCTTTATAATTTTTCTATTAATACAAATTTTTTTTAGCTCTAATAGATTAATAAATGATTTAAAATGGATAATTTTGATATATTTATATGAATATTATCTTATATTCTGCCAATTTTATATTGCATAAATAATTATTTAGAAATTGTGATTTTTTGAGTATGAATATATTATGTTATTCACATAGATTATATAATCACTCATATAAGATCATGGCCAATTATTATCCTTGATTTTTAATACCCATGTACAAACATATTGGTTATTTTTCTAATGTCCCTTCTTATTCTCATTTTCCTGAGAATATAATGAATCATTACTAGGCCTTATAAAACATCCTCAACACGCCAAAGGATGGAAATAAATGCTGAATGGCTTCAAATGCAAGTGGGTTATGATTTAACCTTTAAGAAAAAACCCATTAACTCAACAAAACATAACAAAAAATCTCATTATATTATGCATTAATAAATGAATGAAAACTCAACCATTCCATTTATATCTAACCACTCAAAAGTGTGCAATATAATAAGGACAAGAAACAATCAAAATAAACATAGGGAAAAAACTAAAGACTCCAAGAAGACCACAAGACTCCTTACTCCACAAGCTCTAATATCCAATATCACCAAACAGTCCTACTATCATGAGGATGTACTAAATACATGTGATCCTTTAACTTTACCCATTTACCTGAAGATAGTATCTATAAAAGCACCAAAGTGTCGAAGAAGGGGTGACTATAAAACTCAGTAGGCTTTCCCCAATAAAATCTATACTCCTACCACTTGGATAGAATAGTATAAATATTAATATAAAACATTTCATATAATAAAATTCCATGAAATAGTTAATAACTACAAGAAAACATGTTCAAAATCATTTTATTACCAAATGTAATCATGTTCCATTTTAACCCATTTTCTATCAAGTCTTAATTTCATAAAAAGAAACCAAATCAAGCCTTATAACCATTTAATAATATTGTTTTGGTATACCCATTACATGGTTCACAACAAACACACCCATTCTTAGTCCATTTGACAGTTCTATATGAATGAGCCTTCTCTTGTCCAATTACCTTATGTTCTAATGAAACATTCCACTGATCTTGGGTCACCCTCCTTGTACACAAATTGTACATGTATCTTATTTTGGGGCACATCGAACATGAACTCAGACAACCCATACATGCAAAACAATTAAAATAACCCAATTCAAACTATTTCAATTGAATTCCATTAGATAAACCAATTTAAACCAAACATTCTATTTCAATAAAACCATTGCTTTTATTTAAAAAATGTTAATCAAAATTATTTTAACAATTCTATAAAAATACAAATTTTAAAATCAATCATCAAACACTATACCCAAAAGATCCAATTTTCCATATTCCCAATCTATTAAACCATCACTAAATAAGGATTACCAAAAATTCAAAGTAGCCAATTCACAATCAATTAATCATAAATAACTCTATACAAAATCATTACAATCAGTTCAACTAAGATAATTAGAGAGTGAATCCACCTACCTTGAAGGTTTTGACAAAAACTGAAAAAAATGAAGAATACTCACACAACTATGTAATAATTCCATGAAACCACCTTAGATCACTTCCCCTATCATGATCGATCCCAAATCTCATAAAATTTGGAATAAAAAATCATAGATCTTCACATAACATGTATCGATCTAAGAATCCAACAGGAGAAAAGAAATATATCTATGTATATCAAAGAATACATGGAAAGAACGATGAAAAACATCACTTACCGCAAGAATCAGGACAGAAAATTCCTAGAGAGGGATTTTGATTGGTTCCAAAACACATGGGAGAGGTTCCCCTAACTTAAATTGAGAAGAATCATGAATTTTTTGTGCATAAGAAGAAAAAGGTGCATGTAATCTCAAAAAAAGTGAGATCATATTTTTAAGGATCGAGATTTTACTCTCTTCACGGTTAAATTGCACAATTAGACAAACTATGCACTTGATGTGTGTTAGCTATTAGCTTCCAAATCACCCAGTATGGCCTCCTTGTACAGTCTCCATAACTGTGTGCACATCGCATTGAAGCTAATATCCAAATTTAGAAACATCATGCGATTTCTTCTAGTCCTACTACATTTATTGTACAAACCATGTGCAACCAGTGCACCTCTCCTTTGGACCTAAAAACATATTGAATGTTCACCCAACTCTCGCATCCTTTAACCATACATTTTATTAACATAAAAAAGCATAATGTAGGGGTTATATACCAGAAATATAGGGGCACTAAATTCTTTCCACAATTGGTCATTCCATTCTTCGAAATTAGAAAACCATCCTTTCCCTGAAAGAGTTCTGGCCACTCCTCTTTTATTTCCTTCTCGTGTTCCCAACTATCTTCATGAATCTAACTATGATTCCATAAAACCCACACTATACCAATACTATTTCAATATAAACCTTTCTCTTGTCTACCCACAATCCATACCAGGATATGTACCATTGATTCACTTAGATCTAGGCCAATGTTCCATCTAATCACATGTTCATGATTAGGGTGATACATTTCCAACTGAGATACATGGAACACATTATGCACTAAAATGAATAGTGGTTGGAAATGTCAACTAATATGACACTTTTACAACTCATTCCAGTGTCTATAAGGGGCCCATATATATTAGAGATAACATTCCCTGATTTACAAAATGATGATGTCCAAGCCTTGGATAAATATGAATGAACACGTGATCACTCACAAAAAATGACAACGATCATCGATGATGATACACATAATATTTGTGAAAACTCTGAGCCATCTCTCTCCTATTTCTGATCAACTGAATCTTCTACATTGTTTACAGTAGAAGGGTCGTCCCAACTAGTGATGTCTTACATGATTCCACCCAATAGAGTAGAGAATGGAAAGGATAACCATTCAATGATTTGAAAAGATCCATATGTATTAAGGCATTATAGCAGTCATTATATGGGAAATCCACTAAATATACAAGATCTTCCCATGAGCCACCAATTTCCATTACACAAGCCTTCAACTTTTCTTCCAGTGTCTATATCGTCTTCTCGGATTAGCCATTTGTCTGAGTGTGAAACACTGTAATCATAGCCAACTAAGTCCAAAGGGTTTTCCTAAGGATTTCCAGAAATGATACTTGAACCTCATATATCTGTCTCAGATGATTTAAATGTCTACACCATTAAATATAAAAATGAAAAAGTAGTTATGTTATAATAATAGAGGTTGTATTTTGTATATACGCATGATTAATTTATCTCTTATTCAATTATCATTTTGGAAAGTAAATGTAATTTAACTTTAAATTATTATCATAATATCATTAATATATTACTAACACTTTAGATATACTTATATATATATATCATCCATGTGATGTGGTGATGAAAAAGAAATCACATTCGTTTGTGGAGGTGATAATTATCACATAAGAACGAACAACGATACCATTTTTTATTGAATGGAACTAGATGAAGATAAAATATGTATTGAAATTCCATAATGGTAAATATTTCATGAAAATCTTACATAATCATTAATCCCATCATTATATCAATTTTTGAGATATGGTGATGGAAGACTAATATCATCGGCCCACGAGGTGGTAGACTATCGCATCCATGACTGTTTACATCTTTCCCATTTGATTGAATTTGAGATTTATATGGTTCATTACACTGAAATAATGAAATTAAATTATATGGATGATATTTTATATATTATTGCATTATGGTTCAAAATGTTTTTAGGGATGTGGAAGAATAAAAAAACTGAAATTCCTGATTAGAAACCATTCATCTTCTTTAGAAATCCTCTATTTCATAACACCTTAAGACCACAATGGTTGGAGTTACTACTAAAATAAGTACTCTATAATGAAGGTATGGTTTCTTGGAAGGAATTTGTATAAATATATTTGGATAGAAATATTTTTTATACATGAAAAAAATCATATAATATGTCCCCTTTTATAAGAAAGGGGAGGGGATCTCTTGGGAATTAAAGAAATATTAAATTAATGTAAATTATGTTTCTATTGAAAATGGATAAAAATTAAGTTATTTGGATGTTGATTTTGGGTCACTATACTCACATTAGATAATTTTTTGAAATATTTTGGTCATATTATTACCCATCTCACATAGTTTTATTCCTTACTTAACAAATTTATCATTTATCTTGAAAACATTTATTTTTCCTCATTATGGGTTCATATAGTTAATATAGATTTTTAAAATTAATTGTAAAAATATCATGGATTACATTTAGTCCTTGTACCAAACATATTTATGAATCTTTTTTTTTTGAAATTTTATATCATTTAAAAAATATTTGTTATTTTAATCTATCATTAATTTCAATTTTAACACTATTCATTACATTGACTATTAAAAATTTCAAAACAACAATATTACATTTAACTAATTTTTTTAATACATACCTATAATGTAGAAACTATCTATAAATTACATTCATTAAATTAATTATCTCAAATTATATTAATTATAATATTTGTAATGACATTTATCTGATATTTCCATTAATGAAATAATTTTTACATCTGCATTATATAATTATTTAAGGTAGTCATTTCTTCATTAACTTTTATAAAAAAGTCATGATGAATATAATTCTTTGATATCTATAATTAATAATTATTTTTAATGATATATTCTAAATCACCCTGTATTAAAAAGGTTATAATTAATAATACATGAGTATGAAATCTTTTCCTTTTCTTTAAATATAATATTATATATGTCATAATCTCACCCATATATCCCCAAAAGGTTATAACATAAATTCATGTATGATTATGGCTCATCATAACACATTAAATAATTTTTTTTCAATTGGTATGGTAATTTCATAGTCCTTATCATTTTTTTACCCAAAATTACCTAATTTCTCCTTAACTATGGTAATTAAAATTACTAAGATTACTATTCATATTTTCAAAAACTACTGTGAAAATATTTAAAAACTTTTAATATCCTCATTAAAAATATGGAATCTATTTTTCAAAATCAAATTCATATCATTGAGAGAATTTAACATAAAATTATTTCTGTATTTGTGATGAGAAAACAGGGTTTTAACGTTCGAATGTTCAAAGGATAGAAATATTTTTATATCTAAATTCAATATGAAAATGATTCAAATGATATAAATTGGATGCATATATCTGTATTTATTCTAATATTATTTTAAACACAATTTAGAATATAGTTTTACAATATATTTTTTTTAGTTGAAAAGTCAGTTTTAATATAAAATACAGTATTTACACTATTTAACAAAATTTAAACTGATTAGAAAATACCAAATATCCACCATAAGATAATTTTTACATTAAATTTTATTAAATTATGTTTATTTTATTAATAATAATTTATAATATTTCCATAATTTAGATTTAAAAAAATTTCTCTATCAAAATTTTTAAACTACCTTTAAAAAATATATCTTTTATGTGTAAAATTTAATTTTTTATATCATACCTAGAAAAAATGTTGTACAAATGAAAAAGAGATTATGTTAAATATTCTATATATATATTTTTTAATATAATATAATACGATTTATTTGTTTTATTTATTAGTATAGAATAGACTTGTTGTCATTTAAGTTTTTTTTCCGAAAATGCTTTCCTTTTTTTTTAAAATGGTTTTATTTTCATTTATAATAAATTAGACACTAAATAATTAATTAAATATAAATTTTTATTCTATATTTTTAATATTTAGTTAATCATGTTCAGACCTTCCATAAAAAAATTTATGTTATAATGGTAATATTTAAATAAAAATATTTAATTGTTCTTTTAAACATGATGTAGCATATCTTATACATTTTCGGACAAATACATTCCTTTTAAAAACTAAAGATGAAACAATTTACAAATATATTTTGTGTCAAAAATATTAATATAATTTTAATTCAAAATTTTCCAAAGTTGTGATGTATTTTTATTTAAAACATATTTACATCCTTTTAATCTTTCTATTTGATGCCCATATTATTTTAATTATTTCAGGAATATTCTCATATAATATTAAATGATTTACTAATATATTTTTCAATGGCCTTTGAAATTATTTTAAAATGTTTTAGATGGTATATTCTCTTTTTTCCCATATGGATCTCTTTTTACCCTCATTAATAATGTATAAAATTATTGTTTTTAAATCATTTTCAACTTGATCTAATTTCCCGCATGTATACTCATTTTAATTATAAACATTCATTTCAATGATTCTATGTGTTATCAATGAGAATTTTATTTCTAATATTTTCAAAAAAATTAAAATTGCTTAACCAGGGAAAATAATTTCTCTTCTTATTTTCAAGGGTATTTTTTAACAGTTTTTATAACGGTATTTTTCATTTATATAATTGTATTATAATGATTGTTATTCTTTTTTGAGGATATATTCTAACTATATCATCCACCATATATCTATAAAAATGTTTTCATGAGAATTTAAAAAAAACATGAATACCAATAATTTTCTATAGGTTATTTAAAATATATGAACACTGATTTTTTTTAAGTTTTATTATAAAAGAGAATGATCCTCAGTGTTTTTTTTTTCATCTTATAGTACATGGTAATTTTATATGATGATGGGTTTGTTTAATATAACCCATATATTCATTGGGTAATTATATATTCTCTAGAAGATATTTGTTGGAATTTACTAGGAAGGTTATTCTTTATTATCTTTCTTGAAAGGATGTTTATAAGGATAATATTCAACGTTACCTTCATAGATTTTCTGTTAATACAATTTTTTTAAAGATATACATGATTAATAGATGATTTAAAATAGATAATTATGATATATTTATATGTATTTTATCTTATATTATTTCAATTTTATATTTCATAAATAATTTGTAAAAAAAATTATTTTTTGGGTATGGATATATTAAGTTATTCCCATCAATTATGTAATCATTAATATAAGATCATTTCCAATTATTATCCTTGATTGTTAATACCCATGTACAATCTTATTGATTGTTTTCTAATGACCTTTCTTATTCTAATTGGCTTGAGAATATAATAAATCAATACTAGTACTTATGAAACATCCCCAAGACACCATAAGCTGGAAATAAACGTCAATCGACTTCAAAGGCTAGTGGGTGATGATTTTCCATTTAAGAAAAAAACCATTAACTCAGTTAACCAAAACCAAACATCTCATTATATGATGCATTAATAAATGAAAAAAAAACTCAACCTTTCCATTTATATCAAAACACTCGAAAATGTGCAATATAAGAAGGACAAGAAACTATAAAAGTAATCAGAGGTAAATAAAAGACTCCAAAAGACCACATGACTCCATTCTCCACAAGATCTAAATTCCAATATCACCAAATAGTCCTACTATCATGAGGCTTTGGTAAATACACGTGATCCTTTAACATTGCCCATGTCCCTGAAGATAGTATCTACAAAAGCACTAAAGTGTTGAAGTAGGGGTGACTATAAAACTCATTAGGCATTCCCCAATGACTTCTCTACTCCTACCACTATGTTAGAAATGTATAAATATTTAAATAAAACATATTATATAGAAAAAATTATATGAAATAGATAATAACAAAATGTAAACATGTTCCAAATCCATTTAAAACCAAATGTAAAAAAGTTCTATTTTAACCCATTTTTTAGAATGTCTAAATTTCATATAAAGAAACCAAATCAGGCCTTATAACCATTTAATAATATTGTTTTGGTAAAATAATTTCATGGTTCACAGCAACCACGCCAATTCTTACTCCATTTGAAAGTTCCATACACCTGAGCAGTCACTCATCCAATTACCTTATGTCCAAGTGAAACATTCCACTGATCTAGGGTCACCCACCTTGTACAGAAATTTTACATGTATCTTATTCCAGGGCACATTGAACATGAACTCACACAACCCATAAATGAAAAACAATTCATATAACCCAATTCAAACCATTTCAGTAGAAAAATTATTTTATTTAATACCATTAGACAAAACTATTCCAACCAACCATTCTATTTCAATAAAACCATTCCATTTATTGAAAACCATTTAATCAAAATTATTTTCACAATTCTATATAACATTCAAATTTCAAAATCAATATTTTAAAATCATGAATCAAAAACTTTACCCAAAAGATCCAATTTTTCGTATTTTTCCCAATCTATTAAAGTATCCCAAAAGAAATATTACCAACAATTCAAAATCACAAATTCACAATAAATTCATCATAAAAAAAAACTCTATTTGAAATCATTACAATCATTTCTACTAAGAGGATTCGAGAGTGAATCCACCTACCACCAAGGATTTGACGAAAACCAAAATAGAAGATGAACACTCACACAATCGGTTAATAATTCAATGAACCCACCTTAGATCCCTTCTCCTATCGTGATCGATACCAAATCTCATCAAATTTTGAACTCATAATCTTAGATATTCACATAACTTTTGTCGATCCACGAAACCAGAAAAAGGGGAGAAGTATATCTAAGTAGATCTAAGAATACGTGACAAGAATGATGAAGAACATCACTTACCACAAGAATCGGGATTGAAAATGCCAAGAGAGGGCTCCAGATTGGTTCCAAATCACGTGTTAGAGGTTATCCTACCTTCAATGAAGAATAATCTCCAATTAGTGGTGCATAGAAATAAAAACAAGCATGTAATGTCAAAAAAATGAAATCATATTTTTAAGGATATAGATTTGACTATCTTTAAGGTTATACTAAACGGTTAGACAAACTGTGCACCAGATGTGAGTTAGCTATTCGCTTCCAAATCACCCAGCATGGCCTCCTTGCATAGTCTCCCTATCTATGTGCTCACCGCATCGAAGCTAATTTCCAAAATCTATAACATCATGTAGTCTCTACTAGTCTTACTACACAGATTGTACAAACCATGTACAACCCGTATGCCTCCCCTTTTCCCCGAAAACATATTGAAAGTTCTCCCAAATCTCACTTACTTCATCCATACATTTTATAAACATAAAGATGTATATAAAGTAAGGTTTATATACAAGAAATAGAGGGGGCACTAAATTTTCCCCACCATTGGTCTTTCCACCCTGGAAATTAGAAAACCATCATTTCCCTAAAAGAGTTTTGGCCATTTCTCTTTCAATTCCTTCTTCTGTTCCCAAGTATCTTCTTGAATCTGACTATGATTTCCTAAAAACCACACATATACGAATCCTATTTAAATATAAAACTTTTTTCTTTTTTATCCACAATCCATACTGGTATATGTACCAATGAATCTCCTAGATCTTGGTCAATGTGCCATTTGTTCACATGTTCATGATCAGGGTGATACTTTTTCAACTGAGATACATAGAACACATTATGCACTGAACTTAATAGTGGTTGGAAATGTCAACTGATATGACACTTCTCCAACTCATTATAGTATCTATAAGGGGGAAATATATCTTATAGATTACATTCCCTTCTTTACAAAATGATGATGTCCATGACTTTGATAAATATAAATGAACACATTATCACTCACAGAAAATGAAAACAACCTTCGATGATGATCCGCATAATATATGTGACAACTCTGAGCTATTTCTCTCCTCTTTCTGATAAACTGAATCTTCTGCATTGTTTATTGGAGAAGGGTCATCCCAACTAGTGATGTATCACATTCTTCCACCGAATAGAGTGGATAACGGAAAGGATGCCCATACAATACATTGAACAAATCCATATGTATTGAGGCCTTATTGAATTTATTATACGATAAATCCACTAATGAAACATCATCTTCCCATGATCCACCAATTTCCATTACTCAAGCCTGCATCTTGTCTTCCAATGTATCTATCGTCCTCTCGGATTATCCATCTATCTAAGTGTGATACACTATAATCATAGTAAACTAAGCCACAAGGGTTTTATTAAGGATTTCAGGAAATGAGACTTGAACCTTATATCTCGGTCTGAGATGATTTAATCTTCTACACCATTTATCTTTACTTCCACATGGATATATATTTTTTTTATAGATCCTCTAACATATGAGTTTCAAAAATACGGATTAAATGGACTGACATAGTAAGTTAATCCACTATCCCTCACATGACATCTTGTTTTTGAAATTTTTATGGGAGACCTATATCGATATCAATCATTATCTGCTCCCATTTAAAGAGTGGGATAGGTATTGAATACAACATAAATACTAATCATTGATGCTCTTTCTTGACCTACTAACAAGTTTAGCACTACAAAATGAACTCTACGATATCCCTTTCCATGTCTCTCCACTGAAATAGCACCTTCAACACCTTATATATCATTTGTGTTCCTAGATGAACAACCCATATCAAATGGTAGTAACAATGAAGTAGTTGTTCTAGAGATTCCATATGTACTACCATCCTATCTCAAGACCAAAATAGTAAACTCCCTTCAGGTTTACATCCCTCAATGGTCTCCCCACTATTGAGTTTCGAAATCATAACCTTGAACTCTACATCAAATGTTTTTCCTCTTTAACCATCTCTACCAAATCACGAATGAAAAAAAAAATTAATGAAAACCACAACATCACCTCTATTTTCACATTCCTCATGTATGTTCGGTAGGACCGACGTAAACTTCCATTCAACTGAAGCTTCATTTTCCATCTATGCATATGAATTTTTTCTCAATGCATCAGTGACCAAAATACCTTTTCATGGTGTATACATTATATAAAATTAAAACATCTAGAGTTACTACATCCTTCTATCATTACTCCTATTTAAATACCATTGTAAGAAAATATTTTTCAAGCTTTTTTAGCCTGTAAACACAATAAATTCATCACCAAAGAGATAATGCATCAATGTATACTAGCCATGGAGAACCACAGCTAAATCTAAATCGCGTGTTGGTTAATTATTCTCATGAACTTGCAACTACCTTAAACCATATGCAACCACATGGTATCCTTTCATGAGAACACATCCTAACCCAAATCTCATAGTATTATAGTAAACCATATACCCCTATCCTAATTCTGAAAAAATCAAGATAGGTGGTGATGTGAGATGAACCTTTAGCTCTTGTAATGACTTTTGTCATTGCTCAGTCCATTGGAATGGAAAATTATTCTTTTTCAAAGATGTCATCAGTGAATCTAGTCATGCTAAGTCATAGAAAAAGTGTTTGTAATAACATGCAAGGAAAAAAAACATCATATCCTGAATACATTCATTAGGGGTTGCCAAGAGATAATAACTTCTGTGTTTTCAAGATCCATTGAAGCACCTTTTCATAAATGGCATGTCCATGGATGTGCACCTATTGTATCCAAAAATAATAGTTTTTTAGTTTGGAAAACAAATGGTATCTCAGAATTCCCAACACTATTTCCAAGTGTTTCTTATGCCCATCCTTTCTCCATGTGTACACCAATATGTCTTCAAAAATACCACAACCATAGAATCTAGATATTGCTGAAATATCTGATTCATCAATTCCATAAAGACCACTGGGAAATTTGTGATACCTGAAGGCATTACAATATATTTGAATTTCCCATATCTGTCCTCAAGATTGTTTTCAGAATATATTCCTTACTAAATCATAATTGATGATATCCTGATCACAAGTCAATTTTTAAAAACCACTAGACTCCCCTCAGTTGACCAAAAATATTATTAATCCATGAAAGTGGATATATTTTCATTTTTGTAACTTGGTTAAGATTATGATAATCAAATCACATTTGAAGAGTTCCATCATCACTCTTTACGGACAATATCAGTGATGCCTACAAAGATGTACCTGGCCGAACAAAACCTCTACTTCCCAGATCCTCCAACATCACTTTCAACTCCCTTAATTCTACAGGTGAAATCCTATAAGAGGGAAGGGAAATCAGATTTGTCCCCTATATGAGATTATTTGTAAACTCCACTTCCCCTATAGGTGGAATCCTTAAGAATTTATTTGGAATGACGTCTAGAAATTGATCCAAAACTACTGGAAAACTAATATCCTCAATATATTCCATATGTACTAAAGTCAATTCATCCAACTTAAGAGAGATTGTTCCCACTACTGGTGCCAACAATCCTGTTACACCTGCCTTCACAACCTATACTCTTATAAATAGATGCTCCACACTATCCTCAGTCCCAAAACTCATTGCCTATCTATAAAAGTCTATGTGAGAATTCAACATTGTTAACCAACTCTTAGCCATTATTACAACATAGACATCAATCTCCAACACTAAGAGGTACCACTTCAAGATCACCTTTGTCAATATTTATCCAACATGCACTACATAAGAAGGTTATACATTCTCTTCCACCGAGAGGTGTATGATGTATTAGCAAAGCAGGTATAATCTCGAGTTTTAAACATTGAAAATCAATATCATCGGAAGAAATGAAGGAATGAGATGAACTTGTATTAAACAATACATGTATAATTGTAGAGTTCAATAGAATCACACCTCTCATTATAGATGGTCCTTCCGGATCATCTACAATCATCTACTCTATAATATACAATTTCTTTGTCGCTACATTGTACTCCTTGTTTTCATGGTGAGATTGAACTTACTGAGGATTCATCGTGTTCCCAGCATCACCCTGGATATCTATTCTCTATTGACAAGACTAATTCTATTAGCCTCTTCCTGTCTAATCAAACGGCTCTTGAAACACCTGAGAAGTGTCTTAGGAACCAGATCTCATAGCACTATGGAAATTGTGTTGAAGATATCCCACCTGCTTGCAGTTATGTAATTCTCTAGGTTGTGTTGTACACTCTCTCGTTATATGGTCATGAAACCCGTATTGCAAAAAAACCATTTTCTATTGGGTGGTGGATGTAGGTTCACTGATCCTTCCTTCTAATTCTACATATCACCCCCACCTTTGAAATATGTGTCCCTCTTCTTCTAGATCCAAGTATTTGAGTTCCCACCATTTCTTGTTGGAATCATCAAACTCCACATCACACATATCTTATGATATCACATTCATCCATTGTCACTCTATTCACTATCTCTGTATAATCTGTAATACATAGTACCACAATATTCAATTGAATCTCCCACCTTAGCCCTAATTATAATTTTTGTGCCTTTAAGGATTAACTATATGCAAAATCTAGTGAAAAGTGAAACTAATTCATGAATTTAGCAGCATATTCTATGATAGGGATATTTACCTACTTCAGGTTGAAGAAGTTCATCATTCTTTATGTATCGAACATTAGAGAATATAATTTATTGTTAAAAAATTCCTCAAAATTTTCTCAACTATAACCAAGATTCAGTTTAGCCTCCAATTCCAATTCCCACCACTGGCATGTGATATCCTCGAGCATATATATCACCAGCTTGAATTTCAGATCTAATGGTGTACTGATGAAATTGAAGATATGATTCATCCTTTTTATCCATACCTCTACCTTTTTGAGTTTAGATTCACCCTAGAATATGGGTGGATTATTTTTCATGAACTAGATGGAATGATCCATATGCCTTGTCATATCCATTGTATTCCCCATATCCATAGATTAAAATGCCTATATGAAACTCAGAACTAGCTCTTGATTTACCTGTGCCTCAGGTACAACCACATTCTCTACAGCTTCTTCCCATTGGTTTCTACAACTCCTACCAGGTGCCATTTTCTAAACAAACAAAAAAATCTATAAGTCTCATTCCTTGGAAACTAATAGCTTATCATTTCAAATTCGATCACATCAACTATCTCAACAATTCATTCACAAATAAAATTTTTACCATCCAACCATTTCTGAAAAAGTCCATAATTTATTTTCAAAATCTATTAATTTTTAATATACACTATGAAATCCCATTTTCAATGTCAATAATTAAAAAAAAATTATGTTGTTTTCAAAAACATCTACCTTTGAACCAATAATAAATCATTACACCAAGTAAAAAATGAAATCCTAATGGAATTCATTCCTACACAATGCAGGTCAAGCTCATATCATTGTCTAATCCCATGAAAATGAGATTAAATATCCTATAAGTGTCTCTAACAAACTTATGTACCCAACTCCCCGGTAACTTTATGTTATGCATAAAATGTTTAGATACGTATTTTTTTTATCTATATTTCATGTCTTGTCAATATTACTCATTTCTAAGATCAAAATCCAAGGATTATACAAGAATGAAATTCAACTCTACGACTAAAAAAATTGATCACTACATGTTCCACAAGGAAAGGAACAAGATAATACCATTTGTCTCAAATAAACTTTTGGATCGAAAAAATTGGTTCCATTTGTAATAACCCTTATAATTGTCATTGGCTAGAGAATAAAATGTGTCATTACTAGGCTATAGGCCGCATCCCCAAGATTACAAAGGTTAAGAATAAATGCTGAAATGATACAATTTTAGCTGGGGGATGATTTACCCTTTAAGAGAAAAACCATTAACTCAAAAAACCAGAACCAAACAACCCACTACATGATGCATGAAAAAATGAAAAAAACTCAAACATTCCATTTATATCAAACCACATCAATGTGTGAAATAGTGAACAACCATGAAACAGTCAAACTAAAACGTAAAAACATCTAGAGACTCTAATAAGACCACAAGACTCCATGTTACACAAGCTATAAGCTCCAATATCACCAAATAGTCCAAGAATCACGAGGTGGTTCTAAAAACAAGTGATACTTTACCTTTTCCCATGTCCCAGAAGATATCCTCTACAAGAGAACAAAATTTCAAAAGTAGGGTGGGTATAAAACTTATCAAGATTTCCCTAATGACTTCCCTACACACACCACTAGAATAGAAAATATAGAAACATTTATATAAAATATATTATATAAAACAATTTTTCCAAAATAGTTTATAAGTACGTACAAACTAGTTCCAAATCCATATATAAGAAAATGTATATAAGTTACATGTTAACCCATTTTCCAGAAATTCATAATTTTAGAAAAATTAACCAAACCAAACCTTATATCCCGTTCTTAACATTATTTTGTAAAACCAATTCCATGGTTCACAACACACATAATCATTCATGCTTCGTTTGATAGTTACATACACACAAGATGTCTCTTGTCCAATTACCTTATGACCCAATGTCACACACCGTCGATCCCGAGTCACACACCATAAACCCCAATGGTACAAGTACCGTATTCAAGGGCACATCAAACATGAACTTACAGAACCCATATAATCCAAACCATTCAAATAACCAAATTCAAACCATTTCAATTAACTCGTTCTGTTATTGGAAATCATTAGATAAATCAATATTGAGAAAACAATCCATTTCAATAAATCCAGAATTTTTATTGAAATCCTTTTAATGAATACTATTCCCAAAATTCCATAAAAATCCAAAATTTAAAATCTAAATTTTAATATCAAGCATCAAAAAATTTAACCAAAAGATACAATTTTGATGATTTTTCCTAATGTATCAAACCATCGCTACAGAAGGATTCCCAACAATACATTCAATTCAAAATAAATTCATCACCTATAAATCAATTTGAAATCATTCCAATTAGTTCTACTAAGATGAGTCCATAGTGAAGCCACCTACCATGAAGGTTTTGACAATACCTGAAATGGATGAAGAACTCTAACACAACAGAGTAATAATTCCATGCAATGGCCTGAGATCTCTTCTCTTATCATGATCAAGAAAAAATCTAATCATATTTGAATCCACGATCTTATATCTACCAATAACATGTGTTTATATGTGAAACCAAGAGGACTGGTGAATTTGATGTAAGTATATCTACGAAGACATGACATGAACGATGATGAAGATCACTTACCGCAAAAATCCTGCTTTAAAACGCATTCGGAGAGCACCACATTGGTTTTAAAATCCTTGGGAGAGTGTTTATTACCATTAATGGAGAGGAATATCAAATTAGGGTCACCTAAGGTAAAAAAATAGCATGTTATGTAAAAATGGAGTGAGGTCTATTATTAAGGATCTAGATTGGACTCTATGAATGCTTATACAGCACGGTTAGAAAAATCAACCTCCAAGAGTTTGTTTTCTATTTCCTTCTAGTTAACTCTGACTGTCCTTCTCCCACGGTCTCCCTAACTATGAGCACACCGTCCAAAAGACACTATCTAGAATATGAAACTTCTCATGGTTCCCACTCGGCTTTCCACAGTGTTTGGAAAAACCATGCGTAGCCCGTGCACTTCTCCAATAGACCCAAAACTTATTTAATGTTCACCTAACTCTACAATCCTTCACCCTAATATTTTATAAGCATAAGAAAACATAAACTAACAATTACAAACCATAAACTGGGGGTAAAACTATTTTATATAACCCTTATTAGGTTTACATATTCTCCTTTTTATGAAGAATTATTTTTAATATGATATGTTGAGAAGGTTTTCATGTGTGTATAATGTAGTGGGAATTGTGGAAGACTTCGTGTAAAATAATAAATTCTTAATATGGTGATAAAAATAACATTTTATGAGAAATAAATTGCTTTTAATATTTTAATGTCATTTTATATTTTTATGAAACCCTATTCCAAAACAATCATCCTTATATAATTAAATCAGTATTTTTTAATGAAATTTTAATAATTGAACATAAATGTGGGGTCAATATATTTAGTATAAATGCTTATTTTTAATAGTTTTGGACCTCCCATGTGTTTTTATTATAAAAAATGATAAATTGATTATATAATTATTTGTTTTTGAGTGTTTCTAGTGAAAATTGTGTAGAAATATTTTATGGTAACTATGAGACCAAAATGATGAATCAAAAGGATCACTGAAATATACCTTCAATGAGATCAGGAGCCAAAAATGTGGATAGATTGTAGAAGGCCATTTCTATAAATTACTACCTCCAATAACTCCTACATCTCTATCAAACCCACTATATTAACACTAGAGAACACAAGATACATTGTGGTATATATACAGAAGAGGCCTCGTATTGGAGTGACACCAACAAAAAGGTGGCATTGGGTAGCTAACCAGTGACTTCAACCTAGCATATTCAACAACAATTAGAAGCATGTATTTAAAATAGTTAATGGGAAATATAATGAATTTTATCAACTTTTTATACTCTTGGAACATATAAATTCAATAAATAGATACATAGGAAGGACAAATTATCAACAATGAAGCTCAATGTACACTTACAAAGTATTGTTTCTTATGAATCAATCCATGATGTGAATTTTAAGGAGTTCATCGATCATATTGAAAATGTAAAAAGTAAATCATGTCCACTTATACATTAATCATTTTTCACTTTTCCACTTTCTCTTTCAGATAATTTCCACCAATTATATATATATATATATATTAATTTTCTTCCTCTCATACCTTTTATTTTTTTCACTCTATATATCATGTTCTGTAAAATATTAAAAAAATGGAATTATTTGTAAAGGCTTTGTAAAAAAAGCTCTATGATTATTACCTAATTCATTAATATCTATCCACCACTATAGTATTGAATCTTCATTCATGATTTCTAATCAAAATTATGTTCTTCTATAGACATTTTTTTCTAAAACTAATGGATTTTTTCTTCTTATTTCATATTTAATATTCTGATAGACCAAAGGAAGAAATGTAACCGTTGTAATCTTTATGGAGAGGAGGATACATAGGGGATCGTTTATTTTTGAACTCATTAATCAACATGTGACTTTTTACTTTTTATAATTTATTCTTCCCTTCTCATAATGTTTTAACATCCACTTTATATTGATTCTATTATTCTTAAATAATATTCATTCATGATAGTTAATTTTATTTTATAGAATCTTTTTAACAATAATTTAAGGTAAATTCAATCCCATAATAATTCCATTTTATCTTTGAAAAACATTTAATATTACAGGTAAATATTATTTATTCTCTAAATTCAATAGTTTACAAACATATTTTTAATTTTAAGAATCATATCTAATTTTAATGGTTGATTTTTTAAAGTTAAAAACTTAATCAAATACCCTTATTTTTCTCAATTTTCACTCTCTTGGAAAAGATCCTTCCTATAATGGTTTGTACTATAAAAATTGGAAAAAACATACGTAAAATTTTCAATGTATTATAAAATACATTATATAGAAAATTGTTATGCCTAATTTTGATCTTTATATTGAATCATAGGAAAAATGAAATAAAAATGGAAATGAGTATTTTGATAATAATAATTAAGTTATGAATTATTTATTGTTTTGTAAATATTATAATGAGTTTAATACCCCTCGAACCTAAAAAAACTCATGAAATACTGAAATTATTATTGGTAACTCATAAAGGAGTGAATACTATTAAATATACATTTCTTGATTTGTGTAGACAATATATAGAAATATTTACTATATATAATAATGAATCTATTAATGAGATAGTTACGTTCCACACTGGAATGTTCAATATTTGAATGTCTCTTTTGGATGAATTTTATATATAAACTATTTTAATAAATTTACATTGGGGTTTACCAAGTAATTGGGATCCAAATGTTCCAAAAATAAAAGAAGTGAAGAATATAAAGAAAACCCATATTGTGTAGCTAATCAGATTTTTCTTGTTCTAGTTTTTTATTATAATAAATGAAACTGATATGGATGGTAAATATATCAAGTCGGAAAATATGATTTCCATAAAACAATTTCCTATAAATAAAGAATTTATGACAAAATGAGTAATATTGATAATAATATGAAAAACATTTTTGAAATACAGAAATATTACAACCATGAAAAAAGGAGTGTGATTAAAGTGAACAATATGTGAAATGATTCAAATATAAAAAGGATAGACATATAGGTCCTGATTTCCACTTGATAAAAATACGAATAATGAAAAGTGTAATAAAAACAAGAAAGTAATCAATGCTTCATCATTGAGTTTAAGTGATGTGTCTCTATACTAATGTGAATAAGGTGATAAATGTTCTTTGTTTTTTCATTCCCTGTGTTTTGGTTTGTAGAGAAGTAAACTCAAAATCTTCTTCATCATCCTAATATTATTTTTTTCAATAAATCAAAATCATTTTCTTCCAATAACCACAACTTTTAAAATTAAAAATATTCTCATGATCAACTTGAATAAGGGTTTTGTGAACTAAATTCAATTTACTATGTGATTAAAAATATGTTTTATCAAACAATTTTTGAAAAGTATCAACACAAAATCGAAAAAAAGAATAATCATCAAAATTGTTTCATCAATTGAATTTGAATGAATTAATGAAAAAATAAGTGGTCTCAAATAATATCTCATGAAATTATCCCAAGTATGAGAGAACAGAAATATTATTATGGGCTCTCATTTTATTATAAAAATTATTTTTGTGGTACATTTTTATAATAATTATAGTTATTATAAAAAGATTACTTGTATCAATGGATTTTTTAACTTCCATTTTGTAATTATTGTTTTAAAATAATTTATTTAATTCATGAATGTAATTGAGAAAAACTATTGATATGGTAGAATAAATTGTATCCATATTATAACAGAAATCCCATCTAGAAAACAATTTTCAAAAAAATGTGATTCTAAATTCTTTATTATCTATCATATACATACCCAAAATATTGATAAAAATAGGTATAATATAATAATTTTATAAGAAAAGTGAATAAATTTAAAATCCCCAAAATATAAATGGTACATGGATAGTATATGATCTCGATTTCTGTCTGGTTGGACCTCCGAATTCAATCAATAAGAAGAACTCAGTGTTGGATATGTTTCTTTCAATGATAATTAAAAAAGTAAAGTCATCATTATAGATACCATATATTTTTTAAATTCCATTCTTATAAACAAATTTACGCTTTGATAATTTAAAATAATTCTTTTGAAACATTAACCAATTATGCTGAATTTCTTTTATAAACACTTATAAAAATGAATATTTTCAATGTTTTTAATCTCATAGTATTTTTTTTACCTCATCTTGTTTTCCAAAAAGAATTATATTATCAATTTAAAATAATTTTCTTCAAAAAATGATCGTTTTTTGAGAAATTTATATACTATGTAATGTATTTGGCATAAAATTATTGGTCATTGCTATACAAAAACTCTAGTGAAGCTAATCTGATGTCAATAATTATATGTTTTCAAAAAAATTAATTTCAATGATAATATTGTTTGTGAATAATTCTAACTTGGTAAGAGAAAAAATATATTTCAATACTAAAAAAGAGTTATTGGACTATAAATCTATTGATCATGTTTAACTAAATCATTTCTGACCAACTCTTGTCGAATGTATGAGAGGAAAATTGTAATCTATTTCTGATAGTATATGATTATAAATGATTAAATTTGATATTTTTCATTGAATAAAAATGCGAGGCTCTAAAATTAATCTATAGATTTAGAAAAAATGTCAAAAATTAAAAAATTAGAAAATTATATTTTGTTAGAAGTGATCGTGGGAGAGAGTTTGATAACACAAAGTTAAATGAATTTTGTTTTTCGTGTGGTTATAATCATTATTTTTGGACACATATAACACAAAAAAGATATAATACATATATATAATCAAAATCATTTTGAAATATTAATTTCTATCTTGAATGATTTAAAACATTCAAAATAATTTTTGGACAAGTTTTTGAATACTTATTTGTTTTTTTAAAATACAATGATGTTGAAATACCCTTATAAAAAACACCTTATGATATTTGAGAAAATAAAATCTAAAAATTTGGTTCTTCTAATTTCTTTGGATCTAAATGATATATTAATAAAATTTAAGATAACCTATGGAATTTAATCAATAATATAATGAATAAACCTTTCTTCAGTACTCAAACTCAAATAAATCCTACCAGGTCATGATTAAGAGGACTAAAACATTTTGAGAATCCATTTATGTAATTTTTTTAAAATATTCCTAAAACATCATTTCATTTAGATGATGAGAATAACCTTGAAACTATGAAAAAGATTATTGAAACATCGCATAAAGATCCTATAAATGAATCAAATTCTAGTCCTCTACCTAAATTCTGGATAAAAATAAAAAATACTATCCTGTTGAAAATATTATTGCAAATTTTGAAGATGGTACTCATACTAGAAAACTACCATAAATGAAGTTGATCATCATTATTTTGGTTGTTTTATAGAATCTATAAATTTCGATGATTCTATTACCAATGAATATTAGATTTATTATATTCAAGAATAGCTAAAACAAATCGTGCATAATGATGTTTTAAATATTACTAAAAGAAATAACAGTCATCTGGTAAATACTAAGAAAATTGGATTTTTTTTGAATAAAATAGAAAATAGAGTTAACACCACATATAACAAAGGTAGAAAAATTTATAGAGGAACAACAAATGAGATGTCATTGAATATAGAGAAATATTCACTAATATTTCTTGGAGATAATCCATAATAATCTTGTTAGAATTTTACTCTGATGATAATTTTAATCATTTTCAAATTGATGTTAAAATTTATTTTCTAAATGTTTTTATTTTTGAAAATGTTTTTATTTCTAAAAATGTTTTTATTTATAAATACCTGGTTTTTATAATATAAAATATAAAATTATTTTTTAATATAACCAATTAATTAAATGGTTTAAAACAATCCTCCCATGTTGGTATGAAATTTTAATTGGCATTTTTTTCAAATAATTTGAAACTTTTAAAATAGGATTTTAAATCATTTAATAAACTATTTTACATGACCTTGCAATAGGGAAAATATTTTTTATGTGGTTTAATTTTTGGATCAAAAATATTATCTAATTATATTAAATTTACTTATCCTAAGAGAAAATATAATGAAATGAGTTTTATTCCTAACTTAAAATTGTTTCCTTGTTTTAATATCACTCAAAAAGAATTGGAACTGTTCTTACCCAAAGAATTTACACTAATAAAAATCTATAATGTATTGGGATGAATCCTTCAAATGATATTATAACTGTTATGAATTTGTTTTGAATGATATCATTGGATGAAGTAGGTATATTGGTTGAAAACAAGATTTATAAATTTTTTATTGGGAGTATACTTTACCTTACAATGACATATCCATACAATATGTTCAATGTTTGTATTTGTGATCATTTCCAAACCAATACAAAAGAATCACATTTAAAATCCCTAATAATAAATTATAATTTTTTAATTGGTTCTAAAAAATATTTTTTATTTTATTCTAATGTAACCTTTTTTGATCTACATTGTTTTCTAAAAACTGATTTAGAGGATATCAACTAGACAATAAATGTAAAATTGGGACTTATAATATGCTTGTAAATTATTTAATCTATTAGAGTAGTAAGAGGAAAAATTAAATTTCTATTTCTACATATTAATCAAAATATATATCAAAAGGGAGTTGTTTTACTCAAAATATAGGGATAAAACAAAATATCAATTTTATGCTATTATTTTAACTTTTTGAATTTAAAGTTCAGAGTTATAGTTATATAATAATCTCTTGAAATATTTTTTATTCTAAACGCACTAAGAAATTGATATTCAATGTCACCTTTTAAAATACCACCTTCTAATAGGGGATATCAAGAGGTAATACATCAGTAAAAACCATTAATTAGCTGATATCTTCACAATAAATGTATCTTGAAAACATTTTAATTTTATATAAGTGGGTATAGGTATTAAATTATAATAAATATTTATCCGTTGTTTTATACATTTTTCTATTTTTAATGTCTCTATAGTTTTTTAAAATAATTTTATTATTTTTAAAACATATTTTTAAATTTCTAAAGTAATATTTCTATGATCACCATGATTATTTTGTATATCTTTTATCTCTTATCTATATAAACCTTTTAATATTTAATCACTTTTTCTAATCACAATGGGTATATGAGTTTTATGTTTATTGGTGGAAAACATATAATGAAGTAAGGAAAATGTTTTGATTTAGTAGTGAAATGGTTTATTTATTTTAAAAGGACTAAGATATAATAATAGAAGGATCTTATTTCAGGGGAGAGATGGTGAGAGAATAAGAGTCTAAGAAATTCTATAATAGGGGGTGTGGTGAATTTCAGTTTATAAAAATTTAAAATTACCATTCTCGCAATAATTGTTTTTTTAGAATGTTTATCTAACAAAGAGTTGTTCTATTATAATTGATAAACATTGGACGATGAGAGATAATACATCACTATAGGAAATTTATAGAAAATGTAAAATGGAAATGTAAAATATGTAAAAACAAAAAACATTCAAATGATTTCATATAAAAGGTATTCACTTTCACCTAATGGGATAAGTATTTTTTAAAACTGAATTTAGGAATCCCAGATTATAAACCTATCAAAATGTCTTTCTTGAAATCCTTGGATTCCATTAATCCACTTGATCAGAGAAACCTTTATCTCCATATCCCTCAGATCCCTTAATCACATGACAAGATAATAAGTATATCTCTCTATCTAAAAGATAACAAAATCACATTGTCTGAAAAAATGATGAAATAATAACATACATAAATAATTTATAATGAAATCCCCACTTAGATAATATTTATGTAAACTTCCTTATGATTACAGATTAATCACACACATCATTTTTTTTTGGAAACATTAACCCCATTTTTAGACAATATATTCCCAACACTCTTATTTTCTTTAAAGATGCTTTCTATTTTATAAACAAGAATCCAATAGAATGATTATTCAATTTCTAATATTAGTTTAAATGGAATCTAACAAACATATTCTTCTATTGATGATTCTAAAAAAAAACTAACTATTTTTTATGATCATTGGTTTCAACACTATTATAATACCTTTATAAGATTCCATATGATTGAAATGATATGTCTATATAGAGTGCATTACAGATCTCAAACTAGTGGGATTAGTGAATATTCATCTAGTAGATAATTTATTTATCTATCTGATGAAATATCTATGAAAAATTTGTATTACACTACATGATGGACAACATATAACATATTCTGATGGATTCATTGAACTCTTTCTGATGGTCTATTTTTTGATTTAAATCATAGACTTGATATGATAAACATTATAATCATTCTATCAGGTATTCATCATATACATGCATATAATGTAATTCATACACATTTGTATCATATTATTAGTAAATGTTCGTCAAATAGAATTGGATTTTCCATCTAGAAAAACATATTTCCTTCCTATGAAAACATTATTACTTTAAAATTATTAAATATTAGAAATATAAAGGTATTTAATGTGTGAAATTATGTTTCCAAATATATAAATATAAATAGGTATTTTGACTTAATAATATCCTTTTTTTAAGACCCTAATACACAATTTTTAAGAGATAATATTTAGATTAAACTTCAGAACACATACCCCTTAAATTAAAAAATTCATGTGCTCTAATTTTTTACCCATTTATATTTTTAAAAATAATTTGAAGGAAATAAAATTTAGTTGAAAGAGTTTCCTGAAATGTTATAAAGGCACTCTACTAATAGTTGAAAGGTGTAAAAAAAATTTAAAAAATATACCATCTATTCAATGAGATATATAAATGTAGTAAATTAAATTTTAGGTGTATAATTATTATAAACATTAAAGAGTCTAATAAAATTCAATCCTAATAATAATTTGTTTCTATAATGATATTAATATTCTTAAGACCTTCTCTATTTTCTCTGAATATTATTATTTTTATTGATCATTCAAAATATTTATTTGTTAAGAGACCTCAATGTCTTGTTAAATTTCATGGTACATTAGATCACTAGATTCTTTAAAATATTATCTTATTTTAGTGTTGATGTTATCAAAAATATTTAAAAATAATTATTTCCCTTTTGATTCCAACAATATTCTCAATAATGAACTTAATATCCACATCACCGTGGATTATCTAAAAGGTGATATTATTTCTTTTTATAAACTCCAATAGTGTCTTCCATTTAATTATTTTAATCCATGATTTATGCTGAATAATTATTTGATAAATTTTATTAAAATGTATTTAACCTTAAATTAAATTCACTTATCTTTGGATGAACGTACATCAAGCTGGAATATATATAAAAACCTACATTATAACTTCATGCATCTTTATAACTTTAGTAATTTAATTAATATTTATTTATATCCATTTAGATCTAGTTCATCGGGGATTGATTATGGAATCTCAATAAATATTAAGAAAAAAATTACCAACCCTATAGGGAGAATTGTATAACCTTTAATCAAAAATGATATTGAGAAGCATATTAGATCTCAAAATATTTATTATTTTTATGCTTTTATGGTATATTTTCAGTTCATGATTGCTTTTTACAATATGACTATTCTTATTTAGATGAACTAAGGGATGGTTCTTCCTATTGGATAAATAATTTAAAGAGATTTATGCATGTATAGAATATTCTTTAAAATATTATTATATACAATGATCTTTAACAATAGCTTCCCACTTTCATAAAATAATCATTTTCCCAAGTACATGAGATGGTTATTTTTGGGGAGTTTGTTTAGAAACAACCTTTTCTTTTTCAAAAACATGTTCAATATAGATGTTTTCAACATTTTTATAAACATATTAATCAAATCATTCCAATGAATTTTTTCATTTTTCTGAATTATGCATAAAGAAATCAATTATCTTGATCAGACTAAAAAATAGTCTCTTAAATCCAAGAATAACTTTATCTTCCATATTACCATGAATGAAAATATGGTATACTTACTCACATTAAAAAACATAGAAATAATTCTCTATTTATATAAGGAAATATCTAGAAACATTTTTATTTTTTTTAATAGCTACCTATTTCTTCCACCATTCCACTTTTTTAAATTTGAAAAATCCAACATTTCTTATATATTTTTCCATAGTTTAATCCAGCTAAAAACATTAATACCCTTCATCCCATTCCTTCATAATCTATATAAAATCTGTAAAGGATTTATCATAAATCACATTGGTCTTCATCCTTTATTTCTCAGGGGAATTTCAATAAGAACACAGAGATTTCCATTTACCAGTTGATATTTATTTAAGATCCTCACAGTATTCAAATGAATAAATGTTTACAGATATGTCGACAAACTTATTTTGAATATATAAATAGACTAATAGCATCCGTAAAAAATTTTCATCCCAAAAATATGATACCATATTTCAGAGATGAATAGTGATATTTTTGATATTTTAAACATCCCTGAATATAACCAAAACACTGTTAATGATATTCAAATAAAAAATAATATTGAGCATCATGAGTCCATTTATGATTTCATTATTTTATTTACATATTAACATAACTATGATAAATATTTCCTAGATTGAAATTAAATCTTAAATAAATATATGTTGCACTTATAAATTAACTCTATCTATTTTCCTCAGTATTTTCTAATTTTGGATCCACAGGAAAACAATTATCGCATCCTATGAAAGATGATAAATCTTCCTTATATTATTATTCAAAGAAAGAAAATAATTTTATTCAATAGGTATTCTGAATGAACAAACAGTGTCTTGTAAATTAATGGTTATGAACAAATCTCATCCTTCAAACAATATTCACGAATTCTCCGAAATCCTTTTTATATTTATACTACAAATCTACTTAAAAATTTTGAAGGAAAAATTGTTCAATATATTGAATATCATTGAACTCATATTTAATTTAAAACTCACACACCATACTCACATAGTGTAGAAAAATCAAATTTTGTTATGCGAATAGATTCCCAAACAAGAAAGAGATTGGAAATTTCATAAGATAACTGTACCATTGAAGCCAACTATAGTCAATTAATAATTCCATAACCACATTTAGAGTGGAAAAATCATCAATGGTTTTCATAGAAATTAAACAGATGACCACGTATGATCTTTCAGGACAAAAAATTAGATATTAAAAAAGAGAGAATAATTTAACATGAAATATATTTTTTTCAAAAGAAGTATTATAAGGATAATAAATTATAACACCTATACTATATATAAAAAAGAAGTGTGATAGTTCAAAACAAAAAAAATCCATTAGATGAGATTAAACCATATAATATGTTTGCATTAAATATTTTATGAATATAATAGTTTTTTACTCTTCATATTTCTAAAATGTTTCATAAATTTTTTTAGTTTTATTATTAACTAATTTTCAGGATATAACATAAATATCTTTCAAAAAAATTATAATTTATCTTCTAAAAAATTATAAAGAGAATAAATTGGGTATCTCTCAGAGAGTTTGTAATGATTTAAAAAAATGGATTCATAAGAAAATTTAGAGAAATGATGAATTTTTTACAAAACATTAATAAAATCAATTATTGATGAATCATTAATAGTTCCTATGAAATCTCTAACTAGATGTTTTATAATTAGGTAAAATCATAAGTGAAAAGTTATTGAAAATATGAACATTTCTATCCAACATTAATGATGAGTTTTTCATGGTAAAAATATCTAAAACAAAAAGGTGGATTAATGATCACTTTATGAAAAAAAACTAATCTTATTCTTGATAGATTGAAATCTATTAGATTTAAGAGGCTTTTCAAATACTTCAGCGAGGTGATCTTTCACTCCAATATTTTTTTAATAATTTGTTTTATGTTTAGTACTAAATTAAATGTCTTCCTATGACTATATACTTTTATCAAAAGTTGGTTTCATGGTTCATAGAAACAGATATAGAACATGCATTGTCTCACAAAATGGTATTTTTACTAAAAATAATGTCAAAGTCATTGAGATTTTGATTCATCCACTGACTATGCGCACAAAATATTTTAGTGTCTATATATTCATCTTCAGTAGTATAAATTGACACTTAGTTCCCCTTCTTAGAAGAAAAATAATCTAAAGCCTCTATAAATAATATAAAATATCTAGATGTACATTTACTATTGATTTTACAACCACCATATTAAACATATTATAAATATATTATTTAAAATAATTCATGATTATTTTTATATTCCATGATCCAATGTAACATAATGATAAAAATAATTTAACAGCTTTGAGATAGGATTAGTTTTGATTTTATGGAAATATCACACAAAAGAATATAAAGAATAATAATTATGAATTACTAGACATATGATATAATAAACATTTAATAATTCCACTAAATTTATTTCTCTGAACTATTTTCCTAGATTTATTATTTGCCACATTAATATGTTTTTTAATGTAAAAAATGGTAATTTTATCTTACGAGGATATTGGAGCATTTTTATGTCCATAGACTTATTTATCATGTTAGATATTGTCATTGCGAAATTTTTTAGTTAAAAAATATTTTGTATGATCAATATAAAATCCCACTTTTACATATCTATTAAGGAATGGATAGCTAACATCAATTTCATAAAGTGTAAAATTTAAATATGATCTAAAGGCTAGAATTTTATGAATAGATTCATGTTATTTGAGTGGATAAAATTTTTCTTCATAGTTTATGCATTCTTGTTTTTTATAACCCTTACCGAAAAGAATATACTTATTTCTTAAAATAGTTCATTTTAATCATGTTTTATTGGGAAACATCATTTCACTCCATTCATAGGATGATACTTAGGTCCTTCAACGAAAGTCTAAAATTTATTCTTCTAAAACTCATTAATCTCTTCTTGAATTTCCCTTATTGAATATTCATCAATTAAATCCTCATAAGTTGTTTCAGGTTTGAACTGTGATAATAATTCACAATGTATACATTCATTTCTTAAAGAACTACATGTTTTGATAAGTGGATGTACATATCCAATGATACTATCAATTAAATTATTCCTTAAGACCAACAAATTTCATTGATATATAAATGTTTTTTTCACCTAGATGATAAATTTATTCAAATGTTACAACATATGAAATTATTTTTTTGGTTGTAATCATATCTAAATAAGTCTCCAACATGGGTCGAATGATCAATATGAAAAATATTATTTGAGTATATAACTTCATGGTATTTAAAAATAGGATTTATTTTATCAAACATTACAGAAACAATTTCCTCGATAGTGTTTGTATGTTGGTTAAAATCATGATATTCCAAAAACAATTATAGAAAAATAATAAAATATTCCCTCATTCTCTTTCAGATGAAATGTATATCAATTAGTTTTAGTATTCAGGATGAATACTTTGTACACAATAACTATGAGTTAGAAAAATTATGTCTTTCTTCTTGTACACCACTCATATAGAGTTTTATAAAGAAACGCCTATAGTAAACAATTATTTATTTCAGAAAAAGTAGTTATTATATGTTTAGAGAAACCAATTTCAGCAACATAGTATTCACCCAACATAGTTCTAGTAATTTCATAAAGATTTCAATTTCTTCATGCTAAAAAATCCTTTACTATGGATATGTAGGAGTTAAAAATTATTTTATAATTTCTTCATAACTACAAAATGTTTCCAAATAAAACAATTCAAACTGACCAACATTATCACTAAGAATAGTAACAAATGGTACATTTTTTCTAATTTTTAATAGATGCTACCAATCATTTTAACAAAAAAAAGAGGTCTTGAATTCATTTCTATAATATATAACTGATTATATCTAGCATATTAATCATGTAATTTATATAAATAGTATTTTTAACTAATAATTCTAGTTTTTAGACAAATTAAATAAACGTGAACCAACTATATAGCTTCGTGAGTTGATACTTCAATAAAATATTCATGTCAATATTTGTTTCTAAATGAATTGGAAGTTTTCAAACATATTTGAATAATTAAACATAATATCTAGTAAATCTCAAACAACTATTTAGAGTAATTAGCTAAACTGTTAACATTTCAGTTTCTTAACCTTCCAAGAAGTAACCAAGATTGATCTTCTTTTTCACTTAGAAATCGAATATATTTTTTTACCATATTATATGTTTAATGATTAATAATTTTCATTTAAATAAGTATAAAGAATAAATGTAGTATAAAAAATTTTGTACAATACATTTATCAATATATATGATCACAACATAAACATCTTCTTCGAATTGAATTACTCAGATGATATTATTTCTCAGTCTAATAATATGAAAATATTTGGAAATTAAATAATTACATAGTATTTTTACATCATTGATTTCAAATATTTCCCAAAGTAGCATTCTCAAAAAAAATTAACCCTCCCACAATTCATTATTTAAATATTCTAAGAGATATTTCTGTTCTTATCCAAATACACTATGAAACTATTATCCATGATTAATATGTTTTGGCTATTGGTACCAAACTATTCTACCTAAAATAATAATACAGTGATTTTGGTACCCAATCATTATTGGTTAAAATATTATTAAAAACCAATACTTTGAAAATATACATCCTTTTATCTTATTAATGTAAAAAATATTCAAATTATAAAGTGATATGAGCTCTATGTATATGGGAAAATAATATCAATTTAATAAAAATATTTTTTTAAATTACAAACTATTTTATATTTCTTTAAAAATGTGTATTTTTTTAGAAAATATATTTTGACTAAAAATGAGGTTTTCCAAAAGTAAAAAAAATATTGTAATTATTTCTATAAGTTATCAACTATCGGTATATTTTATCAAAATATTTATTCAATGATATAAAATATGAAAAAACCCATTTTGAGAATATTTTTTTAAAACTAAATTAATATCATCATTAGTTGATCTTGAATTATATTTTTTTATCTAACTTTGTTATTTTTATAAATCACAAAAATAAATTTATATATTCTTCTGTTTGGTTTTGAATGATCTCCCCTGGCACAATCATAGTATTTCATAACATTTGTATTCTTATACTCTAATCATAATAAATATATAGTCATTTCAACAATACTAGGTATACCATCCTCATCATATTATGTGAAAATAATAACTTCTACTTAATTAGTTGAACTATATTCATTATTAGAATTTTGGTTATTTTCATTTAGAGTAATATTTATAAGAGATTTTATAGATTACTTGTCCATATATAATTTTTTTCATAGGAAACACATAATAAAATTTTATTACTTTTGGTCTTCCATTTTTTCATCTAAATAACATTCTAAAGATAAATCTTCACCACATACACTCCAAGTTTCTAATGATTTTAGACTATTCTTATCTTTATCATTATAAAACATCATTGAGTATTATTCTTTATTCCTCAATCGCATACAATGAGGATTGATATGTATTTTTTATTTCATTCATAAAAAATTATTTTATAATTACCCTTATTTTATATTATATCCTTCTTAATATACTTATAATTATAGAAAAAATCATTCTTTTAAATTAACATTTTTGTTTTTTTATCCAGCTGAGAAATATCATTTCCATTATATTTATAAGAACATGAATCTGATTCTATATTCACATTATTATTGATTTTTTTTAGAAACAATCACACAGGTTATAGATTTCTTTAGTATAGTTGTAGATGTTGATCAAATAGACACACCTTTATTTTTTTCCTGGTATAATATTTTAACAAACTCTTGTAATGAATAAGAGTTCCAACAAGATCATCCAATCCTAGTTTGGTAATTTGTTTATTTTCATCTATTAATATTCACATGTATTTCCATTACATAGGTATGAAATAAAAAATATTTTAATTAATATAATTATCTGACAACTCCTTCTCACCAAGAGATTGTAAAATTTTTAAAATAGTCAGGAAACATTGATGCATTAAATTAGTTGTTCAACAGTGTATAAAATCGAAAGCCTATTACTCCACAAAAATTATAATTATTCTAGTTTCCAAAACCACAGAATACATAAAATTATTAATAATAAACTTATTATGAGAATGTGTATCTATTTATCAAGAAGATATCTCACAATAAACACTCTTTTTCATAGAACAGAATAAAGTATTATGAACTCTATAGTTCCGCGGATAATCTGACTTTTCCACCTCCGTGAATATTGTAACTTCCATATTAGTATTTTTATAACATTCAAACAACATAAAGAAATAATTAACATGAATATTTATAAAAAAGTAATTCAATTGATCCCATTAGTACTAATAGTCCCCACCTTTACAATAATTTTGTCTTCTATGATGGATATTTTCTCTAGTCCTAACAGAAAAATCAGTCAACCATAAATAAATTAATCTTACCTACCATTAGTGTTTTTTAATATATATAGGGACATGGTAAAATAACAAATCTAAGATCATAAGAGGATTGTAAAATAGTACAATATATATAGGAATTATGCTTTATAGAAAATTCCAAAAACAATATTACCAACATGTGTTTATAAGAATTTTTATGTTAAAATGGTTGTCCAGATATACATTATAAAATTCATAGTAATAAATTTAATACAATAATGTATTAAAATTATATAAATATCACTAGGGAAATAAAAAACATTTTAAAAGTGAAAACAATATTGAACCCACTTTTATAAAATATAATAATAAAACTTATCAAACCTTTTATAAGAATGATATTCACTTCCACCGATAGTTAAAACAAAATCCATGACGCTGAATTTACATATCCATGATTATAAACCCCTCAAAATTTATATATTATAATTATTTGATATCCTTGATCCACCAGATCATAAAAATATATATATTCATATCCTTAGAATCCCTTGATCACATGATTAAACAAACAACGATTATAGTAGAAAAACCTCAAAGCATTTATAATGAAATATTCAAAAATGCATAATTTAAATAAACTATCTAAATATTGAAATTAAATAAAAATTATAAAAATTTAGTTTAAAAATTCATCGATAAATTTATATTGTATATTTTCAACACGCCTAATTTATTCTGGGATTCTGTTCAATTTTTAAGCTAGCTTCCAACAGTTTGATTTTATACATCTAATGACCAATTAAAATAGCATCAATCAAACAACTTATTCTCAATTTTATTTTAACATAACATCACTATATCCAATGATAATGAGGTGAAACTCCATTATAATTATATTAGATACTTTCTTCTAAAATAATTTATAAACCTTCATTTGATATTCTATTTTTTTCATCATCTAATACGATTAGTAAATCGTCATTCATAGACTTTTTATTTCACTGTATGGTGAACACCATATGATTTAATATATAGATGTCTTTCTAATAGAATTTATTTAACTATTTTGGATAGACACTATCTGATGGAATTCATATAATTATTTTCAATGGACTGTATCTAATGGAATTTATAGAAGTTATTCTGAAATAATTATAATACTTCAATCTGATAGACATTAGAAACATCCATCTGCTGTTCATTATAAATTTTAAGTGAATATAAATAGAATATATATATATATATTATTGGATTTTACCGTATATTAGAAATTATTACTTTCCTACAAAAAATTTATAACTTGGAAAAGGAAAAAGATTATAAATATAGATATATTTAATGAATGAATTATGATTTGGAAATATATGGTTTCCAAGAGGTATTTTGACTCTATAAGGACTTATGATTTCATAGAAACATACATTTATTAATATATCTCTTCATATTTTCCCTTCCATGGTAAACGATATTATTCACTACCTTTTTACAATTTAATATTTTATATTAATCATAAATGGGAGGTTTATGTCATCAAAACAGGGGATGTTATTAACCCTCTTATTTATTATGACCACAAAAGTGATGTTTCTTCTAACCATTTGTTTTATTTCTTCTTGTGTATAGTGAATAGAAATAATCCTTATCAATAACTAGAATAAGAAAAGGAATCCAATGAGCATGGATATCCAATTCTTTGGAGCTCATTAGTTAACATAACGGACCAACATGTAGTGTTGGTAGTGCCTCCTACTACTATGTCAATCCAATTGATGGACCAATATAGATCTCCAACTATCTAGTAGGATCAAGATATAAACATAATACTATTGGAGTACCACTAGAATGCATGTGAGATCTGATTACTATATAATGTAATTGATCTAGAATGATTGACACACAATCATTTCTTGTATTTTAGTAATTGAATTTTCTCATTAATGTTTTGGATCCCTAGTAAAGACTCTAGGATACTATGATGGATATAAATAGAATCCTAATAGGGGGTCTAAATATCAATAAAGAATATCAAGATCCCCCCATGACATCTAGTTTCATCTAAGTCAATCCCTGATATTATTTTTCTTGAATTGTCCAAGCTTATTCCAAATAACTAAAGATAATTTTGGCTTCATTAAATTCAATCCATTTTCTATTTAAAATTACTTCTCCCCAATTGTAATTTAATAAATTCATATACTATTCTATATTTTTCCATTTTCACCATGTTTCAGGTTCAACTAAATCTTTATGTGAGTGAGTTTGTTTCATTGTAAAAGGTTCGTATGAAAGTTACTATAACATATTTTTATTCTTATTTTAAATCTCACAACCTTTAAAGATAGAAATCATTTGTCTCAGTTTTTGTTAAAAATAGTGTTGTTATTTTTTTACTTATTTCCAAAAAAAATCATTTTATTATTTTTTATTTTGGTTTCTTGGTATTAGAATCAAAAATGGAGAAATATAACCATATCATGCCATCTTGAGGGAAGTATATAAAGGAGCCAATTCATGAGCTATATTTGAAATCCTTTATTCAAACATTTCCCTTTAATTTATATAAAATTTTTTCACTAATTATACATATTACATCAAAAATTATATATATTATTTTATTGTTAAATCATATGATTTAATGACAATCACTTTTATTTTATGACATCTTTAGAAAAAGTTCGAGGTAATTTACCACACTCCCTATTTCCATTTATAACTGATCCATAATGTGTGTATTGTTTACACTAGATCAAGGTGTATGGGTCTGGTGCATCGTAGATTTTATTAGCGAAAGGATTTAGATAAATGTGTTTGTTAGGATATTGATAGATAATGATAAATTAAAATATTCATAAAAATTAGGTTGTTTATATGGTGATTTGGAATCGTAAGATAGAATTTTTTTTAAATCTTATAAGATAGATTGTTAAAAATAATTATTATTAGTTTTGGATGAATTAGAAATTTAGATGAAACGCCACATGGTTACATAAATAATAGTATTTATCCTATTCCAATTATGGCGTATGATGATTTTATTTGATATAGTCACACTAACTATTTTTATTTTTGAAATCCATAGAACCTATAAAACCCTTGTTAAAAATGGTTATGAATGAAAATTTAAGGGTTTCTTGAATGAGTAACTAAAAAGGATTTGATTTTGACTGAAAAATATTATGGTTGTACCCAAACATCTATATCAAGTTAATATTAACAACATAAACCTTCCTAAATTTCACAACACATCAAATAAGTGAAACTATAATTTTATAGATGTTCTAGTACATGGAGAAAAAAGGCTTCCAAATTCCATGTGTCAAGAATGTTCAAAAAAATCCATTAAGTAAATGTCACAAATGGATAAAAATATGTTTTATGCGTAGAAATAAGGGAATATATCAGTACTTATACAAGGTAAAATTAATAGTTCGACAAACATAATTGTGGGGAATGGTGTTATTCAAAAGATATCACCAAAAATAGAATGTTTTAAATGTAAAGTGTATTTGAATTATGAAAATTGATACACTATATGGAAATAATGACAGGGGAACCATCAAGATAGTTTAAATACTTGTTAGAAAATATATTTTATTACTGTTGAAGTCCAATAAACAATTAATATCAAATAAATTAAATAAATTATTTTAATAGATATTTTGATGCATAAATTAGGAATCACGATTATATTTTTATTAATGAATCAGCTGACATAAATCATATTTTTTAGGGAGATATTTATCAAGGAATAAGATGGAACATTATAGTAATGGTTAATTATGGATGTTTAATGATTTATGTATCTACATATCAAGTTTTGAGAGTTATGTTGTAGTGTTTTATTTAAGGATTTATAAATTTAAGGATGATTAAAAGCTCAATGGTGAAGATATTATTTTTAGACCACACTTGACTGTATAGTAGGGTGACTAATGATATATTGGGAAATTGAAATTGGGTTTCTTTAGGAATACATTATTTCATAATAGATATCCATTAGGGTTATTTTATTATTTAATTTTATAATTGAGGTTTTATTGATAAAAATATAGATTATGAATATACGCCCAAGCGATACAGACAACCATGGTGACTGAAACACGATACAGTGTATGAGTGATTATAGTTATCTTTAAAGAAGCTTACTATATTTTTCAAAATACATATGATTTAGTTGAATGAATAATAACATATAATTATGGATATTTTCCATTGTGGTTGACATTATTTGAAGAATAAATCCTGAGTAAACATTTGAAAGAATCTAAAATTTAATGATTGTTTTATTTCATGGTTATTCATGTTATTTTATGAAAATATTACTATATATTTTATAATATATAATTAGGGTATATATTTTGTCGGTAGGTGACATGATGAGTGATTAATGTTGGTTTGGGATAAATTTTATGTTTGTTTAGCTAAATATGCAATCAAATCATTCTATTTTTTTGATTTTAAAGTTGTTCATGAATATGTTGAGGATTTTTAGTGTATAATTATTTTTTTAATGATTTAAATTCATTTTTGGGTGCAATTATTTTGGATTTAGATATTTATGTATTACATCATTATATGATTGTCTAAATATATTGAGTACTGCACTACCTTTCCTAACCATTTTCTTTTGGTAAATGGATGAAAATAGGGATAATAAAAAATTCTTCATTTTTTGTATATCTTGATAATTTAAAAGATTATTTATAGATTAATTCATGAAAAAACAATATTTTCCATTAATAATTGGGAATTTGAGAAGCAATAATGGAGAAAATTGATTGAAAATGATCAACTTTGGGATGATATTGTCCACATTGAAATGATTTAATAGAGTAATAATATTTTTTCATATTATCTTTATCAATGGAAAATTATTTATAAAATTAAATTAAATTTATGATAAATATAACAAACATTATCACATATCTATCGAGGTAACCTTTTATAAAACAATTGAAAACTTATAAAGGTTATAAGGATATGTAATTGGTTTTTGAATTATTTAATTATGAAATATGAGGTTACTAAATAGTGGCTTTTAAATTACATACAATAATAAAATATTCATCAATCCTCCAATTCCATTTTTTTATTTTCAAAGAATCACGTACATGGTTGAGTGAGAACCACCCATAAATCAAAACATCCAGTACAAAATTCAAACAAAATCAGCCACCAACTACTTTCAAGAAACAACACTTATTCAAAATTCAAAAGAAATAATTTAAATTTAAAGTCAGAAAAATTTCAAAATCCTTTGGCTGTAAACCATTTTGATTCATGCAACCTAATATGGAAAACCACCTACCCAAGATAGTATCACTGAATTATTTTTCTTGAACATTCGTCATGGAAAAAAATCGAGATGTTCACTTAAAATAAACCATCAACGATTCCACCAAGACGGAACCACCATTGTAAAACAAAAAATTTCACAAGAATGAAAACAAACCAAAATTACCTCACAAAGAGGTTTGGATAACCCATGATAACCACCCACTGCAATCCATCGTCACTGCCATTGATACACATCCTCGCTACCATTTAAGAACCAACACCATCTGAACAACCACCAAACCCCCACCCACACTAGTAATGTAAATAGAATGTATGAACATAAAGAAAAAATCATCATTTTAATCAGGAAGAACCAATAAACAAATTCATATACAGAACAATTCAAAATTGACCCAAAATTTAAAAGACACCACCAAATCTGAAACCACATGATATTGGCCACACAACCAAAAACCCAAAACCATGTAGAGTCAAAATCAAATCCAATAAATGGAACCAAACCCCCCAAAAATGAAATAAATAAAGGTGGAATCGGAACCAATGTGGAAAAATTAGATGGCGGAAGAAACCCAAAAAGGAAACACATACATCCCAACCACCATCACCATTCCAAAAAAACCCAAAAAAATCACCATGATTGACCAGAAATGGGGTCCTCCATGGTGGTTAAGGTAAGAAGGGTATAAGATGAGTGTTGAAGAGGAAGAGAATGCTGGGAGTTTTAATATCCCACAAAAATGAGGCTAAAAAACTAGAATCCATGAGTCGAGATCAATATGCTCATCCCAAAAGACCAACAGAAAGGGAAGGATGAACAAATAAAAAAAAGAAAATACCTACCATGAAATCAGATGAAAACCTCACCATATGCCACCAATATTCCCAAAATTCTATCATTACACTGAGTTAATCCGATATGGGGTCTATTCATGATGTTTCCATAAAAAATATAAATAGTCACAGCGGTCGAAATATGAAATATGTATTATATCATATAATGTTTCAAATGATCATTTTTCTTTTAAATTGGTTTATCATTATATTTTTTATTATCATTTGAAAGTGGTATTTCTGAATTTATAATTTTTATTTGATGTAAATATGTTAATTTTCTAGTTCATCATAGGAAACTTTTATGGATTTTTTCTTTGTATTTTTCTAAAAAAATTATTTTTGTGTGAATGATGAAAGTTAATGTTTTTACGGATACTGTCAGTTTAATGATATAATCATGATATAAAAATGAAAATAATGATTATGAGAACTTTTTTATAGATAAAATTTAGTAATTCATTTAAAATGTAATACTAAATTTTGAAATCCATGTTTATATTTTACATCCAAAGAGACGTTTTATTTTAACAAAAGAACTAATTAGGATCATTTTCCTTAATAATGTATTTACTAGGATAAATTAAATTAGGGTATGGTTTTATGTTCACATAAACCACCTTTTATAATTCATAAACCATAAAATTGAATGGGAATTAATTCTATATATGATTTTGGTTTAAATTTATTTTCATGATTAAAAATAAATTCATCTAAGAAACTTTCTTTGGATTTGTTACATATAATTATATAAAATCCAAATTTTACCACACATAGATATTTAATCATTTATAATTGATTAAATATTTTTGAATAAAAATATTTTAATAAATTATTACTCTCTATTTAATTTTTTTCATAATGTTATGTCTCCATTGTAAAACATGTTTCTCATATTTTTTGTTAAAATGGTAAAATGGGGGGAAGGGTACCAAATAAATGAGGTCACAGTTATCCCTAGAAAATATCCAAATTTTATTATTTGAGTGGATTTATACCATAATCAGTCATATATTTTAAATTCATTGGAATTTGATCCATTTTTCTGGGAATAATCTTAAGTATGTTTTAATAGTTAAGAGTATTTACAAGATTACTAGTCCCATATCTTACAAATTGATATCATCACCCCTAAATTATTTACACATTATGTGTATATTACCCAATCCAAATTATTCTGAAATATCTCTCAAAATATTTATTACGGCCTAGATTTACCTTTCTTCCCAAATGACCACTCTATGAAGGATTATGGTGTGATTTAATAGAAAATTTTGAAGAAAGATGTAGTTATCACAATCGAGTCCATTCAGTTTACATTCTTCATAAACCTTATCTAAATTTCAAATATCCATAATAATAAATTTTAATCATTATAATTAATGAAATTAAATTTTAATATTTTAATGTAAAAACTAACATCTAATAATTTTCCAAATATTGGAAAATGAAAATGCCTTTTGTGTGTATGTATGGACTACCACATCAAATAATGTATTTCATGTTTCATTACGTAATGACATGAAAGGTTATACGAATTGAATTAATGAATAAAAATGATATTTATAATATTCTTATAATTTATTAAAAGTGATATTATTGTTATAAATAAAATGTTCTTACTCAATCAATTGTTATAACAAGTTCTTGTTTTGGTTGGTTTTACCACCCACATGAACACTATTAAAAATATTATTTCATTAATGAATAAGGAATATTATGTAATGTTGGATACCAAAAGTGGAGAACATAATGATAGGATGGAGGATGTGATTCAACGTATGTACTAATTATATATGTCTTTATATCCCATGACTTTTAGCACATCTCGTAAGATACTCACTGATGTAGAATGTAGAATGAAATAAAAATTTTGTCAATTAATTTAAATGCCTAATGGATGACTATATCCTTTGTATGATTTTGTTATTATGTCGTGTGAACAATACCGATATTTTTTTAAATGATGTTTAGAAAACACATGACCTAAAATCATACAATATTCTCATATCAATGTGGTGCAATATCACATCATGATATCACATATGACTCCTAATGATTGATCAAGAATGAGAATATGAGCCTGAAAATGGACCCCATATGATGATCTTCCACTTAAACTCATTGTAATATCATGGAATGATACACAATTCCTTATATTTTATCGTCAATATAGCATCTTATCGGCCTATCTTATCATAATTCACTACAAAATCATTTCATGTTATTTTTATTCATTGAATCATACATAAATGTTGTTTCCATATTCAGTTGTGGAAACCACCATTTATATATGGTGGAATATTTTGACTCTTAAATTAAATTATTCATGTAAATAACTATTTCAAAATATCCTAAATGTCTGACTAAATGTCTATCTCTTTCTTTGTTTTCATCTTTGAATTATCATCGTCTGTCACTAAATTAAAATTCTCTAGGAAATCCATACCTTTTAGTTATTTATATTTCTATATTTTTATAGTTGTTTGAAATCTTATTCTATATCATGGAATAAATCTCAAAACCCTAATAATCCCCTCTATCAAGCACTAATTGTTTAGAAATAATCATGATCTGATGTTTGGTCCATAAACAAAATTTCAACTTCATTTTCTATAAGAAAATATCAATTTATGAGAAAATTCAAGTTTCAATACTTGTAATTTTATTCTATTTCACTCAAGTATTTGACATCGGTTCATTTAATTAAACAATGTAAATCATCATTTACACCCTGGATGGATGAATTATCATGAAACTTTTTCTTGTAACTCAATTATCTTATGGTCCCACCATGTATCTTACATGAATTAGATAAATTATTTTACAAGATCCTCAAATAACCAACTTGTTTGATAAACCCCCTAATAAAATTTTAATCTTTATTATGTTACATAGAATAATAATAATATGTAGATACAAAACATCATAAAAACTTCTCAATTATCATTAAGTGCTCAAAAAATTCGTATAAGCAGTTACTTTTGTATGATATATGAATTTTTCATTTCATTAAACAACCACTTTTTAGTTAAATAGGGTTATGTGGTCCTCACTAGTGTCCTTTTAATTTTCTAGATTTTTAATAAATCATGAGACTTCTGATTGACCTAAAATGAATTCCTAACCACCTCAAAATCAATTCTTTTGACTTCACAACAGCTTTTAAAAATCATTCACTAGGTTCTCACTTCTAGTCTATAGAAACACCTGTGTAATGCCAAAATTGATGCAACCTCCCAGTCTCAGACAACATCATTAAATACAACTAAATTTTGTAAAATCTATAATATTTTATATTTAATAATTCATTATCAATTTTACATTTCATTAAAATAATGATAATTTCCTCAATTGTGATACATAAACATGAATTAAAGAATAATTTCTCATCATTCCTTGGGGTTAAACAGTCTCCCCTATGGGATTTTTATTCAATATAAACCATTCCACCCCATTTATATCAATAAAACCAAATATAATTACTATATATAGAAAAATGAAGCATTGATAAACAATGAAATCATGGATCAATCGTCTCTATGTTTACATGAACCAGATTATTAAAGAAAAAACTGGTATAAAATTAGTAATTAATATTTTCCATAAAAGTATCAACTCAACCGTTTCATGTCATGAAATATACAAATAGTTTATGTAAGTTCCATCAAGTACTACTTATCACTCACATGAAAATAATTAATAGCTCTAGGAAAGATCTCTCCTCAATGTAGAAAAAAATATCATAACGGGATGGCGTAAAACAATATTTAGTGGGAAACTCAAACAAAACATACCATAGTGGGATAGAGTGGCATGGAATCCTATTTATATGTTGATATTATGAAACTATAAATTTTATAGAATTTAACTAATAATATATACATAATATTCCTTATAAAGGAAAAAATCCAATATCAAGGCACCTTCTTCAACCTTCTCCTTTAGAAAATGATACAATATTTAAATTTGTTTTGACTAGAAGATTTTCAATAGATTTTTAAACTTATTAAAGAATTTTTTGACACAAATAATTTTAAAATTATATCTAAATTTAACATTTATGTCATGTATATCCATATAATATGTGTCGCTGCCAGTGATGAAACTATGTACTCGATATCTATAGAGCTTAATGTACCTAAGGAATTATTTCATAAATTCCCTGATTCACAATGTTTTCTTATAAAAATGTAACACTGTAATATTATTTCTAGAATATATACATACTTACCAATCTTCATCATTAAAATATTGAGAGACGACTCACATGTATTCATATAAATCATCCCATAATTGAAATTAATGAACATTTTTTTCAACATCCTCATTGTAGCTAAAAAATGTGATTTCTTGAGGTTAGATTGGAACCAGAAGAAAACTGTAACAAGGTATAGAATATATAATATATCATTTATCAAATACTCAATATCTCTAATAAGTATTTAAAACTAATTCTCATTAATAATTTACCCTTCATCATCCATGCCAAGAATTGTAACCAATTTAAGGGGTGCAGAAACCCCTCTAGATTCATTCATAATAAAATTATTCAATATTTTATTACAATTATCTTACAAAACATAAATGAAATATCCTAATTTTGAAATTTTTAATCCCATAAGAAATTTAATTTTTCATTGAATTTACATATCTAATATGTAATTCATGTTCATGGAGAATTCCTAAAACATTATTATCTCATTACCAGAAAAGAAATTGTCTTCTAAAAAATGATCACAAAATATGTTGTTTTGCCTTTGTTGTTTATTTATATGTTGCATTTCAAAGGGAATTTTTTAAAATTAACGGATTTAGATATTCATCAAGATTTAAATACAATGTCTTGGCATCTTATTCAATCCATGGAGTAACATTTTCACCATTCATACTCATTATCCATCAAAATAAACTATAAAGACTTCATGTTATTCCATGTTCACACCACCATTAAGATCACGATTAAAAATATATTATTTAATATATATTTGAAATATATTTAAATTTAAATGATTCCCTTTTTAAATAAGTATTCTGGTGGAGTCATGTATGGATGTTGGGGAAAATATTAATGAAGGTAAACTACTTCAATTTTTGATTATCCCTTTCATATAAGTATAGTTGTGTTTCCCAAATCCAATCTATCCTCCTCAAGGATATTTATAAAAACCCATTTCGATCCAATCACATTATTTTCATTAGAATTTTGAAAAATTTCCCTAATTTCATTCTCATAAATATAGTCTAGTTATTCGTTAATTGATTGAATCCATTCATAATGTTATAAAGCTTCATTTACAATCTTTGGTTTAAATTTTGACAAAATTAAGGTATGGAAATTTTATATGATATTTCTTCTTGTTTGAACACCCTAATTCTAGTCCCTAATTATGTTCTCAACCTCAATATATTTTTATAGTCTTGTAATTTTTATTTGATAATTTACATCTCCATCTTCGTCATTGGAAATTGTAGAATTAGTATCCTATATCTGAATACATATATATATATATTTATTATCTTTAATAGGTTCTGGACTGAAAAAAAAATCTGCATCAACAATAATAATTTTTTTCAGTATTTCATCATTATTATAAAATAATGTAATATCATCACGATTAATTATTATTTTATTCTTTTTTTAAAACCTGTATGGTTTTTCTTTTTCTTTTGTACCCAAGAAAGATTCAATCTTCATCCTTATCATCATTGTTTCCTTAAATTTTGTCATTTCAGTTATTAAATAATGGACATAAAAATACTATATATTACAATATATTTGGGTTCATTTTAAACCCAATATCATGGGTAGTTATTCATGTGACTATCCTTTAGATACATATGATTCGAATTATTCTAGTAGATTTTATGGAATTTAACTATTAATCTCATGAGGTTCCATGTTCTATCAATATAGTTATGGAAATAATAGTTTCACTTTCCTTTATTTCATTAAGCCACCCCCTTTTTTGATATGTATATATATCGTTTTATTAATTTTGATTTCACTGTTTTTTAAGTCACTCAGTAAACTATTTTTTTTCAAACTCACTCACATTGTTTGATCACACCGTCTTTAAGTAGAAGCTTGTCTTTTTCTCAATATGTATTATAAAACACTCGAACATATCCAAGGATTGTGACTTATCTGAATTGAATATAATTCATTTTATCATTTTTAAGTAATATGCTATTGTTATAAACTACCTTCATCTATATATGGAATTCATAGTTATGTTACAACATACATGAAGGGAAATCAATTCAATAGAGATTGAAGAGTGAATATAAATTATCTTATGTGTATTATTCAATAATTACCCCATTGTTAATATTTTTAAAATAGTTATGGTTTTTTATTTTGGTAAGGGATGATTCATCATATAATTTTATTGGATTAAATTATTTATATTCTTTTATTCAAGGTAACTAATCCTTTTGTACCATAACATGTTTTGTTATTGTTTTCTTTTGAAAAACATTATACATGAGACTCCAATTTAAATTAATATTTGAATGTTTTTAATTTCCCTTGTAATAACAGCACAATTATCTATTATTTTCACTCTAAATTAAATTTTCATAAATATTGATTTAATTCCATCATCACGGATTGGTGGTACAAATAGAATTTTTTTCTTCGGTCCATCAAAAACCCACACAAATTCTAGACTAATTTGATTTTTACCATTTTATGTAATCCCATTAAATTTAATCATATGTAAACTATCATAGACAAATGTCAGAAATCATACTTTTAATTTTGTTTATCATTTTTAAGAATGTTCATATCAGTTTTCATGTGATAATAAAACTCACTATTCATGATTGATGGATTTTTTGATTTACAATACATTAATACAACATCAACCACATTTCCCTATTTCTAAAATTTGAATTCAATCTAATTGTTACTAAAATTATTACATATATTCATCTGATCAAGGATAATAGAAACAAATTCATCTTAAAAGTTTCTTTCTTGATCACATATTTTGTAAAATTCTTGAAATATTCAATGGACTTTATCATCTCAATGTTCTATTCAAAATTTTTATGCCTTAGTTATGTTATGTCATATTTTTTATATATCCCGTCTCGATTATTGACCCCTTCAAATTTCAAGTAGATACATATTATTTTAGTTGATATATAACCTATAGAAAGACAATTAATAACCTCCAATCCATAAAATATACAATTTTAGAAACAACTTTTCTAGTGAATGGGTTTTTATCCAACTCAATTTTCATCCCATTAATAAGATAATCTCTTAAAATTGTATTGGGATGTTCTTTCTTGTATATTTGAAGTTGATAAATTCTAGTTTTATGAGTTTATTTATCTCTAGATTTATTCATATTTGAGTCTTTATTTATAGAATTAAACTATTACCTATTTCAACCTTTCCAATATTTATTATATACTAGAAGTATTTATATTAATATGAACTTTATTATAACATTATTTTTAACATCCATTGTATTGTATAGATTAACAATTTACAATATGTTTCACAAAACATTATCATCATTATTTCACAACCATTTTCCTATTTTATTTAAATTTCCCATCCCACTTCTTGGTTTTAGCATTCCAAATTCTAGGTTTATCATTTTTTTATTCCATAAGAAGATGGTAGAGGTAATTTATTTAATTATTTTTTACTTAATTCCTATTTCATTCTTTATTATCTCATGATATTTTACAGGTTCTTACATAGGTATTCTATGAAACCTCACTTCCAGTACATTTCTAAACAATTGGGTCGAATCCTATGTGGTGATAAAATCTCTTACATGCTTTGTTGAGCTAAAACACTATATTACTCGGTGATGGAATTTTTTTTTGTGAAATACCACCATAAAAGGATACACTGAATTATTCTATGTATAGATTATAAGTTTAAAATATTTCTCCCTAAACATCATGTAAAATATTAGTTTTCATGGTCTTCATTATCATTAACTCTTTGTTTTAAACAATGATTCAATTGGTCAACATCATTAACACATGTTTTTGAATATAAGGTTGGTTCAACAATCATCACTCATTTTTATAGAAAATTCAGTATCCATGCTTCTCAAACAACACCAATACTTATCTTATTATAATATCTAATAGTCATTATATAGTTTTTGAAAATAAATACATGTGAATTACTTTGGGTTCAGCATTTCATGACATGTTTGGGGAATTTATTCATCTGTTATAATATATGATTAAAATTGTGAACACATGAGGGATGTCATAGAGATATTTATTAACCACAATTTCATGATATAGAAGTGTGTATTGTTGGGAAAATTATTATTCTTATATAGATGAAACTCCCTCCATGTTTTTATAATTTTTTATACTAACAATAAACAATGAGGTACCAACAAGTCATTTAGGAATAAAGGATCCTACTTATAATATGAGTAATTTATTGTAGCCTATAGATAAGCCAAGAAGGGAGAGTTATAATGATTTATTCATAGGTTTCATTATCAACTACATTTTATGAATATAGATGTTTTAGAGGATCTTATTTGTATGTTAATTAAATGTAGATTTATTTACAAAAGCATAGTTTACTTATAGAGAATGGTTGATCTCGGTTTTTAGGTTTCTATATTTCTTCCATTGTGTTTAAAACTGATGTACGATATAATAAAACTACAAAATAAATACAAGGAAAATGTTGTTTCTACATTGAAGGAAATAAATTCTGATTAAATTTTGATAACATTATAATAATCATTCTATATGTTACTGGAAAATAAAATAATAAAATATTTATTTACTCGTAATTATCACATACAATATAAACTTATATTTAATGAGTATTGGTATAAATTTCTATTAGTGGTTGTTTGAAAGAGTTATTAATCTTTATAGATGCTTCTTAATATAATATAACTTCAGGATTCTATGTGTAACATCAAATCCCACACACTATATTGATATGAAACAATTATAAACCAAGAAACATGTGATATGTTTCTTGATTAAGATACAGAAGATAATTAATTTATACTATAGTGTATTTTATTTTATTTTCATATAATTTCATAAAGTAATTATTTTCACATTTTTTATACATAAAACAAAAAAGTACTATATAAAATTAACAACACGGATTTAAAGCACCATACCCTACCTATAATTTTAGGATGGTATATAATTCAATTAAAAATAATTAAATAAGAAATTTAAATCTATAATAATACTTTAATGTGATATAAATCAAATAAAATTATTATTTAGTGATTATATGAATATTGATCAATCATAATATTATGTCACATATATATTAAATCATTTCAAAATGGAGTAATCCCAATTAAATAAAAATGGAAAAAATTTACATGAAAACTCATATAAAGTATGTGAATAATGTATAATTTTGACTAAATATAAATTTACTATAAATGAATATATAAGAGATAACAATAAATACATAGTTTTCATATATATATATATCCAGTTTAAACTCATGATATGTAATTTTATGTAGTTAGATAGTAACTTCCATCAATCGATTTGATGTTTCAAAAAAATGTATGGTCATATTATAGTTGTATTTTTTGGATTCTCACCACAATAATACCTTAGGAAAACAAAAAAAATTATTCCTAAATATAATAAAATTAAAAACAAGTAGGATCATTTGAAATGATATTGCAATAAGTAAATATGAAGAATGAATTAATACAATATCTCCTTCAAAGGGATCGATGAGAACAATCATGATATAAACAACTTCAATATGAAGATCCGCACACCCTATCATGATCTAACTCATGGACCCATGTAATAAGAAACTAATATAGATCGTATCAAGGCCAACATGAAATTATTGACCTCCACTAGCATGAAAAATGGTTTGGGAATTATAGGAGTCACCTTGGAAAAGTATTCTACCCCATATTAGAGTATACATATAGTGAATCTTTTAATAAAAATCTATTATATATCCTTTTCATATTATGAATTTATGAAAAACATTAAACAATAACACAGAAATAGAAATCAAATAGCCCTTAAACAATTAACATGATTCATTAAATTTATATAATCATAAGACAACATAAAAAATAAGATAATAATTAAGACACAAAAATAAATACAAAGAAACTAAAATAAATGTTATATTGTTTAATATAACAATAAAAACCAAAAAAACAATAATAAAACCAAAAACCCAATTACATGTAAACCACGGTTTCCCAACACATCCCAACTCACCCATGATATCGCAAGACAATTTTTGAAAAACTAAAATGGAACCTCTAAATAGTAGAGAGTATAAGAACTATATACTGACAAACACATTAGTGTGTGAGCAGGGTCTGATCTAAGCTTCCTTGTAGGATATCACCAAGTAGATGATAAATTTCATTTAACTACATAGTTCATTAAATTTAGTTTTAAATATAATATAAACTAAAGTTTTCTATTTGAATATGGAAATAATGAGGAAAAACACATTACCATCTTTGTTGAGATTAAAATAATTTTATTTTACCTAAAAATGAAATTATTGGAATTCCAAAACATGAACCAATAGATTTATGAAATAATATTATAAATCATAAAAAATATTCTCAACACTTTTCATAAAAAATCATTCATGAGACATTTTTTTTCTAATTATTTGAAAAATAAATTCAAATTGAAATTAAAAAAAACTGTTCAAAAATAAATCCCATGCCTAGGGAGTATAAGTATTGTGAATCATGAACCACTATATCAAGATATATCACCAAAAATAATTCATAGGAATCAAATTGTGATGTAAAATACATACGTATGGGGTGATAAAGTCAAGAATGAGTGCGAATCCCTGTGTTGATATTCCAATCAGGTAATAAGTATCATGTTATGCACCTTATATCATAATGTGAGTTGATCATAACACCAATAAGAACATAGACCAATTAAAATTCTATGGTGTTTCTAAAAGAAAAGAAACCATGTGACTATCATAGATTTATGTCATCATAACAGAACCTCCCCTATATCCATAGAATAATCCCAACAAGGGAGGAATTATCGGTTTGTTTACTAACTACTGTAACATTAATCATGACCTCTCATTTAGTTATTCAGAAACCGATGAAAAATCAATAGCAGTGGGGAGATAAAAATACAACAATGATCAAAACATTTCATATAGATAGCCTAGAGTTTTACACATATCATTACAAGATTTTAAGCATAATAAATCATCATATTACAAGCTAAGGATCTTGAAATCAAGTGTCATTGAAGACAATGTACATAAAATTGAAAATATGGAACTAAATAAAACATGTCATTAATTAATATTCATATATATATTTTAACTTAAATAGTTTAAATAATATTCATAGGAAAACCTGAGGATAACATTAACAAAGGGATGAGCTAAAAATCCCAGTATGTGAATAAACATAAGAATAAATCATTTTAGATTGGGTAAGACGACATGAAATAATGATATAAAAAGGCATGGAACATATAGAATCGTGACATACCAACATGGGATCATATAAAAATGGATTCATAATAATGTGGTATCAATATAAAACATGAATTTATCTTGATTAAATACTCATTCCACATAGTGTATCACAAGTCAAGGTTAACCACCATGATTATTGTACATGGTAGCACGAGTTCAGGATAACTGCCATGACCGTTGCACATATCATCTCATGAGTTTCAACTTTACCCAATGCACTGGAGAAATATTGAGACTCACATATCATAACATGTTCATAAATATTCTTTCCATGTATAGAATCATATATAATCATTCATACATAAACATAAAGGTCACCCATGGTAAGAATTGTGTATCATAATTATGTCATAAAGAATAACAATTGTTAGTATCAGAAAAATGTCCATAAAAGAAATTAATTAGATAATTAATGGATAATAAAATGGTATAAGAGGACTATATAATGAAAATTGATATCCAATTGAAGTAATAACATGTAAAAAGAGTAATTAAGAAACTTTATAATTTAAAACATTTTTGTGCGGTCAAAATAAAATATCAATGGTCATTTAAAACAAAAAAGGGCATAATAATTTATATAAAACAAGAAGTAAACCAATAATTTTTTCATAACAAAAAGAATTTTTTTTATAAAAATAATTGTGGATTATAAATAGATTATGTAGTGTTCTTGAAAATAGGTAAGTACTCAGGAAGTTCCCTTAAAACGGGTTGGCTTATCATGGAGGATTGTGGAGGGAACCACTTTAAAATATGTATATCCCTAAAATATAATGATGAATAGACCATGATACATGAGTTTTAAGCTTTTGAAAATCATTTATAAGATGTATATACAAAACAACAGATAACATTATTTGGGTAAAAATAAATATAGAGAAACCTGAAATAATAATGGAGGTTCAGGTACAATCCTTTAACTTAAATCTGATGGTGCCCTTAACATGTTCTTAATGTACCATATAAAAAAAATTAATTCTTTAATATATATTTCCAGAATCTCTTACTCAATTAATTTGTTAATTATAATCTTATTAAGATCATTCATGACCTTTTTTTATGGGGTCATAGGTTCAATTTCAATGTTTGGGAGCGTTTGTTTCCTTGGTTTTCATGAATGGTTTACTTATATACACAAAATGATAAACATGAAAGATTAGAATGGTTACCTAGAATTAGAGTTATATGTTATTAGTAAACATACATAATATTATATGGTTAAAAATCTCAGTTAGTTATTTTTAGTGAAGATGAATCATTATATAAAACATTAATGATAACTATTATTGTTAATTTTTTATTTTTGATCACATCAAACACATTATGTTTTATAAATTAATATCTTGAGGAAAAAAGATTCCAGAACCTAAAATTATTCATAAAATATATATTATAGTCAGATTAAACCATCAATATGGTTTCATGATTAGAATTAAAGATGGTAATATAAATTCAAATCTCATTGTCCTTGAATGTGATAAATTAACCAATCTTGGATAGTGTTTTCATTTCTAGTATAAAATGAGAGAAATAAGATATGATGATGTATTATTATATTTTAATAATAAAATTACAGAACATCTAAGGTACTGTATTTATCTTAACATTTTGATTAATGGAGATGAAAAAAGAAAAAAAAGAATGTAACTTGAAAGTAAATAAAAGATATGAAATGAGGAATTTCCCTCTTGAAATTATCTTCCTTGAGAGTCTCTTTAGGGGAGTGGATTTTGACTTTTCTAGAGACCAAGGCCATATATACATTGGGAGGATCTTGGGAGGATATTTTATCAAAATTTAGATAATAAAAAAGTCTTTAGAGGGCTGCATAGAAGAGGTGGTGAGTATGGTTTTATAGTGGTGGACATGAGAGTTTCCTCAATATTTAATTCATTAGTTTATTATTTTTCTTATGAAAATAAATAGTACTGATTCTATAGAATAAAAATAGTAAATAGGTCATGTAAATTAGAACCAAGGGTTCTTATATTAATAATTATTCTAGGAATAGTGTATTTAACTCATAATAAATATATACGGTAAATTATTGTATTTCATTATTTGTCCAAAATTCAAGTATTTTAGAAAAATTCCAAAAATTAACCACAATACATTTTAGATATGTAGAATTAAAAAATGAACTCATATTTTAAAAAATATTTTTCTAAATATGAGAAATTTAATTTCTATTTAAAATCATAATTTTATTGAAAAATAAAAATTTCAAAATAAAAATTGTTTTTATATTACATTAAAAATTTAATTAAGGACACGTAAAATTATCCATTAATCATAACACATAAAAATTTTATTTTATGAATAGATTTTATGAAAATAAAATTTTATTTAAACTATTAATTTAATCACAAAAATTTTAATTAAATATACATGACATACAAAAATAACAACACTTTATTAATAATTATTAAAAAAATATATTTATTTATACTATGATATATTTATATAACAGTGTCACTTTTAAGATGAATAAATTTAACCTATAATTTCATTAGTGAGGTTACTATTACATTGGCTGGTTTACTATTCAGAAGGGTGATATTACTATTCCAATGGTCAACTTTCTTTGGTATTGGTATATATTTTTAAACAACAAGAGATTCCTTTTATTTCACCCATTATTTGTTTATATGTTTTATATTATGTAATATTTGTAATATTATATAATTATACTATATGAAATAATTATAAAAAGGAAATTCCATTAATAAAACATTAGTTCATTTCATTCTCCACCTTTATGAATTTTCTCCCTTGAAATTTAATTTTACATTATATGCCAAAAACATGAGCGGGTAATTTTCCTTAATTTCCTCATCTAGTTCCCATATTGCCTCTTTGTATTTATGGTTCTACCATAGTACTTTTACCAGCTGATTATTCTTGTTATGTATAACTTTATCTCTATGATCCATGATCTTCACTCGATGCTACTAATAATAAAGATCATTCTCCAACTATACCACCTCTAAAGATAGTAGATGTGAAGGATCTGGTATATACTTCCTTAAAAGGGATACATGGAAGACATCATGTACTTTAGGCCTGATAGGTGGATGTTCTTGTCAATACGATACACATCTGGCATGATCAAGAATCTCTAAGGGCCTGATGTACGTGGGACTTAGCTTTCCGTTCTTCCCAGACCTCGTGACATTCTTCCATAGAGATATGCGGATGAATACCATGTCTCCAACATTGAACTCATTATCTTGTTGATGATATTGTGTATGAATGTTATGTGAACTTTAGGTTTCCTTGATGAGTTGCTGAATGGATTTCACCATCTCCTCCATCTCATTGGACATTTCTAGTCCTAGCATCTTATGATCACTAACTTCATCCCAACACGTCGGTGTTCTGTAACTTTTCCCATATAGGGTTTCCTATGGTGCCATTTAGATGCTTGAGTGAAAGCTATTTTTGTAAGAGAATCAAAAAGGTTTAAGATGTTGGTCTCACAATAATATTAATTCCATAGAACATGTTATCAATATATTTTCCAATTTGTTGATTAGTTTTCTCATATTGGCCATTAGTTTGAGGATAATAGGTCACAATGAAGTTCAATTCAGTGTCTAAAGCATTATTGAGACTTTCCCATAACATTTAGGTGAATATAATATCTCCATTAGATACAATAGATAGTGGTACTCCCTATAGCCTTACCACCTATTTGATATATATCCGGGAAAGTTGATCTAGTGTGAACTCCTCCCAAATTTCAATAAAGTGAGTTTTCTTTCCAAGATGATCCACAATGACCCATATTTCATTTCTTCCTCTAGTTGTCCTAGGAAGCCTTGTGAAGAATACCATGATGATGTTATCTAACTTCCATGTTGGTATGGGTAGTGGTTTCATTATCCCATTAACCTTTATTATTTTAGCCTTAACTTGTGGACACACCAGGAACATTGATGAATATTTAGCAATCTCATTATTTATATTGTCCCACTAAGATTTCTCCCAATGATCTTGATACATATTTATTCTCCCTTAGTGAATATAGAAGTTTGAGTTATTTGTATCATTAAGAATCTATTTCATTATCTCTTGATCATATGTTACACATAATTATGACAGGAACCATACAACCCTTTCCACATCAATCTTGAACTTGTATGATTTACCATTTCTAATAAATTCTTCCTTTTTCATAATTTCAATATCTTTTCATTGAGAAACCTTTATTTTATCCAAGAGTGATGTTTGAGAAACAATTTGACAAAGAATTGATGATTTTCATCCCTAAATTATACCCATGTTCAGCCTCCTCAAATCTAGAAACATTGGATCCTTTTCAATTATCATCATTGATAAAGATACAAGATGATTTTTACTAACAGTATCCACCACTTTATTTGCATTAGTAGAATTTTTTTTGGATTGAGTATTCATAATCCATGATGAGATAAGATAATCTTCACAGGTGAATATTAATATCTTTATGCGTGAATATAAATTTGAGACTCTTCTGGTTAGTATATATCTCACATTTCCCCCCATAGAGATAATACTGCCATATTTTCAACACAAAGATCGCTTATTCCAACTCCAAATCATGTGTGGGATAGTTTTTACTATTGATATTCAGATACCTTGATTCCTAGGATATCACTTTATCATTTTTCATCAACAATATCAAAATCCATTATTAAAACATATTTGTACACCACAAAGAGTAATCCACTTGTTGGGAGTGTGATTATTAGAGCAGTGATAATCCTCTTTTTGAGATCCTTAATGATCTCCTCAAAATCTTGAGTCTAGATAAACAAGACCCCTTTCTATGTCATCTTCATCATTGGGTTTGTAAATCATGAAATGTTCTCCAAAAATCATCAGTAATACCCATCTAGATGAGGGAATCTTTAAATATCTGTTACAGATGTTGTCCTGGGCCACTATACACTTTCCTTTTCCATGAATGGGTCTACAGATATCCCTTTACTTGTGATAACATGCCCCAAATAATTATACTTCCTCTATATAGAACTCACATTTACTTTAATTTTCATAAATTTTCTCCCTTCACAAAATCATCACCACATAATTCAAATTCTCCCTATGTTCACCCTTCATGTTAAAGTATATCTGAATATCATTGATAAAGACTACCACAAATTTCTCGAGGTAATCTATAAAGACTATAATCATTAGTTCAATAAATATTGATGGATCATTATTGAGTTTTAAGGGCATCATTATGAACTCATAGTATCTATACCATGTTCTAAAGGTATTTTTATAAATATCTTCCTTCCTCAACATTAATTGGTGATATCCCAACCGAAGGTCCACCTTAAAGAAATAAATGGCCCCATGAAGCTGATCAAAAAAGTCATTTATCAAAGGTAGTGGATACATTTTCTATATTTTAAAATTGGTGATCTCATGATAATCAATATAGAGGCCCATTTTATCTTCCTTATTCTTCAAAAATTGGACAAGTGCACCCCATGTTGAAGCACTCAGACGTATAAACCCCATCCCCAGATTCTCCTGTAACATATTCATCAGCTCTTCTAGCTCAATGGTGGCTATTATATAAGGTGTTTTTGATATAAGAAGGGATCCAGGAAAAGGATTAATTGCCATGTCAACATCTCGATTAATAGTAAGACCAAACAATTCGTCGGTAAATGCATTAGTGTAGTCCCCTACAATGGGCATGTCATCGAGCATGATTCTCTCCTTTATTTCAATCGTTTAAGCTAGAAATGCATGCTAATAATGTTGTAATATCCATCCTTGAGACAATTATTCTAAAGGAGTTTCATCTTCCCCCTTACAATTGGAAAGAATTAGAGGATTATTCGGGATTTGAAGAGTGATATCCTTTCCCTGATAGTTGATGTTGTCTTTCTATAAAGATAGCCAATCAATGGATAAGAAAACATCGAACTCCACTAGAGGAAGTATGAAATGATTTTCTGGGAGGTTTAGTCCACAAATGTTAATCGAGGAGGAGCTATATACTTTGGATTAAATAATTTTTCCATTTTTTATTCCAACATATAACTCAATCATCAAATTTTGGGGTGGTGTTTGAATATTTCTAATAAACTTTCAAGATATGAAAGAATACATAGAACCAGAATCAAATAGTACATTCTCTATTATTGAATGAATAACTAGTATACCAATCACCACATCATTTTCTAGATCCACCTATGAGGTAGTGACATAATAAGCCCTCCATTGTTGTATTGAAGGTTGTTTTTGATTTCCTCTGACAACCCATATCTTAGGGAAGAGTTTTGCATAATGCCCATGTTCCTTGCAATTGTAACACTACACTACAAGATGGGTGTTGATCTGAACCTTCCATTCTTGTTCCACATTAGTGTAATTCATCATATCCCTCTAGAAGTTCATATCCAAATGTCTCATTCATCCACATTTGAAGAAAATCATGGATCCCTTTAGACAGTTCCCAAGATGCTTCTTCCCACAATTTTGACAAGTGGGATGTTCAATCTTATTTGTATCATGGGATTTATTTTCAGAACCAACTGTATTATACTCAATTTTCCGCTTTTTTTACCGGTCCCATGATACCATTGAGAGTCTCCAATAAACATTACAACTTTGGTGGAATAATGAAGAATCTTCTCATGAATGTCGAATTCTCAAATCACAAAAACGTTTTTTCGACTTGTATTTAGTCCACTAAATAAGTGATATACCTTTTTTGAATGTTTTCTTTAAAATTACACAGGCATATCTTGGAAGCCTTTTAAAGTTTGTTTCATACACCCAGATAGACTCATCTTCCTTATAATTGAGTCCAAGGAACTCTCTTTACATCTTAAGGTGGAGGGTTTGAGGAATATATTTATTAAAAAAACATTTTCATGAATTCCTCCCAATCCAGGGAATCAATTTACTCTTGGGACTTTGTATTCTTGATCATGGTACAGTACTGATCATCTTCCCCATCAAAATGATTGATCCCCTATAAGGACCCAACCTTAAACAATATATAATATTGAGATAATTCAATCGTTAGACTTTAATTCACAACAAGGACCTTTTTAGGATTAAATTTTAAGAGAATTAGGTCATAACTATTACATAAAAGACCCAGAAATTATAGGTGGATAGTTTGAATCAGTATAAACTTTTTCCACTAAAGGAAACTATTTAAAAAAACAAGAGTTATTTTTCTTGATAAAAATATTATTGACTTCCTCCTTTATCTTAACTATCCTTATACCCTTTGGAAAACATTTCAAAAACATGGGATGATAAGAAAAATCTCAATAATGAATATAGTATAAGGAATAAAACCATTATTCCATGAATATTTAAAACCTCTAAAACATTTTTCCTAAAATCATACCATTCACCCATAAAACATAAACTTCTTAGCATATATAAGGTAATAATAAAATTTATACAAAAATTCATAGAAATCATAAAACATAAGTTAACTTATGGAATCCATATCATAATGACGTTGTAGCTTTCACATATATATTTGGAGTAACATTGATAGTTGTGTTTGGAATACCCATCACAGTATATTCCCTAAATCTCTTAGGAGAAACGATAATGTTTACCTCCATCATGTATCCCAATTCATTAGAGAGTTATCCTGGGCTCACCCACCTTTGGTTTTCACAGAACTACCCATATAGATAAGAAATTTCCCGGAATCATAAAATAATAATGTCACATAAAAAATCATAATGGAAAAAACACATTTCCACATTGAAATCACAAGATATCATTTAATGTTATTGATATAATCAATTATTTTAAAAAAAATAAAAAATAGTAGTTTTGAATCAACGTGTCTCATACCACTTTGAAGCTTTTGAAATGAATTTTTTCTTTAAAACACTCATGTGTATATAAATAAATCTTTAAACCCATTTTGAAGACATGGAAATTAATGAGAACGATTTAGAATAACAAATCATTAAAGCATTTAAAATGATGTTTTGATTAAAGAGTCCCATACCAATTGAGAAAATACATGAATAAAATTAATTAAAACCCAACATTAAACAAAACATATAATATCATTAGAATAACGAGATTGATGATATAATATGGAGAAGGGTGATATATTCACCATTTAAAACTGAAATTGTGTATAACAACAAATAAGTCTCAATGGAATGTAATTTGTAATGAAATCACTTAAAAATATAATATCCTTTGATTAAGGATAAATCAATGAAATAATTATGTGTGAAAATATAAATACACCCAATATAAGTGTATATTTAGTGTAAAAAGTTAGATAATATTCACACATATTCTTGGAAAAATAAAAAAAAATGGCATAGATAATGTGATTGAATTAATATTTCCCTTAGAAAGTTTGTATAATTGACATAAAAGTTTATCAATGGAGTGATTACATGTATAAATAGTATATAAACACAAAGGTAAGTGGAGATTATAAAATTTATAAATAAACATTGATTCTACACATAATCATGGCATTATATAATCAACAAAGTATGCATAAAACCCAATGATTGGAAATTGTTTTTAGAAATTCGCTTAAAAATATCATTTTTTAATGATATAGATCCATTATGTATATTTACTATAAATACAAATAAACAAATTATAAATACAAGACATGATATCAAATTTTTTTTCTCAAAAAATCATAGCACGACATAATCATGTAGTGTAAGACTAACCCAGCGAATGGAAATTGGGTTATGTCGTTCCCTTACCTTGAGTTTGACTCGTCACGTATAGTTGTTATGTTCCTAAATAATAAACATAAGTTATTGTTTAATTTCTTCATAACGTTTTTCATGTTAATTATTTCTTTAATATCGCTTATTACCATCTGATAAAAATTACATTGTTATTTGTGTTCGTATCGAATGTTTTGTCAATATTCGGTACTTTAGTCGAAAACGAACTTGATTTCATGTATATTATCCATATAGTCAAAACTAAATCATCTCAAGATTATTATTCATGATTTAAATATCATATATATCCTACATATATGTATTTATAATATCCATAATATTTTTAGATATTAAATGAAATGCACCGTTAATCAAGACGGTAGGTCGTACGTACGCATGAACGCTACTTTCATTTTTTTCATATTGAAAGAATAATAACAAAATGATAAAAATGTATATTATAATACTAGTATTATATTAATTTCTTTTAAGTATCATTGGGTTAATAAAATCATCTATTATATGTTCCATGTATAGAGGGAATGAGTCACAGTGCATTGAGGGGGCGGTAGTCCACACTTCCTCAAACGTAATTATCATATTTACAAAACATGGGAAGAATAAAGGTATGTTATAGATAAAAATATCAGAGTAATAGAGGAAATAAAAATATATTATACATAATATTTATATATAGTTCCATCATAATGGCCACTATGAGAGTTGATAGGAGAAAAATGAACAATCATCGTTTCATGAGGTAGTAGTTCTTCGTACACAGATGCAATATGTTTTATATCCATTAGATAGACGTGTGTATAATTATAGGTATAAATATTACTATAAAAATATATTATTATATTTATGATATAGTTTTGGATATAAAATAATTGAAAAATAGATTATAGGGGTTGGAAGAGGAAAATAAATTAAATGAGCTTAAGAGAATATGCTACCTCTAAATCGGTTTACTCCTATTGATTTGAGCCAAAAGGATTCCTTGAGTTTCCCTCTACCCAAGGTAAGGATTATAGAAGTAATTTAATTCATATATTTTATTATTTGTGAAGACTTAGTATGATTCATGGGTCTTGAGAGGTGCGATTATGTGGGTAGGGGTGGTGGCCTTTTATAAGATGGAGAAGGGGCACTTTAGGAAAGTGTTGAAATTTTATTTTATTATAAATTGATTTTCAAATTATAATAGTTCAAAAGTGATATATTTCAATGATAACAGGATGATATATCCCAATCCACTCAACCAATAAGTTTTAGTGATGTTTAGGTCTCAAAGTTAACCTTAACATTTGTATTTAACCCTTAGTTAAATAAATTAACACTTACCATGTCTTCTGGTAGTTTTTTACTATAGGGTTAATATGGTTTCTATAAAATTCTAATAGAACCTCAAGTAGATCACTAATGACATTTGAAACATTATTTTATACATTTGATCGAATCTCATATTTTTAGGAATATTATATCATTTAATAAAAGAGTGTTTTTTAAACTCATTTATGTTAATTTTGACACTATTTAGTAATTTATTATTGTTAAAGTCTTAAAAATATGATTCATTCTAGAAAACTACATTAACTAAAATATAACATGTCATAAGTATCCAAAAAATTCTTTCATGGCATAAAATTATTGAAATTACATTTATTTTAATATTTATCATATCATTTCTTTGCATCATTCCTTAATAAAGTAATCTGTGCATCATTATTGTGTCATAAATATATTATTATTATTTATTTATAAAAATTATAAATAATGTAACATGATATAGGAAATATTTTTATCCTTATAATTACTACATATAGTCAAAGAGGCCATTTATATAACCCCACTGTAAAATTTATTTAGTAAAAAGATATATATTTAATTTATATTTTCGTTTCCTAGAAATTAATTATTATAACATGTCCTTTTTCGCACCCAAGTGGCTCCCAAATTGCACAATTTCAGCCTAATGATGGTTTGGGTCACAAAATACTCATCCGATAAGATTTTTACATGTTTTCATGTAGTTCTATATTATTATAATATTCTTTTTACCCTTATTTACCTAATTTACCCTTTAATAGTGGTAAATAAAAATAATTACTGATGTAACGATTCATATTGTCCAAAAATAAAAAGTACTTATTTACACAATTTGTACCTTTTGAACCCAAATATGGAATCAATTTTTCAAAATTCAAAACATATATTTTGTAGTAATCAATTTAAAATTTATTACATTTGTCAAAACCAGAAAGTGGGTTTTTTAGAAGTAAAAACTTTTAAAAGATTGACATGTGTTTGTGTCTAATTTATATTGGAAATTACTTCCAATGATAAAATTTTAATTAAATGATAAAATATAATCTAATTAAACTTTAAAATAAATTTAAAAAATAATCTAACAATATAAATAATTTAGTCGAAAAATAATTTTTGAATTAAAATACAATATTTTCACTATTCATTAAAATATGATTTTCATCAAAAAAATCCAAATTTTCAACCTAGGAAAAATTTGATGTCCCGCATAAAAATAATAAGTTTATAATGTCAAATAAAACTTTAAAATTGTAAAAAACATGATTTAAAAATGTTCTACCATCAAAAGGCGGCAAAACTATATTTTTTTAAATACATCTTTTATCCAAAAAAATGAATTTGTTATTATATATTATGTAAGGACCTAACCTTAGTTACCTAGAGTGAGTGCATTATCATATAATATTGGCATTATCACAAAAGATCAAGTCTTGAATGACCGATTATTTTAGTATCCTTGGAAACACTAGATATAATCATAAAGTTTACATTACACCATAAAGTTAAAACTACAACAACATCTTGTCTCCACACTCATATCCCCTTATACTATGCCTGCAGGTCAATCAGAAAATACTTCTTCACATCCTGGAAAAAATAAAACATAGAAAGGGGTGATCTCAAATGGCTAGTAAGGATAACAATATAGCAAAAGCTTTCATAAATAAGCATAAACATTTAAGGCAATGTATAACGAAAACAAAAGCCTTTTAAACTTGAAATTTAGCATAATATGGTAGAAATAAAATGAAATAATTATAGTTACATATTCGCATGGATATTCTAGTAGTTGAATAATCACCTGATATATCAATAACCACTTTCATAATGATGGAATGAATAATTCCATATTATCATAACCACATAGTCATAGCCTTGTTCCAAGACTATAAATAATATTTTGTCAAGGACATTTGCCAAGACACTAGTTTGTCTCATGAGACCTACCGATGCATCGAGGAGCTATAGCGGGCTCCACCCATCACATATTAAGTCCAATGAATTCCTCATATGAATAGGTTTAAACATAACATAAACATTTGTATTAAAACTAGCATATGAAATGTCAATACTTTCTCCATAAACCATGAATGGTATAGAAATAACACATTTACAGTCAAACATATCACAAAACCTTCAATACAATATGGAAGTTTTGTATCATAATAAATCAACATCAAATAAGTTTAAAATCCAATGAAGGATGTTGAAAAAGATGAAATCAAAACTATTTGAGAGAAATATCTCATTTATTGGAATCATTTAAAATCCACATAATTAAAACATTTAATTTTAAAATATTCTTATAAGCTTTTAAGGGATGCTTCGATGATTTTATAACGGCGGAAAATAGCCGCACTCGTTGTATAAGTTAAAAAATACATTCTTAACTTAATTCTATCGAAAAGGTTAAAAAGGACCCTGTTTGGAAAACGACAGAAATATACCTTTATAAGAATCTTATAAGAAGTCAACATGGCTGTAAATGACTTTAACCCATAGTCTATAAAATAGTAAGAATGATTTGAAATACAATTTTATGAAACATGGATGTGGATGATAAAGAGGTCCCAGTAGATAATTACCTATAAACAACCTCCGATAATGAGTAGATTGTGAAATAAACCCTTAACTTGTACATTTCCTTTGTTGAGGGTAGGTTAACCTCCTGTATAATGGTGAAATAATTTTTATTTAAAAATACAAGAATCATATATATGATCTTTTATCATTGCTTTGTTAATAATATCTTAGTATTATCGTCGTTTCGAGTGTTAACTTACTCATTTTCTTTTATATGTTTTGATACATAAGCTATGTTTGTTATGGATAAGTTGTATATTATACATGTCCAGAATGATATTATGTCTTTAAAAATTATTTTTAATCTTTAAATGAAATTTATTCTTGAATGGATACGATGGGGAATGAATCTCATCGTGTTCGTGGATATGGTAGTTCGTACGTACGCATGAGTGAAAATAGCATTATTTTGATATTAAAATAATATATAATTGGATGTTATATCATATATACAGAATAATTATCATGTTATATTTATTATTTACAAAAAATTACACATCATTATTATAACCATCCAAATAATAATGTATAGAATAACAATTACACAACAACGTGGAGATGGTAAGCTGTACGTACACACGTATGGTGACATGTCATTAAAGGGTTGGATAGAATACTGAATATGGTTGTACCATATTTATAATAAAATCACAATATATAGGAGATATTGGAGTTATTATTTTATAATTTAAATAACAAAGAAATAAGAAGTTGAATAAGAAAGGAACTTGAAAGAGGGTGGTGAAAATATTACCTCTTCTTCGGGTTCTTCCTTTGGATTTGATCAAAAGGGCTTCGTAGGTTGGCTTTATGATCAAACTAAGGCCTCTAGGTTAATTTTATTGAAGTTGAGAGAATATTTGGGAAGGTTTTGTCTGAGCCAAAAGGCTTTGAAGGTCTGAATTAGAGATAGGGGGAACCTTTTATAAGATAGGTGAGGGTCGCCTTATGGAAACCTAGAAATATTATGTTATAAAAAATTCATATTCGGTTTCAAATGGATCCAAAGTGGATTATTTAAATTTCAAGGTGGGTATGAGTCGAAACCCACCCATCCAATAGGTTTTAGATAGGTTTTGGTCACTATATTACCCTTTTCATTTAGTTTTAACTCGTAGTTAATTAGTTCCACATTTACCATGTCTCTTTGTATTTTTATATTATATGGTAAATAAACTTACTATAAACTTCCAATAGACATCCAAGTGGACCATTAATGATACACCTATCATGATATAAGTCTTTTGGCCGAACCATAGTTTTTTTGGAATATAATATCAATTAATAATATAATATTTGTTTTAAATACTCTTTTATATCAATTTTCACACTCTTGGGTATTTTGTTTTTGATAAATTCATCACATCATTATTAGGTCGAAAATATTTTCCTATAACCATTAATAATATGTCATATTAGCCTATAAATTTACTTTAATTCATAAAATATTTCACATTACATTTATTTGGTATTTATAATATCAATTATCTTAATATTTCATTAATTAGGTAATTACTCCATCACCATTGTGTCATAAATAAATTAAATTATTTAAGGTCTAAAAATTATAAAAAAATTCCATTATTTAGGAAATAATATTATATTTCTGGTTAATATTTATAATGGAATTTATCTTATGTATAACCATATATTAAAAATGTTTTAGTTATTAAACATTGATTTTAACTCTTTTAACACTTATTTGAATTAAATAATAATAAATATCTTAATCTAATCCAAGTGGACCTAAATGATAATATTATATTCCTAAGGTTGTATTTGGTCGAGATACACTTGTCCTATAGAATTAGGACTTTTGTTAGGGTAATATTAATATCATTTTTAACCTCAATTACCCTATTTATTTTTAACCATGGTAAATAAAAGTAAAAAGTTACTATTCACCAAAAACTATTTTCGTCTTATTGAAAAACATTCTACTCCTTGATATTAATCATGTCTCTCGGATTTTCAAAATTCCACTCACTGAAGCGGTAAAATTATGTTTGATGTGAATCTGCAAATTCTCCAAGGAGGTGGGTAAAAGAGGGTGAAATTTCAATAAAATTTTTATATATCTAAAATTATTCTAAACTAACTCCAATGAATTACATTGAACTTATATAGGTATTATGTATCTATTTTTACATTAATTAAATTTAAATAAAATAAATAATTATTTAAATATAAATTCGGTTTTAAACTATAACTCAGTTTTTTTCACTATTCATCAAAAATTGAATGTTTTCAGAAAGATACAAACATTTCACCCTGGGCTAATTTCGATATTCAAAATCCAAAAATGACGTCCATTTTGAAAGATAAAATGTATAAAATTTCAAAAAGTGGTTATTACTATTCATAACGGCTAGTTTTATTGGTTGTGGTGTGTGTTAGAACTAAAAGTTGTGTACAACACATGCTACTGTATTATTCAAAGAGAAGCATATCGTGGAAGCATGGGGTGTTACAATCTCCCCTCCTTCAAATAATTTCATCTTTGAAATTTCTATAATTATACTGCATGAAAAGACTCTGGTGATTCTTCATCCTACGTTCCTTAGGTTCCCAAATTGCCTCTTCTATTTTATGTTTTCTCCATAGAACTTTTACCAGACGAGTCGTTCGGTTTCTCAGTACTTGTTCTCTTGTATCAAGAATCCTGACGGGATCTTCTAAATAAGACAGATTAGGTTCCATTTCTAATTCCTTATAGGTGAGTACATGCATTGGGATAGGCATGTATTTTCTCAATAGTGGTATGTGGAACACATCGTGAACTTTGGAGAGACTTGGAGGCATTTTCAAATGGTAAGCTACATCGCCAATTCTTTCTAAAATTTCGAAAGGTTCGATGTACCTGGGACTCAATTTACCCTTCTTACCGAAATGTAAAACTCCATTCCATGGAGATACCTTCAAGAAAACATGATCTCCTACCTGAAATTTTAAATCCTTCCGTCAGTTATCGGCATATATCTTCTGCCTACTATGAGCTTCTTTGATGTGGTTTTTGATTACCTTTACCTTTTCCATCATTTCCTCCACCAGTTCGGGGCCTACAAGTTTTTTTACCAATGTCATCCCAATAGGTTGGTGTGCGACATCTCTTTCCGTATAACGCTTTATATGGTGCCATCCAAATACTTGAATGGAAGCTATTGTTATAGGAAAATTATACCGGAGGTAAATATTGATCCCACGTACCTGAAAGTCAAGTGATCAAGATCTCAACATGTCTTCTAATGTTTGAATGGTCCGTTCTGATTGTCCATCTGTTTGAGGGCGGTAGGAAGTGCTCAAATGAAGTCTAGTATCCAAGGCCTTCTGACGAATCTACCAGAATCTTGAAGTAAAATGGAGATCATGATCACAAACAATCGATAGGGGTACTCAATGAAGTCTCACAACTTCATTAATGTATAGCCTTGCTAGACGTGCAAGTGGTAAATCTTCTCTTAGATAAATAAAATGTATTGACTTAGTAAGACGATCAACAATGACACATATTGCATCGTTCTTTCTAGGAGTAGTTTCTAGTTCCATGATAAAGTCTATCATGATATTATCCCATTTCCAGTCAGGTATGGGAAGAGGTTACATGACTCCTCCAGGTTGTTTCCTTCCAGCTTTCACTTGTTGACAAACCATACATCTTGACACAAAATCAGCAATCTCCCTCTTCATGTTGTCCCACCAAAAATGTTCCTTCAAATATCTATACATTTTGCTGCTCCCAAGGTGTATAGAGAAATTGGAACTATGAGCATAATCCAACAATTCCCTTTTTAGATCAGGTATATCGGTAACACAAAGTATCTTCCCAAATTTCAAAATTCCATCTTCATACTCAATGCCACTCAATATCCCATCATTCACAAATTTAATCTTCTTTTGAATCTCTTAATTATCGTTATGAGAAATCTTTATCCTTTCTCGTAAAGATGGTTTGGAAACCATTTAAAAAAGTATTGATGTTTCACCTTCCATAGTGATTCCCATATCCATATTTTCTAGATCCATGAAAATAGAATCCCTCTCAACTCTCATCATTTTCTAAACTCCATGATCTTTTCTACTCAAGGCATCTGCCACATTATTTCCCTTCCCCAGGTGGTAGTGTATTGTGCAATCATAATCCTTCAGTAGTTCAAGCAATCTCCTTTGCCTCATGTTGAGTTCTTTCTGTGAAAAAATATACTTCAAACTCTTGTGATCAGTATAAATCTCACAATTTTTACCATAGAGATATTGTATCCATATCTTCAAAGAAAATATTACAGTAGATAACTCAAGATCATGAGTAGGATAGTTTTTCTCATGAATTTTCAGATGTTGTGATGAATAGGCAATAACTATATCATTCTGCATAAGGACATAACCAAGTCCTTTCTTCGATGCATCACTATAAATAACAAACCCATCATTACCAGATGGTAGATTAAATATAAGAGCATTGACTAATCTTCTATTCAGTTCTTCAAAACATTCTTCACACTCTTTTTTCCAAACAATTTTAACCCCTTTACATGTGAGCTTTGTTAATGGGTTAGCCAACCAGGCAAAATTCTAGACGAAACGTCAATAATAACCTGCTAAACCAATAAAACTGCATACCTCGGATATACTCGTTGGTGCTGTAAATTCATGGATTTCTCTTTTCTTAGAAGGATAAACATAGATTCCATATTTAGAGACAATATTTCCATGATATTAAATTTCTTGAAGGCATAATTCACACTTTCTAAACTTCCCATATAATTCATGTCTTCTCAGAGTCTTCAAGATAATGCACAACTGATTTTCATTATCTTCATAGATTTTTGAGTATACCAAGATATCATAAATAAATACCACTAAAAAATCATCGATATATTCCTTGAAATATTTTTTCATTATATCCAGGAAAACAAAGGGTTCATTAGTCATCCCAAAAGGAATTACTGTACACTCATAATGCCCGTACCTGGTTTGAAATGTTGTCTTCGGAATGTCTTCCTTCTTCGCACATAATTGATGATATCCAGATCGAAGGTCAATCTTTGAAAATTATTGAGCTCCATGCAGTTGGTCAAATAAATCATCAATGCGAGGTATGGGATACTTTTTCATTATTGTTATAGCATTGATTTCCCGGTAGTCGATACATAACCTCATAGACCCATATTTCTTCTTAACAAAAAGAACAGTGGCTCCCCATGGAGAAACACCAAGGGGAATAAATCCCTTATTACTCAATTCCTCTAGTTGTTTCATTAGTTCCACTAATTCAACAGTTGTCATTCTATAAGGGGTCATCGATATGGGCCTTGATCTAGGAATTAAATCAATGCAAAAATCAATTTCTCATTCTGAAGGATATCCAGGTAAATCTTCTATAAACACATCAACATATTCATTCCCAATTAGTACATACTCTATTTGAACATTCCTTTCCTCACCCACAGTTATATCATTCTCTTCCTACCTAATAATTGAATTTAGTTGAGCTACTGGGGGTGGATATAGATAAGAATTAAGTGGTGGTGATTCTGCTCTAATGATAAGGTGTTCCTTATCATCATCATAAAAAATCATAACCTCCTTCTTCATACAATAAATATCTGCATCATAGTCTGAAATCCAATCCATACCAAGGAGTATATCAAACTAAATCATTGGTATGACGATGGGATCAGAAGATAAATAACATTTATATGCTCAAATGGGAACTGATTCATAGAAATTTATAGCAATGATACATCCCTTAGGAGTTTTAACTGAAAAATCCCTTGTTAAATCAAATTGGAAATATCTAATTTTCTTAGAAAAATGGGAAGATATGAAACAATGCGGCGATCCAGAATCAAATAATGCCTTTTCTAAACTTGATGAAACCACTAAATTACCTTCCACCACGTCGTAAAGAGCTTCTACCTAAAGAGTAGTAATAGTATAAGATTGGCCTTGATCCCTTGGCCTTTTCTGAGATAAGTTCCCATGACTCTTTGGAAATTCATTTGCATAATGTCCCATCTCCCTACAGTTGTAGCATTGAACATCGGTAGCTTCTTTCTTCCCCTTGCAATCATGAGCTTGGTTTCCTTTTTCACCACACTTGTAACAGACTCCCATTCCTTTCAATAAAGATCCAGGGTGATTATTCCCACATTTACTATAGAATGGATATTAAAATTTTCCATTCTTCCCCTTATTTCCAATTTCGGAGTGATCAACATATCTCTTTTTCTCTTGCTTTTCTTTAAAGTCGTAATACTTAGAGAATAATTTTTCTGTCATGATGGAACATGAGACAATATCTTAATATGAAGAGAAGGATTGTGAGACTAATGCTTGATGAATAATTGGTTTTAACCCATTAAATAAATGATCAATCTTATTCCTTGGGTTACGTATATAATCTTCTTTATGCCTCGCTAACCTTGTAATGTTAGCCTCATATTTTGTGACATTCGCATCCTCCTTTTGTCTCAGACTCAGAAATTGCCTTTCCATATCTACTCAATGGTCACGAGGAAAGTATTCTTCCAATAAAATATCTTTTAACTCCCTCCATTCCATATTTTATACTTCATCATCTTTCTTCGTGTTTTGAATCAATGACCACCATTGATCAGCATCTCCAGTGAACTGGTAAACTGCCATGATAACTTTTTCCCTTTCGCTACTACCCAAGGCATAGAATCTTTTCTCTGAAGAACTTATCCATTTCTCAGCTACGAATGGATTTTTACTCCCATTGAATGTCGGTGGTCGTTGCCTCATGATTTGATCTAACATTGATCCTCCACGTTGTCGATCGGGGTGCTCCATATGGGTATGGTTATTATTCATAACTTGAGTGAGTTGTCCTGGTATGGTGATTAGCTTATCAGCACCAGTTGCATCACCATATCCACTATAATTATCTTGAGCAGGAGGGAAATCCCTATATAGAGTGTGTCCACTGATACAGTTTCCATTCCTTTCACTAGGCACCATTTCTAAACAATGGAATAAACTAGATAAGTTTATCAATCAAAATACATAATTCCAAACTTGTAAAACACTTAAAATAAATTGAACAGTTTATGGATATAATCCATAATCATAAAAATGTTTTATTTGAGGAAGTATATACTCATACAAACTTCATAATGGTTTGTAAATAAAATGAGAATTATCCTAAGAATATCCAATGGGGGTGTCGTAACCAAGAGTGAAGCAAGGCCCATTGTCGTGCACCAGTTCTCATTCAAGTCTACATCAAAGTGTTGTTTTTGGGTTTTACCCCTTGGTACATCTGTGCCAGATCCGCCTCTACCTACTGGTATCTAGACAGGGATGTATTTCTCGTAAAACTCAAAAAATATCAACAATAAAAAAATTCTAGGAAGTAATTCTATAATAATCCTCAAAGTCAATCTTAGGGATATGTGCTCTAATCAGAGTTTATCTAAATCTGGCTTCCAAGGTTTGTACTAAACTTCCTCTAATACCAATAGTAAGGCCCAAACCCCAGTTACCCAGAGTTGGTGCATTATTACCTAAAATTGTCATGATCACAAAAGATCATGTCTCGAAAGACTGATTAGATTAGTAGTATTGGAAACTCTAGATACATTCATAATGTTTACAATACACCATAATGTGAAAACTACAACAACATCTTGTCTCCACACTCATATCCCCTTATATTATCCCCACAGGTCAATCATAAAATACTTCTTCACATCCTGGGAAAAATAAAACATATAAAGGGGTGATCTCAAATTCCCATTAAGGATAACAATATAGCAGAAACTTTTATAAATAACCATAATCATTTAACGAAATGTATAACTAAAACAAAATCTTGTTAAACTTGAACTACTACATAATATGTCAGAACTAAAATTAAATAATTCCATTTACTTATTGAAATGGATATTCTACTAGTTGAATAATCACATGCAATATCAATAACCACTTTCATAATGTTGGAATGCATAATTCCAGACTATAATAACCACATAGTCAAGGCCTTGTTCCAAGACTACAAATAAGATTTTTTCAAGGCCTAGTGTAAAGACATTAATTTGTCTCATGAGATCTACTGATGCATCGAGGAGCTATAGAGGTCTCCACCCATAACATATTAAGTCCAATGCATTCCTCCTATGAATAGGTTTAAACATAACGTAAACATTAGTATTAAAACTAGCATATAAAATGCCAATACTTTCTCCATAAACCATGAATGGTAATAACCACTTTCATAATGTGGGAATGCATAATTCCAGACTATAATAACCACATAGTCAAGGCCTTGTTCCAAGACTACAAATAAGATTTTTTCAAGGCCTAGTGTAAAGACATTAATTTGTCTCATGAGATCTACTGATGCATTGAGGAGCTATAGAGGGCTCCACCCATAACTTATTAAGTCCAATGCATTCCTCCTATGAATAGGTTTAAACATAACGTAAACATTCGTATTAAAACTAGCATATAAAATGCCAATACTTTCTCCATAAACCATGAATGGTATATAAATAACACACCCATAGTCAAACATATCACAAAACATTCAATACAATATGTATGTTTTGTATCATAATAAATCAACTTCAAATAAGCTTAAAATCCATCAAAGGATGTTGACATAGATGAAATCAAAACTATTTGAGAGAAATATCTTGTTTTTTGAAATAATTTAAAAGCCACATAATTAAAACATTTACTTTGAATATATTCTTATAATCTTGAAAGGTATGCTTCAATGATTTTATAATGGCGGAAAATAGCCTCCCTAGTCGTATAAGTTAAAAAATACATTTTTACCTTAATTCTGTCGAAAAAGATAAAAGGGACCTTGTTTGGAAAATGAAAGAAAAATTACTTTATATGAATATTATAAGAAGTCAACAAGGGTATAAATTTCATTAACCTATAGTCTATAAAATAGTAAGAATGATTTGAAATACATTTTTAAGAAACATGGATGTAGATGATAAAGAGGTTCCAGTAGATAATTACGTATAAACAACCTCGAATAATGAAGAGATTGTGAAATAAACCCTTACCTTGTACATTTCCTTGGTTGAGGGTTGGTCAACCTCTGGTATAATGGTGTAATAATTGTTATTATATTATACAATAATCATATATATTATCTTTTTACATTGCATTGTCTATAATATCTTAGTATTATCGTCGTTTCGGGTGTTAACTTACACATTTTCTTTTATATGTTTTGTTACATAAGCCGTGTTTCTTAAGAAAAGGTTGTATCTTATTCATGTCTAGAATGATATTAAGTCTTTAAATATTATTTTTAATCATCAAATGAAATTTAGTCTTGAAAGGATACGATGGGGAATGAATCTCATCACGTTCGTGGAGACGGTAGTCCGTACGTAAGCACGAGCGACCATATGATTCTTCTAATATTAAAATAATATATAATTTGAGGTTATATCATATATATACAGAATAATTATCATGTTATATTTATTATTTACATCAATTACACATCATGATTATACCCATCCAAATAATAATGTATTGAATAACAATTACACCACGACGTGGAGACGGTAAGCCGTTTGTACGCACACATGGTGACATGACATTCAAGGGATGGATAGAATACATAATATGGTTGTAAAATATTTATAATAACATAAAATTATATAGGAGATAATAGAGTTATTATTTTATAATTGAAATAACAATGAAAGAAGAAGTTGAAGAAGAAAGGAACTTGAAAGAGGGTGGTGAAATTATTACCTCTTCTTCGGGATCTTCTTTTTGATTTGATCAAAAGGGATCCTTATGTTGGCTTTATGATCAAAATATAGCCTCTAGGTTGAAGTGAGTGGATATTAGAGAATATTTTCTCAGGGGTTGGCCGAGCCAAATGGATTTGAAGGTGTGAATTAGAGAGAAGGGGGAGTGCCCTTTTATAAGAGGGGTGAGGGGAACCTTAGGAGAAGCAAGAAATATTATTTTATAATAAATTCATATTCAGATTCTAATGGCTCCAAAGTGGATTATTTCAATGTTTATGTGGTGATGGGTCGAAAACCACCCATAAAATAGGTTTTAGACAAGTTTGGGTCACTATATTAACTTTAACTTTAAGTTTTAACTCTTAGTTAATTAGTTTCCCATTTACCATGTCTCTTTGTATTTTTATATTATATGGTTAATAAACATACTATAAACTAAAAATTTACCCCCAAGTGGTCCATTAATGATAATACTATCATTATATAGTTATTTTGTCTGATCCATAGATTTTTAGGAAAATAATATAAATTAATAATATAATATTTGTTTTCAATGCTCTTTTATGGAAATTTTAACACTATGAGTATTTTTATTATGATAAATTCATAACAACATTTTTACATCGAAAACAATTCATATAACCAATATTAATATGTCATATTATCCTACAAAATTAATTTAATGTATAAAAAGTTTCAAATTACATTTATTTGGGTATTTATAATATCAATTATCTTAATATTTCATTAATTAGGTTATTACTGCATCACCATTGTGTCATAAATATATAAAAGTATTTAAGGTCTAAAAATTATAAATAAAATACCATTATGTATGAAATATTTTTAGCTTTCTAATGAATATTTATAATCGAATTTATCTTATGTATTACCCAATATGAAAAATGTTTTAGTTATTAAACATTGATTTTAGCTTTTTTAACTCTTCTTTGAATTAAATAATAATAAACGTCCTAATCTAATCCAAGAGGACATAAATGATAATATTTTATTCCTAAAGTTTTTTTTTGTCGAGATACACTTGTCCAATAGAATTAGGACATGTGTTAGGGTAATATTAATATCATTTTTACCCTTAATTACCCTATTTACTTTTATTTGTGGTAAATAAAAGTAAAAACTGACTATTCAAAAAAAATTATTTTCATCTTATTGAACCACATTTTACTCCTTGATATTAACCATGTCTCGCGGATTTTTGAAGTTCCACTCACAGTTGTGGTAAAATTATGTTTTATTTGAATCTGCAAATTCTCTTAGGAGGTTGGTAAAAGACGGTGAACGTTCAATAAAAAATTTACTTATCTAAAATTATTCTAAACTAACTCCAATGAATTAAATTGAACATATATAGGTATTATGAATCTATGTTTCCCTTAATTAAATTTAAATAAAATAAATAATTATTTAAATAAAAATTCAGTTTTAAACTATAACTCAGTTTTTTCACTATTCATCAAAAATTTAAAGTTTTCAGAAAGATACAAAAATTTCACCCAAAGAAAATTTCGATATTCCGAATCCAAAAATGAAGTCCATTTTGAAAGATAAAATGTATACAATTTCAAAAAGTGGGTATTACTATTCATAACAACTGGTTTGATTGGTTGTGGTGTGTGTTAGAACTCGAAGTTACGTATAACACACGCTACTGTATTATTCAAAGACAAGCATACCGTGGAAGCTTGGGGTGTTACATACTATCTAGAAACATATAAGTTGAATTTAAAACATTAAATTTAAGATATAAAATATAATTTTTGTTAAATAAAAATCCATACAGAGTTATATGATTTTATAAACACAATTATTCTATTTTAAATAGGTTTTCATAAAAACACTTCATTTATATTCAGTTGGTTTTTATTTCCATTTCAAATTAATTTGGTAAAAAGTGATTCATTACATAAACATGTGTAAACCATATTTTATTAGTTCAATTAATACTATTCATTACCTTCATTCCAATGTAATGGTTATAATGTTAACACTTAAAAAAAATAATTAATTTTTTTTCATTTAAGCTTGATGTAGTGTATCATTATGCTATTGAACATAGTGTTTCTTTATAAAAACTAGGGATGTTACACCCACCCCCTTTAATAAATTGCATCCTTGCAATTTTAATTTGGGGTTGGTAACTGCTGTTTGACTTTTCAAAATACCTTCATTACAAACCCACATCTGAAAAATAATTAATAAAACTTCCACATTAAAATAAACATTGGGAAGTACAAAGGTCACATGAGATAACATGTACAAGGATTTTAGGTTGGACAAATGGATATGGAAGAAAAACTATGTGTCATGTTTTGATGTAAGTTGATAGAAAACATGATTGCGAGAAAGTTAACTACAAGAAAACCATAATCTTGTAGTGGGGTAAACAGATTTTAATTTCATTGTAGGAAAATGTAAACAAAAAACTTTTTTGATTTAAGATCCACTTTATAAATTTGATGAATTATTTTTATAATTAGAATAATAATATAAGGAAATATACATAATTTACATGTATTGTTTCAATAATTAATAAAATTCCACCACAAACTCATATTTTTTCTAAATCGATGAGTATTTAAGATGACATGGTTACACCTAAAGCACTAGAATAAAATTCTACAGAGTCATATAATCTAAAAAATATTAACCATATATTTCACATGTATTTAGAAATTAACCAAAAAAATTAGTTAGTACATGATCAAATAATCCACCAAAAATTTTAAATTATTGCATGAAGAAAAACTAATTTTAAATCTCTAAAATTCAACAGTTATATCCAAAGTTCATAAAAGATCATTTGATAATTAATTGTCCGCAAAATTCCTCAAAATAATCAAAACTATGGCTGAAACCCAAAATTTAGAAGGATTAGATCCCACAGTCTTCCATGATATATCTTAACATTTATCTCCAAATAAAATTGACTTCACTTAAGGTAATGAAAATTAATTAACCTAATCATATATTCTAAATGAATGGATAATCATTTCCATAAATAACCCAAATTTCCATATTTCCACAATAAAAACATAGAATCTTCCAAAATAAAATTCAACCATTACTCCTTATATGAAATCCCATAGTATTCTATTTTCTTTAGGCATATAATGTTTTCAAAATATTGAATGTCTTCCAAAATAACATTTATCACATAATAAGAAAATCAGTTTCATATACTAAGGATATCCATGCGATAATACATATATTTAAAAATTAAACTTATTCTTATTTTATAAACTTAATTTAATAAAAGGATATAGTCATACTAACCAGGGACTTCACATAGGCTAGTGGTAGGTAGTGTTCCCTTATCACTCTTTGGTTATGGGATCAATTCATGCGTCCCTTCCAGACACGATGGGTTTTCACCCATACTGTGGGTTGTCCTTTTTCTAAAACTATATAATTCATATTGTATTGAAAAAAATTTACAAAGAACTCCAAAAAATAAACATAACATGTTTTAACCTAAAATATTATTTAATACCTCGCATCTTTCATCCCCAAAACTAATAACCCATAATTTACATAATGGTGAATGTCATTAAAAAATTAATTTGTTATATTAATATTTCAAATAATAAATCCTAAATATGGGTTTATAAGGCATTGAACTTATGTTAAACCTTAAAATTATAAACATGTGATGATATCCCTAACTCTTATAAAAATAACCAAATATCAATGGTTTTTTAAACCTACCTCTAATGCCAACTATAAGGCCCCAAACTAAAACATTACATAATATTGAGAAAATTCAATAATTTGTCTTTAATTCACATAAAGGATCTTTTTAGTTTTAGAGTTTTTGAGAATTAGGCCACTACAATTACATTATAGACCTATACATTACATTTGGATAGTTAGACTCAGTATCCACTTTTTCCATCAAAGGAAACCCATTAAACAAAACATGGTTTCTTTTGCATGATAAAAATCTTATTTACTTATTCCATTCAATTTCAAATCCTTATACCTTGTGGAAATAATTTCAAAAACATGGGATGATCCTAAAAATCTCAGTAAGGAGTATAAAATAAGGAATAAAACAATTAACCCATTAATATTTTAAACCCATGAAAACATTTTCACAAAATCATAATTTCCACACATATGATGAAAAATACTTATCTTACTTCATGTGATCATAATATTCATCCAAAACACCATAGAAAGCATAAAACATAAAGGTAACTTCTGTCATACATATCATACTTAGATTATAGATTTTATAACTACATTGGCAGTAACATGCATGGTTACGTTTAGAATACCCATCATAGTATATTCCCAAAATCTCTTAGGAGAAACCTTAATATTTACCTCTATCATGTTACCCAATGAATTGTAGAGCTATCACGAGCTCACCCACCCTCAGTTTATCACAGAACCACCTGTATACATAAGAAATGCCCTAGTAGTTGGGGTTTGGCTTAGTGGTAAGCAACCTGTAATCCTACTTAAAAAATGGGGGATTCAAAACCCATTGGGGCGCAGATACTATAGTAGTTTTCTTGTAGTGTTATAGTGTTACTCTAGAATTGGCGACACTATAGTGGCGGCAGGGCACCATAGAAAATGAAGGTACTATACAGGCACAGTAGAAGGAGGGTACATTGTGGTACTATATCAGGTGGGTACGGTGTGGTACTATAGTAGAACTAGTTATAGAATGGGATTTTGGCAAAAACATTGGGCATACGAGCCATGTAATGGGCTACATGCCCACTAGGCCTTCAGGCTATGTAATGGGTTTCCCTCTACCATGTTTAAAGACGAAATTGCTTTGATTTAATAATAAATGAGGCTTTAGCATCATTTTAAAAATTATTAACAATGCCCAATAACCATAAAATAATCATAACCCATAAAACATGCATAAATGAAAAATATCATTTTCATATTGCAATCACAATATATCATTTCAAGATATTTATATAATCAAATAATTTAAAAAATTAAAAAAGAAGAGTTTTGAATCAATGTGTCCCATACCAGTTTGAAAATTTTGAAAGGAATTTAAACATTAAGAACTCATGTCTATATAAATAAATCCTTAAAACCATTTTGAAAACATGTACGTCAATGAGAATTATTTAGAAGAACAAATCATTAAAATATTTAAATTGATATTTTAGTTAAAGAGGCCCTTACCACTTGATAAAATACTTGAATAAAAATAATTCAGGAATAATATTAAACGAAACATATAATATCATGAAAATAAGGAGATTCATGATATAATATATCAATGGGCAGTATACACACCATATTAAAGTGTATTGGGGTATAACAACAAATAAGTCTCAATGGAATGTTAATTGAGAAAAAATCCCTTAAAAAGACCATATCCTTACATTAATGATAAATTAATGACATAATTATGTGTGAAAAATATAAATACACCAAATATTAGTGGATATTTAGTGTAAAATAATCAGAGGTCACTCACACATATTCTTGGAAAAACAAAACCAATGGCATTGATATTTAACTCAATGAAATGAGATTGAGTTATGATTTCCCTTAAAAATTTCATATAATTGACATCAAAATTTTGAAATAGGGTGGTTATGTGTATCCATGTTACATCCACACTATGGGAAGTGGGAATTTTAACATAAATAAATAAACTGTGATTCCATATGTAATCTTAGCGTTATATAATCAACAAAGTATGCGTAAAACCCAATGAGTGGAAATTGAGTTTAGAATTCCCTTAAAAATATTATTTTGTTAATAAAATAGATAAATTATGTGTATTCACATTAAATACACATAAATATATTATAAATTCTATATAGGATATCAAATTTTATTTCTCACATAATCATATCACGTCATAATCAAGAAATATAAGATTAATCCAATGAATGCATATTTGGTCCAGTAGGATTATTCCTATCTTCTACGTCTGATGCAGACAAGGTCTGCCTCCAAACGGAATGGCGGAGTGGTTCTAGCGGTCAAGAAGAGCAGCGGGATTAATAAGGCACCCTCGGATATGCGGGTTCTTGAGAATCTCCAGAATCCAGTGCAAAGTGCAGGTTTTTGGAGACATCTTCAGTGGGAATCAGCTACATGGGAAGAAGAATCCTGCTTGGGAGTTGGGGAAGACTATGGGTACTATGATATGTGGCTTCCTGTTTTTTCTCTTGTTGTTTCTGCTTGACTGTCTTTTTGAAGTGTTGAAGTGTTTGTGATTTGGTCTCGGGTATGCGGGTTTCATGAACGCTGTTGATGATTTGTGAGTTGTTCTCTAGTATGCGGGTTCTTTGACCACCATTGATGATGTTGGATCTTGTTTGAATGGTTACCGGTAACCCATAAACTGGATTTTTAGAAAATGAAAATAAAATGGATTTCAGGAATGGATATTCGGTTAATAAGTTCATTACCTTGAGTCTAACTCATCACGTACAATCATTTTTTTCATAAATAATACAATTAGGTTAATTTAAAGTTACATGAGAAAAATTTTCAAGTTTATTATTTCTTTCACATAACTTATTACCATGTTTTAAAAATTACACAATTATTAATGTACATATCGAATGTTTTATCGATATTCGGTATATGAGTCATAAATGAACTGGTTTTAATGTAAATTTCCCATGTAGTCAATTACATAATATCAAAAATATTATTCATGATTTAAATATCATATATACCCAATATATATGTGTTTGTAAAATCCAAATGATTTGGAGATAGGAAATGAAATGAATTATTCATGGAGATAGTAGGTCGTACGAACGCATGAACTCTACTTTCATTTAAATTTCAAATTAAATGAAAGTAATAAAATGATATAAATGTATATTATAATAACTGTATTATATTAATTTAATTTATGTATCATAGGCTTAATAAGAAAATATTTTATACGTTCCATGTATAGCAAGAACAAGTCAAATCACTTTGAGGGGGAGGTAGTTCACACTTCCTAAAATAGAATTATATTATTTACACAACCAGGAAATCATATTGGTATGTTATAAATAAAAATTAAATAATAATAGTGAAAATAAAAATATAATATATATCATATAAAAATATAGTTCAATCATAATGTCCATCATTAGAGTTGGTAGGAGAAAATTAAACAATCATCATTTCGTGACGCAGTAGTTCAACGTACACAGAAACAATATCATATATATCAATTAGATAGTGGGGTGTATAATTAGAGGTAGAAACATTACAAGAAAAATATAATATTATATTTAGTATACTATGGTTTTTATAAAAGAATGTAAAAAATATTTTTTATGTTGTTGGAGAAAAAAATAAATGAAAGGAGCATGAGAGAAGACATTGACTCCAAATTGGGAAACTCCATTTGATTTGAGCCAAAAGGCTTCCTTGATTTTCCTTATACCCAAGGTACGGCTTTTGGGAGGAATTTTTGTATTTTTGGGGATTATTTGATAGGAATTATGATGATATTAGGAGATTTTTTTGTGTCAGTAAGTTGGTAATGGTGGTGGCCTTTTATAAGAGGGATAATGGGAACTTTTGGTAAGTCTTGAAATGTTATTCTATTATAAATTAATTTTCAAATTATAATAGTTACAAAGTGATATATTTCAATTATAAGAGGATTATGGGTTTAAATAATCTCAAAAAATAAATTTTAGAAAAGTTTAGGTCACAAATATAACCTTATCATTTGGATTTAACCCTTAGTAAAATTAATTAACTCTTACCTTATCTTCTGGTATTTTTACACTATATGGTTAATATGGTTAGTGTAAAATTCCAAGTGAACCTAAAGTGGATCATTAATGAAATTTGTAACATTATCTAAATAATTTTAATGAATATGAGTTTTTTTCTATTATATCATTTAATAATATAGTATTCTTTTTAAAAACTCATTTATGTCAATTTTGACAGTATTTAGTAATTGATTTTTTTAAAGTCATAAAAAGATGATTAATTATAATAATATACATTAACTCAAATATATAATGTCATAATCAGCCAAAAAAAATTTGGATGGCCTAAAAATGTTAAAATTTATTTTATTTTAATATTTATAATATCATTTATTCAAATCGCTCATTAATTATGTAATCATTGCATCATCATTGTATCATAAATAAATTTATTTATTTACACTCTAAAAATTATAAATAAACATCCAAGTTGTGTGAAATATTTTTAGATATAAAATTACTATTTATTTTCAAATATATTAGTTAAATAACCCCACCATAATATTGTTTTAGTAAAAAATATATTTTTTTGTTATATTTCCCTTTCCTTAAAATTAATTATTATAACATGTCATTTTGACACCCAAGTGGCTCCCAAATTCCAAACGTTCTTCCTAAGGATTGTTTTGGTGAACTATTGATCATAAAAAAATATTAGGACACATTTTAAGGAAGTATTGTAATATTATAATATTATTTTTTCCCATATTTACCTAATTTACCCATTAATCGTGGTAAATAAAAATAATTACTGAAGTTACTATATATAATGTTCAAAAATAAAATAAAAATATTTGAAAAATATGCACCGTATGATAAAAAATAAGTAATACAATTTTTTAAATTAAAAAACACATAATTTTCAGTAAATAAATTAAAATTAATTCACATTTTCAAAACCAAAAAGTGGGTTTTTATGATGTAAACACTATCAAAATATTGACATGTGTTTATGTCCAATTTAAATCTGAAATTAATTCCAATGAAAAAAATTGGATTAAATGTAAAAATATAATCCAATTACACTTGTAAACCAATTAAATATATAATCTAACTATATAAATAAATTAGATGAAATGGTAGTCTTGAATTAAAATGATGTATTTTTCACTATTTATTAAAATAATACTTTCATCCAAAAAATACCAAAATTTAAACCAAGGTAAATTTTGATGTCCATCTTATAAAACATAGGTTTATTTTGTCAAATATAACTTATAAAATTTTAAAAAACTATATTTAAAAATGATTCTCCATAAAAAGGAGGTAAATCTGTATTTTATTTTCAAAAACTACTTCTTTTATAAAAACAATAAATTTGTTCTTATATCATATCTAGGAACAATATAAAATGAATTTAAATAATTATATTTAATATAAAATATATATTTTTAATTAAATTAAAATCCATAAAGAGTGATCCAATTTTATAAACACGGTTATTCTCTTTTAAATATGCTTTCATAAAAACACATTCTTTATATGCAATTGGTTTTTATTTGTATTTTTAATAAATTTGATAACCAATTATCATTATTTAGAATTGTGTAAACCATATTTTAATAATTCAGTTGATACTAGTAATTTTGGTCATTCCATCTTCTGGGTTATAATAGTAACATTTAAATAATAATACTTTGTTGTTCATTTAGGCACGATATAGCGTATCATTTCGCTATTGAACACAATGTTTCTTTCTTAAAACCCGTGTTGTTACAACGCCAACATGGATTTAAATTATCCTGAGAAATGGAGTACAGATAATATCATTTCAATAGATTTAATCCACTATTCGGCATTGAGGGGATCAAAATGTCCACTAAACAAGGGAGGCATTTGTCACCTGAAGGATTCTATGGAAACTTGTGATTTCTGTAGAGGAGGATGAAATTATACATGATTAAAGTTATTATTTATAACCTTATTCAACTAATAAAGTACTTTCATAATTTTTTAAAAAATTATTCCGTCATATCAAGCATATCATTAGGGGAAATCTTCACATTACTTTTGACATTTATTGTTGGAACACGGTCTACTATTTCCCGTTGTTAACTATGAAAATAAATTACAACTAGGGGACTTTAATACATATCTAATAAGAATAAAAAATAAACATTAAACATAAAATCATACCCTCATAAAGGAAAATTATATCCTAACTTGTGATTCCATACGTTTCAATCTAGGATACCCGTGATCTGTTTCCTTAGATTAATTCTTATGGACTTATTTTTTGTTCCCTTAATAATGGTTCATATTGTGCTTATGAATTTGACAAATCATATCCCCTGTGAGTGTCAAATGAGGAGTTCAGTAAGGCCCATTTTTTCCACCAGTTCCCATTCGAGTCTAGTTTAAAGTGGGCTTTGTGGGTTTTACCCCTAGATATATATTCTCCAGAGCCACCTTCACTTATTTATATCCAGACAGGGATGTAGTTGTTGATAAAAAACTTACACTATTCTTACAAAACAATTGGGGATGTTTTTTTATAATTAGCCTCATCTCAAAGTGTTTTTACTAATGTTCTCTGTTCCTAATCCTCAAAAATAATTTGACCTTCCTTTGATACCCACTATAGTGACCCTATCCTTTTACATATATCATTACATGATTTTATGCATAATAAAGCATCATATTTGAAGTTAAGGATCGTAATGTCTAGTGTCTCAGAAGACTGGGTACATAAAAATAATATCATGAAACTAAATAAAGCATCAATTTATTTAATCTTCATAATGATCCACTAACTTCCATTGTTCTCAAACATCATCAAAGGATAACCTAAGGATAACATGAACAAAAGGTAAAGCTAAAAATCACAGTAAGGGAATAAACATTAGAATAAAGCATTAGAACATGGGTTAGAAGGAATGCCATAATGATATAAAAATTAATTTAACATGTATATTCACAATATATAAACATTGTATCATATAAACAAGGATTCATAGTAATGTGGAAGCAATATAAAAAATGACATTAGAACGATTCAAAGGTCGTTGCACATAGAGGAGGATAAGTCAAGGTTAACCACAAAGATTGTTCCAAATGATAGCATGAGGAAAGGCTAAATGAAAAGACCATTTTAGGGATAATAATATTCTATAATAGTATTATATCATGAAATTTATATTTACTTTAATTAATAACATGTAAATGAGTTATTAGGAAACTTATGAATTTAAAACATTTTAGCGCAGTCAAAGGAAAATATCAAAGGTCATTTTAAACATAAAAGGGAATAATATTTTATATAAATATAGAAGTAAACCAAGAAAATACTCTTAATATAAATATTGGTATTATAAAATTAATGGTGTCTTAATAATAAATTGTGTAATGTTCTTGAAAATGGGTATGAATTTTGGATGATTCTTTAAAACAAGTTGTCTTGTCAAGAAGAATTGAGGAGGGAACCAATTGAAAAAATGTATATCTATAAAAGAGAATGATTAATAGACCTTGATACATGTTTATTGATCATGTGTAATTTATTTAGAATATTTAAATAAAAATAATAGAAATCTTCATTTGGGTAAAAACATATATATAGAGTATCCCAAATGAATAATGGTGGTTTTGGTAGATTCCCTTTCCTTATGTCTAATGGTGTCCTTCACATGATCTTAATGTCTAGGATATCCAAATTACATTAATTAATTAAAATTTTCAGAACCTATTCTTCATGTAATTTCTCTTTTATACCCTAATTAATTTCATTCATGACCTTTTTGATGGGTTAAGGGGTTAAATTTTATTCTTTGGGAGTGTTTGTTTCCTTGGTTTTCATGATTTGTTTACATATATACATGTATGGATAAACAAGTAAGTTGATAATGGTTGTAGAAATTTGCATTTATATGTTATTAGTGAACATATAGAAGATTAAATGATTATAAAATTCGTTTTTTTAGTTGGAGTGAAGATGAATCAATATATAAAACTTTAATGATAACTATTTTGGTTAATTGGTAGTTTCTGATCACATCAAACATATTTTGTTTTATAAATTAATATCATGAGAAAAAAATACTCTATAACATAAAATTTGACATAATACATATATTATAGTCTAGTTAAAACATCAGAATGGTTTCATGACAAGATTTTATGATTATAATAGAAATTGAAAACTTTCCACCTTGAATACCATAAATTAACACATCTCAGATTGGTTATTCATTTCTAGTATAAAAGGAGGGAAAGAAGTGATGATGATGAATTTTTAAATTATCCTAATAAAATTTCAGCACATGAATGGTACTAGGGTTGTCATAACATTTTAATGAAAGGAGGCGAGGAAATAAAAAGGAAGAAAGGAACCTGAATTAAAATAAATGAAATGAAAAGAGGAATTTACCTCCTGAATTTCACTTCTTTGAGATCCTCTTTATGGGAGATGATTTGGTCTTTCCAATGGACAAGGATAGCTGGATAATGGGAAAATATTGGAATGAAATTTTAGTATAATATAGACCAAGCATAAGGCTTGATAGTAGTGAAGAAAAGAGTGAGGTGAGAGAGGTTTTGTGGTTGTGGAGAGGATATTTTTCCCAATATTTAATTCATTAGTCTACTCTTTTTCTCAAGTAATGTAATAATGATTATTATTGAGGCTAGAAATATTAAATATATCCAGATAATGCGAATTAAGGGTTCTTTCATCAGAAATTAATCTTGGAATAGTTCATTTTACACATAATGTATATATACGGTAAATTACCTTATTTCACTATTCATAAAAAATTTGTGTATTTTAGAAAAATCCCAAAAATTCACTATAACCATTTTTTGATGTCTTAAAATCAAAAATTAACTCCAGTTTTTCTATGATAATATTCTATATTTGTGAAATTTATTTTTAAATTAAATTTATATTTTACTTAAAAAAATTTCAAATATAATGCTGATTTTATAACACATTAAAAATTAATTAAGGTCTCATAAAATTATTTTATACTCATAAGAAAACCTAATATTATTTTATGATTACATTTTATGAAAATAAATTTTTATTTAAATTATTAAATTAATAACAAAATTAAATTTAAATATACATGACTTCACAAAAATACCAACACTTTGTTAATAATGTTAAAAATATTTATATATTTAAACTATTATATTATTATATCATAGTTTTAGTTTTAAGATGGGTAAATTTTATTTATGCTTTCATAGGTGAGGTTACTTTTACATTGGCTAGTTTTCTATTCATAAGGGTCACATTACTATTCCAAAGGTCATGTTTCTATTTCATTGGTATATGTTTCTTAAATTCAAAAGATACCTTTTATTTCGCTCATTCATTATTTATATGGTTTATATTATGTTCTATTTTTAATATTATATTATTATACTATAAGAAATAATTATAAGAAGGTAGTTACATTGATAAAACATTTGTTCATTACATTCCTCATAAGAAGAAGCAATTATATCTATTGTTACCTCAAACACCCACAAAAACTATCCATTTCCATGTAATGAATATATATCATAATAATAAACAAACAATAACTTGGGAAAAAGGAGAGGAAATCAGTGAGTGTTTAACATGTGACCAACCATCTATTTTATAAGGTTCTAAATGGAACTTAACATGAAAAATAACTCTAAATTTCAAAACAAATACACTTTTAAAATAATTCCATTCAAATATTCTTCGAAAATAATTTGAAAAATATTCCCCTATTTTATACAAAAATCAACCGTTAATCAGTTTGAGTTCCTTTTAAAACAAATTTTTGGCAAAATCCCAACATTTTTTATTAGAACCTTTTAAATTACACAAAATGTATTTTAAAAAATTATTAGCATGTGTGTACATTTATTTAGAAATGATAAATGTACTACATGAAGAAATAAAATTTTTTCATGCTATAAATTCATTATAATCATTTTATAAATTCATTATAGATACTATAAATAATTACAATTGCATAAGATGTGAGTTTTGAAACTCATTTATTCTATGAATTGAAATAAAAAGAGTATAGAAACACCAACATCCAATTGAGATGAAACCAAACTCATTTGATGATGATGGATAATAAAAAAAATTAAACCACCTTCTGTATAGCCAAAATGACCAAAACAACCTGGTTAAATAATCCAAAATACTAACCCTCACTTACTTCTTTTTTGGGATCTAGGGAGAAAGTAAACCCTAGGATCAATTGTTAAGGGGAAAATAATATAATAGAGGAGGGATTACCCTAATGAAATCACATATAATCCATTAATATAAGCCACTAAGATGAGGCTGGTAGGGAAGGAGATAGTCCACCTCGTAAGATCATGTGAAAGTTGTTAAGTAACGTTTATGTATTTTTTTTTTGAAAATCACAAATCTCTTTATACTCAATCCTCAAGTAAAGGATTTATATTGAATACAATTTTCATTTTATCATACCCATGTTGTTCATCATATATATGCGAATTATCAAACTCACTATTTTCATCATTCCCACTATTTCATCATACTCATATCTCTAAGTGGATACATCATACCCACACTATCCATCATACCCACCCTGTTTATCATACTAACTTTGATCATCATACTCACAATGTGAATCATACCCACTTTGCATCATATCAGTACATTTCATTATATTTGTACAAACAATCTTACTCATACCTATCATTATACCCGCAATATCAATCGTACTCAAATTATACTTTTATCACAGAAATGTATTCATTATTTTATCAAAATCCATTTTTTATAAAAATAATAATTTTGTTATAATTTTCAAATATCTTTTGTTTTAATAAAAATTATGTCATGTATTTTTTTATAAACTAATCAAAATGTTGTCGTGTTTTCTATTTCAATATGACTTCTATAATTCGAGGTGTCCAAGTCCCTCCTTATTTTCTAGAGAAATATGACCGTTTAATACAATGTAACCATTGTAAACTGACGCCTATAAATAGTAGGTCATTTGAACTAGAGATATTAAATTTATCTTCTTACTTGTTCTATAGAGGGACCGTGTGACATCTCTCCAACTTCATCAAAAATCCTTGAAATTTCAAAATTTGAACGGATCATTCTTAGTTTTGGTATTTCAATAAGTTATTCTTTTCGTTGTGATTCTAATCATGTGATAGTGATCAATGGCTACCAAGGATTGGTAGATGGTGCGATCGATCTTTGTATCGATTGATTTCAAGTGTTTAAAAGATATAGGTTCCAATTACCTATAAAATTGAGGGCTTGTGGGGATAGCAAGACAGACATGTAAATCACCATAACGAGTAATTACCAGTGTTGGTAATATATACCTATTATCCTAGGTGAAAGGATACACTAATATTTGGGATAAAATAATTGTAATACCATTTACTTTTCCTCTGATTATTATTATAGAAAGATAACCCTTTTATTTCTTCATTCTATTAGTATTATTTTATATTTTAATCATTTCAGTTACAATATATACTTTTTTTATTGATTATATAAATGATATAGTATAATATTTTACACTTTATATACTATGATATTTGAATTCAACCCAAATACAATTGTTTTATAACCTGTGTTATCATAACATCAGACCAAGAGTATGTTCGGTCATTTTTTTTCTTTTATAATAGACATTGTGAATTGTTTTAGTTTATGTCACATTAAATTAAGAATGTTTCAAAAAGGTTTTCATAAAAAAAATTAAACATACATTTCACCCTCCCTTCTTGTATTTGTGCCAACTCATGTCCATCTTAATCCTATAATTTGTATCAAATTAGGTTTTCCACTTCTTTTTATACTTTTCTTTTTATTTTACAAATTATATTTCTTTTCAATATTTATAAATACACTAACCTATATTGTGGAAAAAGGATTTTGTTTATTTATGATGGAAGACATGATATTTTTTTTTCAATTGAAAATATTAATCCTACAAGACCACCTCTATTTGATAGAAATGACATTGAATATTGGAGAAATCAAATGAGTTATTTTGTCATAAATAATGGTGTAGATAACTTTGTTATTCTCACTGGTGAATATAAGATCGCCAAGAATGAAGCCAGAACTTTTACAGCCCAATAAATATAGAATATCAGTTAAACTATAGGTTACACAATACTTTATTTTGTTCCATTACCAATAGTATTTACAGTCAAATATATTCATTTGAGGACACGAATATCAAATGAAAAAATTATATATTAAACACTCTCGTACTTCCAAAGTTGTTCAAACAAGAAAGGAAATTCTTAGAGCTGACTACCAAACATTTGGATTTCTTTTTGGTGAACTTGTATTTAAGGTTCAAAAAATATTTATGAAGATTGTCAATAGTATTAAATCAATGGGAGAGAAAAAATTACGAGACGATTTTTTTAGTTGAGAAGGTCAAAGATATTATTCCAAATGAATGGGAGTCCAATAGAACTGCAGTTGATAAGTCTATATAGATTACCAATATTACACTTGAAGATCTTTTTGGAACTTCGTTTCAATATGATGGAAGAATTAAGAGAGATGCTGATAAAGTGAAAAATAAGAATGGTGGAGTAGCATTCACTAGTACATCTAGTCCTTCCAAGTCTCTATCACTTATAAAATCAAATTCAAGAAAGATAAAGGTTGAAGTATTATCATATTCCAGTGATACTAAGTAGTTAGAGAATGATCTTGAAAATATTTCCATAATAATGAAAATAAATTGAAAGAATGATTTCCAATATTGATATAAATATACATACAAAGGTAATAAGGAAAATAAAGATACTAAAGTCGCATGATATGAATTTAAAAGAGAAGGACACATTCTACCTAATTGTCCAATGCTAAAAAAGAATGGATAGAAATAAAATACATTCAGAGAAGAATAAGAAGAGATACTGGAAATCCAAGGGAAGGAATGTCTTTAAATTAAAAGACTCTTGGAGTTCTAGTAGAGGTGATTATTCTAAGTACTCTTCTGATGGTGATATATCAAATCACAAGAATGTTGGTCCCCTTGCCAAAACTCATTATAATTTCTTAATAGAAAAGGTAGACAGTTCTGAATCACATACTAATAAGTATTTTAGTAACAATTATCCTAATATGATTATTTTTATAACGATAAACATCCTCATTAAAGAATGATAATTCTTTACCTTCTTTACGAAGAAGTATCCAGATTTGAATAACTTTTAAAAAATATAAATTTAAATGTTTCTTGGAAACATGAAGAATAAAATACTTGGATTTATATTTTAACAAGATAAGTATCAAATGTCTCTGAAGATCTTGATTCTAAAACTATTATGATTGACATTTTTTCTAAAAACCATGAGAATGTGAGTTTTGAAAAGAAAAAACTTCATAATGATTTTTATAACATAATATTTAATAAAAGTATTCTAGAAGAAAAATCAATTATAAAAATATTAAAAACGTTGATAAGAATTTAGTCATCATACTAAAATCATAAATATTTACTTTAAATAAACACATATATATTTTTACAACTCTAAAAGAAAGTTTTTATAAAATGTATTCCGAAAGATGACCTCACGGTAGTAGTTAAGAAATATTTTACACCAATTCAAAACTGGTTTTTAAAAAATAAATATTTTTTCATAAAAAGGCCCTATTCAACACGAAGTGTCAAAGTGGTGGTCATTGGATGAAAAATAATTCTTTAAATAAAAAAATTCTTTTGGTTTCCACAAATCACACTTTTCAAAAAAAATGTTGATTCCAAAAAGTTTTCTTTCTAAAATTTCCAGATCCAAAAAATTTTGGATTCCAAAAGCCTAATTTTTTTAGGAGAACAAAAAAAGAAACAACAAAAATACATGGTACATGGATATTGAATGTTCTAGAAATATAACTAGAAACATAAACTTATTCAAAAAAATTATCAAGATGATAGGTAGAAAATTTACTATCGGAGACAATGCTCTAGTAAAGATTGTTGCTATATGTAATATAGTTTTCCTTGATAAAATTTTGGTTTCAAAAGTTTTATTTTTTGATGGTCATAAGAAAAACCTCATTATCATAAGTCAATTAATTTGATGAAGTTTACCTTGTGAATTTTAGGATCGTTAAATGTATAGTTCACAATTCTAAGGAGGAATTCATTCTGTCTTCCCAAAGGAGTGAGAATGTTTAGACTTTAAACTTAAAAGACATTAAGATCCAAGACTAACATTTTTTAAGTGCAATGAAGGACTAGTCTTGGTTAATGCATAGAAGACTATGACACTGTAATTTTAGAAACTTATATAAACTCTCTAATAAATGAAATGTTAAATATCTACCTGAGATTATATTTGTTTCTTCTAAAGTTTGTGACCCCTATCAGTATGGAAAACAAAATAATTCATGATTTAAATCAATTCGTGAGGTTGTAACTACCGATGCATTACAGTTAGTACACATGGATATTTTTGGTCACTAAAAACCAAGAAGTATTGGTGGAAGGTATTATTTATTTGTTTTAGTTGATGACTAAACTATATTAACATGGGTGTATTTTCTCGCTAAAAAAATTAAAAGCTTTTTTTCTTTAAAATTTTTGTTTCTAAGGATAACAATGGGAAAACCCTTCGATTGATAACTATCAAAAGTGATCATTATGGAAAAATTTTAAATTTTTATTTTGAAACTTTTACAGTAAGAAAATAATTACTCATAACTTTTCTGCACCAAGAACACCTTAGAAAAATACTGTTGTTGAAAGAAAAAATAAAATTCTTCAATAGATAACAAGAATTAAGTTGAGTAAATACACATTAGAAAATAATTTTTGGGAAGAATCTGTAAGTACTACTTGTTATAATATAAATCAATTTTTAATTCTTCTTTTTCTTAATAAAATTTCTTATGAGTTGTGGTCAAGCCAAAAACAAAAATGTTCATACGTAAAAGTATTTTGTTGAAAATTATTTATTTTAAATACAAAATATAACTTACATAATTTTTAAACTAAATATGATGAAGTAATATATTTAGGTTATTCCACTACTTCTAAGGTTTATTGAGTTTTTAATAAAGTCACTTGTGTTTTTTAAGAAACAATACTTATTAAATTTGATGAAATAGATCATTTGTTTTTTGAAAAACATCAAAATATTGCTTATGAAGTCTTTTCCAAAACTAATTATCAAACTTTGATAAAAGGTTCATAAAATATTGAAAATACTAAAGAAATTGTTTCTGATACATTTACAACTATTTATTTTCTAGCTTATGTTGACATGCAGGTTTTACAAAATCCAAATCAATTATTACATAGGAATCATCCCAGTGAGAACATAATCGGTGATGTATATCAACTATTAAGGACTAGGAATTACTTAATAAATTAAATAGGAAATCTTGCTTTTATATCCCAATTTGAACATAAAACTTTATTTGAGGATTTAAGTGATAAGGACTGGATAAAGTAAATACAATATTATCTAAATAAATTTGAAAGGAATAAAGTCTGGACCTTAGTGGGAAACGCTAAGGATACATATATTGTGGGAGTAAATTGGTGTTTAGAAAAAATGTGGTGAAAATTGTATCATTTTAAGAAATAAATCTAAAAATGTTTCCAATTTTATAATCAACAAGAAGGCATAGATTGGGAAATAAAATATTTATTGTAGTACTGAGACTCAAATCTATTAGAACTAAATTAGCCTATGTAAAATTATATAATTTCACACTCTTTTTATAAAGAATGAAAACAAATATTATGATTGTTCAAATATATGTTGATGACATCATTTTGAAATCAACTCAAAAGTATTTAACTGATTCATTTGTCAATCTAATGAACTCTGAGTTTGAAAGGAGTATTATGTGTGAATTAACATTCATTGTTGGTTTTCAAATTTCTCAAAACCCATAAGGTAGTTTAATATCTCAACATAATTATATCCAATACTTACTCAAAAGGTATTGAAATTACAATACTAAAAGTATTTGTACTCCCATTGGAACCTCATACACCCTTGATCTTGATGAAGCTGGGAAACTAGTTGATCAAAAAACTTTTAGAGGTTTGATTGGAAGTTTACTATAATTAATAGGTAGTAAAACAGACATATTATTTTATGTATGATTTTTTTCTAGATATCCATAAAATCTAAAAAAATCTCATTTAATATAAGTGAAAATAATTTTCCGTTATTTAAAAGGATCTTTAGATTTAGGAATATTTTACTTTTCTAGAACTGATTATGAATGGAAAAATTTTTCAAATGCTAACATTAGTGGTTGTAGAATGGATAGAAAGAGTACTTATAGAACTTTTCATTTTATAGTAGATTCTTTAGTTTCTTAGTGATGCAAAAAACAACACTTTGTTACACTCTCCATTGTTGAAGATAAATATGTGGCAGTTCTAAGTTGTTTTGTTCAAATTTTGTTGATGCAACACACACTCACGGACTATAGCCTGAGTTTTACTAAAACTCATATATTGTATGATAACAGAAGTTCCATTGCTGTAAGTAAAATCCATGCACATATCTCCATGAAAGACACATAGATATTATGCATCACATTCTTAGGTATCACACACAAAAAGAATATATAATTTTCTAATTCATCGAAATACAAGAACAAATTGCCGAAATTTTTACTAACCCATTACCTTCTGATAGATTTGAATATATTAAATAGAAACTATGAATGATTATAATAAAATAACAATTCACATATACTTACTATTTTATAATCACTTTACATTAAAATAATACACTTCATAAGGGGAGAACATTACTTTTTGGACTATTTTTTATTTTATTTTTCATATTTCTTAACCTTTTTGTTTCAGATTTTATTTTAACTATTTTTTCCTTCTTATCTTAACTCTTAAATTTATTATTTTAAAACGTATATTTTGTTATTTTTTTGTTTATTTAATAATTATTTTATATCAATCGGTGTCACTCTTATTAATTTGTTTCATCTAACTCTTAGCTTGACACTCTTCCTATCAGCTTGACACTCCGCATATCGGTTTAACACTCTATCTATCAGTTTGACAGTCTATTTATCAATTAGAGACCCTTTTATTCGATTTGACACCCCATCTATAGGCTTGACAACCAGGGGTATTCACTTTTTTCCCTTTATCTTGAAATCGAAGCCTATCTACTATCTGTCTCATCTATTTGATATTCATTGTCAACTTGTAAATATAGACTACAGACTTTGTTTCTAATTGGGCTGATAAGATCTAGTTTATCGGCTTGATAACAAACACTGATGACTTTGTTTCTAACCATTATGACAAGAGTTAGTTTATTGGCATGACAACTTAGCATATCCACTTGGTTTTCCATCTGCTTGACAACCTATGGAATCCTCTTTTTTTTACATCAGATTGACATATAAGTGCATTCAATTTCTTTATTATTAGTTTGATATTCGATCGTATTCACTTTCCTTATTTCAGTTATTTTTTTTATTCTCTTTTTTACTTTCATAATAATTTGAATCCAACAACTCATAGTAAATATTCGACAAGTACATTCTCTTTTCCTTTTTTAATGTATTACTTTTATGTTATTGTTTCTTGTTTTAATTAAATTAAAATTAAAATCGACAAAATTTTATTTATTCTCAACTGTTGAATGTTTTAGCTTTTAATCACAACTTTAGAAGACCAATGGTTACCCAAATTCACATATAAATAGGGGCCTCCCCTCCTCAATCCCACAATGGTTCTTCATAATTTATCGGTGAAGCTCTCCTCCTCCTCTAAGTCTTTAGTTCATTTGTTTCTTTAATCAATTATCTTTATGTATCAATATTCTACCAATAATCATGTTTATATGTTTTCAAAGACATTATCATATATGAATTCCATCACAGAAAGTTTAGTTACTTGTGGTTTATGTGATAATTTTGACTCTTCAATTAAAAGGATATTTTTTTCCAAGGCTAGGAACACCTGTGTGTTGAGAAACCTATATCTCTGGATTCAATTCTTATTGAAGAGGTAAGAAAATTCAATAATATAGTGACATTTGATAAGGATGTGATGACTAATGTCTTGTGTATGATATAATGTTTTCCTTGTCAGTGAATCAAGTGGAACACATTCTCATTATTTCTACTAAAGGTGACTTCTTCCATCTGTCCCATAAGATACCTGAGGAAGTCTGTTTGTTTAATGAGGAAAGATTTGAAAAGTCACTATTTCTTATCAATGAGGGGAAAATAAAGGTAGCACATATCTCTACAGAAAATTGGATTATCACCCTATACATGTAAGTGTTTCTTATCCTGAGGAAAGTGAATAAAGAAATTATTAATATTTATGATATCTTTAGATTGGATTATCTTATAGATATGAGAAATGTAAATCTCATGGGTTACATTTTTTAAATGATTAATAATTTGATGTTAGGAGCAATTATGTCAAATTTAATCTAGTATCAAACCATCCCAATAAAGATTATTCATGAAATAATGACATTTTGTAATATTCCAGTGAAAGGATAATTGAACGTGTTGATGGGATCATGGATTAGCATGGATACAATCTGAAAACTGAAGGTTCATTTGGATGCAGAATCGAAAAATTTTGTCAAGGATGTGTAAGAATCAACACCAAATCAATCAGTATCACATTTTGTGGAATCGAATCTTGAAGTTAAATCCACTCAAAATTCAGATCATAAAACCTATGTAAAGTCTAGGAATAAAATAAAATACAGTGAAGAGGTTGTATCCAAGTGGAGAAAGGAGAATGAACAAAGAAAAAGAAGGTGACTCTCAATTTGTTCTTGATCTAACTAAAGCTTTAGTCGAGAGGATAAAGATAAAAGATACCCTATAGGGTGAGAATTAGAATAAAACACTTTTTAACAGAAAATATGAGGTTTTTATGTCACCAAGATACTAAAATATGGTTAGTTAGAAAGGTCTCAATTGACAAAAAAAAGTAGAACAAGACCTGATCTTACAGACTATTCCAGAGAAAGGGAAATAAAAAGTGCAAGAAGTAATTCGATCGGATTCACAACACAATGGTTAAGAATAAGAGGAAGATAAATTTCTTATACATCCAAATTGAATTTATATTAAAGATAAGAAAGGAAGGACACAAGGAAAGCTATGGAGGTCTAAAGTAATGTAGACTGAGGGCATCCTCTCTGATCAAATTAACACATTCTGCCTTCAAACTGTTAGTCTAGAAGATATGCACGTCTGTGGACCTGTGATCGTCCATGGAAGACAAATAGTCAGTGACCTTGTTACCCAATCGCCATATGTGGGAGAGAGTGATGTTTTGACGATGCATATCATGAAATTTCCTGACCACATACACAATAGACCAAAGGTGTAGAGGGATTCTCTTTAAGGGAATTAAGGAGGACAAGAGAGTCCACCTCCACTTTTCAAATGGAAACATCCTCCTGTATGCACAATGTAAACCCTGTGAAGAGAGCTCGGGCCTCTTCCTGGATGGCAGTTCCCCTACCCAAAAAACGAGAGAAATCCAGTTTCACATCACCCTTAGGATCTCTAACACCCCCCCCCCCCCCTCCGGAGATCACCCCCACTGAGAAAGGTCCATCAGTATTTATCTTGTAGCATGTTACAGGGGGATCCCATCAAACCCACTTCTGGGGGTCTCCCTCCTCCGGAAGGGAAGGATATGGATTGTGCATCTGCATGCAAGGGAAGGGGGAGGACCTATGCCACTCCTTAATGAGAAAAGACATGTCGATGAGCAAGAAGCAGATGCGAGCAAAGATGGATCTGGTAGAGGGTCTTACACCATCGTATCGGACTTGGTTTCTGGATTGCCAAATACACCAGCACCCCACATTAAAAGAGATATCATGGGGAAGGTGGGTCTTCTCCGAACCAAGCGCTCTTTCAAACCCCCTTTCTAGAAACTCAGAATCGGTCTCCTCAGAACTGGGAAACCTGGCTCCTCCAAGAAACGACCAATCCTCCAACGCCCATTCACTTTTGAAAAACAGGTGATCCAAGATTTCCTCCGTCTTTTGCTTGCAAAAGTGGAATCCTGAGGCCAGGATGATCCCAAGTTTCTTGATATTGTCATCTAAGGCCAGTGCCAGGTTCCTAATCCTCCATGTCAAGAAATTCATTTTGTTTGGGATCTGATGAACCAGACATCACCATTCCACCGATCCAGGGGCCTCGTGAGGGACCTCGACCTTTGGAAGTCTCTATTTTTGAAGACCCCTGAGGATGATGGAGTGAAAACACACTTATCTTTCTCGGAATTCGACATGATAGAATCAAAGACATCCTGGTGATCCGCATTCAACACCGCCTTGATGAAGCGGGGATAGAATTGGGCTTCCTTGAAAGAGATCAAAGGCGTCGGGCACCCTAGGAATGCCAAAACAGAGCCTGCCCAGTTCTTTTTCTAGAAAGAGATGTCCCCTGTTTTGACAATCCAGTGAGAGAAAGAAGACAAGGAAAGAACCAGAGGGTGAACTTTGGCCCACAGTGGGGAAGCTGGGCCACAACTAACCTCCTCATTACCTCTGATCAAAGGTGACATGCATAGACCCCATAATGTTTTCTCTTCCAATATCTCCCATGAAATCTTGTCGTGGGCACCTTCTATAGAATTATGGAGATTTCGACAGTTGATCCCCCCTTCGAGGGTGGGTCTTGCCAGCCTCTCCCACTTCGTCCAATGCCGCTTGCCTTCAGAATTTGCGTCCTAGATGAAGTTACAAATAATGGTGTCCACTGCTTCGATGACTCCTTTCGGCACATTGGAAGAGGCCATGGTGTGAATAGGAATGGAAAAAGGACACTATTCACCAGAGCAATGTGCCCTCCAAACGATAGAAGCAGATTCTTCCAGTTGAGAACACGCCCAGAAATCCTTCTTAAAATGCCATTGAAATCGCGTATTCTCATTCTTCCAGAAGAAATGGGAGTGACCACGTTTTCCATTGGGAAAATCCCGTGTTGCATATTGAGCCTGATTTTGAGGGAGTCCAGACGTTGGGACGAGCTTCGGTTGGATATGAGGAACATGCTCTTCTCCTTGCTCAGGACCTGTCCACTCCAGAAGTAGTAGTCATTCAGAAGCTCCATCAGTCTTTGGACGGATCTCCTCCCCCCATTAATAAATATCATAGTATCGTCCACAAACATGAGGTGGGAGATTTTAGGGAGGCACTATTTCCTTCGGAATGTAAGATGATTCCCTTGGAGTATGCTCATGTTGATTGAAGCACTGAGAGCGTCTTGGGAAAGGATGAACAGGCTGGGAGAGAGTGGGTCTCGCTGTCTCAGACGTCTAGTAGCTTTTAAGAAACTGTGCATTTTTTCCATGAAAGAAATCCCAGCCAAGATGAGCTCACGCATCTAAAGACATTGTCAACCACCTTTTCCAAGAATCCCATCGTCGCAAGGACTCTATTAAGAAATCTCTATTCAATCCGATCATAGTCTTTGTTCATGTAAACATTAATACTGAGGTTGGATCCATGAGTCTTGTGGTTGATATCCCTCACCATCCCCTGTGAAATGGCGATGGCCCCCTGGATTGATCATCCTCTAACAAAAATGTCTCAAAGTTTCCATGTTGAGAGATCCATTATAATCAGTTATAGAGTTGAAGAATACATAGTTAAAAAGAAAAATCTAAAGGAAAAATAATACAACCTACTAAAGACTCATGTCGATCTTATGAAATTAAATCATACGATGATGATATTGAATCAGAAAACACAATTTCTATTAATAAAAGTGATTACATTGTCTGTGTTTAATGAAATATTGGTAAGACTATTCCATAAATTCCCATAATAGAAGGAAATATTTATTTTTTCCATATATATTCAATAAAATAAATTCAGTTTATTAAGAGATCATATATAAATAGTGATGACATTTGAGGTTGATCTATAAGTTTTGATTGATAGCTCCATTTCTTACAAGAAGTCCTGTAATAGGATGACCAAATGTTCATACAAAATAGAAAGTTTTGTAAGTTTACAAGAGGATTCCATTGAAGAAATAAGGAGGATATCAAGTAATCTTTCTCTCAATTTTAATAAACATGATTAGAAAATAGTTTAGAGGTTGAAATAGATTCCAAAAACAAATGTTTTTTATGGTGATTTAGAAAAAGAGTTTAAAGAAAGGTTTAATGTATTCTAGTCAGATTTTTCGAAGGTATCATATTTCAAATATTAAATTGTATTGTTCAATCAAAAAAACACCTGGTCGGCTAAAGAAAAAAAAAATATGAAGGAAATAATAGTTACTCTCAAAAAGTGATCAGAATCTAAGAAGACACAATCAAAAACCAGGATCATCAATTTTTAGACCAAAAAGTGATTCAAAAATCTCAGGGTGTTTCTATATCAAATGACAATAAACAAATAAGGAAGATCAATTTTGTTCTCTACAAGTTGATTAAGAAATAAAAAGAAAGAGAAAATAAATGATTTTTTTTGTATTTTTATTTCGTGATTGTCTTTTGAAAAACATTGAACTCTTCAAAATTCAGTGATCTTTATGTTTCCATTTCCATTATTTTTTATTCTATTTCTCTCTAACCTTTTCAGGCTATGCAAGTTTACCCATTTATTTTTTTAAATCATAAAAAGGTAGAATGTTTTATAAAAGACGAGAAGTTTTTACAAAGTGGAATAATTCCCAAAGAGTAGAATCCTTAATGTTTTTCTCAAATGTAATACATTAATGAAAAGAATAATCAAAAACAACGAAAATATATATAAATACAATACTTAGAAAATTATATACCTAAGGGTGAGTAGTTGTATTCATTTATTTATTTTGAAGAGTTTTCATATCTCAGGGGGAGATAAGTATTTCATTCTATTTTTACTTTGGGTTTTGTGCCTTCCAAAAATGGGGAGATTGTTAAGTCAAAATTTGTCTTTTGACTTTTATGAGATTTGTTTTGGGAATCAGTAATTTCTGTATACTCAATTCTCAAGTAAAGGATTTACTTTAATTTTATCACGCCCACATTGTTCATCATATGTATGTTGATTATCGTACTCTCTATTTTCATTGTACTCTCTATTTCATCATACTCACTATTTCTTCAAACTCATATCACTATGTGTATACATTATACCCACACTTCCTATTGTACCCACTTTGGCTTTTGTACTAACTCTTACCATCATACTCAAAATGTGAATTGTACCCACATTTCATTGTATCAATACATTTCATTATATATGTAGTGACAATATTACTCAAACCTATCATCACACTAGCAATATCAATCATAATCATGTTTTACATTTATCACATACATGTTTTCATTCTTTTAAAAAACCCATGTTTTATAACAATTTTACTCTAGTAATCAATTTCACATGTCTTTTGTTTTAATCAAAATGATGTCGTGGAGTTATATATAAACTAATCAATATGATGCCATTTTTTCTGTTTCAATATGACTGTTATAATTCCTGGTGTCCAAGTCCATCTGAATGTTCTGGAGAAATATGACTTTTTGAGACAATGAGACGATTGGAACTTGAGGGCTATAAATGGGAGGTAATTTGAACCAGAGAGAATAACTTTGTCTTCTTCCTTATTCTATAGAGATATTGTGTGACATATCTCCTATTTCATTTGAAATCCTTGAAATAAAAAACTGTGAATGGCCCATTTTTATTTTTTTCATTTCAATAAGTTTTTTGTTTTAATTTTTGTGTCCAATCAGGTGATAACAATCACGGGTTACTGGGGATAGGCAGACAGTGGGACCAATCTTTGTATAGAGGTATTTCAAGAGTTTGAAAGATAGAGGTGTCAATTACCTGTAAAATCGAGGGCTTGCAGGGATAGCAAGGCATGCGTGTCTATCATTGTATTGGGGGCTTACCGGTGTTAGTAAGATAGACCTATTATCCTAGGTTAAAGGATACCCTACTCTTTGGTATAAAATAATTGTAATACCATTTACTTTTATGTTGTTTATTGTAAAGGAAATATAACCCTTTTATTTCATCCTTCCATTAGTATTATTTTATATTGTAGTAATTATAGTTACAATATATACTTTTTAGTATTGATTCTATACGCTATATGGTAGAATCTTTTAAATTTTACATACTATGATATTTGTATTCAATCGAAATACAATTTTTTTATAATCTTTTCTATCATAGCATCAGACCATGAGTCAATCTAATCATTTGTTTTCTTTTATAATAGGCATTGTGAATTGTTTTTGTTTAAGTAGTATTAGACTAAGAACATTTATTAATGGTTTTAATAAAATTATTTTTAACATACAATTCACCCCCCCCCCCTTGTACTTGTGCCATATCATATCTATTTCGATCCAATAATGGTTAGTTATATGAAATGGTATAGGTGATAATGGAATAGATCATAAAAACTAAGAGTGAAAATTCAAAAACTTATAAGTGTTCCAAAAAGGACACATCACCATGACATGCACCATGTACTGAGGTAAACCATAGATAACCCCCCCCCCCCCCCCCGAGTATCCCCTGATGACCTCTAACATTCCCAAAAAAATAGAAGGGCTCATCCCTCTCATAATATTGATTAGGGACTCCCCCAATTACAATATGCCTGGAACCGGATTATGGTGCAACATATGGTACCCCAATAAGGCCCCAAAATGGACTCTATTTCATGGGGGATGTTTCATAAAACATCACGTGCAACGAACTCATATATTTCAAGATATTGTATGTTTTGTTCTTCCCCTCTTACGAAAATACATGAGGCCACCGAATGGTATCCCTTGAAATTTTATATAGGGAAAGTTCCTCACAAAAATTCCCTAATCAATTACAACACAATGTAAAGGATCCTGATTTCACCCCTCAAAATATGACCATAATATAGTGAATTAACCACGAGGTCATGTTCAGGCTCCCCAATACCCCAATACCTCTTATATGTTTCCATAATACCCAAAAAACCCTGAAAAAATACCCTAAAAGTGCCATTTAATATAACAACAATAACATGGGGTTTTAAAAACCTCCCTCACTATTACACTTTATGCCCCTATAAATGTCAATCATGGCCATAAAATTAAACAACAATGAAGGAAATAAATCCTAAAATGCCATCATCAAAACATTCCACCACACTATTCATTAAATGGTAGAACCAAAATCCTCAAAAAAACCAAAATATCTGCAAGAATAGATGAACTGGAATAATATAACTTGGGTTCCTAAAATAATAAAGACATATCATTGATTTACCCACCATTTAGGATCCCAAAACAATGGTGAATCCAAAATAAAATACTCCAAGGAAGATACCACTACCATCAAGAAACTGTATTCGCATAAACAACCAAAGAAAAATAGAATCCACTAACCACCAATAACTAATCAATGAAATACAATTCACACTTCTCTAAGATAAAACTCAATCGAAAAGAAGATTTAGAATAAATGAAATAATAACCCAAAATATTCTCATTAAAATAATGAAGAGAAAAATAAAATAGAGGTCCACCCTACAAAAAATCATTATAAAAACCAACATGGGTTATTGACTTGGGTTACACCACTACACAAGGATTATCTAGTTCCCAATATGTGTGAAAATCCCATTACAAAACCATAAATTAGAAACAACAACATAATTTTCTCACTCTTCAGAAAAAATACTAATCTTAGTTACATGTGAACGGACCCTAGGGTATCGTATGATCAAACCATCCAGAATTCCACATTAAAACGACAAACATCAAGTGAACATTATCCTCAAAAACAATATTTCACCAAAAAAACATAATATTAGACGAAAAATAAAACAACATCTCACAAGTATATCCAGAAGAAACATGAAAAAATAAATCCACCAACAATAACCACAAAATCACTAATAAACTCAAATACTTAAAGGAATCCTACAAAATAGTAAATAAACTCAAAAAAATTGTATTTGAGACTTATTATAATAATAAATTTCAAAGAACAACTAGGGATGATAAAAAACTCACACCCTAACACACATGATATTTTATTCTTCCCAAGATGAGCCAGAATACCCTTAGAAGAATAACCTCGAAAAACTGATCAGACGTTCAATCAAGAGATTCTCAAAGGAAAATGACATTGCAAAGAGTTATAGATGACTTACTTAGAGCAGTGAATCCAAAATATGAAAAGTAAAATCAATTTAGTCACGGTTAAAAGTCCATATTTCAAAAAAAATTCACACATCTACCAATCCATTTAAAAATGGGATTTGATCCAAAGTAAATGGATAACAATTAAATAATATGATGAATCACTTAAAGAATCAATTATTATAATAAATCTTCTATATTACCTATATTAATTCCTATGAGGCATGTATTCAGTGATATGATACATTAATGTGATCAAATAAGTTCTCATAACATAAAACTTTTGTCTGATTATCAACCAAGGGACAAATCCAAAAGGCAAACCCTTCAAAACAATTTTCATCATCCATATATAAAAATAAATTCAATATATCAAGATTTCTAGTTTTGAATAAAAAATGTTACAAATCCATTACTTTAAATTCAAAAATTACTCCCAATTAGTTCGAAAACACTCTTTACAATGTCATAAAATTTCACTACAATCCATCCCTTTCAAAAACAACCATAATCTCTGAAGAAAATCACTCAATTGAAAAAAAACTGAATTATTTTTTCGAAATTATTATAAGATAAAATTTATCTATATGTTAAATTGAATCATTTAAAAAAATTAAATTATAAAAACATTTCCAGATTTAAATAATTTTTTTTTAAAATTTTACATAAAGGTCAACTTTCATTTAAAAACATTTCAAAACACTAGAATAAAATCAACCAGATTAAAAAATTCCCAACTCTAAACAAAGTTATTTTGTTTAAAATAGGACAAAATATTAATTTGAACTCAAATATATTATAAAGATATCATTTTCCACCAAAATACCATTAAACATCGGTCACATATAAACATAACACTAAAATTACATCAAATTAATTTACAAAAAAAACCATAAATCCACATCAAAACACAACTTAATCCACCACTATTTAGTGGGAAAAATGTTTGATGCAATTTGGAACTCAAATAGTCTGAAACACGAAATCTAGAAAATATGAATATATATATATATATATATGATTTGGACACATATTTGACCATTTTGTGAAACAATAGTGTAGTAATCCACATGATGTTTTATAAACCATTCACACGGTCTCTATATTTTCGATCAAACCATAACAGTTTACCATGAAACATAAATTATTCTTACACTATCACTCAAAAACTCAATTAAACCCAAAAATGACTTGTATAACTCATTGTTGATTCATGTATCCTTTCCAAATATAAAAATAAATCAAAATAAATCAATAATGAATTAAAAATCCATGCAAAAAACACATCTAATAATGAAAACTTGATGCCCCAAATGAAAAAGAGCTAGATAGACTCTCTTTCAACTAACCTCTTGACTTAAAATAGTCATATATCTATACAACTTTAATAAAAACCAAACAAAATATGATATTGTCATGAATATATGCTATTTATGAAACTAAAATCCTATACTAATTTTTTATGACCAAACCTAACACAACCTTGAACCAAGAACCAGAACCATCTCTTAGAGACGCCCAATGGGAATTCCTAATCCCCATAGGCTGGAAACAAGTCTCTGGGAATCAAGGGATTCCCCATGGGAATGGTTTCATCGTTAATTCTGTATATAATGTAAGTTGATCATATAATAAAAATATGTAATGGTCCATTCACATGTCATACACTAATGAAAAATATAATTTATTACAACTACCCAAATAGAATCAAATGAGTGATAGAAAATACACATGATTCAACTTATTTTTATCAATATAAAACATCATTGAAAATAAACATACACAAATGAAATCAAAATAATTACAACATAGCTAAAACAAAGGACATCATGGCTTGTAAAACAACTCGAACCAAAATAGACAAATGTCTTAGAATCGCCTCCATGTAACCCATAATTTCTCTCAACAACCAAACCAACACATCAGAACCCAAGGAATATTTATCCAAATGTAAATATATCCTATATCCAATTTGAAAAAAAATTCTAAATACACACACATTTGATTTTATATTGGTTAGAACATAATAAGCCTAGTAGGATCTCACTAAATACCATTTATTATTTCATTAAATAAACGATTCACAAATTCATATTTGATATAAATTATAATATATGGGTATATATATCAATATTAACATAAATAGAAAAATAAAAAATCTCATATCTATAAATACAATAAAACCTTTTAAAAATAAAACAAAATGAACACAATTTAAATCACAAATATTTAAACCCTTAGTTTTATAAAAACTAAATGAAAATATTTTAAAATTCATTAAAAATATTCATAAAAAACCCTACATTGACCAAGTATTTTTCCATTGTTTGAAAAAAATAACAAAAAAAACATTAAAATCACTTATAAAACCAACCCACCCATTAATATAATATGACAATTTACACTTAAACTATTATACCAATGAGAATCACCACACATAAAAAATTGTAAAAAAAATTTGTCATGGAAAAAATAATCATAGGGGGATACAATCAATGTGTTGGAAACCCCAATGTATATCCATGAGTCAAGGAATATATGTCATGGGATACACCATATATCATAATGTGGGAAGATTCTAAGAATACTAAAAACAAGGACTAAATATTTTCCTATGTTCCTTCCAAAATAATGAAAACTGACCAACTATCCCACACCAACCCATTTGGAATGGATCCTCACCCATTTAAATTTTCTATTAACAAATAATGGCAAACATGAAGTTTTCATATTATAAATAGGGATGTAATTACATTTCACCACTCAAACCATCACCAACAAAAAGTAATATGATTACCCTAGTGTGGTGAGGTCTCACATAATAGAAACACCACTCTTATGTGTCAAAAAATATTTTAAATAGAAAACACATGCAAAACATATAAAATCATCTATAAAAAAAAAATAGATACATGGGGTGTGAAATAGCCTCGGTTTTATGGTTATCCTTTTCCCTAATAATCCATACTTTCTTAATTTAATCATGTTTTTTGTAGTAGAATTTGATGACTAATAAGTACATAATAATTCATAATTTTATTATATAAAAAATATTATTTTCACATGTATTTTTATTTATATCTATTAATACTCACTCATTTCCTTGTTGTTGGATGTACCCTATTCAATATCCTAGATAACATCCTATATAATAATTAACTTCCATAGACTGAATGAGAGTAGGGATTCATGTATCTCAGGATCCAAGAGATAATTTACTATTTCACCTTGATATTACTTATGTTAAAATTATTGAACTGGATATCAAATATTTCCCAAAAAGAGTATTTACTCTTAAAAATAAACATGATGATAAATGGGGTTTTTGTTTCTGATTAAGTTTATGTGGAAATCACTTATAATGAACAAAATATTTATGAAGTAATATTTGTAATTATGGAATAGAAAATAGTGTTTTTGGTCAATACAATTAAATAATAAATTATAGTTTCAAAAATTATTTATGAGGATACATTTTACCCACTATTTCATCTACCACATTTACAGAAATTTAATGTGGGAATTGATACTATATTCTAAAATGATGACAATACTATCATTGATCTTATGGATAAAGTATGTAGAATAGTCTATCATTGAATTATTTTTTCTGAGTGTAAATGAAATTACATTTTATGGGTGGTTAGGAGCCTTAGTTTTGAATATATACACAAGGTATTTTTTCATAATTCTGATATCTAATAATTAATGCACAAATTTATTAAAAATTTAATACAGCTTATATTTTTAGTAGCTATATATTTCTAGACACTCTAAATAGAAAACCATGTGACTATTTTTTGTATTATTTTTTCAACATGTCACTTTTCGTCATAAAAAATCAATGTTTCCAAAAGGATTTTGATAAATGGAACAACAAGTATCCATATTACTTTAAAATAAATTAATAGATAACTGACATTTATTTATACCTACAATAAAGATGTAAGACTCTATACACTATTTTAAAATAATTTAATTTAATTTTTTCTATTAATTAAGTATTAAATTTTAATTTGTATAGAAATCATCAAATGCTTATTCTTATCAATTTATATATCCCATTGACATGTTTTATCGATTCAATGGATGTATATCCAATAAAATAACCACATATAATGTCCCTCAAGAATTGGAAATACATTTTATTAACTGTTTTATTAAATATTTTGTACTTATATTTTTTATAATAGGTTTAGAAATATGTTTTTATAATGTGATGTTTATTTATGACCAATTACATGTTTTTTTGACATTCGAGACACACAAGAAACATATGGATTTACATAAGTAGATAAATATATATCACAATATTGTCCTATAAAAACATATATCATCAAAATTAAGTTATATTTCATAGTATTATTATATTTTACAATGAAAAATAATGAAAAAAATTATGTTTGTTACATTTATAAAATTACTAATGTTTCTATACTCCACCGGGAAACTCACACCCTCAAAGTTGTTCTTAGGAGAGTAGATAAAATTTTATTGGAAATATTTTTTTAATTATATATATTTATATTCAATATCAGTACATTAGTGAAATAAATAACAAATTCATATGAGGAAATCATTTTTTTAAGAATTAATGGGTAGTTTATATAGTGTCTTAATCTTAACATACATTAGGAATTGATGGTTTCTTATCAATTATGAAAATTTTTATATAGTCATTTCAATTCATGTATTTTTCCATTGTCAATATTTTTATTTTTAAATACCTGTAAAATTCAAGGGAAATTTTTTCTTAATTTTCTTTGGAATTTTACAAGAGCAGAGTTTTTGACGGCACCGGATTCCGAGGCCCGGTGTGCCTGGAATGATTTTCCGACGTTTGGCTCGGGTGTGTTCAATGAACAAATGAGCGGGTTTTCCTAACTTTTGAACTGATGCTCGGAATCAAAATCCTAGGGCACCGATGGAATCGCAGCGCCGGTAATTACTTAGAAAGACCTTTTCCGGAGTTGCTTTTTCTCGGGAGTGGTTTTAAAATTTGTGGGTTAAGTAAATGAATAAAATAAATGGGGCAACCAATTTATTTTATTTTAAGTTGTTTAACCTAAGATAAGTGGTTGAAGTGTGACTCAATATATCCTACTCCACTAGGTAGGATATTTATGGGGTGGGGCACACACGAGCCCCACCTTTTTAACTTCCACGGAACCCCCACCTTTAATTAGGTAATGCATCCGCACCCCCCCCCTTTTAATGTAAGTCAACTCTTTCATTTATTTTGAATAATAAACGCCTCATTAATTGGGCGGTTTAAACTCCTCAATTAATTCAATTAATTGATTGACTCAATTTTTGAATTTCAAACTTATGGCTTGAGTGATAAAATAAGAGGTGGGTTATTTTATTATTGTTGGGTTGTTGTGTTGAGTTTTTTGGGGAGAATAAGAGAAGTCTTGAAGTTATTCGTTCTTCGTCAAAGAACGCGAATAACGCACCGCCGCCGACGAGGAACGCCGACCTCCGATGACGGACGATGACAAAAGAGGCCTTCCTCGGAGATCAATAAACGTCAACGATCCTATTCTTCCACGACGATCAATTCCACAACGTCCATTTCTGCGAAAAACCTCGTTCGACAACAATGCTTGAGGTAGGGGTTAAATATATGTAAGTTTATATTCTCGTGGTTCATTCCTTCTAAAACAAATAACTCGGATCAACTCATTCTCAAGTTGATCCACGAATGATTTCTTTTGCGGGTTGGGAATATTTATTTGTGGGGGAATTGTAGTGGATTTTGTTGTTGTTGTTAGTGATTTCTTCCATCGTCATTCCTAATTTCAAATTGGACCTCTTGCTATCGATTAATGGGAGGGGTCCGGACCGCACAAACACGGCCGATCCTCATCCCTTAATTTTTGTTGTTGACCATGTTGTGGTTTGGAATGGGGATGGCGTGGTGTCGTCGCACCGCGCGGGATCATGCGGCAAGGATGCATGGCGCCGTCGCGCCGCGCCGGAAAACCACGAAGATACGCGGTTTGTTTATTTGGCATACGGATCGACAGTCCATGGAAGAACGAGCCGCAGAGGAAATTTGAAGACATTACAGTGAAGGGAAGGTCCTGGGAGGACCGCAGGTGAAGACGGATTTTGATATGGACAACCAAAGCAACTCTGGTGGTCCGCGGAAGGTGCTGCCGGCACTGGACGGCCGCTCGGAGGCGGCGGCGCTCCGGCGTGCCGCTGGCAGGAGCCGCCGCGGCTTTAGCCGCGGCGGAGGAGGGATCCCGCAGCTGCGCGGGATCTGGAGGGGAGATGCGACGGGTCGCCGCGTCGCTGGCAGGGAGCGGCCCCCATGTGGTGGGGCGCGGCTTCTTTCACGGGGGGAAACCGGACCCCCCTGTTCCGCTGAGCCGGACAGCCGAGCGGCCATGCGGCCGCACCCACCGGGCCGGGCCACGCCCTATTGGGCCGAACCCGGACCCAGTTCGGGTCGACCCGGTTCGGGCCGACCCAGGGGGTCTCGGGCCAGGTCGGATCGGGCTCGAACCCCCCATTTTCGGGCAGTTTCCGTTCAAACGGTCATATCTTGGTCCACGAACCTCCGATCGATGCACTTTCAGTTGAATAGAAACCCTTGGATCGAGCTGGTCGTTTTGGTATATTACACTAAGGGTTTCAGAGATTTTTTTTACGGCCTGGTTGGTTCGAACACGAAACCAACCGGGCCCTCAGAGCGGAAACACTTATATCATGAGCTCCGTATGTCCGATTGATGTGCCGTCGACTTTGTTGAATTCCTCTTGATGAGAAAGAACATTTGGAATACTTCGCCTGTGTTTTGGTTGTAGTTGGATAGTGGCCGGGTTGTATTGAGCCCGAAATCCAACCGGGCCCCTGGAACAGAAAAGCTGATAACTTTCAAACTGGACGTCTGTTTGACGAACCGTCAGCTGCGTTGGTGATCACATTGAGAAACGGTCCCTATTAGTATACCCTATGAGAGTTCGGGGTACATTTGAGATACGGTCGGGTTGGTTCGCACATGAAACCAACCGGGCCCCTGTGACGAAAAGGATAATAACTCACAGATCGGGTGTCTGATTGACGCGCCGTCTGTTGCATTGAGACCCCTATGACGAGGCGGTCCTTTGAGATACTTCTTAATGGGACTTTTAGATACTTGGAGTATCGACCTGTAGCTTGTGGAGCGGACCCTCCCGGAGACGAGCGTACGGAGTACGACGACTGTGTAGCCGGCTGAGACCTGACGACTGCTTGATCGACTCCACTTGGAGTGAGTCGACTAGCCCAGTGGACAGAGCACTACTTTGTTTGGGTGCGGACCCATGGTGGATGGAGCACTACTGTGTGACAGTGCAGACCCACGGTACTCGTCAGGAGAGTACCTCTATAGGCTATTAGGGGGTGTGGACTACTATGTTTCGGTGGCATACCCCGGTGGGAAGAACTACTGTGTTTGGGTGGATGACCTGCGGTACTCGACAGGAGGAGTACCTCAGCAGTCTTAGGTTAGTGAGAAGTACCTTGGAGTCGTGACTGGACCACTGTACACTCCAAAGACGGGGCTCTCCAGCAGTTACAGTTTCGATAATGAAAATATTGGTTTGAGATGAGTCTATGATCATTGTGTTTACCTCATGATTGAGATGGGACACTTGATAACATAGGTATATGTATGGGCATATACCTGGGAGGTGGTTATCTATTGATTTAATAATCTTTGTGTTTCATCATGATTGAGATGGGTTACTTGATAACGTAGGTATATGTATGGGTATATACATAAGTAGACGTTATCTGTTGAGATCTTTCTTTGTGGTTATACTTGTTGGATTTAGTGAGACCTTGAGGGTCTCGGGGTCCCTACTGAGTATTGTTATACTCACCCCTACACGGGTTATGCCCACACCTCGTTTTGTTGGTTGCAGACGACAGGAAACGTAGACAGAGGCCGAGTGTTCGAGGACGAGACAGTATCTGGTGGTGGACTTCACGACGAGACGACACTCAGAGGAGGTTGACGGGCGAGAGCGTTGTGGAGGCTATCTGTACCTACCCTTCTGGTAGGATCTGTGGTGGATGATCCAGGAGCTATGCTATCTGTACATACCATTCAGGTAGGATCCGACGAGGACGACCCAGGAGTTTCTTCCATTCTTCCACCTGTTTTTCTTTTCCGTTGTAGTTTTGTTCAGTTGTAGCTATAATTTTTATTGGGTTTGTATTCTGGCCCATTTACCTTTCAGTACTTCCTTTTGTACTTATCATTCTACTTCTGCGTGTACTCTGTGGTGTTTTGTTTACTTTTATAAAGGAAATGCCTTCCCAGTTATCGGGATTTACGTCTTTGGTGCTAGTCGCCAGCCCCTGTCCTTTAGAAGGCGGGATTGGGGTAGTCACGGCAGGGGCCCAGAGGACGGGTCATGAAAATTTGGTAATAGAGGAGATGGTTTTACCACAGAACTTATAACTATGATATTCCCTTTCTTTTATGAAATAGTGTTAAGGGTATCGAGTGTGGTCTTCAGTTCAGAGAGTCCAGTGTTGGTGTGACGGCCGATGTTTCCGTACGCCAGGACCCTGACTACTGATTTTCGACTTTCTGCATGAAAAACACTGATTGCGTGTGTGTTTCCAAGAGTTTTAAAGTCAGCTCAAACCAGGTCTTCTCGCTATGTATAATTCATTGACCATGTCGCATCTGTTCATGATGTTTCCACACAGACAGTCAGTTGGAGTTCCAAGAGAGTACTCGATGACGGCCCACCGAGCGGCAAAGCTCCGGTGCGGGGCCCTTTTTACTATGTTGTAACCCTCGGGTGGTGTACCGGAAGCACCACCACCTGTTGGGAAGCAGATGGCACCAGCCTTACTAGAAAATTGTGCACGCTGGCAGAGCGTGTTGCACGAGTTCCAGCAGCAGCGGCCTCCCAGGTTACGAGGCGAGGCAGATTCCCTAACAGTAGAGCACTGGCTGGAGGAAATTGCTAGAGTTTTCCGCCTAACTGAGACATCAGTAGAGTGGATGGTGTACTTGGCTACTAGTGTTTTCCAATGAGTGACCATGAGGATGGTCCGCATAGTGATGAGGCTTCAGTATGTGGACCGATGCCTGAGATAGTGCCTTCGGGTAGTGTGTCAGAAATACATCACTACTTGTTGGTCTACAGTTACAACCGGCGGTATCGGTAGGTGACACATGTAGGATTACTGCCTTACACGTGTTCCAACATCATATACCCTAAAGTTATGAGGCGAGCTCGATGCACAGGCAGCTGAGAACTGGCTTGACGAGGTGGCTGAGAGTTTTTCTAGAGCTTATACAGCTTCGGCAGGATGATGTTTCAGTATCTGAGTAATCATCGAGGCGTACCGATCGTTCTTGGTACTTGATGACTATGATATGATCAGTGCTTTAGAGCTCGGACCTCAGAGCGAGGTGTGTTTAAAGGATATCCGAGTAAGCACTCTTTTCCCTATGCATTCCAACTTATGTTAGGGTGCTAGAAAGAACTTTTGTGGTTGAATGTTCTTTGGATGATAGGTTTTAGCCAGTGAATGTTAACAGTGGGAAGATGTGAACTAGGGTTAGTCTAAGAGACTTGGATGTGTAAAATGTTTCAAGAAGAGGAAGTGTCAAGGAAAGATAAATCTGCAGAGCAGCAAATGTGGAAGCAGAGCTAGGAGAGCAGCATGTGGTGGTGTACATTTCAACATGTTACAACCACCCGCCTTTGTTGTCCCCGCCTGGCTCAGGGAGATGGATGGAAGGGGAAGAGAGTAGTTGCATGCGGTCAAGGAGAGTGACCTAATGGCTCTAAGAATGGTTTGAGGGGCAGTCTGTGTCCACTATTATCTATCGTAGTAACAGACGTTGATAGAAATCATTCCTTCCTTCCACAAATCTTATCCCATACCTAGATTTTCCGGTAATCCGTAGACTTGACCCATCCACATTAGTTGCACCGGGTGCACGACGACTTCCACGCATCTCAACTGAGGAGATACGTGCTTGACCCGACGCATGTCATCAACCATGGGGAACTGGAATTTGGCGATGAGGTGACTTTTGCAGGGTTCAAGTAGAGGTTGAGGATCGACAGGAGCGGATCCTACGAGGATGGTCGATTCCTTAGGTGTGCTTTCACTGGCAGTATGGGAACCTCCAGGTGAGCACATGGGAGCGGAAGGCCCAGGTGCGTTCTCAGTACCGCTTTTGTATCCCTAGTTAGTGTTAAAGCTTTACGAGGACGTAAATCCCTGAGGTGGGGGTAATGTAAAGACCTGTAAAATTCAAGGTAATTTTTTTCTTAATTTTAATTGGGATTTTACAAGAGCGCAGTTTCTGACGATACCTGATTCTGAGACCCGGTGTGCCCAGAATCATTTTCCGAAGTTTGGCTCGGGTACGTTCAGTGAACAAACGAGCCGGTTTTCCTAACTTTTGAACCGGTGCTCAGAATCGAAATCTGAGGGCACCGATGGAATCACAGCGCCGGTAATTTCTTAGGAACACCTTTTCGGGAGTTGTATTTGCTCGGGTGTGGTTTTAAAATTTTTTGGTTAAGTAAATGAATAAAATAAATGGGGCAACCAATTTATTTTATTTTAAGTTGTTTAACCTAAGCTAAGTGGTTGAAGTGGGACCGAATATTTCCTACTCCACTAGGTAGGATATTTATGGGGTGGGGACCACACGAGCCCCACCTTTTTAACTGCCACGAAACCCCCACCTTTAATTAGGTAATGCATCCGCACCCCCACCCCCCCACCCCCGTTTTAATGTAAGTTAACTCTTGTGTTTATTTTGAATAATAAATGCCTCATTAATTGGGCAGTTTAAACTCCTCAATTAATTCAATTAATTGTTTGACTCAATTTCTGAATTTCAAAATTATGGATTGAGTAATAAAATAAGAGGTGTCTTATTTTATTATTATTGGGTTGTTGTGTTGAGTTTTTGGGGAGAATAAGAGAAGTCTGGAAGTTCTTAATTCTTCGTCAAAGAACGCGAAGAACGCACCGCCGCCGACAAGGAACTCCGACCTCTGATGACCGACAACAGCGAAAGACGCCTTCCTCAGAGATCAACAAACGCCAACGATCATCTTCTTCTGCGACGATCAATTCTGCGACGTCCCATTCCGCGACAAACCTCTTTTGATGACAACGCTTGAGGTAGGGGTAAAATTTGTGTAAGTTTATATTCCCATGGTTCTTTACTTCTAAAACAAAGAACTTGGACCAAATCATTCTCAAGTTTATCCGCAAATGATTTATTTTGCGGGTTGGGAATATTTATTTACGGTGAAATTGTAGGGGATTTTGTTGTTGTTGTTCGTGATTTCTTCTGTCGCCGTTTATCATTTCAAATTGGACCGCTTGCAATCGATTAACGGGAGGGGGTCGGACCGCACAAACACATCTGATCCTCCTCCCTTAATTTTTGTTGTTGACCTTGTTGTGGTTTGGAATGGGGATGGCACGGTGTCGTCGCACCACGCGGGATCATGCGGAAAGGATGTGCGGTGCCGTTGAACCCGAAAAAAGCCGCGGCGCCGACGAGCCGCGCCAGAAATCCACGAAGAGACGCGGTTTGTTTAGTTGGCGTACGGATCGACGGGCCATGGAATAACGAGCCGTAGCGGCGATTTTAAGATTTTGCAGCAAAGGGCAGGTCACGGGAGGACCGCAGGCGAAGAAGGAATTAGAAATGGTCCACCGGAGCAACTCCGGTGGTCCGCGGAAGGTGCTGCCGGCGCGCCCCGCCGGCGGCGGCGCCTCGGCATGCCACCAGCAGCAGCTACCACAGTGGAAGCCTCGGTGGAGGATGGATCCCGCGGCAGCACGGGATCCGGAGGGTAGACGGGGCGGTTCGCCGCGTTGCTGGCTGGGAACGGCCCCCTCGCGGGGGGTCGCGGCTTCTTTCACAGGGGGCAACTGCACCTCCATGTTCCGCTCAGCCGGACAACCGGGCCATGCACAGGCCAGGCTGGACCATGCCCACCAGCCCAGGCCGCGCCCTATTGGGCCAAACCCGGACCCGGTTCAGGCCGACCCGGGGGTCTTGGGCCGGGTCGGACCGGGCCCGAACCCCCTTTTTTTGGGATGTTTCCGTTCAAACGCCCATATCATGGGTCACAGACCTCCGATAGACGCACCATCAGTTGCGTAGTGATCTTTGGATCGAGCTAGTCATTTCGGTATATTACACTCAGGGTTTCGGAGAAATTTGGGTATGACCGGGTTGGTTCGAACACGAAACCAACCGGGCCCTCGGAGCGGAAACACTTATATCTTGAGCTTCGGATGTCCGATTGACGTGTCGTCGACTTTGTTGGATTCCTCTTGATGAGACGGAACTTTTGGAATACTTCACCTGAGTTTTGGTTGTAGTTTGATAGTGGTTGGGTTGGATTGTACCGGAAATCCAACCGGGCCCCTATAACAGAAAAGCTGATAACATTCAGACTGGACGTCTGTTTGACGAACCGTCAGCGGCGTTGGTGATCACATTGAGAAACGGTCCCTATGAGTATACCCTATGAGAGTTCGGGTTACATTTGAGATACATCTGGGTTGGATCGCACACAAAACCAACCGGGCCCCTGGGACGAAAAGGCTAATAACTCACAGACCGGGCATCCGATTGACGAGGCGTTTGTTGCGTTGAGACCCCTATGACGAGATGGTCCTTTGAGATACTTTTTCGTGGGACTTTGAGATACTTGGAGTATCGACCTGTAGCTCGTGGATCGGACCCTCCCGGAGACGAGTGTATGGAGTACGAAGACTGTGTAGCCGGCTGAGACCTGACGACTACTTGACCGACTCGACTTGGAGTGAGTCGACTAGCCCAGTGGACGGAGCACTACTTTGTTTGGGTGCAGACCCATGGTAGACGGAGCACTACTGTGTGATAGTGCAGACCCGGGGTACTCATCCGGAGAGTACCTCTATAGGCTATTAGGGGGTGTGCACTACTGTGTTTGGGTGGCATACCCCGGCGGGAAGCACTACTGTGTTTGGGTGGCTGACCCACGTTACTCGACAGTAGAAGTACCTTAGCAGTATTTGGTTAGTGACACGTACCTCAGAGTCGTGACAGGACCACTGTACACTCCAGAGACGGGGCTCTTCAGCAGTTACGATTTCGATAATGAAGATCCTGGTTTGAGCTGAGTCTATGATCTTTGTGTTAACCTCATGATTGAGATGGGTCACGTGGTAACTTAGGTATATGTATGGGCATATACCTGGGTGGTGGTTATCTGTTGATTTCATAATCTTTGTTTTTCTTCATGATTGAGATGGGTTACTTGATAACTTAGGTATATTTATGGGTATATACCTAAGTAGAGGTTATCTTTTGAGATCTTTCTTTGTGGTTATCCTTGTCATATTTAGAGAGACCTTGAGGGTCTTGGGGTCCCTAATGAGTATCGTTATACTCACCCCATCACGGGCTATGCCCGCAACTCGTTGTGTGGGTGGCAGACGACGGGCAGCGCAGATAGAGGTCGAGTGTTCGAGGACGATACAGTATCCAGTGGTGGACTTCATGACGAGACGAAACTCCGAGGAGGTTGACGGGTGAGAGTGTTGTGGAGGATATCTGTACCTACACTTTAGGTAGGATCCGTGGTGGATGATCCAGGAGTTGAGCTATCTGTACCTACCCTTCAGGCAGGATCTGAGGAGGACGACCCAGGAGCTGCATCCATTCTTCCAGCTGTTTGTCTTTTCTGTTGTACTTTCGTTCAATTGTAGTTGTACTTTCAATTGGGTTTCTATTATGGCCCATTAACCTTTCAAAACTTCCTTTTGTACTTAGTGTTTTACTTCCGTTTGTACTCTGTGGCGTTTTGTTTACTTTTATAAAGGCAATGCCTTCCCAGTTATCAGGATTTACGCCTTCAGTGCTAGTCACCATCCCATGGCCTATAGAAGGCGGGTTTGGGGTAGTCATGGCACGGGCCCCGAGGATGGGTCGTGGCATTATTATTAAAAATTTATTTTCTTTACATTCCACTACCCATCCATGCCCTTGTATGTTTTATGGTCTAAATTATGAAATTATATAAAACCAGACACAAAAAAACCTAAATTATGTATTAGAAGAATAGTCATTTTGTTAACCAATATGGAATCATTTGGGGGGTATGTCAAACAATGACATTCTTAAACATTAACCATTATTGATATAATCAATGATATCCTCAATGAGAACTATGTTTTATATTCCATTACAAATAAATCCACCAAAAAAGAAGAAGAATGTAATTCTTAATTTTTTGGGAGGGAAAGGATAGAATTACAACATTAGGGATGCAGAATTAGGAATTTCAAAGAAAAATATCCTAAATTAGTTTTAAGGGGGGTTTATATGAAAATGTTTGAAAAAAATATTAATATATTTTTCAGTTCTAAAAACATTAACTTGACATTAATAACTTATGGAATACGATCTTTATAATATCAATGAAAGAGATGCTAATATTTGATTCAATTAGGACCTCTAAGAAAATAAAAACAAAAATATGATGTTCAATGTAACTAAAGTTATTAATGGTGGATTTTTATATTATATAAAATATTTTGGAATGTTAAAAACATGTTAATGGTATTATAATTTCATTAAAATTAAGGACATTAATCATTTATTCATTTATTAGTTGTAAGAAAAAACACTTGTTAAAAATATTAGTTATTTTTACTCAATGAATTTTTTTTTTCTTTAACTATTAAATGTCATTATGTTTTAATAAAAATAGTTTTGTTATCAATAACTCTTGAAATAATCTAGGATAATCATGAAAAATTAGGAAAACCATATTTGAATCATTTTTTGAAATGTATAATTAAATCTCGCATCAATTGGATGTGTGATACAACCATAATGATGAAATGTAAATTTTCAAATTTTATAAACATTGATAATATGATAAAAATAGAGAAAAGTACATAAAAATATCATAAATAGAAAATAAAATTACTATTGTTTTATTTTTTTACTTAAAGGAAATAATTTCATGTTTAGTCAATTTGTGAATTGTCTGGGATGATGAAAAATAGGTGTTTTTAATTGAATTTTTTTTAGTTATACAAAAACAGTTTTTGAATTAATAACTCATGAAAAAAATAATTTTTTCTTGAAAATATTGTGTTAATTATTTTTTAAAAATATTATGTTATACATTTTTTAATTATATATCATATCTCATATTAAAATATACTATGATTTATTTAAAAGTTTCATTTATTATATAGTATTGAAAATATAATTAGTTCTAGTTGAATTACATAGAAAAGTATTTTTATTACAGGTTTATATAAATGTTAATGCTACAGAAACTTTTCAGAAATTTTTACTGAAATTATATATATAGAGAAATTATTTTAAAATAATTTATGTTTAATTATAAGATAATATTTAAATTTCTCAATATAAATTGTTTTGAGTATAAAATTCACTTTTTTAATTATTTATTTGTGTCTTATAATCCATTACACATGATAGATTCTTTTATTTGGGTCATAATTTAGTGTTGATAATGAATTTCCAATCTTAGAACTGGAACAGATAAAATAAAGCCTCCATATGTGCTAAATTCATGCACTAATAATGGTTGTCATTTACACGAACTTGCATTATCATCACTTTAAAATCATCGATAAAGCTTCTTTTATTGCTTTTAAAGGGAAAACGTCTAGTAGTGTCAGGATAAAATATAAATTTATAATGTTATAAAATAATATAAAAATGGTCAATAAAAAATATAAAATTTTAAATTACTTTAGTGAAAATATCATTTACATCATTTAAAATTAAATTATAAAATTTCATGCATCAATTTTCAAGAAATATATCATCGACAATAAAAAGTTTTTTTACAAATTATTTAAAATTATTATAAAAAACATTTTATTAATAAATGTCACAATCTTCATAAGTGAGAATTTAAAAATATTATAATTTATTATGAAACACGTTTGATAGATATTCACCCAACTACAGTTAATCGAATAATTATTAATTGATTGAAATGAAATTATTTGAATCAAAATTCAAAACATTTAGAGATTATAAAATAAGGATCTTGAGATCTACAATTTAATTGAGAATAATAAATAAAATCCTTTATTATCACTACTAATAAGAACTGATAAAGAAACCATGATCATGTATAAAACATTTTCTTTATCAGCTCTCATTTTAGCATTCATCGAGTTCAAATATATAAATATTTATGTAATTTCCCAACTTTTTGGAGAGTTAATAAGTTTATTTTACTATCCAAACCCTCTTGTTATATGATAATGATGGGATATAATGGTTATAGAGAGATCTGGGAGAGTCTGAGGCTCGTTTGGAGCCCGAGTCTCTACAATTTAAGGAGGAAGAATGAGCCACATGGTTAGTGCAATGTTTGTGATAATAGTGGGACTCAATCATTTGGGCTACCCTATTCATATGGGAGGCCACACAATTTTTCTGAAAGAATATAGGAAAGGGAACATGATCAGGATACTTGTCCTGGATAAGTCAGAGATCCATTTCACAAGGGATACATAGGGTTAGTCAAAAAATACTATCATCTCATGTGAGGGGGTCCCTTGGGGAGTATATGCCACATGGTTTGGACAACTGCGTGACAAAAATGTGCAACCTAAAGTTAAAAGTGTAATTTACCATTTTTACCTTGAAATGTTTTCAATCTATCATTCCTTATTACCATTTCCCTATTCTCCAGTAGCAACTGCTTAATCTATCCAACCAAGAAAACCCTGGATTTTTGGTTGAACCACTATATTATCTCCATTTCCTTAACCATCAGATGAATTATATTCCACTTGGAATATTTATGATTCATCTAATATCTCCTAGTCCAGCTTAATTCAATGAATGATACTCGGGGAAATGTTATGAACCTAATGTATATGTTTTAGTAACTTTTCCTCATGTTTGGTTGTATTTATATTGTTCTATGTCTTAATGTTCATTTGATCATTCCATCAACACACTTCAAATGTATAATAAATTAAATTTAATTAATTTCCTTTCTCAATGTGATCATACCTAGTATAGAGTCATCATCCTATCTCATTTTCCTTGCCCTGACCCACCCCTATGGGTGAACCATCTCTTTATAGCCTATCTCACATTTCCATAAATTGTTAAACCACCTTCAAGTGGTGTTCTTTCATTTAAAAAATGTTTATAATCGTGATTTTAATCAAGATAAATGTTATTCCTTCACAGAGGCCCATATTCTCCATTATATAGCTGAATTTATTAATTAAATTACATTGGAAACTTGTCTTAAATTTATAAATTTGATTACAAACTAATTGAATTTTACTGTGATAGTTATTCCTTTATATCATACCCTAAATAAAGGGATTAATTGGATAATTATGGGGCTCCATTAATAGGATCATCGATAATTATAATGCATATTGCATGTGAATTGTATACACATTGAGGGTGATACTATTTAGGCCTCAGAAGGGATAAATGTGTGTTCAATTACCTCTATATAAGTGATATTGGTTCCATCAGGGTGATATTATATATGGGATTGTGGATATATGGCGATCCAATCCCATTATTTGAACTCAATATACTATGATAGGTACCTAGGATGGACTTAGAGTGTTGATTACATGTTAGTCTAAGAGTGATACTTGGGAATCTATTTATTAATATCCTTGGATGGACTGTTATGGTGATGGGAATTTATATTGCCCCTAGATAAATACATGGGATTCCTTTTGGATCAAAATGGATGGGATCATGGAGCTTCTTCTTAAATCTCAAGTATAAACATTAAGTTAAAAAATACGAATGTGTAATTGATATTCAAGGGTAGTGTCCTCCAAGAAAAATCACAAGATTGGGGAATGGTCCACCTTTTGAAATTTTATTTATATCATCCCTATGATAAATATTTCATACATGTAAAGGATACAATGGCTCAAAGAATCCATCTTAAGATAAATTAGGTTTATTCATCCAGGTATACTTTGAGGAACCTAGTCTGATCTGTTTATTTTTTCCCTCGTATTTATTATTACTGACACAGTACTCATTTTACATGAAAAACTATGTTGATATAGACATCATTGACGGTTGACTATTAAGTATATATCACACCCTTATTGGGACACTAGTGGTACCCAATAATACATCATGATTATACTATATATAATGGGAAGTGTCTTGAATCCGGTTTTTTATTTTGATTCATAGGATAGAGCACGAGGGTAGAAGACCAAGAATATTCTCATGATATGAGTATTATCTGTATTTGATTTTTTATATTTTGATAACATGTGGTATACACATGTATTCTATATATCTCGTGTGTGTATTTTGTGTAGCTTCGTCATCGTCATTATTAATTTGTATCTATTTATTATTATCATAAAGTCTGTTTATACTAATTAGAAGATAATTTATTATTCCACTACTACATGTTCTTACCTATTTCATTCGATTAAATTTCCTATCTACCATTATTATCTACTCTGATATATGGAGGAATAGCCTCCTCAAAAACACACCCTAGGCCCTTGCTACTATTTGGTAGCTTCTGTCGTATGGGGATGTGTGATTGAGGTCATGTGGCCAATTATCTTAGTTCAATGCTAAGTGGCTTCTATAGGGATGTGAAAAGGTGGTATTTGAGACTATTGTTTCTTTTTTATATTTTTGGTTGGGTATTAGGTAAGTGATTATGATGTAATGGAATTTTGAAATGATCATTTCCCAAGGAGTACATAACTAATGTCTAGAGTCAAATCAATATTACTTTGGATGGGGTATTGATGTTCTATTTTCTACATGTTACATTTTTACAAATATAACCATTCGGTAACACATATTTTTTGAAACTTTAATATTTCTGATATTGTTATAATGGGATTTATTATACCCCGGACTGATGATAGGAGGTTATATAAAATTCATGCATCATACAATGATCCATAGGTTTGAAATTTAATAAATTATGCAATGTAATATCTACATTCTTGTGTGCATTACCTATATTTCATGTTTTTATGCTCTATGCATTATTTTCTATATATTTATATGTGAAAAAGTTTCTGTAGGGATAAACTAATTGGATTAATTAATGTTCCTACATCAATTTTAATGGTGTTTTTTTGGTAAATATATTTGTTCGCACCTTAATTAATCAATTATGCCACATTTGATCGATGAACCATTTGTTTTAGGGGATGAAATATTAGTTATTGTATTAATAAATTCTAATGTAAATTTAAGAATCATGTACCTATATAAATTTAGAGTGTTAGTTTATACAATCAAATAACTATCCATGACCTCTTACATCCTAATATGGGACTTAAATTTCATTTCACAATAACTTGGAAAATAAAATGATGTTTATAAAAAGTATGAGACATTAGAAATTGGGAATGGTGAAAATCTTAACTATATCGAGATATATATATTCATACAAATTAGAATGATATTAAATAAATTAATGTTTTTAAATGATAAGGATACCACTAGATAGGGATTCAAAAAGAAAAGTAAATGGTGTTTTCCTTTATACCTTGAATTTGATACTATATATACCAGAACCACAGCTTTGTTATATGGGTCCTTCACCCTGACTAAAAAATAGTATTGGGAATTATGTTGTGTATGTTATGATCCTTTGGTGAATCTTCTTTATCACCTACACATATCATTACGAGCAATAAAATATGTGTGACTTGTTATAGGAATTTTTTGTACCTATATTTTCCTTTATTGATTGTTATCTATCTACTGTAAATAATATTTGAGGCATGCACTTAGAAATTGTAGACCTATGCTACCTCGATATCTTCATGTTATATTCCAAGAGTCTAGAGAAAAACATGATATAGATTTTTTGGTCCATGATCCACCAATATTACCACCTATAGTGCCACTTGAGACACCTAATAAATATAATCCACTGGGCATCAATTATTATTTTGCATGTAGTTTCTATCACTTCATGCATTCTATATTGTGTACTCCCCATCCTTTTCCAAATATGGAAGATATGAATAGGAACCCCCAATAAAATTATCCTCCCACCATCTCAGGGGATTCCAAGACTCATGCTCCAAAGTGATGGATAAAATCCACGCTATCTGTATTTGACCATCTTGATATGCCTCCAGAGTGGAGGGTCATGATTGATGCCTATATGCTTCAGGATTCTTCTAAACATTGGTGGGATTTAATTACTAAAAATGGATATTATAAAGGTGTGGTATGGGAATCCTTTCATATAGCCTTCAATGAATTATTATCCCCATATTCAATAGGAGAATACCAGACACAAGAGTTAATGCACTTTTAGTAGGGTTCCATCATTGATGAAGTATTCAGCTCCCTTCACCAAGGTATAGTTATTTTTAATGAATCTTATCATTGATGAATTGAACACTATGAGATGTTTTGAGGATGGGATTGTGTAAACCATAAAATATCTTGTGAATTCTTTTAGGCTGGCTTCCATTTCTGAAATAGTGAACTAGGCCCTCATCACAAAGTAGAACCTGAGGGATGGTGGAAATGTTAGATAGGGCAGTTTAGCATCTACGCCGGAAGATGGTTTATCTAGAATAAGTGATGTTTATAAGGTATACTAGGGGAATTTCCATCCATATAGAATGTACCTATATATATATGTGGTGTGTCACTAGTGTGACTGGATAGACGATATGAATCTGTAGAGTTTGAGGAACCCAGTTGATTACCGAGCATGTAGTAGGATGGGTCGCCTATAGAGTTTCTTCCAAACAAAAACCCTTGTAAAAAGTGATATTAGATATATTACAACTTTTATTTTAGATATAGGATCATTGGATCCATGTATGGTTGGGAGCTGGTATACTATTGGCCGATTAGTTCGAGGATGTGGTTGTTTCCATTCTGGTCACACATCTAAAGCAAAATACTAATAGATCAGACCCTCCCAAGTTATTTAGGTTTCATCTCAAGGTCATGGATCATTTAATATCTTTGAATCATATCCTTAGACTAAGGATAATAGTCTAGGGACTTCAACGGTATGAGGTACTATTATGGTAGTCTCTACTTTAGTTTCGTCCCTATTTGATATTGGTTCATCACACTCCATTATATCAGTTTTTGTAATGGAATGTATAGCCCTGTAAATAAGGTACTTAAGAGGTGTTATGACTCCCATAACACCATTTGGGGTATGATTTGAGGCTATACAATAGTTATAGGATTTATCCCTTGAGATAAGTAGGTACCATTACTTGTTGAATTTTATTTTCATATAGATGACCAGCATCAACGTCATTCTTCATATGGAATGTATTTTCCCTAATTATGTCCATGTTTATTGTTGTTACTTATTGGTATCCTATACATCACACAAGTGAAACACATATATTCATAAGAGATAATGGTATATATAAGAAAGTAAATCCGGAACAGATCACAAAGGGATGGGTAGTGTGATAGCATAGTTGACGAATCTATTTATCAGCCATCAGGGAATGTGTGTTGTAGAATTAACACATATAGTGGATCATTTGAGGTATGTATTCTCTAATTATTTATTTTATTCTCCTATTATGAGATGTGTGGATTTCAACATCAATATTGTGCTAGGTGCGACATAATTTTCCATTCTTTCATATGGGATAACACCTACAAAGCTCTAGTAACTCAGGAAGAAGATGGAAGATCTAATGGAAAAGATTTTAATCTGACCCATCACTTTTTATGGGGTTCAATTGTACTTTTCATAAAGATTAGAGATATTCCCTTAGGTTTTATATGGATTACATATTTTTGGACCAGATTATGGTGAAGAACTAGAATACATTTCCCCATATAGATGAACTCTTAGACTATATCCGAGGAGTGAATGTTTTCTCTCAGTTCTATTTGAGGTCGGTGTATCATCAGGTGTATGTGAGACAATCAGACATACCAAGTACAACATAATGAAATAGGTATGTCTTGTATGAGTATCAAGATATTAATTTCACCCTTCAAACATTCTGGTAGTATTTTTTGTTTTTATGAATTGGGTTTTTCACCCATACCGAGATTCATTTATGGTAGTCTTCATAGAAGACATCTTAGTATATTCTTTAAATAGACACTATGATGAAAAACATCTTGAGATCATGATAAATATACTATGTGGGAACCTACTTTATCTGAACCATTGAAAATTCCACATTTTAATCATTAAGGTTCGCATATTTAGTGATATCATTTTATAGGTAGGTATATCTGTTGATCTAATGAAGGTGGGCACTATGGTTTCCTATGAACAGACTAAGAATGTGTTTCAAATACCCTGCTTCTTAAGGATAGCTATATAAGAAAGAAAATTCATTAATGATTTTCCCCACCTAGAAGTTCCTCTTATATCCATGAAAATTAATGGCGTGAAATTAATCTAGCCTAAATCTTAGGAGACATCCATTCACGAGTTAAAAGGGAGACTAACTTCAGGGTCCATCATGATTCTTCGAGAGACAAATAAATGATTTATAGTTTCTATTGATGCTTTGGGAATTGGATAAGGAGTAGTTTTCTTATATTGATATCAATTTTTATAATATGGATCCGATCAACTAATACTTCATGAGCCCAATTACCCTACACATGACCTAAATCTATAATTTGTGGTTAATTATTTATTACATTGGATAGATTTTATATTGGGTGAGAGATTCTATGATTACACAGATAAAAATGCCTAAATTACAAATCCACATAACCTGACATTCATTTTTGGAAATATATGTGGGTAGAATACCTAAAGTATTTCAATTTTGATCTTACTTATAAAACTGATAAGGGTAATGGAGTAGATGAAAATCTATTCTAGAAGACTGAGAAACAGTTTATCTTAGAGGCATGATGTGAGGGGAATTTTATGGATCTATTTTTTGAGATGCGCTTAGAGGTTCATGAACAAGATAGGAATCTTTTTTTAGTAGATATAACAGTGACATCCTATCTTCTGGAGGGGGTGCAGATGAGACAAGTATCAAATCCCGAGGGCCTTGTCCTATGGAAGAGTGTCTTAGGTGAGAACCCACCACCTATTAGTATTTTTGGTGATAATGAGTTCCTTATATTCTATAGACATGTTTGGGTTTCATGAGATATATGGGAATAGTTTAAGTAGGATTATCATTACATAGTTTGGGATGTTCACTATGGTCTTAACAAGATGTACCAAGATGTATGTCATTAGTATTGGTCATCCGGTATGAAGAGGTAGATTTAGAGTTTCCTTACGATATATTCAACCTATCAATAGGTGAAGGAGGAATAAAATAGACCTAATTTACATCTAAATCCTCTATATATTACTATATCAAATTTAATGATGCCACCATGGATTTTTTGTTGGGTTTTATGAGATCTCGTGGAGGCAATGGTGCGATATGGGTGATTATCAGTAGATTGATCAAGATTGAACATATCCTATCTATATGGGAGACCTTCATAGTTGATGAGTCTAAGAGGATACACATATAAGAGATTGTGATTCTTCATGGTGTACTCATTCTATCATATCGAACCGATTTTTCTGATTTACAATAAGGTTCTGGCAAGGGCTTCTGAATGAACTGGGTTCACAATTTCTCTTGTGTACATGTTATCACCCTCAGATCAATGGGTAGTCTGATTAGATGATACTGGTGTTAGAGGATATGATCAAGGAATTATTCCTTGATTTTAGAGGTTCATGGAAAATAATATAAACCATTAATTTATTTTTTATACAATAACCACTTCCATGAAACAATTCAAATTGCTCTTATAATTCCCTTTGTGTTAGGATATGTCGTTAAAATCTATGTTGGTTGGAGGAGTGTGATGCAACATTGCTATGTCCTTATCTCATTTTGGAGACATTGTAACAAGTAAAACTAATTCATAAGTGCATAAATACATATCAATCTCAGTATAATTATTATATATATTGTCACCATACACCTTTGGAGTTTGAGGTGGGACATCGAGTCTTTTTACTATTTTCACCTAGATTGGTTCGTAGACATATTCTTAGATAAGGAAAGTTATCACACCATTATGTCAAGCCTTTTTAGATAACTAATAGATTTAGTATATAGATGATCAGTTGTACTTACTTTAGAGTTACCATGCCATGCATGATGGTCTCAATGTATCGCATCTTTTATGGTATTATAATTAACCATTTAATTAATTTTAACTAGAGGACATTGAGATGGATGCAGATGTGTCATTTGAGGATAATAAAATATGTATAGTTCTCTAAATAATGAATGATCTCAGAGGTAGGTCAGCTACAGTAGTCTGGTTTCTCTGGCATCATGGTCAATTGTAAGAAGAGACCTATGAGTGGAACGTTTATGTACATGTGTAGTGGCCAGAGAGATCCACAAATGTCATTTTACCACACTCATAAGTGAAACCGGGCGATGAGTTTTCATGAGGGGAGGTTTTAATGTCCCATATTTTAGAGAGGTATAGAATTTAGTTAACTATTTAAAAACACTCATTTTATGATAATTTTGGGATCTAACAAAAACATAGGGTTACAAGAGATTCTGGGGATCATTCAGATCCCATAGATCCATAATTTATGGTGGAAGACCATGCCACATGGTTATCACATGGTTAGGTCAAACCATGTGACTCAACAGTGTGGATAAAATAGTATATAGAGGTGTCTGAATGATTTCAAGGTAGTCATCTGGGTTGGGGAAGATGACTATGTGACTTGTTTAAGACAATTCACATATCCAATTTTCACTTTTTTCACTATTACTCAAACCATGTGGACAACCCCTGTGAAGGAGTTCTATTGGAAGTAGAAATCATAGTTTTGGGGAATGGTTTTCCCAATTTTTTTGAAAAACCATGCAGCCATAATTTTAATGTGGAATTTACCATTTCTTCCCATGAAATGTTTTTAGTCACTCAAGACTTCTTCCAACTTCAATCTTCTCTAGTATGCACTGCATGAGCTCTCCTCCCATGAAACCTAGGATTTATGGTTGATCCACCATCTGATATATGATTCCTTTACTATAAGATGCATTGGACCACTATTAGGAATTTGATGATTCTTTTATTATCACTCATTCTAGGTAGTTTCACTGGACAAAATATGATGAGGATAACACTATGAAGTTAAGTTTGGTGGTCTAATTTCTTTATCTCATGTATGGTAACATTTATTTTTTGTTTCATTGTGACGCTTTCTAAACCTCTCTGATGAATCCTATTAAATGTTTAATAAATTAAATTTATTGATTTTACCTACCCATTGTGATCCTATATAGTGGAAAATCATCATCTTTGGTTCTTCACCTTCATATGGACCACCCCTACAGCTGATCCCTTTTTTCTAGCCTATCTTTCCCCTAAATAAAATTTTCAATCCACCCACAAGGGGTGTGTTGGATTGTAATAAATGTATATGAAACATGATTTGAATAAAAATAAATAGAAGTTCATGACTTAGGCCTCTATTCCTATTTCCGTAGTTGAATTTCTTAATTAAATGTCATGGGAAACTATTGTTATATTTTTAAATTCCTTGAATTTATAGATTAATTGAACTAATATATGTAAGCCTTTATCTATTACCTAAGTTGAATATATTAATTGGATAATTATGGGATTCCTTGGATAGGCACGTTGATCATTATAGCTTATATTTCATATAGATTGTAAACACATCTTGTTCAATACCAATTATTCCTAGGATGAGTTCATTGTGCATTTTCATTCCTACATATGAGTGATACTAATTCCTTAAGGGAGACATTATGGATGGGATCATGGATAGATGGCGATCCCAGGACATGAGTGTCACTCAGTCTGCTATGTGAGATACTTGGGATGGGATTGGAGTGTAGATTACACACCATGCCGAGAGTGATACTAGGGATTACATTTATGTATCAACATGGATATGATCTTACTATAATGTAAAATTACAGTTCCCTTATAGAGAAACTTGGGATTCCTTCTAGATCACTTTGGAAGAGATCAATTTATTTTTCATAAATCTCTGGGGCATATGTTAAATTAAAGAATAATAATGTGTAATCGATAATATAGACACGTGTACTCCAAAACAAAATAGAATCTTATGGAATGATACAGCTTTTGACACATTATTTATATATTACTTATTAATTATATTTCATACATATAAATGTTACCTTAGTTTATATACATCTATCTTTTGATAAATCACATTGTGTCGGTCTAATATCCTTTGAGGAACCTTGTCTAATATATTTTTTATATATTACCATTCATTTATTATTACTATCCCAATTATAATTTTATATGTAGAAACATTATTGATCGGGACACTGTTGGAGGTGAACTAATGAGTATAGCTCACACCCTTATTAGGCCACCTTTGGTACCCAAGAAGACTTCATGTTTATAGGTGTATATAAATGGGAGCATCCATCTTATGTTTTTTGATTCTGATCCCTACGTTGGAGCACAAGAGAGAGGACCGAGCCTATTCTTATGATGTGAATAGTATCTTATTTTGATATTTTTTATTTTACTAGAATGTGGAATATTCTTATTTCCCAATTATCCCATGTATCCCTTTATTGTGTAGCAAGATGATGATGATCATCATTTTTTATCTATTTATTATCACTATTCTACCTATTTTTATTTATTAGTTGTTCATTTTTATTCCATTACTTCATCTTATTGTCTGGACGGGATGATTATATTGATTATCTACCATTTTTCTTTACTCTGATCTATGCGGGAATAATCTCCCCACATACACACTACATACCCTTTCTATTAGTTGGAATCCTCAGGTGTATGGGGAGGCACACTTGTGTTCTTGTGGACAACCATCTCGGGGAACCATTAAGTGTCTTCTGAGGTTGGACAATAAAATTTATCTATTTATATATATACATATATAAATACATATAAAAAATAATTACATATATGTATATATATATATATATGTATGTATGTATGTATGTATGTATGTATGTATGTAAGTACGTATGTATGTTTTTATGTATGAATGTATGTATGTATGTATGTATGTCTGTGTGTGTGTGTGTGTGTCTGTATGTATGTATGTATGTATGTATGTATGTATGTATGTATGTATGTATGTATGTATGTATGTATGTATGTATGTATGTATGTATGTATGTATGTATGTATGTATGTACGTATGTATGTATAAATTTATTCATGTATTTGTGCGTGTCTTTGTTAAAAAAGTATTACAACAGTTTATGAAAGAATTAATTTAAATTTATCTTTTAATATATATTTTATAGTTTAAATTAAATAATTTATTCTCAGTAGATCGACACACATTTTAAATATAGAATAATATATGTGTAAATATAAATGTTTCATGTTCTTAATTTGTATATTTGGGATATCTTCATTATGATATTTTGGGCCACACCCAACTCATATTTCAGTCTACCAAGATCTTGTGACATTGGGTCGTAAATATGTAATAAAATAAGTCCAATGGGTAGTTTTCATTCCTTGTGTGGAGAGATGAGGCTTTACCTATTTGGGTTCTTGCATATGTATACTTTTTGGTATTTTTTATCAACTCTACAAAAAATATATATATAATAATAAATTATCTAATTATTGATATTTTTTCAATATTATTCCATATAATATTTATTTAATTAATAAATATGTTTCTATTTAATTGATACATTTCAAAAAATATAAATGTTATTGTAAATATAAATATTAATTAGTTTTTATAACAAAAATATAATTGATGGTGGTTATTGGAACTATGGTGCTATGAGATTAGGTATAATGGTTTGTTGCATTTTTTTAAGTATTATTTTGGTTAATTAATGGATTTTATAAATTAGATATGAATATTATAGAAGGTGGAATCTCTATATTCATTTGTTAATGGAATTTTTTTTCATGTGTTGGTCATTTCATATTGAAAGTCTTTTTACAGAGGATTTGTTTCAAGATGGTATGCGAATAGATTCTTGCAATAGGCATGTGATATGTGTAGTTCGGGAGTGTCTCTCTTTGAGTGGTTGCATGCCAGGTAGAAAGGAGAAGGTCCACTAAGTATATTTTTGTCTTGGTTAACTTTGGAGAATGAACTACACTAAAGGCTTACATTCTGAAGGTGATGATTCATTGAAGTAAAAATAAAGGATCATTTGTGTGTGTTTTTAGAAGGGTTGAATAGTAATATCAATGTTTTTAATATTTCTATTGCATAATAAAATTTGTAAAGATGATGAATTGCAGAAAGGGGAAAAGGGGGAGAATCCCAATCTAGAAATTTAGAGGCTCTCCAATGGATTGTTGCTTTGAATCCTTTTGGCATGGATTTTACTCTCAATAAGCTTGACCATGTAGGTCACCAAGGAATATTTCATTTTTATATGAAGAAAAAAATCAGTTTTGGTAGAGTGTGCTCCCCTTGAATCATATGTTCCATGATAGAACTTCATAGATGTTGTAAAATCTACCAGCAACGTCTCTTTCTCAGAATTTTATTTCCCATACCTCGGTAGGGTTACCAAGAAGTGGTTCTTCACCCACATCATTTCCAACAAGGATTCAGTTGAATATTGAATTAATTTGTGTTATTTATCAATCATCATAATATTCCTAATTCAAAAAGTCAAATGAATCAAGAAATTCAATGTTCTCTCTTGAAGAATCAAGGGGGTTTGGGTATTTAATTTTTTTATAATGAAGGCAATTGGGTGACAATACTATCAAATTTTCTGATTTTATGAGTTTTTAAAGAGGATAACATGGATACTTAGATGGGTATCTCCAAAACATATCCAATTTATAATATAGTACTAGGATTAGAAATTCTATCCAAATAATGACAAAAACACTCATTCATAGGTGTGCGTCACAATTTTCAAGAATAATTGGTTATATTGGAACTTTGGGATCCACTAAGACATATAATCCTCAATTAGACACCTGATAAGGATGGGGAGGAAAATAATTACACCGAGGTTTTGGTATTTTGAGATGACTATGGTGGAGGTTGACATATATTCCACCATACATGGGGAATATTTTTAACTACTAGGGATGATAAAATCAATCAAAAAAATCCCATTTGAAGGAATTCAAAATAATGACTAAATTATAGATTATTTGGAAATATTTCCTATGAATATTAAAGGTAAATGATATATTACTTTTATAAATCAAGTGTACATGAAAAGACTTTTTATTTGAAGAAAAAAAGGGTATTAAAAGATTCATAAAGGCCTCACTTCCTTAACTAAGCCTAGGGAGTCCTACCATGATGATGTAAGTCCTACCATTAAGGTAAGTTATGATAGGGTTGTTATTGTGGAGAGACCCAATGTCATAATCACTCTTGGAGAGTAGGAATATTTTTATTTATAATTTTATTTCAATGTGAGGAAGATTGATAGTTCTACCCTTTCTCTGATTAGAGTCATTGAAGTAGATAGTGTTTCCAAAAACGTCTCCTATGAGTATGATTTCACCCATTTTGAATAGTCATTCCTTATATAAACACAAGATTTTATCAGGAATTAGGATCACAGGTTGAGCTAGAAGGCTAAAATTATAATAGAATTACCCCTTTTTGGCCTCTACAAGGATCTGACATGGCTAGTGTACCAATTGAAATAGAGTCTTCACCTGTTGAGGGTTCAGATGAGTTTCCTTTTGGATGTTATAAAATTAAAACTGATTCTAAAAAATAATTATGTAACACTCGCAATAATCCATAGATTCACTTAATTACTGTTTCATCCACCAATTCTTCAAGAAGAAGGAAACCTAATAGAAACCCCCCTTGAATTTTTTCTGACCATGAACCAATTCACCTCCCTAACTAGTGCATTTTGGTCTCACGCTACTAAAGATCCTTAATTCACTTAATCGAATCATGTTCTTCCAGATAATAAGGCATCCCTTAAATAAAGAAAGATTAATGGGAAATAATATATGAATAAGACTTCAAAAGACCTTCAATATCAGGGAGGTCCTATAACAATAGGCAATTCAACTAAAAAATTAATATCCTATGTTTGAGTTGGTAAGGGATTGGGAACATGGAAATGGTCACGACCCATTGAAAATTCATCATGACCCACAATCCCCCTAAAATTTGTCTTTATAATACAAATATGTTGGTTGATAAGTGTAATTTCTTCAATTGATCATACCTTTGGTATTATCGTTTCTATAAAAATCTTATAATACTGAAATGGATCATTTATAGGTCCTCAGACATGATAATTCCCATATCCTATCATAAAGTAAAGGGTCCCAATAAATTTTACATTCCTTCTTGTCATAGGGATCTAATATATCTATTCATTTATTTTATTCCTCTATATCCTATATCAATTGAAGGTAGATATGTTGGGTTTATGGTATGATGTATAGGAACATGAATCACAAGTGGGTTCCTCTTTGGGATTTCAACACCTTCTTGAGCCAGGAGGATAAAATTGGATCCATCATTCATAGTTTTTACTCTAATTGATTCTATATATGAATTGATCAGTTCCAACTTGTTGAGGTCCTAATTTATTGTGGTGAATTAACATTAAATATGTACACTTTTAGTGGTAGGTATGTCAATATTCTTGATAGATGTTTTCTGAAAGTTATTTATGATATTTTTCCCTCATGTGTCTCTTCAGTTTCCATCCTCATGATTCAATCATATCAAAATCCATTAATTTTTTCCATTTATTTTTTAGGTATGTATACATATATCCCGGGAAACCCCTCTTCCAATAATATTCAATAATGGTGGGTTGGTCATCCTTGGTTGTTGGGAAATTTTAAAGTAGATTTTGAAAATAGACTCCCATGGTAGCCCCCACCATTTCTTATCCAGAAAAATAAAATCCACTTGTGTCCTCATGAAATAGTAGTGAAAATAATTTTCTAGTCTTGATATTTATATTAAGGAATCGGATAATATCCTTGAATGATCCAGATTTCTAGCATACCCAAGACAATCCTTCATGGGATTAATTTCATTCCTTCCCCTTATTTGATGATCTTATGGTCATAAAATAGTGTCTAATAAAACCTAATTAAATGTTATTTGTTTATAGAATGATGATTAGAATTCCAAACTCTTCAACAAATTACATAGACTTAAAAGAATCAGGGGAGGAATAAATGCACTCAACATCAATGAATGCATATTGACATTTAAAAATTAAATCCCAAATTTTGTGATCAACTAAATTCAAATACAATACTATGATGATGGGTTGGACAAAAACCATAAGATGATTGATAACATCCTACCCTTCATTGGTGAGTAAGGTAATTATTCCCTCATATCAATCCCATAAGAATATCCCTCTTTTCCATCAACATTGATAGTATGGAAGGACTATATGGGATCACTAAAGTGTTCCTTGAGTTATATAGGGACATTATTCATAGTGATGTCACAAATGACTTGAAGGAATATTTCATTCCTGACTTCCTAGATTATGGGTTGAACTCATATATCATTTATTATATACCCATGAAATATAATGAAATTGATAGCATGTATTTCAGATGAAATAAAATTGGAAATACACCTCCTAAAATTATCAAAAAAACCATTGTTTTCATATTTGTAAACTTGGAAAATGACATCATTACCTGAAACTAGTATGTGTTTGTCCATTATGGGAAAATTTAAAACATTCTATCCACTATATTTGATAGTTTTACCCTTATGAGGAGGAAATAAATGGCTATGAACTAAACTCTACAAATTGATATATCCAATTATTTTTATACCCTAAAATTGATCTTCATAAATGTAATAATTATAATTGTTCGCTTTTATTATGAATTTATATGCATGATCAACGCCATAATGAGCTCTTAAAGATGCTCAATTATTTTCAATGGTTTCCCTAATATCCTTTTCCAATACTATAGTGGACTTAGTCAAGGAGACCCTTGTTCAAGCCTTCTCTTTTCCATAGATAATGTATATATGATTAGATCCGTCATTTACTTGCTCAATATTTGACTTTACAAGGGATGGTAGAGGTAAGTACAAAACCTACCACATTTTCAATCCACAGGACATTAATTTCTATGGGAAGTATTCCAAAAAACAATTATCTTTCCTCTAGTCTATATTTTTTCACTACGAGGTGGTGTCCTAAAAAATAGTATGCTGGAATAAATTCATCATTTTCATTAGAAATGTACTCTAAATGGAAAGTAAAAAAATATTATATCTAGGAAAGTTGAAGTAAAAGGGGGGACCTTCTAATTAATAATTGATGTGCTCCCATTTTATGTGGTAATGTTAGAAGGGTTTATCATTAATAATCATGCTACGATATCCTTAATAATTTGAAAAAAAAGGAAGGTAAATTCCATTTATCGAGTGGGAAGGGTGTTCTCTGTCCACTCTTTGATCACTTCCATGTTCTTTTACAATATCTCTATCTACAGGTGGCCTCGTATCCTTTTTATGAAACTCCAATGTATGATTAAGAACTTCAATAGTACTGGGTCTATTTTTGTAATGAAAATCATCATAGTGGAATAAAAGGATTACATTAAACCAAATTACATGGGATAACATGGAACACAAAATCTCATTATCTTTAATGATTTCATTATCAGAAAGTTCATTTGGATTCTTTTTTTCTTCTAAAGAACACTCTCATGATTTTCTATTCTTTTGGTTCAACACAAATCTACAAATGGTGTACACATATCACATGGACTCATCTACCTGGTCATCCATTAAAAAATATTTAAATGGACTTATGGATAGCTCAAAATGGATTTTAAATAGGAAATATTAACTCAATTTTTGGACCACTAATTTTCTTGAAAAATGCCTTGAATAAATTATGAATATCCCTTTGAATAGAAAATTAATATCCATGAATGAATTTTTCCCTTGTAGGACCAAACATGATTTGAGTGTTCAACCACACATAACATCTGAAAAAATGAGGTATTCCTTGTTTTATAATCCACTCTTTCCTAGACTTTGGATAAGAATATAAAGTTTAATACTAGGGAATTATACAAGATAAACAGTGAGGTATGTTTCAAAACTCCTACATTGATTCCTAAATTAAAAAAATCATTCATTAATACTAAATTATATCTTATCTTCAATAAAATTTGGAGGAAGTGGCTACACACACATGACCAATTATAGGGGTTGGGATTCAAATGGATTTAGCCTTTTACCTATTCATGCAAGCTATGAAAAATATAAAGTATTTTTTTGTTGAATGTTTCTTGATATATTTGTTATAGGGGAACATCGAGGGTAAATTTTGAATAATAATAAGTATATATAATCATGATGATCACCTGATGACCTCCATTACATGTACTATACACAAAAAATATTTGTAAAACCTATGATTGGAAACTGCATCCTCTGTTGTTGCACCCACATGGATAGCCTATTTTTCAGTGATGTTTGACAAATCAATATCTATATATTAAGGAAGGAATGGTGGTTTTTAAATGGGTTATTTTCTAGCCCTATATCATTCATGAAGGATCCATGAAGAATAATTTTTTATTCTATATACACTTCAGATGCTTTGTGTACATGTCAGGGAAAGAAGAATGGTTGTAATTAAATTTATATGCTAGATTCTACCGATTAGTCTATGGATGAAAGTTAATGTTGATGGTCTAGCCTTTTGTACATAAGGCCCATCGGGGTTTGGTGATGTCTTCTGCATCCATTTTAGTTTTTTTAAAGTATGTTTATTCTTTTTTTGGTAATTAATACTTCTTATGAAGCTACACTATGGGATTTGATCGATGTTGTCTAAAAGGTTGTATGAGTAGGTTGATAATGTTGTAGGTGTGTGATGGGTAGTGGATTGAATATGTAATTCATAATGTATAGTGGACTATGTTCTAAATGATCAATGAACATTGTTTGGTGTGTTAACCATTCAAAGAAAAGAACTTGGGTAGGAATTTCTTATAAAATAATCTATGTTAATTTTATATAGATTGAGGAGAAAAGTGGACCATCATACTCAAGTTATAATGATGTAAATTATAATGATCCAATCACTATATTCAATTATATTACATCTTATTATTTGATCATTCAAAACATATAAGCACAAAATGTTCCAAAACAATAATGGTTTTGTGTTTTTGGAAACATGGATATATAAAACCATTAGATATATCATACATTAAATCATTTATGATATATTAGTGATAATAAACATAATATAGGGTGATATTTGATGCTTAATAATGGTAAAAATAAGAGATATCAATTGATGATCAAACTTAGAAAAAGATAAGAATAAGGGTATGAGAATGTGATCGGAAATTATAATAAACTTATGAAATCAGTCAAATATTTTTAATAATAATCAATATATTATTGATTTATCATAAGAAAATGATTAAGTCAAATGTTTTTTGGAATCATTAATAATCAATCATGATCCATTAAAACTTATAATAATCATAAGATATAGGTCTTTGTAAAATAACTATAGGTATAAAATCATTTCATTTATTAAGAATTATTAATAATTTTATGTAATGGGATGTGGTTCACTCCACCTTCATTCAAATATTTAGTCATGGTTTACTCCCAAGACAATCATAGTTGAAAATGTCTCATTTTAAATTTTTTCCTCTCCCAATTTCAGTTATTATTGTCTCATGATATATCCATCATTACCTAATGCATTAAAGGGGTATAAAATTATGGTATCACCAGTTACATAATGAGAATAATAAATATGTTTTCAACAAGATCAATATACATTCAAAATATCATCATATCAAAACCCATGGAAACGAAACATTTTTCATAATTTTTTTACTTCATTATGTTATAACCAATAGAAAATAAATATGTTCCATAAACATATAATCATCATAACCATAAACCATATAGAGAAATATCAAGCATTGTAACAGTGGATCTTATTCCTTGTAATGCATAGGTACCAGCAAATTATGTTTTCATATATGGAAAATATGATTAAATTATAAATGGAAAATTTCTTATGGTTAATTCCAATTTCTTAAATCAGTTATTTAAAATCAAAAAAAATTATAAAATATTATAGAATGAATTTCATTTAATCATTTCCATGTAAAATATTAATTAAACATTCAAATAATTGATCTTTTAAGATTTAGGGAAATTATATTCATGGAGATAATCGAAAAAAATCTTCCATTCATGTTTTCATTAAAAATCTCTAATTACCTCAATTAGAAAAAAAACAAGACTCCTTGGATTATTTTTAATAAGAATTTAAACAAGGTTAAAAATTAATAAAAACATTAATAGAAATTTTTTTATAAACATTAGTGAAAATATTTTAAAAAATCAATTTATGTGAAAATGGATTTCTAATCATTAGCGAATATAATGTATGTTTTCATAACATCATTTTTCTGATTATTTAAATTTTCAAAGAGAGGAAAATTGTAATATGGCATGAAAATTACTAGAATAACCTAAATATAGGAAAATTTAATTATTTTCCATATTAGTATCCTATAGTTTCTCTAAATAATAATTGAACCATGAACAATCCTGATTAAAATGAGATTCAAACATAAATGTATTACCTCAAGTTATAATTAGTTCCAATGGACTATAACCTCTAGTATAATAATCTTAAATTTATTATAATTAAATAATAATATAATATAAATATTTATAATAACATATATGATCCACTTATACCACATAAAAATTGATTTAGTAATAATTACATATTAAAATAATCATTTCTAGGTGCTAAGTGTTTCGTTTTTCATACAAGTTTATATTCGGTATTTTTGGTCTGTGTAGTTAAATACATCATACATAATCTCTAGACTGATAATAATGATATAAATAATTAATATATTAAATATATACATATTATTAATCATGCATAACAGCCATTTAGAGATATGGTAGGTCAAACATAAGGTTAAACAATTATTTCATTTTCTAGTGTAAACAAGGTAATAATTTTTAATAATATTTATTGATTAAAAACTTTTATGATATCATAAATATCTTATATATATATTAAATAAACAATAATAATTAAAAATAAGGGATGGAAATTGAAATTAATTTTATCTCTATGTGGTGGTAGAAGTCCACACATACGCAGTAGTAATATATTAACTTCCCATTTGTGGGAAATGAGGGAAAATATTTGTATTTACCTAATAGTAATAAAATATTAGTATATTGAAGATAATTAATTTTCTATTCTATAATAAATTACAAATATTTAGAGTTATACAAGGAGATATAAATTGAAATATGTCTCTTAGGATTCTTACCTCTCCATCAATAGACTTACTTCATAACACTATTAAAGACCACAGAATGGTATTTTGACACTTCCATCACCAATACATAATGCATAAGGATATTTATAAGATGATAGGTGGGGTTTTAGTCGATATATTTAAATCATTGTTTTGTAATTAATAGAGAGTGTGGTTATCCTTTTATAAGTGTGGGTAGGGACACAAATTGAAATTTTCATAGGAGTAAAATATTATTAAGTCATATTCATGGAAAAATTTCACATAAAAAACTAAATTCTATGAATTTGGTGATAATGGTGTAAATTTTTTTATCTAATAGTATTTATAAATGTTTATATATAAATTAATCCATTATCACATCATCTAATCCCCTAGTAATCCAGTTTGAACATTAATAAAGGTATTGAAATTTACTCATATTGATATTCATTATGTCCATTAATCAAGGTGACTTTATTAAATTATATTAATTAATATTATTAAAAATACATAAATAATTAAAAACACAAAATTTATATATGTGGTACAAATAAATTTTAAAGTATGTCTTCAATGTAAAATGAAAACTTTTTTAGAAAAATTAAATATTTACACGAAAATCGAGTTTACCTTTACTCCCACCCATGTAAAAACTATTAAATCAATGTGAAAATATTTTATTGAATATATAATTTATAAATTTCATTATTATTATTATTAAACATTCAACTATTAAATTTTTTAAGATAAAAAATGTTGGGAACCGAAAAAAAGTTATTAGAAAAATGTTTTTTTAATCCCAAAAATATATTTATTTGATAATAAAGTATAATTATGATTACAATGAATTTAATTAAATTATTTATAATTAAAAAATTACATAGAAACTATAAGATAAAATTCATTTCATAATGGAACTTTAATATGAAATTAATTGATATTTGTACTAAAATATATATTTTTCACAAAATAGTAAAACAATAAACTACGTAGAAAAATACTAGAATTTCTACTCAAGAAAATAATGATGTTATGCTTAAAAAAAATTAAATCATTTATATGAATTAAAATTTCTAAAATAAATAGAAAATAATTTTATTATACATGCACAAAATGGAATAAATTTTTTTTGATGAACACACATTTTTAAGCATAAAATGTTTTTTCTAAAAATTGGTAACTTTTTATTTATAAATTAGTCTATAAATTAGCATTAAATAAAATTTATTATCCAAATTTGTTATTCTTTTAATCTAATTAATTCCATCCAATCCAAATTATATTTTATAAATTTATGTTATATCATTTTTTATTTAAATTGAGGGTTTTTTATAAAACAATATGTCGAATAATTCTTTTTTATTTCAAAGAAAATACATATAAAACCTTGGGGTGTTATGTTAAACCCCCTATAAAGTGAATTTATCCCTCAAAATACCAACACTCTAACAGAACAAATGAGTATATCACTATTTTATCACTTCTCCATGATACCATGCAACATCTTAGAATTTTTATTCTTCAAGGGAACTTCAAAAATGTCATTAGTTTTGTTCTATTGAAACTTTTCCCTGCGATATGAAATTCCAACTACTTATTCTTCATTGGAATGATAATTATAAAATGGTACAACCTCTTATTTTAGTACGTGTGAAGCATCTAATATGTACCTAGGAGAGATACATGGAATATATTGTGAACATGACCAAGATTCGGTGGAAGTTCAAACTGGAAAGATGATACCTCCACTCTATCAAGAATCTCAATGGGGCTAATATAAAAAGGGTTCAACATTAAAATACTTCCAAATCACATAAACGAATTCAAATGATAAATTAATAAAAATAAATTATCACCATCCATGAAATCTATAATTCACCAATGATTATCAACATTACATTTTTTTGATTTTGCACTGCCTTGTTGTACTTCTAAATTGATCTTCCTTTCTTTGATATTTAATTTTCTATCCGAGTTTAAAATAACATTTATTCTAAAACTTAATCCTAGCATATTGGAGTTATATAATTCATTCTATAGAGGGATTTATATGTATTCATATGAATGATCAAGTAGAGACTATTATTATAAGATAATTCAAAAAGAAAAAAGTTTTGATCCCAACAACCATTGAAATCTAGCGAATGATATCTTAATATGTCTTCAAATGTGGTAATGTTTCTCTCTTACTAAACATATATCTGAGGTTGATTTTCATTTCTGAAACACAAGCCTAAATCTAGATCACACTGAAGAACTTTCCAGAACATCGAGGAAAACCACTAATATCAGTTTCATATAATATAATGATGTACACCTTGAAACAATAAATGTTTCTTAATATATATTCTAGAAATATGATTCAGAGAGAAATATTCTCTAATTGAAATGAAGTGTACCGACTTCAAAAGGTGGTCAAATATAATCAAATAGCATTGTAGAATTTTGATATTTTTTGGAGTCTTAAGGAAAATTTCAGGGATATTTTCTTATTCATTTCCATTATTTTATGGGTAATGGTTATAACATCCCCATATAATAATGTCCCTAATTGTTAGCTTGATAGAATACCAAGCACCGACATACAAACTCTAATGAACTAGCATAGGATTCATCCTAATAGACACCAAATCTAGTCCATCACATGTACGAAAGAGAATTATCAATTCCTTTAGGATGGAAACTAGTGAATGTGAACAATAATAATCCCTTTGGGAATGATTATTTCCAAATCTTAGATAAATGTGCAGAAATAAAAAAATGAAGATCCAAAAATAATAAATATTCACAATAGTTTATAACCCACTAAATTTCTCAAAAAAATTATAAAATACATAAAATATTCCAAAAATACAATCAACTAAAGCAAATCCTGAACCAAATCTGTGAAACCTCTGGTTTCTCATTATAACCAAACTCCACCCATGTCAATTGAGTTGATCAAAAATAACATCCAGTTAAAAACATGGAACCAAAAATATATTGGTGTGAGATAAATATCCTAGTTATTCAACAGACCCCAAAAAACCTATAAAATATTCATAATAAGTAAATTTAACTATTTGAGTTTGAAAAAAAACTGAAAAATATGATTTTGAAAAATAAGATATAGGAAAAACAAAAAAAGACCATAAAATGCATATAAAATCTATTCTATTTGTTTTCCAAAACCGAACACACACATTTTGAAAATAGAGATAGTGTTCTGATCTACTTTAGAACCACCCACCCATTACCATTTCTCACCCAACCCACCAATTTTATTTAAATGGGATAGACACCATTTGGAAAACACTTCATGAGGAAACTCCATTTTCAAACCAAACACACACCGTTCACATTTCTCAAAACAATTTTTTTTACTAACTAAAAATGATAAATTTAAAATATTTTAATGGATAAACCCTACATTAAATAAAACATCTAATTCGAAATCCAATTTAAATAATTTATAAAATATTCAATAGATTCAAAATAGGTTTTCTAACATATCATTGAAAAATAGTTTTAAAATTAAACAGACCAACTACTGATATGGGTCAAACATCACAAATAGGCACCACACATGTATCACATGGGATATAAAAAATTAAACATAAACCACAAATTAAATGTGTTCCTTATCAATGAAGGATGTAAAAAGTATATACTTAAAAAATAGATCAATCTCCCGTTAATCACTATCAAGATGATAAATAAAATGTGTTATAAGAACTACCTATGGTCCCTAAAATGTCAATCACTTAACCATATATGATAATACCACTCACAAACTATACACTAGAATATATATAATTTCAAACATTGTTCAACCAATTATCCCACATAATCATTATTGTGATGTACAACCACCACCATACCCTTGTGCCTGGAATGACTAGTGGAAACAAGCAGCATGTGAAACAACTAGTGGAACAAACTCAGTCTTCCACTTAGTACCCAACATCCCATTTCCAAAAAAATAATTAAGGGGTTGAATCAAACAATCCAAGTCTTCCCAAAATGAATACTAATTAATACCCTTCCCACTAACTCCCAATGATATAAATCCCAATATCCATAGATAACAATCACAGAATGCATAATAAGAACACTTCCAAAAAATTTGAGAAACAAGAATCACATAGTGATCACAACCCCACATAAGGGGTAAAAAATAAATTGTCCATTACGGGGTTCCATACAAATATAATATTTAAAATCAAAATTTCCAAATGGTACTTTTACACTAATGAAATACTCTAAATGAAAATTCCTTTTCCATTCCATAAAATACTATCTGAACCCCATTAGGAAAATGATGGAAACCACCCAGGCAATTAAATCATTTTAATGTCACTCTTATATATAGAATCACTTTTTGTAATTATAAAATATTACCAATAGCCTAAATTTATTTCACATTTCTCATAAAACACTACATTAAACAGATTAATAGGTTTTTGGAAATCACAAAACTCTTTTAAAACGTTTTAAAGATACCCTTCAACAAGGGTCTTCCTCTTAGAAAACCAATATAAGGCCCAACGTCCAATGACATCCCTATAAAACCATTTTAAATATTATGCAATGGAAGAACATGAGGGTTAAACCATGAACATATTTTAAATCACTAGTTGAAATCCACTATAAATAAAAAAACCATTTTAAGGCTAACACCTCCATTAAAAACAAAGTTCCCCATAGAAACAATGTTTTAATTCATTAGAAATGAAAATCATGTCAAACCCTTCATATGGTGTGGATACCATTTCAAAAATACATACTAAAACTTCAAAAAATCTAAGAAATATTATGAATTTAATTTCAAATAGAAAAAAAAAGGTCTTCGGAAAGAGGAAAAAATTATTCCATGGTCAGAACATAAAGAAATTGATTCAAAAAGAGTAATGGATCTCATGTATAATCACACATAGTAAAAATTGGAATTTAAAAATAGAATACATTATTTGAATTCCAATTAAAAATAATTTCATAGTAACAACTAACCAAAAGAGAAGGGAACCATGAAAGAACTCATTGTAATGTATCACCTTCAACAGTGAACACACCAATGGGATTATCCATGGTGTCTACAACCCCGAGAAATAAAATTCCCTATAATTAGATTCATTTTGAACCAAAAAATCCGGCCACATTATAATTGGAGTTTAATGGGAAATCCCAATCATAGAGAAAAGAGATAGAGAATGGAAAAGGAGGAAATGGAGGAAGAATCACCTAATAATCTCTTTGAAAATGCCAAAGTAAAATCCTGAATCGATGATGGAGGAGGTTGTAACTCATCTAGGATCTCTCAAGTTTTTGAACGATGAAAAGGGTATGAAGAGTGGTGAAATTACATTATAACTTTAGAGGGACATTTTGGTAAAACACAAGTTTTTTAATAACTAGACATGAAACATTGATTGACCACATGGTTTAATAAATCATTCACCGCCCAGGAAATTGTTGTTACCTATACCAAACTCCACATAACATAGATTCTCCTAAGAGGCCACATATTTTTAACAATCCATAAGCATGGCCCCTAACACATACCATACCTCACACAATCTTCAAAGATACTCCCAATTTTTTTTTCAAAATATGTGGAATCTATGATAAAAGGATTTTCTAACATGAATATCAAAACACATATTTTTCACATGTTTTAATAAACCGTGAACAAGTTTTTTCCATAAAATAAATATAGCAAGGAACCCGTAGGGGATTTACATAGTTAATTCTAAACATTTAATCTAACCATGATCCTACAAAAAATACTCCAAAAACATGAAATGTTGGCCTATAAATAACTAAAACTCCAAAATAACCTTATAAAGATAAAATTTTAAAAGATAAATTGCATCCTAGAATAGAAGGTGTCATAAAATCCCAACCATGAATTTATCAACCACTAGATATTACTTATAAAAATACAACGGTAAGATAAAATGAATGATCCAAAAAGATCATAACCTAGAGAAACCCTTTAATGTCCCATCCCCAAATCCCATAACTATGATGTTAAAAAATAACTGAACTAATAAACCACAAGGTACCACACGTCTCTAAGATCAACTAAAATGGAACCTTAAGCTATAATACATACAAATCATAGCATATATAACATGTCTTCTCCATTATTTATAGTTCCTTTAACATGGTTTTCCCCCCATTTATAGTTCCATTAACATGGTTTAATAAATAATAACCACTAAAATGCATTAAAAAACTACTAAGAAACCATCAAATAAAATTTACTCCAAAAAATAGAACTCCAAAAAATAAGATATGAGGAAGAAGAACCAAATATTCTATGAAATAATGACATGATATCCCAACAAAGACCACGACACTTGCAAATTACATAGGGTCGGGTATTGGGACAACTCTACATGGTGCACCTTAAGTGACCATATATAAACACCAGGTAGTATTTCACACTCAACTATTAATCACACACCCTATCTACCCAATCATGCACCCATGCCCTCTCTCATATCAACACAACAATCACACTAAATGATCATTATATTGAAGATCATGACCAAAACTATCTAGAATGGTCTTCTAAAAAATGGGGTATAAAAAACCAGAACTCCTAGAAAACCACAAGAATGAGTCCCCAACATAACAACCAGAAAAGATATTCAACACAAGTCTAACTATAGAAACATCACAAAGATCTATCAAGAAAAACCCTGTAATAATAGAGAAAGCACCACTACTTCTTACCAAACTCTTCAAAAACCCCAAATAAAGTATTCTACTTATCTCAACCACATAGATTTATTTGTTTTTATATAACCTAGGATGACCTAAATATTATCCAGCCACCTCAATACTTCTTCAAACTCCTAAACTAAAATCACATAGAATATTACATGTCCAACACTCCACTTGGAATCTGGGTAGGCACAGATCATGGTGATACCTTTTTGACCAATATGGGGGAAAAATATCATCCTATAAGAGACATCAAACATATAAAATCATTCATAAAAAAATAAATTATTCCTCTACATTCCATTAATCAATAAAAAACCGCAATCAATCAATTACAGTAGACCACGCTATCCTTAAATTAATTTTTTTTAAACGACCATTTTAACCAAAGAAATTTCAAATCATCCTCCACCAAGATATTTCTCAAGTCCTAGCTAATGAAAATATTAATAATGAAACACCATTTTTGGATTTGATAACACCAAACATAGAACTCAAATAAATAAACACTTAAAAAATCCATTACATTTGAATAACCTATCTCTAAAAGAATTTTCATACAATTTTTTTTTTCAATTTTTCCAAAACCTCAAACCTGATCTAAAACCAAAATCTTATTTATGATCCTAAAATTTCTCCTAAATCACTTTTTAAATTAATTTTATTTCTGGAAAACCCAAAAAAAGAATGCTTGAAAGGCAATAGTTTTCCAACCACCATAATGGAAATAACCATTTCATAAAACATATCTAGAAAAAAAGGGAATTCAACCTACCATTTTTTATGGAATTTTATTAAATTATGTTTTCGAAATTATAATTGTATAAAACTTCCTTATTTTCAAAATTCGGGATTTTAAAATCCCATTGAAATCAAGGAACAACACAAATATCCAAACAATGCTCATAAGAACATCATCCTGAAAACAAAAAATTAATTACTACAATCCTCAATCCATCTTCCCCAAGTGGAAATCATATTTTAAATAATATATATTCAAAAGGAGTCTAAACAATTACAACTGGGGAGGGAAAAAGGTTTTTCATGCATCGAAAACAAGGTCAGGGGAACGTGGTAAAATTATAAAACAAACCCTATAAAGAGGCACATCTAACTGCATTAGCACCACATGGTATCCTAGGTTGGGCAAGCTAACCATGAATCTCATGATATTTTTACTTTATACACTAAACCCAAAGGTAACCGCAAAGATTATTAAATTATCAAAAGGGGTAAAAAATCACCTCGATCAAAATATATCCTAAACAATTAGAGAAAAATCTACAATTTACAATTCATGCCCCAAATTACCTTGATAGGTAGAGGATCGGAATGAGAAAGATAAATTTACACTCTTCTCACACATACCTCTCAATCCAGATAAACTTAACCACATCAACCCATATATCCCCAATGAACATTTTCTATTGGATTAAACCTAAAAACCTACAAAATTACCTGGGAAATCTATGTAATTCCCCAACCCCAGAAGCACAGAGCTGGTGTATTATTTTAATACATTAGCATGATTACAAGGAATCAAACACCAAAGAACTGATCAATTTATCCCCCTTTGAAAATAGATTACATACATGAACTATATATTACAATTCAAAACATAATAGGAATCATAAATAATTCTCCATGAATGTTTTTATTCTCCTTGATTTACCTGGAATTTCAATCATAATACCCTCCTTGGCATACTAGGAAAATAAAACATAATAAAGGGGTGAGTGTATATGCTCAGTAAGGGTAACCCTAGACCAGAATATTATATAAATAAATAATCATAATCATTAAAGAAATATGTATAACTAAAACACATACCATTTAAAAATAATCATGAGAAAAATATGGAAAGAATAAACAAAACCATATAAAAAATAACCATGCATATTCTACGAGTTGAATTATTACATTGAATATTAATAATTAATATAATAATGTGGGAATTAATAATGTCAGAAATATTCACTATAAAGATATATCCTAAAGATAGTTATTGTCAAGATCTATCCTCATGATAGTTTATGTCTATGGGTAGAAACTTGTCTGATTTCTGTCACGATCTGTCCTCTTAAATTTTTTAAAATACATAGAAAACAAATGTGAAGGTTTTTTCACCAACTAATTCATCTCATGATACATAATGATGCACCTAGGGGCTATAGAAGGCCCCACCCATCACTTACTAAGAAAGATACATTCCTCTTGTGAAAGCGCTAAAAAATGACAAAAAAACAATTTTATTAAAACTATCATATGAAATATTAATACATTAACTGTAAACAATGAATGGTATATAAATAGAAAAAAATAGTGAAAAAATAACAAAAATTTCAATATAACATGGAAGATTATATCATAATAAATCATCCTCAGTTAAGAATAAAATTCTAAGTGATGTTGACATAGATGAAAATAATCTAATAAAATCATTAAAACTCTTTTAGTGAAATATCACTTTTTACATTGAAATAATATAAAAGTCACACATTTATTAAAGAAAACATTTATTTTAAAAATAATCATCTAATACTATAAGGGAAGCTTCAAAATTTTAAGGTATCATGATGGAGGAAACAGTTTCCCGCACCGTATAAGTTAAAAAAATAATTTTTTCCATAATTTTTCAAAACGATCCTAAAGTACCTCATTTAAAAAATGATGGAATGAAACATTTAAAAATATTTTATAAAAATTAAACGATGTCTAGAAATGATATTAAACAATTTTTGATATTATTTTAAGACATATTTTTTAGAAACAAGGACATTAATGATAAATATGTCCCATTAAATGCTTATATAAAAGCAATCCCGAATAATAAAGCGAGTGTGAAACTAACCCTTAACGTAGTTCCGATTTATTTCATACTTGTCTAAAGCTCATGTATAGTGGTTTTAAACATATTATAAACTTGTACTATAATCATAATAATATTTATGATATCATATTAATTTATAGATTTGCATTAGTTGTTTATTAATATTTTTTCTGTTAAAGAAATGCTTCCAGTAATAATTGTTTTGTATATCGTACATGTTTTTACTTGTTAATATTGATCTTATTACATAGATCATGATATTGTTACTTTAAAAATGTAAAACATTATTTATATATCATATATATTTGATATATAAATATATACATATATAAAATATATGGAATGGTGTACACCATTCATGGAGATTATAGGTCGTACGTACGCATGAATGTCGTTTCATTTTTATTATAGTTTTGAATGGAATAAACTAAATTATATATATATATATATAATTCATATATGGTTGTATTAGAGGATGAATCTCGTTACATCGTGGAAATAGTAAGTCGTACATATGCATGAGCGACAACATCATTCCATTAATTGTTAAATGGTATGGAATTGGATGGAATATTAATTATACATAAAAAATATAATGTCATATTTATTATTTTCATCCTTTTTAATCACATTTATACACATTGAGATAATATGAATATTAAAAATAATTTAGACCATGATGTTGAGACGGTAAGTCATACGTATGCATGCACGGTGAAACTTTTTCTCTTATGATTGATAAAAGGATGATTGTGGTTTTACCATAATCATAAAAACATATAATTATAAATTAGATGTTATATTTATTACTTTATTATAGAAACAACATACGAAAATGAATTATATGAATACTAAAAGAACTTTTAAAGAGTTGGTAAAACAATTACCTCTTCTTCGAGTGTCTCCTTTTGATTTTCCAAAAGAACTCTTTAAGTTGGGTTTATGCCCAAATTATGGTCTATAGGATTACGTGAGGTAATTTTGGAGGAGAAATTGGAACGTTTTAGATAAACTAAATAGATTTAAAGGTTTGAATAAAAGAGAAGGGGAGGTTCCCTTTTATAAGAGAGGAAAGGGGCACTTTAGGAAACTCTAAAACTATTAATTTATTATAAATTGATTTTTGATATCAAATAGCTCCAAAGTGAGTTATTTAAATTATTTGATAATTATGGGTCTAAATCCTCTAATCTAATGAATTTTTTATATATATAGGTCACAAAATTAACATTATATTCTATATTTAACACTTAGTTTACCAATTTTACTCTTACTATGACAACTTCTTTTTTTTACACAATAGGGTTAATATAATTACTATAAAATGACAAACAAACCCAAATTGGTTCATGTTTTATGTATTTAAAATTTTAAAAGTTATTTTTAGGAATTATATATTTTTATGAATTTTGTATCAATTAATAAAATATTATTTATTTTAAAATCTCATTTATTTCAATTTCGACATGATTTGTTATTTTTGTTTTTAAAAGTTAATATAAACTTGATTCCTTTAAAAAACTACATTAACTTATTCCTAACTTGTCATATTCATTGAAAAAATTCGTGGATGACATAAAATATTTTAAATGATATTTTTTTAAATTATTATTTTCATTTATTTGATTCTTCCATTAATAATAAATTTATTCATCTTCATTGTGTCCACATTTAATTTAATAAAATATTTTCTAAAATTATAAATAAATTACCATGATAAAGATAAATAGTTTATCTTTTTAAATAATATTTATTTTTTACCACATCTCTTATATAACATCATATTAAAAATGATATAGTTATTAAAATTTAAATAAGACATTTTTAACTATTCTTTAAATAAAACTAATAAAAACCCTAATCATACAAATGTGGTTTAAAAAGGATAATATTTTAAAACTAAGGTGTATTTGGGTCGAAATACACTAATCCAATTCAATTAGGACATGTTTTAGGGTAATTTTATATTATTGTAATATTATTTTCACATTTAATTACCCAATTTACCTTTAACCATGGTAAATAAAATTCAAAATTTACTACTCAAAAAAAAATATTCTGATCCTACTGGACCATATTTTTTGTACTTATTACATCCATTTGTGTATGTTTTTTAAATTCAGTTCACAAAATCGGACAAATTATGTTTAGTGCTAATCCCATACATGTGACAAGAAGGTAGGTAAAAGAGACGTTCAAAATTTCATCAAAATTTTATATCTAATTATATTATAAGAATGGTTTCAATGACCTTAATTGTTTTAATATACATAATATATATCTATTATGAAATTGAAATAAATTGAAATAAAATTATTATTTAAATGAAAAAATCAGTTATTATGAACAATGTATAATTTTTCACTATTCACCCAAAATAAAAACATTTCTGAAAAAAACCAAAAATTTACCCTAAGATAATTTTGATATTCCAAACTCAAAAATTTTGTATATTTAGAAAAATAAATTTCTTAGCTTTCATAATGTGATTAATATTATTCATAATCGCTTTTTAAAGGGCCAGTTTGATATATCATGGTGTGATCGAACTCTGTGTTGCATAAAACACAAGCTGTTCAAGATAATGAACAATTAAATATTAGGGTGTTAAATACTATCATAATTCGATAAATTTATTCTTCAAAATTTTTAAATTTTATTTTGGTAACTAATGTTTGACTAGTAAAAATTCCTTTATTTAAATTCCACATCCAAACAATGGTCGATATAACTTATGATTTAAAATAAAGAAAGGGAAGTATGAAGGTTATCATAGATAACACAAAAAAGGGTTCCATGTATGAAAACATGGATATAAAAGAAAAATATGAACATCATGTTCTGATAGAGATTAATAAATAAACAGTTAGGAAAAATTTAACAATCACAAAGCTACAAATCTATGATGATCTAAGGGACCATTTGAATCATTTGAAAAAGTAATAAGATGGAAGTTATGTTTTCAGGATCCTTTCCCTAGAGTTGAATAATTATTTTACTATTCAGATAACCACTTAATTGATTTATTTATATGTCTTAAGTATAATATCAATCTTATGTTGTCATTCGATCTATTTTCACTCCATCCCTTACACCTTGAAATGAAATTTCAAAATAAATTTTTTATACCTAATGCACTTTTGATAAATCATATGACCATCAAGTATTTCCTTCATCATCTAACATCATACTGAAAGAAAAATGTTATTCCAAAGTATCAAATAAATTATACTTTAACCTCAAAAATTATATCCAATGTTTAACTTACTCTATTCCAAACATAATACTTTTTTGAAATACTTTTGTACCAATTAATAGTTTAAAAAGTTCTCTAAATTTACACAATCAATCATAACATCATATTCCACAAACAAATTAATATATCTCTTTCTGAAACATATCAAATATTTGATCTCCATAAAAACATAATAAAATATTTGTGCTTCTAAATCCTAAATGAAAAAGTACTGTAGTACAATCCTTATATATATCATTATTCTCATAATCATAATTTTATAACATAATTTTTGAATCCAATAACACAATTAAATTAATTACTCTACTTAGACTATTGTAATAGCATAAACTTGACAATGATCTATTTTATGTTTCTACGCAATATTTATTTGACATTTTTGGAATTCATTTTCATAGTTCCCCATATCTTTATAGTGGAAACCTTGCACATTGGAAAATTATTTCATTTTTTTCAATCGTGAGATGGTGAAATTTTTCTCCACACTTGAAGAAAACTCATTTTCCTCTCATGTAGGTATAGGGTGTTTCTCTCCATCATTATCACATGTGGGAAAAAATTCCTTCCCTTATTCACCTTATCCATATTTTGTCCCATATATCCTTTAACTCTTATGGTTCCCTCCAATGCCATAACACATAGAGTACTCTTTACTAGTCCTGATATCACTAGATATTATGTACTCATATGATGAAAATTACTAAGAGAATATTTCCATTCAATATATTGGCTTGAGACAATAAAATATATAATCTTTCTTGATCTTTTGACAACGTGCCTCACCAAGGTTCACATTCCTTCTATTGCGCGCCATTTCAAAATAAATACAAACACTATGTAAGATCATATTGTAATTCATAATCTAATAACTGGAGAAATTCATAAATTAAATTGATTATTTATTCATATCTAGTCTAATAATCATTAAAAATCTTTCTTTGGGGACATATTTACTAATAAATCCTTCATAATGGTTTTAATATAAATTGGAAATTATCCTTAGCATATACCCTGGGAGTGTCAAACCAGGTGTGCAGTAAGGCCTATTATCATGTACTAGGTCACCCTAAGTCAATCTCAGAACACCGTATCAGAGTTATTACTCATAGTTACATATATTCCAAAACCACATCCACTTGTAGTATCCATATAAGGATGTATTTTCTAGTAATACCCACATAATCTCTAAATTACCAAAATTATATGATGTTCGTCTATACTTATCCTCAAATTCTATGTTAGTATTATTTTACCTAATCTACGCTTTCTAAATATAATTTCTAAGGTTGTTGATAAGCATCCTTTGATACTAACCGTAAATATCTGACCCTAGATGCATGGATCTTGTACATTACTTTAATACATTGACATGATTACAAGGTGTCAAATCCTAATGGAATGATCAATTTATGAGTGTTAAATAATATATTACATACATGAACATTACATTAAAATTTAAAACATAATATGAATAATAGATCATTATTTGAGAACATCATTATTCTCCAAGCTTAACCCTGCATGTAAATCATAATACACACCATGGAATCCTGGTAAAATAAAACAAAAGAAAGGGGTGAGCTCAGATGGTCGGTAAGGGTAAGCATACAGTAAAAGATAATATAAATAAATAGTAATAAACCTTATGGAATGATTTGTATCTAAAACAGAATACCTTTAAACATAATCTTCATCATAATATGGAATGAATAAATAATACCACATAGAATAAACTTATCTGTGGATATTCTATTCGTAGAATAATTACATGTTACATCAATTACAAATATCATAATGAGGAAATGTATAATTTCAATAATACACACTATCAAGATATATCTACAAGAAATATACTATTAATATATATACTTGTGATAGTTTAAGTATGTGTACTGAAATATATCTGATTTATTTCAAGATCTATCCTCTTGACAATGCTAAACTGCGTGGAAACAAACGTGAAAGTTTTTTTACCAACTAATTCAACTCATGAGACCTACTGATGCATCGAGAGGGAATATCAAGCCCCATCCATCAATTAACAAGACCAACACATTACTCTTATTAAAGGGTAAGAATATAACCAAAGTAATAATTTTTTCTAAAACTAGAATATGAAATGTTAATACATTAACTATAAACCATGAATGATATTTAAATAGAACATCCATAGTCAAACATTTCATAACTCATTAAATAAAACATAGAAGATTATATTATAATAAATCAACTTCAATTAAGAATAAAATCCCATAAATTATGTTTATATAGATTAAAATTATATAATATAATCATTAATATTCTTTGAGGGGAGTATCCCCTTTTACATTGAAACTATCTAAAAGTTGCGTATTTATAAAAAAATTATTTTAAACATAACCTTGTTATAGTGTAAGGTAAGCTTCAAAATGTTAAGGTGTCATTATGGCATAAACATCCACTCACTCCATATAAGTTAAAAAAACAATTATTCCTTAATTTTTTGAAATCTTTATAAAGTACCTCGTTTGGAAACTGATGGAAAATTTTATTTCAAAACTTTTTATACAAAGTAAACCATGAGTAAAACCTAATTTAAAAAATTTTAGGTAATATTTTGAAACAAATATTTAAGAGACGTGGATCTGGATGATAAATATGTCCTTTTAAATTCTTATGTAAAAAATAATTGCTTTGTTTATCATATGTGTTCTGACTTGTTAATCATGATATTATTACGAAGATCTTGATTTTATAACCGAAAAAATATAAATCCTTATTTTTATATAATATATATATAATATATAAATATATAAAATTATAAAATATATGAAATGGCGTACACCATTCATTGAGACGGTCGGCCGTACGTACGCATGAACATTGTTTCTGTTTTCATATCATTCCAAATAGAAGAAGATAAATGACATGTATGTATGTATATATATATAATTCTTGTATTATTATTATGTAAAATATTTCATACTTATTCATTACTTATATTTTTATAATCATTCTTAAATTTTTACAGTGGAGGATGAATGTCGTCACGTTGTGGAGATGGTAAGTCATGCGTACCCACGAGTGATGGTATCATTCCATTAATGGTTAAATGGTGCTGAATTTGATAGAGTATTAATTATAAATGAACAATATTATGTAATATTTATTATTTAAGACATTTATATTCATTATTATACACATCAAAATAAAGTATAGGTGAAAAATAGGTTACACCATGACATGGAGACGGTAAGCTATACATACACACGCATAGTGATAATGTTTTTCATAGGATGGGAAAAAAGAGGATTATTGTTTTACCATAATCATAAAAAAATAGAAATATAATAGATTTTTGGTTTCTTACTTTATTATGGAAACAAATTATGAAAAATAATTAGAAGAAGAAAAGAAAATTGAAAAAGTTGGTAAAACAATTACGCCTTATTTAAGTTTTTTTTTGATTTTCACAAAAGAAGTAATTTGATTTTATTTATTCCAAAATTATGTCCTCTAGGGTGAATTTATGGAATTTGGGAGGTGAGCTGTGAAGTATTTGGCCAATTTAGAAGGCCTTAGAGGTTGTAATAAAAGAGAAGGATGTGTTCCATTTTATAAGAGAGGGGAGGGGTACTTTAGGAACCCCAAAACTATTAATTTATTATATATTTAAAATCAATTTAAAATAGATTAAAAGTGATCTATTTCTAATATGATATGATTATGAGTTTAAATCCTCTTGACCAATGAATTTTAGACTTATATTGGTCAAAAATTTAACATTATCTTTTGGCTTTATTGTTAAAAATTTTAACTCTAACCATGACACCTTGTCTTTCCACACCGTGGGGTTAATATGGTTTGTATAAATTTAAGAATAACCCCAGGTGGATAATTTATGACATATTTAAAATTATAATAGTTATTTTTCTGAATTATATATTTTTATTAATTTTTATCATTTAATAAAATATTATTTATTTTAAAATCTCATTTTTTCATTTTTGATATTATTTTTTATTTGACATTTTAAAAATTCATAAAAACCTGATTACATAAAAAAACCAACATTAAAACATCCATAAAGTGTCATATTCATCCAAAAAAAATCATCGAAGGAATCAAATAATTATATTTATATTTATCTTAATATTATTTATATCATTTATTTGATTCTTCCCTGAATAAATTAATTACTGCATTATAAATTTGTCACAATTTAGTTTAATTATATATTTTACAAAATTATAAATAAATTACCATGATGTATATAAACATTTTATATTTCTAATTAATATTTATATTTTACCATTTAACTTATATAATATCATGTTAAAAATGATAGAGTTATTAAAAGTAAAATATGACATTTTTAGATATTCTTCAAATAAAATATAATAAATGTACTAATCTAACAAAAGTGGCTTAGAAAGGATAATATTTTCGACATATGGTTGATTTGAGTTTAAAAAATATATAATGTAAAATTTGGACAATTGTTAGGGAATTTTATATTATTATAATAATTTTTTTGACCATTAATAACCTTATTTACTTTTAACCGTTGAAAATAAAATTCAAAAGTTATTATTCATCAAAAATAAGTATCCTATTAGACAAAATATATCATACTTATTACAATAATATATGTCCATTTTTGGAAATTCAATTAATAAAAGTGGTAAAATTACATTTAATTCTAATCATGTATATGTGGCTAGAAGGTAGGTAAAAGAGACGTTCAGAAGATCAATAATGTTGTATGTCTAATTAAATAATAAAATTGGTTCCAATGAACTAAATTTGATTAATATATATATTATCTATATATAGTAATGTAAAAATAAATTTAAATTTAAATAATTTTTTAAATGAAAAAATTGATTATTAAAAGCAATGTAGTGTTTTTCACAATTCATCAAAAATTGAAACTTTTCATAAAAAACTAAAAATTCACACTAAGTTAATTTGGATTTTAATATTCAAAAATGATGTCTATTTTGAAAAATAAATTTTATAAATTTGATAATTAGGTTATTATTATTTATAACCACTTTATAAACGGCTAGTTTGATATATCATAGTGCACTCAAACTCAGGGTTGGATGAAACACAAGCTATTGAAGACCACACACTCTGAAATTTTTTTGTGTTAAACTCTAGATACTATGTTCTACTGAGAACCTATCCTTTGATTTCATTTTGTAATGAACCAATACTATCTATTATTCCGCCTAACATCTGATTCATTCTGTTATATGGCTGAAATGGGATTCATGATCCCCACATGTCGGAAAATAGTTCTAGGACATCACAAGAATCCCTTTGGTAATATTTTTACTAAATACATACAAAATTATTGTGTATTAAAACCAATATAGGTGCTAAAAATAGATAAAAATTATAAACATTTCCTAACCAACTGAAATCATAAACCCCATTTTTTAATACAGAAAACATCATGAAAAAAACAAATAAAATTGAGTAAACGCTGAAATGATTCCACTTATCCTCTGATTTATAGACACCGCCCAACTCACCACATGTTATCCAAAATGATGAAAATTTAATCTAACCAAAACCATGGATCATAAATATAGGTGTGTTAACTAATAAACAGTGTAGTTCACCACGAACCACTTAAACAATGCAATATGATTCTTAGGGAAATAGATATAATCTACATTGATAATAGACTAAAAATAGGGGTTTCAATATAAAATATAAAATAAAACCCAAACAAGCCCATAATTGGTAAATTTAATGATTCATATTTCATATCCAAAACCATACACATGTGCTTTTAGAACAGAGACACCAGCCTAACCCCTCTCAAAGCCACACACCCATTACTATTTCATAAACAACCCCTTGCTTTAATTAAATGATATAAATACCATTTCACAAAAAAAAATTCAGGTTATATACATTTACAAACAATACCCATACCGTTCACATTTCTCAAAAAAACATATTTTATATATCTAAATTAATGACAAATTTAAAACATTTTACTAGACAATGAAACCTTTAAATAAAACAACCATTTTGTAATCTGTTTCAATGAACCCACATAAGAATATTAAGATTGAAAATTATTTTTCCAACACATCTATGAAAAAACATTTCAGAAGAAAGAAAACAACCTCCCACATGGCTCAAACTTCAGAAGAAGGTATCACACAACTATCATATACAATATAAAAATATTAAATATACACAACAAAATATAGGGGTTTAATATCAATATAATAAAGGGAAGATATAAACACACTCCCTAGATTGAACACCACTCAATAACTAGCCAACCGAGTAATCAAATGTGTAATGGGATCTATGTAGGTCCTTAACTTTATATGAACATAACTGTACAGGTGTATACCATTGGAAATTAAGATTCTGGAATGTGCTAAAGTTCTAAAACAGGTCACCTAGTTGACCCATGTATGCAACACTATGATTAAACACCCGCCCACATATAACCTGCACCTAGAACGACTGGTCAGAAACTGGATGTATTTGAACCAACTAGTGGAACAAACTATATCTTCCACCTAGTACCTGATATTTGATGACCAATTAGGATATGAGTCACAGAATAAAATTTACTAAATTGACACACAAGGCATAACCATAACTACCCCACCCCTATAACCAATTTAGGTGAAGCCCTATATCCACACATAAAATGAACATAAGGCATAATAGGCACATTCCAACATAAGGGGAGGAACAAGAATCACATTGTGATCAGAAACCCACACAACGGGTAAATAAGAAAGGGACTATCAAGGGGTTCCATTAATATACACCATTTAAAATCAATTTTCCTAAAACTAATATAACACATAATCATTACTTTGAATTGAAATATTATTCACATTCCATGAAATATATTATAAACACCATTTGTAAAAGGTTGGAAAATACCAAAATTTAAAATGTATCAAAATCACCCTTATACAAGGGTTCCCTATTTGAAAATATAGAACATGGGAAAGGGAATTAAATTACATCACATATTTTATAAAATCCATCTGTAAACATCTAAATACGATCAATTAAATATCATATTTTTTTTAAAATGTTTCAAAACTACCCTTCAACAAGGGTCTTCCTCTTAGAAAACCAAAAAATGGCATAATGGGAAACTACATCCCCATAAATCCATTTCAAACAATAAACCATGGATTTTCAAGTGGGGTAAACTAGAATATATTTTAATTAATCTTTTAAAATCAAGACGAAGTTAAATTTTCCAATCCATTTGAGGACACTAACTTGATTCGAAAACAATTCCCTTAAAAATATTTTCTTTCATTCATTGGAAATTAAAACCACGTCAAACCCTTTGCACAACATGGAAAACATTTCAAAAATCCCCCCATAACATTGATGAATCTTAACATCCATATACATTACACTGGATATAGGAAAAACATGGAATTCACAGGGGAATGAAGTTATGAAATGATCAAAAAATGAATAAATTGTGTCAAATACCACATTGTTTTTCACATAAATTCATAATTAGATAAAAAATTAATTTAGAAAGTGAAATCATCCTTACACTACTAAAATGATGCAATTTCATAGTGACACATAGCTCAAAGATAATGTAACCAATCCAAAATGATTAGAAAGTGTCGCCTTCGAATATTAACACACCCATGGGATTAACAAAGATATAAAAAACACTATATACAAAAATCCCTATAATTTGATCTATAATAAACCATAAATTTGTTCTAAATGATACCTAGGGTTCAAGTGAAAATCCAAATCACACAGAATAGGTAATGATAAAAGAATAAGGTGAAAGAGAGGAATAATATCCTAAAAATATATTGGAAAAAATGAAATGAAGATCTTGAATTATAGGTGTAAGATGCTAGAACACCTCCAATAGATCTTAAGGGTTAATCTAAAATTAAGGCGAGGAATATGTGTGAATCCACTTAAAACCCAAGAGAGATATTCTAGGAAACCCCTAATTTTTATCATATACACAAGGAACATGGTTTGGGAGGAAATTTTAAGAAAATTTTGCACTAACCATTCATTTCACAATACCTATGTTTGGAACCACCTCCCATGGTTACTCATTATAGGTTTTAAGGATCAAAAATAGTATTCCCACTATCCCCTGATGCATCTTAGACCCTTTACAGTCTTGATTATTGCTCCACACAGTTTGAAAAACTATGCAAAATCCATGCTAACTGGATTATCAAAATATTGAGCCAACTGAACGCATTCTACACTAGTTAAAAGATAATGTGAAATTCATACACCACATAAAAGATGGACCAATGATCCTTCATGAGCACTTCATGGGTGGTAATAATCATGTGGGATAACCGTACTCCTTCTAAAAAGAATTTTCAAAAATGAAATTATATCTAGGAACCAACTAATAATAAAAACCTACCATGATAAGAGAAGATAATATAAAATAAAAAACACATGACATGGGTGATACAAAAATACTATGAAATATAACTCTTCACGTTTCTCCATAAACAATAGACTATTATGTCACCATACATATTATTACATCCATTATAAATAGAGAATGATGAACTATGGGCATGATACAGGAGTATATTCATCAAATCTAGTTTAATTTGGAAACATAAAAGGATTCTAAAACATATCACTCTGTCATAGTCATTATTTAACTTGGGACCATTTTTTACCATTTTCCCAACTCTATATCTTCCTTTTTTCCTCATTAATCATCACATGGATATATGGAAACACCTCTTTGAGAAAGATATTATTTTACCTATCCTTCATGATCTCTATCTCCGTCATTTGAAATACATAATTAATTGATCTTTTATTATCCTCATCATTGATAATATGCAATAACCAAATAATTTAAAATAAATATCTCTATGATAACCAATACAATATAGAATAGTGAGATTAAATTCACTATGAAATTTTATTATTTCTGTTTTACAGTCATAATGATGAAATTAAATTTATTTTTCTGAATATTATTAAAGAATATTTTGGAAAATATATAAACTTCATATTCAATACTAATGTGTTGAATAATTCTTAGGAAAATAAAGTAAATAATTTTACAAAATCACATAACATCATTTTTTGAGTGATTTATAATGTCCAACTATTCTTATATATCAATATTATATATTAGTTATTTTTTAAAGGTTTAAATTTTAATTAAAATATTTTATTGATGATTTTAATATCAATTCAAATTAATATTATTTAATATAAGAATAATGATATTTTATTTGAATAGTATATTCTTAAATTTTTTACTATTAATATATATATTTAAAGAGGAAAATGGGATTATTAATTATCTATAATATCATTCATCAGTTATTTATGACCCAATTTAAGACTTATAACTAAAATTATTACCCTTTTCTATGGAAAAAGTAATTATGGTGGTTATGATTACAATTAGTTAATTAGAAGATTAAATCAAAGGATAATGTTTAAAATATTATCAAATTCTGTTAAATTTTGATTGGATATATATATTATGGCCATAAAATTTTTATCCACCAATAAAATTCATTTTGAAACAATTTTACATGAGTTAGAAACATATTATATAATAATATTTCATGTATTTCAAAAAATGACATTAATGAATTTTTATAAAAAACAATATTTAATGAAATGATTTAATATTCATAAAGATTTCATATTCCTCTAGGTAAATTATATATCATTTGAAATATCAACTTTTTTCCATTTAAGGTTAAATTTACTCTTATTAGTAAGTTTAATGACAAATAATGTGGAAAACCATTGTTGTCATGATAATTGTGGGAAGGGTTGATATGGGGTTAAAACCAAGGGATAAGAGTCAAAACAATAACCTAAAAATGTCTACATTTTATTATATGAGATACTTTTAACTCATATTAATCTTATCATATAATAATATCTATTTTGGTCTATTTTACCATGAACCATAATTTATATTAATTAAAAAATTTAACATATTATATGAATTCCCTTCCCATTATTATAAAAGCGTAATTAGTTTTCTCTCCGCTACACACATCAAGATACTTTTGTTAAACCAATAACATCCCAAATATATTTCTAAAATCTATACCCATAGTCTATATGTCATTCATTGGGAGTAAAACCATCCATATATGGATTAAAGTGTAATTCAATGGTGGTTTTCCCCAGAAGCGTTATAGCTTCAGCCGAATGATTCAGTTTTATTTCTTTTTCTACGTCCATTAAATCTACATTAAATATGATAAAATAAGAAAACTATTTACATTAAATATACTGATATTTTTTATGTTAATTTAATAACCTATATTCATGTTCACTTCCATAAAATTTGAAATAAAACATTTGAAAATGTGTACAATGGACTACCGCCTTGTGGACCGATGTAATTCGTTTTCAGTTACTGTTTATCGCAGTTTGTTAGAAAGATAGACTTAATATATATATATATATATATATATATATATGAAATTAAAAACATAATTATTATTACATAAATATGATATATTATATGTTTTTTACCTTTCTACCAATTGAAATATTGTAATGTCTCTATGTATATGTTTGGATTAACACCTTCATTAAGTAATGCGATTTATTTTTCATAAACACAACACATGGTTGTTATAAATATGTTAATTTAAAGAAATGATAAATTATTTATGATATAATTTTAGTTATATAATGTAAACATAATAATTACCTTATTTTAATCATGTTCATTGAAAAATGACAACATTTCCCATTCATACCCATAACTTACCATTTCTATGATTGTGAAATTGTTCATCTTTCAAAAACAAATTATATGGTTAGTTTAAAATGTATAAATTAGGTATAAAAATTATAATTATCTAATTATTATTATTTTTTAGAATATTTAATAATGACACCTTTTATCATATTCAACCTACAAAATTCATTTTGGATATATGTGGTAAATATCGTCAAAATGTCTAATTTAAACATAATTCCTTATGTAATTAAATATAAAATGTAAATAAAAACACAAATGGAATAAAAAAAGAAATAATATATTAGTAATGTAAATAATTAATGCAAATTTATTATTCATGAATATAAATAAAGTACATAACGAGTTGGACTCGTGGTAACAGACACTTCACTTTAAAAACCCTCATTTAAAATGTTTAAATGATTATTTTTCCAAATATTTTTCCTCTATATCCATATTAATTATAATTATATTTAAATTAATGTATAATAAATGAAATTTTATATATCCTTTTAATTTATTTCAATGTATTTCAAAATATATATTCTTTATATTTTATACAGAATAATTTGATATTGTTTACAAAACACAAATGGGATGTTCAATTGTAATGTATATGGTGTTTGTGACATTTCATACCCTCAAAACATTATTTTATATTTTTATTGATTTATTACATTCCAATTTTTCATTAATTAAGAAAAAAATTAAAATTTTCAATGTATTTTAGTTTTTAAAAATGCGGAATAAAGGAAAGGTATATATCTATATCCAATAATTGTTTTACTTATTCATTCAAAAGGAAGTTTTTATTACTTTAATAATGGAAACACAGTATGTTTTGATTTAAATACATGTTATAGTCCTAGGTAATTGATTATAATAAATTGATAGTATTTTATCTCTCTAATGGATATTTTAATGATTATGTTCTCTATAGAACTGTGTTGGAATTTGGCCATATTAGTGAATTTAATCGTAAATATTTATGTCTATTTTCTATGATGTGATTTTACAAGAAATTTAGACGAATTTTGACTGATTTATATTGAGTTTCCATGGAAGGATGTTGATTCTAATGTGGTGTGGTAATTATATTTTTTTAGGTAATGATTTTTTCGTTTTAGGTAAATTGGTATGTTTTAATGAAAGTGGATTTCATGGGTTCTCATGATTTCAATGAAACACACATGATTATGATTTTTTGTTTATTTTATCTTATTTTCAGTTTAATGAAAAACATTGTGTAGTAAATATTATTTCTTGTGTATGTAAATGATTAATTATTCTCAAATTATATTATGATAATGGAAAACTCTATTTTATGATCTTTTGGTTTTAAAATAAATTAATGGGATTCCATATTCCTTTTTATATACCATATTGTGATTTTTATACTCATCCCAAATATTTAACTATTCTTTATAGTTTTTAACGATGTGTAGTAACAAATAATAATTCACGTTCAAAATCATTAATATTTATCATGAAAGTTAACATGTTCAATTTTAAAATTTTAAAATTATGTGAAAAATGTAAACTAAGAGGAAGTTTCCAACATTTAATGTGTAGATTTATTATGTAATATTTGTTGATTAATTATATAAAACTCTAAACCTAAGAATATCCACAAAAATAATGGTCATGAGTTCTTTTATAAACATTCAATTTACAAATTGAATAAGGGTCACATCCAACATGTTGGTATCAAAGAAAAGGTTTAGATAAATTTAGAGGTTAGTATATTTTCATGTGAGGATATCTTAAGAGATATAGATACCATAATGGGATTTTATGTATGATTACTATCACATTTTTAGTGGAATTAATACTGGTTTTACTTCATTAGAATCATTGGATACATTTATTTAGGGTTCTAAGACGATTGAGGTATTTGTTACCCTTATGTTCACCTCATGAAAAACATTTATTTGTGGAAGAGTACCATTACATTTTTGGGCATAATATTAAATAAATTGATAAGTAGTATACATCATATAACATTTCAAATTAATGTAAAAATGGGTTTTTACATTTTGGTAACATGTGATATATGATATAATTATCCATGTGATTTGGTGACTAAGTGATTAATGTTGTTTTGGAAGAAGATATATATTTTCAAAACCTTATATGATTAAGGTAAATAGAAATATTTTTTGATTAGATGGGATTTATTTAAGGAATAAACGTTGAATTTTATTTGGTAAGGCAATTTTATTTTAATGTGTGTTTATGGTGATTCAGGTTATTTGTGGACATGAATAACATATCATTGAGATTATTTTATTAGGATATATACAGTTTTTCTATTATAGATAAATGGTTATTGATGTTATTTGGAGATAAATGATAAATTTATATTGAAAGGATATTAAATCAAATCATTCTAATATTTTTTCAATATTAATTTTCAATATTTTGAATAATTTTAAGAACATTTATTTATGGAAAGGTTTGTTCTATATTGTGGGTATTACTTTTGATTTTTTTATACTAATGTATAATTTATTTGTATGACAATTTACTAATTTTTTAAATTATCTTACCTTGTCCTAACCATTTTGGATTTGGTTAATGTCTAATAATAATAATAATATATTTTTAACCTTTTATATATTATACAATATGTAAAAATTTTATTTTCATGCTTCATGTAAGAAAATATTATATTGGATACTCATTATTTGGATAAAGATATGATATTGTCATGGATATTTATTAAAGGATTAAATTATATTTGTCAAGTAATTATATTTCCTTATTTTCATATTCAATATAGTAATGTAAATCCTCAAATCTATTAAAATTATTTTTAAATAAAAAAATGATGCTATTATATTAAATTTCGATCAATTTTTGTTCCTCTTTACATCTCTTTGTTTTTTGGTTTTTTGGTTGTTAAATTTGTCATACACATTAACATTATTTTGTTCATTGTTATCTGTCACACTCAATAATTATTAGAAATTAAATTTTAATCCATTTCCATATTTTCGGTCTTTATTTTGATTATCCTAATTATAAGCCATGTATTTTTAACTGAAGATGACCATCATATTTCATTTTCCCACTTTTAATAAAATATATTATTAATCCTTTTTGTGATCTATGATTTCAAAAAATACATATTCTATAAAGTCTTAGAATTTTTTTCTCAGACTAAGTTATAATTTGAGTATGAAACTTATTACTGAATATTTAATGTAATATCCCATTATTTTAGAATAATACTATAATTGATAGTATATACAACATGGAAAACAAAACATAAATGAACTGGGAAATACTATTATTTAAATGTTATAGTTATAAAATCTCTATTAAATTCAAGGTTATGAATAGTACATACAAATTATGAAATATATATAATGGACCTAAACAATATACATTTATTGATTAATTCTTATGAAATAATAACTGAACTGTTTAGTAAAGTCATTTTAATATTTATAAATATAATTTCTTACAAAATGGTTTTTATTACTAGTTTTATTATATTACTATAATTAATTTATATAAAATTTAGAAATTTTATTTGATAAAAATGATATGACTTTTTAATTTATCAAGTCAATATTATCTTAGGATGATTTTCAGAGAAAGATTTGAAATGTTTGATTTTTTAATGAGTGGTGAAAAATAAAGATTTTCATTACAAACTATCTTTTCTTTTCTAGTAAATATGAAGTCACATTATATTTGGAATGTGTTTTATAATTTATTTTTATTAAAAATAATTCAATAAATGTTATTTTAAAAAAAATATGTGGAATATGTATAAACACAATTTTTTACTTAAAAATGTATTTTTTTGAAAATTATCTTTTTATAACATTTTATGAGTATAATTTTACATTATATTCTTCCTATTATATTAATTTAATTTGATAAAATGGATCCATATTTGGAATCATAATAATTAGTATTATTTCTTAAGATAAACATGATTTTGTGTCAATAATAATAGTAATAATAATAAATTCTTATTACCATAGTAAAGGTACAATTGGTTAATTCATGTTAAAAATAATATTTTAAAGACTAAAAATGACGTAGATACATTCATTAATATCATTATATGATTATTTTTTTAATGTCATAAAACATCATAAATTTGACCTTTTTTATTTATATTTTATTTTGAACATTATAATATCTAAATTTATGAATGAACTTAATAATGTCAGTAGCTTCCTCTTAATATTAATAATATTTTTTAAAATGAAAAAACGTATCTTTAAATATAAATAATTATTTAAAATATATATGGTTATTTTCTTTTTTTTATTTTTTTTATTTTTAGAGATGAAATATTTACCTTAAGAGCTTATGCAATACTGAAAAATTTCATACATAAAAAATAATAAAATCATGTAAATGATTAATGTAATATTTTTCAGTGAGTTATATGGTACCAAGAAATTTTTTTCATAAATAAAAATATATTACTGATGTTTGCAAGTTTAATAATTTAATTAAATTACTATCTTGAAGACTTAAATTTCAAATTAAATAAACAATGTTCAAAATTCCATTAATGATATTTTCTGTCAAATAATATTTTATTAAATATTTCAAAAGACATAAAAAAAATAAATAGGAAAATTATGATTATAAATGTTCAAAAATATATTATATTGGGAATTAATGATCAAATTCTCACTTTATATGTAAAATTATAACTCTTTTATATTTTGAAATTAATTACCACATTTAAGGATAAAATTGGTTAACCAAGGGGTTAAATGAACATATAAGGCTTCAAATAAGGGACAAACAATAAAAATTTGAATTTTTAATTTTTGTAAGACTATATCCTCAAACAATAAAATGGAATATCATCTTCGACCATTTTAAATGAGTTAGAAATATATTATTTTATAGTATTTCATGTATTTTAGGAAATGACTTTGATGATATAACATAATATATTATTTTCTATTAAATGATTTAAAATGAATAAATATACTATATTCATCCATGTTAATGAGATATGATTTTAAAATATCAAGAATTTTATATTTATGGGTCCCATTTTTTTTAGTAACTTTCTTGACCACCAATATGTAAAAACCTTGGTATTAGGGTAATTTTCAAAATAGTCAATGTGGGTTAAAATAAAGAGAAATGGGTTCAAAAATCACATAAACATGTACTAATTTTATTATTTCATATTTTGTAGACTGATACTCTGGTTAATTTTGAATTATGTAAATTTGGATCCATGTTTCCATGAAAATTAATTTATATTAATTTAATAAATTAAGAAATTCCAAGAAATCCCATCCCATAATTTATAAAATGGAACCCCCCTTGCTCTCATAAAAACAATTAAAAATCCTTTTGTATTGACCAAGAACTACCAAAATCACTCCATGAATTTATTACCCATTTTTATATGTCTTATTTGGGACATAATATCGTCCTTAGAAGGATTGAATAAATACATGGAGGTTGACTCAAAACAAAATATCTTTTAACTGAATGTTTTTATTTTATATATTCTTATACCAAATTAATATATTGTTCAAACATTATGATTATAAAAAAATATTTCATACACATATATGTATATATTATAATTTTATAACCAATATATATATAATCTTTCATTAAATGGGAAATAAAATTGTCCTTCGTGTGTATGATGAACTAAAGCCCCACAAACTGATATAATTCATTTTTCACCACCAACTCTCATTTATGGTTATAATGATGAATTTAATATATAAAAATATTATATTCATTAAATAATTATATTTCTATAATTATGTTATATCATATATTTTATTTCTTTTCCATTCATTGAAAATGATACATTTGCTCATGTGTATGTGTGGATTAATTCCTTCACAAAGAGAAGTGATTAATTTTTCATAACCAACTCAAATGTATTATATATGTGTGTGTGTTTTTGAAAATATAATATTATACTTAAGATAAAATCATAATTATAGACATATAAAATAATTCATACCTTCCAAAAATCATGATTGTTGAAAACTGAAAATGTTACTCATTCAAATGTATGAGAATCCTTCAGAATTATTATATCCTAGATACTATTATTATCCATGTTTTGAAAGATTTTAAAATTTATAAATATTATATAAAACTAATAATTATTTCATGAATATTATTATTTATATAATGGGATAATGTTATTTTTGACAATATTCAACCTACCGATGTTATTTTGGAAATACGAGTCAGATATCATCAAAACGTATGATGTGAACTTAATTGATTTAGTAATTAAATAAAAAATAGTAATAACTAAAATAAAATTAATAAAAAAATTTAAAAAATTTCTTAATCAAGCAAATTATTAACAAAAGTTTATTATTCATGGAGATAAATAATTTTTTTTCGACGGGAATGAGACTTCATAGAGGAAATAGAGTTTTATAATGTAGATGGGTTAGTACATCCATATTATAAGAGATTCCAAAGTTTAGTTATTGAAATCAAGTTCACCATTTTTTACAAAGGAAATGGATATTCATCTGGGAAATGGAATAGCCTGATGGAGACTGATTAGTTCATCACTTTTATAAGAGACATCATAGTTAAGTCATTCACGTCGGGTAAACTATTTTTTGTTTCCAATGAAAATTGGACTTCATTAGTGAAACAAAATTGTGTGATATAGACTATTTAGTACGTACCTTTTACATAAGACTCTATAGTTTAGTCATTCACATTGGGTTCACTATTTTTTCTGATGGATTTCTACTCCCTGTTATGGTGTTCTCTTTTCGAATAGATTCCAACAGGTTAGTTAAAAGAACTAGAAACACCCAATGGTTTTGTATCCATGTGGACTTATATTCCAAAGGCATGCACTCATTAGGTGTTTTTATCTATGATGCTTAAGAACTCTTATTGGTCAAGTGGATGGGAGGTTGGGATTATAACACCCTTCTTGGGGATTTGTTGCCTACACTGTGGTTCTCTTATAGATTGAACAAATATTCAAGAATCATTCATTAACTCCTAAGAAGGATGTGGGTCATCCAATGATTAGATGTCAATTATTATCACATTTGGAATTCAGAATCATATGTATGTATCTGAGTTTCTTCATCAATCGATATATTTCTTTGTATATAAGGTTCTCCATTTCTGGTATCCTCTTATATACTACTTTTATATTCTTTGTTGTTGTTAAATGATGTTGGTTTCTAAACCACTCAGTGGGGCACTCTAAAGATTATTTTCATCTAGGGAGAAGAAATTACACTCTATATATTATCATTATCCAGGGAGACAAAATGTCACTTTGGAGTTTATCATCATCATAAGAGATGGATATTTTTATTTTGGGATCAAACCTGTAAATGGGATGCATATGTATTATTGTGAAAGGAATAAAAATCCATGTTGTTTGGTGACACTTAATTGGGAACATTATACCTTGTAAATCACTATGATGAGGGTCTAACCATATAGTTTAATATCATTTGGCAGGGATGTCTATTTGGATGATGCCTGGACAATGATTTGTGGGGGAATTATGAAAAAATATCCCAAGTAACCTATAAGGGAAATAAATTTCCAAGTTGAATTGGACCCTGTTGGGGATATAGACCAGAGTAAAAAAGTTAGTTTTGGAGTTGGGTTTGAACCTTAGGGAGGCTTCTTACATATTCCTCTTGGATGGGTATCAAATCCCACATAGTTTGGTAAGTCTCACATGGGAGTATATCCCATTAAGTGTATTATGTTTATACTTATTCTTGAAGAGGATCACTTATGAAAAAAAGATATGGGTGATATATTATCTCATAGTTATTTATAGGATTTATTGGGACTTACATCTATGGAGTAGGTCCATTGATTTGGGATACAGTTGGGAAAAACATCTAAGGAGAAATTCTCTTGTTCCTGGGCCTTAGAATGGTTTACCATATATCCTACTTATAAGAGGAATCATAGTTCTCATAGCTCAATCCTTCATGTGGATTATGTGGTTATCATGATCATTACTAACCTCTAAGACCTTGTTTCATGATCAGTGTGAGAAAGATGTGGAAGTGGAAGATTTAAAAAACCACACACTTTTCCTCCTTCACTGGTTGAAAAGGTTAGTGTGACCATAGAAGAGGTTGTGGATACAAAACATCCCTATCTTTACTTCACGCCATAGTGATAATATGGGATTTAGATATTGAGGTGATGTGGGAGATGACTTGGGTCCCCATACCCTCTCTGAACTTGTATCCAGGAGTGAGAGAGGATCATGCGTGCAACCACCTATAAGAAAGGACTTTTCCTTACAGTAGGATGGTTTCCCTAGAATTCTTTCCATAGTAGAATGAGGATCTAAACCTAATTTTAAGGAAACATGAAGTGTAATTTGTACCCTCCCTGCTAGGAACTGGATACTCTGGGTATCAGAGATGAGAAGAGACATACATGGTACTATCCATTCAATACGATCATGTGAGCCCATCAACAATGTCCCTGAGGAAAGGTTCCGCGTGGCCATATACATAAAAATATACAGACACCTTGAGGATCTAGACTCTCTGGTAGGACATGTGTGGGAAACCTTTAACCGTAGAAATAAAAAACCAAGTGCAGGAAGCTTTGAAATACCTCCTCCCATGAATTTTCAAGTCAGGATATCATAGTGGAGACATAGATTTTATCCCTCTTAGCTATGGTATCCAAAGGTGGAGAGGGTCATCCATGGATGACTTTGAAAAAGTCCTGTTGAGTCTCTCGCATATGCCAGAAGGTAGGGTGAACCATAGAGGCTTGTATAGGCGGTTCTCTACACAAGTTGGCCTGGGAGAAATGATATCACCTTAGGCGATGGACAACCTATGATAATACACATTGGAGATAACATTATCAAGACTTCAAGGGTCTCCACGTGTATTCTCAAAGGTAAGTATAGTAATTCTACCCTCATGGAAGGGAACACTATAGTAGTCTTCATTAAATTGGGTTTGGTAGAATTCCTCAAATATCTATTGTTTACTTTAACCACTAAGAGGACATAAGTTCCACTATTACCCATTAATTCCCTCTTCTCTAGATAGTAGAGAACTCCTTAGAAGGTTTTGGGTGACTTGAGTGAATCACTAATCCTATCAGAGTAGCAATTGGTCTTTGAGAAAATTAGTCCAAAAAAAATGATGACCCCAAGGGCCTATTTATATGAAATTATAGTATTGTGAGTTAAGGATAAATTTCATACAAGTCATGTGTACAGGACGGTCACATAAGGTTCTGATCAAGTACTTTCTCACCAATTTTGAATTGAGGAGACTTCTATAAACGACCTATCAGTCCTTTTCAAGTCTTATCTTTTTTAAATTCATTCCATATATTTTTTCTATGGAATTTAAATATGTGATATTTAATCAATTTGAAAAAAAAGAGTGTCAAAAAATCCCCCCCACCCTTGGGATTAGATCTGGTCTAAAAGAGGAGGGTCTAATCCTGATGATAGAAGGGAAAAATTGGATGAATGGTTCACATAGGTTTTTTGCACAAGGCTTACACACTAGTAGTTCTCTCAAGTCTTCCATGTAGGTAGTTCATGTATGAGGGTCATTCTAGGAAGCTTCCTCACCTATAAATAGGGATCTCATTTCAGTGACAAACTCTTGTGACTTCAAGTTTTCATGTTTCTCCACACTTTCCATCCACACAGATCCTCCACTCACGTTCATTCATTAATATTATCATTCTCACAGACATGATATGTATCATGTTTCACATTGCATAGCCTTGGGAAAATGACTTTTATGGGGGACCTTGAATCATGCTCATGCATAAGGAACTTGTGCGACACACTTTCATGGGGCACTTTCATGAACTCACACCTTCGCCAAATTATATTATTTTCATAGATTTCCTCAAGACTAACCTACATTGAAAGATGTTTGATTCGTTTTTTTTTCAGTTTCAAAAGGCACCAAGGAAGATTTTATTATCTAATTAATAATCTATAAAAGGTATATAGGATATGGTGAATGTCATAGGGCACAAATCTTATGATGTCTACAACACTAATCTTCTGGGTCTGGTGGGGTCTTCGAAGAAATATCACCATGATTTTTTTGGGGAGCGCATATCTTACACTCTATGGGCATGATCATTGGTGTTTTGTATATTCACCGGCTTCGAAGAACTACCTCCCAGTTCCTTGGTTTCAAGAACACAATAATTTTTCTACTACCAACGTCCCTGGAAAAGGCACTTACATTATTGTCGGGACATCATCCACAACTTGTTTTATGCATCACGGATTGTGTTCTCTTGATCTAAAACCACAAATAGTTGATATAAATTGGTATTATTATTCATCCATATTTTGAGATTCAAAGATCGATCAATCTGTGCGATAGAAAAAGGTTTGGACTTTGGACCATGAGGGGGTGTTAAGCCTTCATTGATGTGGGCATATTGGGTATTCCAAACCTGTGCATATTTCAAAATAGATCTTCAATGCATTGGAATTTATGAGGCCATCTGGGTACGTCATCCTTAAATATATACGAATTATGAGATTATTTCAGAGTTGATGAGTTTATGGAGTCTTCCTATGAATTTATTCCACCTAATGCATGGATAATTTGGGATCCGTTTGTGGGAAGTTCAAAAGAACTATGGGGATCTAATCCTTGGAGATATGAATGATGAATTATTCTCTCCAAAGGAAATGTGGAGTGACATCAAAAGGATTTTATCTTTTGCGTGTGAGCTACTAAAAATATCTCACAAAATTAAGAATGTAGGCCACCATTTAAAAGGGAATATTCATCCATATATGTGGATAGATATTTTTTTGAGGAAGAAGTGGGAAGGACTCACTTGAAAGTGTCCAACTATGTTTCCTATGGTAGCGAAGATATGTATACTCAACAACTTCTAGATGACACTATAAAAATGAGAGTTTGATAAGAGGGGATATGAATTCAATCACAATGTTATTTTCAAGACACGTATTTTGGGTTTTTTGTCCATGTGTCTCAGTATGTATCTGCTATGTGTCCACAGTCTCAAAGGTAACATAATGTGAGGAACATTTTTTTTAGTAGCCAAGCTAACAGAGAGGAGCCTCATGGGGTTTTCCACCCTTTTTTGGAAAAAATCCACAAGTGTTTTATGCATATTAGTCTTGTGAAAGCTCTTTTCATAATTATGGGGTTGTTCTACATCTTGTGGGGGTGGATTGTGGATCACATTAGAACTTACTCTATGAAACGTGGTATCAAGGTCCTCAATAACATTTTTCAACCATATTTCCATGAATTATATGGTATTCCACCCCTATCATTATAACCCAATGAAATCCATACAATGTTTAGTTTGATTAATGAGTTTAACTTCATTCCCTACAAGAAACCCCCTACAGAGAGATTTATTGATGATGGGAAGGCCAATATTGATCTATGGTCATATATGATAGACTTTAGGGATGGGGTGTTGGTGACCAAGATCTATAGTGATATCATAAGCGATTCTTATTCTCTTTACCAGTTTTCACACCAGTTCATGTTCCTGAAAAAAAAAATATATCCCACCTATTTCACATCAAATCAGAGAAGAATATAATGTTATCCTGATAGAATTTCCTGCACATTGCCATGGAATTGACAGAAGAGGTGGTCAACCTATCGCTAACTGATGAAACTACAAGATTGACCACCTAGTATGTCGATGATTGTATTAAATCATACCTCAAAGGGGTACGGGCTAAATATTTTCCTTTATTTTGGATGAAGAGGTGGAGCAGGAAGGGGTCCCCAAATTTAGATGGTGCTTCATCTCCTTCAGAAGCTACGTCTTCCACATCAGAGGGTGAGGATGACGAGGTTCCTAGATTATTGAAGCAAACCCATGTAAAGTATGACCTTACATCCATAATAAAAAGGGCGACAAAAAACTCACCAATTGACGCTGCACCTAGGAGGTTTAGTCGGAACTAAAAATATAAGTCTTAGGTTCCATTTTCTCATCCATCTTCTGTAATGGAAGGGGTTCAGAATCCGGTAAAATCTAGGGCTTCTAGATCATCATTACAATGGGCTGGGATGTATTTTCAATATGTACGACTAGAGGAAATAAAAATGTGTAAATAAATATCTTCTAATTATAACATTATGTGGGAACTCTTATGTGTGATGTTGCGCATTCCCTGGATAGGAGATCTATGAGCCCCATCAGGTATTATCTTTGAGAGTAATCATGTTGAAGTGGAGACTCGTATACATGAGCTAGATATGATCATCTATGAAACCAACAATCAGGTTTCAACAACAAGGTGACTGGAGCATATGACCAAATGTGTCATTGATCAAGGGATCAATAATTCACCATCTGATGAATAGAGTGACTTTGTCGATCCCAATGATGTATGATCTCTTCTTCTCAAATGGTTTTCAATATTTCCTTTATATTTAATTCATGACATCATTTTTAAATGGGAATACCATCTAAATTTGTAGCGGTCCATGGGAAAATAAACTAAGGTTCAATCACTATAGTATAGACTTGGTGGTACATTAATCAGGGTTACAGAGTCACCCCCCGAATTAAGAGAGTTATCTCCAGGCTGACAGGACATGGAGGATGAGATGCGGGAGAATTACCACCTATAACACCTATTTTTGGGTAGGATGAAGTTATACCTACTTTGAATAATATGAATAATAATCAACACTAAATGGTTAAATCCATGGATAAACATGTTTCTAGTAGTGGTAAGTTATATTGGTTCCATTCATCTCTACCTAGGAAAAATTCTATAATATCTTGGATTATAGGAACTCCTTCCATTTACTCTTTCAAGGGATATATAAATGATCCTTATAGAAATTAGGAGGGTTCTTTGGACCATGTGACACTTTCTAATGGTGAAATGGCTCCCTCTACTGAATCAAAAGTGCAATTCAATGGTGAATCATCTACTCCAATCATCGTTCCTACCTATGTGGAGTGGGAGGAATAATCTTGTATGTTAGAGGGATTTCATAATATGTCACATGATATTGACTGATTTACACATCTATAATATTTTAGGTTCATCTCATGCACTATAGAATCATATGATGACTAATTTTGACCCTCTAGTTGTCATAGAGGACGTTGTTCAAGATCTCAAGTCATCAGAGGAGGGTCACAAACCAACCACTCCAAGTGTTCTCATGGATTAGATTAACATAGGTCTTGGTATGTCAATAGAATCCATGATAAATCTTGGCATTCCTTTTGATTAAATACTTGAACATGCTAATATTAATACAACTTTAGAAGAATTCGGGGCACTATATAATGAATAAAATGGATATGAGTCTTTATTTTACATCTAATTGACCTTCTTATGCCTGATTCCATAATAATTACTGGATGGAATGGGAATCTCCATCCATGGAAAATGATCTGATGATGATAAGTGGACAATAATTTAAAATATGTCCTAGTCGCACATTTGAGGTGGGTTATCTCAGGTGGATCTTGAAATTGGAAGTCTTCTTGAGCCTCATTTGGCATATCCTGGGCAGACCCAATGTATTTCCCCTCGTCGATAGTTTCCATCCTAGATCTCTAAAGTTTGGAATACTAAGGAGGAATCCTCCTAGGCTACTGATCTATTATTGTGTAAGGATAACCAATTGTAGTACCTAATACTTCATTTCATTTAAATATAATAGTATTTATAATTCATCATTTTGGAATATCTTCTTTTTTGGAAAGAACTGGGAGAAAGGATTCTACATCAACTCGACCAACATTGGAAGGAAAGGCAGCCACTATTCAGGAGGGAGAAGAGAAGAGCACTTCTTTAAGTGCACTAATCCAAGAGTACATATCTCCATATGATAGTGACTATGAATCACAACCAAAGTTGTAGAATGTTCTTTTCATCATGTGTCACAAGGCCTTGTGGGATATATGGAAACTGCTCTCTAAGAAACCCCTATAGGGCTTGACTTCAGGAATCCTATGTCTTTCAATTCTATTTTCAATGATAATATTTGGTGGGTTTGACTACCCTCTAATATCTACTTCGGTGCAGGATACTTTTTGTAGGTGGTCACGAGATAATAAGCTTCAGAAAGATCTCATAAAGGCCAAAACATTGTCCAATATTAACGACTTATGAGCTGCGTTATCCCAAACAGAGTGCAATCACAACAAAAAACTAGGGAATGCCAAGAGGCCATTAATAGAGGTATCTCACCTTCACCCAGAATTAAGTTTAACTCTGGGAGAACTTGACCAGATCCACCATTTATTAGGGGTATCCCAAATGGAAGGGTTTACTACCATTGCGGATAAAATGTAATTGCTTTCTCATGTTGAGGAGACTGATGATGGTCGACTAACTAAGCATCAACATGCAGTTGATCAAGTTCAGGAGGATGTTCAATATATAAAAAGTTATGTTGAAGGCATATTGTAATATATTAAATAAAGACTCCATTTTTGGTATATTCCACTAGTGGATTTCTTTCCTATATTGAAAATAATTTCACTTTCCTTCGTTTATGACTTTATCCTTACCTTTTTCATTCAATCATAAGGACGGAGATGATTTTCATAGCATGACATCTTCCCACCATCTAATCATAATTAAATTGATTGGGATGGGGGTGCTATATTATTCTTGTCTACTACAAGAGGATAAGTGAGTGTAGTTTTACTGTTTCTCGGGTTATATGGACAACTCTACAAAAATGACATCATTTTATGTCAACACCCTAACATTTTCCTATGACCAATATAGAGGATACCTAGCGGGTGAGACTTGGCCTTTTCTTAGGCCACCCTTTTTGGGTTTTCATCCTAACAAGTTTTGTTCCTTTTATCTTTTTATTGCATAATTTTTCATAAACCATACAGAGCATATGTCTAGAGAGTTGAGACTCATCTTTTTTGATGGATCCCTTTGTAGGTTTTCATCCTGGAGAGTATTGTGTCTCTTTTTGTGGGTAGTTTAATGTCTTGAATGCTAGACTAAAGAGCCTAGTGTTTTGATTTGAATAGCTTTGACAATAAATTTGGAGGTGATAGCCCAAATCAGCCTTAGTGTCTAGTAATGTTCCAATATTCTTTAGATGCTTCTTAGGGGATTCTTGAGACATGATTATATGGTTACAAAATAAAAAACATGATATTCGAGAATAGAGGATGTCTCTCATGGGAATAAAGTTACCACTGGTTGACAAAGCCACTGCGAGGGATGTTTTCTGCAAGGCCAACTTGGGCATATACTATATAGTCTTGTAGTGGAATCCTTAGGCTGATAGGTCCGTTATGGGAATGAATTATGGGAGGCCAATAAGGACACATACATTATAGTCAGGTAAAGGAGTTACCAAGAGTTTTGACATTATATTTCTCTTGGATGAATGATTTTTATGTATATTTAGATTTCTCAGGACCACAAGAGGTGGTTTTCCAAGGTAAGAAGTCTGAAAATAAAGGGAATATTTTTGTTGGCATATTCCTTGAATAGGAAGCCACTCCTACATGATATTGACGTATGAAGGAGGGTATATTTTTTTTAGACAACAAACATCGTGGTTAGAAAGTCCATTTATAACCAAGGATGATGGTATCATATAGTATAAATTCGTGAAATAAGGAAATTATTTTGTGATGTTTAATTTCAAACAATAAGAACATTAAGATGTGATGTTTAATGTTCTGCATAAAGGGCATTACAAGGGATTTAATTTTAAGGATTTTATATTTGAAAGAAGGTTTGATGATTCTACAATTCTTGGTAATTTTTCTGTAAATTTGATAATATATTAACTTATGGAAGTAGAATGTTGTAAGTTGTGATTTGGAATTCCCATATCCAATGGGTGGTATGAGAAAAAGGTTTTATAATGTTAGAGGATGTATATCTTAAGATGAAGTTACACTGGTTGAAAAACCATGAAGGGGTTGTTTTATGAAAGGCCAACTAGGGAACAAAATTCATATTCAATAGTATAATCCATTGGATGACATTCCGATTTGTTTTTCCAACTTATGCAAGGACAACTAGGGTGGGTACTGCATGTTCATGAAATTGAGATCTTGATAATTCTAGAATTTTATCGTTAAAAGCTGATGAAATTTTATGGATATTCGAATCTCCTAAAGAAAAATGTTTGGTTTTTAGAGAAAAGTGACTGAATATAGAATAGGTATTCCATGTCATGATTTCTAGAGAATTAGGGGATTATGATCTCTACAAAGGCCTAACCCAAATGTAAGAAGTATTGTGATGATATTTTTATGTCATAGTAATAGGATCATAGGATTATGGAAATGATGGATGATATGTGGAAAAGTGGACCTAGATTTTTCTATAATGATTTGAATATATGATAGGGGTAAATCTAAACCACGGTCTTGGAGGCACTAAAGTTGGGAGAAAGGATATAGGACAAATATGCAGAGGATGGCCACTTATTTTAAATTGATCATTCCAGCATACCATTAACAAAAGCGTAAAGGGACATAAGAGGTTTATCCTAAGGGTGAAATTATTTCTATTTTACAAATCCATTATGAGGGATGATTTATTCAAGGCCATCTAGGGAGTGTAATACATATCCAAATAGTGTCATCCTTTGGAAGATATGCCCATTATGGGGAAAAAATTCAAGGAAAAGTGGGGCGCATATTACATGGTCAGGAAAAGGAGCTCTCTGGTATCAGACATTCTACAACCAATATTTGAGGAAAGGTATTACAGATCTAAAAGTATTCAAGATTAGGAACATTACATGTGAAAGAGGCAGTTTTTAATGCACAATGGAAGTTTTGGAATGATAGTTTCTATAAGTGTGAAGCCCATTTATAGAATTGACTCATTTCAAAAAGGGTGCATATGTTGTTTCCATGGTGGGTTCTCTAAAGATAGGACCCAAAATAAAATCTCCTATACAAATCTTCGAATGTATGCAGGGGAGGGGGAATTTTATTTTACCTCTTGGGTAGGGATAGAGCATAATTCCTATGTTTCACTGTGTATATCAATGGGATGAGAATCAAGACACACGTAGGTCTATAGGTACCAGGAAGGTTGATGTCATGCAGTGATTACATTGGCTGATTAAGACATGAAAAGGAATATTTTGTGTGGACTAGGGTGTAGATCCAAAGCATCATTACATATCTTGTCAGAGAAAGAATGAATCCACTTGTATTTATAATATATATGGGTTCCTACATAAAATGAGAACTCATATTGGATCTCCTCATGTAGATCAAACTCATACACTAGAGAGTAGAGGATTTCCCATGTTGTGTTGTGGTTGGGACTATTATTAATGATTTATACATCAATATGTATCTCATACGGTTGAGAATAAAGCCACACGTAGTTCTTCATGGACCATGAAGTTTTTGGTCATGTAGTATAGATGTATAGTCTTCCTTTTATGCTCTTTTAGCCAAGAAAATAATATACCTAATGTTAAAATATACACTTTACTTAGGTAGATAAAACCTTTACCAAACTTTAAATACCACGTGAGTTTTACTTAGTGTGAGAAATAAGTAGTGGTAAAAGTTTATTCTACAAAACAATGGTTACATAAGTGAAGGATATGTGGCAATGAAATTGTGTAGTGGTTGGGCCAGAAAATAGAATCTAGGCATCGCTATATATTTTCTTGGGATGAGAATCAATCCATTTGTAGTTCTCGATTATCAGATTCTGTTTAATGTCATACGACAAGGAAGAATATTAAAAACCATAAAATACTAATAATGTTATAGATGGGATTTTGTATTGAGATTTTTGTATCACTATATATCTCATTGAAATTATTATCAAGACACACATGGTTCTTGATAAGGTTCCCCAAGCAGTTCTGATCTGTGCATAGGGGGAATGGTTTTTTTATTATGGCTAGACCTAAGAGAGGAGATCCAAGAGTCACTATATGTCTCAATAGAATTAGAATCAATCCATACGGAGTTCCTAGAATTATATTTAGTTTAACATCATACGTGGATGACATAGATTAATAGATGTGAAAGGATGGAAATATTATGGTTTGACCTATGATAGGAGATATAGGCATCACTACATATCTAATATGGATGAGAATCATGCCACACATAGTTCATGAGAGAGGTCCCCGACACTAACAAAGTTTTTTATGATGATGGGGATTTTTTATTTTCTAGAATAATGGTTAGGGAAAAGACAACATATGGTATGATAATCAAGTCATATGTTCTAGAAGTGTTCCATAAAGAGATTTGGTTCATTCATAGGGAAAGGGGTAATTTCTATTTATGGTTACAGCTATGATCAAGATTAATGATCTAGGCATCAATATGTATCTCATTATAATTACAATCAATATACATGTAGTTCTTAAAAAGGGGTCCTTTTATGTTTTGTTCCAAACACGAGAGAAAATGGGGATTAACTACCACTATGGAGTGATATTGTTGTTAGTGATGCATACACCAGGAAGCTACCCATCACTTTTTTTAGGTACCATATGAAATATTTATTCATGATATTTTGTGGGATTTATTAACATTAAATTAGGGAGACATTAATCATATAGTTTAATGTCATGTGGTGAGGACAAATGGTGTTATTCAGTTTTAGGTCATACGACTAGGACCTCAAGTAGTGCAGTTTATCATCATGCGATATGGAAGATGATGCTACGTAGTTTACTATCATGCAACATAAATGAATATGGCGCGATGAAGTATAACCTCTTATAGCTAATATGAACTATTTTTTATTACACAAAGTACTTCTTCATGAACATTTCATTGGTAAGAGTTTTAGTGAGTTATCCATCCGTTGATACTTAGTAATAAGATACATTAGACTAGACTTTAAATATGGAGTATAGACCTTAGGATTTTTTCTCAATATTTGGAGGCTTATTTCCTTGTATCATTAGATCCTATGGACCAATACCAATTTTCCGTAGAGGAATGAATTAAGTTGTACCTTCTTATTGAAATATTGCACTATCGTATTCTCATACACTTCTAAGTCATATAAGGTAATCAATATATTTTTTTCCACTCACTACAGCTCATTCAGTCATTTCAAATACTATTCATCTATAGATATGTGGGCGTAAATGAAAATTCATAGTGATTTAAATAGAACCTCAATGCTAAAGACTAGTTTTATTTCATACACCAACAAGTACAAGGTTTCCCATGTTGTAGTACGAGTTGTAGACAGATACCCCCATAAGGCATGCAACAGCTTTTGAGGCCAAGATTTCTTATCTTTATCCACCATTTCATGAGTATATTTGATAGGGTATTTTTAAAATACTATATCTTTCCATTGTCCAATGCATGATAGAGGAATGAAGGTTGGGACTTTATGTTGTATTCCTGATGTATCTTTTCTACCTCAGCAGATCATAAATTTGATTTTTTGTCCATCAATATGGTATGAGGGACCCCAAATCTAGAAATGATATTAGATTTGAAAAATCTAAAAATTATTTGTGCTCCAAATTATTTGAGGATTATTCCCTCATCTCATTTGGAGAAGATATAAATATTAGTAAGGATGTACATGTATTTCTTAGCTGTAGCAATAGGATCTGGTCCAACAACATCCATTCTCCATGTAGCAAATGGCATGGTGTGTTTAGCTATACGTGTAAACTCTAGTGACTGATGGATGAAATTGTCACACTCATGAAGTCAAAATTTTCAAATATTTCATAATTTAATTAAATGTTTTGAATCCCATTATAGTTTTATTTTATTGTAAATTGTCACATTGTTAGTTTTTAGAAGAATTTAGAGCATAATTTGTAAATGGAATAATTTTGGGATTTAATTATTTTATGTGTATTCTATAGTTCAGCCATAATATTTTTCTAAACTAAATGAAATTTTTATTTTACTTTTTTTAGGTTTCCATACATCATTAGTCCCACTTCATCCTTCTAGAGTCAATTCTCATTCATTAATTTGGAGGCTCAAATATAGCTCACAAATCGGGCCTTGAAAACTATGTACAAATTTGGACACTTTTACTATTGAGATTATATCCCCATCTGGGCCAATCCAATGAAGCTTAAATTCGGCATGGAGAAAGACAAGAATATGGGTATCAACCTTTATAGAGGCTTCGACACAGTATTCAACATTATTAATGGTCATAAAGGTTAGTAATGTTGGAAAAGTGGAATATTGTAAGTTAACTGATTAGATTAAATGTTTCGAACTAAAACAGTAATAACATTCTACACACATATCGATTGAATCTAAAATTTTGAGAGTGGATTTGGGAAAAATAAAATTGAACATCCTTTATGGAGGAAAAATTTCAAGATTCTTCCATTTAATTATGATAAAGTGAGGATCTGTCATGTGGACAGATTGGGATCCAAATTTCCCTCCCATTTTCTCTATAAATTGTCATCTCTTCTACCTCTTATACGAGAGCCATTTCCAAGGGGTCATGGTGGAGTTTGGTATCTGTAATAGTTTTTTATATTTAAATTATATTTTTTCTTAGTTATTATTCTTCTTGTGTGCATTTCTCTTCTCTTTCTTTTTCTATTTTGTCTTCCCCCACAATGATCCTTCTAATCTCCATGCAAATGGAGAACTAACTCATGTTGTTGTTCGTGGAGGGAGATTTGGTCCTTGAATCCATTATTCTTGAATATTTATCTTTATTTTATTAAATAAATTTCAATAGTACTAAAATGTTTTTGGTGTAGGGTTCACCCCACTTTGATTAATATTGATTTATTCTTCTTGTTTTAAAATTATCCTCTTCATCATCAAAATATTGTATCCATGAGGGAGTAGCATTGTGGTGATGATGTGAGTGACTATTATCTGACATGAGGAGGGTCGGTGCAGTATAATAATAACTCACAGGAAGGAATTGAGTCATAGGTTTGATCTAAACATTGAGTAGAGTACCGAGAATAAACATTTTTAAAGAACAATGATTTTTTCAGCACGATATCCCAAGAACGACAATGATTATTCACTAATATCTTTGTGTATTCCTTATTTACTTTCTGTTTTAAATTTAATTATTAATATATATTATATTTTATGTATTTTTAGAATGAAACCCCCATTTATATTAGTATATAATCAGTTGTATATTTGTTAGCTTATAAACAGTGACAATAGAAATTTGGTGTGTTGTGAGCAGCGACTTTGAGATAGACCCTGGGTTATGCCACTATGGTACACTCTTAGGTAATAACAATTTATTGGTTGGGGATCTAATACAATCACCTATCATCAATTTGGAACAATTTCTAGGGATTCCAAGTTCTTACTCACACAATATTTCAAAAAAAATGCCAAAAAATCATAAAATTCAGAAACCAAAAAATTGAAATTCATTGAATATCTTTATATTCTTGGATCAATGATGGAATTTCTATGTAATTTTTCATATGATTTTCCTGAAAAAAATATTTTTGAGATTATATAACATGTATCATTAAAGAGTCTGTTGGATGAAAATGAAAAACTGATAGAATATTTGAGGAATCAAATGACATTTATTTCATCTTCCTTGAAAGAATTGGCATCTCAAAAGGAGGTTCAAGAAAAAGAGAAATCTAAGCTTATTTTTCCAAAATTTTCAATTGAAGAGACATGTAAAGATTAAATTATGAAGGAGCTAGCCTAAAAACTATCCACACAATTTCCAGAGGATGTTGAAGAAGATGGATTTCTAGATGATTCAAATGTGAGAGATCAAGCACCATTCTACCTCTCTCTTCATTTTGAAGATAATACAGAAGATATACCTATTGATATGGAGTTTCCAATGGCCTTTCTCAAATAGATCAATTTCCAATATTTATAACATTAAAGGGAATATTTAATTATTGATTTTTCATGTTTTAATCTTATTCAATCTAAACTATTTACATACTTGTCCCTTACTAAAATTTTTGACAGATCACAAATGGATAAGACCTTTGATGTTAAGGAAGGAAACACCCATGTTTTGGTGGTCAATGAAGAATAAGAGATAGATGATAATGTGTTTGACTACCTCATATTCAAAAAATTTCATACCATATGGAGGAGTACATCATGAAAGTCCTCAGGAAGTAACCTTATCTTCTTTTCTATCCCACACTGGAACTTAATTTATCACTTTAATCCTTAGTAGGGGTTGGTAAATTTCTTATCTTCTTTAGGTATCTCTATTCTTGGTGTATAATAATGGACACAAAGAAAATTCACATGTTCTAGTTCATCTCAATTAAACCACACCCAACATATGATTGGGGTTAAACCATAGCAATTGCCTGATTAGGGGTAGTAAAATCCTATCACCCACATGGGGGGTCTAAACCATGTTATATAATCTTTACCCTACGTATTTATTTTTATTTATTTTTCTTATGAATTTATTTATTTCATTCTTTATAGGAGGAAGTTGTAGCAGCTAAGAGTTTATCTCAAAGCTACCACTAGAAATTTGGGTCTGGTTGTATCCTTCCTTTCTATTTTTGTCTTCCATTACATTTATTTTTATTATGCTAAAATTAGGGGTAGTTCAATCTAAGTGTGGGGGAGCATCAACCTTATTAGTGGTTCATGTGTGCTTTCTTCCTTTTTTCACATTTATAGGATTATTCAGCATCAATGTATGTTTGGATCAATTTTCACACATCAATTGATTTCAAGAAAATTGAAATGATTTTAGAAAAACAAAATATATTTTAAATGATTGTTAATGTGAAAAATTTCTCCTTAAATTGTATTTTAAAACCTTTTATGAGCTTGAAAAATTTTGGAAATCCATGACCACGAAACACTGACTCAAATCATTTTTCCAGTCCTGTGAGTTATTCTGAACCACTTTGAAATAATTTTTCTAATACCCACACATTCTTGAGGGAAACTTGGATTTTGTGTGGGAATAAGAATTTGTGATTTTTCTCTTTCAAAGCTTTGGATTTCATGGAATGTTTTTAATATGAATGAGGAATCTATTTGGATAGCCATATTTTTTACTTTAGACCCACCCTTACATCTATCCTTCATTAGACCTTAGATTCCATGAATTTACATATATGTTTAAGCCACATTAAAAGCTGATTTTTCCTTACCTACTCGTACTCTTGGTAAATTTTTATGGATATTTTGGGTTTTAGTGTGGGTGAAAGGCCTTTCTTGTGTGTCTGTTTTTTTATGTTTTTTACTTTTTTGTGGGGTGAGGTTTGTTTCAATATTATGGGTAGTGTATATTGAGAGAATTGGGATTGAGTCATCATTTTATTGTGCTTTATTTCATTCATCTCGTTCTCCTTCAAAAAAAATTGAAAACAATGATGATAAAAGTGGAGTTGAGCTTGAATATTTCATTTTAACTCCTTTTATGACACTTTTTATTCTTTAAAATAAAGGGCAAGACTGTAATAAAATAATTTTATTCAATTGTTAGCTCATTCTCTATGAAAAAAACGAAAGAAAATAAAGTTGTGCCTTTTTGGAGCATTAAAAAAATGAGAAAAAAGGGGGAGAATTTGGATGATATAATTAATTTTAATCACTAATTAGATCATGTATAATGTTGAAAAATTGGGTTTGGAGTTGTGATGCACACTTTCAATGGGATTTGAGTGAGTTTCATCTTGTGTTTTTACTTGAATATTCATGTATTGTACTTAAGAGTCCAAACCTCCTCTTTGAAGCCATAAATTTTCAATGATTTTCTCACCAACCCTAAGCCATAGAATCCACCGAGAGATGACCTCATGATTGAAAATATTTTCATGTTTCACCCTTTGGTGAAATGAGAAATGTCACAAGAATATGGTGAAGCATGCAATTTTCAGGTATGATGATAACTCCAGATTTAATTTCCCTTGAGTGAAGAGTGACATAAAATTCAATGTGAGGTAAGTTGTGATTGGGACATGGATTGATTTATGAGGTTGAAAAAATTGTAAAGTGAGGAATGAAAATGAGAGTGAATTGTTTTTCATATAGTATACATGATGGAATTATACATTGAAAAATGATCATTGATGTTTTCTCATGGTTGATTTGTTTTGAGGAATATGATTTGAATATATGATGATTTCCTATGAGTGCAATATTTAAGTGTCGGGGAGTGATGAAGAAAACATTTCCCAATGTTTTATACTGTAATTCTGTGTTTTAAATCCCACCAAAGTTTTATTTTATTTGAAATTTTCACATTGTTAGTTTCTAGATGAATTTAGAGCATAATTACTAAATGGCATAATTTTGGGATTTAATTATTTTATATGTATTCTGTAATTCAGACATAACGTTTTATAACCTAAATTAAATTGTGAAATTAAATTTTTTTGGGTTTCCATACATCATGGGTCCCATTCATCCTTCTGGAGTCAAATCTCAACCATTCATTTGGTGGCTCAAATATATCTCACAAATCGGGCCTAGAAAACTGTGTACAAATCTGAACACATTTACTATTGAGAATATATCTCTATGTGGGACTATCCAATGAAGCTCAATTTTGGCATGGATATGTAAAGGTAAATGGGGAACAATTTTTATAATAGGATTCCGTGTGGTATTTGGCTTTATTAATGTTTGTAATGGCGTGGAAAGTTGGAGAAGTGGAATATGGAAAGTCAACTGACTAGATTAAATGTTTTGAACAAAAATAGTAATAACATTCTACACAGATATCCATTGAATCTAATATTTGGAGAGTCGATGAAGGACAAAAAAAGGAACAACCATTATGGAGGAAACATTCTGAGATTCTGCCATTTAATTAGGATAACGTGTAGATCAATCAGGTCCACATATTGGGATCAAAATTTTCTAACCAATTATCTATACAAATTTTCATCTCTTCTACCTCTTACAGGAGAGCCATTTCAAAGGGGGCATGGTGGAGTTTTGTATCAGTAATAGTTTTTTATATTTTAATTATATTTTAGCTTAGTCAATATTCTTCTTCTATGCATTTATCTTCTCTTTCATTTTCTATTTTATGTTCCCCCACAATGATCCTTCTAATATCCATGAAAATGGATAACTAAATCTCATTGTTGTTTGAGGGGGGAGTGGTGGTCCTTGAGTTCATTGTTCATAAATGATTCTCTATATTTTATTCTAGAAATTTAAATAGTACTAAAATGGTTTTGGCGTAGGGTTCACCCCACTTTCATTAATATTGATTTCTTCTTCGTATTTTAAAATTTTTCTCTCCATCATTATAATATTGTATCCAGGGTAGAGTAGCATTGTGCTGATGATGTGAGTGAGTATTATCTTGTAGGCGGAGGGTCAGTTCACTATAATAACAATTCAAGTGAAGTTTATGAATGATAGGGTTTATCTCAACATTTAGTAGAGTATTGAGTATAAACATTTTTAAAGAACAGTGATCTTACCATCACGATCTCCCAAGAACGACAATGATTCTTCACTAACTTCTCATTTATTCTTTATTTCCTTTGTGTTATAAATTTTATTATTAATATATATAATATTGTATGTATTTTCATAATCAAACCCCCATTTATATTATTATATAACTAGTTTTATATTAGTCAGCTTATAAACAGTGACAATAGAAATTTGGGGTGTTGTGAGCGGCCTCTTGGAGATCGACCCTAGGTTGTTCCACTATGGTACACAATTAGGTAATAAATATTTATTGGTGAGGTATATAAAACAAACCCCACTCATCACATACATTTTCTAAGGATGACACTTCTTAGTGAATTCTATAAAATCATGTGTCCTTGATGGCCAAAAGTATCCAAGTCTTCGAATTTAATTTGAAAACTTATTCCCTAATCAGTGGGTACAATAGAGTTTGTCATGTACTTCTTCCATAATAGTCATAGTCTCTTATCCATAAACACATCTAAGAATAAATCCATCAAACCTATTTTGTAGACTACTTTCTAGTCATTTGGGCCATCATAAAATGTGAAATTGGTTGCTCTCCACAAGATCTTCTCTCTTCCAACTCTATCCAGTGGATGGTACTCGGTCAGAGAGTTATTACATGATGGCTGTAAACCATCCCATGGTAGAAACATATGGCTCGAGAATGCTGATGATTATCATTAATTTCTGCAATTATGATTTGAATTAAAGTTGAAACCACATGACTATTGTAACACCCGATATTTTTATGAGAAATATTTTGTTTTTATTTTATATACATCATCAAAGAAATATTTCACTACACACAACACTATCTTGGCTTTCTTTACACACTATCGCAACTTTCCTCGATAGCTTGCGTTGTACGCAATACCGAGTTCCAGTAAACAACGATATGCTATTAAAATATTATTAAAACTAGCCGTTATGAATAGTAATACACACTTTTTCAAATTTTATTTTTCAAAATGGACTTCATTTTTGGATTCGGAATATCGAAATTATCCTAGGGTAAATTTTTGGTATTTTTATGAAAAATTTCAATTTTTGATGAATAGTGAAAACACTGGGTTACTTTTTAAAAACCGACTTTTTATATAAATAATTATTTATTTTATTTAAATTTATTTTAGGTAAAAATTGATACATAATACCTATATAATTTCAATTTAATTCATTGGAGTCATTTTAAAATGATTTTATATATAAAAAATTTTATTGTACTTTTCACCGTCTTTTACCTACCACCTAGGAGCATTTTGCAAACTTACATAAAACATAATTTTACAACTTCTGGGAGTGTAATTTCGAAACTCTGAGAGAGACGGTTAATATCAAGGACAAAAATGTGGTTCAATGAGATGAAAAATAAATTTGGTGAATAGTAACTTTTTACTTTTTTTACCACGGTTAAAAGTAAATAGGGTAATTAAGGGTAAAAATGATATTATTTTTACCCTAACACGTGTCCTAATTCTATTTGATAAGTTTAGTTCGACCAAAAACATCCTTAGGAATAAAATATGACCATTTACATCCACTTGGATTAGATTAGGACATTTATTATTGATTTATTTAAAGAAGGGTTAAAATAGTTAATATCATAGTTTAATAACTAAATCATTTTTAATATAGGGTAATACATAAGATAAATTCGACTATAAATATTAATTAGAAATATAAAAATATTTCCTACATAATTGTATTTTATTTATAATTTTTAGACATTAAATAGTTTAATTTATTTATGACACAATGATGATGCAGTAATTATCTTATAAATGAAATATTAACATAAATGATGATATAAATACCCAAATAAATGTAATTTTTTGACTCTTTATGAATTTAAAAACTTTTATAGGTTAATATGACATGTTAGTATTTATTTAACTAACTTTTTTTTAACTAATCATGCTGTTATGATTTTCACAATATTCAATTACCAAATAGTGTCAAAATTGACATAAAATTGTTTTTAAAACAAATATTATATTATTAGTTGTCATTTTATTCCTAAAAATATAATGTTTGGCCAAATGAATTATATAAGGTTATATATATTAATAATAAATAAATTGGGGTTCGTTTGCCTTTTTATAGTAAGTTTATTAACCATATAGTGTAAGAAAACTAGACGACACGGTAAAAGTAAAATTATTTAACTTAGAGTTAAATCTAAATGATAAGGTCAAAATAGTAACCTAAACTAGTCTAAAATATATTTTATGGGATTATTTCGACCCATACCCACCTTAGCTTCGAAAGGAATCAATTTTGAGCTATTAAAAACCGAATATGACTTTATAATAAAATATTTTTTAAGTTTTTCCTAAGGTGCTTATCTCCTCCCATAGAAAAGGGAACCTCCTCCCTCTACTCCACAGATCACGTTGAGCCTTCAAGCTCGCCCAACCCCTACCAATTTATCTTCTCCACTTCTCTAGTAATATCCTAGAGGTCCTGGTATTCTTGAAAGACCAGTTTTAGTGCCCTAAGAGGAGGTTAAGAAGAGGCGCTTCAAAGAAGAGGTAATGTCTGTTACCGATTCTTTGAACATTATTTCTTCTTCTACTTCTTCTTCTTTAGTTGTTTCGTTATGAAGTAATATCATCAGTATCATTCATATACATATATGTTATTATAAATATGAAACAACCCTATTTCACCTTCTATCTATCCTACGGAAAACGAAATCACCATGCGTGCATACATGCGGAATATTGTCTCCACGTCGTGGTGTAATCTGTTTTCCACCACAATCATAATTGGATGGATATAATGGTGTAAAGAATAACTATATATGATTATTTTAAAGTGATATTAATTCTTAAATAGTATACATACACTTATATACAATTCCACGATCATGGGAACGATATCATCGTTCGTGCGTACGTACGACATACCATCTCCACGATGTGATGCGACTCATTTTACATGATCTTCAATGATTAATGATTATATAAATGAATTGAATGAATAAATATGATATATATTACACTAATACCATTCTGGATATGAGGTATCTATAACCTAAAATAAGAATAAGAAATTATTCGACAAAACACGCATAAGAACAAAAAGTAATAAACACCCAAATAACAAGTAACAATGAAATATTACTAATAAAAAGATAATAATATGACCATATATGATATCATAACAATGATTACGTTTCTATAATAAGTCAATAACATTATTTAAATCATTATACAGGAGGTTCAGACATGTATGAAGCAAATCGGACCTAAGTTAAGGGAAAATCTCACAATCTCATTTTTATCCGAGATTGTTTATACATCATAATTTACTGGGGAATATTTATCATCCACATCCATGTTTCCTCAATATGTAATATTATGTATATACTATTAAATTTTTTTAAATCCAATTTTACCCTTCGGTGAGTTTTTATTAAAAGATATTAAAGGAATATTTGTCATTTTTTGTACGAGGTAATTTTTTACTTTTTCGGCCAAAGTACGAGAAGAATATTCTTTTTTAACTTATACGGCCTGAATGGATTTTTAGAACATTATTTACATGAATATTCCTTTACAAGTTTTCATGTTTATTTTTAATAAACTTCTTTTAGTTTAAAATTGTATGACATGTTAAGAAAGGAAAAATGTTTTTGAAATATAGAGGATGTTTTCCTCAAGAATGGAGTTCAAGTTTTTTATCAAAATTATTTTCAATCCAAGATAATATAGGGTTCTATTTCTATCCCTATTTTTAAATTTATTTGATTTTTTTATGATGGAATTATTTTTAGGATTTCCTTTTATCTTATATGTATTATGTTATGATGGAATGATGTTTATGATTCCCATTTTTTTACATGGGTTATGATATGATGTATGATTTATGATTTTGTGGCACACATAATAATGGTTTCATTATGAGATGGATGGGACATATATCTCCCTCCAATGCATTGGGTAATGATTTATATCTCATGAGATAGACATGGCTGGAACGGCAGGTTAAACCAGTTTAGTGAAACTGGACTACAACGAGGAGTGAACTCCGTTCAGAAATGGACTTTGTCTACTAAAATAGTATTGGATATGAGTCTTGACTACTAAGAAATGATTCTCTAGTATTTGTTTGTATGCCACAAAGTTTCATGTTTTATGTTATGATTATTGGGATTACATTTCACTATTATGATTTATCCCATGTTATGATATTATGATCTCTTTTACAGGTTAAGATTTTCAAAATGTTATGTTATTATGAATATTATATGAATGATATTTCTTTTATTTACCCTTACTAAGCAGTTGAGCTCACCCTTTTGTATGTTTTCTTTTCCCCAGGTCAGGAATAAAGATATTATGTAAGATATGCCTAAAGCGACTCCAGATATGATAAAATAAAAGGGATACAATGTAGATGATTTATGAACCTGTTGTTTATGTTTCCCATTTTATAAAGACACTATACCTATATGGTCCTTTCATGGTTTTGTTATATGTTGTAATAAGTGTGCTTAAATTCTAAATTAATAAAAATATATGTAAAGTATGGGTCGTTATAGTTGGTATCAGAGGAAAGATATAGTCAACCTTTGGAAACTAGGATATGAAAGCCTTAGTAAGAACCCTAAGGATATGTCTAATCATTGAACACAATCTTAGTGTTTTAAAAATGTCCATGAACAACCTATGATAAGACCTTAAGTGTGAAATTTTATTCTTGATTATGGGGTTTTCCTATTATAATTAGTGTTGCTCACAATATTCTTCTTGGTTTTAGTCAATGGCTGGAACCTGAAGGACCCGTGTTAATGCGGAATGCAACGGGCAATGCAATGATTGTCCCCCTGAGCAACCAAACGTTATGGGAGCTAGAATGAAAACTCTTGTAGCCATGCTCACCCAACTTTCTCAAGCTATGAATCATACAGGACTTCCAAACGACCAAAGGAAGGGGCAACATTCTGTTGAATCCATCATGAGGCAGTGTCCACCCTCATTCAGCGGGTCTACTGATCCATTAGTGGATGAACAATGGATCAGTACCACTGAAAGGATATTTTCAGTTCTTCAATGTTCTGAACATGATAAAGTCATCTTAGTATTATATCATTTGGAGGGTGAAGCTAATCAATGGTGGAATCTTATCTAGAATATGAGTAAAAGGGATGAAATTGAGTCCATGGAATGGGACGAGTTCAAGAACTTATTTTTCAATAAGTACTTCCCTCGTATTATTCAAACAAAGATGGAGAAGGAGTTTCTTGATCTAAAGCAAAAGAATGATGAATCTGTTGGTACCTATGAAGAAAATTTTACAAGACTTGCAAGGTACGCTTCTGGTATTATTATCCAAACTTAGAGTTAGATCGATCAATTATTTAGTGGCTTAAATCCAAGTCTTCGAAGGGTGTTATCCATAAGGGACTTCAATAGCTACGAGGAAATTGTTCGATATTCTCTCAAAGTTGAGATGGAGATTGGACTAACCCATCAGTCATATGCGTTTGATAAGAAGAGGAAAATGAAATTCAAATAGAAATCTAAATAGCACCCCGAAAAGAAGATGAGTTTTCCCTTATGCTCAAAGTGTGGAAAGAAAGATGGAGGGAGTTGTCTTAAAGGGACAAGTAAATGTTTCAAATGTGGAAAGAAAGGTCATTAGGCATTTGAATGCTGCAATGATGGGATGAAGATGTCTATTGATGCGAACTAAGAAAAGGCTACACAGAGTGCACCTCCTACACTTCAATGTTACAAGTGCAAGGAAATGGTGAATTCTTCCAATCAATGCCAAAATCCAAGGGTTGTTGATGATGATCGACGTCAACAAACTCTTAAGGCTTAAGACAAAGTAAAGTCACATGCAATTTCTATCAGTGATGTGGAATACGATAACGAAGTGGTGAAAGGTACACTTACCATCCACTCTAAAGTAACAAATGTTGTATTTGATTCTGGATCCTCCTACTCTTTTATTTATGAAGAATTTTCTAAGGGTATCTTCATATTACCTCAACAATTAGATGTTGAGTTAGCTATGACAACCCCTAATGGCACAACAGTTGCATCAAAAGTTTATAATTCTTCTCTGATTTAAGTTTGTGGGAAAGTACTTCCTGAAAATCTTGTGATCCTTCCTATATTGGAATTTGATGTTATTCTTGGCAAGGATTGGCTTTCTTTATAAGGAGCTCATATCAATTTCTAAAGAAGGGAATTCACATTTCATATTCTAGATCAATCTATGATCCTCTATCGATGCAAGGATGAACATAACCTTCCAGTGGGAATTTCATCCATCGTATGGGTCTTGATTCTACTAAATGAAGGTTATTTATCTAAAATGGTTGGTGAGAAACTCATGATTAAGAATATTATCATTGTACGGTAATTTGATGATGTCTTTCCAGAGGAATTTTCGGGTCTTCCACCAAATCTTGAAGTTGAGTTTTCAATAGAACTCGTACCGGGTGATTTACCTATTTCAAAGACACCTTATAGAATGGCCCCAATTGAGTTGCAGGAATTAAAGAATAAACTCCAAGAGAATCTTGATAAGGGATTCATACTCCCTAGTGCATCACCTTGGAGAGAACCTTTTCTGTTTTTTAAGAAAATAGATGGATCAATGAGACTCTGCATTGATTATCAAGAACTTAACAAGATCACTATCAAGGAAAAATATCATCTCCCATGCATTGATGACTTATTTGACCAACTACGCGGAGCTCAATACTTTTCCAATATTGATCTTCATTCAGGTTATCATCAATTAAGGGTCAAAAGGGAGGATATACCAATGAAGACATTCTGTACAAGGTATGGACACTAATAATTTATAGTGATTCCATTTGGTCTAACTAATGCCCTTGTTATCTTCATGGATCTGATGAATAGAGTCTTTAGAGACTCTCTTGATCAGTTTGTGGTAGTCTTTATAGATGATATTCATGTCTATTAGAAGAGAAAGGAAGAACATGAAGATCACTTGATAATTGTATTAAAGACCCTGAGAAAGGAGAAACTTTATTCAAAATTTACCAAGTGTGAATTTTGGCTTCAAAAAGTTTCATTTTTGGGTCACATAATCTCAAAAGAGGGGATATCTGTGGATCCAGCAAAAACAGAGGTTATCGACAGATGGTCGAGACCAACAACAGTAACTGAGAACCGAAGTTTTCTTGGTTTGGCTAGATATTATCGACGTTTTGTGAATGCTTTTTCATGATTATCTAATCCACTCAACAGGTTGACTCGAAATGGAGTTATGTTCATATGGACATAGGAATGTGAAGAGAATTTCAAGGAGTTTAAAAGAAGGTTATCCAGTGCACCTGTACTCACACATCCTTGTAGTGGAGAATGGTTCTTGATCTACAGTGATGCATCCAAGAAGGGGTTTGGGTGTGTTCTTATGAAAAATGATATGGTGATATATTATGCCTCACAACAGTTTAAAATCCATGAGCAAAATTACCCAACTCATGATTTGGAGTTAGCTGCGGTAATCTTTGCATTAATGATTTGGAGTCATTATCTTTTTGGTGAAAGGTGTGATATTTATACTGACCATAAATGTTTAATGTATATTTTCACACAAAAGGAGCTGAATATGTGCCAAAGAAGATGGTTGGAGTGGATTAAGGATTACGACTGCTCAATTCATTACCACCCTAGGAAAGCAAACAAGGTGGAGGACGCATTAAGTCGACAAGACCATGCTAGTTTATCCATGATGAGGATCACAAAAGATCCAATATTTATGGATTAACAAAGGATGGATCTTGAAATTATAATGGAAGGGGAAAAATATTATATTTCTCAAATGAATGTTCAACTATCTATACATGAAAAGATTAAAGAGGCATGGAAAGAATATGTAGAGTTACAAAAGATGGTGAGAAATGTTCTTGAATTCAACCTCGATTGTGAAGGGATAATAATGTTCAGGAATTGGGTTTGTGTTCTTCCCATACCCGAATTAAAGAAGGAGCTGCTGGCTGAGGCTCATATTTCTTCATTCTCTATTCATCCTGGAAGCACTAAGATGTATAGGGACTTCAAAGAGTACTTATGGTGGGATGACATGACAAGAGATGTTGCTGAATATGTCTCTCAATACTTGGTTTTTCAGCAAGTTAAAGCTGAGGGGCATAAGTCTAAGAGGATGTTACAACCATTACCCATACCTGAATGGAAATGGGAAAACATCACTATGGACTTCGTCACTAGACTTCCTAAAACATCCAAAGGAAATAATGCTATCTGGGTCATAGTTGATCATCTTACAAAGTATGCACACTTCATTGCTATTAGAGAGTATTTCTCTCTAGATCAGCTTGCCAGGATATATGTAAATGAAGTGGTAAGATTGCATGGAGTAACTCTTTCCATTATATCTAATCAGGATCCGAGGATTACCTCAAATATCGGGCGAAGTCTTCAGTATACTCTGGATACATAGTTGAGTTTCAGCACTGCTTATCATCCTCAGACAGATGGTCAGTCTGAGAGAACAATTCAAACTATAGAATATATGTTAAGACCTTGCTCTATGGATTTCAAAGGTGGTTGGGATCAACACCTACCTTTGGTGGAATTTTCTTATAATAATAGCTTTCACTCCAGTATTCAGATGGCTCCTTATGAAGCTCTCTATTGAAAGAAATGTCGAACTTCGACTTGCTGGGATGAAGTTGGGGAAAGAAAGCTATTAGGACCTAATCTGGTTAATGAGATGGCAGAAAAGGTCAGATCTATTCAACAACACATTAGAGAATCACAGATTCGACAAAAAAGTTATCCTGACAACTGAAGAAAAGTCCTAGAGTTTGAAGTGGGTGATAAATTGTTCTTACGAATATCTCCACGAAAGAGAGTAATGTTATTTGGAAAGAAGGGAAAGCTGAGCCCTAGGTATATAGGTCCTTTCGAAATACTGGATCATGTTCGGAAGGTAGATTACCGATTGGAGCTTCCACCGAATCTCTCTCAAGTTCATGATTTATTCCATGTATCGCTCCTGAGAAAGTACATACCTGATCCTTCACATGTACACAGCTCAGAAGTTGTACCACTGGAGCAAGATCATTCTTATGAAGAACACCTGATAGAGATTCTGGATCGTAGAGAAAAATTCCTACGGAATAAGACCACTCACTTGGTGAAAGTTTTATGAAGGAACCACTAATTAGAAGAAGCTACATGGGAGCTTGAGGATATGATGAGGGAGACGTATCCTCATCTGTTTGTTACAAAGTGACGAATTTTGAGAGAGAAATTCATTTTAAGGGGGGTAGAATGTAACACCCGAGATTTTTATGAGAAATATTTTGTTTTTATGTTATATACATCATCAAAGGAATCTTTCACTACACACAAAACTATCTTGGCTTTCTTTACACACAATCGCGACCTTCCTCGATAGCTTGCGTTCTATGCAATACCGAGTTTCACTAAACAACGATATGCTGTTAAAATATTATTAAAACTAGCAGTTATGAATAGTAATACCCACTTTTTGAAATATTATTTTTCAAAATAGACTTCATTTTTGGATTTGGAATATCGAAATTAGCCTTGGGTAAATTTTTGGTATTTTTCTGAAAACATTCAATTTTTGATGAATAGTGAAAACACTGGGTTACTATTTAAAAACTGACTTTTTATTTAAATAATTATTTATTTTATCTAAATTTATTTTAGGTAAAAATTGATACATAATACCTATATATGTTCAATGTAATTCATTGGAGTCATTTTATAATAATTTTAGATATATAAATATTTTATTGAACTTTTCACTGTCATTTACCTACCTCCTAGGAACTTTTTTGCAAACTTACATAAAACATAATTTTACCACTTTTGGGAGTGGAATTTCAAAAATACGAGAGACACGGTTAATATCAAGGACTAAAATTTGGTTCAATGAGATGAAAATATTTTTTGTTGAATAGTAACTTTTTATTTTTTTTACCACGGTTAAAAGTAAATAGGGTAATTAAGGGTAAAAATGATATTCTTTTTACCCAAAAACATGTCCTAACTCTATTGGATAAGTTTAATTCGACTAAAAACAACCTTAGGAATAACATATGACCATTTAGGTCCAATTGGATTAGATTAGGAAATTTATTATTAATTTATTTAAATAAGGGTTAAAATAGTTAAAATCAATCTTTAATAACTAAATAATTTTTAACATAGTGATATACAAAAGATATATTTGACTATAAATATTAATTGGAAAGATAAAAAGATTTCCTACATAATTGTTTTTTATTTATAATTTTTAGACATTATATAAGTTAATTTATTTATGACACAATGATGATGCAGTAATTATCTTATTAATTAAATATTAACATTATTGATGTTATAATTACCCAAATAAATTTAATTTGAGCCTTTTTATGAATTCCAATAATTTTCTAGGTTAATATGACATGTCATTATTTAGTTAATTAACTTTTATCGAACTAATAACACTGTTGTAATTTTTAAAAAAATCAATTACCAAATAGTTTCAAAATTGACATAAAATAGTTTTTAAAACAAATATTATATTATTAGTTGTTATATTATTCCAAAAAATATAAGGTTCGGCCAAATGACTTAGATACGGTTATATAAATTAATAATAAACAACTTGGGGTTCTTTTGGAATGTTATAGTATGTTTATTAATCATATATTTTAAGAAAACAAGTAGACATGGTAAAAGATAAATTATTTAACTTAGAGTTAAATCTAAATGATAAGGTTAAAATAGTAACCTAAACATTTCTAAATTCTATTGGATGAGATTATTTCGACCCATCCCCACATTATCTTTGGAATAAATCAATTTGGAGCTATTAAAAACTGAATATGACTTTATAATAAAATAATAATTTATGTTTTTCCTAAGGTGCTTCTCTCCTCCCTTATAAAAGGGCTCCTCCTCCCTCTCCTCCTCACACCACTTTGAGGCTTAATGCTCGGCCAAATCCTACCAATTTCCCTTATCCCATTCCCTATTAATATACTAGAGGTCCTGGTCTTCCTCAAAGACCAATTTTAGTTCCCTAAGAGGAGGTTAAGAAGAGGCACTTTAAAGAAGAGGTAATGTCCGTTATCGATTCTTTCAACATTATTTCTTCTTCTACATCTTCTTCTTTAGTTGTTTAATTATGAAGTAATGAAATCAGTATCACTAATATACTGATTGGTTATTATAAATATGAAACAACCATATTTTAACTTCTATCCATCCTATGAAAAATGAAATCACCATGCGTGCATACGTACAGAATACCGTGTCCACGCCGTGGTGTAATCTATTTTCCACCACAACCATACTTGGATGGGTATAATGGTGTAAATAATGACTATATATGATTATTTTAAAGTGATATTAATTCTTAAATAGTATACAGACACTTTAATACAATTCCACAATCATGAGAATGATATCATCACTCGTGCGTACGTACGGCCTACCGTCTCCACGATGTGATGCGACTCGTTTTACATGATCTTCAATGCTGAATGATTATATAAATTAATTGAATAAATAAATATGATATATATTACACTAATACCATTCTGGAAATGAGGTATCTATTTCCTAAAATAAGAATAAGAATTTATTTAACAAATCATACATAAGAACAAGAAGCAATAAACACCCGAATAACTAGTAAGAATGCAATATTACTAATAAGAAGCTAAGAATATCACCATATATGATATCATAACAATGGGTACGATTCTGGAATAAGTTAATAACATTATTTAAATCATTATACAAGAGTTTTGGACATGTACGAAGCAAATCGGACCTAAGGTAAGGGAAAATCTCAAAATCTCATTTTTATCCTAGATTGTTTATACTTGAGAATATACTGGAGAGTATTTATCAACCAGATCCCTGTTTCCTCAATATTTAATATAAATTATATCCTACTACAATTTTTAAAATCCAATTTTACCCTTCGGTGAGTTTTAGTAAAACATATTAAAGGAATCTTTTGTCATTTTTTTACGAGTTACTTTTTGACTTTTCCAGCCAAAGTACGAGAAGAATGTTCTTTTTTAACTTATACGGCCTGAATGGATTTTTAGAACATTATTTCCATGAATCTTACATTAAAAGTTTGAAGTTTATTTCTAATCAACTTCTTTTAGTTTAAAATTGTATGACATGGTAAGAAAAGAAAAATGTTTTTGAAGTTGAAAGGATATTTTTCTCAAGAATGGAGTTCAAGTGTTTTATCAAAATTATTTTTCATCTACGATAATATAGGTTTCTGTTTCTATCCCTATTATTACATTGATTTTAATTTTTTATGATGGAATTATTTTTATGATGTCCTTTTATCTTATATGGATTATGTTATGATGGAATGATGTTTAAGATTCCCATTTTTATTACATGGGTTATGCTATGATGTGTGATTTATGATTTTGTGGCACACATAAGAATGGTTTCATTATTAGATGGGTGGTACCTATATCTCCCTCCAATGCATTTGGTAATGATTTATATCTCATGATATAGACATGACTGGAACGGAAGGTTAAACCAGTTCCGTGAAACAGGACTGAAACGAGGAGTGAACTCGGTTCAGAAATGGAATTTGTCTGCTAAGATAGTCTTGGCTATTAGTCTTGACTACTGAGAAATGATTCTCTATGATTATGTGTGTATGTCACAAAGTTTCATGTTTTAAGATATGATTATTGGGATTACATTTCACTATTATGATTTATCCCATGTTATGATATTATGATCTCTTTTGATGGTTAAGATTTTCAAAATGTTATGTTCTTATGAATATAATATGAATGATATTTCTTTTGTTTACCCTTATTGAGCCTTTGAGCTCACCCTTTTGTATGTTTTCTTTTCCCCATGTCAGGAAGAAGGATATTAAGTAAGATATGCCAAAAGGGACTCAAGATATGATAAAATAAAAGGGAGACTGTGTAGATGATTTATGAACGAGTTGTTTATGTTTCCCAGTTTCTAAAGACACTATACCTATATGGTTCGTTCATGGTTTTGTTATATTTTGTAATAATTGTGCTTCAATTATGATGTAATAACAATGTATGTAAAGTATGGGTCATTATAACTATGGGAAATTTTGATGATTTTTCATCCTAATTTGGGTCTTCAAAAGCTATAGGTTCATTTGATAAATCATCTTCACGGACATTATAAAATCATGGAACATGATTCAATTTTTGGTTTGAGGTAAATTATTCCATTAACCCTAAGACATAATCATAAAGGGGGATTATCTCATACTTTCTGATGTCATAATCCTCAATGACCAGCTTGATTATCAACCTTGAATCACCCTTCACCTCTAGGTGGATCACTAATACTTTCAATTCTAATTCTGGTCCAGTAATGAGAGCCTGATATTCTACCTCATTGTTATAACACCTTATGATAATATGGAGGAATATGTAAACACTTCATTATTTAGGGATATAAAAAAATTCCCAACCCAAATTTTTATTATCTTAGGGTCTTCCATTCTCTTCCCCATTAGACTCCCGAAGCACCATCAAAATACGTTTCATATGTATTGTGGTTATCCTGAAAATAAATTAATTCTTAATCGAGAAGATCGGTATTTAATGACGTCTATTCTATAATTGGTGATCAAAAAGGAAGTCTTCCCTGGAATGACCAATTAATTCTTTCTTGGTCACAATCTATATGTCAAACTACAAAAAAATAATTGTCTATCGTGTCAAACGTCCTATCATCATAGGATGACTAATAATAAACTTGATCTTTTTATTTCCTCAATTTTTTGAATGAGAAATATTAAGTCCTAACAGCTCCTCTCAATATCTAAATAGTGATTTGTAGCATCAATCATGGTTCAACTAATATAATAAAGGTTATTTTCATTCCAAACATCATTCTTTTTCATGAGGAAAACAGCCAGTGTTCATTCTAAGGAAATTATATATATAATGTGTAGTTTTTCATCAACATGTTAATAATGGTGATCTCAAGAGGTATTTCTTGAGGGAATAAAATGCTCATGGATAGTCATTTTTTACCAATAAGTGACACCTTTATTAATTAATTTGGTGAAGTAAAACACTTGGTTGTGTGGGTGTCTACGAACCGCAAAATGTAGGCCAAGATTCCTTGTAGTCCTATGAACTCATTCAGTTTTCAAGGAGGTGATGTTACAAGGATGTGTTTAGTCTTGTTAGGATCAACTTTGATGCTAAGATGGTGTACAACGATGCTTATAAATTTCCCTAAGTTTACCCAAAAAGAAACATTCATGGGGTTCATCTTCAGATTATTCTATCAAAACATGCCTAATATGGTTTCTATGTGAGTCACATGATCATAATATTATTAGAAATTTACCACTAGATCATCAATGTAGAATTCAAAAATCTTCCCCAAGAAGGGTTTAAAGATGTCATGCATTGCAGGTTGGTATGTAGCACCAGTGTTCATTAAGCCAAAGAGAATTACCCAAAAGTTGAATAATCCCTAAAGGGTTATTAAAGATATATCCTCTTCATCTTCTAGGGTCCATTAAAAATTTTTCTACCTTGAATAGCCATCCATGATGGAGAGGGAATGATAACTGGTTGTTTCATAAAATATGAGTTCTGTGATTAGAAAGGGGAAATCATCTTTCAGAAAATGCCTGTTGAGATCTATAAAATCAATGAAAACTCTTAGTTTCTCTTTATTCCATTTCACATGGGACAATCATGGCCATCCATTTTTAGTATTATACCTTTCGAATAAAATCAACCTTGATGAGTTTTTACACTTTTGCCTCAATCTTCATAGTATGGGTCAGGTGTGTCCTCATGGCTTCTTTATTCTATCCCCGATGATCTTCTAGAAAACCCATGTGATCAATGGCCACCTTGGGGTTAAGACTCGGAATCTCTATATAGTTTTGATGAAAAAAATATCAGTGCTACTTTAGGAAGGAGGTGTATACCTCATTTTATTTGTGATCCATGGAAGCACTAATTAGAGTGGGGTGTGGATCTTCTTTTGTTCCTAGATTTATTTATCTAAGATTATCCATGGTGGTGGAGATGCCTTCCCTAGATTCTGGAGGGCATCCTTGGGATCTTCTTCTTCATAGTCTTCCTCATTCTCTACTTATTGTGATTCTTCATAGGGAGGAGATGAAAAAACAAGTTATGAAGAAAGAAAAGGGACACTATATTTGGACAACTATAGGATGAGGAAATCATTCCAGGCTCACTTATTGGAAGGAAGCCTTATTAGAGTCCGGATTTGGAAAAAGGACCAGCGAATGAGTCTCCTATAGTAATGATGGATTCTTACATTTTAGCTGATAGAACCAGGATTTTTTGGAGCTCAGGGGATAGAATGAAAACATTTTCCTTCAATCATTCATTATCATGTGCAGAGATGATAACTTATTCACTGCCATCTGGCTCAACATTCATGATTGACATTTCATAAGCTGCTAAATGAATTTGTGAATTTTGGACCACCCTATCAATTTGATTAATAGGTTGCTCATAATCTACATTGATTTACCTTAAAGTGTTATCTGGGATCATCTCCAAACCATTTTTGTCACTGATTTTGGTGTCATCATTAGACATTTATTTTTTTCACCATTGTGATACGATCTTGCATCAATGTATTGTGTTTCACATGATTTTAACACGGCCTTATCAACTTGAAATGACCCAACTGGTCCATTGATAGAAAATTCGAGACATTGGTGGGTTTTCAAAATAATGTTCACATGTTAATATATCCAAGTTCATCCCATAAGAACATTTAAAGTTTTATACTACCAAACCATCGTGAATCCTGAGTCAGATAAAAGATCTAAAAATTTAGTTCTGAGTGTGATCTGACCTGGATGATCTTTCTCAATATTTTCTTAACCTTCTTGCATCATAATGGAGGGAGGAAAGTGAGATTCATTGAAACCCAGTTTATGGAGTGCTCGGGCCAGGATGAGGTACACTCTTGAGCCATTTTCAATGAAGGCTCGCCAGATATCAATGTCGTTTAACCTTCCAGATATATATATGTGTGTGTGTGTGTGTGTGTGTGTGTGTGTGTGTGGTTCTGACATGTCCTTATATGAAAAAATTCTCATCCTGGTCTATATAAGAGATTACCGCATTGTATTCTACAGGATTATTCTTTGCATGATACAATTTACCAGTAGCTACAAAGACATCAAATTATTGAGGGCTTGACAATGCCTCAATTAGGACTTCTTAGAGATAGTTTTACAGACTCAGACCATCAGTGATTGATAGATTAGCCATTATATGGGATAATTACTACAAGAGAATGTATTTTTAATCAAAATATATGTACTTTACATAATGAAGTATCTCTTTTTTGGAAATTTAAGAGCTAATGTTCCTAATTTGATGTGTCATCCCTTGGGATAAAAGTTGGAAGTGTTCCTATTCACAGCAGATTGGTCTAACTGGGTCATCCTACCCATAAAGGAGGTTGTAGAGTATCATCTAACTGGAATTCCAATATTATCATGTTAGAGAAGACACTGGTATGTGTGGTGTAATGACTCCCTTATTCCTGTTGATCTCAATAGAGATGTTTCCCTTGAGTATTAACCAAATATAATGTTATGGTGGGGTTTGGTTAAAGTAGTGGCTCCAAGAATGGCCACATCTTCCCCTATATCCTTGACCCCAACGTATTATTCCCCCTGTGACCCAATCAAGTTCTGGGAAAAAAATTCATTATCAGAATCACCATGTGAGATGTTATCCATTAATTGAATAACATTAACAGAACCAAAGAACAAATCCTCGTCTGATGAATATTCTACCTGGGGGGTCGAATCTCATTGTACCATTTCGCAGGGTGGTGATCATTCTATTGAGATGGATAGAATGAAGTCCCCTAAATTCAAGGAAACTTTTTCCTCAACATGATAATATGTTCTTCTGATTTCTCCTTATGCTTCTAGACATGTCTCTTTTTTAGGATTGGACTTCATGGGAATGGTATTTTAATTAAGCACTTGTTACTATAGAGTAAGGGGTTGAGGGAAGCATTGACTATTTCAACAGTGCTCAAATAATATCATGAGTTTGGTTGATTTTTTTCAGACACTCCAGTTTCCAAAAATTTCTATACTATTACTTTTAATTTCCATCTATTCATCATTATCTTCTGGATTTCTAGTAGAAACACATGCTACATGGGCAAGAGAATTTTTCAATTTCACTTGATTTGAGTACACCATTTTTTGAATGAGTTATTTAAAGAAAAAACACTCCAAGATGGGGTTCCCAAACATTTTATGGAAGGGGAAATAGATTTGGAGATCTTCGTCAACTTCTTTTCCAGACTTCTTAGGCTTTTGGAAACTGAACTAATTTTTTTTTCTATTGTCGAGATGAAGTAACCAATGACATGTTCATTTCAAAACAAATAGAACTTTTTTTTTATCTCCCTAAGCTATTTATTCCTATGATCTATTTGATCATCCTAATAAGGTGGTCTTTGCTACTAACACTTGGGAGGTGGATCCATGTGGTATGGTGCAAGATTTGTGGTAGGAGAAGGTAAAGTGTCCTAATTAATTGAAATTTTTAGGGCCTCTTCCTTTCTTTCTCTCCCCCCTGAGTAAATAAAGATAGTCAGGAGATAGATTTGGTCACTATGATGGGTTTTTCTATCTATTGATCCATTTAGAACATATCCTAAAACCCTCCTATGTATTTCATAGGGATTATTAGTGTTTGTAACTCATCGCCATGATTTTCTACAAAGATATAAAACATATCTTCTTGACGGAGTGGTAGGTCTAAGGAGTATGTAAATCGTTTCCACTGAGCAATGAAGTATGACAACCTTTCTTTATCCCAATTTTTAAGTTCGTAAGAACAAATTCTGTTGTCTTTTGTAGTGTTGAGCTAAACTAAAATAGGAAATTCTAATAAAAAACATCCCATCCAGTGATTGATCCATACTGGAAACTCATGTACCATATAAAGGATATCCCCAATAGTGGTTGTATGAAGAATATGAGTTTAACTACATCTTGTTTCTTATGGGTCCCCATCATGGGATCATAATGAGTGATGAAATGCATAAAATGTTTCTTTGTATCTCCCAAATTGTTGAAGATTGGAAATATGTGATTCTTGAAGTATGGTGGTAGAGGATTCAGGTCTATTCTTTAATAGTAATCCTTTTTCCAGTTGTAATGAGGTGCTTCATTCTTCTATAGCTTCCAATCAAGTCATTGGTTTCTCAATTTTATTATTAATCATTCGAGGAATATCCGGTTGTGTTGGGACCAGAATAGGTGTGGAAGCTGGAGCCTAAATGGGTGTGGTGACTGGCAGGATCACTGGTGGTGGCATTGAAAGAATATGTCATTAATAACCCATAGAAATATGTTGTTACGGATGTTACTTTCCCTTTTCTCATTGTGTATCCAATGAAGTAAATTCATCATATGCTATCCCAGGATCGAAATATATTGTTGTTTGACCTACCACATTTAGTGAATGTTCCCTGCCTGCTCTTGTTTTTGTGGAAAACCCTTTTTACATAGGTGTTTTGATTGGTATTATGATTCACAGGTATTATTACTGAGCATATCTAGTAGGAAGGCTACCTCAGAGTAACTCTGCATTGATTTTTATCAACTCTCGCATTTCCTCCTCTTGCTAAATAAATCTTTCAACTAGAGAGTGGGATTGATCTTCTATAGGGGGAAGGTGAGGCATAGTATAACCCTTAAATTTTCTCCTATTATGTACCTTTCAGTGAGGTAAGGGTTAATTATTCATGGAGATACCCAAATTTTAGTAGAGACTCCGGGTTTGGGTACACACACCTCATATATTCATTTTAGTATGGACCATACCATGAAAAAGAAATTCTTCTTTAGAATCATATGAATCAGTCTTACATTCTAGAGGGTCTTAAAAAATGGTGTTGATGAAATTCACATTTTCATGGAATATTGAAGTAATTATATTAATACTTATGTGATATTTCCTTCTTCTGTATCCCATATGAGACATTTTCCTCTTCTTGGATGGTTCCTTAGGAACTATTTGGTGTATAGTAAATAGAAGGGAATTCTCAGATATTTCAGTCATGAAAGTTCCAAATAATCATACTGGATCATGGGATAGAAAAATTGAGAGGATGCACTCCACATAATCTTCCCTAATCTGGATAAAATTGATTCATACTGAGGAGGGGATTGTTGATGTTAAAAATCACATAGCTCTGAGGGCAGGGGTTGTTCATGTTCTGCTTTCACAACCGTTTGAGGATTGTTGGATGATCCCAAGGGTTGGGTTAAAAAAATAACCCATCCCTATGTGCTAGTGTTGATCCTAAATTTTTGTGGCTAATATTACCACAATTTCTCTTATGATTTTACATATTCTGGTCCAAATGTGGGTTTCGGGCATTATTCATAACTCACATAAATTTACCATTTCGAAATACTATTGCTTTATTTCTATATTTTTGTAAATGATAAGGTTTACATACTCATAGTGTGATACCTATTTGATGGTCTCATATTCTTGGTATAAAATTATCCCAACAACATGCTCTTTTCTTGCTAGACATCGGTGAAAGTCGGTCAGGTCGTGTTCTTGTAGATCATATCTTTGGTCACAAATACATTCTGTTTTTCATAGCTTACATGGATAAATGACAATGAATGATACCTCCATCAGTAGGATTTGATATCTTAGAATAATAGTGTAATGCAATTCTCTATTTACACCCCATCCTCTGATATGAACACCATATGGGGTATTTGAGGACATCTTTTTCAACCTCATTAACACATCGAGGCATTCATATTAAATGGATCCATGTTGCTTCTTGGTTTTTGGGTTTTTGGAATCCAGGAGAGATTCCATGTTAATTTGGTGTTATAACCATTCTATTACCTTGACATGAATCTAATACACATCATAAGTTTATTCCTTTTATTTTAGGAGATGGACAATTTTTCATATGTTGAGGTAGATTTCATGCATACAATCTTCCATCAACACATCTGGAATTCTATATTGGTAGGTTCCTAAATACTAGAACATGACTTGTTTGTCATCTTTATTTATATATTTCCTCATGTTTAGTGGTTCTTCTTAATTTTTCACGAGAGGTTCTTCAACCTGGTCCGACTAGAGTGGATGCTTCCCGATTGTTTTACCACAAGAAATGGAATTGGGTAGGATTTTCTATGCCATGAAGTCTGATGAACTAAGGGTGGTTTAGACAATGACCATCTCTTTAGGATGTCGTCTAGTTGAGAAATAAATTTATTTTCCATTGATAAGGTATCATACATGAATTTCCTTTCTTTCTCATGTTCACCACGAAAAGATGTTTTTTCCGTCACTACATTTCCAATTGGAGAATTCCATTAACAATGTGAATCACTACTACGAAGAGAAATTTCAAAGTGAATGCCATCATGGGGATGACCAAAATTTTGGATTATATCTAGGGGAAGACCCTCTTTCGGCTTGGTCTTGTAACTACATGGAGGGTTTTCATAGATCTCATCAATAGAAAGGCTCTCAAGATTGATAGAGTTATTTCCATGAGTTTATCCTCCATGGTGAAGTCTCTAGTAATTACCGTCAGAATCACTGCTACTTATCTCGTTATTTGGTAATTGTAGGGTATGATATTTATCTATAATAGATAAATTCTTGAGGGGTCAAGAAATTCAATATCAAGGGAAACCTAATCATAGATCGTATCTTTATTTTTGAATCGGGTATGATGAGAATTATTCTTACATTCCTTCTCATGAAATATTGGGGAAACTTGCTGAAAGAATTGTTTATCATGAGAAGGTGTTTGTTCCTACCTTAGAGTGGCCATTGGAATAGGCCGATTTCCAATGATTGGAGTGGGTCTATGTTCCTGGTCATTTTATCCATATAATATGGGTGTTTCCCCATGACCCTCTAGGACTAGATTAGAGGTATGTGTCTTCTATGGGGTGTTATGCTGACCAAATTCCCCATTTGTGGAGATAAAGTTATGTGACCATCCCTCAAGAACTACTTTCATCACCGTGATAATATCTTGAATGTCTGTTGGATATGGGGAGGAATTTAGGTCTGCTACTTTACCATTTCCAAGATATACTTGGTGACTTGAGCAACTAGAATGAGTATATACATTCATTCAGTATTTGAAGTAGGTTTATATGCCTTCTCCCGTCCTCCCTTTCCTATTAGTGGATATTGACAGTATTCGTGTGTGGGGATAGAGCATTGAGTCTTCCCTCTGCCTTTCATTAGGACTTTTTGACTGACTTATCCATGTGTTACTAGACGATGTTGTTGGAAGGCATTGTAAAAATTGGTAGGTGTGTTGCATGCTCTCTGTTTGCTTCCAAACATGTTTAGCGGACTTCTTTGAGTGCTTCTAGACAAGTTTTCTGGTAGGTTTGGTGTGTGAAGGCAAGTGTATGGTCCTTCTTGAAGGCTTCCACTATATTTGGTTGATGGGATTCTTTTAATGTTTCTAGGTGAGTCTATTGGAAAGCTAAATTAAGGAATATTGGTGTATGTTCCCACTTGCTATTTTTCGCAATACATGGTGGGTGGGAATCTTTGGAAGGGGGAAAGGTGTGAAACTGCTCCTTGTTGACCTGTTTTCTTCGTTGGTGGACCATCTTGTGTTCCTGGGTCAGAAGGACCTAGGATAAACATCCAAGGGTAACACCCTCATCATGTTGAGGGTTCACTATCATTCATCTTTAGAGGAAGATTTTCTGGAGGGATCCCATGGAAAGGACCCATGTGTTTCGTGGACAATTTTATTGGTGTGTTATTGGTGTGTTATTGATCTACATCCCTAAAATATGGGAGGGAATTGTTGTTGCATGCTAGGGATAAGCTCTCAAAATGGTTAAAGACGGTGTTTAGCATTGTACGCTTTGGGACCACTAGTCAATATTCACTAGATGGTTATTGGTGATCATTGAGATGCAGGGCCTATTGAGGGACCTCTATGGTCCAGATAATGAAATTTTGATGGTACTATAATACCAATGAGTTTGAGATCTATCGTTGAAGATTATAGGTTAGTGTTGGAATCCTCCACACAAATGAGGATCTATTCTATGTAGCATTCATGGTGTTTATTGGTGAAAACATATAGGGTTACATTGGATCAAGGCTTGTTCTGATAATATTGTTCATAGATATATGAAAAACACGAAAAAAATTCATGTCAAAGAAAAATATCAATTACATTAATGATTGATTTTATTTCTTGTACATCATTTATTTTGAGAGTACAAGGGTGCTAGCATGTATGTGACATTGTCATCCTTGATTAAGGATTCATGTCGGGTTCACAATTTTTTGTTTTTGATGGAAATAGGACTGCATCAATGAAACCAATGGACTTATGGAGCCTGGTTAGTACATCCCTTTAATAGGAGATACCATAGTTATGCCATTCATGTTGGTTTCACTATTTTTCGTTTCTCATCAAAATGGGACTTCATCAGAGAAATGGGATGGTCCAAAAAATGCTAGTAATTACATCCATTTTACAAGATATTCCATAGTTATTTCATTCACGTCATGGTTAACATTTTTTTACCAATGGAAATGGGACTTAATTGGGGAAAAGGAATGGTTTTATGGAGACTGATCTATACATCCCTTTTATAGTAGACGATATAGTTAATTCATTCATATTGGGTTTTCCATTTATTATTTCTGAGGGAAATATTCTCCCCATGATAGTTTTCCATTTTTCTGAACAGTTTCTAATGGGTTTTTTTGTGCAACGTGAAGCACCCAAAGGTTTTGTATCCATGGGGACCTTCTTTCTAAAGGTAGGGTCTTGTTAGTTGTTTTGACCTACGATTCTTAAGAACTCACATTGGTAGAGAGGTTGGGAGGTGAGGCTCATCACACCCTTTTGGGATAGTTACTGCCCACTCTAGGACACTCTTATAGTTTTAAGATATTTTTAGGAATCCTTCATTAATTCCAATATCTGATGTGGTTCATCCCAATAATAGAAATCAATTATTATCATGTGTGGAATTCCAAATCATTTTTATGCATCTGAGGTTCTTCATCAATGAATATATTTGTATGTATCTGAGGATTCCATTTACGGTACCCTGTTATATACTAATAAGATTTTATTTGGTCGTTATCACGATTATGATTGTTTCTAAGACACTCATTGGTTCACTTTGGAAAAAAATTCATCTAGGGAGATGAAAGCTCACTTTGGAGATTATCGTTATCAAGGGTGATGAAAAGTAACTCTAGAGTTTATCATCATTGATGGAGAAGAAATTTGTTTTGATGTTTGGATCAAACCCATAAATGGGCTTCCTACATATCCTTTTGAAAGTAATCATAACCCATGTAATACATTTCCAATTAATGGGGAACATCCTTCCTTTAAAGTTGATGTGATGAGGACCCAACCTTGCATTTTAAAATCACGTGGCCTAGACGTCTGGGTGGAATATGCCTGGTACAATTTTGGTGTGGGACTTATGCTGAAACATCCCAACTAACCCAGAAGGGATATGAGTTTTAAAGATAAATTAGACCATACTAGGGATATCGCCTAGATGAAAAAGTTCGGTATAGGATTTGGGTTTATACCTCAGGGAGGCTTTATACATATCCCATTTTTATGGGAATAAAAGTCCCCATAGTTTTTTATGTATTACAGTGGAGTATATCCCATTAAGAGATTAACGTTTTGGATTATTCATGAAGAAAATTCACTATGAAAAATTCCATGAGTGATATATTATCTAATGGCGATTTTAGGGATTATTTGGGTTATGCATATAAGAATGAGGTTTTTTTATTTGTTTTATGGTTGGGACCAACTTCTAAGGTGAATATTCTTTGAGGTCTAGCCTTAGAGAGGCATCCTACGTTTCCTAATTATAGCTGGAATCATATATCTCATAGTTCAATCCTTTATGTGTATTTTTTGGATATTATGATCATCACTAACCTCTAAGCCCCCATAGGATCTGCTCAGTGTGAGAATAAAGTGTAAGCAAAAGATTTGACAAACCACGCACTTTTCCTCCTTCATTGGCGGTAGGGGATGGGGCGACCTTGGAAGAGGAAGGGGATATGACACTTCCCTCTCTTCACATCACCCTATAATGAGACAAAGGTAAATAATGTAGAGGTGATAAGGTAGAGGGTTCTTATTCCCATCCCCTCATTGGCCTAGTGCCCGGGAGGTAGAGATGAGAAAGATTTCAACCTCCTACAAGAAATTATAGGGGCTTAAACCAGGATGGCTACTATACTATCTATTTCTTAGTAGGATGAGGATCTAATCCCATGTTGATGGGAAAATAGTGCGATCCTAACCCTCCCTACAGTGAAATAGATCTTTTGTGTATCAAATATGAGAAGGTATGGGCATGTTCCTATCCCCAGAATTTTATTCTTGGAACTCCACAAAAGTATCCCTCGAGTAAGGGTCCTCGTGAAAATATAAGTGCAAATATATAGACACCCCAAGGATCCTGAACCTATGGTAGGAAAAGAGTGGGAAAACTCTTACTGTAGAAATAGAAATATTACTAGGGGACACTCTAGCATTAATTTTATGATGATTTTTTAAATCAGGAGGTCTTATAGGAGGCTTTTATTTGATCCCTCCCAGACAAGGGAGCCAAATGAGCAGATGGTCATCCACCAATGGATTTGAAGAAGGACTGATAAATGGCTCACACAGGCTAGAAGTTATGGAGAACCAAGGATGCTCACGAAGTGGTGGGGGTTCTGTATGTAGGTAGGATTATGAAAACTGATAGCACTTTGGGTGATAGAAAACCTGGGTGACTCACTTGTGTGAGACCTCGCTCAAGCCTTCAAGGGTCTCCACATGTATTTCTGAAGGTATGTCGCATATGTCCCAAGTCAAGAAAGGTAACTCTGCTCTAGTATTGATTAAATAGGTGTTGGAAAAATTCCTCCCACGTTTTTTTTACTTTAACCCCTAGTAGGACAAAATTTCTACTATTACCCTTTCATTATATCTTCTTTAGGTGTTATAGAACTACCTAGAATGTTTTAGGTGACTCGAGTGAAGCACTTGGTCGATCAGACTAGCAGTTGAACTTCAGAGAAAATCTTCCACACAAATGAATACCCATGGGGGTATATTTAAAAAATATAAATCCCTTAGTGAATGAGAAATTTCATGACATTCATGCGCACAGGCCGGTCGCGCTGCATTCTATACAGGTACATGTGTGCCGATGGTGAATTGAAGTGATTTGAACGAATGACCTTTAACACCATTGCAAATCAAGACCTTTTCCACTTTTTTCCTCTAATTTTCTATAAGGTATTTCCCTTTGTTACATATTCATCCATGTGACATGATAGAGTTTCCACAATAATGTATATGAAAATTCAGACATGATATAAGGGAAACATTACATGAATTAAACCTTGATTTAAATTTTTTTAATGCTTTATTTTCTTAATCCTTTACATCCATTTCAATAACATAAAAAATGAATTTCAAGAAATTTATATTTAAATACATTAATTGTAATGGAAATTTAATATCTGTTTTCCTTTTATTAAATGGTTTTTAATGGACTATTTTACAAAATTTATATGGAATGATTTAACTTTATTTACATGTGAAAAAAATGAATGATCTATTTTTACTTATATGTTGTCGATGGATTTTCCTACGATCATAATAATAATTTTTTATTGGGATTCCATTATATGATTTATTATTTATTCAATAAAAAATGAACCTTCCCTTTTTCAGGGTATGTTTTTAAAACATTGTCTTTTAAAGGAATGGGAATTGTCAATATTTGAAAAAAAAATATGTTGGGAAAAAATCAATCATGATAACATTGTAGAATTTTTAGGTTGGTTGTGATTATTGAAAAATATGGTTTTCATGGTGAATTGTCGATTTCTATAGATATTGTTAAAAATCCATGTTGATAAAGAACCATGACATAAGAATGGAATATCTTGGGATGGTACTAAAAGAAAAGATACAATGTGGTGTTATTTCCCAGTGCTTACCAAATTTTTGGGGTCTAAAATTTAGAGTTTGGGGAGCATCTTGAAAAGTGGATTTCCTCAAATATCTCATAAAAATATGTAAAAGGTAGGAATTTTATTATTATGGGCTTTGTGAGTTGTTTTTTGCAAAGGATCCAAGAATTATGGAAGTGGTATTCACGACAGTAATGAGCTTTGTGATTTTGAAAAAATGGAGTATCATGAATGATGAAGGAGTTCTTATTCGTCATTGATGGAGGTATTTGCTATTTTTATGGCACTATGAAGGGTTTCCAATGGAACACTCTGCGATTACGATGGGATTCATGAATGGGACATTTCAGTGGATCTTCATGAAAAATGGAGATTTTTGGTAGAAAAGTGTGGGCTTCACAAAATGGTGATGACCTATCCTAGAAGGTTTTAGAATCTTTGGAAACAGCTATAAATAGTTCTCTCCCCCATTTATATGACATAGAGGGACTGAAAGAAAATTTTAAGTCTCCATGTTCATGGAAGAGGTTAATGAAGAGGATATTTGGCGAGGAACATCACACAGGCTATTAAAAACAACCAAATGTTCTGAGTATTGGGAAAGCAAGGAATTTGCGGAGGCCCTAAAAAGCCAACTGAAACTTGTGAGCTTCATAAAGGCTAATTTGAGCATTATATAAGTGTGGATTTTTGAAGTCTATGTGAGCTTCATGAGAAGGCGAGTGCTTCGTGAAAGCCAGTTTGAGCATTACAAAAGATGATGCTGCGTGAAGGCCAGTTTTAGCATTGCGAAGGCTGTGAGCTTTGTGAAAAGAGTGTAAAAGGTATTTTATAGTGTTCACTGGAAAGTGGGTATTAATTAGTGGATGAAAATTGAAATTTAACAGAACATCTATATATAGGAGGATGAATTCATTAGGGGTAATTAAAGTACCTATAAGTATATATAATGTGAGTGGGTCTTATAAAGAAGCAATGAGAACATTAATTTGAGAGAGCAGTGAGCTTTCCAATTGTGATTGGTTGTAAACCAGGAGGGACAGTGAGTCTGCTTCAATCATTGTAAATAGTAGTGCGCTTATAGTGGATTTGATATATTGGCACTTCTCTAGTGTATGATCCTTGGATGTAACCTATTGAGGGTGAACGAAGTAAAATTATTATGTCATGTGCATGATTTAATTTCTATTAATACATTTCAATAAGAAATATAGGGAAATAGTTTTTATTAATAGATAAAGGTATTATTTCTATTATGTCATACCCTGATTCACCTCCCCCCCTCAGGTTATTTTGATTTTAGGGACTACCATTTTAGAAATAGTTTTAAGGGATTTTTATGAGTATGATGACATAAATGAAATATTCTATTTATTTTATACATTTTTTGGTCCTTGGATATTTTTTATGATCTAATGGTCATAGTATGGATCTATAATGCAATAGGTAGTGATTATGTTCTCCAGATAATTATGTTGTAAGTTGACCGTATTGGTTTTTAAACTTGTAAGGGTTCTATGAAGATGATGTCTCAAGTAATATACCAGACATTCCTATTCTTGAAAATGATTTTTCATGGATATCATTTGATTTCAAAATATAATGCTAATTATCCTTTTTAAAATAATTATTAATTTCTTTTGGGTAAATATGTATATTTTTATGAAATTGATTTTCATGGGTACTTATTTATTCTTCGAACACCACCTAAATATGGTTTTTCACGTGTGTTTTATTTTAAAGTGTTTTTGGAAAAAAAATTATTTGTAAGGATTATTTCAGGTCTATGAAAATGGTTATCTGTGCATAAATCATATTATGTTAAAGTAATACTCACTTTTAGGATCTCATGGTTTTAAAATGGACTAATAGGTTTTTTTATTATTTTATTATATCTCTTAATTGTCTTTTTGGGATCATACCATGTTCTAATATGTTTTTTACATGTTTTAATGATGAGTATAAATAAGGAATATGTCGAGACCAAAATTTTTATTATTGATCATGACAGAAATCATGTTTTATTTTTCAAAGTTTTGTATTGTGGGAAACATTGATAGTAATAGAGAGTTTCCAAATTATAATTAATTGGTATATAATATAAGAGTTGTGAGCTTCACTAAAAAATAAAACTAAAAGGATCATTGAAATTAAACACTTTTATTTAGTTTTCCTAATATACAATATATATATTAGATAATGGTTAGTTTCTTATATATGCTAGAATGATCCTTTCGACTATGAGCATATTCAAATATGATCACATTTATAGTGTGGTAATGTATTGAGAATTAATTATAATTAATCTAATACATCAATCTACTCTAGAACATATTCAAATATTCCTATGTAAATGAATATTTTAAAATTTTATGATCATTATATATGTCAATTTTTTTAGGTATATATAATTTCACCATACCATTATTGAAAACATTTTCACATCTAAATCCAAATCATGAGTCGGATAATTTTTCTCATGAACCGTCATTTTTATGAGGGATAAGCTATAACTACAGAATTTAATATGACGAAGAATCAAATTCCCTCATTTAATTCAGCACTATATTTTAAAAAAAACTACTGAACTATTGGGTAATGTGTGTAAGGTTTCACTAACCAACATTCTCTTCAATTCTACAAAATTTTATTCACGTTAATTTTTCCTAAGGAACATGACTACCTTGTGATATTACTTGGTTAGTGGAGTAGATATTCAGGAAACAATATTCATAAAGTTCTTATTATATCCAGAAAACCAATAATGTTTTGGATTTAATCCATCGTGATAGGTCTGGGATTGTATTCAATAACTTCTTTATTGATAGATCCATTGATATACCATTTCATGAGATTATCATAAAAAATGAAACTTTATATAGAAAAAATTAAAACATGGTAAATTTTTAAAATAACTTCTCATTCATTATGGTCTTTAGTACAATCCCCAAGTGATTTTCATTCTCTTCCTTGATATTGGAATATTTCATAAAATATTCTAAAATTACTACCACAATCTAATAAATGTAATTTATAAAGACTCTATTGAACAAATTTGTGAATATAGTGGGTGAAAAATTAAGGGAAAAATACATCACTATAAATTCATAGTGTCTATACTAGTAATTGGATAATTTTGTGGGTATGAATTCACTTTTAAAACTGAATTGATAGTTCCTACATCAAATATAAATCAAATAAAATATATTCATCCTTCTAATTGATCGAACAAATCATCAATACAAGGATAATGATAATTCTTCTTGATTATGATCATGTTTAGTTCCTAATAATCAATGAAAAGTCACATTGATCCACATTTCTTTTTAAAAAATTAAAAGGTGAACCCCAGGAAGACACAGTTGTACAAATTAATACCTTATCAATCCACATTTCTTTTTAAAAAATTAAAATGTGAACCCCAGGAAGACACAGTTGTACAAATTAATACCTTATAAAGATTATATTTTATTTACTCCTTTAATTCAGAAAACTCAATTAGGAAAATTGTATATAGAGTATTTGAAATAGGTTTACCATAATGTTTGATTTCTATAGAAAACAAACAACATCATAATTCAAAGGATGACTATGAATATATTCTACAAATACAACAAGAAACTCCCATATAATTGAAAAAGTTTCAAGTTTGTCTTTCTCCAAAATCATTGGATAAAAAAACCATTGGAATACGAATTATGGACCATGCTGTGGTAGCCATTTCCATTGGAAGATCAAATTTATCATCGCACTGATAGATGATCATAGGTTGGTATCGAAAAAAAATCAACATATATTCATTGGAAAAATATTTTTCTTTATATAAATAAATATATACAATGATAAAAATAACAAAATATTTAACTATAGGGATAATAACAAGTATATATAGAATCCCATTTACATAATCATCAATTGAAGTTAAATCATAGACTTTATATGTGATCATCATACCATTAATAGTTTTTATTTATAATTAAACATAAAATTGTTTAGGTAGTTTTGTAATACCCTGAGAAAATTAAAAAAATATAAAATAGAGGCAGCACCATAATCAAATAAAACATTTACTGTTCTGGAGTAGATAATAAGCGTACCTTTACCCACTTCATTTTCTCTCACCACATCATCAGTAGTGATCACATGATATTTCCTTTTTTATTGGTCTCAATAAGTTTCATATGTCGATCAACTTCACTAACCAACATATTTCATAATTATTATCATTATATCCATACTTCTTCTCTTTGAAACATTTGACTGTGGGTGGTTCATTCATTTTATCATTTCCATCGTCCCACACATTGATTATCCTCTTCCCATAACCTTAGCATGGTTTTAATCGAAGACCTTATTTTCCATAATTAAATATTTTACCAGTCCCCTTATAAAAATTTCTTCCATGTTTACTTCCACATATTATGTATAATGGAAATAACATCTTCTTCTATATATGTTTTTTTATTATCATTTACATTGAATTTCATCATTAATTTCAAATAAAACTATGAGATCTATTAGTATATCAAATCTCCATTTCATCCTTGATAGTACATTATAATAAATAGGCATATATACTAATGTATATTATATATGAATCATTTTAGTAACACGGTATCAAGTCAATGATGAATCAATATATCTTACTTTCAGGTTGGATGATAATACCCAAAGAAATCTCAAATGACTTTTTAAATTTTCTGCATATTTTCTAATGGAATCATCTTATTTTTTTCATTTTATTAAGTAAAAACTTTCTTACCATCATAAGAGGAAAATATTGAATTTATATTTTTTTAAAAAAGGCTTCGAAACTTATAACACTACATATTGTCAAATTTTTATTGTTTCCTCATGTTCTTAATAAGAGTCCACCATTTATTTTCTTAACTGTCAAAATGATACACATCTAAAATAACTTTATCATGTTATAAATAGTGGATAAAAAAATTATATTTTACACTGTACTAATACATTTCTCCAAAACTATTAGATCATTGAACACAGTAAAACAATCTATATGTTGTCTCATGAAGGACTTAAGATAACGTTGTTCACTCCTTTTATTTTTTAGAATCTTAATACAATTCATCCATAAAGAAGGATTCAAAAGCATAGAAAAACAAATATTTCAATTAGCTTTCCTAACATCTATTTCATCTAGAAGAATATAAATGTCTTATCTATCACATTTAGTATTATCATGGTTTGTTCTGGTTCTTTCCATTAACTAAAACTAAAAGGGATAGTATGATAAAAAATAATCATAGTGGGAAATAATATAATCATAAAAATCTTGTATATGATGTTTGAATCTTGAATACTTTTCAATATATAAAACCTTAGATTTAACCTATTTCATCCATTTTCATCATCTATTGAAATCCATTATGATGGTTAAAAACATCCCCATTTATAGTTTTTATCCTTAGGTTCATCTATGCCATAGTCATATCCACTTTCCTATTATATAGAAATTGATTTATTTTCTCAAAAAACCATACTCATTTATTTACTATATCTTAAGATATTCTTCTTTAAATATTCTTATCATGAGGGTTATCATCAAATTTTCTCATCCATTTTTCCATAAATAACTCAATATTTCTTTGAAACCAACTATAGTTACCCCAAATTTACATATATAGATATTATATCTTATTAAATAAAAAATTATCCATATTAATGTGATCCAGTCCCAGATCATAGTATTTTAACTTATTTATATACATGTATTCATAAAATAGAAAGTACATAAATAATTATCATCATTTCCGATTAAGATCATCACAACTAGCAACCTTCATTGATATAAAATACATAAAACCTTTATTCATAACTTGGTGAATAGAAACAGATTAAATGGTGAGCATAGATTATTGGTAAGGGTAAATATATGATATAACAATCGATGATCATAAGTTAAAATTCAATAAGCTTATGTGCAGAAGAACGTGATTGTAACTTACATAACTCATACCAAATCCATATATTAGTATTAATCGTACATTATTTCATAAGGCTTTTTCATAACAATAGTCCTTAGACATAAGTTTGTGGAATCATCAATAACCAATCATGATATATGAGAAAATATCATTAGCACAAAACATAGGTTATTGGAATACAAATAAGTATATAAATTCATTCCATTATACGAGGCTAACTAAAAATATTATTGAGGTGTATTGGATTCAAACACTATTCAATTATGTCCTTATTCATGGTTCACTCACAATATTATAATATTGGAAAGATTCCCTAACAAAACTGGGATCACTTCTTATTATAGTCCTCATTATATCATGAGTTGTCCATTATTTACAAATGTATTTGAGGGATATCTAATACTAGGGACACCTATCATGAAAATAACACATATGTGTTCAACAAGAGCATAAAATAATCATCATATCATAATCCTTAGAAAGAAAATTGGTTTCATAAACCATTAAAATGTTCAACATTGTGCAACCAATGAGAATTAAAAAGGGTTTTGTAAACATATCATCATAATAATGGTAAGATATCTAGAGAAAGAACAATGGTGGTTCCATTGTATGATATCCCTATTATATCATATCTAACAACAAAATATTTTATCCATCCAACTTTCCATTGTTTTATATTCTCAATAAATATAATTTTTTGTGGAGTGACAACCATACAAGAAAGATAACATTAAAACCAATCAATAAAAAAATCTTAGAATAATGAGACAATTACATATTATAGTTTTAATATAGATACCATCACAAGATTACGAATTAGAAGAACACATCATTCATATAATTATCATTAAAATCCAACACTGATATTAGGATACAATCAGAATAGCATGTAATAAAAAAGAATAGAGCCAACCATCGCTAAACTGTCCAAGCCAAGCTATGGTACACAAAAGGAATCTTCTGGTCTCCCCATGGTAATATCATGAACCCATATTTGGGGTTCAATTGAATTTTTTTTACTATTATTGAAGATATAAAGTCCACACGATCAATGTAGTCATCCTAATATATCCTCTCATATATCTTTTCAAGGGTCCAATCAACCTATCTTTCAAAACATTCTTTATTATCACCCTTCAGGCCCTAGAGAAGCTTTAGTTTTTTTATTTTATCTTATTCCTCTAGAAATATTATGATTGCTATTTTACTGACATTGATATATTCTTCATATGTTTCCTTTCCAATGTTTTTGAAATTTTTTCATTGATTCTAAGAAATTATAAGGGAATTCGATGTATCTCAAGGCATGTTCAACTTGGACCTGTAAATCTTCATTTGGGTACTAGATTTCCTAGTTAACCACTTTATCTAACTCCTCTAGAACATCCAATTTACAAGGATGTGTAATTTTATTATTGACTGGTCCCTTTTAATGGAAGGGGAATCTCTAGTATTACTCTAAATTTTGTAATATAGCTTTAGGATTAGATTTCCTAACACAGAATTCTCTATTAATAGGTTGTTGTTTATCCTTATTCTCTCTCACCTCTACAACCCCTATACATGGAGAGAATCCATGCACTATGAATCCACTGACATTTCAAGATGATATCATGAGAATTGGTTTACAATGTATAGTATAATCAACTTTTCCATGTTTATTCTCATTTTCTGGGCAAGATATTCCCTAGAATCAATTCCATTATTTTTCATGTTCTTTCTTCCTAAGTAAAACAAATCACCTACTTGTCTATCCTCTGCAGTTTCTGAAGGATCATGTATATTTTTCATACATTAAATATCTATAGAGTATTCCTCTAAATCCTACATAATATATCCTCTCTCTGTATGACCTCAATGGTATTAACACTCCCAAGAATTTCTCCTCCTAGGGACTATAGCCTTTCATCCCCTTATTTCATTATTTCCTATTGTATCTTCACTAAAAAGTTCAAAATGATTTAGAATAATGAATAAAACATATGTGTTATTCATAGCAGAAAAAACATCCCTAGGTATTGAGATAACCTTAGTTGATCTAATTTTCAAGGAAAACATTATTGACACACAATGATTTCAAGTGACACATAAATGATCCTTTCCTCCTTCATATGTTGTCTCCTATAGTGTCTTGAATATGGTTGGACACCGTGGATGGATCCATCACCGGAGGAAACCTCACATATAGGATGAAAAATAACATTTTTGGACCTAGGGAAACATGTATTATAAATTTTATCAAATAAAGAAAAAAACCCTTTAGATAAATTATGGGGAAGAGATCTCCCAACCCTCCAAATAGCACTGGATACTGATCCCTAGAGAGTTGTAATGTTGAGATCCATATTACCCAATTCATAAAATGATAAGAAACATTATTTGAAATTACTTTAGACAATTTCAATGTGTTTTTAAAATTAATTAAAAATAATAGTAGAATAGTAAAAAATTATTTTCAAAAAAAACATTGATATGGGAGAAAATGTTTTGTCAATCAAAATAAAATAAATATAAATTTTTTATTCAAAACATTTTCCAGATAAGTGTAAGATTAAATTGGGGAAAAAAGTTTTAATGCTTAAATTTTATATGAATAACTATAAGATAATAAAATTAAATGGGTTTATTAGATCATAATCATATAATTTTCCTCAATCTAAACTCAAGAATAAAAAATCCCAATAAAATGTGATTGAAACATAAATCCCTTACCAGAAGATTGACTTGGTTTGAATGTGAATTAATTAAAAATAAAATAAATTTTAATTTAGTAATATGATATAAAATAAACAATTTCAAACTTATAATATCATTTATTATCAACTAACAATACATCAATTACAAATTATTAATAATTCCTTCTTAAAATCAATGTTTCTAGGTTAAAATTATTTTGTTTTTTAGGGAAGTTTTAGTTCTTCAATTATACTCAATATAATTTTATCATTGTTACATAATATAAATAACTTAAATAATTATTTAAATATCATATATATTGAATATATACCTATTTCATATCATCCCTAATCTTTTGAGATAGAAAAATATTTTACATCATTCCTGGAGAGAGTGTGCTATACATAAACAATATTGTTGTTTTAATTTTCTAACAAAAATAAGGGAAAAAAGATTAAAAAAAATATCATAAAATAACCATAGTTATATTATAAATATAATATATAAACATTAAATTCATCATAAATAAAAACAATTAATTATGGTGATGGAAACTTAATTATATCTCTATATGGAGGTGGTAATCCACACTTACGCATAAGAGATATATTCGCTTTCCATATAATAGAATATAAGGTGAATAATGGTAGTTAAATAATCATAGAAATACTTTAGTGTAATTATGAGACTTATTTATTTGTTTTATGATGAATACCCCAGATTTATAGGATCTATGAGAAGAAATAAATTGAATTATGTGGGGTAAGATGACTACCTACTCTTTGGAATGCCTCATTTAGATCCCATTTAAGGACCCTAATAATGGTTTTCTAAGAAGTAAAATTTCTTTCATTAGTGAATATTAAAATTAGAAATATATTTTATTATGGTTTTGTTGAACTAGGAGGCTCAAAGTGGTGTAAATAAGATTTATGAGGGGTTTACTTTTATAATTTGGGGTAGGGACACACCTTCATTTTTTTAAAGAAATAAAATATTATTATGTTATATTCGTTGAAAATAATCCCATGTATAAATAAGTCATGATACTAATATTATAATGGTATAAATTATTCTATAAAATAATATTTATATACTTTTATGTGTAAATTTTTTTTTTGTATCATAGTTTAACTTCCAACCCCAGGTATTCCCATTTTTGACTTAACCGAGGAAAGCGATATACTATTTTTAATATTCATCATAAAAAAACTATGTTGAAATTATTTAACTATATTAATTTTTATTATTAAAAATAGGGGATCTATTTTAAGAAATTCAATTTTTATAAGTGTTAGTGAATCATTTTAAAATAAGTGCTAAAAATGAAATAAATTATAGTATATCAAATTTCATTTTTTCGAAGAAACATGAGTATAAATTCATTAAATGAAATTAAAACTCTAATAGATGAATGATAAAATATTTTAGGAAAAGTTAGGACCCCCTAGTTATAACCAACCCAAATAGCTAATTTTTTACAATATAACTTTTTTGCCTGAATGCCCAATAGTCATGAAGCCCAATGCATGGACCCTAGGCCAGAAATTTTGGCCCAAGGCCCATTATGTGTAAAAGGATAATTATGTTAATATGATATCAAATTCAAATCACACTAGAATGAACATTTGAAATAAAATTATAGTTTTATAAATTTTGGAATTTCTATTTCTATTCACTGGAAAATTAATATTTTTATAAAAATACCAAAAAAATTAATTAAGATCATTTTGATATGGTTATTTAAATAATTAAATAATTTTTAAAAAATAATTTATATAATATATTTTTAAATTAAATAACATTTCCATAAATATAATAAAACTACATAATTTTTGAAGAAAACAAAAGGTTGAAGCAGAAAATGAATTTTTAGAAAATTGAGATTCTGTTTATTATAAATTAATATATAAATTGGCATCAAATAAAACCCATATACATAATTTTCATAATTTGGTTATTCATATTAAAACTCTCTAATACAATGGATATTTTATAAAGGTATATATATCATCACTAATTTATACTTGGGGGTGCATATATAACAAGCTATTGAATACATTATGTTTATTTCAAAGTAATTACTTATAAAATCCTTGTGTGTTAAAAAAATAAAATAAAACATTTTTTATTATGTGAAGGTGAAAAACATGCCACAATTTTGGGGAAACATAATCATATGTAGTAAGTCGGTGGTTCTGATTACAGAAAAATCACTTAATAGGACCAATCATAACTCAATAAATTTCATATTTGATGGATCATTCCCATGTTGTTAAATATATAAAAATGTAGAAAATGATATTTTCCAAATAAAATTTATAATTAAATTTTCCAAAATAAAGAGTATTCCTTTTCAAATTAAATTTATAATTAATTTTAACATACTGAAAGAACAAATACCTTAGACTTGATATTTTTTTTGATACTATTTTTTATCATCTGAAACCCTTTTTGTATAACCATATTTCATCTTATAGGATACAAGTTTTGAATCCATTTATAGGTGATCCAAAAAAGATCATATGATCTTAAAACATATTGATGGATTTTTTGGTGCTATTGTGGCTGATAAACCAACCTATTGCATTTTTATGGATTGTTGGAACAATTTTTTTGGTTTTAAGATTCATTCATGCACTCTCACTCAAACAATTATAGAGTATGGAGGGTAATAAATAGAGTGTTATTCATTCTTTATAGTGGGATCTATATTTCATTATGGACAACGATTCTTAGTTCTATCTATCTTGATTGAAATTTACACAAAATGTATTACAACCAATTTATAGAGATATGGATGTGCTTAAAAGAGTATTTAATTTCACAATGGAAATCAAATAATATATTAAAACAAATTTTACCCCATTCCATCTAAATATAATAATTTTATAATTTTATTAGGATTCCAAAACTAATGAAATGATAAATAATATTTTATCAACTAGAAAATTAGTAATTATTACTGAAAAACTATCGTTCCTATCATCTTCCACATAATTTCTCAAACACATGAATAAATAAATACATAAATATTTTTTCATAAAATAAATATTTTATTCACTTTTTATAGAATAAATATTTATTTATTATTCATTAAATATAATAAATATTTTTTCACAGTCCAGAAAATAAATATTTATTATTTATTCATGATGTTATATAAATTATTTATTAAGGAATAAATAATTATTTGTCACTTTGTGAATAAATTTTTTCATTTTATAAATACTAAATAAAAGTATTCCATATTATTGGGAATAGTATTTACTCAAATAATAAATTTTATAGAGAATTTAATTTTGATCAAAGGAAACATATACGGAGTTACCCCTTATGATGCTTTTCCATTAGAATTAGCTGGGTGAGGCAAATGTCTATGATTACTGTATAGAAATGGGTCAAGGAACCCAATTGAGGGAAGATAATGTTTCAACATCAAAAAACACACATGAGTGATTAAAATTTCATATAATCTATTTGTAATAATAACTCATTAAGATCATTTCACACTCAGGTCATCAACCTATATGACTAGAACATCATCTCTGGCTATCTGATGTAATCTCATCATTACACCATGACAATGAAATTTAAGGTGATGGTTCCATATCAATTAATAGGATCATATATAAACTTAAATTATGAATGATGGAACAAATCCTTCCTTGATATGTTACTTTATATCACATCACTCAAGATGCACCCAACGTACCCAACTTTTCCAAGAACTATATCACCAAGGCTTATGAAATACTTTAATGTGCATGAATAATGACATTCAATAAATAATTATTACAATATAAAAATAATTTCACACACTAAAATATTTGAATACTTAATGACACAACAATATGAGAAATTCCAATAGGTGGGGAAGTTCTCATAATCTCTTATCATAGATATTACCAAATGTGAACCTCCTAAGATGAGGTATAATATTTCTACATGTACTCAGACATGATATTAAACATACTATATTCCTCTATCATAGAATGTTATCCAAACATATAAATATTCTTTAAGAGATGTCATCATAGCATCTGAAGGTTCTCATCATATTGGAGAACTTCTATGATAAATATTTATAGGACAGATACCATATAACTTTATCGCATAAATGTTTGGTAGAATAAGAATAAAAAGGTGATATGGTATTAAAATTAATATTCTACTCATTGAATATACATGTAAACTAATGTGAGATTTTTTTTGTTATAGCTCACTAACTATAATATAATCCCACTTATAGTAGGACCAAATGTTAATGACTAAGTATTTTTCACATGTTAAACATGATTCTATAGAGTATGTGAAAAAATTCTAGTATTATCATATTTTAATGACTATGGTATGTAATACCACATGTGGGGTGATTCTTCTTACTAGACCAACACTACTGTGAGAAAATATCCTATGTAGTTATATAAACAAGTATCCACCTTTTTTTCCCATGTTAGAGTCTTGAAATATTGACTGTGTCCATGGTCAATGATTATCACAATAATGATAACAATATTTCTTCTGGTATAACCCATGATTTAAACTATAACTTACTAAACATCTCTTTAAGCTACATTAAATGCCGCAACAAAATCAGCTATTATAGTCATTTCAACCACCTACTATAATACGTTTTTATTTCATATTACCTTATAATTTTATTCTATTCTATATCAAATTAATCTATATTCATAGAGGAGTAAAATTCACTTGATCACTTGTATTCATACTTTTATAGACACCAGAAACTCATATAGTTCAACTTTTTCTAATTATTGTCATATTGTTCAAATTTCATGTTGATGTAGTTATGTTGGATCTATTTAATATTAAACTTAAAATAATTATGCATCAATAATATAAAACATTAGTAAATATCATATAATATGATATAAATTCGTATAACTTAATATTGATCAATATTTTTAATATCAAAAATAACTTCCCTTGTCTATACATGTTCTACAAAAAGAATTATATGCCATCAAGACTTCGTTCTGGATTTTTTTATCTTTTATTTCTCAATAATTTTTTATGAAATATACCATGACTAGATTTAAAAAACCAATATATCCAATTTTTAGATCTCATTCCCTAGACATAGGATTCTACGTTAACTCAAATTTGGAAAACCAATTAATGCATTAGTAATAATAAACTATTATAACCCATTTTGTTTTCCAAACATTATCAACATATCTATATAGAGAACATATAGTTCCCCACTAACCATTTAGATACATATGTCACTCATTTGTTAAAAATTAATTTTATGTAATCAATATACATGATTTATTAATAAATAAATTTATGAAATGTGTATACATGGGTGGTGTTTATTATATTTACTACACCAATATAGGTATGAATTTTAGACATACACAATAGGGTCACATTTTGGTGATTTTATATAGACATATTTTGTTATGTTTCATCTAAATAAGTTGGCCTTCACAAATAATATCCAACTATTACAATCATATAAATATTCTTTGACAAGTAGAATTAAAAAGAATCTTGTTTAGTATGATTTTTTATAGGTTATTTCATATTATAAACCTTTTAATAATCTATCATGCTTTATTGGTACCATATTATACCATCCTTGTCCAGTTTTTATTCAATACTCATAGCAGTATGAAGTCTTAGTAACATTCAAAATGTAGATTCCCTGAATAATGATAGATAGACTCCATTACATGTATTTATTCATATTTGTTAATCCTTAGAATGTTTCTATTTACTATTTATTTTTATGAATATTTATTCAAAATGAATAATATATGTATCTTCCACTATATTTAATATAAAAACATATTTATTTATGAATTCCAATATACAATGTGTCTATATAACTACTCATGAAACTGATTTTAGTTGAGTACATAATTCCTAGGAAACCCATGTTCATCTATCAAAATTAACCAATAGAATTTATGTATTCCCTACTATCTATAAATATATAGTTTTCCATTTCACAAATATATTCATTCATTTATAAACATTATTATCCTTAGTGGTTATAGGATTACTAACTCTTATTCACCTTATTGTTTGATGTTAATGTTTTCCAAAAGTCATCATTTTAACCAATAGTTTTCAAAAAAACATATTATAGAGTCTAAACATATTATTATAAAATTCAAAATGGAATTATATATATTAGAAAATATAGTTTTCATATGGTTAGTTTTTTCACTTCTATTTAAAAAACATGTCTTTAAAAAAACTAGAGAATATTTTCAATATATAGAAAACTCATCATTGATCTTTCAATTAATTTTATCATAATCCTTATTTATATAAGTAAATGTGAATTTTGGACTCCCTTTACTCTAAATGTATAATCAATGAATACATGGATTATATTCTCTTTAAAAAATCATCTTAGAGATTCCACAATATTTATGAAGTGGACTCAAGTACATCACTATGAATTTATAATATTTATTTTAAGAAATCTCGTTATGTATACGATGTTACCTTAAGATTTATAATAGTTCATGTGGCCATTTTGAAATAACTCTTATAATATTTTTGGTATACCCTGACTTATAAAGTTATCTTTATCTAAAACATAATAAGATAGTTTTTTTGTATATCCATTATCATAGCTCAATTGAGACTAAATAACTTTTATAGGTACAAACCAGTCTACTCTATTCAATTATATTATAAAAATAATTAACATTCCAGAGTTAGTAAATAGTATAATATTTTATATACATCATTCATAGTGATGGATATCTATGATTTAAGGGTTACAAAACTATTAAATTTGTATTAATGTACCAAAAAAACTTTAAATAAAAAGTTGAAATAATGACTCATTATGTCTACATGGACTCTAAGATAAATTTTACTGTAACACTTATTAAAACCCGGAATCATTCCATTTTTCAATGAGAACTAGTGACCTCCCCTTTGCTATTATAAGAATCTCCCATTATCATATATTATTTTCACTATATAAAATTTCTATTATTACTCATTTCTTTTATTTAATTATATTTATATTGTGGAATATTGTATTTAATACACAAGTTGTGAATAGAATTATGATTAATATACCTAGAGTGGATCCATGTTCTTCCTTATTCAATTCATTTCTATTTAATTTTCCACGACCATTATTCCCTTATATAAAGAAAATAGACTCATCTTCATTCTTCTACCATTGAATATTTTGACTCTTTGAAGGATTATGTAAGGGATATTTTCTCATTATATCAACCTTGGGATCTTCAACATTTTCTTTCAAAAATTCCCCATAAGGGATGTAGAAATATGTTACAAACAATCCTTTTATTCTTTTTTAAGTGTGTTAAAATGATACATGGGTGACTTATCAATTTCATTCATAATTTCATGGATGAATAAGGATATCCTTGGTGTAAGGTATAGTAAAATTATATTAACGGATAATTTTTTATACAAGTGGAAACCTAATATTTCTAATTAGACAATATATCACATCATTTTGAATGAATTATTAGTATCCAGATTATAATTTTATAGTTTACACTAATATATTTCCTTAAGAGTCATATTTATTTTTGAAACCGTTCCTCCTCTTTTTCAAGAAAAAAATATGAGATTTTATGGTGTAATAATGCATTTAAATATTTTTTATTATAAAATCACAAGATATAATCGGTAATATAAGAAAATATATATAGTAATCATCCTATTTATATGTAGTACCCATCCACTTAATATTCACTAACCTGCTGGAGTGGAAGAACAAGAATAGGGGATTTTAATAAATAATAAAAATATTCTGAAAATAATGATGTTTATAAATGATTTTACCAAATCAAAAAATTTGTATTTCAATGAACATACCCTAATTTAAGAAATTATAATATCATTATCTTTGGCTTTTCATTCCATTTTTCTATATAATTATAATTCATTATGATTAGATTACATGATTACAAATTATGTAATAATAAAATTAACTTTATTAAGTCTCCCACTATTATTTCAAGTCTCCATGAAACTCACCATTAAAAATGGAATTTAAGGATGCATGGAAATTCTTGTGTAAGGGGTGTATATTTAACTCCTTAAATCCTAGAATATGGACATGAAAAACATAAGAATGTGTTTAGGTATATTGGATAGACAACTATGATCTTAGAGTTCTTTGTTTCACTCAGTGGACTCCCCAATAAAAAAAATCCAAACTCAAATTTCCTCAACACCTACATCCAAATTTTAACGGAATAAGTGACGGTCGTTAAGTTAAATGCATGTCTTCTTATGTTAACAAAAACCCCTTATGTGGACTCCCTAGTAGAATTATGTTTCCGAACTATATCTATGTAAACACATATTTCTATAGTTATATTCTTAATCAAATCATGGAAGGCTCAGTCTAACATGATATTATATTGAGGAATTTTATTTATTATGAATAAATATTTTTTATTATCTGAATTAATTTTTAATATTAAGTTGTTTTTAATTAAATGATTTTCCTTTTTATGATAAAAAATTATTTATAATGCATTTATTTAAATTCCATACATTCATATTATTCCAGTTATTTATGATATCATGGTCTTACATCCATAAAATAAATGACATGTCATAAATAAATAAAAAATCTAAATAAATGAAATGATCATGAGATTATCTATTGATAGAAATATTTGGGGGAAAATAAATCAAACAATGAACCTAGGGGAAAAAACATTTTGATTGCTTTATAATGAGTTACACTATTCCCCCTATCCACTTTTATATCGTATGGGTTGGTATCATCTTAATTAAATCTAGAAAAACCTCCATGTGTCTTTAGAAACTCTTTTTATTACTTATGCTTATACACCACACAAATGTGAGGGGAAGTAAAATATTTGTTAAGGGTAATTACATAAAAAACCTCAAAATGGAATGTACTACATAATAAAATAAGTAGGGATGAATTTTAGTCCACCCTATATAATTTAATATTAAATAATTACAAAATAATTAAATTAAATAAAATTAAATAATAAAACTCATACACAAGACTCTTAAATGATCATGATAAGTCATACACATGCATAAAATATTAAAATGTAAACTTTAAAAAATTATCTTCAACTAATTAATTAATGTTAAGATTAACTTGTTTAAATTTTATAAATTAATTCATTAATTAATTAATTAATATATTCCATTTATCATAATGAACATACAATCAGTCTTGGAGATACCCATCATAAATATATTCCTAGAAAATAAATGGCATGTTCAATAATTATAAATAACTATGAAGAAGTAATTAAGAATTTACTAATTCTTAAAAACCATTATTACCTAGTCAAACAGACTTTCCTCCAATAGTGAAATTTTGGTTTTAATTCCATAATTAATTATCTTAATAAAATTTAATTATATACTTTATTAGGAGATAGTATGGCGTGTACTAATGAGATACAATCTATTTTATTATCTTTTCTTATAGCATGGATAAACGCTTGCAGACTTGACAAATATCTTTGAGAAACTATATGATTTCTACTACCAACATAAAAAATGTGTGGCCCACTTTCCATTTTTCCCCATAACACATCAATTGACTCGATGTATTCCCAATAAGATGGAATACACTCTTCACATGACTTCTATTGATAGTAAATGACATGTGTTTTGTTAATGTCTCAAAATATCAATTAGAAGTAGTATAAATCATTTAGTTATCCAAAATGAAAGAGTTAATTTCACTTATAAAATAAGTGTATTATATACCATATATGCTGGAAACAAGTCATGTACTCTTGAAAAATATGTTTTAGGTTTTCCTAGTAAACAAATGATGTATAATTAATTCACTATGTGTACTAACAGGTCAAAGAATAATGTATCTTATAATACATCTAGGTGTAGTTAAATTTGGAAGACCGTTTGTATTCTAGATAAACAACATGCAACCTAATCTATCATCTATAATATATAGAACCACTTGATGTTATCTTTGATTATTCTTCATTTATTCATAGACTATAATAAATTGTGAATCTTTAAGGAAGAATGTTATAATGAAGAAAATAGGTTAATTAACATTTTATTTAAGGACTGAATAATATTTAAATGAAAGCTCACCATAAATTGAAATATAAGATTAAAATTAAAATAAGTAATTATAAATTTAAACATGACCTCTTTGATACAACATCATGGTTCCAATCATAGCAGAAGTACTTATCTAGGCCGATACATACATAAAAAATTATGGAATTAGTGGATCATTCACATATTTTACAAAATATAAACAATGTATCCAAATATTTATTCCCCAATAATTTTGGCAATGAAATGCACTGAAACCAAGTGGAGTTATTTTTATTTTAACTTTATAAATAATTTTAGTTTATGAGAAAAATAACTCTATCTTGAGATAATTCATCGATTTTGTTTTTTGATATTTTGAAACACTTTTTTTCAACCATCGTTGTGCTTTAATGATCCATGTGTAGAATCCACCTAGTGGTGATCCAAACATGGTCAGATGATATTTAAACACTGCCAATGTATTTATGGGTTATAGACCGGTGCATCATTTTTTATTTAGTTTTTTGCTAGATCACATAAAAATTCCTTTTAGACTTGAGGAATCATATTACTAGTCTTGTTCCTGAGAGGATAGAAGGGGTAAGATAATCTCTAGATCATTGTTTTTTTTCTTGAGAGAGATCCCCAGGTTATGTTGTTCAAAACGATTCTCAAATTAAATCTATCTCCATCAACCTGTACAAAATATTCATAATCAACTATTTATAGATATAATTTTACGGTCACAAATATCTTTTAATTTCACAACAACCCTTAAGTAATATATAAAACAATATTTCATCCCATTTCATGTAAAAATATTATTATTATTTTCAAATCATGCATAAATTTTCATAATGAGACATATCATATTACCATCTTACAAAATAATATTTATCATTGGAAATAATTTTTAACCTCATATAGTCTTTCACATTTATCTAATACTAGAATAAATATAAAATTAAATACTTATCAATTAAATAATTTATTTTTTCACAGTATGTAGAAAATATATTTACTAAATAATCAACAAATAATGTAAATATTTTATTCATAGACAGACTAATTAATATTTATTAAATATTAACTGTGTTAAATAAATATTTTTTAGTGAATACATAAATATTTATTAATTTGAAAATAAATATAGGATATTGATAATACCTTAATATATATTTTCATCATTCTTGATAATTATACTTTTTTAAATATTTAAATTCTAGTATAATTAAATTTAGATTGATGGAAAACAGTGTGTGTGACCCTCTAGGATTATTTTTTATTTCTATTTGGTGGACTTACCTAAATTCAATGATTAATTTGTAGCAGCATGACAAGTTACTAATGATAATGAAGTGAATATCACACCATTGAAAAATGAGCACTTATTGTATAATATAATCACCTGTTTAAAGTATCTCATCAAGACGGTAGCACACCACTGTCATCAAAAAAATTTATTGATGCATATTTCATTTACTATCTAAACTAATACTATAAGTCCCTAGCCTTAAACCTTACTTAATCTTGAGTTATTACAAGATTACACATTGAGGATCTTTTCAGGTTTAGAGTTTTAGAGAATTAGATCATGAAACTTGCATTACATTCTACATTTAAACAAAGTGGTTACATAAAAGACAGTATTCATTCTTCCCATCAACGGAAACATATTTAAAATAAAACATGGACTCTTTCTTGACACATCATTGACACTATCATCACATCATGTACCTTTCCCTTGACCTGTGAAAAACATTTCAAAAACTTGGGATGATCATAAAAAGCTCAGTAAGGGTCATAAAAATATGGAAAGGAAACATGAGTTCATATATACATAAGAATGAAATCATACATTACCCATAAAACATAGGCACTTTAACATACCTCATCAAATCATGAATAATTCATAGAAATCATAAGACATAATAGGTAACTTGAGGCATTCATAACATTCTTACGTAGGGAGTAACCCTCTTGGTTACGTTTGGAATACCCATCATAGTATATTCCCTAAATCTCTTCGTAGAAATATTATCGTTTCACTCCTTCGCGTTACCCAATGCATTGGAGATCTATATCGGGCTCACCCGCCCTTAGTTTATTACGGAACCACATGTCTTCATAACAATGCCCAAGAACCATAACATAATCATAGCACATAAATTAAGTATAAAGGAAATATAACATTCCCACTTTTCAATAACAATATAACATTTTAAGATATTGAAATAATGAACCCATTATAAAAAAACCATTTTAAAAACCATTTGAAACATTTAATAAAGAGATATTTGAATCAAAGTGTCCCATACCACTTTGAAGCTTTTAACATTTTAAAACATTAATATCCATATAAATAAATCCTTAAAACCATTTTGAAAACATGGATATTAACGATAAATATTTATGAGAATAAATCATTAAAACATTTAAAATGATATTTTAGTTAAAGGGTTTTTAACAAAATGAGAGACACTTGAATGAAATAATTAAAGAATAACAATTAATCAGAACTTTGTAATATCATGAGAATAAAGGAATTCATGATATAGTATTCCAAATGACAGTATATACACCATATAAGAGTGAATTTGTGCATAACAACAATGAAGTATCAAAAGAAATGTAAAATGAGATGAAATCCATTATAAAGAAGGTATCCTTAAATTAAGGATAAATCAATCTCACAATTATGTGTGACAAATATAAATACACCCAATATAAGTGTATATTAAGTGTAAAACAATCAAAGGTAATTCACACATATTCAATCTATTACATATTCAATAACTACATGTCGAACCCAAAGAAATTGAAATTGGGTTAAGAAGTTCCCTTGGTAAAATTCGACAGCCTAATGGCGTCCCATAAAATTTTACAAAAAGGGTTTATGAGAGAGATAAAGGGTATATCATCACTTGGACATAAAATTTAAATAAATAAGGATGTAGAAGAACATATCCCAACATAATAGTATGTGAATTAAAAGACATAACAAAAGAAGTCTTTTAAAAAAGGAGGGTGAAAGGTCCCCTTACCGAGTTGGGTAACATTCGAAAAGTACACCCCATGGAAGAAGGGTCATAAAATGAAGATTTAAATACCCATAAATAAAATTATACTACAAAAAGTGTATAATAATGGGAAGTAAATACACAAATCAAATGAAATAGTGGTAAACCTAGCATAAATGTCACGGGAATAAAAGTGAGATGAAAAATCCCTTACTAAAACATGGCAGCCTAACGGCGCCACTTAAGACTTCCAAAAATGGATTTATGAGATCAAATAGGGTATCCAATAATATTAACATAAAAATTAAAGTATTATTAATATAAAATAACATCCCCAAACATAAGAAATATGGGCTTAGAAGAAATGACATAAATGAGAGTACTTAAAAAGAAATAGAGAGGTTGGATCTCTTACGAAAATTCGGCTGCCTAACAGTGCCACTCAAAACTTCCAAAATGGATTGATGAAAGATAATAGGGTCTCTCATCACATGAACATAAAAATTACAGTAATATTAATATAAAATAATATCCCAATAACAAGGAAGATGAGCTTTAAAAGGAATGACATAGAGAGCGTACTTAAAAAAAGAGAGGAGTAGGATCCCTTACCTCTGGTCCCACTTGACTCAATCATTCTTTAATCTACTGAATAATAAACTTGAGTTAATTTATACTTCCTTAAGAACCTTTTCAAGTTCATTATTCCTTTTATATCACTTATTACCATGTCATAAACATTATCTAATCATTTAAGTTAATAATGTTTGTTTTGTCGATACTTGGTTCTTAAGTCGAAAGTGGGCTTCTTACAATTACATGTTGTTCGTGTGGTAAAAGGATCATTATATTAATAATTGTATTCATTATTTATATATAATATATATAATATATATTCATTTATAATATTACATAATATTTAGAGTTTAAGAAATGAAATGCACCGTTCATGGAGACGGTAAGCCGTACGTATGCATGAACGCTACTTCCATTTCTATTTCATATTTAATGGAATTAAAACATAATGATACATAATATTATTTTAATTTCAGTATGGTATCATATATAATATAATTAAATATATCCTTTATACATACCACATATGGTATTAACGAATCAAATCACTTTGAGGGGGCGGTAGTCCGCACTTCCTTAAATGAAGATATCGCCTTTACCCATAATGGAAACCATAAAGGTATGCCATAAATGAAAAATACAGAAGCTTAAGTAAAACATAAACATATTAGATATCATATATAAATATAGTGTAATCTTAATGGCCAGCTTTGAAGGTGTTATAAGAATTTTGAACAATCATCGTTTCGGGAGGCAGACATTCACCATCCATGGAAACAGTATGTTCTTTAACCATTAGATGTAGGTGTGTCTAATTGTAGCTCGAATCCATCTTATAATAACATCCTAGTATATTGAAGATACTGGATTTGTTACAAAATAAATTAATAAAAAGAGTTTAGGGGGTTGTAGAAGAAAAATAAAACAAAAGGACTCAAGTGAAGACAATACCATAAAATCGGGTAACTTCCTTTGATTTGAGCTCAAAGGCTTCCTTGGAAAGGATTCTGCCCAAAGTGAGGCTTCAAGGAGTTAAAGAGGGAAGTGGAGAGGCAAAATGGGCAGGGTTTGGTGGAGCCAAAGGCTTTGGAAGTGTGGGTAAAGAGGTAGAGGTGGGGGCCTTTTATAAGAGGAGAGGAGGGGCACTCTTCTAAAGTTACAAAATGTTACTTTATTTTCAAAAGAGTTTCGGATTTTAAAGGTCCAAAATTGATGTATTTCTAGGATAAGGTGATAATGGTTCGAAATCCACTCATCAAATTAGTTTTGGATATGTGTAGTTCTTATATATTACATTATCTTTCCATTTTATTTAAATCGTTAAATAATGAGGTCATCACTACATCATCATGATGTCATAAATAATTTAATTTATTTAATGTCTAAAAATTATAAAACAAATACTATGATGTAGGAAATATTTTTGGATTTCCAATGACTATTTATAGTCAAAACTATGACTTGTATAACCCCATTTAAAAATTGATTTAGTAAAACATCTCATGTTTGTGTCATTTTTACTTTAACATTAAATAAAAAGTTATTTATGTCATTTCCCAACCAAAGTGGCTCCATAGGGTCACCAAGTTGACCCATGGATTGTCTTGGTCGGCCATGACACATCCAATGAGGGTAGGACATGTTTTTAGGTCATTTCATTTTATTAAAACATTATTCTTACCATAAAATACACTAATTACCTCTAATCGCGATTAAAAACTTAATAAGTTACTATTCACCAAAAAAAAATTATTTTTATCCCATTGAACCACATTTTAATTCTTAATGAAAACCATGTATGTCGGATTTTTTAAATTCAAAACACAATGATGGAAAAATTTTATTTAAACGGAAAAATCAGTTTTTATAAGTACCACTTAGTGGTTTCACTATTCATCAAAAATTGAAGTTTTTCAGAAAAATCCCAAAAAGTTAACCTAAGCTATATTTGATATTCAGAATTCAAAAATGAAGTCTATTTTAAAAAACTCAAAACATATAATTCACATTAATTAATTTAATAATTAATTCCCGCTGTCATAGCAAATAGCGTGTTTTTTTGAAACAATAAGTATCAAAAGATTGACACTAGTTTAAGTCTGATTTCAAAGTGAAATTAATTCCAACAACCACTATTGGATTTAATGGTAAAAATATATTCTAATTTCAATTTAAAACTAATTAAAAAGATAATCTAATCATATAAATAAATTAGTTTGAAAAGAGGTTTTGAATTAAAATACAACATTTTACACTATTCATTAAAAATGAACTTTATCGAAAAGATACCAAAACTTTACACAAAGTAAATTTTGATGTCCTATACTTAAGAAGAGTTGTATTTGGTCCAATAGAATGTTTAAGAGTGAAAAAAACTATATTTAATGACGGTTCGCCATCAAAAGGTGATAAGTGAACCTTTAGTGAAAACTAGGGCATATACGCCTAAAATTGAATTCTTTCCGTATTTTAAGCCTTTATATTTTATTGGATAAATGTAAAAACATTTAAAAACATATATAATCATATATTAGTTATTTCTATCCATTCCCTCCAATACAACGGCTACATGTTAACTACCATTTAAAATAATATTATTTTATTATTAGAGCGCAACGTAAGATTCCCAAGAAACTCATTGTTGCGTGTTGGGTACGCCATCGAGCATAGCATCCCCTTTAAAGTCATGTTAATATTTTATTCTCAAATATGGATAAATATGAAAATGTCATATTATTTATTTACCTAGGGTGTTACATCCTTCCCCCCTTTTGGGAATTGCATCCTCGCAATTTTTAAAATTGAGCTTGGAAACATTCTTGAAAGTCTCAAATCGGAACAAGAGTCGGTAAAACAATCACTTTAAAATAAAGGAAGCTAAGTACAGAGGTCACCCGAGTTAACCCATACTAGGATTCCATGTAGAAAAACATGGACATGGAAGAAAAATAAAAGGGTCATGTTCTTGAGGGAGAGTGATAGTAAACATGTCTAGGAGAAAGTTAACCATAAGAAAATCACAAACTTGTGATCGGTTAAACGGTATTCGATTCCCCTGTAGGAAAAGTTAATAGACAACATTTTTGTTTTAAGTTACTTTTTATTGAGGAATTTATTCATAAGGAAACATAATCACTTATCATGTTGACTTTCAACTTTTACTAGATTCCTTAATCAAACTCATATTTTTTTTCCAAAAGACTAGTATTTAGGGAGACTTGTTCGCATTAAGAGTACCATAATCATCTTCTAGAGAATCACCTAATCCACCAAAGAGAACTATATACTTCCCATGTCTTTAGGCTTTAACCAAAACCAAAAAGGTTAGTACAAGGTCAGATAATCCAGAAAAGGATAATCCTTTAAAAAGAAAATCTATGCTTAATCTCCAAAATTTGTCCAACAAAACCCAAAGATCAACGAGGACCATCCGATAAACAATTTATCCATAATATTCTTCAAAGTAAACCAATCTAAGATTGAAACCCAAATATTTGAAGGATTTAGTCACATAGTCTTCCAAGTTAAATCGTAACATTTATCTCCAAACAACATCAGATGCTCCTAAAGTCTCGTATTGAAAAGTAATTAACCTAATCACATATCATCCATGATAGGTTAATCATTTTCATAGATAACCCAAAATCAACTTATTCTTAATTCATAAAATCATATAACTAAAAAGAATCAGTCAAACTAACCAGGGACTTCACGTAGTCCAGTGGTATGCGATAAATACCAGTCGCACTTTGGTTGTGGGTTCGATTCCCGCAGCTTTGTCCAACGCGATGGGTTGTCACACGGTCTGCGTGTTTTCCTTTTTCCAAAACTATATAATTCTCAAATAATTCCCCAAAAATAGATAAAATCATCAAAAATAACCATAACATAATTTAACATCAATTTTATCTCATGCCTTTCACTTCCATCATAACATATAGTAACCCATAATTACCTCAAAATTAAGGATCATATAAACTCTAATGGTTACCTTTATAATTATTACTTGAACTTCCACATCGATTGGTCATCTCGTACATTATGCATTAAAGATCATACCAAGGTTCAAGTGGTTAATCATGACTCCTTGATAGTTGGTTTAGAAAAACCAAGAGTTTCCTCATTGAATCCCCCATTTTATCTAGTATCTTAATCATAGAACCACCACAGTTTCCTTCAAACCTGTTGTCTCATTAGGGCCTGCTAGATCCATCTATTCACTAAAAACAGAAATGTCAGTGTGAGTATATCAACAAAACCATCATGTACTAATGAGGAAGGTAAACACTAAGATACACTTACGCATTCACTTTATCTAAAACTAGGATTCTTTCTGAAATCAAAACCATTATGGTAATGCCACTTATGCTTAAAGAATACCCTAACCTCTAGAGTTATCTAAACCGACCTATGATACCAACTATAAGGCCCCAGCCTTAAACCTTACTTAATCTTGAGTTATTACAAGATTACACATTGAGGATATTTTCAAGTTTAGAGTTTTAGAGAATTAGATCATGAAACTTGCATTACATTCTACATTTAAACAAAGTGGTTACATAAAAGATAGTATTCATTCTTCCCCCCAATGGAAACATATTTCAAATAAAACATGGATTCTTTCTTGACACATCCTTGACACTATCATCACAGCATGTACCTTTCCCTTGACCTGTGAAAAACATTTCAAAAACTTGGGATGAGCATAAAAAGCTCAGTAAGGGTTATAAAAATATGGAAAGGAAACATGAGTTCATTTATACATAAGAATGAAATCATACTTTACCCATAAAACATAGGCACTTTAACATACCTCATCAAATCATTAATAAATCATAGAAATCATAAGTCATAAAAGGTAACTTGAGGAATTCATAACATTATTACGTAGGGAGTAACCCACTTGGTTACGTTTGGAATACCCATCATAGTATATTCCCTAAATCGCTTCGGAGAAACCTTAACGTTTCACTCCTTCGCGTTACCCAATGCATTGGAGAGCTATATCGGGCTCACCCGGCCTTAATTTATCACCAAACCACCCGTCTTCATAACAATGCCCAAGAACCATAACATAATCATAGCACATAACTTAAGCATAAAGTAAATATAACATTCCCACTTTGCAATAACAATATAACATTTTAAGATATTGAAACAATGAACCCATTATAAAAAACCATTTTCAAAACCATTTAAAACATTTAATAAAGAGATCACGGAATCAAAGTGTCACATACCACTTTGAAGATTTTAACATTTTAAAAAATTAATATCCATATAAATAAATCCTTAAAACCATTTTGAAAACATGGATATTAACGATAAATATTTATAAGAATAAATCATTAAAACATTTAAAACGATATTTTAGTTAAAGGGTTTTTAACAAAATGAGAGACACTTGAATACAATAATTGAGGAATAAAATTTAATCATAACTTTATAATATCATGAGAATAAAGGAATTCATGATATAATATTCCAAAGGATAGTATATACACCATATAAGAGTGAATTGGTGCATAACAACAATGATGTATCAAAAGAAATGTAAAATGAGATGAAATCCATTATAAAGAAGGTATCCTTAAATTAAGGATAAATCAATCTCACAATTATGTGTGACAAATATAAATACACCAAATATAAGTGTGTATTAAGATTAATACAATCAAAGGTCATTCACACATATTCAATCAATTACATGTTCAATAACTACATGTTGAACCCAAAGAAATTGAAATTGGGTTAAGAAGTTCCCTTGGTAAAATTCAACAGCCTAACGGCGTCACATAAAATTTTACAAAAAGGGTTGATGAGAGAGATAAAGGGTATATCATCACTTAGACATAAAATTTAGATAAATAATTATATATAAGAACATATCCCAACATAATAGTATGTGAATTAAAATACATAACAAAAGAAGTCTTTTGAAAAAAGGAGGGTGAAAGGTCCCCTTACTGAGTTGGGTAACTTTTGAAAAGTACACCCAATGGAATAAGGGTCATATAATAAAGATGTAAATACCCATAAATAAATTTATACTACACAAAGTGTATAATAATGTGCAGTACATACACCAATCAATGTAAATAGTGGAAAACGTAGCATAAATGTAACGGGAATAAAATTGAGATGAAAACCCTTTACGAAAACTCGGCAGCCTAACGGCGCCACTTAAAACTTCCAAAAATGGATTTATGAGATCAAATAGGGTCTCCAATAATATTAAAATAAAAATTAAAGTATTATTAATATAAAATAACATCCCCAAACATAAGAAATATGGTCTTATAATAAATGACATAAATGAGAGTACTTAAAAAGAAATAGAGAGGTTGGATCTCTTATAAACATTCGGCAGCCTAACGGTGGCACTCAAAACATCCAAAATGGATTGATGAGAGATAATAGGGTCTCTCATCACATGAACATAAAAATTACAGTACGAGTAATATAAAATAATATCCCAATAACAGGAAAGATGAGCTTTAAAAGGAATGACATAAAGAGCATACTTAAAAAAAAGAGGAGTAGGATCCCTTACCTCGGGTCCGACTTGACTCGATCATTCTTTAATCTTCTGAATAATAAACTTGAGTTAATTTATACTTCCTTAAGAACCTTTTTCAAGTTAATTATTCATTTTATATCACTTATTACCATGTCATAAACATTATGTAATCATTTATGTTAATAATGTTTGTTTTGTCGATACTTGGTTCTTAAGTCGAAAGTGGGATTTTTACAATTACATGTTGTTCGTGTGGTCAAAGGTTCATTATATCAAAAATTGTATTCATGATGTATATATCATATATATCATTTATATTCATTTATAATATTGCATAATATTTAGAGTTTAATAAATGAAATGCACCGTTCATGGAGACGGTAAGCCGTACGTATGCATGAACGCTACTTCCATTTCTATTTCATATTTAATGGAATTAAAACATAATGATACATAATAGTATTTTAATTACAGTATGTTATCATATATAATATCATTGAATATATCCTTTATACATACCACATATGGTATTAACGAATCAAATCACTTTGAGGGGGCGGTAGTCCGCGCTTTCTTAAATAAAGATATCGCGTTTACCAATAATGGAAACCATAAAGGTATGCCATAAATGAAAAATACAGAAGATTAAGTAAATCATAAACATATTAGATATCATATATAAATATAGTTTCATATTAATGGCCACATTTGATGGTGTTAGAAGACTGTTGAACAATCATCGTTTTGGGAGGCAGAAATTCACCATCCACGGAAACAGTATGTTCTTTAACCATTATATGTAGGTGTGTGTAAGTGTAGCTCGAATACTTCTTATAAAATCATCCTAGTATATTTAAGATACTGGATGTGTTACAAAGTAAATGAATAAAAAGAGTTTAGGGGGTTGTAGAAGCAAAATAAAACAAAAGGACTCAAGTGAAGACATTACCTTAAAATCGGGTAACTTCCTTTGATTTGAGCTCAAAGGCTTTCTTGGAAAGGATTCTGCCCAAAGTGAGGCTTCAAAGAGTTAAATAGGGAAGTGGAGAGACAAAATGGGCAGAGTTTGGCCGAGCCAAAGGCTTTGGATGTGTGGGTAAAGAGGTAGAGGTGGGGGCCTTTTATAAGAGGAGAGGAGGGGCACTCTTGTAAAGTTACAAAATGTTACTTTATTTTCAAAAGGGTTTCGGATTTTAAAGGTCTCAAATTGATTTATTTCTAGGATAAGGTGATAAGGGTTCTAAATACACTCATCCAATAGTTTTTGAATATGTTTAGGACTTAGATATTACATTATCTTTCCATTTTATTTAAATCGTTAAATAATGAGGTCATCGCTGCATCATCATGATGTCATAAATAATTTAATTTATTTAATGTCTACAAATTATAAAAAAACTACTATGATGTAGGAAAGCTTTTTATCTTTCCAATTACTATTTATAGTCAAAACTATGACTTGTATAACCCCATGTAAAATTTGTTTTAGTAAAACATCTCAGGTTTGTGTCATTTTTACTTTAACATTAAATAAAACGTTATTTATGTCATCTCCCAACCAAAGTGGCTCCATGGGGTCCCCAAGTTGACACATGGCTTTTCTTGGTCGGCCATGACACATCCAATGAGGGTAGGACATGTGTATAGGTCATTTCATTTTATTAAAACATTATTCTTACCATAAACTACACTAATTACCTCTAATCGCGATTAAAAACTTAATAAGTTACTATTCTCCAAAAAAATTATTTTTATCCCATTGAACCACATTTTACTTCTTAATGACAACCATGTATGTCGGATTTTTTAAATTCAAAACACAAAGATGTGAGAATTTCATTTAAACGGAAAAATCAGTTTTTATAAGTACCACTTAGTGGTTTCACTATTCATCAAAAATTGAAGTTTTTCAGAAAAATCCCAAAAATTCACCCTAAGCCATATTTGATATTCCGAATTCAAAAATGAAGTCTATTTTTTAAAATTAAAAACATATAAGCCAAATTAATTAATTTAATAATTAATTACCACTGTCAGAGCAAATAGCGTGTTTTTATGAAACAATACGTATCAAAAGATTGACACTAGTTTAAGTATGATTTCAAAGTGAAATTAATTCCAACGACCACTATTGGATTTAATGGTAAAAATATATTCTAATTTCACTTTAAAACCAATTCAAAAGATAATCTAATCATATAAATAAATTAGATTAAAAAGAGGTTTTGAATTAAAATACAACATTTTACACTATTCATTAAAAATGAACTTTATCGGAAAGATACCAAAAATTCACACAAAGTAAATTTTGATGTCCTGATTCTTAAGAAGAGTTTTATTTGGTCCAATAGAATGTTTAAGAGTGAACAAAACTATATTTAATGAAGGTTTGCCATCAAAAGGCGATAAGTGAACCTTTAGTGAAAACTATGGCATATACGCCTAAAATTGAATTCTTTCCGTATTTTAAGCCTTTATATTTTATTGTATAAATGTAAAAACATTTAAAAACATATATAATCATATTTTAGTTATTTCTATCAATTCCCGCCAATACAACGGCTACATGTTAACTACCATTTAAAATAATATTATTTTATTATTAGAGTGCAACGTAAGATTCCCAAGAAACCCATTGTTGCGTGTTGGGTACGCCATCGAGCATAGCATCCCCTTTAAAATCATATTAATATTTTATTCAAAAATATGGATAAATATGAAAACGTCATATTCTTTATTTACCTGGGGTGTTACAAATACCATTGTTAATCAATGGAAACATGATTTAATTTTATGGTTCCAATTCAATCAAAATGATGATATGTTTACTTCCATAAACATGGAAGTGAAAAATCCTTCCTATACTCATTAATTAATAACATATCACTCATGATGCACCCAATGTATCTCACATCTTAATATAATTTATTTTCATGGTTTAACGAATAAATTGATGTTTTTATTCTTCGACATTCATTAATAATAATATTAAATTCTAAGAAAACATTACACATGCTTTCAGATAGGAATAGTTGAAGACACATCAACCTGAAAAATTCATACTTGTTGGTTTGTTCTTATAATCTCTCATCTTGGATAATATCAAATGTGAACTAAATATGATAAAATATAATATTCTAATTAGTACATACATATGATAGTAAGAATACTACGTTTCCCTATTATAGAATGTTATTAGATCCTTGAATTAGTATTTAAGATATGTCATCATTGTATCTTAAGGAACTCATCATATCATTGAACTTCGGTAACCTATTTTGATGTGATACATACCATAAGAAATTATCTTACTAATTTAAAGTAGAATAAAAATTAATATATTATACATTATTTAAATTAATAATCACTTATATTAATATACGTGTAATTAGAATTAAAATGTAGTTGGTTCTAGGAATCCATCTCCAACAAGAGTAAGGGGAGGCAATAGAGGTGTTCTAAGGGAGACAGTGCACTACCTAGTAATTCATAACAGAGGATGTTCTCCTAGTAAAGAGTGACCATTTTAAAAAAAATTCAATCCACAGCATCAAGTTAATCTTAGTAGACTATTGAATAATATAAAAACAGTCATTATATGTTTACTGGACATCCCCTTACATGTAAACTAATAAATACTTATATATTTAATTTTATTTGTGAATTTCTGTATTTAGGGAATTTGATTTCCAATTAGACTTATTCATCAAGTTCCTACCAATGTGGGGAATAATCTATCTCATGAAAAAGAAAATGATTACACCCTAATTCACCCCACCCCTATTCGGTTATCAGGGATAAAATGATAATATGTATATATGATTATAAAATTAATTTTAATTTAAATAAATATAATAATGTTAATAATAATTATAAATATTATTATCAATGAATCCATGAGTAATGGATTGAAAATACTATATCTGTAAAGTTAGAGTTAAAAAGGAAGATATTTGAATAAGATTTTTCGCTAAAGATTGTATATATATCACCTCAAATGATAGATAAATGTATATTAGGGAAAAAATCAAAAATATTCTTAGGCAAAAGAGAGGTCCACTCTGCCACCACCTCCTTCGAATGAGAATCTTCCATCATATTTTCCTCCCCATTTATGTGATGGGATGAATATTTTATTCCATTAATATGTCCAACACACTCCATCCACTCCCTGTGATGGATCCAAAATCCTATTATTTCATTGGTCTTAACAATATTTACAACCAATAAAGTGTCACATTTAAATAAAATTTTATTCCATGTAAACAAAATATCATATTTCATGAAATATATTACTATACATCTTATCTTTTAAATTAATGCACATTCCCTATGTGTTCATGAAGGAGTGATTTACAAAGCCCCTATTGGTTTTGAAAATACCACAACATCCAGTAGGTCTAGGAACCAAAAGTATAGTACCATATGTGTTGAATTTGATCAATGGGGACCAAGGATGAGTCCAAATAATGGAAATTAGTAGCATTAGCCTTTTATTGATGGTAAGGACCCTTTCAGACTTATAGATATAATATTTTCCAATAAGTTACACATTTTACCAACCAGAATCTTGGTTGTCATCAAAATTTCATTAATTATTTGGGAATTAATATTTATATCATTTTGTAAAATTCCTCTAAACCTGAATCAATTTTATGTTTTTAAAATATAAAAATTGTTTTATGAAACAACCATAAAGAGAATATTATTACGTATAATTATACATATGTATGATTAAGAATATTATTTTAAACATAATTAAAAATATTTATATATAAGTAATTAATAATAATAAGAGATATAATTAATATTTATATATATGTATATAATATATAATTAATTGGAAATATACATATTATATTTATATAAGGAAAATTTTATAAATACATATATAATATAAATTCATAGATAAATGCATATTAAAAAAACAGATCAACTCGCTAGGTTGAGTAGTTTTCCACCCAAACACATATCTTGAACATTGGGTTCAAATCCTACTTGTCTCTCACAGAATGCTATATATATAAGATTCCTTTTATTATAGATAAATAAACACTCATAATGTAATCCTTTATTAATGATAAATTATGTTGATAAAGGGTTCATGGATTAGTGATAATGATTTTCGCACTGATAAATGACCTCTTTATCAATGTGTTTAAAAATGTGATGATAAAGTATTCAACCTATTTAAATAAATCTAGCCATAATGTGTTGTTTAGTATTCATCTTGAATATTTTACAGATGTGATTGGTATTAATAATTTATATCTACCCTTTTGAAAAATATGCATATAATTATCTCTAATTTAACTCAAAACATTGATTTATTTCATTATTTTTATATCACCATCATATTTATTTTTTATTCCATTTGGTTCTAATTTTTTGCAGACACACACACATTTAGACATTCACCAAAGCCACTCAGAATACTTCATATGTGCATATATATAGTCACTAATATATACACACACACATGTATGTGTGTGTGTACATTCTTATATAAATATGCATACATATGGTCTATATAGATAGTTATAGAAATATATATTTATGCTACAAAAAGAAGTATATATAATATGTATGCTACAAAAAGAAGTATATATATATGTGTGTATGAGTGTAATATGTATGCTACAAAAAGAAGTATATATAATTTTGAAATTTATATATATATATAGACACACACACATAAATATATATGTATGCTTATTAATTTTTTTATAAACACACAAACATATATATATCTAAATATATATTTTTACAAATATTATCTTGATATATTTTTATATTTTGAAATGTTTACATATATATATAGACACGCATATATTAATATATAAAAATAATGTGAATAATATACTTTATATATATAGTTTACTCATTTTGAATGTGGAATTATTAATAATATTTATTATGTATTATAGATATAAAACGTTCATTTCTTTCTATATTATATATAAACATTGTATATGTATAAAATACAGACATTATATGTATTATTTTGTATTATATATATATGTCTGTATTTGAATATGTTTAAAGATATATATATATAAAATATGAAATAATTATATTTTCAAATTTTATATGTTATATAATATATATTTATATAGGTTATAGTATATGCATACATTATGTGCATATATTTTTTAGTGAAATTTAAATACTGCTGAAAAAATATGATAAATGTTAATAGAAAATAGATTGATTTCAATTGTTTGATAAATTTGAATAAGGATATATGTGAACAGCTCATCATGTTTATGACGGTGCATATAAAATACCCTACTCGATTTATTTTTACATTATTAAAATGAAGATATTCAAGAAAATTTGTTTTGTTATGTTAGTAGAACACTTGATCCATTAAGGATAGAATAATGTTATAACTATTTTACTCAATATCAGAAAAACTGACAATATAAAGTGACTTCAATAACAGTATGGTTTAATGATAATATGATATCAAAACAACTCAAAAAGATGAAATTGACCATATTGAAGAAAAGGAAATGAAAATTGAATTTGAACATCACAAATTTCAAAAACAAATTGAGAAGTTAAACAATCAATGAAAATATTCTTTAATATGATAGATGTAAAATATTTATAACTTTAAAAGTTATACACAAACAATATAATTTGAATTCTATAAACAAATAGTGTAATAATGGATTTACATAAATTCTCTAACTCTTCAAAGATATATTACCAATTGATAATGTTGGACTCACCTATATTGATAATCCCAAATCATGTTTCTTTTATATGATAATTGTGTTTCATTAATATTCTTAGTTTCTATCAAGTAATAACTATGTGTTTTCTAATCTCAATGCTCTTTCATTTAAGCTTATAGTGAAAAATTTCCCTTAGTAAAAGTTCATTGATAGAAGGTTAACGATAGAAGGTGTCTGATAAAGTTCATCGATAGAGGTTTCTGATAGAAGGTTATCGATTAAGGTCACCAATACCAGTTATTGATAAAAGGTCCCTGATAGAGGTTACTGATAGAAGTTTGTAATTAGAGGTTACCACTGAGGAATCTCACTACTGAGTTATCAATTCAAGTCATTACTATGAGTCAAAAACTCAAAGGCTATTGCTATAAAGTTACCGCTAAAGGTTACTGTTGTAAGGATATTGATGAAGCCTACTGCTAATGTCTACCGATGAAGCCTACCACTGATTTCTACTAATGAAGGCTACTATTCAGAAGGCAACTGCTACTATTCTATCGATGGCCACTCTTATACCCCATACTTTATCAATTTCTTAAGATTAATCTAATGATCATATTTGGTAAATTTAATTCTTCTAACATTTATTAATGCTTATTGTAGCCATATCAAGAGGCCATATCTAGAGACAGTACAAGGTACGAGGAGGACCGCACGTGGTTTACATATTCCTTTTATCAGATTTCAAATATAATATAGAAGACCGCGGAACAAAAGAAAGAGAGAGGAATGAATTAGAAAGACCTTACTCGCTAGATCAAAGCGAACAAGGAAGAATAATCCAGCACTTACAATGTGAACCCAAGAGCATCACGAATATCATTTTGGATAAAAAATTCATGTCTTCCTTCATTGCTTTGTCAAATCTCTATCAAACCAAGAATTAGAACACTTCAGTACCTGGAAGCTAGAACCTGGAGTTTTGACACTCTATTTTGGAGACAACTACCAGAAAAAGACTCTCACATCAATTTCTTCACACCAAGAAGTCAAGAGCTAAACTGAAAACACATAGAGCCTTCTAAACTCAATATTTATAACATTAGATCTATTGTGTTTATTATATTACCTTTTTGGGAAGTGTGTGTTTTTCTAATACACCCACTCTCATCTGTGTCTAAACTAGAGGATACTAGAAATCCTCGCATCAAACTATAGTTACACCTTGTTCCCCATGTATAACTACGAAATAGTCTTTGTGTGGCTTGGCTGTGTGTTTTTTCCACAAATAACTATGGTAGAGGGTGTAAGCCCTAAATAGTTTTTGAAAACTATTTTAAAATCCGATACAGGCTATGTATCATGTTTATTTTTTAAATAAAATGAAAAGAGGGAGGTGATCACCATGTGGAGAGGATTAAGTCTTAACTTGAGACTGAGCCTATTGGTTAATTCTTATCTGTACTATCTATTGTTATACTTTGTTTTCCTATTTTCCCCTTCTCAGAATTTGAAAGATAGAAAGTTGTTTTACATTAACTCTGATAGTTAGTTCTGGTTAGTGTGTGTATGTGTTTAATTCAGTAAACCTGTTTCAAAAGTTGAGGAATTGTTTTACACTAATTCAACTGGGGACTAATCACCCTTTGGGAAACATGTTGACCAACTAAACATTTATATCTCTCCATCCTCAATTAAATGGGATGTCTCAAAATTGGGGGCTCCTTATCATAAAATTTTTAATAGAAATTTAATGTAGTAACTCAATTCACCCCCCCCCCCCCTCTTGAGTTTCCACTCTGACCAACATTTTGTATTAGAGGCATTATTTTTTATTGCTACCGTCAGAGTAATTTGTCATGTTTTTCAAATTATTTTCCACTGTGATTTTAGTTGTATCTTAAAGATCCTAAAATTTCTATAATATCTAAATTTTTAGTTCTTTAAATTCTAATTAACAATGGATAATAGAGTTTAGGGTATTGCTACTAACTGGACACCTTTCTATAAGGGTAATAACTATACTCAGTGGAAATTAAAAATAAAAATGTATCTAGAGAGCATGGGTCCTGAAATATGGGACACAATTAAATAACAACATGCATTGCATGTTACTGCTAGGGACACATGGTCTCAGTTGACTAAGGCTAAATATAACAATAACTATAAAGAAATGAATGCATTGTAATATTGTCTTGGTGATGAAGAATTCAATAGAATATCTTCCTATAAAATGCATATGAAATTTCGTATTCTTTGGCTTTTTCCCATGAGGGAACAACCAATGTAAAAGAAATGTGATTAAATACTTTTAGTATTAAATATGATAATTTTAAAATGACTCTTGATGAACATATATTTGAAATGTATCTTAGGTTCAATAAAATAGTAAATACCATGAGTCTGTTTGGGAAACCAGTATACAGCAAGGATCAGATTTTGATTTTGGTTTGATTCCTACCTGAATGATGGAGAGGAACTTCTTTTTTCATCAGAGAATCCTATGAAAAATTTCTACTAGTGAAGGAACTAAATATAAAACATAAGATGTATGAAGAAGAGCAAAAGGTAAATCAAGAAGTAGATGAATAACCAAGAATGAAATTTGTAGCATTAAAGACTTATACCTCAAAAAGAAAAGATAATGAAAAAGTTTAAGTACATGTAGAAAATTCCACTAGTGAAGACTAATACTCTGACAGTGATGATGAAATTGATAATCTTTCTAGGAGATTCAAAAAGTTATACCAAAATAATAAGTTATTTAGAAAGTCAATGTATAAAGGAAATTATGATAGTAAAGGATAGTGGAAAGAGGACAAAAATGGAATGACAACACAAATGAGATAGTCTTATATGAGTGTAAATGAAAAGGACATGTGAAGGCTGATTTCCCCAAGCTGAAATTTAAGAAGAAATATGATGACAAGGGTAAGAGATATAAAAAGTCTATGAAATCTAATTGGGGTGCATTAAAAGACAATTCTAGTGGATTTGAAACTTTTGATATTTAAAAGATCAAATATGCAAACTTGTGTTTCATGAAAGAAACATCTGAGGTAATACCTAATTCACTTATACATAATACTTACTATTCTTGGAATGAAAGTGAATCAAATAAAAATGAAAATTTGAATAAGTATGAACTATTTTAATATTGTGGAATGCTTAAGGATACCTTTAATGAACTCAAGGATAAATATAAATTTTTGAAAAGAAAACATGTTGTAAATGCTAATTATAAGTCTAATCTAGATATTTAGAGAGTAAAATTTGTTTAGATATTAAATGAAAATACTGAACTTAAATAATCAAATGAGAAATTAAAAAGGGATCTAGAGAGGTTTACTACAAGTATAGATACCTTGACTTAGTTTCTTTGAAAACAAATTGCTCAAAAATACACAACTGTTGTATGATATAAACCGGGACAGAGAAGAATTATTAAGAACAAATTTGTTCCAAAATCTGGACAGTTCACTGCTAGTTCATGTTCTAAACCATCTTTTGAAAATCAATTTTCTAAATTACCAAACAAAGTATTCATAATACAAAATATATTTTTTTGATTATATGAGACCTATAAAACAAATAAGGTTTCCCAAAGCTTTACATTCTAACCTCTTTGTACACAAGAAAATCTAGGTACCAAAGTTACCCAATACTATATCTGTTTTGTAGGATAATTTTCTAAAGAGCACCTATAAGACCTTATGGTACTTGGACAGTGGATGCTTAAGACATTTAACAGGATACTATTCATGCTTCAAGAGCCTAATTTGAGTTGATGGTGGACATGTTGCATTCGGTGATAATGATGAGGGGAATATCATTGTCTTAGGCTAAATTGGAAACCCTAATACTATATTAATTTCAAAAGTACATTTTTTGATTGGTTAAAATTAAATCTACTAAGTATCTCTCAGTTGTTTGATGATGGTTTCAATGTTAAGTTTTAAAATGATGAATGAAATGTTTTCAATTCTTGAAATGATTTCATATTCACTGATCTTAGAAATAAAAATCTATATGCTCTTGATTTAAACTCTTTGGATAAGAAATATTTTTCTTGTTTAAATGATTTTCATAAAGAATCTTGGTTATGGAACAGAAGATTATGACATTGCAATTTGCACTCACATAGGAAACTAACCAGGAATGTTTTGGTTAGATACTTACCTAAATTCGAATTCCCACGTAAAAAAGTTTTTAATACTTGTCAAAAATGAAAACAAGACAATGTTTCTTTCAAACCAAATAATGAAGTTTCCAATTCTCAACCACTTGAGTTGGTTCACATGGATTTGTTTAGACCATCTAGACTTTAGAGTTTAATTCGGAAGAACTGTGTTTATATTCTTGTAGATTATTTTTCTAGATACACTTGGGTATACATTCTATCTTAGAAAAGTGAAACACGTTCTTACTTTAGAAAATATTTTATATCTATAGAAAATATTAGTCGACTAAGAATTAAGACCTTCAGAAGTGATCATGGTTGTGATTTTGAAAATTTCAAGTTTGAATATTTTTACTTACATAATGAATATACTCACAATTTCTCTTCTCCTATAACACCTCAAAAAAATGGAGTTATAGAAATAATGAATATGAAACTTCAAGAGATTGCCCGGAATATGCTAAATGAGTATAACATGCCTATAAAATATTTGGGATGAAGCTATTAATACAACTTGTTACATCCTCAATAGAGTCTTTATTATACATGTTCTTAAGAAAAACCCTAATGAGATATGGAATAATTGGAAGAATAATGTTAATTAATTCAAAGTTTTTCATTTCAAATTCTTTATCCTTAACAGTTATCATAATTTGGACAAATTTTCCTCTAAAAGTGATGAAGGAATTTTCCTAGGCTACTCGATCTCTAGTAATTATTATAGAGTATTCATTAAGAGAACAAATGTGTGGAAGAATCATTTCATGTAAAATTTGAGGAGACTGATCCATATGAACCTAAACCTCACATGAACATCTTGAGGAAGATTTATCAATTCTTGACCTTAATGATATTAAAGTGAACTTTTAGTGAAAACAACTAGTTCTGGAAACTTTCCAAAATCTAAGAATGGTGAATATGAACCTATAGACAACCATGAGGAGTCTATTTCAACTCTTTCTAGAGGTATTATAACTCTCAGGAATTATCCTTTAGAAGTTGTAGTAGGTGATCTAAATAGAGGAACAGAAACTAGAGCATCTCTGAGAAACCAAGTTGGACATCGAGTTTTTCTTTCACAGCTTGAACCCATAAATATTAATGATGAAATCAATGATGAATTTTGGGTAATAGGTATGAAAGAAGAATTAAATCAGTTTGAAATAAATAATTTTTGGGAATTAGTAGAAAAACCTAAAGACACATTGACCGTATGCACTAAATGGGTGTTTTGAAATAAAGTTTATGAATATAGAAACAGAGTTAGGAACAATGATAGACTAGTTGCACAAAGATATAGTCAAGAGGAATAAATAGACTATGAGGAAATTGTTGCCCCTATTTTTAGACAAGAGGGTATTAAGATAATACTTGCTTATATAGCTCATCTTAATTTCAAACATTTTCAAATGAATTTTAAATGTTCATTTCTAAATGGGTACATAGTTGAGGATGTATTTTTTGAACACCCCCCTGGTTTTACAAATCCCCATTTTTTAAATCATGTCTCTAAAAATTTTAAAGCTCTATATAGTCTAAAATAGGCTCCAAGAGCTTGGTATGATAAGCTTAATTATCTTCTCATTTCAAAAGGCTTTACTAAAGGAATAGCTGATCCAACTCTTTTTATTAAAATTATTTTAAATATACTTTAATAGTAAAAATTTATGTAGATGATATTATTTTCAGATCTTCCAAAAATTCATTATGTACTGCTTTTTCAAATATGATGCATGAGAAATTTGAAATGAGTTTAATGGAGGAACATAAATTTTCCTTGGATTTCAAAATTTTCAAAATAAAAATTGTATTTTCTTTTATCAAAGTAAATATACTATGTATCTTTTGAAACATTTTGGTTCGGATAGTAATAATGGTAGTGATATGTAAAGAATCATATTTTCCAGGTAATTGTTTGAATTATATGGAATTATTACAAGCCTGTGAAAATTGATGCCACGTGATTCTGAGGCCCGATGCGTTTGAAATGAATTTTTGAACTTTTTTAAGGTACGTTTAGTAGACGCATGAGCGGCATTTTATAACTTTTGAACCGGTTCATAGATTAAAAATCTGAGGGCACCATTGAATTCGTAGCACCAGGATTCTCTTAAGAGCGGCTTCACTTTGACTACAGTAGGTCTGAAGAAAAAATTATGTTTTATGATTTTTAAAAGAAATAAATAAAATAAGTTTATAGTTTTATATTGATTCCAAATTATCCTCCAACGGATAGGAGGATTATGGTACCAGTGTTGTGTCAAGCCATTGAGTGGCTTGACCATTCAATCTACGTAACAGCAACATTGAGGAAATCAAAAATATTCCTAATTAATGAGCTCCCGTAAATTCCAAATAGCGTTACTGACCCTCCCCCATCATATTTATATGGATCTAAGAGGAGGTGAATACATAGCTTCGCCAAGCAATGAAGTGTTGAAGGAGTTCCATGATGCCAAACCCTTGGAAGACAGAGCTGGTTCTGGCGATTGGTGGTGATCGGCACCGAAACCCCGAACAAGGAATGAAGATCAAGCAACATCATTGTAGGATGTTGTAGCAGGGGTGAAAACTAACCCACTTCGTCAAGCACGGTCGTTTCCCCATCGTTATTGAGGTAGTGGTTATTTTTTATGTAATTTTTTGTTATTTTTTGTAATTTCCAATAATATTTTGAACCCTTGAATCATTCATCGTGATTATGAGCTAACGTGAAGGGCACAGTCCTAATGAACCCGGCCCGAACCCTATATTATCATTTTACCCCATGTGTTCTCTGTGGAATACCACCAGCACGACGACACTGATAGGCTAAGATATTGGAGGGGCATCGTCACGTGCCGCAAGAGGAGGTCTCAGAACTAAGTTGCGGCAGTTAATGGAGTGGGCAGCACCAGCTGGCCATGGAGGATATGTGGCGTATCGTCACACGCTGCCGGTGAGTAAGGGGCTGCGGTGGTCGGGGGAGGCGACCGGCACACCGACAGGCCGCGGAAGGAGAGGGTAGCGTGACCAGGGCACCGCCAGAGCACTCCGGCAATATCTCTTCAGCCACAACCGATCAGTGGAAGGTAGTCGGCACACCGGTTGGCTGAGGGTATCGGAGTGGCGTGTCGTCATGTGCCGCTGGAGAAGATGGTCGGCACACCGGCCGACCGGGACGGGTTCGGCAGGACCCACTCTAGGGGGTCCTGCACACCATCAGGTGGTGCCACGTGGGCCTGCCACTGCGGAAGAGTCGAACAGCCTCTGGGCCGTTCGGGATTCCTGGGCGGAACCGCCCCCCTTGCCAGCTCGGGACGGACTATGGGTCGTGCCTCACGTGGTCGGGCCACCTGCCCAGCAGGCCACCCTTCCTTATGGGTCGGTCCATGCACCACCGTGGGCCGGGCCACACCCCTTGATGGTCGGGAAACTCCTTTGCGTGCTGAGCCACCCCCATTGCGGTTCGGGTCGGACCTCGGCCCAGTGGTCCGAGCCTGCCATGGCATAGCCCTGCCGAGTCGGACTCAGACAGGGTCGGGCCGGGTCGGACTAGACTCGAGCCCAACTGGATCCTGAATCACTTAAAGGGTCATATCATGAGAACCAAACATCCATTTGATGAACTGTCTATAGAGTTGGGATACTGGGATCGAGATGGTCCTTTTGTTATACTGCACATGTGTTTTGGAGAATGTCGGAGTATGGCCGGGTTGGATCGAACCTGAATCCAACCAGGCCCTCAGCATTAAAATGCTAATAACTCACAGACCGGGAATCTGATTGACGTGTCGTCTGTCGTGTTGGAACCCTTAAGAAATGGAGATATCTTTGGTTACTCCAATTTAGAGATTAGTGGTGTTTGAGGTATGACCAATATCTCGAGGTATATTTTCTACGGAACTCGAGTGCACCGAGTGCGAGGAATCCAGTGGCTGGAAGTGAGGTAGAGGTTGGAGACAGATCATACGGAGGTTAGTACCGAGCGATCATGTGTGGGTCAGCACTTACCAATTCTGTGTGGGTCAGATCCTGTGTGGGTAATCACTCAGCGATCTTGTGTGGGTCAGATCCTGTTTGGATTAGCACTCAATGATCCTGTGTGGTTCAGGGCATACTGATCTTGTGTGGGTCAAATCCTGTGTGGGTCAGCGCTCATAGATCTGGTGTGGGTTAGCGCATACTGATACTATGTTGGTTAAATCTTGTGTAGGTCAGCAGGGGTTAGTACCTATCGATTTCGGGCGGGTCTGATCTTGTGTGGGTCATTGTGGGTGTTAGTACCTATTGATCATGTGTGGGTAAGACTCTGTATGGTCAGCTGCAGTGCCCCATGATGGAGTAAGATGATCTAGCTTTTTGACAAGTCACTTGTACCTTTATTCTTTACTTATATACCTGATTGTGAGCTGAGTCTTCAATCTTCATAGTGTAATTGTGTGGTACTTCTATCATCATGGTGTACATGTGTGGTACTTGTACCTTCGTGGTGTTATCTTCATGGTGTTACATGTGTGGCACTTCTACCTTCATGGTGTTACCTTTGTGGTATTTTTCTCATATGTTTGAGATGATTATTACTTGATAACATTGGTATATGTATGGGTATATACCTAAGTAGAGATGATTTATAGCTTTGTGGTATTTTCTTTTGTGGAACTCTAGGAACTTATGGGGTCTCAGGGTCCCTACCGAGTATCGTTATACTCACCCCTACACAAGCTTCAACCAAAGCTAGTTGTTTCTTTTGCAGACGAAGTACAACGTTGATTGAGGTTGAGGGAACTAGGACTGGTTGGTGCTTGGAGCTGGACATTTTGGTGAGATGTGATGCAGGGACTACCGATCGTGAGGTGTACCTACCCTTCAAGTAAGATCTTCAGTGGATGATCCAAGAGAAGTTTTATACTTTTCAGTAGTATTTGTACCCTTCATTTGTACTTGTACATTACAACTAGGCTTGTATTTACAGCCCCTTTACTTTAAACACACTTTTTACTACAGCAATTTACTTTTTGGTTGTATCTAGTTGTGTTCTAGTATATGTGGTTGTTTCGTGTTGTGTTCTTGGACTGTGTACATGTGTAGGTCAAAAAAATTCTTTCCCATGTTAGGGATACGTCTTCCTAGAGATAGTTGTCAACCCCTGGCCTATGGAAGGCGGGCATGGGGTACTCACGGCATGGGCCTTGGGGGACGGTTCATGACAAAGTGGTATCAAATTAGTCAGTTATATCAAAGAACTATGACTCTGATCTTTTCTATGTGGTGATAGTGTTAAGTGTTATGAGTGTGGTTTTCACATTGGGGAATCTTGTGTTGGTGCGGCGGCTGACGTATCCATAATCTAGGACCCCTAATTCTGATTTTTGACTCAGTTCATGGAAACACTGATTGTGTGTGTTTTTTTAAGTATTTCTTGTGAACTCTTTCATTCAGCTCACCCGGTATAACTTATTGACTTTGGCACACATATTTTATTTCAAAATGTAGCCACGTAAACAACCATCTAGGATTCCTGAGAGAGTACGTGATGATTTCCCATTGATAGATGAGGCCTCGATGGAGGGCCCTCTTATAGCATTAGCACCTTCAGGTGGTGTACCAGCAGCACCACTACCCATTGGGCAGCTATTGCCACCAGCCCCACCAGTAGTCGATGCAAACCGAATGAGCGTGTTGCACAGTTTTTCGCATCAGAGGCCTCCAAGGTTCTGAGGCAAGACGGACTTGCAGGCGGATGAAGATTGGTTGCAAGTTGTGGTCAGAGTTTTCCTCCTCGTTTGGACACCAGTTGACCTTATGGTGATCCACGAAGCCAGTCTGTTTCAGGAAAAGTAGAGAGATGGTGGAGCTTGATGACATAGATACATGATGAGGTGAATCTCATCTGGGCGGACTTCTATGGTCTTTTCAGGGAAGATTTCATTCTAACTACATTACGCTCAATGCATATACAAGAGTGGATGCACTTATAGTAGGGAAGCTTATTAGTGGCCTGGTACTCTGTGATGTGCACTGATCTCTCCCGCAACTCTACCGACATGGTAAAATACCCTTTCATTAGGGTCTGGAACTTTGAGCAGAGAATCTGATGAGAGATCAGAGCTTTGATGATATCACTCAGCATTCCAATGCGGGCTGGGGTGCTAGATAGAGCGCTTTTGGTGGAGAGATTCCTAGCTGAGGAGGCATCGACAGTGAGAGTTACTACCAGATGTCAGGTAACAGAGTCATATGCAGCAGACAGTAGACAGATGACGTAAAGGTCTAAGCGGACTAGACCTTCTAGTGGAAGGCCTTAGGATACATGGTCGGTGGTATGGGGCTCACGGGGCAGAGGAGGAAAGAGTTGGAGCATGCAGTGCTAATTGTGTATCGGGCAGAGACACATGGCTCACGACTTCCCGACTCACCATACGGACGACCAGAAGATAGTTGAGGGACCGCCAGTGCAGAGGTATAGAATCGATCAAGGAGGTCCACAGGTAGTAGTCAGACGTGGGAAAGGATCTAGAAATGCAATAGATGGTGGGAGGCGATTCAAGGTTCTACTGCCACCACCTCCCAGCGGTCCACCCCGACCACAGGGAGTTGGTGGAAAGGGACGAGCTCAAATCTAGCCAACTGAGGCTCACAACCATGGTGCTCCGAAGATGAGTAGATGTACGATCTGTGTTTACTCCACCTTATCTTTAGTACTTATATACACAGGTGCCAGTCACTCTTTTATTGTCACAGCCCTCCTTTAGAGCTCAGAGATTCTGATGATGTCGTTGGCTCGATCATTATGGCTATAGACTCTTATGAGAGTGGATTTGATGATTACACACTGGTGCAGGCAGTGTGAGCTTACTCTAGGATACAAAATAATCGATTGGGATCTTCTAGTAGCGGCATCGAGTCCTTATGACGTCATCTTTGGGATGGACTAGTTATCTATACTCCATGCACATATTGATTGTATTAGGCACAAGGTGAAGTGTGTTTTCATGGATGGGACCAGGTTTTACTTCACTGATGAGAAGGTTACATTTGCAACACAGGATGGACATACCCGGAGGAGGGTACACCTGATCACACATCAGTTGGCTAGCATTACCCTTGGAGCAGTTGATGTTGAGAGTTTGAGTTATCCTGTAGTGGTGGACCACTATGCAGATGTATTTCTTAATGATGTTCTAGGACTACCCCAATATAGAGAGGCAAAAATTTACATCGACCTGTACCCCGGGACGACACTGATATCTATAGTAACATATCAAATGTCTCCCATAGAGCATCATGAGTTATGGGTATAGTTGGATGACTTATATGGGAAGGGGCTCATAAGGTCCATTTTTTCTCCTTTGGCAACCCTAATTTTGTTTTCCAACAAGGAAGATGGGGGTTTGAGACTCTCTGTGGACTACCAGCGCCAAAACCAAGTGACCATAAAGAGAAAGTATCCACTTATGAAGATAGATGATCTTTTTGATTAGCTGAAGGGAGCCCGTTGGTTTTCAAAGATAGACCTCAAATCAAGATATCATCATCTCAGAGTATGAGATACAGATGTGCATAAGACAACCTTCTGAAATCAGTATGGCCACTATCAATTCATGGTTATGATACTCAGCATGACTAATTCTCTCATAGTGTTCATGGGACTCATGAACAATATCTTTCAGCCATACATCGATCGCTTTGTGGTGGTCTTCATCAATGACATCTTGATATACTCAAAGTTGGAGGAAGATCATGCCTATCATCTGCCGAAATCCCTTGATATACTCTGAGAGAACCAACTTTATGGTAAGCTCTCGAAGTTCCAGTTTTGGATATGAGAGGTCCACATTCTGGGACACGTTATCTCAGAGGTTGGAGTTGTAGTGGATCCAAAGAAGATAGAGGAATTGCTTTCATGGGATCCACCCAAGAGTGTGACCGAGGTGCAGAGTTTCCTAGGGTTGGCTGGTTACTATCGAAGATTCATGTCTGAATTTTCCAGAGTTGTGGAACCCTTGTTAGCATTGATGAAGAATGTACAACCCTTCACATGGATGAAGAGATTCCATAAGAGTTTCCATGATCTGAGGCAGAGACTGATGAGTGCCCCCATCTTGCGGCTACTAGAAGAGGTTGTTGGGTATATAGTCTACTACGACACATCAAGGACCAGACATGGTTGTGTCCTAATGCAGGAGTGAGCATTGATCGCTTACGGCTCATGATAGCTAATACAACATGAGTATAAATATGCTACCTATGACTTGGAGTTAATAGTATTGGTCTTCGCCTTGAGGATGTGGTGACATTATTTGATATGAGAATGTTTTACTGTCTGTTTTGATCACAAGAGTCTTAGGTATACCTTCTCTCATAAGGACATGAACCTGAGATAGTGGAAATGGATAGAGTTCTTCCATGACTATGATTTTGAGATAGTATATACTCTTAGGAAGGGGAACATGGTAGCAGATGCACTCAACAAGAGTTTTGGTCTACTGTTGCTGAGTGAGGTGAAGGAGAAGCTAGCCGCGATGCAGATATCCTTTATAGATAGAGATAGAGAAGCTTACCACAAGCCTATGACTGTAACTCTCCCACTTTAGAGATTGTGGGAGGCACAGCTTGGGAACATTGACATTGGGGCTCGATGTGCCCAGATATCCTTAGGACAAGCACTAGAAGGAGTTTATGAAGGTGGGGAATGTGTCACCCTCTTTAGAGGACACACCATCGTACTAGTGGAACTATGGGAGGAGGTGTTGAGGGAGTTCCATACGTCCCCTCTGGAGGTACATCCTAGTGTGTAAAAGATGTATTAGGACCTCTAACGTCAGTACTGGTGGCCAGGGTTGAAGAAAGAACTGGAAAATTTTGTTTCTCAATGCCTAACTTTTCAGAAAGTGAAGGTCGAGCATCAGGTACCAGCAGGATTAGATCATCCACTAGAGGTGCTAGAGTGGAAGTGGGATGGAATCTCCATAGAATTTGTGACAGGGCTTCCATGGACATCTAGGGGACATGATTCCATCTGGGTGATCATTGACCGACTCACCATGTCCACCCACTTTCTACCTATCTAAGAGTAGATATCAGTAGTGGGTTTGGGACGCCTCTACATAGAGGAGATTAATGACTTCACAGGGTGCCATTTACAATCGTCTCTAAATGTGATGCATGTTTTACATCCCAGTTGTGTAAGGGATTTTAAGAGGCATTTGTGACTTAGCTACATTTTATCACCACCTTTTATCCATAGAAGAATTGTCAAACGAAGCGGACCATCCAGACATTGGAGGACATGCTTCATGCTTGCATCCTAGATTTTGGTCGCAGTTGGGAGGATCACTTTCCCTTTGTGGATTTCATATAAAATAATATCTATCACTCCACCATCAATATGAAAACACTTGAGGCCTTGTGCGGTAGACCTTACAGATCACCACTATGTTGGACAGACCCAGGGGAGTCATCACTTATTGGTCCAGAGTTGGTACGATCTACCACTAAGAAGGTAAAGATCATCCAGGAGCAGATGAAGACTACACAGAGCAAGCAGAAGTCCTACAATGATAGGAGATGGATCCCTTTAGAGTTCCAGGAGGGGGACCACGTATTCTTGAGAGTCTCCCCTCGATGGGGACTACATATATTTGTCGGAGGGGGAAAGTTATCACCAATGTTTATTAGACCATTTCTGATTTTTTAGAGGATTGGTGAGGTACCATACCACATGGCACTTCCACCATAGTTGGAGAGGGTTAAAAAAGTCTTCCATATATCCTATCTCAAGAGATACGTGCAATAACCTTCTCAAATCATTGACCATGGTGAGATGGACTTCGAGGATGGGGAGATGTTTACGGAGGTTCTAGTGGATATTGAGAATCAACATGAGGGAGTCCTTCATGGGCAATCAATACTTCAGGTGCGCATTTCATGGTATCACGAGAACCACCCAGAGAGAACATGGGAGCAGGAGGCTTAGATTGGTGGTCAGAACCCCCATTTGTTTCCTTAGTATATGATGTAGCTTTTGGGGATGAAAATCCCTAAGGTGGGGAGAATGTAAAGACCCGAAATTTCCATTTAATATTTTTAATTATATGGAATTATTACGAGTCTGCGAAAAATGACAGCACATGATTCCAAGGACCGGTGTGTCTGGAATAAATTTTTGAACTTTTTTAAGGTACGTTTAGTTGACACCTGAGAGGAATTTTCTAACATTTGAACTGGTGCTCAGATTAAAAATCTAAGGGCACAGTTGAATTCGTTGTGCTGGTATTCTCTTAAGAGAGGCTTCACTTTGACCATAGTAGGTCTAGAGAAAAATTTATGTTTTGAGACTTTTAAAAGAAATAAATAAAATAACATTATTATGTTATTTTGTTTATAACATATCCTCTAATAGAAAAGCGGAGTGTGAGAACAGCGATGTGTCAATCCATTGAATGGCTTGACCCTTCAATCTAGGTGACAGTAACATTGGGGATATTAGGAAGCTTCTTAATTAATGAGTTCCCATTAATTCACAGCGTTGTTAATTACCCTCCCCCTCTCCTATTTATATGGAGCTTGTGGGGGATGTGACAGGATGGTTTCTCCAAGCAATGAAGTGCTAAAGGAGTGTCATGACGCCAAACCATTGGAAGATGGATCTGGTTCCCACGAGTGGTGGAGATCGACATGAAAACCCCGAATTAGAATCGACGATCAAGGGATGTCGTTAGAGGCAACTATGGCAGCCACCAACACCAACCCACTACCACAATTGTGGGTGTTTCTCCATAATTCATGAGGCAGGGGTTATTTTTTTGTAATTTCCGATTATTTATTGTAATTTCCATGAATTTTTTGAACCCTTGAATCCTCCCTCATGATTACGAGCTAACGTGATGGGAGCAAGCCTAACTAACCCAGCCCAAACCCTCTTCTATCTTATTACCTCGTGTGTTCTCTAGAGAATACCACCAGTGCGGTGACATAGAACGGATACGACAGAGGCGGTGCGCTTCTATACACCGCAAGGGGAGGTTGAGGTACTAAGTTGTGGCCGTCAACGAAGCGGCAGCACCGTCCATCCATGGAGGATGGGCGGCGTGTCGTCGCTTGCCGTAGGTAATCATGTGTCTGCAGCTCATTTGTCCCAACGATCAGGGGAGGCGGCCGGCACACCAGCTGGTCCCGGAAGGAGAGGGTGGCACAACTAGTGCACTGCTGGCGGACTCGGGTCATGGCTCGTCAACCACGGTCGATCGAAGGGAGGCAGCCAGCACACTAGGGGGGCCATGGGTAGTGGGGCAGTGTGCCTTCACGCACTACTAGAGAAGACAACTGGCACACATGTCGGCCACGACGGGTTCGATAGGACCTGCCCCAGTGGGTCCCACACACCCACAAGTGGCGCCACATGGTGCCTCCACTAAGGATTACCCAAATGTCCTTCTGGCCGTTCAGGATTCTAGGGGGGAAACACCCCTCGTGCAAGCTCAAGATGGTCTGCGGGTCGTGCCCCCCTTGTCGTTCTCACCTCACGCAGCCAGGCTGCCTGCCTAGCCGGTTACCCTGCCTTGCGGATCGGGTCGCCCCCTAGTGGGCTAGTCCACCCCCATTGCAGTTCAGGACAGACCTCAGCTAAGAGGGCCGAGCCCACCATTACCCAGACCAGTTGGGTCAGATCCAGACACGTTCGGGGTGGGTAGGTCCGACCGGGTCGGACCATACCGGTGTCCAATCGGACCTAGAAACACTTAAAGGGACATATCTTGAGAAATGAACATACTTTTGATGAACATTAATTGAAATTGGGATCCCTGGATCGAGTTGGTCCATTTTGTATACTCCACTGGTGTTTTGGAGAATTTTGGAGTAAGGCCCGGCAGGATCGAACCCAAATCCAACCAGGGCCTAGGCATTAAAATGCTAATAACTCACAGATCGGGTGTCTGATTAACGTGTCATATTTCACGTTGGAAACCTTGCGACATGGTGGTCCCTTGGGTTACTCATTTTTTGAGATTAGTGGAATTCGAGGTATGGCTGATATCTCGATGGATAGTTTCTATGGAACGCAAGCGCACCGGGTGCTAGGAATCCAGTGGCTGGCAGTGAGGCAGAGGTTGGAGACATATCATACAGAAGTTAGTACCAAGCTATCCTATGTGGGTCAGCACATACCGATTCTATGTGGGTAAGATCCTCTGTGGGTTAGTGTTCAGTGATCCTGTGTGGGTCAGATCTTATGTGGGTCAGTGCTCAGTGATCCTATGTGGGTCTGTGCATACTGATCCTATGTGAGTCAGATCCTGTGTGGGTTAGCAGGGGTTAGTACCTATCGACTCCGGGTGGGTTGGATCCTATGTGTGTTATTGTGGGGGTTAGTACCTATCTACTCTAGGTGGGTCGGATATTGTGTGGGTCATTGTGGGGGATACAACCTATTGATCCTGTGTGGGTTAGACTCCATATGGTTAGCAGTAGTCCCTCTTGATAGAGTAAGATGATCTAGCTTCTTGGATAATCATATATACTTCTATTCCTTACTTATATACCTTAATTTGAGATTATTATTCTCTCTTCTTGGTGTACATGTGTGGTACTTCTATCTTCGTGTTGTACCTATGTGCTACTTCTACCTTTGTGGGGTTGTCCTCAAGGTGTTACCTGTGTGGTACTTCTACCTTCATGGTGTTATATTTCGGGTATTCATCTCTCATTTTTGAGATGATTATAGCATGATAACTTAGGTATATGTTTTGGAATATACATAAGTAAATTTTATGTCTTGATTTGTGGTATTTTACATTGAGGAACACTAGGAGACCAGTGGGCTCTCGGGGTCCCTACTGAGTATCGTTATACTCACCCCTGCACGGGATTCTCTCACACCTTATTGTGTCTTATGTAGACGATGTATAGTGTTGATTTAGGCTAAGGGAGCTAGGACTGGATGGTTCTTGGAGCTGGACCTTTTGGTGAGATGTGACGCAGGGACTACAGATCATGAGTTGTGCCTACCCTTCAGGTAGGATCCTCAATGGATGATCCTAGAGCTATTTTGTGTTTTTCTGTTGTATCTTTACCCTTCATTTGTACTTTTACTTTATAGATGGGCTTGTATTTCTGGACCATATACATTCATCACCATTTTAACTACAATAGTTTACTTTTTGGTTGTATCTATTTGTGTTCTAGTCTGTGTGGTTGCTTCTTTTTGTGTTCTTGGACTGTGTGTCTGGGTAGGTTAAAATGGTAATGCCTTCCCATATTAAGGATATGCCTTTCCGGTGCTAGTCTCCAGCCCCTAGCCTATTGAAGGAGGGCTTGGTGTAGTAACAATATGGGCCCTGGGGAGACAGGTCATGACATGATACACCTATGAGTACCACCTGTAAGTTTGATACTGATGAAACTGGTAAACTAGTGGATCAAACCAATTACATATGTATGATTGGGAGTCTCCTCTATTTTTCTTCCAGAAGACCTGATATACTATTCAGTGTATGCATGTGTGCTCATTTTCAAGCCAATCCCAAATAATCTCATTTAATTTCTATTAAGAGGATTTTTAAATATCTCATGTATACTACAAAATTATGACTATTTTATCCAAGAGGACAATCATTTGATTTAACAAGTTATTTGGATGCTGAATTTTTTAGATCCATGTTAGATAGAAAGAGACCCTCTGGAACATGTCATATTTTGGGAGAGCCACTAGTATCAAGGTGTAGTAAGAAACAAAATTTTGTTGCATTATCCACAACCAAATATGATTATACAATAGCTGGTAGTTTTTGTGCTCAAATTCCATGGATGAAAAACACTTTACTAGACTATGGATATCAATTTAAACATGTCTGTGTAAACTTTTATAATACAAGTTCTATTAACATCACTAAAAATCCAGTGTCTCATGCTAGGAAAAATCACATTGATGTGAGACATCACTTCTTGAGAGATCATTATCAAAGAGGTGATATCACTTTTGAATTCATTGGCACTAAACTTCAATTGGATAATATATTCACAAAGAATTTTAATTATGAGAGGTTAAATTACATCAAAAATGAGTTAGGTATGATAAACTATTAAGGTTGGACCTCACCGTTAGGCCCTCACCATTAGGACCTCACCGTTGGACCTCACCATTAGGACCTCACCATAGGACCTCACCGTTAGACATCAATGTTAGGCCCTCACCATTGGATCTCACTATTAGGACCTCACAATTGGACCTCAACATTAGGACCTCACCATTGGACCTCACCATTAGGACCTCACCATTGGACCTCACCATTAGGACCTCACCGTTGGACCTCACCATTAGGACCTCACTGTTGGACCTCACCGTTAGGACCTCACCACTGGACCTCACCATTAGGACCTCACCGTTAAGACCTCACCGTTAGGACCTCACCGTTGGACATCACCGTTAGGACCTCACCGTTAAGACCACATCATTAGGACCTCACCATTGGACCTCATCTTTAGGACCTAACTATTAATACAACACTATTGGACCTCACTATTGGCTCCTTACCAATAGTTGACGTTACATTCCGAGACTTCGCATTTTTCTGCCAGAATATGAATCCTTTTTTTATATTATTTATTTCTTTTAATCAATTTTTTTATCCCTAAATGATAAAAATAAAGTACAAAAACATTTCAATCCACTTCAATCCTCTCCCAAACCTCTTTCTCCCTAACCTTAGAACCTAACCTTCTATTAAAACCCACGAACTGCTCCATATTATAATGGAAAGACTGAAGAGACCGATGGTTGGTGATTAAGGAGATGTGACAAACCCTAAGAGATCTTGATCTGAGTCTAGTAATAGAATAAATATTGTGGTGAAGCTGATCAATCCACATTTTTTGAAGAATGAAATTTTGGTAGAAAGGGAATTATGTTCGGAATGGCTGTTGTCGAGTAGGTCTCTAGAGATGAAGGCTCTCAAAGCTTAGGATTGGGTATAATAGTTTGCAAATAACAATGGACCTTATTACCCGAAGATAGTGAATGAATTTTATGAGTCTCTGGTGTTTGATCAGTCTGAGGATGCGAACCAAATGTCTTTAAAGGTAAATGGAGTAATTTTGATCTTGTCCTCTGTTGAATGGGATGAATGCTTAAAAGTTCCACATGAAGAAATTTTTGATCACTACTCTAGAGTGGTGGATCCCACTAGTGAGTTATTCAATTATGGAGAAGCTTTGGCTGAACTGATTTGGAATAGATTCCCTAGGAAAGTGATTGCTGCTGAAATGGAAGGGGAAAACAGGTTACTATTTAAATTTTTTCGCATTTCTTGAGTCCTAGGAGAAGGGACTTTGCTAAATTGAAGTATCGAGACATATTTCATTTGTATCTGTTGAAGCATGGATAGAAGAAAAATATTTGTAGGTTGCTTGTGATTCAGTTAGAGGATATAACAAAGCCTAGTTCCAAATCAAATTCATTGTTTCATTCTGGGTTGATATCATTGATGTTGAAATTGAAAGGTGTTTCAAGAAATAAGGGGGAAATAGTAGTAGTAAGGGACAAATTCTACATTACAAAAATAATTTTCAAGTTTATGAAGATAAGATGGGACCCTTGGAAATGGGGATGGGTGAATGATTAGGAAAAACTTTATGAAGAATTGAACACTATCACCAATCCTACTAGGCCAAATAATAAAATTGATCCAGGTCTAAATCCTGATGAAGTGGATCCAATGAATTCATATGATGAAGAAGAGGTTGTTGTTGTGCAATAAAGATAGGATTCTCCTATCAATGATAGGAGTGATCCTAACCACCCCCCAAGTCCTTATGCATATACTATATCCTTTGGTGAGCCTATACCACCAAAAATATTTACTAGAATAGAGACTATCCTAAGGGAAAGTGATGATGAGAAAACTAGTGAACAAGAAGGAGAAGAAAATGTCTTAATAGACATTAGAGAGACCTCAGTGGAAGTTGAAACTAAATCTAATAATAATGATTTTGAGAAAGATGTTGATGAAAGGGAAGAGGAATGTCTAAGTCTCAGTCCTCTGATAGGATATAAAAAATGGTAGAGAGTGTAGATGAAGAGGTTACTAAATCATGTGAATTTGAAATTTCAATGGAAGTGGTTGAAGATTTTGTAGAAGAAGTGGTAGTGGACTCTCTTGTTGATGTATTTGATCTAGGAGGTATGGTAGAGATGAATGTCATTGATTAAGAGAATTATCCAAGGGAGGAGGAGGAACATGCTGCCACAGGTTCATTTTTTGTTTCTTATGGAATAGTGGATTGGTCAGAAGACCTTGAATTCATGTTCTTGGGCTTAGTCTATGGACATTTTGAAGATGACAATCCTAATAGAAGTCTTTGAATTCTCTCTATTTCAGAGACTACTATTGTGAATACAGTAGTTATTCTACCTCGAGATTATGTGGAGATGGATGATTTAGAATCCTTTAAATCATATTAGAAGAGACACTTTGATGAGAGATATATTGGGATAGAGATACCACTACCTCACAATCAACAACTTGTGTCATATTTATTGGAAAGAATAATTTCTACCTCTCACTCCATTTTTTTACACGAAGTGAAGGAATATCAGATTCAAATTAGAAACATGAAAAAATCTATGGGGTATGTGAAATAATAAATCATGAGTTTAGACTCCTATATTGCTTCAAGGGTTAAAGTGGACAAAGACCTTAAGTATGTTAAGAGTGTGGTTCAGTAGATGGTCACTGTGTTTGATGACTTTAAGAAGTCTGTGGAGGCACATGTGACTAGACATGATGATGATGTGGAAATATTGATCAGTGGTCTGAACAAGTCTTTTAAGGAGACAATAGATTTTATTATGGCACCTATGTGTGCATCTACTTCCTCTCTAGTCTCTCCTCCTATTGATCTAGATGCTTTTATGTCAGTTGTTAGAGAAGAAGTGGAGAAGTTTTCTAGTGTCAGTGCCTCAGACCCTCAGTATATGACTCAGGTGCTTTCCACTACTAAGGACATTCATAATCATGTGAAATTTTATTTAAGGGATGCTACTCTAGATCAGAAGTCCATCAAAGAGAAAGTTCATTTCTATTAGAAAAGGGTGTACACTAAGTATCAGATGGATCGTCACTTCAAGATACTATTGGAAAACTTTAGAATCCCACCTGTCACTCAGGATTTTAAGGATAAAGTTAACAGCCATAGAGAACTGACTCCTTCCTTAGATAAATTCATGGAGAATAAGTATGATTTTATCTCAACTGTGGAAAGAGGAGTAAGAATCATTATGGATTTCAAGAATCTCCTTTTACCATTCCTCTATGTGGACTGCACTCCCATTATTATTCCTCTAGCATTACCTTCTTCCTCAGCTGCCTCAAGCTCCACCAGTGTTGCCCCTTCGATGACTCATGTGAAGGCCATGAGAAGCTTGACTCAAATGATTCATTAGAGATCTACACATTTTCAGTCTACTGATGCCTCTGTAGTAGCTCCTCCTACCTTGCTCACAGACATACCTAGGGTTGTACCTCAATCTTCTGAACCTCCCTCCTCATCTTTTGATGACAAATCTCCCTTGGACATTTCTGATGTTGATTGAATGTGGGGCGTCTTAGCTGATATGGATCATTGTAATCTTTTTGTATATTGTACTCTTTCTTCATTAACAATAAAATCTTGTTTTCTCCTTTTTTCTAACAATATTTTTGTTAATCATAAAGGGGGAGAATATTTAAGTTGACTGGAGTCCTTGCATATATGCTCTGATCTATTTTCCAAAATAAAAATGATTCAATTTTATTTATACAAAATATAGGTATTCTAACACCTCTGAATAGATTAGAAAATGTGTTTAACCCGAACTCAATAATACTTCACTATAAAATTTCATTAACATAATTTGTGATTATCAAAAAGGGGGAGATTGTTCGCTCACCTATTTTAATAATACCAAATCATGTTTATTTTATATGGAAATCATGTTTCATTAATATTATTAGTTTCTATCAAGTAAAAACTATGTATTTTTTAAATCTCACTACTGTCTCGTTTAAGTTTACAGTGCTTAATTTCTCTAAGTAGAAGGTTACCGATAGAAGGTTACCGATAAAGGTCACTGATAGAGGTTACCAATAGAAGGTTATCAATAAAGGTCACTAATCGTGGTTACCAATAAAATGTCACCAATAAAGGAATCAATAGAAGGTTATCGTTAGAGGTTACCATTGAGTAACAACACCGTTGAGTTATCAATGAAATTCATCGCTAAGAGTTTACTGCTAAAAGGATGTTGATTTAAAGGTACCGCTAAGGGTTACTGCTATAAGGAAACTGATGAATCCTACTACTAAATTATACTGATGAATCCTAACACTGAAGCAGAACACCTCAGTACCTGTAAGCTACAACCTAGATTTGCGATACTCTGTTTTAGAGACAACATCCAGAAAAAGACTAGAACTGCAATTTCTTCTCTCCAAAGAGTCACTATTTGAACTACAAACACATAGAGAAGTGTGTGTTTGTCTACTACACACACTGTCTCCCATTCTTGAACTAGAGGATACTGAAAATCCCCACATCAAACTTTACTTAAACCTTTTTTCCCATGTATAACTATGCAAGAGGATGTGTGTGGCCTGACTGTGTGTTTTTTCCACAAAGAACTATGGTATAGGGTGTGAGGCCTAGAGAGTTCAGGAAAACTGTCGTAAAGCCCGATACAAGTTGTGTATCAAGTTTATTGATTATATAAACCGCTTGGTGTCAGGTTATCACCAAGTGGAGAGGATTAAGTCTCGTCTTGAGACTAAACCTCTTGGTTAATTATTTTGTGTACTATCTATTGTTATACTCTGTATTCCTATTTTCCGCTGCTCATAATTTTAAAAAAAAATAAAGTTGTTTTAAATTAAATTTGATAGTTAGTTTTGGTTAGTGTGTGTATGTGTTTAATTCAGTAAACCTATTTAAAAAGTTGAATAAGTGTTTTACACTGATTCAACTAAGGACTAATCACCCTTTTAGAAACATGTTGACCAACTAAACATTTATATCTCTACTGACATAATTAACTAGGTTGTTTCAAAATTTGGGGTTCTTTATCATAATATTTTTAATAGAAATTTCAAGTAGGAACTCAATTCACCCCCCCCCCCCCCTCTTGAGTTTCCACGCCAACCAACAGATATTGACATACCTTTCCAAAAACCCCCAAAATGAATGTTATGAACAAGGGGTATCTCCAATAAAATATTACATGTCAACCCAAATAATAGTATATTATTATCTAAGGATAATTAATGATTTAAAACAATTAAATTTGTTCTATGTTATTAAATTCAAGACATAATAATCATGTTTTTTGAACAACATATGCTAATTTATAATCATTCAATAGTTATAAATACATTAGAAAGTGAGGATACATAGATCTATTTGATGTGTTGTAAATACGTAGAACTACATGAATTTGAAATATCACTTTATTTCATTCCTCAATTATAGTTGTGAGCTGCTTTTTATGTTATGATAAAATTATCATAGGTTGGTAAATATTTTAAGGATGATAATGAGGGTCCCATGAAATCATAGTACCACCATGTACCAGGTGGATTGGTACATTGTAGTTGATAGTACATTATGGGAGTCAACACAATTTCAAGTTCACTGAGTTCCTGATAGACTGTACGAGGCCCCTGGTAGAACCAAAATTTGTTTTGATTATGATATAGTCATTGTACCTCCAATATTAACATCTAAAATATTGTTCCCTGATGATTGTGGATCAGTTTTGTCATTCCCCTCTTCCATAATGTCCTCCTCATCCCTCTATTCCACCCCAAACTATCCCACCTTTGATCCTTGGTCGATTCACTTCATCTTTATCATGGAAGTTTTTATTTTTTGACAAATATTTTGGTTCTCCCTCTACTTTTATGAGTCATACAATTTTTACACAAATACAACCTATAATTTGTGTTACACTAAACTAGGTATGGTACTTTCACTAAGTCCTTTGGTCTTACATATATTTAGGTGCTATAAGGGTTTTACCCATTAGAGTCAATGGTAGTTCTCGTGCAATGAATTTGATTTTCCTATTCATTTTTAGTTGTGATCTAAATACATAAAACCTCATTCATTATGTTGTCTCACTGGCATTACTGGTAATATAAATTCATCCTGATTACTAAAATAAAACCTTAATCTTTTATTTTAGCAGGTAATAAACATACTACTAGCATGTTTTTAAGGGGTTTTCTTAGAAATGGCATATGCATGACTGAATTTAATTTAAAAAGTGTGATTTTCTTCAAATAGAAATATTATGTAAACAGTTTTATAATATATATATATAATATCATTGAATGATTTAATCTATATTTGTATGTTTTCATTCCTTAGTAGAATTATGATTTTTATCTTATTTATTTGATTACATGTATATAATTACATGTTCTTAGTTTGGTGTGTGATTTTAATTATATACTTACCACTGTATTGAATAAAATATGACATGCTTATATTCTTTATTTTATTTTAATAAATTAGTTATATTATACATTTTTATGCTTTTTTATTTGATATTTAAACAAAAAAACTATGAATTGTAATCTATCATTGAATGTGTTATTTTATTCTTGAATAAAAGGTGTTTGATTATACTTATTTTAGATGGGTATATTGATGGCATTAGATGGGACCCTAATTCCTTGACTCAATTTTACAATTTCCATATTCTCAAAGGTAGAAGAAACAATATATCCTGAAATCTAGTATATAAAAATTCGTTTCCCCATCATGGGATTATTATTTCACCTAGAATCATTCATATTGATATTATTAGATTCTATGTTATACATCAATTATGAATTACAGAATGGGTCCTTTTGGTATATGAGCTTTACCCAGATCATTCAGATCATTTTCTTAAAAATATTTATAAAATCTTAATGTTAACTTTTAATCTCATTCCTCTATAATTTTAATGTTTTTACATACTCATTTTCTTATATTAGGTTGTTGATGGGTGGGGTGACAACTACCAAATAGGTATTTTCAAACTCACACCTTGTAAATACAATTAAGATACATGCATAGATCCTTTTCTACATTATCCAATAAAATTATTTTTCTACAATATGGGGATTCCTAGTACATGAATTATGGATTATCTATGAATTATTTTGGTCTCTTTTTAGTTATCATAATTGAAGTATTTTTCTTTTTATATAGTATTTCTATAGGTGATTTAATGAGAGTTCATAACTTTGGAGAAACCACATCTGCTTCCTCAGGGGTCCTTTCATTGTAACTTGTTTTATATTTCATATTTATCATATCGTCATAGGAATTTAATAAATTTGGATGTTTATACCCTTTTATTTATTTAAAATTTTCTATTTATATTATCTCAAAAATATATTAGTGTTTTATCCTTTACCAAATTTTATTGTATAATTCAATATACCACTTATGTATCATGTTTTGAAATAGATATTTCCAACTAAAGGATTGAGCCTCATATTGTTATTTTTTATACTATGAGGTGAAGAAATCATCCAAATTTATGTCATTGAAATACGTTTTTTAGAAATATGAGCAAGGGATCTATAAAATTGATGAAACAAACATTACACATGATGAAAAGAAGGAATTTTACATTTTTCCCTAGTAAGAAGCAGGACCATGTCACTAGGAATGGTGTTGATGTGTATGTCCCTCTCTTCTAACACCCCTTTTTTGCAAGGCCATCCACAATGTAGTTTGCCTCCCAAAAGGTATGTGTGATGAAGTAGTTAAGGGAGGAGAATTTTTCAATGCAATTTATCCATTTACCTATTAGCTTCCATGCCAATCTTGTTTATCCGGTCCTAATGGCATGAACAAGAGTGGTCGCGTCACAATCAAACAAAATGTTGTTCCAATGTCATTGGCAAGCGATATCCACCGCTCTGATGAGTGCCATCATTTCAGCTTCTAGAGTAGTGGTGTGCCCACATGGGCCATACTTGCATTCCACAACCTCCCCATGATGATTTATAAAGATAACCCCATATCCGGATGGCCCAGGGTTAACCTTGGAGGCTCCATCTGTGTTACATTTCAACCAGACATTGAAGTGGGCAATCCACATCAAATCCATCATGACCCTTGGTTTGCGGTAGCAACCCACGACACTTAATCTTCTGAGAATCATGAACTCAGTGACTGAGCTGTTACAATGATCCTTAATCCCTGAGCTGGAATTTTTAGTGGCCACCAAGATGCTGTTAATTGCATTGGCTTCATTGAAGCCTGCTTGGTGATGAATAGTGTTGGTGTGGGCCTTCCATATTTCATAAATCTGTTGAGAACAAGCCACATGCAGCATTGCATTGAGTTGTTTGGATTGCTAAACTTTAAGAAGGAACTGAATGTACTGTATAGCCGTAAAAGTATTGGGGGAATCCAACTCAAAAATACTAAGTACTGCATTTCACAAAGAAGAGGTTCTATTTCAGGATAAGAACAAGTGGTCGATGTCCTCTCTATGCTGACCACAAAGTGCACACCTTGAGCATAATGAAATCCCGACCCTTTAAATGTTCACGTCCACTGGGATTTTGTTATGATAAAGCCTCCAGATAAGTGATAATGTAGAGGGAAGCATCTAGTTTCTTTTGAGAGTACCAATCAAACAAACCTCACCCTTCAACAGGTAATTGTAAAATCTTTTAGAGTAAAGTAGGCCAGCTTAGGACCCTCCCTATAGTAGTATATGTTCTTGCTGGATAAAGTCGTAGTAATCAATCATAGAGATGATTTCATCTGGAATATCCTCTCTATGTTGAATCTAGTCTTTGATGTATAAGCTTCTATGAATTGCCTTCTATTCAGAGTTTATCCTATCCATGAGAGGTGTTCACATCTATTTAGTAGAGTAGAATTTTAGATTTGAGTCCGCATTGACCACCCAGCGTGAGTGCCTCATGATTGTGTTGAACATCGAACGCAGACCAGTCCAGATTGGGGAATCCATGTAGCTATACCACCCATCGACGAGTCTTGAAATAATTCTTCTCCTCAAAAAATAAATATAGTTCTATTTGTTGTGAATAAGACTCCATAAAAACTTGGAAATTAAGGCCTGGTTAAAATAGCTCAGATTCTTAAGTCCCAGACATCCATGTTTAGTAGTCATGCAGCATGTGTCTCATTTAGCAGTGATGAGCTTCCTTTCCATCAAGTTTCCATTCCAAACAACGTTTTTCATCATGGAGTTAATTGTTTTCACTACAAAGGAAGGACATAAGTAGACCATGAAGGAATATACAAGTTTTGAAATAACCACATGTTTGACAAGACATGCTCATCCTTCCATTGAGAGAGACTTTACCTTCTAAGATGCAAGAGTATTACTAATCTAGGATATAGCCTGGGAAAAGTGGGAGGCCCGAGGTTTTCCCCAGAATAGGGGAACACCAAGATACATAAAATTTAGGGATTCCTCCCAAAGTCCAAGATAATTCATTAGTTGAGACCTCCTTTCTGTTGCTATGATCTACAAGAATCCACACTGAGTTATAGAAGACATGTTAAAAATATTGAGAATATATGATTGGAAGTATAACCATGCTAAAAGTTATAGATGGAAAACTCCTTACTTATTAGGTATAATTTTTATATTTTTGCAGTCTAGATTTGAAAAATTAGAAATTTTCATGACTCTGATATGTATGATTTAAATCTATAAGATTTTATAAATTGAAAGAGGAAAAAATATTAATCTCATAGGTAATATTTCATATTTACTATCGAATATTTTTCCCTGTGGTTATAAAAAGAAAATTTTCATTAGTATAGGGTTGAATGGATGTGTATGATATTTTATATAATGTATACTATAATTAAATAAAAGAATGAATCTTATGTGATATGTATGATATTCTTCAATATAAATAAAAATTCTTCTATGAGTCGAAAACTTTAAAAAATCATTGGTCATAGTGGTTGATATGTAATGTATTTATATGTAAGAAACTATGTAAATAAAGGATTCTATAAAATATAACATATTTTAGTTTTACAAAAATTGAAGTATGAGTTGAATATTTTTATGAAATATATATTATAATATATGATAACAATAATAATAAGGTATGATATTTTCATATCAAAATAAATGATATGGTAGGATTGAAGTAAATATTCTTTTAATTTAATATATGATGATGATGTATCAATTCATTCATTGATTAAATATTATAAAGGAAAATCATGATACAATTAAATAGAGAATAAGGGTTATGCATTGATAAATAATTTTCACCTAACCATATTGGATTAAACAAAAAAATATGTTTATGTCATGATATTGAGTTGTGAAAATTAAGCTTCACACTATTATGATAATGTAAGATGTTTGATGTTATAAAGAAATATGACATGAGGTGAAGCAAATAAATAGTTGAGGAAAACTAATTTATAATTAAAAAATTTATTATTTCATAAAGTGATAACCATGATGTTTACAAATATTGAAGATATAATTAGAGAGGTTAAAACCCCAATGAATACAGTTAATTTTTGAATTTTGAATTTAAATTGAATTTCAATGTTGGAATAACAGTTGTTACTTCTAGGAAATATTTAATAAAAACAGGAATACCATGAATTGAAAAGATATTATTGCTGTCCTCCTGATGTGTTAATCATTTTTCAATGATCACAAGTCCTATACATCCTGTAAAACTTATTAATCTTCTTTAATCTATCTCAAATCTTGTGTACAGATGGTTGGTTTCTTTATACCTTAAGTCATTGTTGTAAACTTTTTTTAGTTTGTGATATACTAGATTTATTTTTATAAATGATTGAGTATAATCCATTCTACGAATATAAATGTTTAAGTCTATATACAGATATTTGGCCAAGTCTGAGAAACCGTGAGTCTACCACAGGTTATGATTTTCTAGAAAAGGACCCAGACACCGTGACCCAGACACTGGGACCCAGACACCATAACCCAGACACCGTGACCCAGACACCGTGGCCCAGACACTGTGACCCAAACACCGTGATGAAGACACTAGGACCCAAACACCGTGAATAGACACTGTGACCAGACATCATGATTAGACACCATTTGAAGTTTAGCAAAGGACAAAACACCTTGATATTAACACAAAATTTGATATACCAGTTCTTAATCTCTATAAAAATATGCCATCATGACTGTCTCACCACTCATAGAAAACGAATGAGACACTATTTAATGGAGGCACCATTTCCAAGTGACACTATTTCCAGACAGAATGTGACACTGTTCTTTAATCTGTTTTGTTGTTTTTTAATTTAATTTCTAACAGTCATATTTGAGTCTTTTCAATGAACTAACGTAATTTGTGTTTCATTATAGACATGTCACATGATAGTACGAGGTACGAGGTGCAGAATACATGCATTCTATCATCTCCAACACATTCACTATATGAAGAAAAGAGAAGTGAGTCCCAGAAACAAGTGTGTGCGTGATAATGAAGAAGCATGAGAATTCATGAGAAAAGAACTGAAACATATGACTGAACCCCACAAAATAACACAAAAAATCATTATCAAATCCGAAAAGATGGGATAAATTATATCATATTCAAGAATATCTTCACACTATCAACTCCATAGAGAACCCGATCCAGATCTAACTGACTTGTGATACTCTATTTTTCACTAGTGGACTCGATTCCTACATCTACTTCATCCTAGAAGTCTAGAGATTCATAGACTAACATTCAGATCACTTCTGTCCTTATCTTATCATCTTCCCTCTATTGTGTATTATTTTTATCTTTAGAGCAGTGTCTGTGTATCTATATAAAAGAACATACTATCTCTTATATTAAACTAGAGGATACAAGATATCATTCCTCTAACATCTTTTTACACGTATTTATTCCCCTAGATATGTGTGGAAGTGGTCACTATGGGACTTGAAAGTTCATACCCATGAAGAACTTTGGAAGAGGTCATGTGACCTGGACAGTCATGTGCACTGTTGTTTACCCCGATCCAGGGTGTGGATCATGTTTATTAATATAAACTGCTTGGTGGTAGGTGATCACCAAGTTGAGTGGATTAGGTCTTGACTTGAGACTGAACCACTTGTTCTGTATCCACTGTGTTGTTTGATTTTTCTTTCTCTCTTTTACTATATAATTCAGAAATAACTAAACATTATTTGATAGTTAATCTTGGAATGAATTTATAAGTTCTTTTCCTTATTATAATAGCTTCAAAAGTAATGTTAATAACTGATATTAAGATTACTAAAAATTAATCAATCTTCTGAGAAGGTATTTAAATAGTCAAACTTTCATAACCATATTACTTTGATTAACTGGTTAGTGCTTATTTTTATTGGGGATCCTTTCAAAAATACATGTCAAATAGAAATTTTTAATTGATACTATATTCACCCCACTGTTGAGTACTCGACTTCAACCAAGAATTGGAATCATAGGTTGTTTTTTATTCCTATTAAGACTCTGTTTTGACCCCATTAAACTGTGATTTTAGTTGTACTTTAAATATCTGTAAATTTCAATTAATTCTAAATTTCTATCTCTTTTAAATTAGTTTCTTTATCATGGATAATAGATTTGAAGGTGTTGTAACAAACAGTCCACCATTCTTTAATGGAACCAATAATTCCCAATAGAAAATTAAAATGAAAATGCATTTAGAAAGCATGGGTTTTGAGATTTGGTCATCAATTATAGATGATTATAAGATTCTAAATACTGATAGAATCACTTGGTATGACTCAACCAAGACTACCTGCAATAAGAATAGAAAATCCAAGAGTTATTTTTATTTCTCTTTATGAGATGATGAATTTAATAGAATTTATGCATGTAAAACTACCCATGAAATTTGGGATACTTTGTCTATTCCAAATGAAGGAACTTCTAGTGTTAAATAAATGAGACTTAATAATTACACTATTAAATATGATAACTTGAAAATGAAACATTATGAGCCAATTTCTGACATGTATCTCAAGTTCAACAATATTTTCAACTAAATGATTTCTCTTGGAAGAGAAGTCACTACAAAAGAACAGATATTGAGGATTCTCAGATGCCTAACTGATAGATGGAAGGGAACCTCTCTCTCTATTAGAGAGTCATGCGACATTAGTAAGTTACATGTAAACAAACTCATTGGGAAACTAATGATGTATGAAGAGAAGATGAAATTCAACAAGGAAGAGAAAGATGAACTCAAAAAAATCAGTTTCATTTAAGACCACTAGCACTAAACACAAAGGACAAGAGAAATTTGAAGTCTCTTTAGAAAGCTCCAGTATTGAACAATCGTCACCTCACAGTGATGAGGATATGGATAAATTATCTAGAAGGGTTAAGATATTTTACTAGAGGAATAAAGTTTTTAGAAAGAAAAACTTCAAGGGATGAAATGATCAAAAAAGAAGCTGGAAGAAAGATTGGAAAAGAAGTTACATGTCTGATGAGATATTCTGTTATGAATGTAAGTGAAAGGGACATAAAAACTATGACTATCCAAAGATCAAGTATAAAATCAAATATGATGAGAATGATATAAAGTATAAGAACGCAATGAATGCAACACAAAGTTTTTTTGAGGAATGTTCAAGTGACTCAGAATCTTCACATGATGAACAGGCTAACAAAGCTAATATATGTTTTTGGAAAAACACATCTGAGGAAAGTTTCTTAAATAACTCTGGTAAAAGCTTATGGTACTTGTATAGTGGGTGTTCAAGACACGTGACAGGGGAGTATTCAAGCTTCAATAACATAAAAAAAATTGGTGGTGGACATGTTACTTTTTTTGACAATGCCAAAGGAAAAATCATTGCCCTTGTCCAAATCGATAACTCTAACTCAGTTTGAATTTCCAAAGTACTTTTTTTATGGATTGAAGTATAATCTTCTTAGTATTTCACACCTATGTGATGATGTATTTCATGTAAAATTTAAAAATGATGCTTGAAATGTTTTTAATTCTAAATACGAATTGGTGTTTTTTGTATTAAGAAAAGAAAATGTATACTCTCTTAACATAGAGTCTTTAGAATCTCAAAATGATTCATGTTTAAGTGTATTTTACAAAGAGTTTGGGCTTTGGCATAGGATACTAGGACACTATAATATTCACTCTCTTAGAAAGTTAACTAGAAAAATCTTAGTCAAAGATCTACCCAAACTTGAGTTTCCAAATGATAAACTGTGTAACCCTTCTCAAAAGGGAAAGCACCAATACATTTCCTTCAAACCAAAGAAATAAGTGTCAACATCTCAACCTCCTGAACTAGTTCACATGGATTTATTTGGACTATCTAGAGTTTCTAGTATAAATGGGAATCACTATGTTTATGTTCTTGTATTTGAATTTTCTAGATATAGTTATACTTTCTTTTTGGATCACAAAAGTGAAGTCTTCTCTTATTTCACAAAATATGCCATATTTATAGAAAATAATAGTGGACATTGAATTAAATCCTTAAGAAGTAATCATGACCATGAGTTTTAAAATCAAGAGTTTGATTATTTTTGTTCTCAAATTGTCTATATTCATAATTTCTCTGCCCCTAGAACACCTCAACATAATGGAGTTGTAGAAAGAATAAATAGAACCTTTCCAGAGATTTCTAGAACCATTCTTAGTGAATATTAATTAACTATTTATTTTTGGTCTAAAGCTATAAATAAAACATGATATATTATTAAGAGAGTGGTGATTAGTCCTATTCTTAAAAGAACACCATATGAGTTATGGAACAATAGAAAACACAAAGTAATCTACTTAAATGTTTTTGGTTGCAATGTCTATATCCTTAATACTAATGATAATCCTTAAAAATTTGCATCAAATAGTGATTAAGGAATCAATCAGGTATATTCAATCTCTAGTAAATCCTATAGAGTGTTTAATAAAATAAATAAATGTGTGGAAGAAACTGTCCATGTCAAATTTGATCGAACAGCTCCACATGAGCCTAAAACCACTTTAGAGAACCTAGAGGATGATGTATCATATCTTGATATTAATTCAAAATCCAATAACCATCATGTGAATGAATCTATGAAAATTTATATTTCTAGAAATTCTTTAGATTCAAGTCATAATGAACCTGATCCTATTAAAGAACCTGAAATCACTAGTCCTTCTTTTTCTAGAGGTGTTAGAACTCTTAGGAACCATCATTTAGATGTTGTTGTAGGATACCTAGATAAAGGAACTCAAACTAGATCTTCTCTTATAAATATTTTTGGAAATCAAGTCTTCTTATCACAACTTCAACGTAAACACATTAATGATGCTATCAATGATGAATTTTGGGTGATGGCTATGCAAGACGAACTTAATCAGTTTGAAAGGAACAATGTTTAGAAACATGTTGATAGACCCAAAGACACATTAACCATAGGCACTATGTGGGTGTTTAGAAATAAGTTAAATAAATCTTCTAACATAGTTAGAAACAAGGATAGATTGGTATCCCAATGCTATAGTCAAGAAGAAGGAATTGAGTATGAATAGACCTTTTCATCAGTAGCTAGAGTTGAAGCCATCATAATTATGGTTTCTTATGTTGCACATCTGAATTTAAAACTATATCAAATGGATGTTAAAAGTGCATTTCTAAAAGGGTATATAGATGAGGATGTATTTGTTGAGAAACCCCCTTGTTTTACAAATCCTCATTCTCAAAATAATATTTTTAAGTTATCAAAAGTATTATATGGTTTAAAAAAAAGATAGAAGATCTTGGTATTATAGACTGATTACTTTTATTATTTCTAATGGTTTTAAAAAAGTAATAGACAATCCTACCCTTTTTATTAAACGAATTTGCAGTGGTGTTTTAGTAGTTGAAATTTATGTAGATGACATTATCTTTGGATATTCAATGATTTCTTTATGTATAGAATTTTATAAAATGATCCAAAATGACTTTGAAATGAGTTCAATGGATGAAATGAAATTCTTTCTTGGATTTCATATCCTTCAAAATAATAATGGTATTATTTTAAACCAAATAAAATATACTATAGATCTTCTAAAACGTTTTGGTTTGGATAGCACTAAAAGTAGTGAAACTCCGATGAGTACTACTTGTAAGTTAGATCTTGATGAAGATGGAAAATACTTTGATCAATCCACTTACAAAGGATTGATTATAAGCCTACTCTACCTAACTTCTAGCCAATCTGATATTACGTTTAGTGAATGAATGCATACTCGTTTTCAAGAAAACCCTAAGGAATATCATTTAAATGTTGCTTAAAGAATCTTCAAATTCCCCAAGTATACACCAAATCATGGTCTGTTTTATCCCCGTGGACAATCATTTGTGTTAGTTAGTTATTCTGATGCTGAATTCAGTGGTTATAGGTTATATAGAAAAAGAATATATGGAACATGTCACTTTTTAGTCAATTAACTAGTATCATGGTCTAGTAAGAAATAAAACTCTACTGTGTTATCTACAACAGAATCCAAATACATAGTTGTTGGTAGTTGTTATGCATAAATGTTATAGATGAAACACACATTACAAGATTTTGGATATCAATTCATGCATGTACTAATACGTTGTTACAATAAAAGTGCTATTAACATCTCAAAAAATCTTGATTCACACTAGAGGATAAAACATATTGATGTAAGACATCACTTTTTGAGATATCATTATCAAAAAGGTGACATCACTTTGGAATTAATTGGAATTGAATATAAGATCACTGATATATTTACCAAACCATTAAATTTCGAAAGAATATATTACATCATACATGATTTGGGAATGACAAATCTTAATTAGTAAGTTTACTGTTCAAAGTTCACAGTTTCACAAGTCATTATCTTAATATTATTGTCTAACTCTAACAGTTCTATAGTTATACTGTCTTGAGAGTTTTTGTTTCATGTTCACAGTCTCACAATTACTATCTATCAGTTACTGTCTTGCACCTACTACCTCAAACAATATGGTCACACAGTTTAGAAATCACACAGTAAATAACTCACAGTGAATTCCAGTTATGGTCTCACCATGAAATCCAGTTACGACCTCACTGTGATAGTCTGTTACAGTCTCACCATAATGATTCTATTTTATATTGATTTATTTATATATTATAACTAGTATCACATTAATTAATTATTTTATTCTTTTACATTCCCACGCTTTTGATTTTGCGATGCTTGGTATCCCTAAATGATACAAACTAAAGAAGTTTCACTCTTTTCTTCACCTGAGCTCTCTTCTCTCAAACCTAAGCCCTCTCTTAACCCTTTAGTTCTTTATCTCTCTCTATCGAACCTTGTTGAATTCCCTAGATGAAATTTATATCGTCATCAACTCTTGAGAAAATCATATTTAATACGATGATGAAAATAGCACCGATGTTAGCTCTTGAAGGTCCTCTGAATCCGAACCTGGTGAACATAATAGTGGTACATGAAAAGGATACTTTCCCCAAGTGGATTTTTTCAAGTAAGTCTTTCTTTTTTGATAGTATTAAGAGGGAAAGGATGGCTGTATTGGTCCAAAAATAAGGATAGGCAGATTTACCCAAAACTAGTGGCACAATTTTTTCAGTATTTTCAATTCTCTTTTGATACAGAAGATGGATTTGTTGTGAGAAGCTGGATTAATGGAAAGAGATGTACCTTTTCTTTGAGGTTATGCATTTCATGCCTAAGGATACCTCATGAGGGTATTTTTTGGACTATTATAGACGCCCTCCACCTCCTAGTGAAATATTTGTTTTGGAAGAAGCATTGAGAAGCTTAATTGGGAATGGAACAAGGAGAAGAACTATAAATGTTGAGCTAGATTGTGAAACCATACCTCTATTTAAATTTTCCCTGAATATGATTAGCCCCAGAAAAGGTTATTTTTTCACACTCATGTATCATGACATATTTTTGATACATCTCATAAAAAATGGACACAAGATTAACCTACAAAAATATGTTATCCTTCATATGTGTGAGTTGATCTGGAAAACCTCCAACTCAACCTCCCTATTCTAATCGATGTCAATCTCATATATTCTTCATGAAAATGTATTGGTTGGAACATATGACGAAGTCATTAAAGATTATGAATTTTTTCTTTCAAGAGTTACAGTTAAGATAATGAAAATTAATTGGCATCTACAGAGAAAATCATGGTTGGAGGATAATGAAAGGGTCTATGAAAAGTTCAATCTTGTTGAGAATTCATCAAGACCTAAGATATTTTTTATCGTGGTTTGGAATGGGTCATGATCATTGAGTATTCTGATGAGGAAGTAGAAGAAGAGGTTGTTACACCTACAGGGAAAACTGTCATGGATGAGAAAGAAAGTAAACCTATTCTCCAAGACATAACTGAGAATGAAATGCATGTTCATGAAGAAGTTTCTAATCTGGAAGAACAACCTAATTCTAATGAAGAATTTGATCCAAAGGAAAGTAAAAAAAGGCAATTCTAGAAGAGCATATATAAGAAGATCTTTCAATTGAGAAAGAAGCTACTTATGATGAACATTTGGAGGAACAAGTTGTTCCTGAAAATATCCCATCTGCTGAAGAGATAATGGAGCAAGCCTTTTAGTTGGATAGAAACGAAATGGGTGGTTCTATTGGGCATGAAATCTTGGAAATATATTAATGATATAAATCTCTCAGACATGAGAAAGATGCATTTGTTGAGGGGGAGAAGCATCCCAATCTAGAAAGTATTGAAGTCCCTAATCCAGTTGATTGAAGATCATTGGATACATAGTTTAAATTACATAGATATTTTGATGTGAATAATTCCCAAGAAGTCTTAATTAAAGGTATAGACCTATCTACTATGTTTTAATTGAAATTATTCTGTGATATTTCCTCTGAAAAGGAACACGATCCTGTCTCGGCTCTAATTCCTGAACCTTCACAAGAACCTTCTACCTTGGTATGTAAGGATGATTTGAAAGCTTTTGGAGCTACCCTATTGGATGGATTTGAAAAGCTCATGAATTACCAACCGGCTCCTATAACCAATTATAGTGAAAGAGATGTTACAATGTTGTTTTTAAAGATCAAATGCCAGATTCATCCCAAGATGATTCCTGAAATTATAGAGACCATAATTGAGAACAAATAGTTAAGTGAAAAATTGATTTCTCTCAGAGGTATGGTTGAATATAGGCAGAGAGATGTGAAATCAGAACTAGAACCTATTGTTCATCCTGTTGAGGATGTTGGTAGCCAGATTCCACAGTACGTTGCATCCTTATTTCAACCTAATCAAACCTTCTTGTCTGACAAGGTCGCTGAAAGAAACAAAAAAAAATTATTTAAGAGATGAGTGAGATTGTTATTGGTCTTAACAAGTTCACTGATGAGTATAAGTGTTGTCTCAAAAATGTTCTAAATCAATTGAAGTTCACTACTTTAGCTGCTACAACTTCTTGTACTTCTGGGCAGGCATCTCAACCCTCTTTGGACAATGATCTTCTCAAAACGGTTATTAAGGATGTGCTTTAGTCTGTGCTCGGTGGATTTGACAAAGAGTCTTTTTCTATGGTTGTCAAGAATAGTGATAGAGTTCTTGATTTGGTGATAATTCATTCCAAAATTGAAAATAATGCTCAAGATGAGGTTACTAAGAAGGTGGACTTCTACTTCAATTGGATCTTCTCAACGAATGACATGACCAACCATTTCAAGTACCTAGTAGAGAATCTGAAAATCCTTCATGTCACTCAGGATTTCAAAACTCAAGTCCAAAAGCTGAAGGATTTAAATCCTTTGTTGAACATGTTTATGGAGAAAAAATGTGACTTTGAGAAACCCATGTAGTATGGTGGTGAGATTATTGGAGGCTTCATGAAGCTTTTGAGGCCTTATCTTTATGTACAAAGTACAACTATTTCGGCTCCTATAGCTACACCCCTGAGACCTGGTTTTCATACATTCTCATCATCTTCCATTGCCTCTACCTCTATGTATGTCTCTCAATATTTGAGTCAGATCAGACCTATTATCCTTGATCAAATAATACATCATTCTTCCATCAAACCTACCTTGGCCCCTTTTATTTTTTAAGGTCTCCCTCTACCTTCTTTTCTAGTTGGCCCACTTCCTTCTTCAACTTCCACATCTACTCCTGTAGCTTCTAGTGATGAAGCTACAATGGGAAAAGGGAAGATAGCCAGTGGTAAAGAGAAGTGACTACTATCTTTTTATAGGGATCTTTCTAAAGGTGTTTTGATTCCTACTTTTTTAATGACACTTTTGTATCAATATAATGCATTTTGAACTCTTCTTATCTACTATCTTATTTAATTTTTTACTCTTTTTTATAATCCCAAACGGGGGAGAGATATTCCCACTAATAGAAATGCACACAATAGAAAAGTTAGATACACATTCACTAAGAATAGATCTCTCACTCACATGATTTTCTATCATCAAAAGTGGGATATTGTGGGCATCCACATGTGTCAATAATGTTTTAATGATCAAAACCCATATACATCCTTTATAACATGTTAATCCTGTTAAATCTATCTCAAATATTTTGTATATATGGTTGGTTTCTTTATGCCTTAATTAATTATTGTAAACTATTTTTAGTTTTTGTTATAATGGGTTTCTTTGATAAATGATTGAGTCTAATCCATTCTATGAATATCACTATTTATGTTTGTATACAGATATTTGGTTAATTCTGCGAAACCAAGAGTCTGCCACCGGTTATGTTTTTCTGGAAAAGGACCTAGACATCGTGACCCAGAAACTGTGACACAGACACTTTTTTAATATCTACTATGTTGTTTTATTTAGTTTTATCTATTTTACTCTATAATTTAGATATCACTAAACTTTCATTGATATTTATTCTTGGAAAAAATTTATAATTAACTTTCCTTATTATAATAGCTTCAAAAGTAATGTTAATAACTAATATTAAGATGATTGAGAAATAATCAATCTTGTGAGAAGTTATTTAAATAGTCAAACTTTCATTACTGTATAATGTTGATTAATTGGGTAGTATTTATTTTTATTTGGGATCATTTTAAAAATAATTTTCAGACAGAAATTTTTAATAGATGTTGAATTCACCCCCCCCCCCCCTCTTGAGTACTCTATTTCGACCAACAATTATAATGAAAATAGAAAATATGGAGATAATCATTTCATGAAGAGATTAAATATTTTTTTGGAAGTATAAGACAAAAGAGAATAATAATAATAAAAATGAAAATATAATGGATATATAATTATGTTGAAGATTCCTTTGTTTCAAGAAAAATATATTCTAAATTTTTTATGTGTGAGAACATTAAAATCATCAGGATAATTATATGGCTATTATATGTTCAATTATACTCTTGGGTTGTTCTAATCCATAATGATAATACTACTATAATATATGATATCTTGTTATTTTTTATCAATTAAAGGATTAGCTATTATTTTTTAGTGGTTAATGGTGTAAATATTTATTGTTCATATTCATTCATTGTTTTTGGTGTGATTGAGAGTTATCTAGTCATTCCATTTAATAGTATTCATAAGTTGTTTGAAAAGTAAACATAAAATAAATTGAATTCTATGATTCCCCCACCTCCTATCATTGTAGTCTCATTAATATTACGGATACATTCTCCCATAGTGTTTACGTCATCCTTGGAGATTATGTGTTCTGCTTGATGAGTTGTGATAGTGTGATCTACGTACTATTTGGGTATTCATGTCATATATATTACATAGTAGTTTTAGATAATGACGACTCTTGAATATTTTATTTTTTGTTTTCTATTATCTATGACTTTTAGGACATAATAATGAATTAATAAATATTCCCAAACATCATACATAGGGTTAATGATTCAATTAATGTTGTAGCATGAGACCATTTTTTCTTTAACATTTATTAATTCTAATGTTTTTAGTCTTATTCATCATTCCAGGCATCAATAATTATGTTCAATTAAGAAATCATGAATACTAAATTCTTCATTTTATTTGTTTATCTAGTTTATTTCTATAACCAATTATATTAATATTAACTAAAATATCAATAGTTAAAAGATATTTTTTTCCTAAATTTATATTAAAGGTGATTATGTTATTATGAGTCTAAAGTTGATCCCTTGGTTGAAAACCATTTTATATATTTTTTATGGACTGAATATTTTATAAGTCATTATAATTATGAAGTCAATTGATTCTAAGTGATATCTTTATCTTATAGAACTATTTCAAAATGTTAATGAAATGTGTTTTAAAATGAAAGGTTTTTTCATAAATATAATTAAATCAGGTAAAATGGGGTTAGATCTGACAAATGTATTGAAACATCATTGTTGAGGGTTTTCTCTTGGAATGAAAATGTTAACAACCTTATCAATTTTATTATAGAGTATGAAACCAGGAAAACAACCACATTCTATTATATGAAGGGGTATATGAGAAAAGAAAACGAGCCTAAATTGTGGTTGATCAATATGTTTTCTAGGGACATGATATGGTCTATCAAACATCAAGTTAGAAAGATTCTCTATGGGAGTATATTGCCTCTAATGTTTTGTTGGATTTAAAATTTCATTAAACATAAACCATTCAGGAGATATATCACATAAGGAAGGTGAGTAATTGAGGGACTATAACTACTATAACATTGAATGAATTAAGAACTAGGAATAACATTGGTTAGAAAAGATAATTTCATTATATAAGTAGTACCTCATTTGTGATGGGATTTTATTATAAATGTTAATAAATACTAGAGTCTCACCTATACCAAATTTCGAGATCTATTATTTTAGAATTCATACCCTGGAAGTTTTTATCAAGTAATTTCTTAAGAGTTTATGGACCCTAGGTTTGACTCAATTTTTGTTATAGATAAAAAAAATAATCTTAGGAGTTTATGGACCCTAGGTAGGACTCAATATTTTTAATACATAAACCATTATGTTTATTCATAGATGAAGTAATTAAGGTGATATACTTTAAGATAGGCATGATGAAGCCATTGCAAACTCAGGTGATGTTTTCTAGTCTTTTGACCATATATAAGGTGGGAAAGAATTTATTACCTATAGAGATGGTATATAATGTTATATCAATATCGGTTTGATGATTTTGTAGTTTAATTATTTATGACATTTCTTATAGTGATTATAAGTGACTATAAGATATGATGAATGGAGTATTGGCCCAGATATGCATGAGATATGAAACTATAAGTGGGGGTGAATTTTAGTAAAAATATGACATAAAATTTTTCATCCCACATAAACTTTAAGTTTATAGAACAATCCGTTTTCCTTTCAATATTTTAGTATTTATATAAATTTACAGTAATTTAACATAAACCAATGTTAAAAGTAGACATAAATATATAATATACAGATTAGAAATTAAGCTAGTTAAAATGTACACACTATCAAATAAACACAATTTGCATAATGAAACATACAATTTTGGACACTATACTGTAAAATAAGGCATGGAGTATCAAATGAAAAAATGAATACTCTTAAAATATATTTTTAGGAACACATTCCAAAAATTATAATTATTCACTTTAATTAAAAGATAGAGGATGATCTGAAAACCACAAACTTGGTATCCCACTTTCATGCATGTAAGTTCCTCAACTATAATTTCATTAGAATGTGTCATTTAATCAAATTAATGTATCCATTAATCAACTAGATTATAAAGTACTGATCTCAAAAAAACCTACTGTTTTTTAATTGTAATCATATTATATGGTTACTTGGTCATATTTTCCCCGGAAGGCATTGATCTCACTATGATCGAACAAACTAGCCTCTGGACACTAAATCTCTACACTCACAAAGGATTGTAGGATGAGTGGTTAAAAAAGACAATCATATATAATTTAAAAATAATCCACACTCAGTGTGTTCCCAATGAGGACCCCTCTAAAGAAAATAACATTCAGAATCACTATAGAAAACATCAAGTTTTATACTTCTAAATGATTGAAAAATATTTATAATTACTACAAAACTTTCTTATTTTTCTTGAATCCTTGGGATCTATATATAGTTTTAAATTGTAAAGAACTCCATTATTAAAATTAAAAGTTCTTTTTGTATAGTTTCAATAGCATTGGAACAAATCATCATTATATGATGCATATATACATTAACCATTACCATCCCACATGCACACCACTGAAGTGTTATCCTATCTAGTGTATGGATTTATCTCAGCTATAAAAAATACAAAAATATGTTTAAAATAAATTAATGCGTCATAAATTAATCCTACACAAAAAAAACTCAAAATAAATACATAATAATGATTAAATTATAATATTATAGTATATTTATTTTAAAAAAAAGGAAAAATAAGATTCTTTGACTCAAAAATTCTCCCCTTTTTGGAAATCATCATAATCAATAAAAAGATAATGATCATCAAAAAAATTAAAGGAAACTCCATGTAACATTCATTAAGTACATTATCTTGATGATTTATCTTTTTGATCATTTCAAAATTATCCTCCTAAATTAATCATCTATATCGACATCCCATTCCCATTATTTAATGATTACAAGAAACATATTACTAAAATAACCTATTCTCATTAACTTTATACCACTTTCTGATTTGAAAAATGAAATCTACTACAGAATTAGAAAATATTAAGATGATATCTTTATGCATAATAGTGATAAACCAAAGAGTAAAAAATTTCATTTCATTAAATAACAATTAACATCTACCTAGTTTAAATATAAAAAATATATTCATTTAAAATAGTATCCCCCTTGGTGATAAATCGGTAAATATTTCATTTATAATTTCTCAACCTTAATATATTGATTCATTCTCCCCTTCGTCCTGTAAATAAAACCACAACGATATAGTGTAAAATAAAATTTACACCTTAATATTTTAATTAATTGTTTTCACCCCATTAGTTCAATCTTCAATTTCATAATATTTTAGATATTTAACTTTTATTATAAGCATTAAAAAATATTAATCATGTTCAAACATTTAAAAAAATACAGCAACACATGCATTAACATATTAAAAAATAAATAAAAAATATATTAATTGATACATTTAAAAAAAACAAAACCCCATAAAAAATATCAAGTTCTCCCTATGTGCTAGAAAAAATGGTTTATTCATAATTTTATATAATTTGATTCATAATTTTAAGATACTTAAAGAAAATTATAAGAAAAATTATTTAATAATAAAGGATTTATAATGTCAATAAAAAATATATTACAATAGTGAATAGAAAAATTGTAATCTTTATAATTTTTTGTCAACCCAAATTTCTGGAGGTAGATATACGATTGACGTTCTTACAACATCTCTCTACGGATGATCTCCCTCTTCAATGAAAATTTTCATATCACTATCTTATGATGGCTTCATAGATCATATACATTTATATTATTATATTGAAAATATTACATTCATATACAGAGTCAGTTCGAGAAAAAATTATTACTTTTCTTTGAGTTAATCGAATAATTCAGTTTAACTTTTATTATAAAATATAAATTTCTATTATTTTGAAAACAAGGAAACATAAATAATAGAAATATGGAAATAATTTATCATTAAAATAGTGTTTTCATGATAAAATCTTGATGTTTGGATAATTATAGTGAAGTTAACATGTAATATTGTAAAATATAGTATGACTAGTTTTGACCCTTCAAACAACTAAAACAAATTAAATTACAACATGAAAAAATAATACGTCATGTAAAACTACATGTCAAATATAATGAATTTATATGGCCCATTATAATTGGGAAAAGATCCAAAAGTCACAATAAACCACAACCCAAAACTTATATTCCTAAACAATGGAGAAGTCGTACAATTATATCACGAAATATCAATAACAATAATCGTATTCCCCTGGTAACTAGGAATTCCAACAAAAAAAGGTTTTCTAGAGGCACCAATCTGATATCCATCCCAATATCTAACACATTCAAATACCACAAATCAACTATCCCGCAAATAAAAAAATATAAAACCATTGTGATACAATTTTGTGATGCCCAAGAGAAAGACCTTTCTATGATGGGGTGTTAAATAGCCCCACACATTCCTCCCCATATACCAAATTCTACTGATAAGCGGTCGGAGCTTGATTTATAAAATGGGTAGACTATTCCCTCAAATTTTAGTCAAAACTTCAATACAACATATCTAGGTATTATACACATTAGAGTATATAGAATTACTATACAATCACATAAAATAACAAATGATGATGTCACACATAAGAAACACTGACTGCCTTCTAGACAGATCCCTTAAAAAATAAAATGACAATACAACACATGTACACTGGCCCTGCAACTCCCTCTTGGCCTCACATAGCCTGTATCCATAACTCAATGACCTAAACTATCTTTATCCCCTACATATCCTATTATTTGACCTGAAATACAGACGTGTGGTTTTCACACACAACAATATGATCATGTAGGGTGTGAGTATAAAAGGAATTTGGGTCTCACCTAGTTCCCCTAATACACATTGTTATATGTATTATTATGAAAGATAAAAATAAGTATAATAAACATTATCACCAAGTCACTATGCACTAAACATGATGTATTTTCACTCCATAAGGCACTCATACCCATCGATCCACTATTTACTAACTTGGAAAATGCAATGACGCCTATACCTGATTCGATATATGTTAGAATTCACTATATGCTTCATTCTATTGTACTAATTCCCAAACCACAAACAATGATGTAGGGTTGGGTGATTTAAAATAACTTACCTAAAAATCATAGAGACTGGGCACAATCATAAATCTTGATATTAGTCCACTAAAATATCACTCAAGGAAGGATCCATCGATATCCTCTTACATTATAAAGAGACCCAACCCCCTAGTCAGTTCTCAACCCAATCCTACTCAAGAAAAGGTACAATTTTTAGAATCACAATAAATAAACTCAGGGTAATTTTATTATCCCTTTCATTCTTTATAAAATATCCATCTAGCACACCAACACATCCCTTCACACTCAGGTAGGTCACATTAAGCTCATTGATCCAATAAAATAATGAAAATTTCCTCAACCCACTACCCAAATGTATTGGTTATAGTCATTCATTAGACACCTTGACCCATTACAAATGGACTCAATTCACACTCATATGTACACATACATCAATTAATCATGTTTTAATCAGTAAGGTCACATCTAGCTCATGCATGCCACACATACCATTAGACAACTCATCGAAGGATTCCCTTTTTCTAGTTACCCAAGAGATATCCCATATTCATTAACATGTCTAAACTCTCCCATAAATGTTAAAATTGGTTTCTCTATATCGTTAATGGTCTCTCATCACTGATGCAGTCTAATTCTTATCACTTGGAAGGTACATCACTGTCTGAAGGCTCCCACATAGAAATACCCCACACGGTCGGCCCACATCCTTTTCAAAGTCCCTTATAACTCCTTATGTGACTATAACAACCTAGATAATGTTAGAATAAATAATTTTCAAGTCTTGTTAATGTTAATTTACTAGACATAACATTTTTATACTCATTATTACAATATTTTTCAATTTCTCAGTTAAAATGAAAAAAACATTTATATCTAACCAAATTGGGTCTTTCTGCAATATAATATTTTATATAACAGCTACTTTCCATAATTAAAGAATTTTATTTTGAAAAAATGAATATTATTTTTTAATTTATATGACAAAATTATCCTATGATGAATTTTTTAAAAGTTTATGAAATGTATGCTTTTTTAATTAATAGTGAAAAATAATAATTTTTCTAGAAATTGTATTTCTTAATGTATTTAAAAGGTACATTTATATATCGGATGAGTTTAAAAATTTCATCAAATCATTTTTATTAAAAAAACATTTATGGTATTTTTAATAAATTTTATACCTGAATTTGGTATAAAAATATTTTTTCACAAAAAAAGAATTTTCCAAAAAAAATGTTTTTCATCACATCTTGTTGTTTAATTACAAATAAAATTATACCATTTTAAGAAATGTAATCTTGAAATGTAGATTCTATATATGGAATAATGAAGTCCAAATTTGGAAAAATTTCCCTTCCATACTTTTATCAATACAAATAGTAACCATTGAAAATATTTCTTATAAAAGTGAAAGTAAAATGTGTAAATTTAGTTTAATATGAATGCAATGAGTCATATATTTCATTCAAAAACATGGAATTCTTATTAGATTACTCAATTTAATCTATAATCAGAAAATATTTTAAATTATTAACTTCTTACCATTTATCTTTGATATTGTCCTTTTTACTATTCAAGTAAAAGATAAAGTTAAAATGTCACTTTATTTCTATTAATATATATTATTTTATGACAGGGATAAAAACAACATATGTTTGGATCATAAAATTTATATTAAATATGAATGATTATTTTTTCTGGGTAATTTATATTTAATTTTTATTGATGAAATAATTACCTTAAATGTTTACGGATTTCTGACATAGTGCTTATTCAAGTAGAATAAAAATCTACTAAATGATATTCAAAACATTAAAAGTAATATTTATTCAATGAGACGTAATTCCCCATGGATTTTAATGATAATAATATAATGTTATTAATATTTTAAATTTTTATATTGGAATACCAATTTATTCATGTTTTTTCAAATTAAAATTAAATGAATAGTTTCAAGGAGGACATTAATGATATTTTATAATAGAAAATATTTTTTAAATGATTTATAATTCAAAAAAATACTATATTCAAAATATTTAATATGATTTTCTTGATATTATTAACCTTAGTCTATTAATTTTAATTTACCCTTTTATATTATATTTTGAGACCCCAAAATTGTCAAAAAAATAATCATATCATTATAATTGTAAAAATGGTTAAAAGGTGGTTCAAAACAAATTTATGGGAGAAAACATAATCTAAATATTTCTAGATATTAATGGATGAGATTAATTTAACCCATAAAATACTATATTCAAATTATGTCAATATTTATCTAATTGAACATGAAAATTAATTTATATTGAACTAATAGTTTTAGAAGTTCCGTAAATGTCCCATATCTCACTTATAAAAGGGTTCCTCCTCTCCTCTTTTGTACACACTATTTGATCACTATATCATGATGAAGACCTTAAAAAATACCATTAAAACATCCCTTACCATATTTTATAGTTCCCATTTTTGGTATAATTCCAAACATAGGGCACTTAAGCTGTACAAAAAAGTAGGCTATCTGATGCAAACGTATTGTTTTAATAAACAATTTTAGTTTTATTTCTTCTTGTAACTCCGTAAAACATTATTCAAACATGATGAGATAATAAATCCTATATATTCTGTATAATAGAATTATTTTAAGTTAATTCATAACCTATATCTATCACTTTCTTAAATCAAATGTGCAATGAAACTATCCTGGGTATTTATGGAGGACCACCACCTCACGAGCATATGTAATTTGTTTTCCATCACCACCTCTCACTGTACTTTATAATGATGGATTTATTGTATATATATATATATATTATTCCTAAAATATTTATCATTTATAATTATATTATTTCATCTAATTTATTTCCTTCCAATCTAATAATTCATGATAACGTCGTTTGTGCATACATGTGGATTACCACCTCCATAAAGAGATGTGATTTGTTTTCATTAAAAAATGACATGGTACTATATATAAAATTTTTTAATGAAATAATATGTAATTTATGATATAATAATCATAATTTAATAAAATATAATACCTACCTTCATTTCATCATGTTCAATGAAAAATTGAAACGTTACTCATGTGTACGTACAACATATCAACTCGATGATTGTAAAATAGGTCATTTTTCATAATCATCATTAGTATTTATTATTAAATGTATAATTTACATATAAAAAGTAATAACTTCATTATTATTATTTTTTAGATAATTTAATAATTAATTACTAAACCATATCCAACCAATTGAAGTCATTTTTTACATATGACCTTGATATCATCAAACCATCTGACCTGAACTTATTTGATTGTGTAATTAAATTTATCATGTCAACAAAAAAATATAAAAATGTTTATAATATGTCATATATTTATAATATGTTTATTTTTTGGATAATAATGAACATAATTTATGGGTATGTCTTGACGTAAGGGACATTTTACATTAAAAATCATTTTATATTTTTTAAGGATTTTTTTTTATAGATATAATTCTTGAAAATAAATATAAATAAAAATTGTTTAATGGTATATTTATATAGAAATTTTAATTTAGAATAAAATTTTTACTTTCTTCTAAAATCTCTAAAATGGAATCTATTTTAAATAATTTTTTATCTTTCATTTCAAAATAAAAAATAATTATTCTATTTTAATATATACAGAGTCAATGGGTTTTTCTAGAATGATAGATAATATTTTATTTTTTGGATTATTTTACATAATTCCAACATTTATTCAATTAAAACCTAACATTCCCTTTGTTCAAGAAATTTTTATTTTAATAATTGAGTCTTAAATGAAAGGGATGTATCAATATCTAAAAATGTTTTACATATGGTTTAAAATGGATAATTTTTTGAGATTAATTATGTAAATATATTATTGTATGAATTTCATGCATGGTATGGTCATTATACAATAATTATAAAGATGAGTGATCCCAACATACCTCATGAATATTTTTGATCAAAATATAGCTCTCCTACGCATTGGTTATTATTTTCTATGGAGAATTATGTTGGGTGTTGACCATAGTGGTTATTCTAATTGTAAGGGTTATTATATGGTTTCTATGGATATGATTTCTTAAGGAACCTAGAAAACATTTATATTCATTTTAATGAGTTTTCTTCGAAATCATTTGATTTCAAAAGGTAACCTAACAATAATTTGTTTGAAAGGAATGATTATTCTTATTTAGGGAAAAAAGGTATGTTTTTATGAAAATACTGTTATGGGTTCTCATGTTTTCTATGAAACCCTCTTCATTATCATTTGTTCATTATGTATTCTTACAATTTTTTTAATAAAAAAATTGGGTAGTACATTTGAATTAATGTGAGTGTAATTTATTAGTTGGGTTCAACATTTAATAAGTTAAAGAAAAACTTTCTTTGATGGTTTAATGGTACTAAAATGGAAAATCAAGGTTCATTTATTATTTGTTATATAATATATTGAGATTTTTAATTGCATCCCATGTTTTAAAATGTTTTATACTTTTTTACGGTGATTAGGAACAAATAAGACGTCATGTTCAAAATCAAAAATATTTTTCATGAATATAAAAAATATTTTACTTTTGATGTTTTGTATTGTGAGGAAACTGGATACTAAGAAGAAGTGTCTGATTTTTCATGTATGGGTTTCTTATGTAAGAGATATGGGATAATTATAAAAAATGTTTAACATGAAATTTTCTTCATAAATAAAATAAAAGGAAATTTTTTTTAAAAATAATTTATGGATTGAATAATGACTAGTTATTAGCTCTCAGCCTTGGAGAACACTCCTAATGAAGCCCTAGGTGATGATGGATTCAGCCGCAGACCCCCCCCCCCCCCCACTAAAATAGGTGGGTTTCCTTCCTCCATCTTATTTTGGAGATTAGCCTCACCATTTTATACTATTCCCATAAACTATATTTTCTTCCCCGTTTCATGGAAATAGAGATTTTATAGAAATTTCACAGTCTCTTTTATGGTTCACCTCAACTAGAGATATAAACATCAGAGTTCACAATGCTTCGGGAATTCCTGATCTAAATTTGGTTTATTAGTTTAGAAACCATGGTTCTTCAGTTGATTCATTCCATTGGCTCATTTTCGGTTCATAGGGACTTCAATAATGATCAACAATTGGCCTCCTTGAAACATGACATGTAATGATGTTTCTTTCTTTAGTTAATGACTTCATCTTTGTTGGGTTTAGTACTCTCTGATCCCACAATAGATGTCACTTCTATATATTATGTTGGTCATATGATTTTTTCAGGAAATGTGACTCCCCTTCTATAGTGTTTTAGATAAGTTTTCCATAATATCCTTTTCCTTTACAAAATCCTTACATTATTCATATGCATGGGCATATTGTTGGATATTGTATATGATCTAATAGATAAGAAAATTCAGTTTATTATCTGATTTATCCTCGTATTTGTGTTGAAGTAGATGTGTCCATCCACCAGTGGAGTGGGTTTGGATTGTTATTCTAATGACCCAAACATTAACTAATGAAGATTACTCTTAATATAATTGAATATATTATTAAGTAAAATTGTTATATTCACTTCCTTGGTTTTATGTTTTTTGATATTAAAATACAGCAAAAATATTGTGATCATTTCTAATATAGTCATTAAACAGTGATCACATGATTATTATAAATATGGGTCTTTCACAAATCCAATTCACTCATAAAAATGAAGTGATGGGCTCGACTAGTAGAATTTCTTCATACAAATCCCATTTATCGGAGCTTGGAAAGGAGGTAGCATCCTTGGGATTCTCTCTTTACCAAACCCAATCTGATCTTCAACATGTTAAACTCGAACAGAACTACTTACGGGAGAAGTTTAAGTTTATAGAGATTACCACCTGAGCGATGTTAGCTAAGCCTCCCCAAGAGTCTATCACCTTCACACACCTTACCATTAGGTCTTATGAGGGTGTTATAAGGGGTTATGTAACATGACCCTAGTACTATGATAATTTACATTATTTTTTTATATAGAATATACGTTAGTTTTATTATTGTTACTTTGTAAATAGTTTTTAAAGGACAAAAAGTATTTTTAGTTAATATACAATTAAGAAATATATTTTGATGAATTAATGGATTTTTTATTTAAATATTATTATTTTTAAAATATTATTACTAAATTAATTTTTAGTAAATATAAATTATCGTATAATTTTTATGAATATGATTATAATTTTTATTAAGGTTTGAAAGATGTTTTTTGTCAAAACCCATGAATTTTTTATAAATAACGGTTTTTATTTTAAAATTAGAAATTCAAATATTTATAAATTTATTTAGACAAAATTAATATTATTTTTGAAATCAGGATGTCAAAATTATCCAATGGTGAATTTTTCATAATTTTATGAGATAGTTGAATTTTTTGGGTAAAAATTAAATACCATTTAATTATATAATGTGTTTTATGACATAATAATGACCCAATAATGATATAATAAAACAATATAAGTGGTTTTTTCAGAAAATATACGTCTTACCATTAAAATAATGTGATTTTAGGTTTGTTTTATTTATTTTAATAAGCTTTAGTGGACCTTTCGATACTTATATAACATTTTAACTTTTTAAATTGATTTACATGAGAGTGTGACTCACCTCCACATAAGAAAGACTAATATTTTGAGAAGTTTGGCCATTGTAATTATAAAATAATTTTTCCACTCCCATTTGGAAAAACACATGGGAACAAACCATGGGGTTGTTTGTGGTTTTCATTAGTTTAACGTGTGGTGTCCAAAACCTAAATAATAAATAATTCCCTCGCTTTTCCTATATAAACCCACCCAAGATCCCACTTCCTCTTCATTCAAAGCCTTTTATGCTCGACCAACCTCTGAAATCATCTCTCTTGAATCCTCACACGGTGCCCCAAGCTCCCAGAAATCCTCTCTCAATCCTCTCTCAAGCCTTTAGGGTCACACTTCTATGTAAGAGATTCCTTCATTTTATCCAAGTTTCTTAATATTGTTATGCCATTTTATTTTCAATTATAAATCTTTTGGTATGATTTTTCCCCTCCACCATACTTCCCTATTTATGTTTGAATGGTTATAGACCCATTTCTCTCTCATTAAATTCAATCCATGTACACCTGTTACCATGCAGAAATTCCGTAAGGAATTTCTCTCTCCTCGTTTACATTCATGAAATTCTTTTGTATTATGAATCTAAATTCCATTACATATATTGGTACATATATATATAACCCCCTTATTATCCATTTCATTTAAATATTATGATACATCCTTTTCTCTCTCATAAACCATTTTTATGAAATCTTATGTTACGTCGTTATGCTGCCAAAATTGCACCGTGATTTTCCAAGCCAAAGTCATTATGTAGTGAATACCATGCCCACTTCTCTATCAAGGGTATTCAATTTATTAACATTTAATTAAATATTATGGAGTTCCGTGTATGAATTATAAATTCCTTTGTCATTCAATAAATTGTGATGTTTAATGAATTCATGTTTAATGATCCATGTGGCACACTAATGCCTAAAATGAAATGATTAAGAAGGTTACGCCCTAATAGTGCTCTAATTAATTGGGTAAAGATTATTATCATGATACATCAAGTGAAATGAGGGTTTACACATTCTAATTCATGTTAAGTAAGGGTTTACTCATTCTCCATGTGCAATTATCCTTGGTTCATACTAATACTATGTTAAGTGTTGTTTCCACATTTCCATGTTATGATATTCATGTTTTATCATGCCTTTATGTTCATGTCTCTCTTGTGCTCCATTTACATTACTATTTCCTAACATGTCATGTATTCTTTTTTTACTTCCTTAATAGGCTTTATATCTCACCTTTTTATATTTATGTCCTCAGGTTATCCTATGCAATTCAAATTACAAGGGAATATGATGGTCATGTAAAGGAAGTTTTCAATAAAGATATTGTGATTTATGTTCTAAGTTGTTATGTAATGTTTCACATTTCCCAAGACACTAGAACTCTTTATCCTCAGAGTTTTATTACGTGAAATTTAGGTAATAAATCATGTTTAAGTGTGTAATAATGATTAGGGTTGTTATATTTGGTATCATAGGATAGGTTTTGTTATTTTTGGGATTAGGATAAGAAACCCCTAGTGAAGCCTTAGTGATATAAATAAGTATAATAATACATCCCTAAATTTTGGTGATTATTGAGAAAGTATTTTATCAAGAAAATACATCCTTGTCTTGATACGAGTAGGTAGAGGTGGCTCTGGAACATATGTACCTAGGATTGAAAACTCAGATAGGGATTTCAGGGCTTGGCCTGGGGTATCCTGGTACACAATAGCGGGCCTTACTTCACTCTCTGTTACAACACTCCCAAGGGATATAATTTGGTAAATTCTCAAGTTTAGTATTAACCACTATTAAGGGAATAAAAAAATCTCCTATAAATAAATGTTGGGAAGTATGTCATGGATAACATAGATTGAATCTTATAGATTCATAATTTAAGGAAATGAATGTTATTTATAAGCCATATGTTTTTCCTTAGATTAACCATTATGAGATACCCCTAACTTTCCTTTTATTCCCTTTAATGGATGGTAATATGAGGACTCGAGCTAACAGCTGATGTGAATATCTATGTGATGATTGTTCTAATGAGATTCCCAATCTGATGGGAGGGGGAATTGAGAAATTTATCCCAATACACTCTCAGATAACTCATGTTTTCAATAGAAACATGGGTCAGGAGGAACATTCAACCCCCCCCCAGAAATAACAAGTCACAATTGAGAGATTCATGATACAAAGGCCTCCTACCTATAATAGATCATACAATCCCTCATTCATTGAACAATGGATCAACCACATTGAAAGGATCTCCTCCATCCTTAAATGTTTCGAAAAATAGAAGTTTCTTCTTGTTGCTTATTGTATGGAGGGTGAAGTCGATCAATGGAGTACATTGATAAAAAAATATGAAGCCTGAGGAAAAGATTGAGGTGTTGTAATGGATGGATTTCTAGAAAACAAAATTGATAAATATTTTCCATGCACCCTCTGACTTAATATAGAAAGGTTCATCCTTTCCCTCAAGTAAAAAGACGACGAATCCATCGAATCGTACAAGGAAAACTTCACAAGGCTTGCATGATATGCCTCCAACATATTCATTACTCCTGACTACAAGGTTGACCTCTTCTTTGGTGGGATAAAAACTAGTCTATGGAGAGTCCTAGTGATCCATGACTTCGACAGCTATTTGGAAATTGTCAGATTTTCCCTAAAAGTTAAAATGGAGATCGGTAAATCATAGGGGTATCATGGGGATAAGAAGTATAAGGTGGAATTTTCTTCTGGAATTTCGATGGATAAATCCAATGGTGCTAAGAAAATCCAGCACCCCTTTTGACAAAGGTGCAGAAATAAGTACCCTGGAAATTTCCAGATGGGGATGAGGAAATTATTTCGGTGTGGAAAAGGACGACACCTGGCCATTAACTACGAAAAAGAAAAACCCACTACTACAATAGAGGAGTAGAAATATTTGTTATACCATCAATGTGTTGTTCATTTCTTCAACTACAAAGTAACAGAGAACTATACAAATTAATTTCTTAAGTTAAGGGTTTTCGGAGGCAAACAACAACCTCCAAGGTAGAAAGGGTGAGATTTTTCCATCACTACCACTGTAGTAAACCCCAACAATGATGTGACGACAGGTGCTTTAGTTATTAATTCGAGAATAAAAATGGTACTTTTTGACTCTGGTTCTACATATTCTTTTATATCTTGAAATTTTAGTAGAACAATCCCAACACCACCAAAAATAAAGGAAGTAAAGATGTCAGTGAGTATAGAAAATAGTGCAATCATTGCATCCAATGAATATAACTCTAACATGGTCATAATCTATTGATATAACTTCCCTACAAACCTTGTCATACTCCTTCTAATGGAATTTGATGAAATTATAATCCTAGATTAGAATTCCTTATATAGATCCGACATGAATTTCCATGGGAGGGAAATCACTCTCTATATAGAGAATAAACCCCCGATTCTATACAAGTGTTAGGAGGAAAATGAATCTTCTTTAGCACCAACATCTCAAGCGTGGATATTAATACCATATGAGCATGTGTATCTGGGTCAAATGATTGAGTCCAAGGAAGAAACCATCCTTGAAGACATGCCTATAATGAGGTAATTTACTGAAGTGTTTCCTAAGGAATTTCAAGGTTTTCCTCCTAAAGAGATGTTGAATTATAGATTGATATTATACATGGGGCATTGCCAATATCCAAGACCCTGTATAGAATGGATATTTTGGAGCTTGATGAGCTGAATAAAAAACTATTGGAGAATCATGATAAATGGTTTATATGCACAAGCGCTTCACCATGGGGTGCACCATTCCTCTTCTTCATGAAGAAGGATGGGTCAATGCACCTTTTTATTGATTATCATGAGCTCAGAAAAATCACAATAAAGAACATGTATCCTCTTTCACAAATTGATGACTTGTTCGATTAGCTACATGGAGCACAATACCTTTGGAAGGTGTATTTGTAGTTAGGATATTACCAAGTAAGGGTGAAGGAGGATATCCCCAAGACTGCTTTTCATACAAGGTATGGGCACTATGAATTCGTAGTAATGCCTTTAGAACTCACTAATACCCCATCAATCTTCATGGACATGATGAATAGAGTCTTTAGAGACTACCTAAACACATTTTTTGTAGTATTTATATATGATATTTTAATATACTCCAAAACCAAGGAGGATCATGAGGAGCATCGAATAACTGTACTGGACACCTCACAAAAGGATAAGCTCTATGTAGAGTACAAAAACTGTGAGTTCTAGATGAAGGAGGACTTAGTCTTGGGTCATTTCATTGCAAGCAGTGGGATATCTATAGATCCCTCTAAGACAGCTGCAATTTAGGGATGGTCATGGCAAACATCTATAACATATATCCATAGTTTCTTGGGGTTAGCTAGAAATTATCTCTGATTTGTAAGAAATTTATCACGCTTGTACAACCCTCTTAATAGGCTAACTCATAAGGTATTAAAGATTTCATGGAGTGATGAATGTGAAGAGGGCATCAAAGTGATGAAAATGAAGGCTTATCACTGTGTATGTGATCACACTACCCATAAGTGGAGAAAGTCTTGTGGTATTCATTGATGCTTTGAAGAAGGGAATGGGTTGTGTTTTGATGAAAATTGACAAAGTCATTACCTATGCTTCAAGGAAATTGAATTTTCATGGGAAAAATATCCAACACAGGATTTGGAGTTGGCTGTTGTGATCTTGGCATTAAAAATATGACGGCATTACCTCTATGGGGAAAATTGTGAAATATACACGGATCACAAAAGCCTTAAGTATATATTCCCATAGAAAGAGTTGAACATGCACCAACAAAGATGGTTATAGATGATTAAAGACTATTACTGCTCAAACCATTTCCACCCTGGGAAAGAGAACAAGGTGTTGGATACTCTAAGTAGAAAGGACCTAGTGATTCTATCATTGATGGGAATTGAAAAGGATCAAATCTTCTTAGATTTGATGAATATGGACATGGGAATCATAAATAAGGGAACACCATCAATCCTTTCACAAATTATTGTTCAACAGTCCCTTTTGGAAGGGATAAAGGATGTTCAAAATGAATGTGTGGGAATTCAAAATAATGTGGAAACTATCAGAAAAGGGAAATAATCAGAGTTCAATATTAATGGAGGATGAATTGTGAGATATGGGACAACACTATGTGTTCCATCAAATCCGTAGTTAAAGAATGATCTTTTAAATGATGCACATAGTTCAAATTTTTCCATCCACCCAGGAAACACAAAGATTTATTAGGATCTTAGAGAGCATTATTGGTGGGATAACATGAAGAAGGATATCGCTGAGTATACATCAAATTTCCTAGTATGTCAGCAAGTGAAGGCTGAGAGCCAGAAGTCTAAGGGGATGATGCAACCATTTCCCATACCAACATGTAAATTGGATAACATCACCATTGACATTGCCACGGGACTTCCAAAGACATCCAAAGTAAGAAATGGTATTAGTGTTGTTATAGATCTACATTCAAAGAATACATGCTTCATCGCAATTCAGGAGGATTTATCATTGGATCAACTGGAAGGGACATACATCAGAGATGTGGTAAGGCTACATGGAGTACCACTAACGATTATATCTGACAGAGATCCAAGATTTATTTATATGTTTTGGAAGATTCTTCTACATGCTCTGTATTCTGAGCTGAACATCCATATGGATTATCATCCTCAAACTGATTTCCAATATAAGAAGATTATCCAAACACTTGAGGACATGTTGAGAGCATGCTCAATGTAATTTGAAGGAGGATGTGATCAACATCTTCTTCTAGATGAGTTCTCTTACAACAAAAGCTTCTAATCAAGAATCCAAATGGCTCCTTATGAATCCCTATATGGGAAGAGGCAATGAACACTAGCATGTTGGGATGAAGTTGGGGGGTAGAAAACTCCTATGTCCAGAAATGGTTGATGTAATGATAGAGCAGTTTAAGACCATCCAGGACTATATTAAGGCTGCTCAGAGTCAAAAAAAGAGTTATGCTGACAATCATCGACGAGACCTAGAGTTTGATGTTGGAGATATGGTATTCCTCCGCATATCACCATGGAATATAGTGATAATCTTTGGGAAGAATAGAAATCTTAGTCCATGTTACATCAGACCTTTTGAGATCCTTTATCACATTGGAGGAGTGTCCTTTCGATTAGCACTCCCACCAAATCAATCTTATGTACATGATGCATTCCATGTATCACTCTTGAGGAAGTAAATACCTAACCCATCGCATGTACTCAATCTAGAGATGGTACCATTGGAGAATTGCCTCTTCTATAAAGAGAATCTGGTGAAGATCTTAGATCGTAGGGAAAAAGTTCTACGAAATAAGAAAATTACCCTTGTCAAGGTGTTGTGGTGAAAATAAAGTATGAAAAAACCGTGGGGGAATCAGATAAAGTAATGAAGCATAGTTACCCTAATCTATTTAGTGTGGGAAACGGAAATTCCAAGGTTAAAATTTCTTTAGGGGGAAGATTGTAATGACCTAAACTTTTATTAAATAAAAATATTCTTGATCTAATTAAATGTATTATTAGGTAAAATATTTATATACACTTCCTTGGTTTTAGGTTTTTGGATTTTAAAATACTGTTAAGAATTGGGATTGTTTCTAATATAATTATTAAATAATGATCACTTGATTAGTATAAATATAGGGTTTTAACAAATCTAATTTACTCGGACAAAGGAAGTGATGGCCTCATCTAATAAAATTGCTACATACAAAGCCCATTTGTTAGAGCTCATAAAGGAGGTATAATCATTGGGCTTCTCTCTTGATCAACCCCAAGATGTGATTCAACACGTTAATCTTGAATAGAACCATTTTTAGGAGAAGTGGATGTTGATAGATATTACTACCCATGTGATGTTATTTGAGCCTCCCCAAGAGCATATCACCATCTCACACCTTACCCTTCGGTATTATGTGGGTGTTATAAGGGTTTATGTAACAATACCCTAGCACTATGATTATATACATTATTTTTGTATAGAGAATATATGTTCATTTTATTATTGTTACATTCTAAATAGTTTTTAAATCACCAATAATAATTTTAGTTAATATCTAATTAAGAAATCTATTTTGATGAATTAATAAATTTTTTGGTTAAATAATATATAAATTAAATATTATTTCTAAATTAATTTTTAGTAAATATAAATGATCATATAAATTTTATGAATACAATTATAAATTTTTATTAATGTTTAAAAAATGTTTTTTGTCAAAACCCATGAATTTTCAATAAATGTCATTTTTTTATTTAGAAAGTAAAAATTCACATACATAGAAAAATATTTAGATACAATGAATAATATTTTTGAAATCAAGACATTGAAATTATACAATGTTGAATTTTTCATACTTTTCTGAGATAGTCAAATTTTTGGGAAAAATTAAATACCATTTAATTTTATAATTTGTTTTATGACATCATAATGATCCAATAGTAATGTAATAAAAAAATATAAAAGGGAGTGTTCGGAAAATATATGTTTTACCATTAAAATAATGTGATTTCAGGTTTTATTGATTTATTTTACAAAGCATTAGTGGACCCTCCAAGAGTTATAAAACATTTTACTTTTTAAATTGATTTTTTTGAGAGTGTGACTCACCTCCACGTAAGGAAGCCTAACATTTTAAGAATTTTGGCCATTGGCCTTATAAAATAATGTTTTCAAATCCCATTTTAAAAACCCAAATGTCAAAAACCATGGTATGGTTTGTGTTTTTGATTAGTTTAATGTGTGGTGTCCAAAACCAAAATAATAAAGAATCCCCTCCATTTTCCTATATATACCCACCCATGTTCCCACTTCCTCTTCACTCAAAGACTTTGGAGTTCGACCAATATCTGCCCCCTCTCTTTATAAACCTCTCAATGTGCCCCAAGCTCCCAAGAATCCTCTCTCAAGAATCTCCCAAGCCTTTGGGATCACACTTCCAAGTAAGGGAGTCCTTCCTTTTATCCAAGTTTCTTAATATTGTTATGACATTTTATATTCAATTATAAATGTTGGGGTATGATGTTGAACCTCCCCCATACTTACCACATTATTTTTTTAAATATGATTGATCTATCTCTATCTCATTAAATGCCTCTCATGTACACCTGTTTCTGTGCTGAAATTCCATAAATAATTTCTTCCTCCTCATTTACATTCATGAAATTCTTTTGTATTATGAATCTAAATTCCATTACTAATATTGGGAAATGAATCTATATGAAAACCTTAATATCCATTCCTTGTAAATATGATGAGACGCCACTTTCTCTCTCATCAACCATTTTTTTGAATTCTTATGTAATGTCGTTATGCTACCAAAATTGCATCATGATTTTCCAAGACAAAGTCACTATGTAGTGAATACCATTCCCATTTCTATATCTAGAGTATTCACCTTTATGCACATTTACTTATGGATTATGTTGTTACATGTATGATTTCAACATTACTTTATCATGGAATAAATAATGATGTTTAATAAATTAATGTTTAATGATCGATGTGGTACACTTATGCATGAAATGAAATGATTTAGAATGGTGCACCCTGATAGCACTCCAATGCATTGGGTAATGATTAGTATCATGATATGTCAAGTTCAATTAGGGTTTACTCATGATAATTCAAGTGTAATAAGGTTTTACTCATGCTCCATGTGAAATGATCCTTGGATCATGCTAATACCATGTTAAGTGTTGTTCCCACATTTCCATGTTATGATAATCATGCTTTATCATGCCTTTATCTTCATGTTTTTCATTCTACATTGATATTCCAATAGCCTAACCTATAATTTATTCTTTTTTTACTCCCTTACTGGGCTTTATATCTCACCCATTTTATATGTATGTCCTCATTTTATCTCATGCAATACTAAGTGTGAGGAAATGATGTAGTCATGTAAAAGAAGTTTTTAATAAAGATGTTGTGTTTTATAGTCTAATTTATTATGTCTTATTCCCAATTTCCCAAGAAAATATAACTCTTGATCCTCAGTGTTGTCTTAAGTGATATTTTATGTAATGAATCATGTTTATGTGTGTAATAAATACTGGGTTTGTTATAGTTATGGGATAGGAATTCTGGTGCAAACAATAGGTTGTTTTTGAGTCTTGGACATATATATATTCATCATGTATACACTATAGACACCTTGTTTTTACATATAGGTGAATCCATAAGGAGGATATTGATCAATAAAAATTTTATCTAAACCATTCGGGAACACTAGGGTTTGTTCAGTTGGGCAACAAGGAAGTACCCCAACCAAACCCATCCTAAAAGAGGCAATACCCTTGAATTCAGATATAAAGGTTACAGACATATTTGTAGGTTTGATTCGTGATTTGGGTGGATCCATTTTGGAATTTTAGGTATTTTCAAACCTAGGGGTTGTTGAGGGGGAATTATTTTCTCCATGAACCCACATTTCAATTCACCAAATCCTACATCCTATGTAGAGGCACTTCGAATGGGTGATGGTTCGGTTTAGGTACAGGAGGAAAGAGGAAAGCATCCATCAGTAGGTATAGAAATCATATATTCAAAGTATAAAATGTTTTATGGGCATGAATATTGGGTGAAGTCTAGAAGTAATATGACTTATAGAAATACAAACAAAACAATTAACATTATTAATTGTTTTAAAGGTTTCGATGTGGAATCTCAAATTCAAGATTATAGAGTCTCAATTCAGACATTGATGGACATTCAATTTCCACAACTAGTTGATTATCGCATTGTAGGGTAAGGACTTGGATTGGATGAGTCAAGAAATGAGATCTAAATATTCTTCTCATATGATAGTGTTGAATGAATTCATGAAAGTTGACTCTACAACCCTAGGAGAAATAGGGTCATAAGGGAATTCAGGATTCATGGAGTTTCATTTTGATTAAGGGGAAGAAATCAAAAGGGCATCAATACTGATTTCGCTTATCCATGTTGATGGATACTAGGACAACGAATATGTTAATGGCTAAAGATAGGGATGATTTTCACTCTTCTAGAAACCAAACATCTTATGTTAGTGATGTACAATTCCAAATACACGATAACATTCTTGTTGTGGATGATTCTACTATTTCTACTAACACTAATTTTCTAGTTACCACTATGGAGAAGCTATATGTATTGAACAATGTATCAGGTAAGAAGTTAGTAGATATTATTATGTATTAGGAGTGTATCATACACTCTGATAAAGAAATCCTGGAGGAGTCTCTATATATTAAATCTTCACAGGGGGATGCTAACAGGATGTATGAATGAATGATTAATATTTCTACAAATAAAGAGAAATTTGGGTGGATCAATAAGCATGATATCATCTTGATATGAGGTCTCAATGAAACAAAGATAAACATTAAGGATTACCTTTAAACTTGGGACAATATAGCCTATAATTTGTAAGATCTCCTCAAGGTTCACCCGGTTATAAAAGTCTCTCATCTATAATGGAGTTTATACTATGATATATCTTCTAGTAAACTCAAAATAGATTTTAATTATTTTTTGATTTGTTTTTCTGCCATAAAAATTTATTTTCAACTCATGAGGTTTTGTAATTTTTTCATAAAAGTGTTATAATAATAAAAATTTAACTTTTAGTCAATAATTATTGTGTCCATGTAGTTCATATCTTAGAAAGGGTTTGGATTATTATAGAGGTTAGTGAAATATAATTATGTACACCTAGTATATTCTAATTTATGGTTATCAATATATAGAATTTGAATATTACTTTGTTTTGTCATCTAAACTATTACATTTTAGATTAGTTTTTCATATAGGAAACACGGAAGTGGATGTAAGAAGGAACCAAGATGGAAATATCCTTCTGAATCAGTAAAATTTAGTAATTGGATTTCGAATAGATTTATTTTTTGATCTGATGGATCAGTTGAAAGAGGTTATAAATGGTTTTGTTTTCCATGTGACAAAGAATCCATATGAACTATAGAGGAACATGTCACTAGTATAGAATTTCATGAAGTTGCACCCTCTAATATTTAGTTGATTATCTTTCCTTGTGTTAGTTGAGGGGTGGATTAAATTCCTCTAAAATATATTTGATGTAATGGGTTGTCTACATAAGTAAAAGGAAAAAAATATGTATTTTTTTGCTATTGAGGGTGATCGGTGGTGGTTAACTGCTATGAATTTCAAGGAAATAGAAGATATTGATACCTTGTAATGGGATCCATTTAGGAATATTTTACTTATGAAATATTTTACTAAGGCTGTTAAAATTCAGATGGAATGAAATTATTGTATTTGATATTGATATTGGAAGATTCAATGGCCACATGTGATGAAACCTCTATTGATAAGTAGAGTATTCACTGAATATTATCAAGGATTCTGATAGTAAAATAAAAAAAATTACTCAAAATTGATGCGACGATATCAAAGGGAATTGATTTCCCATAAAGTAATAAGTTTTGGAAAAATAATATGATCTTTAGATAAGGTATAAATGGTTTTTATCATTGAGCATGTATTCAATGCTAACAAGAAGATGAAATGTATGGGTGGTAGGAAATGGGAAATCATACAACTAGAAAATATGGAGGTAAGAATATAAATTTTTTATCTGGTGATAATTTCTATAAGAACCATGCCAAGGAATGTATTATAAACTCAATTATGTCATTATGATGTAGACATTTCCACATGTGGATTAAAAATGTAAGAAAAATTAATATACATATAATGAATAGATAATGGTAAGATGCTTTAATTGTAATGATATGGGTCATTATGCAATTACATGTACAATGATAGGAATCATGGAAGGAAATCATCAAGATCAAAAGAAAAAAGGCATGAAAAAATAATTATACACCACTATATTTGATGTTGTGTTGTCTAATAAAGTGGTGATTGGTATGCTACATGTTTGATCGAATTATTTCAATCCCCTATTTGACTCTATATCTTTTCATTTTTTTATTTCTATGAAAATGTTACCCAAAATTTGAATATCACCTCAAGCGAAAATATGTAAATTTTGGTGAAATTTATAGGTTGAAATATTAAAGAAGCCATGATTTATTGGAATATTTAAATTATTATTATAGGTATGGTCTAGCCATAAAATCCTATTGAAATGATCATAGTATACTTTAATATTATTATGGGCACGGATTAACTTATAGTTTATCTTAATATGATAGATTTTAAAATATTTAATGTTATTTTCAATGATTTCATATCTTTCATCAAATATCATCAAGTCTATAAATTGACTATATATGGAATGGAAAAAATCAAGATCATACTACTAAAATTAATGATACTATTCACATTTGTGATTTACCTATAGGGAATGAATATAGGGATGTATTTATTAATGATGTTTCTAGTTTTATTCCTAATAAGAATGTTGGTTTTAATATTCACTTAGTGATGGATTCTAAACATATTTCAAAACCCTCTTATCAAAGGAATTATGTAGAAAATTTGAAATTAAAATATAGTTATAAGATTTGTTTGATAAAGGCTTCACTCAACCTATAAATTCACCATGGTGTTATCCTATTTTATTTTTTTAAAAGAAATATGGTTCAATGATACTTTTCATTTATTTTAGGTCCTTGAATAACATCAATGTTAATAACAACTATCAATTTTCTAATATCAAGGATTTTTTTAATCATATCCACAGATCATATTATTTTTTTAATACTGATCTCAGATCATAGTAGTAATAATTTAAGGTTAAGGATTAATATATTACAAATATCATGTTTTGGATCATATACAAGCATTACAAAAAAAATTATTCCCTTTCGTATGTTTAATCCATGAGTTATACTCATGGATTTTATGAATAGGCATTTTTATAAATATTTAGATATTTTGTTATTTTATTTATTGATGATATATTGGTAAAATAAAAAAATCAAGAGGAATATAGAACATATGTAATGATTTTTTTGTACCTTAAAGATAAGAAAATATATTGAAAATTTGGTATGTATAAATTTTAGTTAAAATAGATTTCATTCGGTGGGAATATTGATTCTAAATATAAAATAATTATTTAAGCCTCTAAACCTAAAGTTATTTCTTAATGTCCAAGACATAAAAATGAATAATATATTTATAATATTCTTGGATTAGTGGGTTGCTACCAAGGGTTTCTTGAAAAGGTTTCTCATATAACTATCCAAAAGATCATGTTAACTCAAAATGGAGTTAATGTCATCTACAATAATGTGTTTCATGATAGTGACCATTAATTGAACACTATACTAGTGAATTCATTAGTTGTGGACCGTCCCACAAAAAAATAGTAAACTTTTATCTACAAAAAATATTTATTGAATGGACATGGTTTCATTTTGATTCAGAATGATTAGGTAATTACTTATGCTTCATGTCAAATGTAACCCTAAGAGTTTGATTATCCTTCACATGATATGTAATTATATTTTGTGATTTATTTATTAATAAATTGAGGAAACATTTAGATGAAGTAATCTATGAATTATATACTGATCAAAAAATATTTTTTTATATATTATCTTTGAAATAGTTAAACATGAGGAAGATAAAATGGATGAAATGATTATGTATTTTTAATATAAGATTCTAGAAAAGAAAATAATGTTTTTGGTTAATTTATTTATAAAAATGATCCTACATTAACAAAGTTGTGTTTTGAACATAACCCATTATTTATTTGTTTGATAAATTTTATTTTAAGAATTTTTCTTGTAGGAAATATCTCTCTTTTGTTTCAAGTGACAATATAATAATCTCTATTGGAAATAATTAAACATGATCAAAATGTGGATCATGTTTTAATGTAAAAGTTAAAATATATTAATAGGGGTAATATTCTAATGTTTAATGTCGATTATGAATTTGTTATTAGATTTGGAAAGAGGTTATGGGTTCCATGTGATTCCCATTTGAAGATAGAAGTATAGAGTGAAGCTTAGAATTCCCTTTTTTCAATTCACCTTGGACATACTATGATGTATAGATAACTTCAGGAGCATTTGTGGTGGGGTTGAATGAAATGAGAAAATTATGACTCTACCGTGAAATGTTTTAATGGTCAATGGTTTAATGTGGAATGACCATTACTGAGGTGGGGGGGATTCACAATTTTCCAATGGTAGAGTAGAAATGCAAACATATATCTATTGTTTTCATGGGTGGTTTTTCAATAACATCAAAAGTTGATAATTCTATTTAGGTTACAATTTATATATTAATTAAATATATTAATTTCCAACCAATTTAAGACATAATTTATTTATAAAATATTTCTAAAATATATCTCAATCATATTATTAGGTTACATAGTGTAAAAATCATCATTATTTCTAACTTTTATCCTATATTTTCTTCTAATTTTTAGAAAATGATACAAAATTAATTTGGTACTAAATTAAATTCCATTAATACTTTTCAACCTCAATCTGATAGATAGTATAAGAGAATTATTTATACTTAGGAATCCATGATTCATTCTAATTTAGTGCATTACCATGAATTTTGGAATCAACATCATTTATTGGCTGAATTTTCTTTTAATAATAATATCCATTCTGGTATAAATATGGTACCTTTTTATTATTTTGATGGAATAAGGTGTTAGAATTCATCTTGTTGGGATGAAGTATTTTAAAGAATTTTTTTTGGACCACAACTGGTTGAATAAATGGTTGAGTAGGTGATTTTAATTTAGTGGTATATAATGATGACTCCGAGCATGTTGAAATGTTATAAGGATAACCCAAGGAAAGAGATATATTTCAAGGTAGGTGATCATGTTTTTATTAAAGTATCTCATTGAAAAATAGATCAATGTTTTTTTAAAAAAGGTAATTTTATGTCCAAGGTTAATTGAACCATATAAAATCATAGATAATTTTATATAAATTTCTTATTTATTGGCCTTTCCACCTAGTCTATCTCAGGTACATGATGTATTTCATATTTCATTGTTATTAAAAAATTTTCTAGATGAATATCAAGTGTTGATCCCTGGTGTAGTTTAGTTGGGAGATAATAATTCTTATGAAGAACATCCATAAGATATTTTCTACCATATAGTGAAATTATTTTGAAAGTAGGTAATTCATCATGTGAATTATTTGTGGAAAAACTGTATGGTTTAACATGTCAAATTGGAATAAGAAAATCCAATAATGGAAAAATATCCTCAATTTTTCGAGTAATGAATAAAATTATGAGGATTAATTTTGAAAAGGTGGGAATAATTTTACAAACCATGTAATGTTATAATAAATGAATATCATGTCTATAATGACCTGAACAATTATAAATGAAGATTCCATTTTTTATTTAATTAAATGTATTATTATGTAATATAGTTATAGAAAACACATGAACTTGAATGGATATATATTATTGGATTTAAAATATAATTAATAATATATATTATTGTTAATATAGTCGTTGAATAGTGATCACATGATTAGTATAAATATAAGACTTTTAATAAATCCAATTGAATCAGAGAAAGTAAGTGATGGCCTCAACCATTAGAATCATGCCCTATGGAGACCATTTATTAGAGATTTATAGGGAGTTTTAATATATAGGATTTCCCTTGACCTTTCCCAATCTAAAATCCAATAACATAAGAATGAGAGAAACCAGTTATAGAAGAAGTTCAAGCTCATTGACATCACGACCCAAACCATGTTTGTTGAGGGACCCCATGAAAGTCTAATTATATTGAACCTTACTTTTAAAGAATACACTAGTGTAATAAAGGTATATTTATCAATACCCTAATAATATGAATATGTATATTATATAAAAATAAATATATTTTCATTTTATTGTTACTTTAAAAAATGTTTTGATTTTATTCAATTAAACAAAAATTGATTTTTCAGTTATATTCAAATTCTATAAAGAAATTTATTTTTATGAATTAATTGGTTTTTCAAAAAAAAAATATTTTAATAAAATGTTTTTTCTAATTAATTTTTATTAATTATAAATTTTCATATATTTTGTATTAATTGAAATGTACTATTAATAAGTGTAAGAAACTACAATTATCAAAAAAAAACCCAACATTTTCCAAAAAATGTCAAATATTATTTTAAAATTGAAAATGAAATTAAATAGAAAATTATTTAGATAAAATAAATATTATTTTTGGAATCAAAAAATTTTAATTATCCAATGGTTATTTTATCATATTTTTCTGAGATAGTCAAATTTTTGGATAAAAATTAAATACCATATTAATATATAGTGTGTTTTATGATTTCATAATGACCTAAAAATGATGTAATAATAGTATAATTGATATCAAATGAAAATTATGTGTTTTAACCAGAAAATAATGTGACTTTATGTTTAATTTATTACAGTTATAATTCCTTTATGAATCCTCCAAAATATATAATATATTTTATGATTTTTAATTCATTTCTTTAAAAGAGTTACTCACCTCCACATAATCAAGGGTAATATTTTAATATATTCAGTAATTTTTGTAATAAAATAATTAAAACATTCCCACTATGGTAAAAAATCAGGGTATTCTTTGTGGTTTTGAATATTTTATTATATAGAGTCCAAAACCTATGTTTGTGAAATATTAAAGATTTCCCCTCTCATTTCCTTTAAAAACCCACCCAATATCCCACTTCTATTTACTAAAAATACTTTTATAACATCATTAATATTCCTTTATCTCTTTATAATACTTATAAGGCACCCCAATCTATCAAGATTCCCCTTTCAAGCTTTTGGGGATACACACTCAAGTAAGGGTTCTTTCCTTTCTCATCCTTATCCAAGACTCCTTATCTTATTTTTCACTTTTATTTTTAATTACTAATGATGGTTTTTGTTTTATAATCTCCCACATACTACCCTTATTAAATCTAAATGATTATAGACTCATTTCCCTCTCATTAAGCCCTCCCATGCACACCTTTTACCATGCCGAAATTTCAAAATCATTTCATTCAATCTTATTTATTATCATATACCTTATTTTTCTAATTCTATAAGTGTGGAAATATACTTCCTTGTATCAATTACATTAAAATTAATTTAAAAATTATGAGATATCTATTTCCCTCTCATAAACCCATTTTATGAATTTTTAAGTGAAGTCGTTATATAGTAGAATTTTCACCACGATTTTCCATGCCAAACCAAGTATATAGTGAATACCTTACCCATTTCCTATAATGGGTGTAATATTTTATGCAAATATACCTTCTTATTGGTGAATTACATATATTTATTCCACACTCCTTGACGATGGAATAAATTATGGTGATTAAGGAATCTATATATTATTATCCATGTGGTACACTTATTCACGAGAATGAAATAAAAGTGATAGGTTCTCCCAAAATTATATATCACTCCAACGCATTGGGTAATGTTTAGTATCATGCTACATCATGTTGGGATAGGGGTGTACCATATTTCATTATGAGGCTTTTTCCACCATGAATTATTTTTGGGTTAGCCTTAATATATATTTATGATGTAGTGTGTTATATTATTTCCACTTTTCTCATGTTATGATTATCATGTTATATCATGACATATTATTCATGTTTCTTTATAAATCATTGAAGTAACTTCTCTAACATGTATTATTATCTTAATGTTATACCATTTTTATTCCCTCACTAGGCATTATGTCTCACCTTTTACTTATGTATTTCCTTAAGTTATCCAATGCAGTTTTAAGTTCAAGCATGATAAAGAACATTTCAATAATGATATTGTAATTCATATAGAATGTAGTAATGAAATTTACCTAATTAAAAAATACACCCTATAACACAATATTTATGGTTTTATTAAGTGTAATTTTATGTAATTAAAAAATTTATTCATGTGTAATAAATAGGAGGGTTATTATATTTGGTATTAAAGGAAAATTTTGTTTATATTGGTATTGAGATTCGAAAACTCTATAAAAATCCATAAAAAAACTAAGTATAAGAATACATCCCTAAAATTTTGGGGAGTATAAATTTATAGGAGTATCAGGAAAATACATCCCTCTTTAGATATTATAAGTGTATGTACTTCTTTTATAGATGTACTTAGTGGTAACAAGTCTAACAAGGTGTCCTTGTCTTGACTCGGCGTAACCCGGTACACAACAAGAGGCCTTAATATGCACCTATTTTGACACTCTTGGGGGATATTCATTGGTAAATTCATAATCATAGTGTGATTAATTATTAAACGAACAACAAAAAGACCATACAAATATATTTTATGAAATAGATCATGGACAACATAGATTGAATCATATAAATTCATATTTTAAGTAAATACAAGTAATTTATATGTTATCCTTTTAGTATCATTGGATTATCCTATATGTTTTTAATAGTTTGATAATATTCATCCATAATTTTCCTTTTATTCTATAAAATGGCCATAAATAGAAGGAATCGGGTAAACAATCATCATGAAGGAAAATTTGATGACTACCCCCAATGAGATTCCCAACCTAATGTGAGCTAGAATCATGAACTTCTTGATGATACTCTCTATGATGGCTCAGATTCTAAATAGAAACCTTGATTTGGATGATCGTACAAATACCCACAAAATATAACAAGATGCAATCTATACCCTCATACAATAAAGTCCTCATATTTTCAATAGATCATTTGATCCCTTAATTTTCGAACAATGGATAACTCCATTGAGAAGATATTATCCATCCTTCAATTCTCCAAACAAGATAAGGTTCTTTTGGTTATTTATCATATAGATGGTGAATCTAATCAACGGTGTACATTGATAAAAAATATGAATCCTAATAAAGTGATTGAGTTGATGGTATGGATGTATTTCCAATAACTAATTTTCCAATACCCTCAGACATAAATTGTAAAGGGATTCCCTTTCCCTTAATAAAAAGATGATTAATATATTATGAGTATGAGGAAAAAATCATAAGGATTTCATGATATGCCTTCTACTTTGTTGTTACCCCCAAGTGCAAGGTTGGATACTTCTTTGGTGGGACAAAAAATAGCCTATGGAAAGCCTTGGAAATTCATGACATTGATAGCTATGAGAAAACTGTCAATTGAACCCTTAATGTCAAAATGGAAATTAGAGAATCTCAGGGGTATCATGAGGATAAGAAGTAGAAAGTGGAGATCAATTCTGGTAGTGTGATAGATAGATCTAATGGTGCTACTAAATTTCAACATCCCACTTACCAATGGTGTGGAAAGAATAAGCATAGAAATTTCCTGAATGGGGTGAGGAAATTATTTATATGAATGAAGGAAGGGAACCCAGTCAGTGATTTTTAGTATGAAAAAACTGCTACCACGATGGAATAAAGGAATGATATAGTCAACCCTTGGCTAATTGTTCATTACTAATATTGTAAGAAACCAGAATTTTTTCAAATCAATGCACTAAGATGAGGGTTTTTTGAGACAACCAACAACCTCCAAGGTATCAGGGGATATATGTTTCCATCCCAACTGAAGAAGTGGATCCTAACAATTAGTTGGTGATAGGTGTTCTAGTTATTATTTCAATAATAGATAACATATTTTTTATTCTGGTTTTATACATTCCATCATATCATGAAAGTTTAGAATATCTATTTAGACAGAAACACAAATCATGGAAGTGGAGTTATCAGTGAATAAGGAAACTGGGAAAATAATTGCATCCCAAGTATATAACTCCTCCCATATCACAATTTGTAGACTAAACATATCACTAAACCATGTAATACTCCATTTGGTGGAATTTTTTGAAATTTTGTGAATTGATTGGCTTTCCAAATAAAGAGACAACATATATTTCTGTGAGAAGGAAATCACTCTCCATATTGTGAATCGACCACCAATTCAATACAAGTGTGAGGAGGAGGATGAATATTTTTTAAAACCATCATCTCAATCATGGATATTATTATCTTATGAGTAAGAATATCTATATTTGTTAATTTTGTATAAGGAAAGAATTATCCTTAAAGAAATTCTCATTGTGAGTTAATATGTTGATGTGTTTCCCGATAAATATTTTGGTCTTCCTTCTAGCTGAGATGTTGAATTTTCAATTGAGCTTATACTTGGGGTGTAACCATTATCCAATACTATATTTCGAATGGATAATTTGGAACATGAGGAGATGAATAAAAAACTAAAGTATAATCAAGATAAAGGTTTCATATTCCAAAGTGCTTCACCATGGGGTACACCAGTCCTCTTCGTTATAAAGAATGATGGGTCAATGTGCCATTACATTGATTATCGTGATCTCAACAAGATCACGATAAAGAAAAATTATCCTCTTCCAAAGATTGATGATTTTTTTATTAGATACATGGAGAAAAATACTTTTCCAACGTGGATCTGTGGTCAGGATATTACCATGTTAGGGTGAAGAAAGATAATATCCCCAAGACTATTTTTCATACAAGTAATGGGAACTATGAATTCACAGTAATTCCATTTTGAAATAGTAATCCTGCAAAAATATTTATGGAATTGATGAAAATATTATTTATATATTTCCTCAACAAATTTTTGGTAGTCATTATAAAGGATATTCTAATATAATCCAAAAAGTAAGGAGGAGCAAGGGGAGCATTTTAGTACTATGCTAAAGACCTTGAGAAAAGAAACATTTTATGCCACATACAACAAATGTGAGTTCTGCTTAAAGGAATTCTATTTCTTGGGGAATATAATCACAAGAAATTGAATATCTATAGACCCTTAAAAATAGAATCAATTGATAGATGGATGAGGACAAAATTTATGAAAGATATACATAGTTTACGTGAGTTAGCTTGGTATTATCGCTGATTGATGAAAAATTTATCACGATTTTCAAACCCTATTACAAAACTAACTCAGAAGGGTGTCAATTATTTTTAGAATTTTGAATGAGAAGAAATATTTATGGAGTTTAAAAGGAGACTTATCATTTTACATATGATCACACTACCAAAAAGTGGAGAGATTTTCATGGTATTCCGCAATGATTTGAAGATGGGATGGCTTTGTATTAATGTAAAATGAAAATTTCATTGCTCAAGATAGTTGAATGTTCATGAATATAACTACCCAACACATGATTTAGAGTTAGTTTTAGTGATTTTCACTTTAAAAGTTTCATTGAATTATCTCTTTGGGGAGATTTTTGACATATATACGGATCACAAAAGTCTCAACTACATATTCACACCGAAGGAGATTAATATATGCTAATGAAGATGGTTATATCTGATCAAAGTATATGACTAATCAATTCAATAACATCTTGGGAAAGAGCATAATGTGTAAAATTAACTAAGTAGAAAAGATCCAACAATTCTGTCATTTATGAGAATTTATAAGGATCTGATATTCTTAGACTTAAAGAGGATAAACGTGGGAATCATAAAGTAAGGAACATCACCAGTCCTTTAAAAAATGATTGTTCAACAATATCTTATAGAGAAGTTAGAGGATTCTCAAAGAGATGATGTAGAAATTTAGAACAATGTGGAAAATAAATGAAAAGTGAAATCCTCAAAGTTCAATGTTAATTAATAAGGTGGTGTAAGATTTAGTTCACGACTATGTGTACCATAAAATACTGATTTAAAGAAGGATATGTTAGGTGATTCACATAGATCAACCATATAAATCCATCCTGGAAGAAAAAAGATGCATTGATATCTCCAAGAACACAATAGGTGGGACAATATAAATAAGGATATCATAGAATATACATCATGATGTCTTGTATGTCATTAAGTGAAGGAAGATAGAAAAAATATAAGGTGATGATGCAACCATTACCCATACCAACATGGAAATGGGAAAACATCACCACAGATATTGTCATTAGGCTTCTGATGACATTTAGAGTAAATAATGTTATCTAGGTTATGTTGGATTGTCTTAAAAATACTGCACACTTCATTGCGATTTGAGAGGATTTCTCATTGGATCAACTTTCATGGATATACATTAGAGAAGTGTTGAGGCTTCACGATCTACCACTATTGATTGTATCTAATTGATAACCATGATTCTCCCCTATGTTCTGGAAGATTCTACATCACACTCTTAATACTGAGTTAAACTTCATCACAAACTAGAACCCTTAAACTGTTGGCCATTCTAGGTAGATTATCCAAACACTTGGGTAAATGTTCAGAGCATGCTCAATAGAATTCAAAGGAGGATGGTATCAACATCTTCCTATGGTTTAGTTCTCTTAGAATAAAATTTTTCACTTCAGCATCCAAATGGATCCATATGAAGACCTTTAGGGGAAGAGGTTTCAAAAACCTTCATGATTAGATGAAGTTGAGGAATGAAAACATCTAGGTCCTAAAATGGTCTAGGAAATGGTGGGGAAGATTAAGACCATTAGTAGCACATCAAGGCTTCTCAGAGTTGAAAGAAGAGTTATGCTAAAAATAATCAATGATACCTAGAGTTTGAATTTAGAGACATGGTTTTCTTCCACAAATATCCAAGGAATAATGTGATGATGTTTAGAAAGAAGGGATAGATTTGTCCATGATTCATAATCTCCTTCGATATACTTGATCGCTTCGGAATAGTGGCCTACTGACTACCACTCACACCTAACATATCTCAAGTACATGATGTATTCCATGTATCCCACTTGAGGAAGTACATTCCAAACCCCTCACATGCACTTAATAAATATGTGGTACCATTGAAGAATGACCTCTCTTATGAGGAGCATCTAGTGAATATCTTAGATCATATAGACAATGTTCTATGGAATTAGAAAGTGCACCTGGTCAAAGTGTTTTAAAGAAACCACACGTTTGAAGAAGCAATGTGGGAACTGGAGGAGGTGATGAAATAGAGTTACCCTCATATGTTTTAATGTGGGAAAAGAAAATTTTGAGGGAAAAAATTCTTAAGGGGGAAGATTGTAAAGACCCGAACTATTGTAAATGAAGTTTCCATTTTTTATTTAATTACATGCCTTATTATGAACTATGTTTATAGAAAACACATGAACATCCTTGGTTATATATTATTGGATTTAAAATAAAATTAATAATATTTAATATTGTTAATATAAAAATTGATCATTGATCACATGATAGCATAAATATATGACTTTTAACAAATTCAATTAATTAAAACAAAGGAATTGATGGCCTCAACCAGAGTAATTGTGTCCTATGAAGCCCATTTATCGACAGTTTCAAGAAAGGTAGTGTATCTAATATTTTCCCATGATTGATCCCAAGCCGATATCCAATAACTAAAGCATGAGAATAACTATTTACATGAAAAGAAAAATCTCATCAAGATCATAGCCCAAACCATGTTCGTCGAACTACCCCATTAAAGTATCACTATAGTGCACCTTACCCTTATGTTGTGAATCGATGTAATGAATGGATATGTATCAAATTCATATTAATGTGAATATTTATATTATATAATAATTAAAATATTATAATTTTATTGTTACCTTATAATGGATTTAGATTTCAGTCAATTAAAAAAAGTGTATTTTTAGTTATATTCAGATTCAATTAATAAATTAATTTTTTTAAATTAATGGATTTTTGAATTAAATATTAATTTAATAAAATTTTATTATTATGTTTTATTAATTATAAATTATCATATTATTTTTATGAAGTGAAGTGTACTTTTCATAAGCGTTCAAAAACTGTTATTGTCCAAAACCCAACATTTTTCAATAAATGTAAAATATTATTTTGAAAGTGATAATTCGCATATTTAGAAATTTATTTAGACAAAATAAATATTATTTTTAGAATCATAACTTTAAAATTATCCAATGTTGAATTTTTCATAATTTTATGAGCCAGTCAAATTTTGGAATAAAATTATATACTGTATAAATATACGGTGTGTTTTATGATATCATAAACAACCAAAAATGATGAAAAAAATTCTATAATTGGTATTACAAGAAAAATACATGATTATCCTTAAAAGAAATAAATTTTAAGTTTATTTTATTAATTTTATAATGCATTTATGAATCGTCCAAAATTTATAATATATTTTATAATTTTTAATTCATTTCGTTACATGAGTAACTCACCTCCACATAATAAAGGTTAACATTTTAATATGTTAATCCCTTTTCATTATAAAATGATTAAAAACTTTTCACTTTTTTAAAAACAATGGTAGAAACCATTGAAAGGATTATTGTTTTGAATATTTTATAGTACTGTAACACCCTGATAGTTTATGTGAAGTATATTTTTTTATGTCTTATGTTATACGCAACATCAAAGGAATCATTCACTACACAAAACACTAGATTGGCTTGATTTACACGCAATCACGACCTTCCACGATAGCATGTGTTGTACGCAAAACTGAGTTTCACTAAACAACGATATGCTATTAAAATATTATATAAACTAGCCGTTATGAATAGTAATACACACTTTTTGAAATTTTAGAGATTTTATATTTCAAAATGGACTCTATTTTTGGATTTCGAATATCAAAATTAGACAAAGGTGAAATTTTGGTATTTTTCTGAAAACTTTCAATTTTTGATGAATAGTGAAAACACTAAGTTATTGGTTAAAACCGGATTTTTATTTAAATAATAATTTATTTTATTTAAATTTATTTTATGTCAAAATAGATACATAATACTTATATAAGTTCAATGTAATTCATTGGATTCATTTTATAATAATTTTCAATATAAAAAAATTTTATTGTCCTTTTCACCATCTTTTACCCACCTCCCAGGAGCATTTGCAATTGTACATAAAACAAACTTTTACCACTTCTGTGAGTTGAATTTTGAAAATACAAGATAAACTGTTAATATAAAAGAGTAAAATGTGGTTCAATAAGATAAAAATAATTTTTTTCTTAATAGTAACTTTTTACTTTTATTTACCACGCTTAGAAGTAAAAATAGGGTAATTAAGGGTAAAAATGATATTATTATTACCCTAACACATGTCCTAATTCTATTTGATAAGTTTAATTCGACCAAAAACAACCTTAGGAATAAAATATTACCCTTTAGTTCCACTTTTATTATATTAGGACACTTATTATTATTTTTATTTAAAGAAGAGTTAAAATAGTTAAAATCAACGTTTTATACTAAAACTTATTTAATATAGGGTTATGTATAAGATAAATTCCACTATAAATATTAATTAGAAAGCTAAAAACATTTCCTACATAATTGTATTTTATTTATAATTTTTATACATTATATAATTTAATGTATTTATGACATGATGATGATGCAGTAATTACATTATTAATGAAATATTAACATAATTGATGTTATAAATACCAAAATAAATGCAATTTGAGACTTTTTATGAATTAAACTAATTTTATAGGTTACTATGAAATGTTAGTATTGATTAAATTAAATGTTTTTGAACTAATCAAGCTGTTATGAGTTTCACAAAAATCCATTACCAAATAGTTTCAAAATTGATATAAAATAGTGTTTAAAACAAATATTATATTATTAATTGTTATTATATTCCTAAAAATCTAAGGTTAGGCCAAATGACATAGATAAGATTATATATATTAATAATTAACCATTTGGGGTTAGTTTGGACTGTTATAGTAAATGTTTTAACCATATAGTGTAAGAAAACAAGAAGACATGGTAGAAGTTAAATTATTTAACATAGAGTTAAATCTAAATGATAAGGTTACAACAGTAACCTAAAATTTTCTAAAACCTATTGGTTGAGAGTATTTCGACCCATATCCACTTTATCTTAGAAATGAATCAATTTTTATCTATTATAAACTGAATATGACTTTATTATAAAATAATAGTTTATGTTTTTTCTAAGGTGCCCCTCTCCTCCCTTATAAGCTGGCACCTCCCCCATCTCCTCTTTACACAACTTTGAGCATTCAAGCTCGGCCAAACCCTGCCCATTTCCCTTCTCAACTTCTCTAGAAACATACTATAGGTCATGGTCTTCTAAAAAGATCAATTTTAGTATCCTAAGAGGAGGTTTCAAAGAGTCATGTCGAAGAAGAGGTAATATCCTTTACCGATTCTTTCAAATTCATTTCTTCTTCTACTTCCTCTTATTTTTTTGTTTCAGAATAAAGTAATAACATAAGTATCACTCATATACTGATATGTTTTTATAAATATGAAACAACCATATTTCACCTTTGATCCATCCTACAGAAAATGAAATCACTGCGCGTGCGTACGTACGGAATACCATCTCCACGCCGTGGTGTAATCTGTTTTCCACCAACACCTTACTTGGATTGGTATAATGGTTTAAATAATAACTATATATTATTATTGTAAATTGATACTGATTATAAAATATTATACATACACTTCAATACAATTCCACGATCATGGGAATGATATCATCGCTTGTGCGTACGTACGGCCTACCGTCTCCACGATGTGATGCGACTCGTTCTACATTATCTTCAATGAATAATGATTTATAAATGAATTGAATGAATAAATATGATATATATTACACTAATACCATTCTGGAAATGAGTTATCTATAAACTAAAAAGAAGAATAAGAATTTATTCGACAAAACATGCATAAGAACATAAAGCAATGAACACCCGAATAACAAGTTGCAATGAAATATTACTAATAAGAATATAATAATATGACCATATATGATATCATAACAATGAATATTATTTTGTAACAATTCAATGATATTATTTAAATCATTATACAGGAGGTTCGGAAACATACAAAGCATATTAGACCTATGTTAACAGAAAATCTCGCAATATCAATTTTTATCCAAGTTTTTTATACTTCGGTATTTACTGGGGCATATTTATCATCCAAATACATGTTTACTCAATATGTAATATTATTTATATCCTCCTACAATTTTTTAAATCCTATTTTACCTATTGGTGAATTTTTTGTAAAAGATATGAAAGGAATATTTTGTCGTTTTCAGTACGAGATACTTTTTGACTTGATCGGCCAAAGTACGAGAAGAATGATTTTTAACTTATACAACATGATTGGATTTTTATGATTCCATAGAACATTATTTCCAAGAAGCTTACATTTCAAGTTTTCATATTTATTTTTAGTTAGCTTTTTTTAGTTTAAAATGTTATGACATGTTAAGAAAGGAAAAATGTTTTTGAAGTAGAAAGGATATTTTCCTCAAGAATGGAGTTCAAGTGTTTTATCAAAATTATTTTCCATCTATAATAATATAGGGTTTGGTTTCTGTACCTATTATTAAATTGATTTTATGTTATGATGGAATTATATTTATGAAGTCATTTATCTTATATGAATTGTTTTATGATGTCACGATGTTTAAGAATACCATTTTTATTACATGGGTTATGCTATGATGTATGATTTATGATTTTGTGGAACACATAAGAATGGTTTCATTATGAGATTGGTGGGACCTATATCTCCCTCCAATGCATTGGGTAAAAATTTATATCTCATGAGATAGACATGGTTGGAACATCAAGTTTATCCAGTTCAGTGATACAGGACGGTAACGAGGAGTGAATTCGGTTCTGTAATGGACTTTGTCCACTATGATGGTCTTGGCAATGAGCCTTGACTAATATGAAATGATTTTATATGATTATTTGTGTATGCTACAATGATTCATGTTTTATTTTGTGATTATTGGGATTACATTTCACTACTATGATTTATCCAATGTTAGTATATTATGATCTCTTTTGTAGGTTAAGAGTTTCAGAATTTTATGTTCTTTTGAATATGATATGATTGATATTTCTTTTGTTTTCCCTTACTGAGCATTTGAGATCACCCTTTTGTATGTTTTCTATTCCCTAGGTCTGGAAGAAGGGTATTAAGTAGGATATGCAAAAAGGGACTCCAGATATGATGAAATAAACCAGAGATAATGTAGATGATTTATGAACCAGTTGTTTAGGTTTTCCAGTTTCTAAATACACTATACCTATACATTCCTATCATGGTTTTGTTATATGTTGTAATAAGTATGCTTCAATTCTAATGTAATTACCATGTATGTAAAGTATGGGTCATTATAAGTACATATTCCAAAACCTAAAATTCTGAAATATTAAAAATTCCCCTCTAATTTCTTAGATAAACCCACCCATTCAACAACTTATATTCACTAAAAAACCTATGAGAACATACATACTCTAGCCTCCCCTCTCTATAATCTTCCCAAGGTTCCCCAAACCCTCAATAATCCCTTTTCAATCTTTTGTAGCCACTCACTCAAGTAAGGGTTCTTTCCTTTCTCATCATTATCCAATGTTCTTTATCTTGGTATGCCATTTTATTTTCAAGTACTATTGATGGGGTATGATTTCATGCCTCCCCCATATTTCCCCTATTAAGTATAAATGATGATAGACCCTTTTCTCTCTCGTTATTCCCTCCCATGTACCCTAGTTACCATACTTAAAATTCATAAGCATCCATTCCTTTTTCTTATTATTGATGCTTATTTTTTATTATATGCCTTTTTTTCTAATTATATTTTTGTGGAAATGTCCTTCCATGTTTCTATTAATGTCCAATTAATATAAAAAATATGAGATAACCATCTCCCTCATATAAATCCATTTTATGAATTTTTAAGTGACATCATTATGCACCTGATGCTTCACCATGATTTTCCTTGCCAAACCAATTATGTAGTGAATACCATACCAATTTCCTATCATGGATGTTCACTTTAATGCACATATACCTTTTTATTAGGGACTTATATCAATGTATTACACACTAAATTATTTTGTAATAAATTATTATCATGAATGAACGCATGTTTTATGATCTACATGGCACACATTAGCATGAGAATGAAATGAAAGTGATGGGTGCACCCCGAATTATATAGTGCTCCAATTCATTGTTTAATGTTTTGTATCATGATACTACATTTTGGTACAAGGGTGTACCTAATTATTTTAATGTACATTTTCACCATGAATTCATGGCAATTTTTCCTCACCCTATGTTTATGATGTAGTGTTTTAAGTTGTTTCAACATTTCCTATGTTATGATTTTCACGCTATATAATGCCTTATTATTCATATTCCTTTGTAACTCATTGATTTACCTTATATATGGATTCTATATTTTGAATCATGAAGATTAAATTCTGTTAATATAACCCTTTTACTTTTTAAAGATATGAATATCATGTATAGTAAATATTTGTGATCACGGCGAAAGTAAAGTGGGTTAATAAGGGTTAAACCTAATTTGATAAGGCTTAAAATTCATTCAACAGCTTATATTAATTTCATTTTATTTGTATATATTTTCCATAATCATCCAAATTTAAAAAATACAACATTATTATTCCATTTAAAATTTAGTTTTTACCTTTATGATATTTGATTAAAATATAAATTTTAAAATATCGCATGATTTATTTTAATATAAATTAAATTAAGTGATTGGGATAAAAAAAATTACTCCCAGTTAAAATGGTTATTTAAAATATGAATTAATTTTTTATCCTAGAAAATTATTGTTAATTTTTGTGGTGAATAATTACCTTAAAAGTTAAGGCAATGCTGATGCATTGCCTGTACAAGGAGTACAAAAAACATCTAAATGATATAAAAACACTAAAATTAATATTTTTTTGGGTGGGTTATAATTTAGAATGAATTTTATTGATATATGTATATATATAATTATATATATTTATAAGGTTAATATTCAAATTAAATTGAAATTATGTTGTCTTAAAAGTCTAATTAAATGAATTTCTTAACAAATGAAATTAATGAAACATTATTGTAATCAATATTTTATTAAATATTTTAAAATACATAAAAATCCTTCAAATAGCCCATTAAATGAGTTATGTTGTCCAATATAAACCGCAGTTCATTTATGGGTCATGTTTTATTTTATAATAACTTTCTTGACCCCTAAAGAGTAAAAAAAGATATCGTCATAATTTTCAAAAGTGTTAACAGGGTTTAAAGAAAAATTATAAGAGTAAAACATTAATCTAATCTTGTTCAAATTTTGTTATATGATATTATTAAAAACCATACTCATCCTATAATTTAATTATATCAATTATGAACCACTTTAAAATTAAAATTGATTTATACTAATTTAAAACATTATGAAATTCCCAGAACGTCCCTCCACTCACTAATAAATGGGAACCTCATATCCTCTTTTCCTCACCACATTTGAGAACTTTGGATTATCCAATACCTACCCAGTACCTTCCTAACATCCCTCCCAGTGTTATATAAGTTGTTTTTACATAAAACCAACTTCAATGGGGTTAAGGGTAAATAAATACATTTTTTTAAGAATAGGTATAGTTTTAGACAAAATGTTTTATATTTATTTTTTTTATACACCCTTCAAAGCATCTTAAAAATTATAAAATAATATCACCAGTATCTTCCATATTTATGGATTTTTTTATGTTAGTGGAATAATAAATTCTTCATTGACGGTTATAATGATGAATATAATTTATATATATATGATATTAATGATATATTAATCATTTTTCAAATATAATATATCATCTAATTTCTTACCATTACTACTATTCAAAAATGATAACATTGTTTATGCGTACATTTGGATTACTATCTCCACGATGTGTTCCAATTATTTTTTCATAGCCACATCACATTGGTACTATATATAGGATTATTTAAAGATAAAATATGATATATATATATATAAACAATCATTTTATAAGATAAATATTATTTACCTTAATTTTCTCATCTTTATTGAAAAGTAGAAATATTACTCACGCGTATGTACGGCCTACCATCTCCTTAATCGTAATGCAGTTCATTTTTTATAACAGTGTTTATTAGATGGGTTTAAAATTATAATTTATTTATAAAAGAGGTCTTTATTTCATGATTATTATATATTAAATGATGTAATAATGACGTGTTTGACCATAATGAACCTACTGAAGTCATTTTTGACATCTGAGATGAATATTTTAAAATTTTATAATGTGAACTTAATAGATTATGTAATTAAATATAACATCGAAATGATTAAAATATAATGATTAATAAATAATAAAAATTATCTTGAGAAATTAAATAATTAACATATGTTTATTATTTAAGAAGTTAAAGAACAAACATGATGAGTAAAACCCAATGTAAGGGTCACATTACTTTAATGGCCTATTTAAAATAGTTTGATGATTAATTTTATAAATATTTATATTCCTTTTAAATAAATATATAATTATTTTATTGATTAAATTATATATATTTAATTAACTACAAAGGTATCTTGTGAATTATTTTTTAAAGGTTTTTAAATGGAATCTTTTTACATAATGTTTTGAATTTTTTTACAAATAACCAATGTAATGTTCTAATTTAATATAGATGGCATCAAAATATTTTCCATCCACCTCATCTAGAATTTTATTTAGTGGATTCATTTATATTATTCCATGTTTTATTTAAATAAAATCAATTTATCCCTTTATTATGGGAATTATTGTTTTGTAAATAGTGTTTAAAAGGAAAGGGATATATCAATAAACAAAAATGTGTTATTTATGATTTTCAAATGTTATTTTATTGATTTTAATGATTTAAACTCAATATTTTGTTTATTTCATGCATTTTATGGTCCTTGGATTTATTTCATTTTATAATTTATGAGATACTTATTCCTTATAATGATTTGTGAGCCCTATATAACTCATTGTGATGAGTGAGCCTGATATAACTCTCCAATTCTTTGGGTGATGATAATTGTTTTCATAGAAGTTTATTGGAAGTAAATGTTAATGGGTTTTACAATTATAAGGGTTCTTGAAAGGGATTTATGAATATGTTTTTCCATGGAAATAACATGATTTTTAAATTCTTTCAAATATTATTTCATGTAAATTGTATAAATTTAGAAGTTAAGCTAATTATCATTTGTTTTAATAGAATTATTATGATTTTTTTGGTTAGAAATGTTTTTGTTTAAGAAAAAAATTATGTTTTCCCATGATTTTTGAGAAACCCTAATGATAATGATTTATTAATTTATGTTTCCTTATAATTTTTTTTATAAGAAATCATTGTGAAGTAAATATGATTTCATGTTTATGTAAATGATTATTTTTTATCAGTATTTATTTAGTTAAAGGAAAACTATATTTTATGAAATCATATTTTTAAAATTGACTAAAAAGTCTCTTTCATATTTTTTTTATTTCTCTTAATAAATGTTTTTATGATCATCCTACATTTTCAAATGTTTTTATAGGTTTTAAGGATGATATGGAAAACATAACAACTCGTGTTGAAAATCATAAATAATTTTTATTAAAATAAAATAGGAATTACATTAAAAATCTTGTATTGTGGGAAAAATGGATACTAAGATGATGTTTCCAGTTTGTACTGTATGGGTATTTTATACCAATGTTAAGAACTAATTCCATAATACTCTAAAACTAAAAATTTCTTTTGGAATTTAATAAAATGTATTATCCTTTAAAAATTTAATTATGGATTGAATAATGGTTGTATCCTCATATTTACTAAATGGGGATAGTCACAATCTATTATGTTCTACCTAACCCTATCATTGAAAAATCAGGTTTATAATCTATGTGAATACCCCTTTGAATCCCAATACGAAGTCCTAAATAAAATAAAAGACCCTTATATGGTTATTATATCACATCTAAAAAGGGAGATACCACATCCCTCTTGATAGAGGAAACCCCTCTCTATCATGTACATCAAGTTCAAGTGGAATTTTCATACTCACCATATAAACCGTCACTTAACCCCTGACCTTATAATAGATTTATTAGTCCCTTGGGATATGTATTAATATCTAATCTGCTTTTCCTCATTCCAAGCCTCTTATGTCTATAAAGTGATCATATGGACCCAAAATTGGTCATTCATGATCTCATATCACATCCCAAATCAACATACGGGTCTCTCACAAGATCAAATAGGACAACAACCCATTCCGAAATAGTCGTTGGGTGATCCATAATTATATAAGTGATAAAGAGAAATGATATAGAGGTAAATGAGGCCTTGACCCATCCTACATCATCTATCTAGTGTACCCTTTTTTCACTAAACCATATCCCCAACTCCATGTAGTTGTTAAGAATACACACACATGAATAAAATATCATATTGTTTTGTATTATAGGGGTTCCCTACTAAGAACATGGACTTAACCCCTCATCAAGATCCACTAATCCTCACCCATTCCTACGGAGAAAAAGAAATTTTAATGGGAACTTTTTACTCCATACGAAATAAAAAATTAATTACGAATAATTTATATTTAATTAAACCATTTAATTCAATCAGGTATAATGCCTATAACTCATTATGTGGTTTCCTCTCTCTAAATCATTTGTAAATAGGGTATGGTCCACTCCTAACTTAAAAATGTACCAATATCATGAAAACCCCAAATTAAACATCTATTCTAATTTATAATCCCTAAAAAATAATCTACAACCCTAAAACATTATTATTTTGACTTAACATTTCTGAAAGTGAATACGATGACATGAATATGTTATCATTTAATATCCATTTTATAGGTTTTATAAATTCTAGATAAAAATTGATGAGTCCACAATGATCTGGTGGAATTAGTTTTGAAACCCATAAATATAGAAACAAAAAACCAATTAATATGGGAAAACAATAATATATATAATATGGAGAATGTATTACATTTGGTACTCTTAAATTACACTGAGGATAACCTCCAATGGAGGGGGAATAATGAAGGAGAGGTATGACCTTCAGATATCGCATGGGTGCACTCCTTGTCCAAGAACAAATGTGGACCAATAAAATATTTTCAATTAAAAAAAACAAAAAATAAAAACTTGGACTGATTCTATAAGGAAACACCTAATCGTCTATCACAACGTTTCAAATACTGAAACCCTTCATCCAGAAGTAAATGTCAATAGGTTCTACCTATTATATGTATGACCACCCATCCATCCTTTTATTCCCTCTAAAAACCCTTTGGTTCCTATTTTGTCTCAAACCATGTCGTATAACACCCTCTATAAATATTCAATTCCTCATAACCCATGATTGAGTGTCAATTCTCAAATTTAACAATCCACTAAATGAAAAATGCAAACTTATTCTTAATATATAATGACCATAAATCCATGGGGTGTTACAATACTTATATAAAAAAATATAACATTATATATTACAAAATAATTATAAATTTTTAATTTTAATTCAATTTTATAGAAAAAATATGTTCATTCTAAACAAATTAATCGATATGTTTATAAAATATAGAATCATCCTTAAGTAAAATAAAATTTTATGTGTTGAATTAAACCCTTTTAAAGTAACAAAACATTATATTAATTCAACATGTATATCTATATACTTATGTGGAGACTAGGATAATTCACTATATGTTTAATTAATTATTGTTTAGGTTAAATAATTCATTTTAACTTCATTGTTGGATATTTATTGAAAATGTAAATGTATTCCAAAAAACGATTCCCTAATTTCTCAATTTATTGACAATTGATTAATTTGGGAGAGTGATGTCAAAGTTCTAGTGGTATATTAATAGTATATATATATAATTCCATAATGGAATAAGAAAACTGTTTCTGATGCTTTCGCCAGGGTGCGTGCATCCGTCTGTCGAGGATGTGCTTCCTGTGTTTCCCCACATTCCCACTTTCCAATAGTGGGTGGCATCCGTCGCTTATTCAGGGACATTTTCTCTTTGATCGAAATGGTGTGATTTGATATCGGTCTCTCCTTCTGTGTATTCCTCCTCAGAGCTCGTTACCTAGTCTATTTCTCCCTTATAGACATAAGACATTGTTCGTGAAACTCTTCCCAATGCCACTTTTTTATGGAGGCCAGTTAATTACATAGCTTCTGTCAGGAAATTCCAATGGGTCATGTTAGGGCAGCAACCTTGAGTCAGGGGAGTAGTCACATTGTACATCACTGGCGTGTCTGGAAACCGGAATACTAGTGCGTCTGTTTTCATTCCATTATGATAGGGCTTCTCGAGGATGTGGAAACCTGAGGCATCCCACATCGAATGTGGGTAATTATATGTCATATGCATGTCTCTAAGGTTTTCCTTAACTTCACATGTTTGAAATAGGGTATGAAGTGAGTTTAACATCTAGACGAGATATATCAGACTGATTAGAACACTAACGGGAGTAGATCAGATGGGTACAACACCTGGAGGGTACACTGATGTTGGGGCTAACTTGTGGTTAGTTACCCGATTGCTGCTAGAAGTAGTGAGAGAGTGGGTGACAAGATCTCACTGGGATGTGGAGGCCCAGGTAGAAATTAGGATGGGTGATGGATGGTTGGGTTAATTGGATCGGGAACGAGGTGGAACTGATGTGAGGATGATGGTGATATTGGGCTTGAGCCTCAAAGAGACATCCTATTTATCCCTGTGGTAGGAAATCAAAGTTTGCGTAGTTCAGTGGGGTAATGGGACACCTGAGGAGGCAGCCCATGAGAATGGATGCATGGCTGGGACCCAGAGGAAGTGGAACCTCCGAGATAGGGGATGACCTCCCCGAAACACATAGGCTCTTGAGAAAGAGCCCTGGTCGTGACATGGATGACGGTGTTGAACCTCAGATAGGCTTCCTACATATCCCCATGGTAGGGAATCAAAGTACACATAGTTCAGGGTGGGGGCATAGAATTAATGTGTACGCATAGGACAATGACCCAATGATATATTTGGGAATATTCATTGTTAGCATCAGGGGTTTTTATAACACCATTAGGGCGTACCATAGATGTGGGTCCCAACAAACGGGATTACAACAGCTTACCGCTGATTAAAAGTAACAACGTATTACCATTCATTGGGAGACACAACGGCTTACCACTGATCGGGATTGAACCTCGTGGAGGCTTCCAATATACCCAACCTAGGAGATAGGGATAAAACCCACGAAGTTCGAAAATATGATTGTGGCATCATGTTGGATGGAAATAGAGGCGTACAGTTGAATTTCGTGTGAGGTGAGGGTGAACTGACATGAAGTGGTTAGAACCGATGGGTTTTGGGCTTGAATCTCAGGAAGTCTTTCTACGTACCTTGCCTTGGCAAGGATCAAAGTCTATGTAGTTCGGGAGGGTGTTGGTGAACCGATGTGAAGTGTTCCGAATAGATAGATGTTGGGATTGAACCTCAAGGAGGCTTCCTTTGTACCTTTCCTTGGAAAGAATCAAAGTCTACATAGTTCGGGAGGAGGGATGCAGTTTAATGTCCTGTGGGAAAAATATGAACCGATTTGAATGGGTTGGGACAAGTAGGTGTTGGGCTTGAACCTCTTGCAGGCTTCCTAAGAGCCTTTCCTTATCAAGGATCAAAGTCTACATAGTTCATGAGATATTTGGGCCTTACACCCTAAGGCGGCCTAGAGAGGATGTCATGGTTGATTCCCACTCTAAGACCACATGAGTCATGCTCGGGTTGAGAAACAAGATGTGGTAGAGACACGGTGATCTCATCTCGAAATGTGTGCCCATCGGAATTGGAGTGCTGATTATGTGTGGTTAGTTCCCCAAAGAGGAAACAGAGGATTATGCATGGTTTGTAGCCTAAGAAGATGGAGATTGGGACTTACTCCAGGATGGAGGCTCAAAACAATAAATCCTAGAGGGAGATTTATGGGGTATGGAGGATCTCTTTTCCCCTCTCACCTCTTAGTCTTTGGCAGGAAAGAGTGGATTGGGAGAAGCAATGCTGCCTCTTTCAAGAAAGGCTAGGGGCTTACACAAAGATGGTTTCCCTTCCCCATAGACAGGCAATGCTCCAGAAAAGAAGATCACATTCTATGTGAGGAATATCTCACTCATGTGGAGACGAGTGGGTGTAGAGAATGTTCGATCTGGGGCACCCTGCGTAGAGTGCACGGGTTGAGGCCACGTTTTAACATCATGTGTTGAGGATGATGGTTCTTGGTAGTTTAACGTACTGCAGCTCAGATGAGGTGGGTTCACTCCATACCCATTAGACATACAAAACCGGAACGCTTTAACTCTTGGTGAAGGGAAGGCACCAATAATGCCGTAGTGAGAGGGTGTAGTGGAGTGATCCAATGAGGGGTCCATGTTAGAATGGTTATGCGAAGAAGCAATAGCCCTTAGCATGTCTATGGGAAAAAGAATAAGGATAATCAACCCAACGTTAAGCACCACCAAAGGGACATTGAAATTAACTTGTAAGAACCTGGAGGGTCATACGGAAAGGAGGATTATATATAAAAGACATTCATAGGAATTTATTGCAGGAAGCTCTAGTGCTATATGTAGTGGAGGAGCTTTGCGAAGGGGTATGCTTTGTGAAGTGGGGTTTCCTTTCCTAGGAAGAGGGAATAAGTGCATTTTTAGGGTGATTCACAAAGTGGAAAGGATTTTGCACAGTAGGGATTGGTGAAGCAAAGGTGCCCTGCTAGGCATGGCACTGAGAAGCAATGTGCTTCGTGATGCATAGTGACCCTACATTAGCATAGGGTGTACATGTGCATAGAGGGTACTTCGCGAATATTAAGTGCTCACCGAAGACCTGAGTCCCCTTAGGGATCCCCTTCCTTCTCTATGTCATGTGGGCTCCTCGAAGGGCTTCTTTCTTTGAAGAGGGGCTATGTTTGAGACATGGAAAATGTACTTTGTGATACTGAAGTACCTATAAGAGCTCATTTTTCATAGATAAAAGGTGATTTGTGATTTCAGAGATGAGAAGGAGAAAGGTCAGAGTATCCATCCTTTGGGCTGAGGGGGAGCCCAGTATTTTTAGGAATGATGTTCCACGAATGAAGTATCGCTCTATGTGAATCCACGTGGTGGTTTTTCGTAATCACAGTGCCTCCCACCTCATTGCTCTGTGGATTCTTCACAAACATCAAGTGGATCGTAGAGCCTCCCACCTCATTACTCCGCAACAGCTTCGCAAACGCCAAGTTGATCATAGAGCCTCTTGCCTTGTTCCTACACGGTAGCTTTGCAAACATCAAGCAGATCGCAGAGCCTCCCACCTTGTTTATCTATGGTGGCTTCACAGAGGAGGAGTCTTTTTGTCGGTTGTAGTGCTGGCTAGACTTTGCGAACAGGCTTCATGAGGTAGCTTCAGATGAGGTGGTTTCCTTTTTTGTTGGCTTTTCCTCTCTCCATATTTTGGCACCAACAAAAACAAATTTTTAAAGTCCAATGTTGTTTCATAAAATAGTAATTTTTGATCATAGAAACTTTAATGTGGCATTCGGAATTAAAGGTAATATTTCTATATGATGGAATTTACCAGAATATCATAAGGGATTTTGTAAACTCCATGGAATGATTATACCAGGGATCAATTTTATTAATCTGCACAAAGGATTTGTGTAGTTGTATCATTTCTCCAATATTATAAGAATTATTTTTTAAAAACAATGAGTTTTTATGTAGAATATTCCATTAGTATATCCGGTTTTTGTATCATAAAATCATATGATATACATGAGAACAAGATAAAGGATAAAAAAATTAAGAGATAATAATTTTTTAAACAGATAAAGGTTTTTATAATAGATAACTATTTTTATTCAAGATATATATTTAAATATGATTGATTGGATCACACCACCAACAATTAAATTATGTAAATAATAATACTCTTTTTAATTAAAAAAACTGAACATCAAGAATAATAGATATCATATAGAAATCATAGTTTGTCTATTAAATATTCTCCATATAATAAGTAATAGTTTTATCCTAAATGAAATGGAGGTTTTTTACATTAGATAGATATTAAAAATTGAATATAGTGACTAACTGTTCAATGGGGGTGTAATTGTTCTTTGAGAGGTTTAATATTAACAAATAAATGATCATGCATGTCAGAATTTAATGTAAGTTCAAATTAATATCCTAAAGGAGTATATATTGTGTAGGTAAAGTAATAAAGTAAATAGGTACATTAGTTACTAAAAAACTCATAGAAAAGTTTCATGTAAATGATTCAAAAGATGATGATGAAAAACATATAATGATTTCTATGTTGACGACTAATTTTATTAACATCATAACATTTCATTTTTTTATGTAAATGAGTTTGAATAATTTTTTGAAAGAGTTAAACATTAGGAATATGATACCTATGATTCACAATTATTCAAACCATATATAATTATAAGTGAAAATTACTATATATTTTAGTGGGTGGTTTTATCAGATTGTCACATAGTGATGTGGAAGGAATTTCGTAAAGATATAATGAGTTTTAAAAAACATTTAAAATGTAGATAACATAAGGTTCATAATGTAGTTTATCAAATATGATATGTTATATATATTTTTATGTATGGTTATCTTAAATGATTTTAGTAACATAAATTTTTCATGTTATACATTTTCAATATCCATTGTAACATTTTTTCGCATTGGCTATATATGCTTATATATATATCATGAAGTGTAATGATAATTTCCCATTATAAGTATACCATTTAGTTAAATCCTTTAAATGTTAATAAATGAGTATTATTAGTGAAGAAATGTAATGGTTAGTTTTACCAATAAATATTCCATACACCAATGGTTTAAAACCACTTTTATAATCCCCCAAACAATATATATAGCATATACCATTGATTTGAGGGGTTGTTAGATGTTCTGGCATTGAGATATCCCTATACCAACTGTTTTGGAAAATACATTGGTATAGGAGGTCTATACCAGTGGTACCCAAACGATTAATATATATTATAGGAAATACCTACACCCAAGGTTTGTAAATTCCAATGGTATATGTGACCTTAAAAAATTGCAAATGGGATTTGACCCAAGAACCTCCTAGTTATAGTACAATTACTTAATAATTAAGAAAAATGAATTTTTTGAAAATAATTAGACAAATATGTATCCTAATATTTAACTTTAATTTTAATTAATATTAATTTTATTTTATTTGACAAAAAAATTAATAAAAAAAATTCAGTTCCTTTAAGAACAATTTCCAAGACTACTGGTATACGTAACAAAACATTTTGGACCTATACCAATGGATCAATTGAACTATAGGTATATGGTTCCTATATAATTCCTACAAAAAATTATCATGAAACAATTGTTTAGTTTTGTTGGAATAGGTCCAATTTCTAGTAGTGTGTGTGTACAATTCTGGTATTTAGATAAAAAATATGATTATGAGGTGAAAAATATGTTTTATGCACTATATGGCAAAAACATTGTAGCAAATGATGTGTCATACACTTTATATTTTTTATAATTGGGGGTTTGTTCTTATATATAGTCTCCAACACCTATGGTTATTTAAATACAAATAATTATAACCTTTAGTATTTAAGACCTTTCTTTCACAAGCATTTGTGCTTAACAAATTAGGTGGTTGTTGGGAATTTTGTCAATTTTGTAATCAGTTGGAGAATAATTAGTAGGTGATTTATCCTATGACATGATGATAATAAAATATGTTCTCTTGATTGAGATATAATAATATATTGTTCAATTTTACCAATATATTACTTTTTATGTGATTATATATTGGGTGAGGGGATGGTGATGTGCTCATCTATAAAGGTGAAAGGCATATGATGTATTCATCGACCTGGTCAATCTACACTCAAGAAATCGAGAATGTATGTGTATAGTATATGTGGGATTTATATACCCTATTTCACATTTTCACTCAATTTTTTATATTTATGGATCATATGAAAATTTATACTTTCATATGATGTAGTAGGTGGACACCTGTGTTGAGATACATATGTTTGATGGAGATCAATCAAGATCCCTTTGTAGCTTGGGTGGAACAGATTATTTCCAAGAGGATACTCATTGCATACAATTATAAATTTCATAATTCAAATTTTATTTTTTCACTTCAACATTACATGGGGTACACATTGTAGTTTACTAAATGGTGATTGTGTTCCACATAGAAAGATTCTTTAAAATGGTTGTTGAGTTTATCCAATGAGGGTTTTGTGATGGTATTAATGAGGCATTGAATATGATATCATAAAAGGTAATGTTTTATATGGATTTCCAAAATCCTTATGGAATATATCTAGAAGTGTTTTTTGATATGATTTCATATCTTTTTGTCTGTGATAAAGTATAAGTTAAAATTTTATAAAGTCTATTAGCATTTTCTGGAATTGGGATATTCCATAATATATTCCCCAAATCCAATGAATATATCATGGTCATTAAACCATATAGTATTTTATGATATTTGAATGGTTTATAGTATAACATTCATAAAAAATAAGGCATAACATGAAACTTTTTTTAGCGATACTATAAATATTGTTACATTATAATAAGTCATCTCTTTATCGTGGTATTGAAATTTTAAAGTATTAACATTCAATTATTCACTGTGGAATATCATTAATAATTTTTTCATAAAGTGAAATGCTGGGAAAATTTATGAATTGATACAATGATTTAATAAAATGATAAATTGAATTTACTCATGCATTGTAATGCATGAGTAAATTAAAATTATCTCAAGGAGTATCCTCAAGGTCTTTATAAAGAGTTATTCATAATTATATGGTTATCACTTGAACTCTCCCAAGCCTTGGATGAATCAAACCAATTGTTTTATCTTACTTCCTCCTTCTCTGTTTACATCATTAGGTAATAACATGTTTATGGGGGTGAGTGGGTACCATAATTATTATGCGTAATTACACCAACACAAGGACACACCATTAAAGAGGTATTTCTTTATGCCACCTCTCAATGATATTGTTAAATATAATATGATTGGATAGGACGTGTATTCACATTGGAGTATTCTATATATGAGATAATATTTTTCATTTTATATGGACAATGTCGTTTTAGGTTTCGTGCATGGTGTTCGTGGGATTGATGGTTTATTATTACCTTTTCAACATTAATTATGTTTTAATCTATCATTAGAAACCCATAAACCTAAATATGGTAAGCATGTATTTTAAATAAATGGATGGTGTTTATCATAGAAATAATATTGTAAAAATCATATTCATTAAAACTATTCAATCGTGATGGATCATGTAAAATAACCATCTTTAGATAATGATCAATGGTAAATTTTATACACACTTAGGGGACTACCTTCATGGCTTCCCATTACACAAATTATGCATCAAATCACATTTCAATTCTTCAAATATGATAATATTTATCCTAGGTTAAACCTAAAGAGTATTTTTTTCAATATGATCCTTATCCCAATTAACAGAAATGTGAATTCCTACATTTTATAATTCTTGATGTGAATAAAATTCATCAATCTATCAGATCTCATAAAATGGGATGCTCCTCAAGACCAAATATATTTACTTGATTCATTATGATGGGATGATATATTATATATGAGGTTTAATGTATGTCTATAATTTATTGAGATTCCCAATATTAAAATATTTTTATGATTTAACTCATTTTCACCCCCCAAAATTTAAACATCCTATGCATTTTTCTTAATTCAAGTAAATCAGCTTGTGTAACATCACTGAAATATTTATATCTAAAATCCTTAATTAAAGATTTCCCCCCATTCTTCCTTAGTTGTCATTAGATAAAAAACATATATTTGTCCAAATGTAATACATCTATAGTTACATTACATTGGCTTGAAAAATGTTGTATGATACTATGATAAATTGTTAGTCCTATAATATTATGATTAGTGTGGGAATTGTAAAAATCTTATGATACCATTTAGTGGAGTTTTATCATCGAGAGCATGATAAATCTATGATTCATGGTGTTTTTCTATGATTCATGATTCTAGTTTTTTCTGATATCCTTAGTTATCGGTTTCTATTATGTGAAGGAAATTTTGATTCTTTAAATAATTCATAGGGAATCATCAATAAGAACTATTTTCCACCAGCATATATTTTATTTCTAAAGACTCTCTTAGTAGGATAATCAAAAATTCTCTCCTCAAGTTTCCTTACTTTTCCTTCAAATGGATGGTATGAAATTTTTTTATTTTATAAATTACTTTTTATGGATGATATGATCATTTTTGGATTGGAAATAGTAGTTTGATCATGTTATATTCAGTTATTTTAGAAAGATTATAAACATTGGTTTGGAAAAAGAGGCATGTTATCAAAAATATCACTGTATATTTCTATCCCTAGAGGGTGAGGTTTGTCATAAATATTGATAACTGGATTATAATTTTCTAAATCTACTTATTTTTGGATTAAATTTTTCTTCCTCTTTAAACATATTAATTTAAATCCACCACATTTATTATCTTCTCCAAATAATTGTGGGTATAATTAAAAACCAAAAAAGTAATCTTATTTGTTTTGGTTGGTGAAAAAATGTTATCTTATACATCCTATATTAAATACTAATTCACATTACCTATGATTTAAAATATTTTATTCATTATATTCATCATATTTAAAACGTTATTAAAACCTTCCCATGGGGTTCCCATCATAAATCAAGGACTCTCTTGGAAAACTATTACTTATTGGGCATTTAATCTATGTTACACCTTATTTATAGACCTTATCTAAGGGTTTTTTAGTTATTATCTTATTGGATGATTTTTTATGTAACAAATGAGTGGTTTTTTAGGGTTTTAGAATATTTAAATTGTTTTTATGGTTTGATCATGGTTTTGAAAAACAATATGGTTCTTCGCAAGAAACTGTGTAACTCGATATAGAGGAATAAGTATGGTTGGTATCTAGTTTAGAAAATCATGTCTGTGACATGAAAGGGAACTGATCCTCACATGGTTGTTTAATGTTTTGATAAACTATTATGCCAAACCATGTCTGAATAAATAGTTAATATGAAAATAGTTATTTTGACTTGAAATATCCCTAAACCCCTTCATTATTCCTTATACTGATTGGGCTCTCAGACATAAAAATATATAGTTGATGTTCTAGTTTATTCGTATCCATTATAACTCCAATTATAGTTTACTTATAGTCTTACTCCATAATAATTAATTTTTAGAGTTTTTAATTTCTATGTTCTTCACGATTCTTATAGATCTCATATCCTCCTCTGGGATTGAATCATAGATCCTGTAAATCATATATAGGCCTATGAATTATTATTTCATATAAAAATTGAATCTTGCTTTCTTGATGGATAAAATGAGAAATATAGAAAATCATCCCTTGATCGATTCTATATCTATTAGTGGAGGTGGTTCTCATAGGATTAACCCAAAAAAATTAATATTTTATCATGTTCTTCTTCTTGGAACATGATTCCAGATTCCTCATGTGATAAATTATTGTTAACACTAGGAATTATTAGTGTTTTGGATTTGTCCAAGAAGAACCTATTATAATTTGGAATTGATTCTCTAGAGTTATGAACTATTTACCTAAAATTCCTTTGAATATGGTTGATTGGAATTATTGTAATATGTGTGTTTGTGTGATAATTTTCATGACAATGAGTGTGTGATTTAGTATTCTTGTGATTTATCATATGGTGTGGATGTATGGTCTAAAATACATATTCATTGTGTGTGAATATTTTTTTTCCATATCACTCCATGTACTATGTGAATTCTTTGACAACAGAGGCTTGTATCTAGTATCAAGTTGATAGGTTCTAAATCATGACTTGATTATCCTCTAGAGGGGGAGTTTGTTGTAGTATGACATGGTTCTTATAAAGAATATGGAACCTAGAGAGAAGTTAGGGGTAATATGGACTTTTGGAATGACTTGATATTGAGTAGTGGGAAAAGATATCCTTATAGCATGACCTGGCAGAGAGGATAGGGAAAAATGGTTTAATTTCTAGACCCGAGATTACATCAATGACGTTGATGAATAGGTCTACTGATATAGTCTCAAAATATATTTAATTAAAACTTATTAAAAATATTTTTACTAAGGAGTGAGAGTATATTATCTTCAAGTAATAAAAAATATAAAATTGAGCTGAAACCATGTTAAATTAATATAAACAACACACACAAAAGGAAATAAAATGGTTATGTTGATTAATAATGTAAAAGTGAGTAGTTGAGTGGAAAAAATGAATATGATGGAGATTTTCAACATTTAATGATATTAGGGTTATTATACTTCCATGAATTGGTAAATTATATTCTCTATTCTAACTCAAGTGCACATTAATGAATACAGAACTTTGAAAAAGTGGTGATGATCTACTGAGCTCTCACTTAATATAACTCATAATTTCATAGACATTCCATTTGTAATCTCTCAATTAAAACATAGGAATATTTTTTACAATATTGTAAAATAAAATAATACTTTTCCTATTTTTTTAATTTTATAATTATTCAAGAGTTTATGTTTCCTTTGTCATCACCCATCTGTTCGTTTAATAATGTTTAATTGATCCTCATTATGAATGAGAATGAAAATACTGAACTATAAATTCACAGATAAAATATCAATAACAAGAATACAATTATTTGAAAAGTAAACTCATTCCCATAAAATAGGATTAATCTATTCATTTAAACATATAAAGGAAAAAATAATGAATTTATACGTAATATAATTGGAATATTCATTTATGAAATTGCTTTATTTCTCAAGATCCTACTCTAGGATTTAATCCCAACACATTATTCTACTCTCTGACCAATTTAATTATCCTCTATCAAAATATGATTATCCAAGGAAAATTTGAAAATTAATAATCAATTATTCATTCCTAGATGACATGTTCAAGACCATGGTCAATAACATCTGACACTTCTCGAAAGTCTCCATGTGGAACACCTTGACTACACACCATCTCTACTATTTGAATCTAGAGAAGCCTCTAAAATATAATACTGATACATTATGTGAAAATTTATTCATTATAAATTATAATTTTATTATCTTAAACAATCAATAAATATCCTGAAACATACACTGCATCTTGAGATTTTCTCTTTTTTGGCTTTTCATTTCTTTATTTTTATATTAGGGCACGTGTTTTTTGCAAACATTTGAAAATGGATCTAAAACCACAACCAAGTACATGTAAATAAATATGAAGTAATTTAAAAAATTCATATAAATATATATTTCTATACATGAGTACTTGGATATGTGATACAATTAGTAACATCGTTATCCTCTATAACTGGGTATGTCACTAATTCAGCAACATGGATCTTCAGTGTAGTTGATTTGGTTATATGGAAGCATCAGTTTCAAGAATTGCCTATGTTTACACTTAGGTGTGTGAATTATTCCCCATATTTAAATAGATATGTAGTGACTTGGATATGTAGAAAATTGATACATATCGATTTTGATTCATTGTAAAAATTCATTTGTGGATAAGATTCTACAAAATAAACTATTTATTTCTAAAAAATATCCATTTATAACATTAAATAAAATTCCGAAAAAAATAAAATATATCATTTCTAGATAAAAGACTTCCATACATGGTAAATCTTAATTACATAAAAATGACAAAATAAAATCAAATTAATAATTAAAAATTATATTCACAATTAAATAAAAAACTGAAATCATGAAACAATTAATAATTCATACATAAATACGCATATAAATTAATGTTTTTAATAATTTCCTAGATTAATAATAAAATAACCACTATATAACATAATCTTTGATTTTAAGAAGAATTTATGCATCTATAAAAGATAAAACACAATAAAAACAATGTGGAATAAAATATGAAAAAGAGGCCATATCTATTTTAGCGGCCTTATTTCCCAACCCGATAGAGGCAAGGGAATTTTGGCCTTGTTTTTTAAATATTTTTGATTCAGGGTTGTGATGGCCTCAAGTCCTGGATCAAGGATTTATTGGTAATGTTAATTATCTATAGCTTGTGTTATCCATTTTTTATGATCTGATATATGCTGAAGAATGTGTCATTTCATCAATTATAGAGCCCAAGTCTGTTTGACTAGTCTCATACAGCCTAGATTGTGTACGTCACCCAACATATGAGTGGGTTTTTGTTTCTGTATTTAATTTTCATCATGATAAATGCCTTTATATAAATGTAAAGGTATTGTTAATGATATATTCATTATCTCATAATTACTTTTTATAAATACCATACATAGGCATGTAGCTACTCATAGAAATTTCATGGAGGGGGTTGGGCTAAGGTAAAGGGACTTGTGTAGGGGATCCAGTCAGTAAGGGACTAGGGGAAGGAGGCAATGTTGGGACTGAATCTAGAATATTGATGTTGTTTTTTTCCTTAGATTATAATGAATTTTTTATTTACTATATTTTTATTATTTTGGATTTTATTGTATTTCCTAGATGTTATTTATCATAACATTATAATATAATTTTGGTTTTTCTTGGGCTATTTTGGGATTCATATATATACATTTTTTATTCTATTATAAGTCTATTATTACTGAGGTTATAGTAATCCAATAGAACCATCTAACCCTATCTGGTTGTTAAAAAGACTATTTTGTATTGGGAGATGTACATGAGGCCATGTGGCACATTGGTTAAAACTCATGATTTGATTTTTGGTGTTACTAGTTAGTATCAAATGTCGGTTTTTTTCAATTATAATTAATTCTGTCTGGAAAATGGCATAAAGGAAATATGATTTGTGGATCTCAGGTAAGGTAGTCACATGAGTTCCTATCTAGCTCTTATGTAATAAACTTCTTAGTTACGAGTAATACCATTGATATTAGTAATTATGGATTTATAAATTCTTGTTTGATCTTGAGTACAATTGGGTGGTTACTTTTTGTATGACTTTATGGAATCCATGCATCATGAAGAGAAACAGAGGTTCAAATTTTATTAATATGATTTATTTCCATATACTATCATTCAATTAATTAAATATCAATATAAATATTTGATTGGTTCTTTAATAATATATCAATTGTTAAATTTCAATTATTTAAATTGAGCATGATATCTTTTGTAATATGCATGTGACTGTGACTAACCATCATTTTTTGAGACTTGTATTAGGTCTAGGGAGGTATTGTCTGGTTTATTCTTTATAGAAATGGGAATCATCTTTGGACGAGTCTTCTTGTAGTGATATTTTGTTATTTCATATTTTTTCATTATTATTATGTCACATTAAGATGTTGGAGGGATTTTTAGTATTTGTTTGGAATTTTAGATAATGTAGTATCCTTGGTCAGTTTCATTGATTGGTAGTTAAACCTGAGACCCAATCAGCCTCATGTACACCTCCTTGTATTGCAGAGGTTTCCGAATAGCTGTGATCATCTATGATGGCAAGGTGGGAAGAATATAGCCTATTGATCTAAGTATAGTGAAAACATCTTCTAAAATACTAAATAGAAGAGACATTATAAAAGAAAAATAAAATAGGATAAAATCATCCAGATAATTTATTTATACTGGTTTATGCCACGGGAATGAACCAAATCCATTATCATATTCAAAATTACATCATTTTTTGATGTTATAAAAAATTGGATTATGAGGGGAAAATAGTATATTTCCTATATAACATTCTATAGAAAAGAAAAAAGAATTTAAAATGAAATACACAATAGAATCATGAGATTATAATCTATACAATTCTCTCGTACGCCATCCTACTACAAAAATCATGCATCCAAAGTTAGACCCTTCCCTTTATTTCTACTGTCACCCATGAAGTCTGTATAGGTTCCAATCTATGGCCTGAACAAGGTGTGGGATAATCTCCATAGGCCACCACCAATGGTGTCTATAAAAAATATAGATTGTGCATATATTTTGTACAATTGTGTAGGTACAATAGGAATAATTTGGTAAATGATCGAGTAAAACACCCCATTCTATAAGAACCTATTTTGAAAATCATTTTATTAATGGTGAAATAAATTAGAAAACTGTAAATAATCAACTATGAAACATTCCAATTATATAATTTTTTATACTTACAAGGTTCAATACCCAAGATAATTGAACAAGGCTTCCTCATCGAGTCCATAGATTTCATTTATAGAAAACATAGTATAATTTAAACCTATATGTTCCAGGATCCCAAGGGTCATGGATGAGGTGTCATTATCATGTCTAAGTAGCATATACTTTGATTTTTGGCTAAGACTTGGGAGGATCCCATGTAATAAACCAATTGTAGTCTAAGAAAGTCAAATCTAATGTAATAATCTAATCCATTCCATAATAAATAATCACTGCTGCCAAACTGTGATGTTGACAAAATACAAAATTATCCATCACTAAAGAATTTACATCACTGATCAAGGTTCCATTTTATTGTCCATTCCATTAATCAATTAAATTAAGAAAATATATTCCATTATTAAATTCACTTCTAATTGATAAAAGGAGGGTCTATATTAATTTACATGTCACATCACCAATAGTATACTTTAAATTAATCATCCAAGAAGTCATCCACCTCATTCTATAAATCCAAAGAAATCTATTTCTTCATCCCTTCCATTTATATAGTTATAAGTTTCTATAATATTTATTTGGCCTTTAACAATATCTTGTAAATAATAAATGTATTCTACTCATTTGTGGAATGATCAGATGACTCAAAGTGGTGGTAGAATCATGTGAATTAAAATGAACCCACCTCAAGAGGGTTCTCAGGTTGTTTTCAGTGACCTCCAACCATGTCTTGGGAAATAGAAAATAAAACAAGTTTCACACCATTTAATTTAATGTATTACACATTTAAGAAGAAACACATGGATGGTCTAGTTTGTGTCACTATATTGAAACCTATAGACATTATGATATTAAGGTAAAATCTATAGACCACCTACCTTAGATGGTTAATATACTCCTCATCTATTAGTGTCCCCTAATCCATGATGGAATGGGAGAAATTTTGGAAATAGAAAAAAACCCTTAACATAGAGAATATCATCTCATCATGATTTATCATTTGATATCTTACAATAATTCAAGAGAGGAAATAAGAGGATTAAATCAATTAATAATGGATATCTAATAAGTTGAGCAATGAATGAATTGGATTCCAAATGGAGGTGGTAGATCAATTCATACATTGAATGATAAGAGAGATTTTTAGTGGAGGGGTAGAGTATTGTGTGTGAAAGTTAGATGAAAATGGAGGTGGTAAGTTATATTGAAGGTGGGGAAATAGGTATTTCACTCCTTTTCTTAAGGGAACATAGCTTGTCCACATGAATGGAAAAACCATTTTATAACTATGTTCCACAATTTTCCCATGATGTCACTCCCTCACATGGGTTTGGAACGCTAATTATCAAACGATTAAAAGAAAAAGGGACCCCTCTACTCATTCTTATAGTAATCATGCACAATAATGAAGCTCCATTTCACCGTCTAATATAATTTTTATCACTCTTATAGGGATTCATGTTTTAATGTACATAGTTATCCCTAACCATGTGCTAACCATTCATTTCACCTATTTTTTTCCAAAAAAAACAAATCATCAGGCTCCAAAAACTCCTCAAACAATACCAAACATTCTATAATACCTTAAACACTTTTAAAAGAATAAGAAATGTTTTTATATATAAATTTCATAATCCCATACCTATAAGAAAAACTGGAATGTTATAACCTCAACATACTATAACAACTTTTCCTCGAGTTTCCCTTCTAAGGGTAGTACAATATCATCTAAAAACAACTATATCAAATGAGCTTGTACATTAGCCTCTCACTACAAGGCCTTGTTTTGTACATGTTTGTTCTTCTAAAGAACATAAACCAAGGGAACTGACCCTCCTCGAAGATCCTTCATGCTCTAATCCATGATATGCACCAGATACACTTTAGAAGAAGCATCAAATTCCAAATCAACATTATCAAACTAGAAAACATGATATTGTACTGATTGATAAGGGTGATGCTTTGAAACCATAAATATTCTTATCATGGATAGGTACATCTATGGTAATTGTAATAAAATGTCTATCGACTCGACTCTCTCCATAACCTCAAAGGTTTCGACAATCCTATGTTTAATCATCCATTTCAACCTAAACATTTTAAGCCTCGGTCTTGTCGAAACAATCAGTAATACCCAATGACCAAAATTGTACTCTATAGGTCATCTATAATGATTTACATAAGACTTTTTCCAAGACTAAATTGTAGTTATTGACTTTTTGATAAATTTTTCCTAATAAAATGTCTCCGGAACAATAAAAGGTTCTTGTAGTGCCACCTATCATACCTCTAAATAGAATAGGTGTGAAATTCAAGGTCTACTATATAGGGGCTCATAATTAGTCATTAGTATAGACTTTTGGAAGATGTTGTTATAATAAAATTCCACAATAGGTTTCTGTTTCTACCAAGATCCACCAAAATGAAGGACACATGTTTGGTGAATGTCCATTGACATGCATATAGTGCACTAAGAGTTTCTTTTGGTCTATGTGTGATTGGTTTTACATATATGTACCTCTGATCCCAATGCCTTCTGCAACCCCTGTGAAAACTACAATGCAAATATAGCATCGCTATCTGATATGATGATATGTGGAAGTCCCTAATTGTTTATAATCACTTTAACATATATCTACACTATCTCTTCTGATTAAAAATAATAATATAATGGGTATGAAGTGGACAACCTTTTTTGACCTTTCTAAGATCACCCACATTGCATTACTTCCAGGAGGTGACCTCAAGAAAACCCATCATGAAATCCATAGTAGTGTTATACCATTTCAAATAAATAATGGGAATGGTTATAAACTTATCATTGATCACTGGTGGTCTACCTTCACATATTTGTAAGTTGAATACCAACTAATTAAACCACCTATATATCTTTTCTTACAAGGCCACCAATATCGATGGTGTAAATCATTAGAAATATCCATGAGAAAGTTTTTTACTACTAAATAAAATGCATGTTTCTCTCACATACTATATTATCATATGTCTTCTCAAACCCAAACACACTATGAAGGCACGTTATTTAATCCTCATCAATGCTCCAACTAGGTAGTTTGTCCTTGACTGAAACACTCTCCCTTAAGAATAATTCCATGGGGTCAGAAAGCTGCCTCATCTCCTATATATTCGGAAGTAAAGAGGGCACTCATAATGACCCAAGCACATATTGATCATGTGAATCCTACAATTACATGTGTATCTAAAGAAATAATTCCACCAACTTACATTCACTAATAGCCTCTTGATTTTTTTTTCTATTGAGTCTTTCATCTCAGATTGTCAGCCACTACATCTCCTTTCCACTGAACGTTAGTAAGTACCAAATCAAAGGAATTTTGGTATATGACCCATCTTTATTTCCTAGGATATATTTCATGCTATGTAAATATGTATTTGATTCTTTTGTGGTCTTAATTTACCACAAAATACTATCAAAGAATGTAATTACTTGAAAACATAATTTATGAACCATAGATGCAAACCTTTTCCCATGTGTTATGTAATTCTAGTAATGATATTTCATTGGATGGGAAATATATGTCATTAAACAATCTACCTACATCAAAATGGATCCCAACCTAATGCTTGATGCTTCATAATAAACCATATTTCTTCTATGATATTCTAATATAATCGTGATTGGTGATAAATTAAGTCTCCCTTTTATCCCAGAAAATCCTCTCTCAGACACATCAAACCATGTAAACATTACAAATTTATTATTAAAACCAATGAGTAGTGCTACAAAACCTGAGAAGTCATGTATAAAATTTCTATAATAATCAGCGATACCCATGAATCATTATAGGTTAAAGTTATTATTGGTATTCTCTCGGGAAACCAAGTCTCTCGCCTTATCTAGGATAATGGATACTCATGATTCAATGATAATATGACCCAGTAGGTAAATATTACTAATCAGATAGTGGAATTTTGTGATCTTGGAATATATCTAGTGCTCTCTTATAATACTAAAAAAGATACCAAGGTATTAGTCATGTTCATGTAGATTATGGGCATACACCATGATGTCTTCCATGAAGACTACCACAAATGAATCCATGTACGGGTTGAATACATGATTCATTAGGATAAATGAAAACTGCTAGGGTATTCATGAGACTGAAAATCATGACAAAAAACTCATAAAATACATAAATTCTAATGAATGTATTACATGGTATATATAATTTTCTAACACCCACCTAATGGTAGCCCATACTCCAACATATTTTTGATAAAACCCTCCCTCCTCAGAGATGGTCAAAGAGGTCTTCCATATGAGGAAAGGGATACTAGTTCTTGACATTGCGTTAATTTAATTATCAGTAGTCAACACACAATCTAATGGTTTCATCTAGTTTATTATTAAAAAAACATGGTAGAACCCCATGATTATGTAGTGAGACATATGAAACTATTTTCATCCAAATACTCTAGATATATATCAAGATCCTGTAACTATTTAGTAGATATATTGTAAGGATTAATTGATTCTAGTGATGCTCCCTGTACATGATCAATAGTATACTCTACCTATCACTTAGGAGGTAACCGAAAAATTTCATCCGGGAAAATGTCCTTGAAATAAAACAGTATAGTAGGTAAATATATATTTTAGGTTCCCCAATCCTTACGAAATGGATTATAAATCTAAAATTTTAGTCTGACCATCACATGATGCTCTAGGCTAACTTGACTCTCCCAGACATCTCATTCACCCTTGTGAATATAATTTCCACCCTCAGGAGATATAATTGATACCCATGTGTTCTAATACTGAATATGGGTATTATATTTTACTATCCAATCCTTCTAAATAATTATGTCCAATCCCATGATATCAAAAATAAAAAGGCTCTATATGAAATGATAACTATTTATCTCATAGGGGAATTCCTTAATTCGGTGTACACTATTTGATAGAATCCACAACAAAGTTACAAGTGTAATCACAGTGCATGAATAACTTCTATTAAGGCTAAGATGATCAAACAATTTAACAGATTTGAAATCATTCGATGTAGCTATTTAAAAAAAAAATTCTAGATTTTTTTTTACTAGAATTTCTCCTTCTACAATAGATGTCCCGATGCTCTTCTCCTTGGGTATTAGTTGTTCTAACTAATTTTGGTCATATCCATATCCTTGAGATATATCCTAACTACCCAGGTTATTCCCACAACACTGGTTCTATAAATCTACTTCCTAGCTCCCTTATCCACATCCACCTCCTCAACCTATGTGGTATATGGAACTCATACACCCCACCAAAAGGGGGAATATCAATCCCACTCTTGAAGAAGGATTAGGTACATATTCTCTTCCACAAGATATGGGTTGAATGGTACAACAAAACCTATGAATAATCCTTATGATACCGTATTCCCAACACTAAATAGGGGATCTTCCTATTGGGGATTCAGACTACCCCTCTTTCCATAATGATGACAGATCACATGGATATTTGGGTGCACACCATGGCTACTTCCACCTTCTTGGGAAGGCGAGAAATAATTTTTTCTAGTGTATTGATGACTTATTGAATTATTTAAAAAACTAAGATAGCCATGACCTTCATCTTCTCTGAGTTTATTCTTTTTGATAATTTTTTTTACTATCTCAGTGAAGATAGTAAAATGAAACACATTAACCTAAGATTAGATGGTGTATACAAGCCCATATGAAAAAAATATAACATGGGACAGATTTTCTCTAAGGATACCAGGAAAAAAATGCTCATTCATTATAAAAAGAACTAAATTATCTGTAAACAATTATGTTCCCTTCTCCTGGTTCATAAACTCTATAACTCTATCATCCATAAGTGCCTTGGGAATGAAATATTCAATGAAGTACATTTATATGTACCTCAATGACACAAAATAATTCTAATAACCTTAGGCCAAAACATCCCACTATCAATTGGTCAAAGAACTAAGAATATGCACTAAAATTCTTACACTCATCTCATTAGGCATTTGAATATATTAAGAAATAAAAAACATGGCCTCTATACATGGCTCAGTAGCCCTGGGAAAACCATCCCTTAAAAATTAATGTGGATGAAACTATTTAAAATCCCTTGTAAACTCTGTTATAATATGGTCTGGTATTGGGGAACCCTACATGTTGTACATGATTCATAGGAAATCCTCTATAAATTAGGTGTTGTTACCTATGTTATGTATAAAAAGAGGCATCGAAGGTGGAAATATATGAGGAATTATGGGTGGCACCAGGATAACCACCTTATGATCCTAGTCATCGTAATCTTACTAGTTCTTTACATGTGGATGTTGTGGTGTAATATTTTTAAAATGCTAAGAACACACCTCAAATAGGATTTTATAATTAAATATACAATAGTTAATGGAATTAGACATGTAGAATACTTCTTATCTAAGATTAAACACCTCCTCAGCTACTCCTAAAGACATTAATTTGTGATATATAAGATTCTATAGGTCACAATAATCACTATATAATTCTCACAACATATTTTGAGTTATATGACATCCTGCCTTTTTTCAACATTACTTTTCATTACATTGTACAAATAGACGATCCTTAAAAGTTTAGTTTCATGGAAAAAAGGTGAATAATACATGATAACAAAAAAATTATTCTAATCTACTTGAAAGGATTATTAAAAGGTTATTCCTAATAAAATTTACTAAATCTCATAACATGGGGACATACATCAAATGAATAGGTGAGATAAGTTCCAGTAAGGGAAAGTAAGGGAAACAGTTTACACGTGATAATAAGGACTATTAATAAGAAAATGAGTCATAATGATAATAAATTAGAAATCATCATATCATAATAGTAAGAACATTAATCATAACTTGTAAATGTGGATAAAACATTTAAATTTTACATTTACACTCATATCACTAAAGTGTTTCATTGAGGTGTCAAAAAAACTACCAAGGTTATTCACCAAGGTATCGTAAAACATGTTATCTATAGAGTTTGAATTATTTACCCAATAAATTGGAGAGATATTAAGGTGAAACATTAATATGAATTAATTTTCATGTGATCCATGTATATTATAATAAATAACTTCATAAATAACCCATGGAGAACAAAAGAAAATGGGTTTCATATTAAGATCATGGTGTTTCAAACGTTCTTAAAACATGATCATTATGTAATTTTTAACCTATGGAAATGGAATAAGGATTTTAAGTATATAAATACAAGAATAAATTATGTCATTTGAAAATATTTTTTAATAAACCTAGAAAATAAATAGGTTTTGGTATTCACAAAAAACATAAAAGGGAATTTCATGAGGTGAAAACATAAATTTTGAGAAGTAAATTTTGTAACATAATGGGTATAAACATGGTTATAGAAAAGGGAAAAATAGAGGGGATGGTTTTTTAACATTGATAAAACATAATTTTATAGTAAGGTAATGAATAAAAATTAAATATTAGTGGGACACCGTAACATTCAGAAGTCATATACAAATAGAGGTTCTTAAAACGAAGAGAAAATAATGATATATCCCTAACCATAAAGAGCACTCCAAAAAATTGAGGATCGAGACCTTAGGGGATTGATGAAACCTTGGTATGACTCATTGGGAAGTAAATATGTCATATATTAATTGACTATGTATTTGGAGTAAATTAAAATGGATAAATGGGTGGTTATTTATAGAAAAAGTGGAGTATTTGTTTATTAATTTCGTAATACATTCCTTCAGATTCTAGGTAGTGGTAAATGCAAAATAATGGAATTTCCCATCGTATTGGAAAAATGGGACACCTTTTATGTTATTGTAACCCAAAAAAGTGAACCATCATTTTATATCACTTATTTTGTCAAGGAAAATTAAATTTTTCACAAAATAACATTTTTAAAGTTACAGTTTCCATGTTAGAATTTGGAAAGTAAATAATATATTTGGAAATTAATTAAAATATATTAAAATAATTTATATTAATAAAATTATATATTTTAAGTCATTTATTTTGTCTAATTAGTTATTACATCATTATCAAATATTTATGAAGTAATTAAACATACAGAATAACTCAAACTGTTTTTTTATGATTCATGAAAAAATAATGTTTTTTAAAGAATTCTCAAAAATTCAACCTAACCTAATTAACACATGATGATATAAAAAATAATTATTTTATATCATAATAATTTACTAAATATGATAATTTTAACATTTTAATATAAACAATCTTATTTATTAAAATTAATAATGGATTTAAAATGTATAGTAAAATTTCTAACAATTGAGAAAATAATTATTTTATCATTGATATTTAAATAAGAGTGTTTTTATCATGAAATTACACTAAAATAAGTATTATTGGTCTATATAAGTTAATTATAAATATTAATAACTTTTATGGAAAGTACAATGTTTGTCTGAAAAATTATTTTAACAAATTCCATCTCAATTTTATTAAGAAAAACTATTCTTGAAATGTAATTGATTGAATAATAATTTTATTCATTCAATGGAATTACACTTTAAGTAACTATGGTAAGGACCTATAACCCCTTATAAAACCCACATAATACCTAAGGGTATGGTGTGTGATGGTGATAGGTTTATTGGGCGTCTCGACTAACATCACACGAGTGGTAATTTCAACTAACATAAACCTCTCCTATATGCGATTTCATTTAAGATTCACATGTTGAAGCTCATCATGGGATTGGTCATGAGGTAACCCCAATGATTCTACCTCCCTCCCAAGATTTTATAGATGATATTAATATGGAATGCCCCTACTAGTTGGGCCATCGCTTCTCTTTTCCACATCAATTTTCCTTCATCATTTATACTTATAAAAATTAATTATAATGTTAAAATTATTATCAAGAGTATAGTTTGAAATAGTCTTAATTGACGATCGTTCATATAAAAATCAATACCATATGGTAAATTTTCTTTTTATACTTACCTAATTATTAAATATATGTAGTTTTTTTATGTACAAGAAATAATATAACACACGTTTTTAGGAAACCAATATCATTAAAAAGTTTGGGTATTTAAATTATTCCCCCCTTATGAAATTTTGTCATTGATATTTCCAATTGTTCTCTCAGTTGAGAAAAGGTGTGGGTAATTCAGTATTTTTCCCTCATATGGTTCCCATGATTCTTATTAATATTTATGGTTCCTCCATAACACTTTGATGAGGTGGGTAGTCTTGTTGTGTATAACCTTGTTTCTACGGTCCAAGATTTCCACTGACTGCTCCGCATAGGAGAGGTCATGTTCTAGTTGTACTGCATCATGATTCTTTACAATTTAAGTATTAGGTATATACTTACTCAATATAGGTTAATGGAATACATCAAGAACTTGAGATAGTTTTAGTGGAAGTGAAAGCTGATAGGCCACTCCTCATATGCGATCAAGGATTTCGTAGGGGCTAATGTTCCGTGGGATTAACATCCCTTTCATCCAAAACTACTTGAATATCTTCAATGGTGATATTAAATGTATGATTGGTTCTCCAACATAAATCTCCAAGTCCCTTAGAAAGATGTCAATATAGCTCTTCTGCCGACTCCATGTAGCCTTTTTCTATTTTTGGATGGGATGAACCTTTTCTGTCATCTCCTTCACAAGATCAGGACCAAGAATATTTATATCACAAACTTTACACCAAAAAGTATGTGTAACATCCCAGATTTAGTCAGTTACGGACCTTTTAAATTCTCCCACTCTAATTCTTTAAAGAGACCTGGGGCGCACGCCTTCACACGCCGCTGCGGGTCTCAGGCAGCTTTTTAAATTAATTAATTAACTTTTGTGTTTTTTGAAAAATGCTATGTTGAGTTTTAGCATGGTGTTTGAATTAAAATAATTAATTAAAGTTTGAAGAAGAATAATGATATATTTAAAGAAGTTTTAAAATAAAGCAATAAGGGATAAAATGAAATTTTGAAATAATGAAAAAAAGGGGGTTACATGAAAAATAAAATTAATTAAAATGGGATATTTCTATATTTATTTATTTTTATCATTTTTTCATTCCATGATTTTATTCTATTTTATTTTTCTTTTTATTTTACCTTTTTCCTTTTCTTTTATTTTTTGTATTATTTTTCTATTCTTTATTTTTTTCTTTCTTTTCTTTATTTCTTTTTTTCTTCTCCTCTATTCCTCTCCTCTACCTCACATCGCACCTCCCCCACCCCCTAGGTGGTGAACCCCCTACTCCTACATCCATCATTAGATTTATTTTTCTTTAGGTGAAAAGTAAACCTTAGGTCAGCGCTAACCTTGCACCATTGAAATCGTAGGATTTCATTAAGTATCCTATACGCAGTTCGTCGTGGAATGATTTTACCCAATTATGGGTTTTTCTAAAATCATTTTTTTTCTTCCATTTTAGGTAAAATCAAATAATACTGTAGATATTAGATTCATATTAGGCTATAAGTTAGGGAATCTACTCTCTTTCCCTCTGTTTCATTGTGATTTATAAAAACGCACAATTGTGTCGTCTGTCGGTGCCTACCAGCTTTGTTCAATTTCACCCAATTTCATTATTTCATTTGTTTCTCCTAGTTTTTATAGGCACATTTATCATGAATTAATTTGTTTGAATTGTTTCAACATGGTCAGACACCCCTTTTGGCATGACAATGTGGTCAGTGTAGTTTCTGTTAGCAGGGTTTTCAATTTAATTAACTACATGTGTTGAACAACCTATTTTTGTGATGTTTAAATTAAATATTTAATTTATATTAGTAATAAAATTTGTAATTGTGGGATATTTGGTAGTTGGTTGTTCTAATTTATTTTTTTATTTAAAAGTTCATTTATCTACTTATGTTAATGTGGTATTTTTCCTTGTTAATATTGTTTTGCTGACATATTTAATTTGCACTATGCGATGCATGGGTGTACCTATTTAGTTTAAAGACACAATTACATATGTTGATGTCATATTTTTTACTTTGAAAACATTAAATAAATTCAGGACTGGGAAGAAGGTGGGTCTCGTATTCAGGGTCACTCTTATACCCTCTTTTCTTGACTGGTTACCTCTATGTGTCGGGGGCCGGTGTCCTTCTCTTTGTCGGACCGAGACATCCCTAGGCTTTCTAATACATATGTGCTATACCAGTTCCAAAATGGCCCATCAGGGCGGATCTGTTCGCGATGTGGCTAAGCCATCCTCAAATGGTTCTCGACCCCTTTTTGCGAGATCGGGACGGACTCAGGGTAAATCCATGCCTCAAGCGATACTTGATCTTTCAATTGATTTCAATGGATGGGCTCAGTGGAATTGGATAATTTGATATATGTTCCATAGATACACCTTTGGGATGGGCTCGGACACCAACTCTCAACATTTACCTTAATAATTATGCACTAATGGTTTATATTAATGCTTCTTGAGCCTCTTAAGTTTTGAAGTATTCTTTTGGTATGTTCAAGCACACTTGGTTGACACTTGAAATAGACCCCATGTTAAAGCACAAGATTGGGGTATGACCCTCCATATTTTACATTTATTTTCCATGTTATATGTGTGTGTGTGTGTGTATGTGTGTGTGCACTCTGGTTACGGCTACTATTTTCATACATCTGTTTTAGGCTGAAGTAGTGGTTAGGCACCCGTGCTATTTAGAACCTAGGCCAAGTAGTTTATTTCCTTGCACAAAATTAATTACCTGAAATTGTTATAGTGGAACATTTCTTTTAATAATTCACAAAATGGAAAGGTTTAGACACCTTGGGTGCCAGCTTACTGTGATTTTTTCTCACCCCCAACTCGGGCGTCGTTGGCACCCGAGTAGATTGCATGCTTTCTGTGATTGACAAAGGGAAGCGTGATGCTTTTGATGCTTAATTGTTTTGAGCCACATAGGAAGGAGACTGGGGTAGAGGACCGAGCATTTCTCGTGATGCATTTGTTTCTTAGGGTCTTTTCTTTTAGTTGGTTGTATGCTTGAGTTCCGTTTTCTGTACATTCATTTTATACAAACATCATGACATGACATTGTTTTGTGAGCTTCTGCACTTGATTATTATTCAGTTGTATTATTTATATTGCTTCTGCTAAAGTTTATTCATTCACGTGATTCTATTATTTATTATTTTTTTGTTTTTACTTTGACTGTGATATTACCTATTACATATGTGGGTATATTCTCCCCCACAAACACATAAAATGCCCTCATTGCTAGTTGGCAGCCTCTGTCTTTCAGGGAGATGTACTTGAGGTAATGTGGCTAACCCGACTCGGGGCACTCTTTAGGTAGATTCTGGGATGGGGATGCTAAAATGTGGTATCAGGGGAAGTTTTTTCCTTTTTGTCTTACTATTTGGGTTATACAGGAGACTAGGATATAAAAATTTGGAATGTACCTTGTGCTCGGACGTAGCTAACCCATATACAGGGGAAACCCAAATTCCTGGGTTGTGATTGCAGTTATTGATTATGCCAGTTACTGTTGATATGATTTCACCATTGGGTGACTCACTTTTATTGCATTATTATTTGTCTTGGTATTTTTGAGATAATGGGTTTTACCATTGTAGCCCAATGATACAAGGGAAATACATTACATGCATCATATTAGGCACAATAGGATTAAAATTTCATGCATATTTCCATGCCATATCTACTTTTAGCATGCATCTTTCTGTATTCATGTGAGTGTTGTTGGGCCTAGTGGTAAAATATTGAAATGATGGTTTCTTAAATATATATTTGTGATATTTTGTTAGATTTTAGCATGAATTAACCTACAAATGGGGTGTAGAACTTGTTTCATAATCTTTTTGAGTTGTCTCGCCTATATCAAAACCCATCTATTGAAGTGGGTTGTATATTGTTCAGTGCTCAGAGGCAGGCTATATACTTAACATTTTTTTGTGCCTTACTTGTTTTCTATATCTTTTTTACTCTTGTATAAAGGTGTGTGTTTGGATTTTGTAGACAAATGTCATCGTGACGTCTTAGTGTCTTGCCCTAGGTGAGTGGCAATGAGAACATTCTAGAGATGGTGAGTCCTAAACCACAAGTGGTGCCTCTTGTAGTGCCTCCAGTGATACTACCTCCTGCCAACTGCCCATGGGACCCTATTGCTCAGTTTAGGGATATTCTCCTCAGGTTCATGCAGTTAGATCAGAATATTCCTGGACCTACCCCATCTATGGAAGGCCTCATGCGGGACTTTCTACAGCAACACCCTCCCACCTTCTCGAGGAGTGGCATCCCTCATGCTACAGAGCCATGGATAGATTCCATAAGGTATATCTTAAACCACCTCGAGAAGCTTCTAGACCAAAGGGTCAAGCTTACAGTCCACATGCTTCATGACTCCGCCAAGTGGTGGTGGGATGTCGTTTCTCAGGCTGAGTGGACAAGTGACATGGTTTGGGCCGACTTCCATGCAGCCTTCTACGATCAATTTTTTCCACATACTCTAAGAGATGATCATGTGTGGGAGTTCCTAAATATTCAGTAGGGATATATGACTATGTTAGAGTATTATAATCTTTTTACAGAACTTCAGTGGTTTTCACCATATCTAAATGGTGACACGCAGACTACTACGAGGCATTTTGAGGACGGACTTGAGTATAGAATCCGCTCGTAGGTGAACTTATTATATTTGATGTATGTCACAGAAATCATAAATAAGGCTCTAATATTAGAGTGAAATGTCAAGGAAGATAAACTGTGAGCCATGGAGGTTCAGTTCTGAGACAGGGTGATGGCTCTTCTGGCAGCAGGAAACGCCATTTTGAAAGTGCACGTGGGGGAAATCCTTGCCAAACAGCACATTTTGAAAGCTCTAGAACATGTTATCAGTGCGGGAGAAATGGTCACAAGATGCCACAATGCACTGGGGACTTGAAGGAGTGTCGATCTTGTGGAAAGATGGGTCACCATCAGCGTTTCTATTATTACTTCTCTTCAACATCCCGTGGCAGAGGACCCACACCTGTACCTCCATCAGGTATGGGATCTATGATTCCACAGTAGGCTAGATGTTCTTTTTTTCACAGGCCAATCAGGACAAGGTAATGGATGAGGTCATGGTCAAGGAAATCAAGTTCCAGATTATCAGCATCAGCAGAGTGGACCTACTAAGGCGAATCAGGCAGGGTATCAAGGTCATGGCTCAGGTCTCATGTACGCAGTGCAATCCGCACCAGACGAGTAGAGTGCAAGAACATCTAACATTAGAGTTACTATTCTTGTAGCCTCTACTTTAGTTTAAACTATTTTTCATACCATCTTATCACACTCCTCTATATATACTATAGTTGTTTAGGTGTTGATTTTACAATTGAATACCTTTGCGACGTCATGTCCCTCGACACCCCTTTCGGAGTCAAGATATAGGGAATAAGCCAGTTCCAAGAGTGCCCCCTAGAGATAGGTGGGTACCATTTATTTTTTAATTTCAATATCCTTGATATGTATGGCATCAAATTCATTCTTCTTATGAACTAGATTGATCCTTATCAGGGACAACTGGATTGTTATCATCCCCAGGTGTCATTTACATCCCCTGAGTGTGACGCATATCTTCACAAAGGAGAGTGGGATATGCTGGAAGATTGAGATAAAACTAAATATGAAGGGTTGGGCAGAGTGATAGCTTAGTTGGAAATTCTCTTCATGAGTGATCAGAGAAAGAAGCGGGTTGAATTCCCTCCAGTGGTGCATCTTTTCAGGGACTTCTTTCCTGACGATTTCTCCGGATTACCTCCTATGAGGGACATGGAGTTCACTATCGAGATAGTGCCAGGGGTGGCACCAGTGTTTATTTCTCCTTATAGGATGGCACCAACATAGCTATAGGAACTCAAAATTTGGTTTGAAGATATCAAGGCTAAGGGTTTCATCAGACTTAGAACATCTCTATGGGGTTCACCAGCCCTTTTTTCAAAGAAGTCTGACGGTACCGTCAGGGTATGCAGGGATTATTGTCAACTCAACCATCTCACGGTGAAGAATAGATATCCATTGCCTTGTATAGATGATCTCTTCGACTATCTCCAAGGAGAAACTGTTTTCAACAAGATTGATATGAGGTCGGGATATCACAAGTTGAGTGTGCGACCATCTGACATACCACATATGGAGTTCAGAATTAGGTACAGCTTGCACGAGAATCTGGTTATGCCTTTCAGCCTCACGAATGTGCCGACAGTCTTCATGGATCTGATTAACTAGGTTTTTTACATGTATCTTGATTCTTTTGTGGTAGTCTTCATGGAATACATCTTAGTGAATTCATGTTCCTAGCACCACCATGCAACCCATCTTGATATTGTGCTGAGTACACTAAGAGAACACCATCTATATGCTAAGCTCATAAAATTCTACTTTTGGATTGATAAGGTACACTTCATGGGTCATATTATATCTAAAGAATGAGTATCAATTGACCCAAAAAGGTGAGTGTCATAGTTTCATGGGGGCATCCCAAGAGTTTCTTCGACATCCGTAGTTTCTTGGGACTTGTTAGCTATTACTGGCATTTCATCGAGGATTTATACAACTTAGAAGTGCCTCTTATGGCCCTGACTAAGAGAGTTGTACAGTTCAACTGGTCATGAGCTTGTGAAAAGTATTTTCAAGAATTGAAAGAATCACTAACCTCTTCCCCGATACTGATTCTTACTGAACCTGGTAAGAGAAATATAGTTTTTTGTGATGATTCAGGAATTGGACTGGGTGCAGTATTGATGTAGGGTGATTGAGTCGTGGATTATGGATCCCACCAGTTGAGACCTCACGAGCGGAATTATCCTACACACGACCTTGAGCTGGTAGTTGTAGTTCATGCTCTACACTATTGGAGACACTATTTTTTGGGTGAGATATTCATTGTTTACAGGAATCATAAAATATTAAAATATATTTTCACTCAATGAGACTTGAACTTAAGGCAGTGCAGGTGGGTCGAATACTTGCAGTCATTCGATTTTGAGATTGCTTATAACCTTGGTAATGGTAATGTCGTGGCGGATGCTTTAACCCACAATACACAAACACAATCCATGTAGGTAGCCAGAAGTGAGTGACATATGATGGAGTTGCTTTCAAAGATGCATCTGGAGGTTCAGGAGAATAGTAGGAAACCTGTTCTAGCAGCTCTTACATTGACATCCTCTATTCTAGGGAAAGTTTGCATGCAACAGTTGACTGATCCTGAGGGGATTTTTTTGAAGAAGCATGTCACAAGAGAGAACCCACCTCCTGTTTTTATTTTTGATGGTAGTGAAACTCTCCTTTACTGTGACTATGTGTGGGTACCTTTGGGTATACGGGAAGAGATGATAAAGGAATCACACAACTCCGTTTGGTCAGTTCATCCTGGACTGACCAAGATGTACAGATACATGTGTCGAAAGTATTGGTATCATGGTATGAAAAAGAAGATAGTGGGTTTCATCACTTAGTGATCCACCTTCCAACAGGTGAAGGCAGAGCACCAGCGACCTGCTGGACTCCTACATCATCTATCCATTCCTGAGTGGAAATGGAATGACATCACCATGAATTTAATTACTGCCTTTCTAAGATCTCTTTGAGGCAACGATGTAGTATGGGTTATTATTGATAGGTTGACCAAGGTTGCACACTTCTTACCTATCAGGGAGACCATTAAAATTGATGATTTGGGAAGGCTGTATATCCAAGAGATTGTGCAACTTCATGGTGTAACTCATTCTATTTTCTTGAACACAGATTATTTCTTTACTTCGCGGTTCTAGAAAGGGATGCAAAAGGAACAAGGCTCACAGGTACTTCTGAGTACTGCATATCACCCTCAGACCAATTGACAGTCCGAGAGAACTATAAAAGGGTTGTAGGATGTGTTATGGGCTTGTTTCCTTGATTTTGTAGGTTCCTAGGAGAAGAATATACCTCTTATTGATTTTACCTATAATAGCAGCTTCTAGGTGACAATTCAGATGGCTTTGTATGAAGCCCTCTATGGTAGACTGTGTCGTTCACCTTTATGTTGTCTTTAAGTATGTGAGGCAACTTTTTTGGGTCCTATTCTCGCTTAGGAGACTTATGAGAATATTTACCTGATTCAGAAGCATATGAATACAACTCAGTCTAGAAAAAAGTCTTATACAGATCGTCACCACACACCTCTAGAGTTCAAGGTGAGACATCAAGTTTTTCTGCAGGTTTCTCCAAGTTTGGTTCATAGGAAGATCAAGAGATAGGGGAAGTTATAACTGAGATATGTCGATCCATTCGAGATAGTAGAGTGAGTTGGGATAGTATCCTATTGGTTACTGTCACCTCAGAGGTACCATTTCATGCACGACATTTACCATGTATCCCAGCTCTGACAATATCATCCAGACCTGTCTTATTACTTTGACCCTGACGACATCGAGCTTAATGTAGATGCATCCTTTGCAGAGCATCTGATCTGTATCATCGACTATAGCATGAAATTCCTCTGAGTAAAGTTATTCCCTCTGGCCTGGGTGTTATGGAAACATGGACACATTCCGGATAAGACCTCGGAGAGAGAGTCTAATGTGCATGCATAGTGGCCAGATATTTTCTCTAACAATGTTCCAATACCCTCGAAAGGGACACTTGAGGATGAGTTTTCTTAAGGAGGGGAGGTTGTAATGTCTTGGCTTTAGTAATTTACAAATCGTTTAAATTTTACCTCTATAATTATTTAAAGCGACCTGGGGTGCATGCTTGAGCACCCTGTTGTGGGTCCCGGGTAGCTTTTTAAATTAATTAATTAACTTTTCTATTTTGTGAAAAATGTTATGTCGCCATTTATCATGGTGTTCAAATTAAAATAAATAATTAATGTTTGAAAAAAATAATGAGAGATTTAAATAAGATTTAAAATAAAGGAAGAAGAGATAAAAATAAATTTTGAAATAAAGTAAAAAGGGGGTTATAAAAAATTAAAAATAATTAAAATGGGAGATTTCCATTATTATTTATTTTTATCTTTTTTCCCTTCCATCCTTTTATTATATTTTATTTTTCTGTTTATTTTACCTTTTTACTTTTATTTTATTTTTCTCTTATTTTTTTTTTGTTTTCTTTTTCTTTCTTTTCTTTCTTTTCTTTCTTTCTTTTTTTAATCTCCTTTCTTCCTCTCCTCTCCCTCACACTCCACCTCTCTCTGCCCCTAGGTGGCACACCCTCATACTCATCCTTCGTAAGACCACTGCTCCTCCATATGTCTTCTGATTTAATCGTCATCAGGTGCGCAGTAAACATTATGGAATGATTAAACTTGTGCAATTGGAATCTCATGATTTTGTTAAGTAACCTATGTGAAATTCGTCAATGAATGATTTTACCCAATTTTGGGGTTTTTCTAAAATCTTATGTTTTCTTCTATTATTGGTCAAAAAAATCCTATTGCGGATCTTAGAGTCATCTAAAACTATAAGGTAGGAAATATACTCCCTTTCCCTCTGTTTTGTTGTCATTTATAAAAATACATCGTTGTGTCGTTAGTCGGTGCCTACTAGCTTTATGCAATTTCACCCAACTTCATTATTTCATTTATTTTTCCTAGTTTTTGTAGCCCAATTGATCATGAATTAATATTTTTGAATTGTTTTAACATGTTCATACACCCCTTTGGGCATGCCGACGTGGTCGGTATAATTTCCGTTAGATGAGTTTTCAATTTAATTAACTACATGTGTTGCACATCCTATTTCTATGAGGTTTAATTTAAATAATTAATTTAGATTAATTATAAACTTTAGAATTGTTGGATCTTTGGTATTTGGTGGTGCTAATTTTTTATTTATTTAAAAGTGCATTTATCTGCTTATGATGATGCGGTAGTTTTCCTTGTTATGATTACTATAATAAAATATTTAATTTTCATTGTGTGATGCACGGGTGTACCTGTTTAGTTTCAAGATGTAATTATATATGTTGATGTCATATCTACTGTAGTGAAAATTTTAATTAAATTCGGGGTAGGAAAGAAGATGGGTGTCGTATTAATGGTCATGCTTAGACCCTCTGTTCCTAAATGGTTACCTCTATGTGTCAGGGGGTTTCCTTGGCTTTTTCGGACCGAGACTTCCCCAGTTTTTCTAATACTTATGAGTGATAACGGTTCCCAAAGGGCCCATCGGGATAGCTCTATTGGAAATGTGGCTAAGCCAGCCTCGTATGGTGGTCGACCCTTTTTTACGAGATCGGGATGGACTTAGGGTAAAGCCATGCCACAAGTGATACATGGACCTTCGAAGGATTGTCCTGGATGGGATCAGTGGTGTTGGATAATTTAACGGATGTTCCATAGCGATACCTTCAGAATGGGCTCAGACTCCAACTCTCAACTTGAACCTTAATAATGAGCACTAAAGTTTCAAGTTAATGCCTCTTGAGCCTCTTGAGTTCTGAGATATTTTTCTGGTATGTCGAAGCACACTTAGTTGACACTTGACTAAGACCCCAAGCTAAATCACATGCTTGGGGTATGACTCTCTTTTTTTACCATAATTTTAAAGGTTATATATATATATATATATATCTACATGTATGTGTTTGCTCTTTGCTTACAATTACTCTTTTCAGACTTCCGGCTTTGGTGGAAGCAGGTAGTTAGGCATGGGTTCTGTTTGGAACCCAGGCTGAGTTGTTTATTTCCTTGCACTAGATTAAATATATGAATTTATTATAATTTCACACTAATTTTCATCATTGCATGAAATGGAACGGTTTAGAAACCATGGGTGTCGGCCTACTAGGATTTTATCTCACCCCCTACTCAGGCGTCATTGACACTAGAGTAGATTACATGCCTGTAGATATAGACAAGGTGAAGCATGTTGCTTCCGTTGTTTGATTGTTTTATGCGACTTAGGATGGAGACTAGGGAATAGGACTGAGCCTTGGTCATGATGCAATTGTTTTTTAGTGTCTTTTCTTTTAGTTGGTAGTATGATTGAGTTCCGTTTTACATAATTTTAGTTTATATAGACATCATGACAAGACATTGTTTGGTGATCTTCCACACTTGATTATTATTCTGTTGGAATATTTATATTGCTTCGGCTGTATTTTATTCATTCACATGCTTCTGTTATTTATTATTTTTTTCTTTTTACTTATTCTACGATATTACCTATTACCTATGCAGGCATAGTCTCCCCCCCGGACACGAAAAATTCCCTCGCTACAAGTCAGTAGCCTCTGGCATTCGGGGAGATGCGCTTCAGGTTGTGTGGCCAACCCGGCTTGGGGCACTCTTGAGGTGGATTCTGGGACGGTGATGCTACAAATTGGTTTCAGAGGTAGTTTTTCCTTTTTTTCTTACTATTTGGGTTTGACATGAGACTAGGATGTATGGATTTTAATGTACCATGTGCTTGGACGTAGCTAACCAATGTACAGGGGAAACCCAAATTCTTAGGATGGGATTGCAGTTATTAATTATTCCAGTTACTGTTGATATGATTTCACCATTGGGTGAATCACTAGTATTGCATTGTTAATTTTGTTGGTAATGTTCAGATATTGGGTTTTACCATTATATCTCGATGATACGGGGACAATACATTATATTCATCATATTATGCACCATAATATTAAAATGTTAGGCATATTTCTATTCCATAACTACTTTTAGCATGCATTTTCCTGTTTTCATGTGACTGTTGTTGTGCCTAGTGGTAAAATTTTGAAATTTTGGTTTGTTAAATATAAAGGTGTGATAGTTTGTTAGATGTTAGCCTAAATTAATGTGTAAATGGTCTATAGAACTTGTTTAGTAATCCTTTTTAGTTATCTCACCCATACTGAAACCCAGCTCTTGAAGCGGATTGTCTGTTGTTTAGTGCTTAGAGGCAGGCTATGTACCAAACCTCTTTTTGCACCATAATGTTTTTCCTCATCTTCTTTACTCTTGTCTATAGTTGTGTGCTTAGCGGTAATAGACAAATGCCACTGCGACGTCTCGGTGTTGTGCCTCAGGAGAGTGGTAATGAGAACATTCCAAATATGGTGGGTCCTGAACCACCAGTGGTACCTCTTGTAGTGCCTCTTGTGGTACTACCTCCTGCCGACCTCCCAAGGGACCCTGCCGAGCAGTTCTGGGATAGTCTCTTCAGGTTCATACAGTCAGTTCAGAATATTCCCAGACCTGCCCTGTCTATGGCAGACCTCATACAGGACTTTCTGCAGCAACACCCTCCCACCTTCTCAGGGAGTGGCGACCCTTATTCTATAGAGAAATGGATTGAATCCATAAGGTCTATCTTCAACCACCTAGAGATGCTTCTTGGGAAAAGGTTCAAGATTTAAGTCCACATACTTTATGACTCCGCCAAGCGCTGGTGGGACATGGTTTCTAAGGCTGAGCAGACTAATGACATGGTTTGGGCCGAATTCCAAGCAGCCTTATATGATCACTTTTTTACATAGAATCCGATATATGATCGTGTGCAGGATTTCCAACATCTTCAATAGGGATATATGGTCGTGTTAGAGTATTATACTCATTTCATAGAACTTTAATGTTTTTACCCTTCTTTGATTGGCGACGCGCAGACTACTGCGAGATGTTTTCGATAATGGACTTATGTATACCATCTACTCGCAGGTGAACGTATTTAGTTTGACCTATTTCATATAAATCATGAATTAGGCTCTCATCATAGAGAAAAATTTCAGGGAAGCTAAACCGGTGATCCCGGGCGGTTTAATTTTGAGACAGGATGATGGCTCTTATGGCAGTAGGAAATGCCCTTTTGAAAGTGCGCATGGGGAAATCCTAGCTAAACAGCATGTTTTGATAGCTTTGTCACATATTATCAGTGTGGCATAGATGGTCACAAGAATCCACAGTTCACTAGAGACCAGAAGGCATGCTGATCTTCAAGAAAGATGGGTCAACTTCAGCATTTTTTTTGTTCCTTCTCTTCAGTATCCAGTGGTAGAGGATCTGCACCTGCACCTCCGTCATGTATGGGATCTATGATTCAATAGCATATTGGAAGTTCTTTTTCAACCATTCAATCAGGATTAGTTAATGGTGGAGTTCATGGTTGAGTAAATCAAGTTCCAGAATATCAGCATCAGTAGAGTGGACCTGCTCAGGCCAACAAGGAAGTATATCAGGGTCGTGGATTCGGTATCATGTACACTATGTAATTAAACCAGATAAGTAGAGTGAAGGACTATATATAGTTCGAGGTACTATTCTAGTATCCTCTACATTAGTTTATACTCTTTTTGATACTGCCACATCACACTCCTTTATATTTTTTGCTATTGTTGAATGTCTTGGTTTTCCAATTGAATACTTTTGTGGTGTCATGTCTCTTGACTCTACACTCAGAGTAAATACAGAGGTCATATGCCAGTGGCAAGAGCTCCCCGTTGAGATAGGTGGATACCATTTCATTTGGAATTTCTATAACCTTGATATTTCTTTCATTGAAATCATTCTTAGTATGAACTGGCTTGGTCAATATCATGCCCAAGTGGATTGATATCACCGTTGGGTGTCCTTTACATCCCATGAGGGAGACACATATCTTCACAGAGGAGAGTAAATAATGCAGGAAGACCAAGCTAAAACTAAATATACAGGGTTGGGCAGAGTGACAGATCAGTTGGGAAGTCTCTTCATGAGTGATCATGGAAAGTATCAGGTCAAATTACCTCCAATGGTGAATCTTTTTTGGGATGTCTTCCAAGACAATATCTCTTGCTTACCTCCTATGAGGGACATGGAGTTCACTATCAAGCTATTACCAGAGTCGGCACCTGTTTCTATTCCTCCTTATAGAATGGCACCAACAGAGCTACATGAACTCAAAAAGTATCTTGAAGACCTCGAGGCTAAGGGTTTCATCAGACCTAGAACATCTCTATGGGTTTCACCTATCCTTTTTTCAAGAAGGCAGATGGTACCCTCAGGTTATGTGTGGATTATCGTCGACTCAACTAGCTCATGGTGAAGAATTGATATCCATTTCCTCGTATATATGATATCTTCGACTTGCTCTGGGGGAAACTATTTTTTTTCAAAGATTGATCTGAGGTCGGGATATCATCACGTGTGTGTGTGACCATCTGACATACCACGTACGACATTCTGAGGTAGGTATGTCTTGTATGATCATTTGGTTATGCCTTTTGACCTCACAAATGTGCTGGCAGACTTCATGGATCTGATGAACCGGGTTTTTCACCTATATCTTGATTCCTTTGTGGTAGTCTTCATAGACAACATCTTAGTGTATTTCTGTTCTAGACATGACCATGCAACCCAACATGAGATCATGCTGAGTACCCTGAGAGAGAACCATCTATATGTTATGCTCAAAAAATTCCACCTTTGGATTGAGAAGGTACACTTCTTAGGTCATATTATATCTGAAGCAGGAGTATCAATTGACCTAGAAAAGCTGAGCGGCGTAGTTTCATGGGAGCATCCCAATTGTGTCTTCAACATCCGAAGTTTCTTGGGACTTTCCCTCTATTACAGGCATTTCATCCAGGATTTCTCCCACTTATCAGTGCCTCTTATGAACCTAACTAAGAAAGGTGTATAGTTCATCTGGTCAGGATATTGTTGAAATTATTTACAATATTTGCAAGGAATACTAACCTCATCGTCGATCCTGATTCTTCCTAAACCCGGTAAGAGCTATACAGTTTATTATGATGCTTCAAGAATCAGACTGGGTGCAGTCTTGATGCAGGTTGATCGGGTCGTGTCTTATGGATGCTTCCATCAGAGACCTCACATGTGAAATTTTCCTACACATGACCTTGACTTCGCAGTTGTAGTCTAGGCTCTATTCTATTGGAGACACTATTTTTTTGGTGATAAATTCGTTGTTTACACAGAGCATAAAAGATTAAAATATATCTCCACTCAATGAGAAATTAACTTAAGGCAATGAATGTGGGTAGAATAATTGCATTCATTCTATTTTGAGCTTTCTTATTCCCCTGGTAAGTTTAATGTCATGTCGGATGCTTCATGATGCAAGAAACAGACACAAGCCGTGAAGGTATCTAGTAGTAATTGTCAGATGATTTCTTTGTTTTCAGATATTCATCTAGAGGTCCAGGAGAATAGCAGGTAACTAGTTATAGATGCTCTTATAGTGACATCCTCTCTTCTATAGAAAGTTTACAGGAGATAGTTGACTAATCCTGAGGGGATTGTTTTAAGGTAACGTGTTACCGGAGAGATCCAACATCCTGGTTGGGTTCTTGATGGTAGTGAAACTCTCCTTTACCGTGACCATGTATGGGTACGTGTGGGTATATGGGAAGAGATGATGAAATAATCCCACACCTCTATTTGGGAAGTTCATCCTAGACTAACCAAGATGTACAGATACATGTGTCGATAGTATTGGGGGCTTGGTATGAAAAAGCATATAGCGGGTTTCATCACTCGGTGATCCACCTACCAACAAGTGAAGATAGAGCACTAGCGACATTATGAACCGCTAGAGCCTCTATCCATTCCTAAGTGGAAATGGAATGAAATTACAATGGATTTCATTACACTCTTTCCAAGATCTCCTAGAGGCAGCAATGCAGTATAAGAGATTCTAGATTTGTTGGAAAAGGTTTCCCAGTTCCAACCTATCTGGGAGACCCATACAATTGATGAGTTGGGAAGGCTGTACATCTAATAGATTTTTATACTTCATGGTGTAAATTGTTCTATTGTCTCAGACAGAGATGCATGCTTTACTTCAATGTTTGGGGAAGGGTTGGAAAATGTGCTGGGTTCACCGGTACATCTGAGTACTTCATATCACCCTCAGACCAATGGATAGTTTGACAGAACTATACTAGTGTTAAAGTGTATATTACAGGCGTGTATCCTTGATTTTGGAGGTTCTTGGAAGAAGCATATAACTCTTATTGAGTTTACTTATAATAACAGCTTCCAAGAGACAATTTAGATGGCTCTGTATGAGGCCCTCTATAGTATACTATTTCATTCACCTTTATGCTGTCTAGAAGTAGGTGAGGTAGCTCTGTTGGGTCCTCATATCGTTTAGGATACTTCTGAGCAAGTTTTTCCAATTCAGAAGAGTATGACTACTGCTCAGTCTAAACAAAAGTCTTATATCGATCATCACCGCAAACCTCCAGAGTTCGAGGTGGGACATCGAGTTTTTTAGTGGGTTTCTCCAGGGTTGGGTCGTAGGTGGATCAGGAGACAGGGGAAGTTATCACTAAGATACATTGGTCCATTCGAGAAAGTGGAGAGAGTTGGGCCGGTAGCCTATCAGTTACTGCTACCTCGGATGTGTTGTGCCATGCACAATGTTTTCCATGTACCCCAACTCCAATAATATCATCCAGACCCATCTCATTCCTTTGGCCCCAAAGAAATCAATCTTGAGGTGGATGCATCCTTTGCAGAGCATTCAATCAGTATCATCGACTATAGGACAAGAGTCTTCTATGGAATTTCAGCCCCTCTAGTCTGGGTGCTATGGCAATACGGACGCGTTCAGGACGAGACCTGGGAGTGAGAGTCAGATGTACGTGTACAGTGGCTAGATCTTTTCTCTGACAACGTTCCACTACCCTCAGAAGGGCAAATCATGGACGAGTTGTCTTATGGAGGGGAGGTTGTAACATCCCATCTTTATTCAGGTACGGACCTTTTAAATTTTCCTTCTCTAATTCATTAAAGTGACCCGAGGCGCATGCCTACGCACCCCGCTACGGGTCCTGGGTAGCTTTTAAATTTATTAATTAAATTTTGTGTTTAGTGAAAACTGTACTGTCTCACTTTAGCATGATGTTAGAATTAAAATAATTAATTAAAGTTTAAATAAGAATAATAAGATATTTAAATAACATTTAAAAGAAATCAATAAAGGTTAAAAAGAAATTTTAAAATACAGTAAATAGGGGGTTATGGGAAAAAAAAAAATAACTAAACTGGGAGATTTCCATTTTTATTTATTTTCATCATTTTTCATTTCCATACTTTTATTATATTTAATTTTTCTTTTTATTTTACCTTTTTTCTTTTCTTTTATTTCTCTCTTATTTTTCTTTTCTGTTCTTTTTCTTTCATTTATTCCTTTTTTTCCTCTCCTCTCTTCCTCTCCTATCCCTCATGTCACACCTCCCTCTCCCCCTAGGTGGCATACCCCCTACTCCTCCTTTGGATGAATACTGATCCTCCATCATTCATCCAATTTCTTTACCATTAGTTGTGTAATAAACCTTATGGAATGGCTAGCCTTATGAAATTTGGATCATAAAATTTTGTTATGTATTCTACGTGTAGTTCGTCACGGAAGTATTTTACCCAATTTTTGGGTTTTTCTAAAATCATTTTTTTCTACTATTTTACGTCAAATTAAATCTTAAAGCATATCATAGAGTCATCTATGACTATAAGGTAGGGTGTCTACTCTCTTTCCCTCCGTTTCATTGTGATTTATAAAAATGCATTGTTTTGTCGTCAGTCAGTGCCTACCGGCTTTGTGCAATTTCTGCCAATTTCATTAATTCATTTGTTTTTCCTAGTTGTTGCGCCCCCATTGATCATGATTTAATTCTTTTTTTTGAAATTTTTCAACGTGGTTGGACATCCCTTTGGGAATTCCGACATGGTAAGTATAGATTACATTATCTAGGTTTGTAATTTTATTGACTACATGTGTTGTACAGCCTATTTCTGTTATGTTTAATTTAAATAATTAATTTAGATTAGTTATAAACTTTGGAATTGTTGGATATTTGGTAGTTAGTTGTGCTAATTTATTTATTTATTTAAAATTTCATTTATCTACTTATGTTGATGCAGTACATTGCCTTGTTAAGACTGTTATGCTGAAATATTTAAGTTGTACTATCTGATGCATGGGTGTACCTGTTTAGTTTCAAGATACAATTACATATATTGATGTCATATCTGCTTCTGTGAAAAAATTAATTAAATTCCGGGTGGGAAACAAGGTGGTTCCCATATTAAGGGTCATTCTTAGACCCTCCGTTCCTGACTTGTTACCTCTATGTGTTGGGGGTGGTGTCCTTGGCTTTGTCGGACCAAGACTTCCCCATGATTTCTAATACTTATGAGTGATACCAGTTCCAAAAGGTCACATCAGTATGGATCCATTGAAAATGTAGAAAATCCATCCTCAGATGGTGCTCAACCCCTTTTTGTGAGATCGGGATAGACTCAGGGTAAAGCCATGCCTTGAGCGATACTCGGTTTTTTGAAGGATTGCCTTGGATGGGCTCATTGGTATTCGATAATTTGATGGATGTTCCATAGCGATACCTTTAGGATGGGCTCAAAATCCAACTCTCAACATGAACCTGAATAATGATGCACTAAAGGTTTAATATTAATGCCTCTTGAGCCTCTTGAGTTTTGAGATATTCTTCAGGTATATTGAAGCACACTTGGTTTACACTTGAATTAGACCCCAGGTTGAATAATAAGATTTTGGTATGACTCTCCCTATTTTACCTTTCTTTTCGAGGTTATATATATTTGTGTGTATGTGCACACTGCTTAAAGGTACTCTTTTCGAACTTCTGGATTAGGCTGAAGAATGTAGTTAAGTAGGCATGCAGTTTGGAACCGGGGTCAAGTTGTTTATTTCCTTGCACTAAATTAATTATCTGAAATTGTTATAGTGGAACACTTATTTTTAACATTACACGAAATGGAAAGGATTAGACATCGTGGGTGCCAGACTACTAGGATTTTATCTCACCCCCTACTCAGGCATTGTTGACACATGAGTAGATTACATACTTGCAGATATAGACAAAGGGAAGCATGCTACTTCAGATGCTTGATTGTTTCGTGCCACTTAGGTTGGAGACTGGGGAAGATGACTAATCCTTTCTCGTGATGCATTTTTGGTTTACTGTCTTTTCTTTTAGTTGGTAGTATGCTTGAGTTCTGTTTTCCTTAATTTCAGTTTAGACAGACATCATGACATGACATTGTTTTTTGAGCTTCTTCACTTGATTATTATTTAGTTGAATTATTTAAATTGCATCTGCTATAGTTTATTCATTCACATTATTCTGTTATTTATTATTTTTTTTACTTCTGATGTGATGTTACCTATTACCTATGAGGGCATAGTCTCCCCCACAGACACGAAAAAGGCCCTCACTACTAGTCAGCAGCCTCTGGCATTTTAGGGAGATGCGCTTGAGGTTATGTGGCCAGCCCAGGTCGAGGGACTCTTTTGGTGGCTTCTGTGATGGGGACACTACAGTATGAATTATACATTTCTTCCGATATATAGCTTCATAGGGTCCTATTGGAATACCTGAATGGAATATTTTATGGTATAAGAACTCAACAAATGGTAGATGATGATCTCATCCACCTTTAAATTCCATTTATCATGTTCTCAACATGTCCTTGAGTGCTTGAATATTCCATTCATATTTTCCATAAGTTTGAGGGTGATATTTCATTTAGAAATTAAATTCAGTACTCATATCATATTGAACACCACTCCAGGATATTGATGTGAACCATGGAACATGATTAAAAATGATATAAATTAGTACTCCACGAAGCCTCGCCACTTTCTTCATATATATCCTAGAAAGTTTGTTAAAATAGAACTCTTCCCCAATAGAGATGAAATGGACAGTCTTTGTAAGATGATCGACTATAACCCATATAGAATTTTTTCATTTGGATGTTATTGGGAAACTAGTGAAAAACCCCATAGTGATATTTTACCAGTTCAATGATGGTATGTGTAGTGGTTTTAATACCTCTTTAAGAATTTTTCACTCTACCTTCACTTGTTTTCACACCAATCACCATGTAGTGTAGTCAAAAATCTCCCTTTTCATGTTATCCCACCAATAATGATCATGAATGTCCCAATACATTTTAGTGCTTCCATGATGTATAACTAATGTAGAGCTATGAGCTTCATCCATCATCTCATTCTTTATTTAAAAAATAGATGGAACAGATATCCTTGTATGAAATCTCAATACACCTTCATAATCAATATTGAACTCATGAATCTTCCCATTCTTCACAGCCCCTATATTCTTTTCTAATAAATTATCTTCTCTTTGATCTTTCTTGATATTATATACTAATTATTTTTAAGAAATCATTTGGTGTACAGTTTATGATGTCCCATCCCTCATGATTCCAATTTCCATTCTTTATAGGTCCTTGATCAATATAACTCCATGAATACTCATCATTTCTATAACAATACGGTCATTACTACATAGTGGATCAACAAATTTGATTTTTTGTGATAATGAATTGAGCAATAATAGACTTTAAGAAGGTCTCACCATCTCCTCTTTCTCATGTTCAATTCCTTTTGTGTGAAAATGTACTAAAAACATTAGTGTTCTATGTATATATCACAATTATCCCTATAAATACAGTGCATCCATATTTCTAGAGAAAAAGAAAATCACATCTAGATATAGATCATGTGTAGTATAATTCTATTAATGAGGCTTCAACTGTCGAGATGCATTGGTAATCACATTGAAATTTTTCTTAAGGTTGAACCTAATCCATTTCAAAGATGCATCTCTAAAACTATATAATTCTTCATTGATAGAGGGTAGAATTAACATTTCTTCAGTAACCAATCTCTTCTTTAGATATTAGAAACTTTCTTCACCCTCCATCATCCAGATGAACTTCATCCCTTTTTGAGTTAACTTTGTTAGTGGATTAGAATGTCCTGAAACATTTTTCAAAACCCTCCTATAATATACCGTTATATCAAGGAAACTCTCAATCTATGTTACTTTAGTAGGATGAGGCCACTCCTCCACAACCATTACCTTGTTAGGGTCAGTGGGGATTCCACCATTAGTTACAGTGTTCCCCAAGAAAGCAACTTATTTTAACCAAAATTCGAATTTTCTGAACCTTCCAAATAGCCTCTCCTTTAAAAAAAAATTTCAATATAACCCATATATGATCTTCATTCCCCTTGTTAATTTTGAAATATATCCAAAAATTATGAATAAAAAATACCACAAGTTTTTAAATTTATTCCTTAAAGACTCGATTCATCAAATCACTAAATATTTAAGGTTCATTAGTCAAGTCAAAGGTTATAAAAAAACTTCATAATACAAATATCTTGATTAGAAGGCATTATTTAGAATATATTATTTCTTCATCCTCAATTTATGATAACAAATTTGAGGATCAATTATAGAGAAGAATTAATCCCCATGATGTTGGTAAAATAAATCATCAATCCGTAGAAGAGGGTATTTTTTTCATTGTGATCCCATGTAGTTCTCTATAATTAATGCATAGCCACAATGATCTATCATTATTCTTCACAAAGAGAATATATTCTACCCAACAAGACACACTTGGTCTTACACACCCCTTATCCATAATATCTTTAAGTTATCTATTTATTTTATAGAGATCCATATTTTCTATTTTGTATGGGGTCTTTTATATCATCTTGGATACCAGCTTATGTTCAATGGATAACTCTAACTCTCTTTTTAGGGAAGGTCTAGGTAACTCCTCAGGAAATACATCAATGTATTCCTAAACTGTGGGGACATTTTATATTCATATAATTTAATTTCCTTCTTCATATTCATTAATAATCTCTATAAATAATGTTAAAGGAGGTGATTCTAGAAAAATCTCAAGTCGGGATATCCCTCCATTGAATAAACGGTAGGTTTTCCATTCATGACTACTAATATTTTCTTTCTTCTATAGTTAATCTTAGAATTATAATTTTAGATCCACTCCATCCCTAGTATAGTGTCTAATTCCCCCATGGGAATGACTACTATATTTTCAATTACAATATTGATTCCAAATTCAATACTAGAGTTTCTATATAATGTTGATGCCTAGATAACCCCTCCAGGATTTATGACTTATAACTCTACTTAAAGTAGTTTAGGGATTGATTCTAATTTCTTTTCCAAATTTTCAGAAATAAATGATTATGTATAAAAGAATAAAGCAAAGTACTTACTAGCTTTGATAGAACAATGAGATTACTTACTACCACATCATTTGGAGCCTTTACTTTATCAATTAAGATAGAAAAATTTTGACCTTGATCCCTTGGAATATGCTGAGGTTAGTGATGATTCCCCTCCATTAGCATCTAATTTGGAATGTTATTGGAAAAGTGCCAAAGATTTCCAATCATGAAGCATTGTACTCTTGGGTAGGCTTGTACCATCTTCCATTTTTGTCAGTGTTGAGAAGTTGAAGCTTCACCACACTATAATAGTTCTGCGAAATATGGTCATCTATTACATAGTTGTAACATTTTACACTCCCAAGAAACCAGTTCCCATAATGATTATTCCAAGATGTGGTTCATTTGGGAAGTTTCACTTTCATTCCACTACATCCATGATCAAAGTTACACCTGATTCTTGTCATTATTGATCTCTTCATTTCATTTGATAAATGGGACCACTTTGTCTCTTCAAAATCTAGTTAAACCTTCATATAACTTCACACTAACTCCTCATAGCATTCTTTGTATTGATTGGCTAGACTATTTTGTATAAGGGGTCATATTACTTCAAAGAAACAATCAACTTTTCCATTATAATCCATGATTAAGATTGAGGTGTAATGAGAAAGACTTGTAAATTTCATCTCATAACTTCTCAAATATTCATTTTTCTTCTGATTCAGCTCTAGGAATTCCATCTCCATTTTCATTCATATCAAATAGGGGAAATAATTTTTAGAAAATGATCCCCTTAACTCATACCACAGTATAGAATCAATCTCCCTTACTAGATTCATTTTTTTAATCAGTTTCCATCATTGATCAACTTCTCCATCTAAGTGGTACATATCCATGGTGAATTTTTCTTATTTCGAACAATAGGGTATAAAATGGATCCCTTCTATATATCTTATCCATTATTCATGAATCAATGGGTCAGTAGGTCCACTTAAATAAGGTGGTCGTTGATGTATAAAGGACTCAATATATATTTGCTTCTTTTGAGGTGAATCTAGTATATCGGATTTATTCATGTTATTTCACGTAACATGAGTTAGTTTATTGAACATTCTCATGAATTTTTCCATTCTGACTTCCATCGAAGGTCCATTAGTGCTTGTTCCGTAATGGTCACCATTTACACAATTCCTCCTATTTCAACCGATTTTCAAAAAATAAGAAAACCCTACTGTGAAACAAATTTATTTTAAGAATCCTATAATTCTAAAGTAATTTTATGTGTTAAAACATCATACATAAATATGTTATTCTTTAACAAAAAATATATTTTCCATAAATCATTCATAACGGTTCATAAAAATCTTGTGATTACCCAAACAAATCCCCCGAGAGTGTCAAAATAGGAGTGTATCAAGGCCCATTTTCATGATCCAATTTCCATTTGAGTCTATCACTAACATTTCAATCATGTTTTACCCCTAAAAACATCTTTGTAAGAGCCACATCCACTTGTTTGTATCAACAGAGGGATTTCTTTTCTAGGAATTCACTAACATAATACTTCACCAAAATACCAGGATGTTTTTTTTATATTTTAACTTTTCCCTAGGGTTCTAACTAATGTTTTCAAATCCTAATTTCCACATAGAAAAAACCATCCATTGATATAAACTATGGAATCCCTCATTTTATTAGATAAATTTTCATTACATTGTACAAATAGAGGATTTTAAAAGTTTAGTTTCTTAAAAATAAGGTACATAATACATGAAAAATTAAAATATTCTTCTAATACACTAGAAAGGATTCTTCAAAGGCTTATCCTGATTAAATTTACTAAATCTAATAACCTAGTGACATACAAAAATGGAAAGGGTGATAATAAGGCCCACTTAGAGAAAGAAAGGGAAACATTTTGCACATGATCTTGAGGAAAATCAATAAGAACATGAGTCATAATGTTAAGTCATGAGAAAGAGACATATAATAATAGAAATAATAACATGAATTGTAACATGTAAATTTTTTATAAAATTTAAATGATACATTCATATGTATATCGCCATGTTTTTTCACTAAGGTGTAATAAAAATTACCAAGGTTATTCACCAAGGTATTGTAAAACAATTCATATCTATGGAATAAATTTATTACCCAAGGGATTGAAGCACTATCAAGGCACACACTTCATATATCTTAATTTTCATTTCATTCACATATATCATAATAAATAATTTCATAAATAACCCGTGGAGAATAAAGTAAAATGGGTTTCATATCAAAATCATGGCATTTTAAAAGTTATAAAAAACATGATCATTATGTAATTTTTAAAAAATGAAAATGGAATGTGGATTTTATGTATGTTAATAAAAGAATAAAATAAATCATTTTTAATTTTTGGTGAATACCCCTTGAAAATATAGAGGTTTTGGTATTCAGAAAAAAATGGAATTTCTTAAGGTGAAGATGGAATTTTTTAGAAGTAAATTTAGTTGTATAACAGAAATAAAATGTGATTTTTGAAAAGGGTAAAAAAGAGAGGTTATTCCATATGGTGTTTCATTTATTGTCAATACGATGTCAATAAGGAATTAATTGTTAATGAAGTTTCAATATTTGTATGGACATGTATTGATTGAAGTGATAATAATGATCAAAGTGGTGATCAAGAGTTGTACTTGGAAAGAAACTGATACTTGGTGAATGGAAAGGTGAAGTTGTTCCTAATACTATGTCACTTTGGAGAATTATTATTTGACATTCGATGTAATGATTGATCATACTACAAAGAAAAATTTAACGATTGTAGAACTGATCTTAGTTTCAAATCATGTGTCAAATAATGATATATTGTTACAACACTTGAAGAAGTTCATGCAATACTTAATCGCATGAGGAAAGAAGTGAATATTCATTCATAGTCACTAAGTGGATGATGTGTTGAATATCCATCCATTTAATCTAAATGGATGAAGATTAAAAATCAGACAATTGTTTATTCTGATCCTCAAAGTCCAAGATATGTGATAATGGAGAAGACATTATGCACAAAAATAAGGCCTTGCATTATGCTTTAATGCATGAGAAATAATTAAATGATCCATGAATCATCAATGATTGGATTAATGGAATGTTAATGATCTTGTATTTTTTATTCCAAAAAATAAAAGATGGATGATTTTTGAAGATGAAGAAGAGAGGAGGAATGGATTGGTATTTAAAGATGAAATATTATCTTTTTTATACATTGTTTTTTAACAATGTTTATTCTATCCCTTATCAAAAAAGGGGTAAAACCAAGAAGGCTATCCAAGGACCTCAACCTCAGGCGTATGTGGGACCCGATGGTCAACGGCGCCCAAGGGAAGCAGTCAAGGCCAGCCTGCAAGAGGTTCATAGGAGACATGCATAAGCCCCTAGGTATGCATAAGGGGTTCCAGTATTACGCCTGAGGTGGCAAGAGTGGGTACATAAGCATTCCCACAGGAAGAACTGGTGTGGGTAGCACTAGTGTAGGGAGAGGAGAAATCTGGTGCTAAGGCTGCACACCTTGATTTATATATTTCTCCTCAACCGCATCTCTGATTCGATGTGGGATGGCCTAAAATCCTCAAGAAGCGATCTTAGCCTTTTGAGGCATCGTAGGCATGTGTCCCACCATCCAATCAATCGCGGGATCGATCATGCACATTTGGTCCATCCATCTAATCTATTTGGTTAGGGATTGAAGAAGGGTCATCTGATCTCTTTCACCACATCATCTTCAACCACTGGACACCCGCATGCACCAAAAAAGTAGTACTTGAGCCGAATAACAATCTCTCCACTCTAGAAATCATTTGAGATTATTTCAAGCCCATAGTGATTGTTATGAGGTAACAAACACATGCATTCAATTTCATTTTCATGCATGCACCGAAAAAAATAAATAGTACATAGCTGAAGAAAACCAAGTTTTGAGGCCACATCATGAATCTTTAAGCCTTCAAAAAGATTATTTTCATGCATTCCTCTTCACATGCACGTGATATTATCACTGAGAAAGAATAATTCCCACATTTGAAATGGAAAAATCTCTGACTTGTTCCATATCCTTCTTCCGCTTTTGATGATTTCAAAATGTCGTATATATCACACATTTAAACCACGGTCTCCTTGACATATCTCTAGGATTTTTAACACCAAAGGAGGATCCACCCTCGCCTATAAAAGTAGAAGCCCAAGAAAAGAAAATTTACTACCATCTCATAAGAAGTATAACAAACCATACTTTACATACATTGTTGTTACTTTAAAATTGAAGCACACTTATTACAACATATAACAAAACCATGAAAGGACCGTATAGGTATAGTGTCTTTAGAAACTGGAAAGCATAAACAACTGGTTCATAAAGCATCTACTTTTCCTCCCATTTATTTCATCATATCGAGAGTCCCTTTTTGGCATATTCTACTTAATAACCTTATTCCTGGCCTGGGGAAATAAAACATACAAAAGGGTGATCTCAAATTCTCAGTAAGGGTAAACAAAAGAAATATCAATCACACCATATACATAAGAACATAACTTTTGGAAATCTTTACCTGAAATAGAGATCATAATTTCATAACATGGGATATATCATAGTAGTGAAATTTAATCCCAATAATCATAACTTAAAACATGAAACTTTGTTTCATACACACATAATCATTGAGAATTATTTTTTTTAGTCAGGACTCATTGCCAAGACTATCTTAGTGGACAAAGTCCATTTCTGAACCGAGTTCACTCCTCATTTTAGTCATGTTTCACTGAACCGGTTTAACCTGCCGTTCCATCCATGTCTATCTCATGAGATATAAAATCTGTACCCAATGCATTGTAGGTAGATATAGGTCTCACCCATCTCATAATGATACCATTCTTATGTGTGCCACAAAATCATAAACCATACATCATAGCATAACCCATGTAATAAAAATGGGAATCTTAAACATCATGACATCATAAAACAATTCATATAAAATAAAGGAATTCATAAAAATATTTCCATCACAACATAATCAAATCCATTTAATAATAGGGATAGAAATAGAAGCCTTTATTATCTAGATGGAAAATAATTTTGATAAAACACTTGAACTCCATTTTTGAGGAAAATATCCTTTCTACTTCAAAAACATTTTTCCTTTCTTAACATGTCATACAATTTTAAACTAGAAGATGTTGATTAAAAATAAACTTGAAAACTTGTAAAGGAATATTCTTGGAAATTTTGTTTTAAAAATCCATTCATGACGTATAAGTTAAAAAAGCATTCTTCTCGTACTTTTTTCAGAAAACTCAAAAAGTACCTCATATGAAAAACGACAAAAGATTCCTTTCATATATTTTACTAAAAACTCACCGAAGGGTAAAATTGGATTTAAAAAATTGTAGGTGGATGGAAATAATACAAAAATATTGAGGAAACCTAGATGTGGATGATAAAATACACCCCAGTAAATACCGAAGTATAAACAATGTCGGATAAAAATGAGATTGTGATATTTCCCTTACCTTAGGTCCGATATGCTTTGTACGTGTCTGAACCTCATCTATAATGATTTAAATAATGTTATTGACTTATTATAGAATCATACTCATTGTTATGATATCATATATGGTTCACTTATGACTTTATTTTACCCGTTTTTTTTTTTGTAAATTCCATATTAAAGAAGGTTTTGGGTAAAATCGTTTCATTTGTCGTCCGTGTTTTGACTTGTAATTATTCATATGATTACATAGATCATGATTACTAAATTATAGAATATAAAACATGATTTATATATAATATATATTCAGAATATACATATATATAATAGATCAGTAAATGGAAAGAAATACACCGTTCATGGAGACGGTAGGCCGTACGTAGGCATGAACGCTGTTTTCGTTTCCTTATTGAATTGAGTGGAATTAAGTAGATGAAATTAATATATATATATACATAATTACAGTAGTATTATTATTTCATATATTTCATGATCACTTATTATATATACTTTATAATCATTCATGAATGGTTAACGTGGAGAATGAATCTCATCGCGTCGTGGAGACGGTATTCCGTACGTACGCACGAGCGATGATATCGTTCTCATGATCGTGGAATTGTATTGGAGTGTATGTATACTATTTCAGAATCAATATAATTTTACAATAATCATATATAGTAATTATTTACCCCATTATACCCATCCAAGTAAGGTGGTGGGGGAAAATAGATTACACCACGGCGTGGAGACGGTATTTCGTACGTACGTAGGCGCGGGGATTTCATTTTCCGTAGGATGGATAGATGGTGAAATAGGGTTGTTTCATAATTATAATAAAATATCCGTATATGAGTTATACTGATGTTATTACTTCATAATGAAACAACTAAAGAAGAAGAAGTGGAAGAAGAAATAAAGATGAAATAATCAGTAACGGACATTACCTCTTCTTTGAAGTGCTTCTTTGAGACCTCCTTTTAGGGCACTAAAATTGGTCTTTGAAGAAGACCAGGACCTCTAGGATGTCTCTAGGGAAGTTGATAGGAGAAAGTGGCATGGGTTGGCCGATCTTGAAGGCCCAAAGTGGTGTGAGGAAGAGGTGGAGGAGGTTCCCTTTTATAAGGGAGGAGAGGGGCTCCTTTGGAAAAACTAAAAATATTATTTTATTATAAAGTCAAGTTCAGTTTTAAATAGATCCAAATTGATTTATTTCGAATCTAAGGATGGGATGGGTCTAAATACTCTCATCCAATATAATTTATACAAGTTTAGGTTCCTATTTTAACCTTATCATTTAGATTTAACATTAAGTTAAATAATTTTACTTTTACCATGTCTTCTTGTGTTCTTATACTATAAGGTTAATAAACTTACTATAAGAAGTCAAACGAACCCCAAGTTGTTTCTTATTAATATATATAACCTTATATATGTCATTGGGCTGAACCTTAGATTTTTAGGAATAAAATAACAAATAATAATATAATATTTGTTTTAAAAACTATTTTATGTCAATCTTGACACTATTTAGTAATTGATTTTTTTGAAACTCATAACAGAATTATTAGTTCGAGAAACGTTAATTAAATTAATACTAACATGTCATATTAACCTATTAAATTAGTGTAATTCATAAAAAGTCTCTAATTACATTTATTTTGGTATTTATAACATCAATTATGTCAATATTTCATTAATAAGATAATTACTGCATCATCTTTGTGTCATATATAAATTAAATTATTTAATGTCTAAAAATTACAAATAAAATACCATTATGTATGAAATCATTTTATCTTTCTAATTAATATTTATAGTCGAATTTATCTTATATATAACCTTATATTAAAAACTATTTACTTATTAAACTTTGATTTTAACTATTTTAACCCTTCTTTAAATAAATTAATAATAAATGTCCTAATCTAATCCAAGTGGCACTAAATGGTCATATGATATTCCTAAGTTTGTTTTTGGTCGAATTACACTTATACAATAGAATTAGGACATGTGTTAGGGTAATAATAATATCATTTTTACCCTTAATTACCCTATTTACTTTTAACCGTGGTAAATAAAAGTAAAAAGTTACTATTCACCAAAAATTATTTTCATCTAATTGAACCACATTTTACTTACTGACATCAACTGTGTTTCTCGGATTTTTGAAATTCCACTCACAGAAGTGGTGAAATTGTGTTTTATGAAAAATTCAGTTTTTTAACTACCACTTAGTGGTTTCACTATTCATCAAAAATTGAAAGTTTTCAGAAAAATACCAAAATTTCACCCTAGGATAATTTCGATATTCCGAATCCAAAAATGAAGTCGATTTTGAAAAATAAAATTTATAAAATTTCAAAAAGTGGTTATTACTATTTATAACGGCTAGTTTTAATAATATTTTATTAGCATATCATTGTTTAGTAAAACTCGGTATTGCGTACGACACAAGCTATCGAGGAAGGTCGTGATTTCGTGTAAAGCAAGCCAAGCAAGTGTTGTGTGTAGAAAAATATTTCTTTGATGATTTATATAACATAAAAGTCTCGGGTGTTACTTTCTACCCCCCTTAAAATGAATTTCGCCCTCGAAATTCGTCACTTTGTAACAAACAGATGAGGATACCTCTCCCTCATCATATCCTCAAGCTCCCATGTAGCTTCTTCTAATTGGTGGTTCCTCCATAAAACATTCACCAATTGAGTGGTCTTGTTTCGTAGGACTTTTTCTCTACGATCCAGAATCTCTATCGGTTGTTCTTCATAAGAAAGATCCTGCCCCAGTGGTACAACTTCTGAGCTGAGTACATGTGAAGGATCAGGTATGTACTTTCTCAGGAGAGATACATGGAACACATCGTAAACGTGACAGAGATTCGGTGGAAGCGCCAATCGGTAAGCTACATTCCCAACACGATCCAGTATTTCGAAAGGACCGATATATCTAGGGCTCAACTTCCCCTTCTTTCCAAATCTCATGACCCTCTTCCAGGGAGATATTCTTAAGAACACTTTATCACCCACTTCAAACTCTAGGTCTTTTCTTCGGTTGTCGGCATAACTTTTCCGTCGACTCTGAGCAGCTCTTATGTGTTGTTGAATAGATCTGACCTTTTCTGCCATTTCATCAACGAGATCAGGTCCTAATAGCTTTCTTTCCCCAAAATCATCCCAGCAAGTTGGAGTCCTGCATTTCTTTCCATAGAGAGATTCATAAGGATCCATCTAAATACTGGAGTGAAATCTATTATTATAAGAACATTCCACCAAAGGTAGGTGTTGATCCCAACCACCTTTGAAATCCATAGAGCAAGCTCTCAACATATCTTCTAGAGTTTGAATTGTTCTCTCAGACTGACCGTCTGTCTGAGGATGATAAGCAGTGCTGAAACTCAACTCTATATCCAGAGTATGCTGAAGAGATTGCCAAAACATCGAGGTAAATCTCGGATCCCGATCAGATATAATAGAAATTGGTACTCCATGCAATCTTACCACTTCCTTTACATATATCCTGGCAAGCTGATCCAGAGAGAAATCCTCTCTAATAGCAATGAAGTGTGCAGACTTTGTAAGACGATCAACTATGACCCATATAGTATTATTGCCTTTGGATGTTTTAGGAAGTCCTATGACAAAGTCCATAGTGATGTTTTCCCATTTCCATTCGGGTATGGGTAATGGTTGTAACATCCCCTTAGACTTTTGTCTCTCAGCTTTAACTTGTTGACAAACCAAGCATCGAGAGACATATTTAGCAACATCTCTTTTCATGTCATCCCACTAGAAGTACTCTTTCAGGTCCTTATACATCTCCGTGCTTCCAGGATGAATAGAGAATGAAGAACTATGAGCCTCATCCAGTAGCTCCTTCTTTAATTCGGGGATGGGATGAACACAAACAAGATTCCTGAACTTTATTATCCCATCACAACCAAGGTTGAATTCAGGAACATTTCTCACCTTCTTTTGTAACTCGACATCTTCTTTCTGTGCCTCTTTAATCTTCACATGTATAGATGGTTGAACATTCATTTGAGAAAGATACAATTTTTCCCCTTTCATTATAATTCCAAGATCCATCCTTTGTAAATCCATAAATATTGGATATTTTGTGATCCTCATCATGGATAAACTAGCATGGTCTTGTCGACTTAATGCATCTGCCACCTTGTTTGCTTTCCCAGGGTGGTAATGAATTGATCAGTCATAATCCTTAATCAGCTCCAACCATCTTCTTTGGCGCATATTCATCTCCTTTTATGTGAAAATATACATTAAACTTTTATGATCAGTATAAATATCACACCTTTCACCATAAAGGTAATGTCTCTAAATATTTAATGCAAAGATTACCGAAGCTAACTCCAAATCATGAGTTGGGTAATTTTGCTCATGTATTTTCAACTGTAGTGAGGAATAAGCTATCACCATATCATTTTGCATAAGAACACACCCCAATACCTTCTTGGATGCATCACTATAAATCACAAACTTTTCTCCACTACAAGGCAGTGTGAGCACAGGTGCACTGGATAACCTTCTTTTCAACTCCTTGAAATTCTCTTCACATTCCTTCGTCCAAAAAAACTTAACTCCTTTCCGGGTCAACTTGGTGAGTGGATTAGATAATCATGAAAAATCCTTCACAAAATTTCGATAATATCCAGCCAAACCAAGAAAACTTTGGATCTCAGTTACTGTTGTTGGTCTCGACCATCTTTCGATAACCTCTGTTTTTGCTAGATCCACGGATATCCCCTCTTTTGAGATTATGTGACCCAAAAATGAAACTTTTTGAATCCAAAATTCACACTTGGTAAATTTGGAATAAAGCTTCTCCTTTCTCAGAGTCTTCAATATAATTCTCAAGTGATCTTCATGTTCTTCCTTTCTCTTTGAATATACAATAATATCGTCTATAAAGACTACCACATACTGATCAAGATAGTCTCTAAAGACTCTATTCATTAGATCCATGAAGATAGCAGGGGAATTAGTAAGACCAAATGGCATCACTATAAATTTATAGTGTCCATACCTTGTACGAAAAGCCGTCTTTGGTATATCCTCCCTTTTGAACCTTAATTGTTTATACCTTAAATGAAGATAAATTTTGGAAAAGTATTGATCTCCGCGTAGTTGGTCAAATAGGTCATCAATGCGCGGGAGAGGAAATTTTTTCTTGATAGTGATCTTCTTAAGTTCTTGATAATCAATGCAGAGTCTCATTGATCCATCTTTCTTCTTAACAAATAGAACAGGTGCTCCCCAAGGTGACGCACTAAGGCGTATGAAACCCTTATCAAGATTCTCTTGGAGTTGCTTCTTCAATTCCTGCAACTCAATTGGGGCCATTATATAAGGTGTCTTTGAAATAGGCAAAGCATCCGGTACGAAATCTATTGAAAACTCAACTTCACAATTCGGTGGATGACCCGGTAATTCATCCAGAAAGACATCATCAAACTCTTGTACAATGGGCATATTCTTAATCGTGAGTTTCTCACCCACCATTTGAGATAAATATCCTTCATTTAGTGGAATCAATACCCATAAAATGGAAGAAATTTCCACTGGAAGGTTATGTTCATCCTTGCATTGATAGACGATCATAGATTGATCTGGAATATGAAATTTGACTTCCCTTATTTGGAAATTGATATGAGCTCCATGTAGAGAAATCCAATCCATGCCAAGAATCACATCAAATTCCACTATAGGAAGGATCACAAGATTTGCAGGAAGCACTTTCCCACAAACTTCAATCGGAGAAGAATAATAAACTTTTTATGCGACTGTTGTGCCATTAGGGGTTGTCACAGCTAACTCAACATCTAACTGTTGAGGTAATACGGTGACATCCTTAGAAAATTCTTCAGAAATAATGGAGTGGGTGGATTCAGAATCAAATAAAACATTTTCTACTTTATAGTGGATGATAAGTGTACCTTTCACCACATCGTTATCGTACTCCACATCACTGATAGAAATTGCATGTGACTTTCCTTTGTCTTTAGCCTTAAGAGTTTATTGATGTCGACCCTCATCATCAACCCTTGGATTTGGGCATTGATTGGCATAATTCCCCATCTCCTTGCACGTGAAACATTGAAGTGTAGTAGGGTCATTCTGTGTATCCCTTCCTTTGCTTTCATCATTATACATCTTCTTCCCATCATTGTGGCATTCAAATGCCCGATGACCTTCCTTTCCACATTTGAAACATTTACTTGTCCCTTTAAGACAACTCCCTCCATGTTTCTTTCCACACTTTGAGCATAACGGAAAGCTCATCTTCTTTTCAGGGTGCTCTTTATATTTTCCTTTGAATTCAATTTTCCTCTTCTTATCAAACCCATATGACTGATGGGTTACTCCAATCTCCATCTCGACTTTGAGAGCACATCGAACGTCTTCCTCGTACCTATTGAAGTCCCTTATGGATAACGCCCTTCGAAGACTTGGTTTTATGCCACTAAATAATCGATCGATCTTACTCTCAGGTTGGATAATAATACCAGAAGCGTACCTTTCAAGTCTTGTAAAATTTGCTTCAAAATTACCAACAGATTCATCATCCTTTTACTTCAGTTCAAGAAACTCTTTCTCCATCTTTGTTCGGAGAATACGAGGGAAGTACTTATTGAAAAATAAGTTCTTGAACTCGTCCCATTCCATGGACTCAATTTCATCCCTTTTCCTCGTATTCTTAATATGATTCTACCATTGATCAGCATCTCCTTCCAAACGATACACTGCTAGGATGACTTTATCATGTTCAGAACATTGAAGAACTGAAAATATCTTTTCAGTATTACTAATCCATTGTTTATAAACTAATGGATCAGTAGACCCGCTGAAAGAAGGTGGACACTGCCTCATGAAGGATTCAACAGGATGTTGCTCCTTCCTTTGCTCGTTTGGAAGTCCTGCATGATTCATAGCTTGAGAAATTTGTGTGAGCATGGCAATAAGATTTTTCATTCCATCTCCCATAACGTTTGGTTGCTCCGGGGGACAATCATTGCATTGCCCGTCGCATTCCGCATTAACACGGTTCCTTCGGGTTCCAGCCATTGACTAAAACCAAGAAGAATAGTGTGAGACACACTAATTATAATAGGAAAACCACATAATCAAGAATAAAATTTCACACATAAGGTCTTATCCTAGGTTATTCACGGTCATTTCTAAACCACTATGATTGTGTTCTATGCTTAGAATTATCCTTAGGGTTCTTACTAAGGCTTTCACATCCTAGATTCCAAAGGTTTACTATACCTTTCCTCTAATACCAACTATAATGACCCATACTTTACATACATTGTTATTACTTCAAAATTGAAGCACACTTATTAAAACATATAACAGAAGCATGAAAGGACCGTATAGGTATAATGTCTTTAGAAACTGGAAATCATAAACAACAGGTTCATAAAGCATCTACTTTGCCTTCCATTTATTTCATCATATCTAGAGTCCCTTTTTGGCATATTCTACTTAATAACCTTCTTCCTGACCTGGGGAAATAAAACATACAAAAGGGTGAGCTCAAATGCTCAGTAAGGGTAAACAAAAGAAATACCAATCACATCATATACATAAGCACATATCTTTTGGAAATCTTAACCTGCAAAAGAGATCATAATTTCATAACATGGGATAAATCATAGTAGTGAAATGTAATACCAATAATCATAACTTAAAACATGAAACGTTGTGGCATACACACATAATCATTGAGAATCATTTTTTGTTAGTCAAGACTCATTGCCAAGACTATCTTAGTGGACAAAGTCCATTTCTGAACCGAGTTCACTCCTCGTTTCAGTCCTGTTTCACTGAACCAGTTTAACCTGCCGTTCCAGCCATGTCTATCTCATCAGATATAAAATCTTTACCCAATTCATTGTAGGGAGATATAGGTCCCAACCATCTCATAATGATACCATTCTTATGTGTGCCACAAAATCATAAACCATACATCATAGCATAACCCATGTAATAAAAATGGGAATCTTAAACATCATGACATCATAAAACAATTCATATAAATTAAAGGAATTCATAAAAATATTTCCATCACAACATAATCAAATCTATGTAATAATAGTGATAGAAACAGAAGCCTTTATTATCTTAGATGGAAAATAATTTTGATAAAACACTTGAACTCCATTCTTGAGGAAAATATCTTTTCTACTTCAAAAACATTTTTCCTTTCTTAACATGTCATAAAATTTCAAACTAAAAGAAGTTAATTAAAAATGAACTTGAAAACTTGTAAAGGAAGATTCTAGGAAATTTTGTTTTAAAAATCCATTCATGACATATAAGTTAAAAAAACATTCTTCTCGTACTTTTGTCGGAAAAGTCAAAAAGTACCTCGTACGAAAAACAACAAAAGCTTCCTTTCATATCTTTTACTGAAAACTCACCGAAGGGAAAAATTGGATTTAAACAATTTTATGTGGATGGAAATAATATTACATATTGAGGAAACATGGATGTGGATGATAAAATACACCCCAGTAAATACTTATGTATAAACAATCTCGGATAAAAATGAGATTTTGATATTTCCCTTACCTTAGGTCTAATATGCTTTGTACGTGTCCGAACCTCCTGTATAATGATTTAAATAATGTTACTGACTTATTCCAGAATCATACTCATTGTTATGATATCATATATGGTTCGCTTATGAATTTATTTTACCCGTTTTTTTGAAAATTCAATGTTAAAGAGCATTTTGGGTAAAATCGTTTCATTTGTCGTCCGTGTTTTGACTTGTAATTATTCATATGATTAATTAGATCATGATTACTTAATTACAGAATATAAAACATGATTTATATATAATATATATTCAGAATATACATATATATAATAGATCAGTAAATGGAAAGAAATACACTGTTCATGGAGACGGTAGGTCGTACGTACGCATGAACGCTGTTTTCGTTTCCTTATTGAATTAAGTGGAATTAAGTGGATGTCATAAATATATATATACATAAATCCAGTAGTATTATTATGTCATATATTTCATGATCACTTATTATATATACTTTATAATCATTCATGAATGGTTAACGTGGATAATGAATCTCATCGCGTCGTGGAGACGTTATTCCGTACGTACGCACTAGCGATGATATCGTTCCCATGATCATGGAATTGTATTGGAGTGTATGTATACTATTTCAGAATCAATGTCATTTTACAATAATCATATATATTAATTATTTACACCATTATACCCATCCAAGTAAGGTGGTGGGGGAAAATAGATTACACCACAGCGTGGAGACGGTATTCCATACGTACGCACGCGCAGTGATTTCATTTTCCGTAGGATGGATAGATGGTGAAATAGGGTTGTTTCATAATTGTAATCACATATCAGTATATGAGTGATACTAATTTTATTACTTCATAATGAAACAACTAAAGAAGAAGAAGTGGAAGAAGAAATAAAGATGAAAGAATCGGTAACGGACATTACCTCTTCTTTGAAGTGCTTCTTTGAGAACTCCTTTTAGGGCACTAAAATTGGACATTGAAGAACACCAGGACCTCTAGGATGTCTCTAGGGAAGTGGATAGGAGAAAGTTTCAGGGTTTGGCCAAGCTTTAGGGCTCAAAGTGGGTTGAGGAAGAGGGGGAGGAGGTGCCCTTTTATAAGGGAGGAGAGGGGCTCCTTTGGAAAAACTAAAAATATTATTTTATTATAAAGTCAAGTTCGGTTTTAAATAGCTCCAAATTGATTTATATTGAAGCTAAGGTGGGGATGGGTCGAAATACGCTCATCCAATAGAATTTAGACAAGTTTAAATTCCTATTTTAACCTTATCATTTAGATTTAACATTAAGTTAAATAATTTTACTTTTACCATGTCTTCTTGTATTCTTATACTATAAGGTTAATAAACTTACTATAAGCAGCCAAACGAACCCCAAGTTGTTTATTATTAATATATATAACCTTAGTCATTTGTCCGATCCATAGATTTTTAGGAATAAAATAAAAAATAATAATATAATATTTGTTTTAAAAACTATTTTATGTCAATTTTGACACTATTTAGTAATTGATTTTTTTGAAAATCATAACAGAATTATTAGTTCGAAATAAGTTAATTAAATTAGTACTAACATGTCATATTAACCTAAAAAATTAGTGGAATTTATAAAAAGTCTCAAATTACATTTATGTTGGTATTTATAACATCAATTATGTCAATATTTTATTAATAAGATAATTACTGCATCATCTTTGTGTCATAAATAAATTAAATTATTTAATGTCTAAAAATTAAAAATAAAATACCATTATGTAGGAAATATATTTTTCTTTCTAAGGAATATTTATAGTCGAATTTATCTTATATATAACCTTATATTAAAAATTATTTACTTATTAAACATTTATTTTAACTATTTTAACCCTTCTTTAAATAAATTAATAATAAATGTCCTAATCTAATCCAAGTGGGCCTAAATGGTCATATGTTATTCCTAAGTTCGTTTTTGGTCGAATTACACTTATCCAATAGAATTAGGACATGTGTTAGGGTAATAATAATATCATTTTTACCCTTAATTACCTTATTTACTTTTAACCGTGGTAAATAAAAGTAAAAAGTTATTATTCACCAAAAATTATTTTCATCTCATTGAACCACATTTTACTTACTAACATCAACTGTTTCTCTCGGATTTTTGAAATTCCACTCACAGAAGCGGTAAAATTAGGTTTTATGAAAAATTCAGTTTTTTAACTACCACTTAGTGGTTTCACTATTCATCAAAAATTGAAAGTTTTCAGAAAAATACCAAAATTTCACCCTAGGATAATTTCGATATTCCGAATCCAAAAGTGAAGTCCATTTTGAAAAATAAATTTTATAAAATTTAAAAAAGTGGTTATTACTATTCATAACTGCTAGTTTTAATAATATTTTATTAGCATATCATTTTTTAGTGAAACTCGGTATTGCGTACGACGCAAGCTATCGAGGAAGGTCATGATTTCGTGTAAAGCCAGCCAAGCAAGTGATGTGTGTAGAAAAAGATTACTTTGATGATTTATATAACGTAAAAGTCTCGGGTGTTATAAGAAGGATCACCTATTTCTCCAAAGAAATGGAGCTAAATTGAACCTCTCTGGTTCAAGAAAGGTATAGTTTTTCACAGCCTATCTACGTGAAGATCAGGTGTTGCTCATCTCTTGTGCGAAGAAGTCCGGCACATACCTTATGTGAAGGAGAAGTGAGAACTACACTGGTTTCTAAATGAAGCCGAACATGTGACAAGTTCCATCGAACCCTCTTCGTGCATCGTGCATGATGAAGATCCCGCAAGCACACAACCGGTGCTATGCACCCTTGTGATAATTTTCAAAGTTACCCAATTAATTATCCTCCTTTGTTTCACATAGAGATGAAGATGTGTTCATAAAGGTACAGTGTACAAGTAAATTTCTCTTGAAAAAAAGGGACCTGAGGAACTTTTTGTTCACATGAGGAAGAAAGAAAGTGCATGCATGATTCACATGCAAGCGTATAAATGATTTGAGATACCCGAAGAAACCAAAGGGTGGATCACACACATTCAGGTTGGAACAAGACTTAATCTTTAACACACATATGACATATAAAACGGAATGAAATAAATAAGATATTGTGTCTGTGCTTGTAACTAATAAATAAGGAATTGAGAAGAAAAATAAAGAGAAAAGTAGGAAGAGTGAATGCATTCATGTATTCCCATGCACATGTAAAGAAACATAAAGAAAGAATTCGTGTGTGTTGAAATTTAGTAAAGAGAAAAGAGAGAGACAATGCACGTGAATGAAACACACTCGTTGAATCTAAAATATTAATGATACTGTGTGTCTGGGTTTATAAGAAAGATAATGTGAATACATGAATTCATTCATAATCACATGTACGTGTGTCATTTCAGAAGATACCAAGTGAGATGATCCTCAGTGTTTGAATAATCACATAAGTTTATGTGATTATTTCCAAGAAAACAAGGACAAGTTTAAGTGCATTTAGTTATTTAACTAATGAAGAAGAAATTGAGATATCCAAATACAATAGGTATTGGATCCCATGCAATCTATGAATGAAATATATGATAATTGAAACTAATTCCATACAGAGTTATAAAATATCTTTTATCTGAGTATACAGTGTTTGAGGATTCAAGAATATAGACAGAGATGACATAGTGCAGGATCATTAATTCCTATAAATATTCATTAATAGGTTGTGTTCACGATTTGCACACATATTAGTGAGTTCAGTTCTTCATCAAAAGAAGAAAGAATTGCCTAAGTATTTTCGAATTGATGATTGATCAGAAAAGTGATCAGTGTTATTGACCAAGGCCAACATACCTTACCACAGGCTATTGAAGATTCTTGAAGAGGTACATAGGCATGTTTGATTCATCCTTCCAGTGTGGGAAGAGCATAAGATCAGTATACAGTGAATCAAAAGAGAACAGAGAAGGAAGTTTCTCATGTGACTCAAGATCTAGAAGACCCCTGTGAGATTTAGGGGGGATAAGAATACTTTAGTGAGACTCTGGAGCAGGCTAGTGGGACATTTGTAACACTATGGGATGCAATATAAATATCCTCTTATGGAAATAAGGAGAGATATAGTGTGACTCTGTATCGACCATTTTAATTACTCATCTGATTATAGTGGATAATTTGTGTTGGGGAGGATATCGAACACAGCATGGACTGGGTCTCTAAACTAAACCTTGTAAATCATTGTGTTGTGTGCCTTTACATTTACAGAATCATATGAGGTAAGATTGGGAGACACAAGAATAGTGGATAGAGTATTTAACTAGGCATAGAGGTTTTATTGAAAAGAATAAATTAGTAAAAATATTTAAAGGGATAATTCACCCCCTCCCCATCTTAGTGATTAACACTGATCCGAGTACTCAATTGGTATTATAGGGGGTTCCCTCTAAAAGATCCAAGGGATTCTTTATGAAGTATAGATTTCAATAAAAGAGTGAGAAAATTAAAATAGATTTTTCTACCAAGAATCATAATAATTGAAATAAGAAACATATAAGGTAGATTAAGAAGAAGATTACTAATAATGGAGACACACCTTCCACTGAAGATAATCTAAAAGGTACAAACTGTGTTAATTCTTATTACCCTTATAATGAATCCTTCTCAATATGTGAGGATGATAGATCAATTAGTGATATTCATACTTCAATCAAACATCATCGAATGACATTCCCCAGATAATTGGCAATATATATTATTTCAAGCATTAGTACTCTTTAAGAAGAAAATTTATAGCAGAAAGAAGAGGTTGATTCCATGGAAGATGCATTGGCTAAAAGAGTTTCTATATCCAATACTCTCACAAAACATGTGAAATAAAAGGAAGAAACAATTTCTCTTTGTAATGAATGAATTGATGAAGTTACTGAAGAATTTCAAGGGAGTATTTGTGAGATGGAATTCATTGAGATTTTGTTTTTAGAAGCATTACATGCATTTGAAAAGTTGAAAAAAGTTTCAATGGTTGTCCAAGATTCTCAAATGGAAGAAAAATAAAACAACGTAATGGATCTTGACATTTCTTTACCAGAATTAAAAATAATTCATGTTGAAAAAATGATAAAGATGAAGGATAATTGAGAGATAAAACTGAGTTTATTTTCGGATGAGAAGAACTCTCTCGACATGAAATGTTTTGAATTAGAGGTGATATTGAAGAATCAACAATCACTCCAAGCTGGAACTTCCCAAAGAGCTGAAATAAGAGATGGTTCCACTCAAGTTATCATTGAGCAATATTATTCTAAGAAAAATATCAAATCATCCTCTAATACAATGGAAACATCCTACGAGGAGAAGGTATCCCATAAACCTATTATTTCTGTTTCTACTAATGCAATTTCATCTGCAAGTACAGGTTCAAAGCTAAAATATGGGAAAATGTGGATTGATAAAATTTTTAATACATCTATCAAAACATCAAGGATGTATACGAGGATGATTAATAAGTACAAGTACCAAATTAATTCTCTAAATAAATAAATTCAATTCTAGAAACAACAAAGCACTGAAGTTATCCATATTAAAAATACAAGAAAAAATTGAGATTTATTGTCTTCTGTTGGTGTTGCAGTAAATTTGGGCATTAGGATAATGATTACTGGAATAATATTTCAGCATATGAAAATCATGGAAGGCCTATATTTAGGTAAATTATATGTGAATAAATAAATCATCCTGCAAAGAAAATCCAAAAATCATAGATGAAGAAGAATCTCTCTATCAAGAACAAATTTGATTATCATGAATACTTCTATGATAATTTCTACAAAATTGGTCATAGTTATTATGAGTGCTGGTTTAGTCCTACCATGCCTCAGGAATATGTTTATAATAAGCATAGACCACCAAAAAAGGTATGATAAAGAAAAAGGAGTTGAGAAATCTTCCATTGGGAATATGCAACACAATGAATCATGAAAACTGTGAACGAAATTATTCCCAAGAAGAAGTTCAAGCTGGAATCCAATAATTTCATCTCAACCAAGAAAAGATGCTTCTATTGTAGAAAGAAATGGCATACCACAGATCACTATAAACAAACCATATAAATGAATGGATGAAAGATAAAAATAAAAGGAGAATCAATCCTGAAGAAGATGAGATTGACTAAAGACATTCCAAAAGATAATCTTAATAAGTTACCTAAGAAAGGTAACTTGAAGACAATGAAGAAGCCATGTGGAAGCTCCAAATCAAAAAATGTTAAGAATGAGTGTTTAATTATCTGTCCTAATAACTGAAAATTTGTAGAGAATTTCAATAGGCTGAATATGAATTACTATATAAAGTGAAGAAAAAGGGGGAAATAGGTCATTCCACATGAAGGAGAATTAAAATTTCATAAGAGGTTATATGCAGATGATAACTCAAGTGTCTCAGAACTATTGTGTGGAAGGTGAAAAAATTTGTACATCATACAAAAAAATGTATTGCTATTTTACTAGGTCAACTGGAGATGTGGAAAATTGAAATACATGCACCAATGGAAGATACTACACTAATGGCATAAGTAAAAAAATAATCCAATAAAGTTGAAGGTGAATGGAAATAAAGGGTCCATGCTGACAATGAATGATCAAAGTATCAAACGGGGAGGAGAAATCAGCATGGAGAGTACTAGACACATTAAAACTATAAGGAAAGGAGTTCTTGGGTTGAGAGAAAATTCTCATCCATGTTGACCCCATTAATAATCTCACATGTGTTCCATATGATTTCCTTATATTTATGTTTCATATGTGTACTTACATAGCAGGGAATTCAAGATGACGTTCATTATTAAGATGATAGTTGAATGTGAAAAATGGAGAATAATAAGTTGGACTCATTATTTTTGATTTGATCATAACATGATGTGTTCCATAGTGGAAGATTATCAACATGGATATCATGAAGAATATGTGATGATATTTTCAACCATGATGAATCAAATGGATTTCACCCCTTGAGGGGGACAAAATATGAAGGATACGACATCAAGGATTATGTCATGAAAAATATTGAAATTCATATTATCTCAAGAATATGAAACCGATGTATTTAAATCACACATTCAACCCTTCTTCATAATTTTATTTGTCATATAAATTAATAGGGGTGCTTCATTGATGAAAATATGGGACGAAAGAGGAAGATTTATCTTTTCACTTGAACTTTTTAATATGTTTGGTGAAGTATGTGAAAGATTTAGCATTTCATTGATAAATCCCATTATCTCCAATCCCTTGGTCAAGAATTGATACACTCTGAGCATGATTTTACATGTATGGTTGTTTATGGATAGCATTGAAAACCTTGGTCATATATCTCTTGTTTTCTACACTACGGTAACCCAAGTAGACCTAAAGTTGATTAACTAAAGGCTCTTTGCTAAGTGAACCATGTGACATCATCTATCTCTTAGAAATATTCAATAATATATTCTCTAAAAGGAGGAGAACATGCTTTTTAAAATACCCCCTAAACATTTTCATTTGGTTTCCAATAAGGGGGAGAAAAGATTGGAACACATATTGACCCTTATAAAAGTGTTCCTAAGGGATATTTAAAACAAAATACAAAGGGGTAGATTGTTGAGCATGGTGTTGTATTTGTTGTCAATAAGATTACAATGAGGATTCAATTGTTACTATGATGTCAATATGCGTATGGAAAGGTATTGATTTAGGTAAGAATAATGATCAAAGTGGTGATCATGAGTTTTACTTGTAAAGCCAATGGTACTTGGAGAATGGCAAGGTGAAGTTGTTCCTAAGCCTATGTCACCTATGAGATTTACAATTTTACATTGGATTTAGTGCTTGATCATTCCCCAAAGAAAAATTAGACGAGTGTAGAACTGATCCTAATTTACAAATCATATTTCAAAGAATGATACATTGTTCCAAAAAAATGATAAAGTCTATGCAATACTCAATTTCATGAGGAAAGAAGTGAAGAACCAGACATAGTCTCTATGTTGATGAAGTATTGAAGATCCGTCCGTTGAATCTAAATGGATGATGTTTAAATATCATATAATTGTTCATGTTGTGACTCAAAGTCTAACATATGTGTTAATGGATAACACATCCCTCATGACATGAAGTCCATGCATTATGATTTAATTCATGAGGAACAAAGAAATGATCCATGCATCATCCATGATTGGATTAAAGGAATGTTGAAGATCTTAGATTTTTTATTCTAAAAAGAAAAAAAGGATGATGTTGGAAGATGAAGAAGAGAGGGGGAAGGGATTGATATTTAAAGGTGGAATATTATCTTTTTTATACATTGTCTTTTGACGTAGTTAATTCTATTCCTTATCAAAAAAGGGGTCCAACCAAGAATCCAAAATGAGGACCGAAACCTCAGGAATATGCTGGACCTGAGGGTCAACTGTGCCCATGGGAAGCCCTCAAGGCCATCCCACAAGAGGCACATAGGGGCCGTGTATAAGCCCCAAAGTATGCATAGTGGGCACTAGGAGCCTGACTGAGGAGGCAAGAATGGGCACAGAAGTGTGCCCGCAGGAAGAACCAATGTGGGACAGCACCAGAGGGGGGAGAGGAGTAATTTGGTGCTAAGGTCGAACACCTTAATTGATATACCACTCCTTTCCTATTTCTCTGTTTTGATATGGGACAACCTAAAATCCTTGGGAAGAAATCTCAGTCATCTGATGCGTCACAGAAATGCGATCCACCATCCGATCAATCGTGGGATTGATCGCGTGCATTCAGGTCGTCCATTGGATCTCTGTAGTTTGGGATTTAAGAAGGGATATCTGCTCTCCTTCACCATATCGGCTTGAACCTCCAAACACTCGCATGCACCCACGGACCAATACTCAAGACGAACAAAGATCTCACCACTATGAGAAACATTTTAACTTATTTAAAGCCCAAATTGATCATTAGGATGTAGCAAACACATTCATTAAACTTTATTTTTAGGTATGCACCAAACAAAATACATGGCTGAAGACAACTGAGTTGCAAGTCCATTCCAGGAAGCTCAAGGCCTTTGGAAAGATTCTTTTCATAAGTTCATATTCATATGAATGTGATATTTTCACCGAGAAATAAGAAGTAACACATTTGACATGGAAACACCCATGACTTTCCCCAAATCTCTATCTTGTGTTTGAATATTTCAAAACATCGTATATCTCGCGCATTTAAACCATGATCTCCACCAAATATCTCTAGGATTCTTGAATGTGGAAGAAGGATCCACCCTCTCAATTAAAATTAAGAGCTTGAGATGAGAAAAGTTTATTCCATCTCATAAGAAGGATCACATGTTTCTTCTAAGAGACAGAGCTAAAGTGAACCTATCTAGTTCGGAAAAGGTAGAGTTCTTCGTAAACTAGATACGTGAAGAAGAGGTGTTGCACATCTCATGCGTGAAGGAGTCATGCTGATGCACACCTGTCATAGGGAATGGAAATACAATTATTTTTATTTTGATTAGGGTAATATATTTATTAACCCTAGGAAGTCTCCTGAAGTGGAGTGCACACAAAAAAAATTCACTTTAAAATGAGGGTAAAAATGTTGTGTTTTTGAAAGGAAATTTGAAAATAAAATGATTTAATAACTATGTTATTAAAACAAGTGATTAGGTCGGGGTCGGTTTCCTAATTGTAATATTATCCTAGTTCTATTTAATTCAAACCAATTCTTCTTAATTGACTAAACTGAGTTTCCACGATCGTTTCCTCTCACTTCCTTGGTGATATTATAATGGTGAGAGAAAGCCTTACCAAGATCTCGGTTTGGTCAACTCTCCTTCCATGTGAAAAATAGTTGTATTGAATATCCTTAATTGACATGTTAAATACCTGATCGGGTCCTATTTATCCAAAAATTTAAATAATATTCACAGACCCTATTACACATACTGACGATCGTCGAGTACTTCGCCACTAATCACTGGCATATTCCATCATATATAAACTAGAAATTAGTGGAGGGAGAAAATGATTATTTTACCAACGAAAAAATAAAAAACGGAATTAAAATTAAAGAATGATTGCACTTGATAATAAAATCATCTATACGAAATTGGAAACAACTTTTAAGAAGAAATAAATTTCATTCAATTATGTCCAATAACTCAATATTTACAAAATAGAAAACCAACCCTTCCCCAATCACTCCAAATGTTTACCCCACCATGGTAAGGGTAATCGAGATAAATGGGTAAGAAGAAGAAATTAAAAAACAATGAAAAATAAATAAATAAATGATAAATCTGAAAAGTTCTCCTACTTGGGGTCCTAGAAGGAATCTAATGGAATGATAGATGCTTTGAGAGGGAGAATCTCTCCTCCTTTTACAGCTAGAATTTTCCCACTGCATGTTGACGCATTTTAGCCCTAATAATTTACATCTTCACGCATTTCACCCTTCTTAAATGTTGTTTATAATGGACGTGGGAAGTTCTCCTCAAAATCTTAGCAGATTTGGACAAGTATTCCGAGAGTTATTCCCGTTTTACTATCACAATTTATTCTATCCAGACAGACTCTCCAAATCGTAAACCTCCATATTAGGATGCATTAAGGACCCTTCAAACGGATAATTACCATGGCCTTCCCTTCATTTCAGATGTTTAGAAACTCCGTTTGTGTCCACCCAATGAATTTCACAACCATTGGGCACACCAAGAATGATTTAGGGACCCCACACCAACACATGGTAGATATGTAAATAGTTTTCATTCTCCCACTTGTGAGTTTATTTTGAGCTTTTATATGACTGATTCAGCTTTTGGTCGAATGAGATTAAATGAAGCCCTAGCTGTGTAGACTCTGGAAAAAAATTCAATTTGGATTGGTGTAGAAACTTTTATGGCCAAACTACTAAAATAACTTTAAACAGTTAAAAATATGAAATTGGCGATTTTTACTATTAAACTCAAAATATTACCAAAATCATAAAAATGAAACAATTCATCTTAAAGTAACACTTTGGTGGGATTTAAAACAATGATATTCAATGTAAATTAATTGAGAATATTTTCTCTATCACCTGCGCATCCCTCTCGTGAAGGAGAAGCGCGAACCACCTTGGTTTGTGAAAGAATATAAACATGTGATAGGTTCCATGGAACCCTCATCGTGCTCTGTTTGTAAAGAATATCCCTCTAGCACACAACCGGTTCTATGCACCCTTGTGATAATTTGCGAAGGTACCCCATCTGTGAGCTTCCTTTTTTTCATGGAGAGAATAATATGAGTTCATAAAGGGATAGTGTACAAATACACTGCCCTTGGAGAAGAAGAAGGGACCCGAGGAACTTTCTATTTACATGAGGAAGAATGAAAGTTCACGCCTAAGGCACATTAATTCATATTCATGATTTGAGATACTCGAACAATCCAAAGGGTAGATCACACCAATTCGGGTTTGACCAATAATTAATCTTTAACACACACATGAAATATAAAATGTAATGAAATAAATAATATATTGTGTGTGTGTTCCTATAAAGAATAAATAAAGAAGTTATAAGAAAGAGAAGGAGAAAAGGTTGAAGAGTGCATGGATTCATTCATGCCCATGCACACGTAAGGACACATAAATGAAGATTTTTTGTGTGTGAGAATTTAGTAAATATAAAGTGAGAGATAATACATGTGAACGAAACACACTCATTGAATCTAAAATATTCAGAATACAGTGTGTCAGGGTTTACAAGAAAGATAATGTGCATGCGTGCAATCTTGCATAATCACTGGCACGTGTTTCAATTCAGATGATGCCAAGTGAGATGATCCTTAGTGTTTGAATAATCACATATGTGCATGTGATTCCTTCAATGAAAGCAAGGATAAGTTTTAGTGAATTTAGTTATTACACTAAATAAGATGAAATTGAGATATCCAACTACAAGAGGTATTGTATCTCATGCAATCCATGCATGGAGTAGATGAGAATTGAGACTAAATCTAGATAGAGTTAAATAATATCTTTTATCTAAGTATAAAGTGTTTTAGGAATCATGAATACATATAGATCTAACATGGTGAAAGATCATTCTTGCCTATCAATATTATTGAAGAGGTTGTGTGCACCATTTTCACACATATTAGGGAGGCTAGGTCTTTATCAGAAGAAGAAATAATTGCTTGAGAATTATTGAACTGAGGATTGATCAGACAGGTGATTAGAGTTATTGAGAAAGGCCAACAAACCTTAAAAAATGTTGTTGAAGATTCTTGAAGAGATACACAAGAAAGCGTGATTAATCAAGCCTTTGTGGGAAGAGAATATGATCATTCTAAAGTGAATCAAAAGAGAACAAAAATAGGATGTTTCTTGTGTGAATCGAGATCTAGAAGACCCATAAGAGATCTAGGGAGGAGATAAAGACTTCAGTGAGACTCTGGAGTAGGCCAATGGTACTTTGGTAACACTATGTGATGTAGTATAAAGACCCTCTTGTGGGAATTAGGAGAGATACAATGTGACTCTACATCGACCATTGTAATTACTCATCTGATTATAATGGATAATATGTGTTGGGGAAAATAACCAACACAACAAGGAGTAGCTCTTTAATCCAAACCGTGTAAATCCTTGTGTTTAGTGCCTTTACATTTACAGAATCATTCGATGTAAGATTGAGAGACACAAGAAGAGTGGATTGAGGATTTAACTATCCATAGATGTTTAAATGAATATAATCAATTAGTAAAATGATTTAAAGAGATCATTGTTTCACCCCCTCCCCCTCTCAGTGACTCACACTGATCCAGGCACTTCAGAGGGGAGAAGGTACTACCATTGAGAAAAAATAATTTGGAAGTAAGAGAATGAATAAAAAGGAAGTAAGATAGACTGAACAAAACCTTCAGAATACATATATAAATAGAAGTTCTTAAAACAAATAGAAAAGAAGTATATTTCCCTTACCTTAAAGAGTTACTTCTAACACATAATGATTGGGATCATGGGGGCCTAAGGAACCCTTGATTTTATTCCTTGGGAGGTAAAAATATCATGAATTGTTTTTGAAGTATTTTTAGTGAATGTAAATGGAGAAATGGTTGGGTATTTATAGAAAAAGTGGAGGATTTACTTATTGATTTACAAATATAGGCCATGGAAACCTAGGTAGTGGTAAATGAAAAACCACATTATTTAGAATGGTATTTCCCATGATATTAGACACTTGGTACACTATTTATGTCATTTTAATCCAAAATAGTCACTAATAATTTTATATTAATTATTTGTAAAGGAACATTAATTTTTTTCTAAATAATATTTCTAAAGATAAAGTTTCCATTTTAGAATTAGTATAGTAAATTATATATTTGGAAATTGATTAAAATCTATTAAAATACTTTATATTAATAAAACAATTTATTTTAAATCTTGGATTGTGGTAAATTAGTTATTACATCATTATGACATGACTATTAAGTCATTAAACATACTGAAAACTTAAACTGTAGTTTTACAACTCCTTAAAAATATTAAAGTATTTTATAAAATTCTCATAAATTCTCTATAACCTATTTTTGACATAATGATTTAAAAAATTATATTTATTTTATAATAATAATTTTATAAATATGATAATTATAACATTTATTTATAAAAATCCTTATTTATTAAATATAATAGCGAATTCAAAATGTATATTAAAATTTCTGACACTTGAAAAAAAGTAAATTATTTTATTATTCATATTTAAATAATAGTTTTTTTATCATAAAATTTCATTAAAATAGTTATTTTTCATATTATATTAGTAAATTATAAATATTTATAACTTTTATTCAAAGTAAAATTTCTATCTAAAAATCAATTTATCAAATTCTATCTAAATTTTTTATGAAAAACTATTCTTAAAAGCAATTGATGGAATAAAGAATTTATTTATACAATGGGATTACACTTTATGTAACTAATTTCGAGAAACATAACCCATTATAAAACCCGCATATGACATATGGGTATGGTTTTATATGGTGATATATCCATCGGGTGGTTCAGCTAACATTTTTCAGGTGATAATTTCCACTAACTTGAACTTCTTGTGTAAGCGATTTAGTTCTAGATTCCCATTTTTATGATCTTCTTGGGATTGGTTAATATCAAACACTAGTGATACAATATCCCTCTAAATCACTCATATATGAGATTCATATGGCACACCCCTACTGATTGAGTCCATCGTTTCTTATTTCTGTATTAATTCACTTTTATGATTTCTAATTATAAACACTCACAATAATGTTAAAATTATTATCAAGAGTATAGTTTCCAATGTTCATACTGAATGAAGGTCGTAATTGACCACTGGTCAAATAACAGTTTAAAATTTATGGTAAAATTTCCATTTATACTCACTTTATTATTAAGTATATATAGTTTTTTCAAGTAAAAAAATAACGCACATTTTCAGGAAACAAATATCATTCAAAAATTATGGATCATTACAAGTTATGTTTAAGGTATTATATATCACATCAAGGGTTCTATTATATATAGTGTCAACTATATGTTATATAGGATTATTCCATTTATTTTTAAATTTTCATCCTCATAAAATCAGAACCATTTCATTTAATAATTACAATTCTTCTATATATATATATACACAATTTTCCAAATAGATTTGACTTCTAATCCAATGTTATAAAGTAATATACTTTAGAATTTTAAATTGATATGTCATTTATCTTCAACACATATTTTAAAATGGTTTAATAATTTTGATCATAATTAATTATTAATATAGGCACACAAACTCCTTAGATTAAAATTGGCATACATTTAATTGAAAACACTAAAGTTTCAGACCATGCAATCCATTTTTCATTTCTCAAACATTTGATAATTTGTTTAATGAAGGTTTCACAATAAATATCTATAGGAAAATGTATTATAGTTTTATGAAGATTCATTAGTTAATATAATTGTTTTGTCCCCATATGAAATGTCATCACATTTCCAAATATAACCGTCATGGCCCCAAAAATATACAAAAACAATGTATGTAGTAATATAATCATGGTATGGAATAGGAATTAAAATATAATCTTTAAGTTCTTATAATTATTTATGATCAATTGTTAATTGTCGTACCAAGACAAGGGTAAAAATTAAATCCATATTGATAAAACATTCCACAAGTCAATTGTATCTTTGAATAGTGAAATTAGTCTAATTTTAATACAAACAAAATACAGAATACAAAGTCCTATATCTAGTAAATTGGATTTTTCCTGTATATAGGATAGCTACTCCTAGAAACAAGCTCATTTCCAAATTCAAAAAAATTACCTATTTCTTATCACCCAAACAAAAAGATTAAGAAAAATGAAATATCACTCTAATACCAATTTGTAGCATCTAGGATCCAAGCCACTAATTGTTAACTAATCCTGAGATCCAACAAGCCTCAAGTGAACCTCTCAAACACTATAGGATACTGACTAGCATTGAGGGTCTATGATGATATGTTGGAGAGACAACACCCTCCTGATCATAGTGCAACACATCATTCTAATAAATGTGTAAACTGTGTAAAAATAATTAATTAATAATAATGTGATAATAAATCGTCTAGATAACTTAATCATATATCTTAAAGCCATAATCAAAAAACAAATCCAATATAAGATACAAAATGGTTTCATGATTGTATGCTATTAAAAAATTGGGAATATGATAATAAAATGAGTTATAAGAATATAAAAAATTATATATAAATATGAAAAAAATCCAAAAATCTATCTCCAATACTACCATGAGTAGAGGATAATCCCTCTTAACTAGTACTCCATCCTACTACAAAAAATCAGGCTTCTAGTACTAGACCACTCCAATTATTCCAACCTATATTCATGATCTCTTTTCAGGTACCAATCAGTGTCCCAAATTTGGTGTGAGGTAAACACAGTCATCCACCACCAACAGTTAGTATAAAAAAATTAGTCTGTGCATATATTTTTTAATAGTGTAAAAGTTTTATCGGAATAATTCTATAAAATATAGTTTAAAAAAACCTAATCTTCAAGTACATGTTTTGAAAAAAATTCTATAATTCATGAAAATCTATTTACAAGAGTAAATTAATAACTATAACACATTGTGTGAGTATATTGTATCACATGTCCAAGGTCCATGACCCAAGTCCATTGATCAAGGAATTACCTTTAATTCCACCGATATCATCCAAAGAAAACTCAACATAATCTAGACCATCGTGGGAAAGGAACCCAAGGTACATTATTGTGGAGTCCTCATTGATTCTGAGTATAATCTCCAATGGAACTATGTATAGATTTTGGAGGAAACTAATTAGTAAACCCAAGGTATTCCAAGTAAGCCCGGTCCAAGGTAATAATCAAAGTCATCCAATGTAAAAGAATCATCTGTTTTAGACCCCAATATCAATGTCATTCCTAGGTATCCATAACTAAACATTTTCAACAAGTAATCAAGGGGATATGTTAGGGTCTACTATCTTTATCAATTGATTTAATCACTATCATTTAAATAGTAAATTCATATCCAAGTAATAAAATTAAAGTCCACCTTAAAATTTGTACCCTATTATGAACAATTTACATAAAATTAATAAGCATCATGATCACCCGACTTATTTTATAAATACCAATTAATATATTTTATCAACCATTTCATTTATAATTTTAAAGGCTCCATAAGAAAAATTTGGCCTTAAACATTTCCTTTTTAACTTATATTTTGATACCACTCATGGGTGAAAATATAAATTCTCCAAAAGGGGTGGTAGATTCATAGTAATTCAAACAAACTCACCTCATTGTGTTGTTCATGTTGTAGTCAGAAACATACATTCATGTGAATGGAATTTGAACATCAAACCATGGTTCACAACATTTAATTTAATGTATTAGTCATTTAATAACAAAAAAAGATCATATTATGGTCAACTCTACAACCCATCATATAAACATCAAGACATTAAGTGAAAAGTTTTAGACCACCTATCATAGAATTGTAGTTTAATCATTTCATGTTACATGGAATGAATCTTTGCTGTAATTTTAGAAATCAATGAAACAAGTAATTTTCATAAAATAGGGAATAATAGCTTTCATGGATTTCGAATTTTATATGGAGAAAGAAAATGATAAATGAAGAAATAGTATTGGAGCAGTTATCGAAAACAATCCAATGAGGAAAACCAAAAAAGAATCATATGTTAACTAGATGAGGTAGCTCAAATCCAACCATGAAGGAGAAGATACCTCTCATCTAAAGTGGGATATCATTGTTTATGAATATGATAAGAATATGGGTATATGTATGTTATAAGGATTGAGGGGGGAAATGGGTATTTCACAACTTTTTAAGGAAAACAGGTATTGGTAGCTCGGCTAGCCAAACTATGCACCAGCTGTGCACCAGAACTATCCAATGGTGTCACCCCTTCACATAGCCTAGTAAAATGGTTTTAAAAATAGTGAATAGACCATAAATCACCTCTAAAATGGTCTATATCGCTCATATATGGTCGTGTTCCTCCCTTTAATAGTCTAGGAAACCATGTTTCACCTTTATATTAATGAATGATTTTAGTTTCACAGTTATAACTAACCATGCACTTCCCATGCGCCTCCCCAGTTTTTTCCAATTCCCATGTCTCCAGGATCTAAACATAATGCAGATTCTCTTTAATTCTTCTAAAATCCCATAATCACTTTTATAAGAATTAAAACATATTTTTCTGTATTAATTTAATAAATTTGTAACTCTTATAAATATGGAGATGTTATAGATAATATCACCATATTTTCATCTAACAGGACTACCATGGGAAGTGGATCTGGAGGATTATCTAATGGAGGTAACTTTTTTCTTGCTTATATACAAGAATGTGGGTGTATTTCTGCATGCTCAGATAGATGATCATGTGGTTCAGGTAGTATAACCACTTCAACCAGGTTCATTTCACATATTCCATGAATAAAGAACAGCATATCCCATACATTAAAGGTACTATACTACCCAAGGATGTTGTGGATGAGTTCGATATCATCAACGGAACTTTTGATCTTGTAGAGACACTAAAGGATCGATGGTTTATGTTGGATTAAATTAATTTTAAAGTTTCTATAAGGAAATGGTGGGGTGTTATGATCTAGATAGGGAGATGTATTGTCTAACTTATGAGACCTTCATGGATATATTTTTTGATTTTTTTTACCTATATACAAATATTCTTGATTTTGCTCTTGTTTTTTTCAAGTTTCAATAATGGAAATTTTTTGTATCTACCTATTTTTCTTATTTTCTAGATCTTCTTCACTTAATCCCAATTTTGGTTTCGTATGAGATGAAAAAGTCCTAGAAGTTAATTATTGGAATTAAAATAGATTTTGGAATCTATGTAAGAAACATAAACCTAGTGACATATTTTAAAATACTTTGTAGGGACCTTACAATCATGGGGGGTCTGGATAGGGATATAGAAGTTGGTCTTATTTCATCACATGGTTCACCAATTACTGGGACTCTTAGATACATAGTGGTAACCTTTTATAGTTATAGGTATTGTGTAGTAGAGAAGATCTGGTAGGTGGGAAGTAGGATGTTAGAGTAGAGAAGGGTTTCTTTATCACAAATTATGGAAGGAGTTGTCACCCAATGCTCTAATAGTGGATATAGAAAAATCTATCACATGTTTTCCACTAATCATTGAAAAAGTTCCATAGATTTTAGAAGATGAGGAATCATTATTGTTTCTATTTAAAGTAATTTTTGGTTGAGTTTTTCTATAAGTTTCAAGTATACATGTTATGAAAGTCATTAGATTGATTGGGGAACTTATCACTAGGATCAAGTTCCACAGGGGTCGGTGAATAAGTTGAACCAAGGGTCCCATGGATATACTAGTGGGACCATTATAGGAAGGATATATGTCTAAGTCCATTTTATAGCTGAATATATAGAAGGAAGTTTTAAATCTAGATGAATTTTTTTAATTAACACAATGATTTCTACTATTTTTTTAATACTGGTTCTTCCCATTCCTATATATATTCTCCAGTTATTATTGGGTTAGAATTTCTTAATAATTTTCTTTCTCAATTGATTTATCTTTGTACAAATTTTTAAATAAAGGTTTAATGTCTCCAATGGTTTCCAAAATGGAAATTTTTATTGTATTTTTATATAATTTTATGGGATTTATTGGTCATAGATATGACTATATTCGATGTAATTTTTGGCACAGACTGTTTAACTAGTTATTGGGTGCACATAAATATTTACAAGAGACAAGTATCCTCTACTATACCTAATAGGGATAAATGTCTCTTGTCTAGTGAAAGATATGTTAGGGTAGTTATAGTGATACCAGACATAATCCATAATAGAAATATTATAGTGTTGGTGGTGGTCATGGTTATCATGATATATCAAGCAGTACCTCCCTCATATTTTCTTCCAGTAATTTAAGATTCAAAGGAAGTATTTCTTGATATTTTCTCATGATTCAATTCTTATAAAGGAATTAAATTTGAGAACAGGGTCACATTATGAGAACAATCCATATAAATCCCTTTATATCATATAAAAATGTTTAAGTTAAAGGAACATGAGGTGTTTCTGAAGTACTTAAGCATAATGGGATTTTTTAGATCAGGAACTTCCCCTTACTTTGATCCATTTTAGTTTAATAAATTGGAAAATGGAAGCCTTTGATTTTCCATAGACTATTGGAAGTAAAATCATATCTTGAAAAAGAGAGAGAAAAATTTTATTGGATTGATGGTTTCTTTGACTAGTGGAGTGAAACCTAGTGGTTCTCCAAGATTGACATGTGATCAATCCATCGCCATCTTCAAGTCAAAGTATTTGATATAACTATGATAGTGTTTAAGAGTAGGTATGGACTATATGAATATATTATCCAACCTTTATATAAAATTAATTCTACAATAGTGTTCAAGGATCTATTAAGAAGAATCTGTCATCCATATCTTGACACTTTTTCATCGTATTTTTTGATAATATCCTCATATAGACACAAAACCCGGAGATGCATGTTTGGAAACGTGAGATCATATTGATTACACATCAAGAAAATTGGATGTATTACAAGATTTGGTAATGTAACTTTTTGATTCAAGAGGTTTTCTTCCATTCACAGATGATTTATAAGGCTAGAATATTAGTTGATTCAGAGAAGGTAGAGGAAGTGATTTTTATAGAACACCCATGGAACATGTTTAATATCATGATTTTTCTAGATCTGGATGGGTACTACAGATGGTTCATTTTTTACTTCTCATGTTTAGAAGAACCTATGATTACAAACATGGAGTTAATGTTTTAGTATATTGATTGTAGGTACAGGCCTTCTTATGTAGACTAGGTAGGTTATTTTGGGTATCATCCACTGTGACCACTCCTACAGAAATGCCAAAAAATACATAGAGCTGGTAATCGTGGCCTAGGAAAGGATGTTTTTGTGCCATTTTATCTTTAGTGATAGGTTTTTCATTCACACAAACTATAAGATCTTATGGTATATATTCACATAATTGGAATTGAATTGGGTTGATTATCAACTGACATTTGACATTGGGATGGATTATTCCCCAAGAAAGGGTAATATTGTTCTAGAAAATCTGAGTAGAAAGATTCAGGAGATGGGAGAAAGACCTTTATAGTAGAAATAGAAATTAATTAGCTTATTGGTAGAATGGTTAGTGGTTCTATCTGATGATTAATACGGTTAGGTTGTGTTACTCTTTAGTTATCACTTTAAACTTGGTGGACTAGGTGAATTCTATTCAAGATAAATATGTTAAAATTTTACTGATACTGTAAGGGTTGGTTTGGAGTAACCAAGTTCTATGATTGTATTTAGATAAAGATGATGTGATATATGTTCATGGAAGAGTTGTGGTTCATGTATTTATAAGGGAAGATCTCCTGAGGAACACTCACGGTTCGTAGTTTGTAGGAAACTGTAGATCAATGATGGTGTATCATGATATTAAACTATGGTTCTAGTGGATATGTATACAGATTCACATCATAGGTTTTGTCTCTTATTATGTTACCTTTCAGAGAATTAAGGTAGAACATTATTGACATGTGATTTTCCTCATCCTATTCTCATTCCCTTATATAAGTTTGATGGGGTTACAATAGGATGTATTATAGAGTTTCTAAATATCCCGATATTTCAAGAAGTTTTGTGGGTTGTGGCTGATTAGCTAATAAAGGTAGTATATTTAATGTCAATTTGGGAGACTCTTTAAAAAGTTATATTAGGAAAAATCTATGTTTTGGAGATTTTGCAACTGCATGGAGTGATTATGAACATTGTAAATAATTCAAAAATTCATTTTATTTCATGGTTTAGGAAAGGATTTCAAATTTAAATTGGGACTATGCTAAATCTATATACAAAATATCATCCATATAATGCTGGGATGTCAGAAAATGTGATCTTGATTTTGGGAGATAAGATTCAGGAATGCATTTTAGATTTCCATGGATCATGGGGTTATCATATAAACATAGTAGAGTCTACATAAAATAATAGTTACCAAGTATTAAATTTATGTAGAACCATCCAATTCTATTTATGTTCACTTATGTCATTCCACACTTTGTTGGCATGAGATAGGTGAGGTATCTATTTTTGGGGTTTTTATTATAGGAGACCTTTGATCAGTAATAGTTTATTAATAAAAGGTTGGTTTTGTCACCGAGTAGGTAATGATCATATGCTTACTAGATGATAAAATCATTATATTTCACTACGGTTGATCAAGGTTTCTTACGGGTGTCACCTTGATTGGGGAATCATTGACTGTGGAAGCAGGGGAAGTTAGTGTTTCAGTTTTGGGAATAACTTAGATTAGAAATCATTTTTGGACAGTGGAAAACTAATTGGGTCCCACTCCATAGTATTGACATATTCATAATGTATTCCATGTTTCTCAATATTTGAGGTATAATCCTAATAAAAAACATGATCAATGTTGTGTACATTAAATTTCAACCAGAGGCATCATTTTTTGAGTGAACTATTATAAGTTTGGACCAAAGTGAGAATGTGCTAAGGGAAAAGATGAAACTAATTGTTCAAACTCTATGCTACTAAGGTCGCATCCAATAGGACACCAGTGATATTTAATCAGATGTACTAGATCCATGGACTATGTTTTTTAAGTAAGAACTCTAGAAACACTTTTTGAGTATTAGAATTTTTTATAGGGGGTGATTATAATGGCTCAAAATTTTCAAGTATATTACACCTCTATTTTAGCCATTCACTAATTGTTTTTGGTTTATTCTTATCTTTGGTGAAGTCATCGGTAAGTTCTATATGGTTTTTTATGGTTTTATAATCCTTAAATCAGGTACATGTATTGATAATGGTTTGGAAAAAACATGTAGTTTATCTATGAATATAATGATACTTCTTAGAGGGGGTAATTAGATGGCACCCAATTAGTGCATAATTTGCACTATATGTACAACATTACCCAAGAAATCATGTAACTTGGTACAAAGATAAAATAATATTTTCCACCTTATTTACCAAACAGTGTGAATAACACACTCCGTTTCCATGAATATGTAATAATCCTTGCATAGCTTTCAAATGATTTGGTAATCAATGAGACCAAACTATGAGGGGACAATTAACTTAACCGAAAATTTATATTTCAACATAAAACCATTTTTTCTTCCTCTAAAACCTAGGGCTCTGAAACCTAGGGATCTAGCTTCTATTCATGGTGATTCCTCTCCCTATAAACTCCTCTAATGGAACTCAAGTATTAGGCCACAATAATTCAATGTAAAACATCATTCTTAGAAAACTAATCACGTTTCTTCTATATTTCCTATTATATTATTTGATGGAATCATAGATCTGGGATATCAATTCTAATTCATGGAATTATTTTGTGATCTAATAAATTATTTTTGATTTAATGATGGATTGGTGGATCGATCTAGATAAATTTCATCTTCCCTCGATAAATTCTAGATAAACTGATAATGTTTGTTATTATTGGGTTAGATTGCTCCAATTCAAGACTCTATCATGTAATTCATCTCGGATCTTGAATCTAGATTCCTTATGTGATGAATTAGGTATAGTTCAAGGAATTCTTGGTGTGGGTGCATGATTTGAGTAGAACATCATGGTTTTATGCATCACTCTGGTGATAGGAATTCCTTACCACATTGGGCCTTTGTATAAGATTGATTGTAATTATTTACATATGTGTGTTAGTGGGCATATCCATGATATCCATTATATGATATAGTATCATTGTGGTATATATATCATGTGTGTGTTTGAACAATAATACATATATGTTGTGTGTTGTGATTCTGCATTTTGTACTATTCCCTTTTTTGTGTGAAATTATTGTATGGGTTGGTTTTTATTTATTATCAAGGTGATAAGTACATCTTCAATATATGGAAAACACTTAAAGGAAGAGCATGTGTTGGTGTGATGTGGTGTTGATGATGATGGGACCTAGAGATAGAGCAGAGGTGTGATAACCTTATTTCCACACCCCAAGACTTTGTAGTGCAGTATGATAGCCTTGTGTCCAAACCCAAGAAAATGAACGGGGTATGATGGCCTTGTGGCTATACCCACACTTGATCTTGGTGTTTGATGACATTATGTCTTGACCTAGTGGAGACATTGGAATGATGGCCTTGTGACCTAATCTCTAATAGCCTAGGACTTGCACTCCTAGATCCTGTATTGAAATCATTAACTTTACATTTCCAGCTATGATTTTGATAATTATGACCCAATTTTTTCTAATTTAAACCCTACAAGATAAAAATTATGTCTTGGATAACTTATATTCTAGATGAATTTATTATTTTTATAGTTTATATATTTTGGAATCTTGTATATAAATAACAAAAATGTTGTCAAATTAATATATATCTGATTTAAACTAGATTTTCATATCTCATATTAGGTCATCAACATCATCCTTATGAAATCCTTTATAGAAATATATCATTCAACCATAGTCTTTTTAGCATGGGAAGAAGGAAACATAATAAGGGTGATCTTAAATTCTCAGCAAGGGAAAACATAAACATTAAACAATGAATTTCATTTATGATTATAATAAGAGAATAAGGGAATGATGACATAATAAATGTGCATGAGAAAATAATAAAATAACTCACACCCATAAATACCTAGTTCATAAAATATTAAAATATGACATGAGTTCTTAACAAAAGAAATTTTGATAAGAATAAACAGTCATGACCCATCTTAAATCAATCATTATGTATGGAAAAGTCATAAACAAATAACAGGCATTAAAAAACGTTTTGGTATATTGGGAAATTTTTATTCATAACCCATGTTAAACCCATGTCATAAATTATTGGACCCCATTTATATCCATTAGATAAACCATGAGGTAACTCCCTCCTTCATGACTCTCAATACAAGTTCCATTTCCCAATGCATTGTAGCACTATCTGGGAGCACCCATCATTTAATTTATAACGATCTCACCTAGTGCTATATGGGATACCCAGTAGTCTATGTTGAATAATGATTTCTCAATACTATTTTTTCAACCCCAACATCTAAGATGTAACGGTCTCACCTAGTGCTATATGGGTTACCCCATGATATTTGACATTCAAGAACCACAACATAAATAAAGTACATATATAATTCTTCATAAAACTCATAGAAATAATCATTATTACTTTTATAAACTAATAAACCCTTGGAAATTAAATGGGATTCATCTAAATCTCTTAGATCCATGATTAACACTTTGAAATTAAATGTGTTTCATAACAATCTCTTTAAAACATGGTTAACCCATGGAAATGAAACTTGTTCCATAATAATCTCATTGAAGAAATATCATTCCATTCTAAGAAGGAATGAGTATCGTAAAATTTCAAAATATATCCATTGGATCATACTTATCAAAAAGTGTTGTTGATTTTGATGAATGTAAATACCTTTAAATGGTCACTAAAAACATTCTTGATAAAAATACGCTATTCATTATAAAAATCATTTTTTAAAACATAAAACATTTTGAAAATACTTTTCATTGAAAACAGCCTTGGAAAAATAAAAATGATGTTTCTAAAAATCATTTAAAAAGTATTGAGTAAAATATACATTTGTTTCTTTAAAATACTTTTTAAATCATATTTTTTGAATTTGTTTTACAAACCATTGTTTTAAAAGAACACAGATTTATGACTAAAGAGAGTAATAATGGTATGTTTTCTTAAGAATGTTTTTTCAAAAATTTGAAGTACCAAAGAGTGTAAAAATGATACAATTACTTTAAAATATCATTAATAACAATATGAGAATATATTTCATGTAAACTATATGATTTCAACATTAGAGACTTAATTATATAAAATCATGATAAATAATGAGATTGTGACAGACGGATTTTACCACTCTATTAATTTTGAATAATAATACCAATAAAGGATTAAAATTAAATTAAATGTATAATATCATCAGAATAATGATATTCACATATAACATGTCAATTTAGTTCTATACACTTCTCATAAAATATGAAAAGTGCTTAACATAACAAACGTGCCAAAGATAGAAAATTATGACAACAATCCATTACAAATTGGGTAGCATTGAACTACTAAATGCCATAAAATATAGATAATAAAATGGATATGTAAATATAAATAAATTTAACTATCATTATCCTAAAATACATTCATGGGAATTATATACAATAAAAAATAAAAATAATTGGTGAATATGGAATGTGTCTCACAGAATTAAATATTAGATGTAGAAAACCATTACCTTGAGTCTAATCCATCAATCATGTTCATTTTCATCATGAATAATAAATTTATGTTAATTATTTAATTTATTTGTATCATTTTTCATGCTTATTATTTATTTTTTTTAACTTATATTCAAGTTAAATATAATTACTTAATCAAAAATGTTTAAGTGAGATGTTTTGACCACATTCTGTTCCTGTGTGAAAAACGAATTTGGTAGGTTAACTATGATCAAAAGGTTCATTATTTAAACATATAATGAATATTAATAATGAAATAATTATCATAATTATAAATAATGTGTTCTTTTTAAACCAATCATGGAATATTATAATGAAAATGATCGGGTTTTAAGATCATGGAGATGGTTGGTCATATGTACGCATTAGTATCATTTCTATTTTTTCAATGATCATTATGGAATGAAAAAATTTAATGATTTATATTTCCATAATTATAATTATACTAGTAATAAAATTATTTTTAATTTTAAAGGTTTATATATATCTTTCTTGTGATGTAAAAGGAATCACATCGCTTCGAGGAGGTGGTAGTCCTCGCGTCCACGAATGATGTCATCAATTTTTTCAGTGTGTGGAAAGGTAGTACAGAAAATTATATATTACATTCTTAGAAATATAATTATGTCATAAATATCTTAATGTTTCCATTTATATCATATATATTTAGTATATTTACCCATATTACATCCATGTAACACATTAGTGAAAAATGCTTCACATCACTTTGTGAGGTGGTAGTTAACCGTAGACACAAGAGACGTTATTATATAAAATAGGGTATGGAATGTAAAAAAGATATTTTATGATATAATTCCTCCCATTATATTATTATTTCATAAATTTTATATATAAAAAGTATTTCCAAGATTATTCCAAACCATGGGAGGTTGTAATTGAAAAATGAATGACCTCATTTTGTGAGGTGGTATTTTGTCGTACACATGAATGATGATTTCGTAATACATTTCATGGATGTTTTTTGTATTTTTATCTCATACATATATAATTACAGCCTTTAAGTTATTATATAAACATGTTATAATAATAATTTATGGGTTTTTCGAAATAAATAAATAACAATTGTTTATAAATTTTTCCCCTTCTCTAAGAATCTCATTGTTGTTTTCACCAAATTACTTCCTTGGTTGCCTTTATTCCCAATTTAAAAATTCCAAAATGATATTAGATAATTGGAAATTTTTTTGGTAGTGTTATCCCATCCAAATTTCATGATTGGTTTAATTATGTAGGGAGAGTGAATTCCCTTTTATAATGGAGGAGGAGTGGCATTCTTGTAATTCTTAAAAAGTAAAGAATATTGGGAGGTATCCCTTACCTTATATTCCTACTAAATTCAACAATAATGAGATTTTTCGATTAAAAGGTCTTTAAATACCTCCTCCAAAAAAATACATTTCATCGTGTTATTCTTTGGTCATTTTGTTTACTCAATTGTATCATTAGTTATTAACAAGGTAACTTGTATATTTTAATTTATCCAAGTAATTTAACCTTTAGTATTAAAATTAAAAATATTTTCATTGTATAATATAGACCCAATGATTCTAAATATTATGTCCAATTCTTTAAATAAAAAAACATTTATGTGTAAAGTTAATTTTAATACAAATGCATTTAATGCACAAAACCCTGTTTTAACCTTAATTACTCTAATTAATTTAATCAATTTTAACTAATCATTATGGTAATAAAAATTATGCTTACCATATTATATAATATTAATTAATTTGATTCCAAATATTGAATCCATTTTCCCCATTCTATTCCCAAAATTGGCAGAATTTATTTTAATGTTAATCTCATAGTCATGGAGACACATCATGTTTTTAAGAAGAGTATTTCTTTAGAAAAAGTTGATTCAACATTAACTCTATGATTAATAAAAATCCTAGAATGAATAAAAATTAGTAAATAATGATATATATATTATTTATTTCATATAATAAATTTCCCATTTAGTAATAATTTAATTAATTAAATATGTGAAACATTATGTTTTTAGAAAACAAAATTATAAAACACCTTCACAAACCCAAAAAAACTTATATTAAAAAAATATAAAGTTTATTAAAAAGTAATTAACTAGATTAAATATAACTAAATAATATATTTTTTTATTTAAAAAAATATTTAAAACATAGTTTCCACTTAAATTACTAAATTTATTCAATGTTATGACTTTTTTATAAAAAATCATCATTTTTCAATATTCACAGAAAAATCAATATTTTTCAAACAAAATCCCATAATTTCACTCAATGTAAATTTAGATATTCTAATTCCAAAAAAAATGGTAATTTTTAAAAAAATATATATATAATTTTCACAATTTATTTTTAAAATAAGTGCACTATCAAAAGGCGGCAGAACTAGCTTTTAGAAAAACACATCTTTTTATGCATAAACTTTATATTTGTTATTATCTTATACCTATAAAATCTATTGGAATAATTTTAATATAATTTATTGGATATAAAATATATATATTTCTTTAATATCACTAAATATGAATAATTAATTTAATTTATTAAGATAAAACCCCATCGGGCGAATAAAAATAGTTTTTTATAAAAACACTTCCTTTATATTCAATTAGTGTTTTTCATTTCTAATTAATTTGTATGAAATTAATTAATTTTATAAACTTATGTAAACCATATTTTAATAATTTATTTAATATAATTAATTTTCCCCATTCTAATAGCTATGTGATTACTATTATGTTAAATAAAAATATTACTAGTATATTATTGTCTAGTTAGGCATGTCCAGGTGTGTAACACATGTTATTAATGAAATTTGATGATACATGCACTACGAGGTAAACATGGTTTTTCATATAATGGAAAAACAATGGTACATTTCATTTAACACAAGCTACCAAATAATTTTAATTTATTTGAAATAAGATATTTCATAAAACCCTAGGATGTTACATCATACCCCACTTAAAACGAATTTCACCCTCAAAATTCATCTTGGCTATCAAATTATTGAAAAAATTAGAATAAATTTTTTTAAACCCACATCATACAAATAAATTAACTTAAGAATATAATAAAATGGAATTTAGGAAACATAAAGGTCACAAAATTTTATGCATAACTAGGATTCCACATAGTAAGAACATTGATGGGAAATTAAAATATGGATTTGTAAGGGAAAAATAATTCCCATAGAAAAATAGAGAGTTATACAGAGTGTGGTCAAGTGTATTTCAATTAAAACAGTAACACAAGACAAATAAGTGTGGAAAATTTCATTGATATCATCAAAAAATATGGTAATTGGATGAAATTTTATTTCAAAAACCTTTCCCAAAAGTTGAAGGATTTTTTTCACCAACTAGACTGAAATTGTAATGAAATATACTAAATTGACATGTACAATTTCATCATTTAAACAATTTCATCCAGAATAATATCTTTTTATCTAGGCTACTAGTATCTAAGATTAATTTTCTTACACCTGAATCATTAAAATAAAATTAAAAATTACACATAACTATAAAGGGGATAAAAGGTTATTCATCACATCTTTAGACATTAACCATAACAAAAATGTTTGTAACATGGTAAGATCCCTCCCAAAATGAGTAATATTTCATATGATACATTAATCATCAAAATTAATACCCAAATTTCAATCCAAACCATTCCATAAATAACTATCCTTAGAATATTTTAATAATTTCTTAACTAAGTTCAAAACCCAAAGACTATAAATATTTGATCATATATTCTTCCAAGATTAATAAACTATTATTACTTAAATAAAACACTATATGTTTTTTTAATAACTTAATATTTATCTATAATACTTTTTTACTTCCCAGGACATTATGTATCCTAGTCGTAGGTGTGAAATCCTCATCATCCTAAGGTCATGGGTTCAATCACCACTGCCTTACTAGATGTGATGGGTTATCACCCAGCATATGGGTTGTCCTTTTTTATTTAAACATGAAGAAAACTTCCACCCTAAATTACCCTTATTTATTATCCTTGGTGTCCAAAATACCTTATCCCAGAAAAACCTCCGCAAAAATATCTTTAATAAACTCAAATTTTTTACTACTTAAAACCCTCAACATGGGTGCCTATGACTTAAATATTATGATCAACCATAAGATTATAGACCTATGAAGACATCCAAAAATCTTAAGATAAATTCAAATGAAAACACCATAAACTCCAAATTTATCTAAACTAACATTTTATACAAACTATAACATCCTAGGACTCTCACTCCCAAATAATGTGCTGACATCATGAACATTACATTTCTATTTATCATGCCAGTAATTCTGACCACATTTTCCCTTCTAAACCATACAACATCGGAAGGAGAACCTGGATTATGTACATTATATATGACCTTTTAGGTTTAGGGTTTTAGAAAATTAATAAAACTCCTACATTAACAATACCCAAGTAATCAAATGAATATTTCTCTTATTTATGCCATCCTTTTTTATTTCACATTTGGTCATCAAGATCATCCTTGTGCAATAATTTATAGAAATAAATCACTCAACCTAATTTTTTATAACTTGGGGAAATAGAGACATATGAAGGGAAGCTCAAAATAATAAGTAATGGAAAATGTAATCATAGTAAAATGAATGGAATTGGTCGAAATTAGAATAGAATAAAATTATAATAAAAAAATCAAAATGAATGAGTTTTTTGTCTTGTTTTTGGGATGTAAAATTTGTTTCTCTCATAGAACTACCATTTTCACTCTTCACAAAAACTACCAATGCTCCCCCCATCAGTAGATAGGTATAAACATGCTTTCCAAAGGAAGGAATTCATTTCGTTTTTCACACCAAGTGACTCTTGGGGACTCACATTAGTCGAGAGGATGGGAGGTCAGGCTCATCGTACCCTTTTGGGGAGAATTGTTGCCTACTCTGGGACTCCCTTATAGATTTAAGATATGTTCATGTATCTCTCCCTAATCCTGATACAGGACCAATTGACCTAAAAATTTGATTCAGTATTTAATCCTATATTTCAACAAATAAAGGGACACTTATTTATGAACTAAGTGGGTTGAAGTCTCATTAGTGGTTCCATCTGTATATATATATGGTTCTTCATCCATCTCCTTAATGGAGAATAACCGCTTTACATGATGAATCTATATGACCAAATTCCTCAAAATGTGATGCCCCAAGAGGAGGCATAAAATTCTTGAGGAGGGGAATGATCCATTATGAGGAATCCTACATATCTTATTCATTGTAGGAATCATGACCCTAATAGTTCATTAATCTCGTGATGTTTAGCGACATGAATAGATGACATGTGTGTGGGTATTGAAACATTGATTGCTTTAGCTTGGGTCTTTGAGAGACATCCTATGAATCCTAATTATGGCAGGAATCAGATTCATCATATTTTATTTACACCCTTTGGACTAGCCCCAATTTGTATTCCCATATATTAGGGGTGTTCACACCATACCACTCATTGGGCTTACATATTGGGATTTCTCTGGTAGGTTCACATTTACAATGCCTAATGAGGTGTCAATTATATCTCCCTAAGCCCACGTGAGCTATGATCAGTGTAAGAAACTAGGGTATTAGATGAGCCATATCATGGAATATATATATATATATATGTGGGACTTGTGTATTGGGAAAGTCCTTGGGGTGTTTGGTATAGAGCTTGGGCCTTGATAAGGCATCATATATAACATAATAATGGAAAGAATCAGAGTTCTCATAGTTCACTTATCCCTTAACCTACTAATAATCCAAGTTGGATAATCATACTAAAATACATTATTACATTCCTCAAGGTTTTGGAAACGATATGGGTTTAGTCTAAGATGGATACCCAATTGATCGGGGACATACCATATGATTTCGGTAGTTGGTGTGTATGCACAGAGGTTTCCCATGTAACCCCGGAGTGTATAGTGCATATTTAATGATTAGTGAAACTCTATTAGATCATGTGATCTATGCTCATTTTGAGAAACGAGGGTTAGTAAGTGATCAATTTCATTTCTCTAGATAATGGGCTTAGATACTAGGATTGCCTAGATAATCAACATGTAGCTTGAACCTCAAATCAAGGTGGAGAACATATTCTGAATATGGAAGGAATCAGTGTTTTTGTAGTTCCATTCATATTGGGGTTACACACTAAGGATGTCCTATTGATTTGTGATTTTACCCTATGGTTTCCATTGTATTTGGGTATTACACACTGAGGATGGATAGAGTTATCAAATACGTGTATTCCCTTATGACCTGGCATGCTTGTCTAGAGGGTGTCATATGACCCGGTTGACTTGTTTGTGGGACATTTCATTGCCTGGTTGGCTTGTCCTGGAAGCCATTACATGACCTTTCTATACACACATGAGTTATGCCACAAGATTTAGTGTGACATGGATCGAAGGATATCACATTCCATGGATAACATCCTTGGAGGTCATCATGAGACATGGACAACATGTTTGGATGGCGTCGTGGGTATCAGATGACTTTCCCATAAGGTGTCACAAGTCCTAGCTGACAAGCCCAGATGCAGTAGTGAGCCTTGACTTGTTAGGGTGAACATCATTATATGAGTTAGGTAATGTATCTGAAGAACATATTAAGGCTTCATTGATAGACCCATAGGGTTTCTCAAGACCAAGGTGGTGTGCCGAGGGGGACTGTGTGACTTCCTTTGATATGTTCGAAGGTCTTCATGCGTATCAAATATCATGTTGAAGGAATGTCACGAGATCTAGGTGATGTGTCCTAGTTTTGTCATGTGTCCTTGTGTGATTCATGAAAACTTTATGAGGGATAGTGAGCATATCTTTTGTTTATGTCTTCCACTTTTGATCTTGGTTATAGCCCTTATATTACGATTGCCTTAGGTTTGTTCAATATCAGCTTATTTTAAGTCTTGTGTGATCTAGTTGGCCAGTGGAATATTCTTCTCATATCCTACCATAGATCCTTTTTGTGATCTATGAATGATAACAAGAAGTGACATATGCTTGTCGTATGACTACTTCAGTTTCCTTACGATATATTACCTACCAAAGAGCTGGTTGGCCACATGATTGGTTACTCCGAGAAGTTTACTTCGATGCTTGGTAATTTTGCGCTCTACAATTCCCTTCTCATGGTATCCGGTGCATTGTTATTGTTGGTTTGGGGGAATTTATAGGCCTCTCCACCCATATTACTCACTAGTTTGTGTGATGTACCTAGTTCATATCTATGCTGGAGTTGGTTAAGGGTTATGGTGCCACGCAGTTTCATGAGTCTCTAACATAGATCGTTCTGAGTGCATCGCCTAATTTTTAGTGGTTGTGAGTCTCTTCTTCCAAAACATATTTTAATGGATTATATCCAATTAATGAAGACTTTTTTGATTATGTATAAGTGCTGAAGGACTCCCGAGTTTTCATGTTGACGTGTCGGAAAGGCCTTCGAGAGATCCAAGGAGTCTGCTGAATGGTGTTCATGAGATCTCGTCAGATCATCTAGAGGTCTTGTGGGGCCATTATCTAGGTGTTTTTCATGACTTTGAGTGGACATGAGAACTCTCACCTCCTCCCTCTTTATTCTCTTCGAATTAGTTTACAAATTTTAGGGCTTTCGGGTTTTCTTGAGTAATTTCTTGGATATTTACTAGATTATTTTAGTATTCCACGTGTGACCAATATGGGTCATATGGGGGGTGCACAATCATGTCATGGAAAACAATATCCATTTCTCCTTAGATCATCAAAGGGGGAAGCGTGGATTCACATGGTCATACCCAAGGACTTTCATGTGGTGCGACTGACAAGCCAAAGGGCTTTCTCAAGATGAGGTAGATGTGCCACCGAGCTCTTGCAGTGTTTTGCAGTTCCCTAAGGGTGTGCCACATGTCCTTCAATGATCACAAGCACCTATCACCTATTACCCTTTATCCCATTTCTTTTATTTTACAATGTTTTGGGAGTTACGTGAATTTTCTAGAGTAATACCTAGGATATTTACATGACTATTTTAATGATGCCTCGAATGAACAATATGGGTAATATGGTGGTGTTTGAGCATGTTGTAGGAAAATATATCCATTTTTCTATATAGAGATGAAGTAGAAGCATGTATTTCCCTATAAATATACAAGGACTTCTTTGTGGTAAGGCTGACAAGACAAAAGGCTTTTGCGAGATGAGGAAGACATGTCTGCTAGATATCATCACCTCATGCGGATCGGCAGGGGCATGCCGAATGTCCTTCAAAGACATCTGATTTCTCTCACCTCCTTACATGTTCTCATTTTTTTTATTTAAAAAAGGTTATGAAGTTATGGGAATTTTCCTGAATATCACTAATGAAATTTATCCTTTCGAACAATGATATGGAACATGAGATTTATGACCACTGGGGGTCTCTCCCATTGGATATAATTCCTTCTTATTTTCCAAATATTTTGGTAGCCTTCACCCCCTAATTTTCTATGAGTGTGCTGCATGATCAATACATGACCTTAAGATTGTGTGTGTAACATGTCTTGGACAGTCGTCTTGTCCTCCTCTGGCATGTCACATGATCAGTTCTAGATCCTACAACAACATGCAGAATTTGTCAAGGATAGTTTCTCTACTTGACTCTGATGCACTGCAAGTTCATCGATGGACCTCATGACGACGTACAGGTATTTTAAAGGATATTCACTTTGTTTCTCCTTGGATGTGTCACACATCCATGTCTAAATTATGACATATCATGACCAAGGGTGTTTGCATGTCATGGAATCATACCAAATGTTCCATGAAAATTGTATCCAGTCTTCGAAGGGTTTTCACATAACCCCAACCACTTGAATGTGTTATGCGAGTGAAGCTTTTCATATGGTCACCTTATATAAAAATCCTCATGTGTTCTCATAAAGGGGCTCAAGAGATATAGTCTTACTTGTGTGTAAGACCCCGACCCTAGTTACCCAGACTGTGTGCATTATTATATAACATTGGCATGATCATAAGAGATCAAGTCTCGAATGACCGATTAGTTTAGTATCCATGGAAGTACTAGATACCTAAATGAGTTTTACATTACATAATGAATTAAAAAAACATTTTGTCCCCATTGAACACACTCATATCCTTTAGTCTATTCCTACAGGTTTGTCATAATATACTTCTTGGCATCCTGGGAAAAGTAAAACCAAGAAAGTGGTGAGCTAAGATGCTCAGTAAGGATAACAATATAGAGGAAACGTTCATAACTAATCATAATCATTTAAGGCAATGTATAAGACTAAAACACAAGGCTTTTAAACATAAACTTCATCATAATATGGAAAACATAAATCAAATAATTCTATTTACTTATTCATACAGATATTCTAATAGTCAAATAATAACATGTAATATCAATAGCCAATTTTATAATGATGGAATACGTAATGACAAAAATCCTAACCACATAGTCAAAGACTCATGACAAGACTACAAATAAAGATTTTATCAAGGCCTTGTGGAAAGACACTAGTTTGTCTCATGAGACCTACTGATTCATCGAGGATCTATAGCAGGCTCCATCCATCACTTTATAAGTCTAATACATTCATCATATGAAAAGGTTAAAACATAACATAAACATTCATATTAAAACTAGCATAAAAATGTTAATAAATTAACTATAAACCATGAATGGTATAAAAATTACACATCCACAATCAAACATATCACAAAACCATCAATACAATATGGAAGATTGTATCACAATAAATCAACTTCAAACAGGTGTAAAATTCATCAAAGGATGTTGACATAGATGAAATAAAAACTATTTGAGAGAAATATCTCTATCTATTTTGAAATCATTTAGAAGTCCTGTAATTATAAAATAAAACATTAATTTTTAAAATATTCTTATAAGCTTGTAAGGGAAGCTTCGAAGGTGTTATAACGGCATAAAATAGTCGCCCCTGCTGTATAAGTTAAAAAATTATTAAATTAATTTGTCTAAAATGTCATAAAGTAAATTTTTTGGGAAATGATGGAAATATTCCTTTCAAAACATTTTATAAAAATTCAAACAAGGTTGTAAATTACTTCAACCCATATTCTAGGAATAAAAAACATGGATGTGGATGATAAAGAAGTCCCAATAAATACTTATGTATAAATAACCTCAGATAAAAAAGAGATTGTAAAATTAACCCTTAACTTGAACTTTTCCTTGGTAGATGGTGCATTAACCACCTGTATTATGGTTAAATCATTGTTAATAAATTATAAAATAATTTAATACATAAATATGATATCATATATGATCTTATAATATTTCCTTGTTAATGATATTTCAGTAGTATCATTGTTTCGAGTGTTAACTGAATCGTTTTCCTTTATATTTTTTGTTACATAAGTCATGTTTATTATGGATATGATTTATTTGAATAATATAAAAACTTATATTGAGTTCATTAAACATTATTTTTAGTCATCAAATGAAAAAAATTCTTGAATGGTTATGATGCGGATTGAATCTCATCGCGTTCGTGGAGATGGTAATCCATATGTATGCACAAGAGACAATGTCATTATATTGATGGTGAAATAGTATGTAATTGGATGTTATATCACAGATATAGAATAATTAACATGTTATATTAGTTATTTACATCAATTATACATCATTATTGTACCCATCCAAATAATTATGTGTTGAATAACAAACTACACCACGACGTGGAGAGAGTAAGCCGTACGTACGAACGTATAGTGAATTTTTCATTCATAGGATGGATAGAATAATGAATATTGTTGTAAAATAATTATTATAACATCTCAGTATATATAAGGTACTAGATCTATTATTTTTTTATGGAAACAACAAATAAAGAGGAGGTGGAAGATGAAAATAACTTTGAAGGAGGTGATGAAATAATTACTTTTTCTGCGGGTTCTTCATTTTCATTTGATCAAAAGAGCACCATATGTTGGCTTTCAGATCAAAGTAATGCCTCTAGAATGAATTGATGGTAGTTTTGAGGATATTTGAGAAGTTTTTGGCTGTGCCAAATGGCTTTGGAGGTGTGATTTTTAGAGAAGGGGAAGTACCCTTTTATAAGAGAGGTGAGGGTCACTTTAGAAAAATCTTGAAATATTATTTTATAATAAAATAAGTTTTGGTTTCTAGTGGCTCCAAATGGTTTTATTTCTAGGATAAGGTTGGGATGGGTCGAAAAACTCTCAACCAATAGGTTTTAGACAGGTTTAGGTCACCATATTAAACATATCCTTTAGATTTACCTCTTAGTTAAATAGTTTAACGTTTACCATGTATGCTTGTATTATTATAATAATTGGCTATTAAATATACTATAAAAATCCAAGAGAACCCCAAGTGGTTCATTATTTACATATATAACCTTATCTAAGTCCTTTTTCTAAACCTTATATTTTTAGGAATAATATATCATTTAATATTATAGTATTGTTTTAAAAACTCATTTTTGTCAATTTTGACACTATTTTATATTTTGTTTTTGTTAAAGACATAAAAACTTTATCACTTAGAACTAAATTTATCTAATCAAAAATAACATGTCATATCAACCTAGAAAATTAGTGTAATACATCGAAACTCTCAATTTACAATTTTTGGATATTTATAATATCAATTATTTTAATCATTCATTAATATGGTAACTACTGCATCGTCATTGTGTCATTAATAAATTTAATTATTTAATGTCTAAAAATTATAAATAAATTACCATTATGTAGGAAATGTATTTAGCTTTATAATTAATATTTATTGTTGAATTTATTTAATGTATAACCCTATATTAAAAAACTTAGTTATGAAAAATTGAATTTATCACTTTTAACTCTTCTTTAAATAAAATAATAATTATGTCTTAATCTAATCCAAGTGGATACAAAGGGTAATATTTTATTCCTAAGGTTATTTTGGGTCGAAATACACTTATCAAATAGAATTAGGACATGTGTTAGGGTAATTATAATATCATTTTTACCTTTAATTTTCTTATTTACTTTTAACCGTGGTAAATAAAAGGAAAAAGTTACTATTCACCAAAAATTATTTTCATATTATTGAACCACATTTTACTTAATGATGTCAACCTTGTCTCTCAGATTTTTGAAATTAAATTCATAAAAGAGGTAAAATTTTGTTTTATGAAAATTTGCAAATGTGCCTAGAAGGTGGGTAAAAGACGGTAAAAACTTCAATAAAATTTTATATATCTAAAATTTTTATAAAATGAAACCAATGAATTAAATTTGACTAATATAGGTATTATGTACCTATTTTTACATTAAAATAAATATAAATTAAAAATAACTATTTAAATAAAAATTTAGTTTTAAATAATAACGCAGTGTTTTCCACTATTCATAAAGAATTTAAAGTTCTCATAAAAATACCAAAAATTCACCCTAAGCTAATTTTGATATTCCAAATCCAAAAATGAAGTCCATTTTGAAAAATAAAATTAATAAAATTTCAAAATGTGGGTATTACTATTCATAACGGCTGGTTTGATTGGTCGTGGTGTGCTAGAACTCGATGTTCTGTACAACGCAACCTATTGCCTTATTCAAAGGGAAACGTACTGTGGAAGCTTGGGGTGTTACATTATCCCCTCCATCAAATAATTTCATCCTCAAAGTTTCTATAATATTACTACATAAAAATATTTGGGTGGTTCTTCATCATATGTACATCGGGCTTCCACATTACCTCTTCCATCTTATGATTTCTCCATAGAACTTTTGTCAGACGAGTCATCTGGTTTCTCAACACTTGTTCTCTGGTATCAAGAATCTTGATAGGCTCTTCACAATAAGACATATTGGGTTCTAGTTTTATTTATTCATAGGGTAGTACATCCATTGATTCAGGCATGTATTTTCTTAACAGTGATACGTGGAAAACAACATTTTCTTTTGAGAGACTTGGCGGCATTACCAAACTGTAAGCTACAGCCCCAATTATTTCTAAAATTTTGAAAGGTCAGATGTACCTGAGACTTAATTTACCATTCTTACCAAATCGTATAATTCCCTTCTAGAGAGATACCTTCAAGAAAACATAATCTCCAACCTGGAATTCCAAATCCATCCTTCGGTTATCAACATAGCTCTTTATCCTACTTCGAGCTCCCTTGATGTGGGATTGGATAATCTTCACTTTTTCCATTGTTTCCTCAACAGGTTCTGGTCCTACGAGATTTCTTTCACCAACATCATCCCAACAAGTTGGTGTTTGAAATCTATTTCATATAATGCTTCATATGGTGCCATATGAATACTTAATGGAAGCTATTGTTATAGGAAAATTCAACAAGAGGTAAATTTTGATCCCACATACCTTGAAAGACAAGTGAGAAAGATCTCAACATATAACGACCCATACTTTACATACATTGTTAATACTTCAAAATTGAAGCACACTTATTAAAACATATAACAAAACTAGTAAAGGACCGTATAGGTATAGAGTCTTTAGAAACTGGGAAACATAAACAACTGGTTCATAAAGCATCTACTTTGCCTCCCATTTATTTCATCATATCTAGAGTCCCTTTTTGGCATATCCTACTTAATAACCTTCTTCCTGACCTGGGGAAATAAAACTTACAAAAGGGTGATCTCAAATTCTCAGTGAGGGTAAACAAAAGAAATATCAATCACATCATATACATAAGAACATAACTTTTGGAAATCGTAACCTGCAAAAGAGATCATAATTTCATAACATGGGATAAATCATAGTAGTGAAATGTAATCCCAATAATCATAACATAAAACATGAAACTTTTTGTCATACACACATAATCATAGATAATCATTTCTTATTATTCAAGACTCATTGCCAAGACTATCTTAGTGGACAAAGTCCAATTCTGAACTGAGTTCACTCCTCGTTTCAGTCTTGTTTCACTGAACCGGTTGAACCTGCCGTTTCAGCCATGTCTATCTAATGAGATATAAAATCATTACCCAATGCATTGGAGGGATATATAGGTCCCACCCATATCATAATGATACCATTCTTATGTGTGCTACAAAATCATAAACTATACATCATAGCATAACCCATGTAATAAAAATGGGAATATAAAACATCATGACATAATAAAACAATTCATATAAGATAAATGAATTCATAAAAATATTTCCATCACAACATAATCAAATAAATGTAATAATAGGGATAGAAACATAACCCTATATTATCTTAGATGGAAAATAATTTTGATAAAAACACTTGAACTCCATTCTTGAGAAAATATCCTTTCTAATTTAAAAACACTTTTCCTTTCTTAACATGTCATAAAATTCTAAAATAAAAGAAGTTGATTAAAAATAAACTTGAAAACTTTTAAAGGATTATTCTTGTAAATAATGTTTTAAAAATCCATTCAAGCCGTATAAGTTAAAAAAACATTCTTCTCATACTTTTGTCGGAAAAGTCAAAAAGTACCTCGTACGAAAAACGACAAAAGATTCCTTTCATATATTTTACTAAAAACTCACCGAAGGGTAAAATTGGATATAAAATATTGTATAAGGATATAAAAATTACATATTGAGGAAACATGGATGTGGATGATAAATATTCCCCAGTAAATTCTGAATTATAAACAATCTCGGATAAAAATTGAGATTGCTAGATTTTCCCTTACCTTAGGTCCAATTTGCTTCGTAAGTGTCCGAACCTCCTGTATAATGATTTAAATAATGTTATTGACTTATTTCAGAATCATTCGTATTTTTATGATATCATATATGGTCATATTTTTAGCTTCTTATTAGTAATATTTCATTACAACTTGTTTATTCGGGTGTTTATTACTTTTTGTTCTTATGCATGTTTTGTCGAATAAATTATTAGGTTATAGATACCTCATTTCCAGAATGGTATTAGTGTAATATATATCATATTTATTCACTCAATTCATTTATATAATCATTATTCAATGAATATCATGTAGAACGAGTCGCACCACATCGTGGAGACGGTATTCCGTACGTACGTACGAGCGATGATATCGTTCCCATGATCACGAAATTATATTGGAGTGTATGTATACTATTTCAGAATCAATATCACTTTAAAATAGTCATATATAGTCATTATTTACCCCATTATACCCATCCAAGTAAGGTGGTGGTGGAAAATAGATTACACCACGGCGTGGAGACGGTATTCCGTACGTACGCACGCGCGGTGATTTCTTTTTCCGTAGGATGGATAGATGGTGAAATAGGGTTGTTTTATACTTATAATAACATATCAGTATATTATTGATACTGATGTTATTACTTCATAATGAAACAACTAATTAAGAATAAGTGGAAGAAGAAATAAAGTTGAAAGAATTGGTAACGGACATTACCTCTTCTTTGAAGCGCCTCTTTGAGACCTCCTTTTAGGAAACTAAAATTGTTATTTGAAGAAGACCAGGACCTATAGGATGTTTCTAGGGAAGTGGAGAGGAGAAAGTGGCAGGGTTTGGCTGATCTTTAAGGCTCAATGTGGTGTGAGGAAGAGGGGGAGGAGGTGCCCTTTTATAAGGGAGGAGAGGGGCTCCTTTGGAAATACTAAAAATATTATTTTATTATAAAGCCAAATTCGGTTTTAAATAGCTCCAAATTGATTTATTTAGAAGCTAAGGTGGGGATGGGTCGAAATAATCTCATCCAATAGAATTTATAAAAGTTTAGGTTCCTATTTTAACCTTATCATTTAGATTTAACATTAAGTTAAATAATTTTACTTTTACCGTGTCTTTTTGTGTTCTTATACTATAAGGTTAATAAACTTACCATAAGCATCCAAACGAACCACAAGTTGTTTATTATTAATATATATAACCTTATATAAGTTATTTGGCCAAACTTTATATTTTTAGGAATAAAATAACAATTAATAATATAATATTCATTTTAAATACTATTTTATGTCAATTTTGACACTATTTAGTAATTGATTTTTGTAAAAATCATAACAGAATGATTAGTTCGAAAAATGTTAATTAAATCAATACTAACATGTCATATTATCCTAAAAAATTAGTGTAATTCATAAAAAGTCTCAAATTATATTTATTTGGGTATTTATAACATCAATTATGTCAATATTTCATTAATAAGATAATTATTGCATCATCTTTGTATCATAAATAAATTAACATATATAAAGTCTAAAAATTGAAAATAAAATAACGTTATGTAGGAAATCCTTTTATATTTCTAATGAATATTTATAGTCGAATTTATCTTATGTATAACTCTATATAAAAAATTATTTTCTTATTAAACTTTGATTTTAACTATTTTAACCCTTCTTTAAATAAATTAATAATAAATGTCCTAATCTTATCCAAGTGGGCCTAAATGGTCATATTGTATTCCTAAGGTTGTGTTTGGTCTAATTACACTTATCCAATAGAATTAGGACATGTGTTAGGGTAATAATAATATCATTTTTACCCTTAATTACACTATTTACTTTTAACCATGGTAAATAAAAGTAAAAAGTTACTATTCACCAAAAATTATTTTCATCTCATTGAACCACATTTTACTTACTGACATCAACTGTATCTCTAGGATTTTTGAAATTCCACTCACAAAAGCGGTAAAATTAAGTTTTATAAAAAATTCAGTTTTTTTAACTACAACTTAGTTCTTTCACTATTCATCAAAAATTGAAAGTTTTCCGAAAAATACCAAAATTTCACCCTAGGATAATTTCGATATTCCGAATCCACAAATGAAGTCAATTTTGAAAAATAAAATTTACAGAATTTCAAAAATTGGTTATTACTATTCATACGGCTTGTTTTAATAATATTTTAATAGCATATCATTGTTTAGTGAAACTTGGTATTGTGTACGACGCAAGCTATCGAGGAAGGTCGAGATTGCGTGTAAAGAAAGCTGAGCAAGTGTTGTGTGTAGTAAAAGATTCCTTTGATGATTTATATAACCTAAAATTCTCAGGTGCTACATCATACCCCCCTTAAAATGAATTTCACCCTCGAAATCCATCACTTTGTAATAAATAGATGAGGATACTTCTCCCTCATCATATCCTCAAGCTCCCATGTAGCTTATTCTAATTGGTGGTTCCTCCATAAAACTTTCACCAACCGAGTGGTCTTGTTTCGTAGGAATTTTTCGCTACGATCCAGAATCTCTATCGGTTGTTCTTCATAAAGAAAGATCTTGCTCCAGTGGTACAACTTCGGAGCTGAGTACATGTGAAGGATCAGGTATGTACTTTCTCAGGAGAGATACATGGAACACATCGTGAACTTGAGAGAGATTCGGTGGAAGAACCAATCGGTAAAATACCTTCCCAACACGATCTAGTATTTCGAAAGGACTGATATATCTAGGGCTCAACTTCCCCTTCTTTCCAAATCTCATGACCCGCTTTCAGGGAGATATTTGTAAGAACACTTTATCACCCACTTCAAACTCTAGTTCGTTTCTTCGGTTGTCAGCATAACTTTTCTGTCGACTCTGAGCTGCTCTTATGTGTTGTTGAATAGATCTAACATTTTCTACCATTTCATCAACGAGATCAGGTCCTAATAGCTTTCTTTCCCCAACTTCATCCCAGCAAGTTGGAGTCCTGCATTTCTTTCCATAGAGAGCTTCATAAGGAGCCATCTGAATACTGGATTGAAACCTATTATTATAAGAAAATTCCACCAAAGGTTGGTGTTGATCCCAACCACCTTTTAAATCCATAGAGCAAGCTCTCAACATATCTTCTAGAGTTTGAATTGTTCTCTCAGACTGACCGTCTGTCTGAGGATGATAAGTAGTGCTGAAAATTAACTATGTATCCAGAGTATGCTGAAGACTTCTTCAGAACATTGAGGTAATCTTAGGATCCCGATCAGATATAATAGAAAGTGGTACTCCATGCAATCTTACCACTTCCTTCACATATATCCTGGCAAGCTGATCCAGAGAGAAATCCTCTCTAATAGTGATGAAGTGTGCAGACTTTGTAAGACGATCAACTATGACCCAGATAGAATTATTGCCTTTGGATGTTTTAGGAAGTCCGGTGACAAAGTCCATAGTGATGTTTTCCCATTTCCATTCGGGTATGGGTAATGGTTGTAACATCCCCTTAGAGTTCTGTCTCTCAGCTTTAACATGCTGACAAACCAAGCATCAAGAGACATATTCAGCAACATCTCTTTTCATGCCATCCCACCAGAAGTACTCTTTCAGGTCCCTATACATCTTCGTCCTTCCAGGATGAATAGAGAATGAAGAACTATGAGCCTCATCCAGTAGCTCCTTCTTTAATTCGAGGATGGGAGGAACACAAACCTAATTCCTGAACTTTATTATCCTATCACAATCAAGGTTTAATTCAGGAACATTTCTCATCTTCTTTTATAACTCGACATCTTCTTTCTGTGCCTCTTTAATCTTCACATGTATAGATGGTTGAACATTCATTTGAGAAAGATACGATTTCCCACCTTCCATTATAATTCCAACATCCATCCTTTTTAAATCCATAAATATTGGATCTTTTTTTATCCTCGTCATGGATAAACTGGCATGGTCTTGTCGACTTAATGCATCTGCCACCTTGTTTTCTTTCCCAGGGTGGTAATGAGTTGAGCAGTCGTAATCCTTAATCAGATCCAACCATCTTCTTTGGCGCATATTCAGCTCCTTTTGTGTGAAAATATACTTTAAACTTTCATGATCAGTATAAATGTCACACCTTTCTCCATAAAGATAATGCGTCCAAATCTTTAATGCAATGATTACTGTAGTTAACTCCAAATCATGAGGTGGGTAATTTTGCTCATGTATTTTCAACTGTCGTGAGGCATAAGCTATCACCATATCATTTTGCATAATAACACACCCCAATCACTTCTTGGATACATCACTGTAGATCACAAACCTTTCTCCACTACAAGGAAGTATGAGTACAGGTGCACTAGATAACCTTCTTTTCAACTCCTTGAAATTCTCTTCACATTCCTCCATCCACACAAACTTAACTCCTTTTCGAGTCAACTTGGTGAGTGGATTAGATAATCGTGAGAAATATTTAAAAAAACGTCGATTATATCCAGCCAAACCAAGAAAACTTCGGATCTCAGTTACTGTTGTTGGTCTTGACCATCTTTCAATAACCTCTGTTTTTTCTAGATCCACAGATATCCCCTCTTTTGAGATTATGTGACCCAAAAATGCAACTTTTTTAAGCCAAAATTTACACTTGGTAAATTTGGCACAAATCTTCTCCTTTCTCATGGTCTTCAATATAATTCTCAAGTGATCTTCATGTTCTTCCTTGCTCTTTGAATAGACAAGAATATCGTCTATAAAGACTACTACCAACTGATCAAGATAGTCTCTAAAGACTCTATTCATCAGATCCATGAAGATAGCGGGGGCATTAGTAAGACCAAATGGCATCACTATAAATTCATAGTGTCCATACCTTGTACAAAAATCCATCTTTGGTATATCCTCCCTTTTGACCCTTAATTGATGATACCCTGAACGAAGATCAATCTTGGAAAATTATTGAGCTCCTCGTAGTTGGTCAAATAAGTCATCAATGCGCGGGAGAGGATATTTGTTCTTGATAGTGATCTCGTTAAGTTCTCGATAATCAATGCAGAGTATCATTGATCCATCTTTCTTCTTAACAAACAGAACAGGTGCTCCCCAAGGTGGCGCACTAGGGCGTATGAATCCCTTATCAAGATTTTCTTGGAGTTGCTTCTTCAATTCCTGCAACTCAATTGGGTCCATTCTATAAGGTGTCTTTGAAATAGGAAAAGCACCCGGTACGAGTTCTATTGAAAACTCAACTTCACGATTTGGTGGAAGACCCAGTAATTCCTCCGGAAAAACATCTTCAAACTCCCATACAATGGTCATATTCTTAATCGTGAGTTTCTCACCAACCATTTGAGATAAATAACCTTCATTTAGTGGAACCAAGACCCATATGATGGAAGAAATTTACACTGGAAGGTTATGTTCATCCTTTCATTGATAGAGAATCATAGATTGATCTGGAATATGAAATGTGACTTCCCTTCTTTGGAAATTGATATGAGCTCGATATAATGAAATCCAATCCATGCCAAGAATCACATCAAATTCCACTATAGGAAGGATCAAAAGATTTTTAGGAAGCACTTTCCCAAAAACTTCGATCGGAGAAGAATTATAAACTTTTGATGCGACTGTTATGCCATTAAGGGTTGTCATAGCTTACTCAACATCTAATTTTTTAGGTAATACGGTGATATCCTTAGAAAATTCTTCAAAAATAAAGGATTGGGTGGATCCAGAATCAAATAAAACATTTGCTACTTTAGAGTGGATGGTAAGTGTACCTTTCACCACATTGTTATCGTACTCCACATCGCTGATAGAAATTACATGTGAATTTCCTTTGTCTTTAGCCTTAAGTGTTTGTTGACGTCGACCATCATCATCAACCCTTGGATTTGGGCATTGATTGGCATAATTCCCCATCTCCTTGCACTTGAAACATTGAAGTGTATTAGGTTCATTCTGTGTATCCCTTCCTTTGTTTGCATCATTAGACATCTTTTTCCCATCATTGCGGTATTCAAATGCCCTATGATCTTCCTTTCCACATTTGAAACATTTACTTGTCCCTTTAAGACAAATCCCTCTATGTTTGTTTCTACACTTTGAGAATAAGGGAAAGATCATCTTCTTTTCAGTGTGCTCTTTAGATTTTCATTGGAATTCCATTTTCCTCTTCTTATCAAACCCATATGACCGATGGGCTACTCCAATCTCCATTTCGACTTTGAGAGCACATCGAACGATTTCCTCATAGCTATTGAAGTCCCTTATGGATAACGCCCTTAGAAGACTTGGTTTTAAGCCACTAAAGAATTGATTGATCATACTCTCAGGTTTGATAATAATACCAGAAGTTTACCTTGCAAGTCTTGTAAAATTTGCTTCGTAGGTACCAACAGATTCATCATCCTTTTTCTTTAGTTCAAGAAACTCCTTCTCCATCTTTTTTCGAAGAATACGAGGGAAGTACTTATTGAAAAATAAGTTCTTGAAATCATCCCATTCCATGGACTCAATTTCATCTCTTTGCCTCATATTCTTGATAATATTCCACCATTGATCAGCATCACCTTCCAAACGATACACTGCTAAGATGAATTTATCATGTTCAGAACATTAATGAACTGAAAATATCTTTTCAGTAGTACTAATCCATTGTTCATCAACTAATTGATCAGTAGACCTGCTGAATGAAGGTGGACGCTACCACATGAAGTATTCAATAGAATGTTGCTCCTTCCTTTTCTCGTTTGGATGTCTTGCATGATTAATAGCTTGAGAAAGTTGTGTGACCATGGCTACAAGATTTTTCATTCCATATCCCATAACATTTGGTTGCTCAGGGGGAAAATCATTGCATTTCCTGTCTCATTCTGCATTAACACGGTTCCTTTGGGTTCCAGCCATTGGCTAAAACCAAGAAGAATAGTGTGAGCAACACTAATTATCATAGGAAAACCACATAATCCAGAATAAAATTTCACACTTAAGGTCATATCCTAGGTTATTCATGGCCATTTCCAAAACACTAAGATTGTGTTCTGTGCTTAGACTTATCCTTAGGGTTCTTACTAAGGCTTTCACATCCTAGTTTCCAAAGGATGACTATAGCTTTCCTCTGATACCAACTATAATGACCCATACTTTACATACATTGTTAATACTTCAAAATTGAAGCACACTTATTACAACATATAACAAAACTAGGAAAGGACCGTATAGGTATTGAGTCTTTAAGAAACTGGGAAACATAAACAACTGGTTGATAAAGCATCTACTTTGCCTCCCATTTATTTCATCATATCTAGAGTCCCTTTTTGGAATATCCTACTTAATAACCTTATTCCTGGCATGGGGAAATAAAACATACAAAAGGGTGAGCTCAAATTCTCAGTAAGGGTAAACAAAAGAAATATCAATCACATCATATACATAAGAACATAACTTTTGGAAATCTTAACCTGCAAAAGAGATCATAATTTCATAACATGGGATAAACCATAGTAGTGAAATGTAATCCCAATAATCATAACCTAAAACATGAAACTTTGTGGCATACACACCTAATCATAGATAATCATTTCTTATTAGTCAAGACTCATTTCCAAGACTATCTTAGTGGACAAAGTCCATTTCTGAACCGAGTTCACTCCTCATTTCAGTCCTGTTTCACTGAACCGGTTTAACCTGCCATTCCAGCCATGTCTATCTCATGAGATATAAAATATTTACCCAATGAATTGGAGGGAGATATAGGTCTCACCCATCTCATACTGATACCATTCTTATGTGTTCCACAAAATCATAAACCATACATCAGAGCATAACCCATGTAATAAAAATGAGAATCTTAAACATCATGACATCATAAAAAAATTCATATAAGATAAATGAATTCATAAAAATATTTCCATCACAAAATAATCAAATAAATGTAATAATAGAGATAGAAACAGAACCCTATATTATCTTATATGGAAAATAATTTTGATAAAACACTTGAACTCCATTCTTGAGGAAAATACCCTTTCTACTTCAAAAACACTTTTCCTTTCTTAACATGTCATACAATTCTAAAATAAAAGAATTTGATTAAAAATAAACTTGAAAACTTGTATAGGAAGATTCTTGGAAATAATGTTTTAAAAATCCATTCATGCCGTATAAGTTAAAAAAACATTCTTCTCGTACTTTTTTCGGAAAAGTCAAAAAGTACCTCCTACGAAAAATGACAAAAGATTCCTTTCATATCTTTTAATAAAAACTCACCGAAGGGTAAAATTGGATATAAACTATTGTATAAGGATATAAAAATTACATATTGAGGAAACAAGGATGTGGATGATAAATATTCCCTAGTAAATTCTGAAGTATAAACAATCTCGGATAAAAATTGAGATTGAGAGATTTTCCCTTACCTTAGGTCTGATTTTCTTTGTAAGTGTCTGAACCTCCTGTATAATGATTTAAATAATGTTATTGACTTATTCCAGAATAATTATTATTTTTATGATATCATATATGGTCATATACTTAGCTTCTTATTATTAATATTTCATTACAACTTGTTTATTCGGGTGTTTATTACTTTTTGTTCTTATGTGTGTTTTGTCGAATAAATTCTTAGGTTATAGATACCTCATTTCCAGAATGGTATTAGTGTAATATATATCATATTTATTCACTCCATTCATTTATATAATCATTATTCAATGAACATCATGTAGAATGAGTCGCATCACATCGTGGAGACGGTATTCCGTACGTACGCACGAGCGATGATATCGTTCCCATGATCATGGAATTGTATTAGAGTGTATGTATACTATTTCAGAATCAATATCACTTTACAATAGTCATATATAGTCATTATTTAAACCATTATACCCATCCAAGTAAGGTGGTGGTGGAAAATAGATTACACCACGGCATGGAGACGGTATTCCGTACGTACGCACACGCGGTGATTTCGTTTTCCGTAGGATGGATAGATGGTGAAATATGGTTGTTTCATACTTATAATAACATATCTGTATATTATTGATACTAATGTTATTAATTCATAATGAAACAACTAAATAAGAAGAATTCGAAGAAGAAATAAAGTTGAAAGAATTGGTAACGGACATTACCTCTTCTTTGAAGCGCCTCTTTGAGACCTCCTTTTAGGGCACTAAAATTGGTCTTTGAAGAAGACCAGTACCTCTAGGATGTTTGTAGGGAAGTGGAGAGGAGAAAGTGTCAGGGTTTGGCCGAGCTTGAAGGCTCAGAGTGGTGTGAGTAAGAGGGGGAGGAGGTGCCCTTTTATAAGGGAGGAGAGGGGCTCTTTTGGAAAATCTAAAAATATTATTTTATTATAAATCCAAATTCGGTTTTGAATAGCTCCAAATTGATTTCATTCAAAGCTAAGGTGGGTATGGGTTGCAATACTCTCATCCAATATAATTTAGACAAGTTTTGGTTCCTATTTTAACCTTATCATTTATATTTAACATTAAGTTAAATAATTTTACCTTTACAGTGTCTTCTTGTGTTCTTATACTATAAGGTTAATAAACTTACTATAGGCAGCTAAACGAACCCCAAGTTGTTTATTATTAATATATATAACCTTATATAAGTCATTTGGCCGAACCATAGATTTTTATGAACAAAATAACAATTAATAATATAATATTTGTTTTAAAAACTATTTTATGTCAATTTTGACACTATTTAGTAATTGATTTTTTTGAAAATAATAACAGAATGATTAGTTCTAAAAAATTTAATTAAATCAATAATAACATGTCATATTAACCTATAAAATTAGTTTAATTCATAAAAATTCTCAATTTATATTTATTTGGGTATTTATAACATCAATTATGTCAATATTTCATTAATAAGATAATTACTACATCAGCTTTGTGTCATAAATAAGTTAACTTATTTAAAGTCTAAAATTTCAAATAAAATATCATTATGTAGGAAATCGTTTTAGAATTCTAATGAATATTTATAGTCGAATTTATCTTATGTATAACCCTATATAAAATATGAGTTTCTTATTAAACTTTGATTTTAACTATTTTAACCCTTCTTTAAATAAATTAATAATAAATGTCTTAATATAATCCAAGTGGGCCTAAATTGTCATATTTTATTCCTAAGGTTGTTTTTGGTCGAATTACACTTATCCAATAGAATTAGGACATGTGTTAGGGTAATAATAAGATCATTTTTACCCTTAATTACCCTATTTACTTTTAACCGTGGTAAATAAAAGTAAAAAGTTACTATTCACCAAAAATTATTTTCATCTCATTGAACCACATTTTACTTACTGACATCAACCATGTCTCTCGGATTTTTGAAATTCCACTCACAGAAGTGGTAAAATTATGTTTTATGAAAAATTCAGTTTTTTTAACTACCACTTAGTGGTTTCACTATTCATCAAAAATTGAAAGTTTTCAGAAAAATACCAAAATTTCACCCTAGGCTAATTTTGATATTATGAATCCAAAAATGAAGTCAATTTTGAAAAATAAAATTTAAAAAGTGGTTATTACTATTCATAACGGCTAGTTTTAATAATATTTTAATAGCATATCATTGTTTAGTGAAACTCGGTATTGTGTACGACGCAAGCTATCGAGGAAGGTTGCGATTGCGTGTAAAGAAAGCTGAGCAAGTGTTGTGTGTATTAAAAGATTCCTTTAATGATTTATATAACATAAAAGTCTCTGGTGTTACACAACATGTCTTCTTAAGGTTTAAATAGTCCGTTTTGATTGTTCATTAGTTTGAGGGTGGTAGGCAGTGCTCCAACGAAGTTCAGTATCCAGGGCTTTCTGAAGACATTTCCAAAATCTTGATGTAAAATGGGGATCATGATCAGAAACAATCGATAAGGGTACACCATGAAGTCTTATAACATCATTAATATTTATTCTTCATAAACGTTCAAGTGGTAGATATTCCCTTATAGCAAGAAAATGTGCTGACTTGGTAAGACGATCAGCAATGACCCATATTGGATCATTCCTTCTAGTAGTCTTTGGTAGCCCCATGAAAAATTCCATTATAATATCCTCACATTTCTACTCATGCATGGGAAGAGGTTGCATGACTCCTCCAGGATGTTGTCTTCCAGCCATAACTTGTTGAAAACCCATACATCTTGACACATAATTAGCAATCTCCCTCTTCATGTTGTCCCACCAAAAATGTTCTTTCAAATCTCTATACATCTTAGTGCTACCAGGGTGTATAGTGAAATTAGAGCAATGAAAATCATCCAACAATTCCCTTTTTAGATCAAGTATGTCAGGAACACAAATTTTCTTCCCAAATTTCAAATTTCCATCTTCATACATGAAGTCAATCAATCACCCATCATTCGCAGCTTTATTTTTCTTTTGAAACTCCTCATCATTAGTCTGATAACTTTTTATCCTTTCTAGTAAAAATGTTTTGGAAACCATTTGAAAAAGTATCAATGTTTCACCTCCCATGACTATTCCCATATCCATCTTTACTAGATCCATGAACATAGGATCCTTTTCAACTCTAATGTTGTTCATAACTCCATGATCCTTTCTACTCAAAGCATTTTCCAACTTATTTTCCTTCCTTGGGTGGTTGTGTTTGGTTCAGTCATAATCCTTGAGTAGTCTGAGCCATCTCCTTTGCCTCATATTGTGTTCTTTTTGTGAGAAAATATACTTCAAACTCTTGTGATCAGTATATATATCGCATTTTTCACCATAGAGTTAGAGTATCCATATCTTCCAAGAAAATATTACAGCTACTAACTCACAATCATGAGTGTGATAGCTTTGGTCCTTAATTTTTAGTTGTCGTGATGCATAGGCAATAACAATGTCATTCTGTATAAGGAAACAACCATGTCCTTTCATTGAAACATCACTACAAATAACAAACCCATCATTCCCAGATGGTATAGTCAACATAGGAGCATTTACTAATCTTCTCTTCAATTATTCAAAACATTCTTAACACTCTTTTTTCCAAACAAATTTAACCCCTTTACGTGTGAGCTTGGTTAATGGGTTATCCAATCAGGAAAAATTCTGGATGAAATGCCGATAATAACCTGATAAACCAATAAAACTGAGTACCTCTGTTATACTCGTCAGTGTCTATTATTCATGTATTACTCTTGTCTTTGAAAGATCAACATAGATTCCATCCTTAAAGAATGTATGTCCATGAAAAAAAATCTCATGATTCCATAGTTCACACTTTCTAAAATTCCCACATAATTCATTTCTTCTAAGAGTCTTTAGAATATTGTGCAAGTGATTTTCATGATCTTAGTATCTTTTAGAGTATACCAAGATATCATCAAAAAATACCACTACAAATTCATCTAGATATTCCTTGAAAAATTTATTCATTAGATCCATGAAGATAGAGGGTGCATTAGTCAGTCCAAAAGGCATTACTGTAAACACGTAATGACCATACCTGGTACGAAATGATGTCTTTGGAATTTCTTCCTTCTTCATAAACAACTGATGATATCCAGATCAAAGATCAATATTTGAAAAATATTGAGCTCCATGAATTTGATCAAATAAATCATCAATGCGAGGTAGGGGATACTTGTTCTTTATTGTTACAGCATTGATCTCCCTATAGTCAATTCAAACTCACATAGATCCATCCTTTTTCATAACAAAAAGAATATGGGCTCCCCATGGAGAAACACTAGGGTGAATAAATCCTTTATTAATCAATTCCTCTAGTTGTTTCTTTAGTTCCACTAATTCCACAGTGACCATTCTATAAGGGGTCTTCAATATGGGCCTTGAACCAGGAATTAATTCAATGGAAAACTCAATTTCCCATTCTCAAGGATTTCCAGGTTAATCCTCTGGAAACACATCAATATATTCTTGAACAATAGGTACATACTCTATTTGAACATTCCTTTCCTCAACCATAGTTATTTCATTCTCTGCCCCCCCCCCCAATAATTTAATTTATTAGAGATATTGTGGGTGGATCTAGATAAGAATCAGATGGTGACATTTCTTCTCTAAAGATGAGGTACACCTTATCATCATAAAAAATTGTAACATCCTTCTTCTTACTATAATTTTCACATCTTGGTCTGAAAGACAATCCATATAGAAGATTATATCAAATTCAATCATGGGTATGATGATGATATCAGCAGATAAAGTATGTTTATAAGCCCTAATCAAAACTGATTCACAAAACATTGTTACAATGATACTTCCCTTAGGAGTTTTGACTGACAAATCCCTTGTTAAATTAAATTAGAAATATCTAATTTTCTTAGCAAACTGGGAAGATATGAAACAATGCAATGATCCCTAATCAAATAAATAATTGGATAAATTTGAGGAAACTAATAAATTAACTGCCACCACATCATTTGGAGCTTCAACCTCAGCAGTATGGATCGGGTAAACTTGGCCTTTGTCCCTTATCCATTTCTGAGGTATGCTTCCTTGGCTCTTCGGAAATTCATTTGAATAATTCTCCATTTATCTAAAATTTTAGCATTCAACATTGAAAACCTCTTTATTTCCCTTACAATCATGATCATGGTGGCCTTTTTCACCACACTTATAATAGACTCTCATTCCCTTTAGGTAAGTACCGGGGTGTTTCTTCCCACATTTATTGTAGGATGGAAATTCAAATTTTCTCTTATTCCCCTTATTTCCATTTCCAGAGTGTTCAGCAGATCTATTCTTCAACTGGTTTGATTTAATATCATAAGACTTAGAGAATTCCTTTTCTGTCTTGAAAGTATATGAGACAATATCTTCATAGTATGAGAAGGATTGTGAGACTAATTATTGATGGAGAAATGGTTTTAACCCATAAAATAATCGATCAATATTACTCATTGTTTTACGTATATAATTTGTTGTATCCCTTCTAACCTAGTAAAGTTAGCCTCATACTTTGTGACATTCTCATCCTCCTTTTTCCTCATACTCAGAAATTGTCTTTCCATATCTGATCGATGGTCATGGGGAATGTATTTTTCTACGAAAATCTCTTTAAACAACATCCATTCCATATTTTATACTTCATCATCTCTCTTTATGTTTTGGATCAATGACCACTATTGATCAACATCTCCTGTGAGGTGATAAACTGCCATGACAACTTTTTCCCTTTCGCTACTCCAAAGCAAGAAATATTTTCTCTAAGGAACTTATTCATTGCTCAGCAAAAAATGGATTTTTAGTCCCATTTAATGTTGGTGGTTGTTTCCTCATGAATAGATATAACATTGATCTTCCGTGTTGTGAATCATGTTGCTACATATGGGTAAGGTCATTATTTATAACCTCAGTGTGTTATCCCAGTATGGTGATAAGTTGATCACCCCCAGTTGCATCACCAGCTCCACTGTAATTATCTTGAGTAGGAGGGAAGTCACTACATGGATTACGTGTGCTGAAATGGTTTCCATTCCTTCCACTAGATGAAATTTATAAACAATGTCATACACTAGATTAGTTTATGAATCACAATACAAAATTCCAAACTTGTAAAACACTTAACATAAATTAAACAGTTTATAGATATAATCCATAATAATAAAAATGTTTTCTTTGAAAAGTATATACTCACAAATCCTACACAATGGCTTGTAAAGAAAATGTAAATTATCCTAAGCATATCCCTCAGGATTTTCGTAACCAAAAGTGCAGCAAAGCCTGTTGTCATGTACCACGATACCCCGGGTCAATCCTAAAACTCCTCGTCAGAGTTTTCACTCCTAGGTACATCTGTTGCAGAGCTGCCTCTACCTTATTGGATCTAGACAGAGATGTATTGCTTAGAAAACTCACATAATATTTACACTACCAAAATTTTTGGATTCTCTTATATATTGATCCTCAAATTCTATCTTAGGTTAATGTGCTCTAATCCAAGTTTTTCTAAATCTAGTTTTTAAGGTTTGTACTGAACTTCCTCTGATACCAACTGTAATGACTTGAACCAAGTTACCCAAAGTCGGTACATTATGACATAACATTTTCATGATCATAAGAGATCATTTCTCAAAAATATCGGTTAGTTTTGTAGAGTTGTAAGTAATAGATATATACAAGAGTTTTACATTATAGCATGAAATAAAAAAACATCATTGTGTCCCCTTTGAACACAATCATATCCTTTAGCCTATTTCTATAGGTTAATCGTAATATTCTTCTTCCCATACTGGGAAAAATAAAACATGGAAAGGGGTGAGCTCAGATGATCAGTAAGGATAACAATATAGTAGAAACTATCATAAATAAGTATAAACATTTAACGGAATGTATAAGACTAAAACACAATCCTTTTAAACATAAACTTTAGCATAATATAGAAAAGATAAATCAAATAATTACATTTACTTATACACATGGAGATTCTACTAGTCTAATAATCACATGTAATATGAATATGCAAGTTCATAATAATGGAATACATAATGTCAGAAATCATTACCACATAGTTAAGGCCTCGTGGAAAGACAAAAAATTAATATTTTTCAAGGTCTTGTGTGAAGACACTAGTTTATCTCATGATACCTACCGATGCATTGAGGAGCTATAGCGGGCTCGACCCATTACTTACTAAGTCCAATGCATTCCTCATATAAAAATGTTGAAACATAACATAAACATTCATATTAAAACTAGCATACGAAATGTTAATACATTAACCATAAACCATGAATGGTATAAAAATAACACATCCACAGTCAAACATATCACAAAACCTTCAATACCATATGGAAGATTTTATCATAATAAATCAACTTCAAACAAGTGTAAAATCCATCAAAGGATGTTGACATGGATGACATCAAAACTATTTGAGAGAAATATCTCTATATGTTTTGAAATCTTTTAAAAGTAACATAATTATAAAATAAAACATTTATTTTGAAAATATTCTTATAAGCTTGTAATGGAATCTTCTAAGGTATTGTAATGGAATAATATAGTTGCACTTGTCGTATAAGTTAAGAAAACATTCTTACCATAATTTGTATAAAAGGTCATAAAGTAACTTGTTTGGAAAATGAAGAAATGATTCCATTAAAAACATTTAATAAAAAATCAAACAAGGATTTAAATGACTTTAACCCATATTCTAGGAATAATAAACATGGATTTGGATGATAAAGAAGTCCCAGTAGAAACTTACGTATAAACTACCAGAGATGATAATGAGATTATAAAATTAACCCTTACCTTGTACATTTCCTTGTTCGATGGTACTTTAAACTCATGTATAATGTTTAAATAATTGTTATTAAATTATATAATAACTACATACATAAATATTATATCATATGTGATATTCTAATATTTCTTTGTTAATTATATTTCAGTAGTATCATTGTTTCAGGTGTTAACTGATTCATTTTATTTTATATGTTTTGTTACGTAAGTCATGTTTATTTTGGATAGGATGTATTTGATTCATATCCAGAATGATATTATGTTTTTTAAACATTATTTTTAATCATTAAATGAAAATTATTCTTGAATGTTTACGATGGGGAATGAATCGCATCGCGTTTGTGGATATGGTAATCCTTACATACGCACGAGCCACAATGTCATTCTATTGATGGTGAAATCGTATGTAATTGGATGGTACATCACACATAAAGAATCATTAACATGTTATATTTATTATTTACATCAATTATACATCATTATTATACCCATCAAAATAATGAATCGTTGAATAAAAAACTACACCATGATTTGGAGACGGTAAGTCATACGTACACACGTATGGTGACTTTGTAATTCATTGGATGGTTAGAATAATGAATATTGTTATACCATATTTATTATAAAATCTTAGTATGTAGAAGGTACTGCAGATATTATTTTTGTATGGAAACAAAAAAGAAATAGGAGGTGGAAGAAGAATATAAGTTTGAAAGAAGTGATGAAATAATTACTTCTTCTTCAGGTTGTTCCTTTTGATGTGATCAAAAGGTCTCCTTAGGTTGGCTTTCTGATCAAATTAAGGCCTCTAGGATGAATTGAGGGTAGTTTTTAGGATATTTAAGTTGCAGTTGTCTAGGACAAATGGCTTTGGAGGTGTGATTTCAAGAGAAGGGGAAGTACCCTTTTATAAGAGATGTGAGGATCACCTTACGAAAAACATGAAATATTATTTTATAATAAAATCATTTTTGGTTTCTAATGCCTCCAAAATGGTTTATTTCTAGGATACGGTGGGGATGGGTCGAAAACCTCTCAACCAATAGGTTTTAGACAGGTTTATGTCACCATATTGACCCTATATTTTAGATTTAACTCTTAGTTAAATAGTTTAACTTTTACCAAGTATTCTTGTATTATTATAATAAATGGTTAATAAACTAACTTTAAAAAACCAAGAGAACCCCAAGTGGTTAATTATGGACATATATTACCTTATTTAAGTCCTTTGGCTTAATTTTGTGTTTTTAGGAATATTATATCATTTCATAATATAGTATTTGTTTTAAATACTCATTTATGTCAATTTGACACTATTTGGTATTTTGTTTTTGTTAATATCATAACAAAATTTATCACTTCGAAATAAATTTATTTAATCAACCCTAAAATGTCATATTAACCTCAAAAATTAGTGTAATACCTCAAAATTCTCAATTTACATTTATTTGAATATATATAATATCAATTATTTTAATCGTTCATTAATAAGGTAATTACCGCATCATCATTGTGTCATAAATAAATTTAATTATTTAATGTCTAAAAATTATAAATAAAGTACCATTATATAGAAAATATTTTTATCTTTATAATTAATATTTAAAGTTGAATTTATCTCATGTATAACTCTATTAAAAAAATTAGTTATGAATATTTTAATTTAACACTTTTTACTCTTCTTTAAATAAAATAATAATAAATGTCTGAATCTGATAAAAGTGGATAAATAGGGTCATATTTTATTCCTACGGTTGTTTTTGGTCAAAATACACTTATCCAATAGAATTAGGACATGTCTTAGGGTAATTATAATATCATTTGTACCTTTAATTACCCTACTTACTTATAACCATGGTAAATAAAAGTCAAAAGTTACTATTCACCAAAAATTATTTTCATCTTATTAAACTAGATTTTACATACTGATGTCAACCATGTCTCTTGGATTTTTGAAATTCAATTCACAGAAGCGGTAAAATTATGTTTTATGCAAATGTTCAAATGTGCCTAAAAGTTGGGTAAAAGACGGTAAAAAGTTCAATAAAATTTAATATATCTAAACTTATTATAAAATGACTCCAGTGAATTAAATTGGACTAATATAGGTATTATATATCTATTTTTACATTAAAATAAATATAAATTAAAAATAATTATTTAAATAAAAAGTCGGTTTTAAACAATAACGCATTGTTTTTCACTATTCATCAAAAAATTGAATGTTCTCAGAAAAACACCAAAAATTCACCCTAATATAATTTTGATATTAAAAATCAAAAAATGAAGTCCATTTTGAAAAATAAAATTTATAAAACTTCAAAAATTGGGTATTACTATTCATAACAACTAGTTTGATTAGTCGTGGTGTGCTAGAACTCGAAGTTGCGTACAACGCAAGCTATTGCATTATTCAAATGCAAACGTACCGTGGAAGCTTGGGGTGTTACATATACAAATGAAATATTTATTTTCTTCACATTATGATATTAATCACATCATGGAGCTCCTCACACACACATTGGTATGGACCTCCATTGGATCAACATGGTACGTTGAGTCTTGAATGTTATTTCATGTTGGTCAATTGTGGCTCATAAAATAAATTATTTATTATTTGATCATAGCCAAATGCTGAGTCACTTTCCACAATTCCACACACAAGTGGGTATGTGGTTATTTAATCTTCTTATGGGCAGAGGCAGGATCGTAATATGCGATTACTTCCATGTTCGAATAAAGATGTAGGCAATCTTTTAGCCTTATATTTGCAGTAGTATAATGTCCACATCGTTTTAAAACCCTTCAAATGATGGGATAGGAAGTGTTACTTCCTTTAACGAGAGAGGTTATGTGGTGCTTTAGAAAATGAACAAAATATACATTCTTGTGTGAGGGGTCATGTAGTGCCATATCCTTTTTGAGGATGGTTATTCAGGTATTATCTTTCTATCATGAATGATCATGTGAATTCATTTCACAAACACCTCTTAACATGAATTAAATAATGGGTCTCACGTGATCTGCGTTGCATAACCCATATGGGGCCTGTGATGCTCTATTTTGCAGGGAAACCAGAGCTCTCTATTTGGAGTGGTAGGGACCTTCTATATTTTGTGATATCTATATATTTATAGATGATGCCTCGCATTGTATCTACGCATCCCAAAAAGGTGGTGTATCCTGAAAACATACACCCTTATTCAATAGAATAATTTATTTAGATGCTGATTTTATGATTCTATTGTGTTAAGATATTTATTCAAAGAACTGAAACTCTAAGTGTTTTCAAAAAAATATTGTGTTGATTTTAATGGAATTTTGTGACCTCCAACCATTATTTTCACATAGTGGCACCCACATACTGGGTTTCTTCATGGGATTCCAAATACTATGGCATAGAGACATCATGTGAACCTATATCATGATTTCACATCAACCATAAATAGGTCTTGTAGAGTTTTAGGGGGACTCATCGGCGTACTATATTTTTTTATCTATCAAATTCTCCTTGCGGGTTTTGGCGTAGGGCATCCAATACCATAGCCTACAGGAGTCACATCCTCGTGCTTTGGAGCTTATATATGTGGTCTTGTTTATTCACTGCTCCATACTATATAGGCTCATATATGATCGAACTGACTAGTATTATCATTGCGGACAATACGCTTATAATTCTAATTCTATAAACGGTCCACTGAAACCTTACCCCCGTAAATATGATGATGATTTTGTATTCCATAATTTTTCCACCATGTAATATTACCCTATTATCCATATTCATTCACTATATAAATGGTATATAATCAATTGACAAGACCTTCGAAACTGATCATGGTTGTGTATATGGTCCAGTTCAAGGATCGATATCCATATAGTAGCACGTTCCATATAAAAGTATGGGTGTAGAGAGTTTTTATACATGAAATCTCAAACACCCAGACCAGCTTCCCAGAATGATCATTTTAAGTACGTGTGTTGTTCCACAACTCCATCTATGAGCCACTCTTGTTGCATCACATTTTATGATCTGCATGGAGGCTTTAAGGAGATGTTGTGTGAGAAGGTTTGTGGGATCAACGTTCTTATATTTCCCAATATCAATCCCATATGAAATAGGATATTTGAACCCCATTGTCAAGAGGTTGAATAAAACCTTGTGCAACATCGCCTATCCTTCACCCAATATGAGCCAAATTGAATAAAATAAACATTTCCATTTTTTATTTAATTTTAATCAATATCATTATTATTTTTTGAAACAAATAATAATAACAATAACAGTAAAACTTATTCAATTGTATATACAATTCTCACACCCTTGTAATCATTATTATGATCATCTAATCACATGCGCATGTGTCCATTTATGGAAAAGTGTGTCATGCGCGATTATTATTAGAAAAAAAAATTCCCCCTTGTAATTGGATTTTTTTGAAACGAAATGATTTCAAATCTAAGGTAAATATAGGAAACTTTTCCTAATATCTGACTAATGGTGGATCCATACTTGAGTACAATATGAGTGAATGGATCTAGTAAACTTTATATGTTGTCATATAGATTTCATTCATTCATGGTGTGCCTGATATTTCATTTCTTCGATATTATGAGTATAACCGCTGATACCCATCCTTTTCATGAAATCAAGAAAACTTGAATGTATGGATCTAGATATTTGTTTCATGAATTTCTCATTATTGACCACTAAGATGTCATCCCTTTCTAATGAATCCATTTTAGTTATCTTGAGATCACATGATTTTCTGAATCATAAATGGGTAGAATATATGTCTTGAAGAGTTAGTCCTCCATTATTTTTAAAATCTGATTGGGATGGTAAGCATATCTTGATTTTTTATAGCCATATGGTGAGCATTATGAGATCTTTCAAACTAGATTGCTGTCATGATTTAGTTTAGGGACTTTCAGATTAGACCTAATATTTATTTTAGTTTAAGGTATTTTTAGCTCGGACCCAATGATGCATTTATTTTAAGGTCTTTTGGCTCATACCTAATATTTCTTTAGTTTAGGGTATCTTAGCTCGGACCTATGGATTCTATTAGTTTATGTTGTTTATGTTTGGACTTTCTACTGCATTTGTTTAAGTTATTTTATCTTGGGACTTCAATTTATTTAGTTTAACATCTTTTAGCTCAGACCTAATATCACTTTAGTTTTATGTCTTTTAGCTCAGACCTTCTATCTCTTAGATTAAGGTGTTTTTTATCAGACCTAATATCACTTTAGTTTAGGTTATTTTAGCTCAGTCCTAATATCAACTTATTTTATGGTATTTAAGCTTGGAACCTCTATCATATTATTTTAAGGTATTTTATCCCAATGATTCTATCACTTTAGTTTAAGGTCATTTCGCTCAGAAACTCTATCTGATCATGGGATACGGTGCAGACTTGCTAGTAAGGACCTAAAACACATTGAGGTGTTGGGTTCCTTCCATGGTGTTACTGAGGATCAAAAGGATCATAAGGCCTTTTTTCAGAGTGACACATTTTTTTGACCACTATAGGCACATATACAGGATCAATAGGCATTAATTCATAGTCAAGAAAAGGGTCCTTGAAGCTAGGTATCCTTTCCAGGGGCTATGTATGATTTATGGTGGTGATATTGGTTGAGGGAAAAATATAAGGGAAGATATATCTACCATGAAAGATGGAATACAAATATTATAAATCATAATATAAAAGTATAATTCCATGAATATGAGATGGTGAAAACATGTTGGGTATGTCCCATGACATTCTGTGATTTCAAGTTCTACCACGGTGTTACTAAGGCTCAAAAGGATTGATTCCCCTTTATGGAAATGATAAAATCCATTTATTTGGTGGGTTATGACCCTTCTAATTTGGTATCATTCTAAGAAAAATATAATCTCCACCTCTCTCTGAGGTCCATGAAAGTTTTTTGAAGGCTTGAATATCTTGATGATGATGTTGGGTATGGAGGGAAGGCTACCTAGGAGGAGTTTTGGAACCCTAGGGAAATTAGCTCTTAAATCACCAAGTGTGAGCCCTACTCCCTATGTTTTTGAATCATGAGGCATGGGATGTCAAAGGCTATGGAATGAAGTGTTATTGTCCATCCTTGAGGAGCGGTATGAAACATGGTAATGTAACATTGAGGATATTGAATCCTCTTGGATATTTTGGTGTTGGGATTTTAAAGTCCTAACCTAGAGAGCTCGAGTAAGGATATTTATATGCTACAATCATACATGAGCTCGAGTAAGGATATTGATAAGCTACAATCATAAAGGGCCCCTAAAGTTGGATATCCTTTCCAAGGGACATGGAAGGCTACCATGATTTGATACACCATGCCTCGTGAAGTGTGGTCTGTGAAAAGTGTACAATTGAAGGAGGGATAAAGTAACCTAACAATTGTTCCACCACCTAACGAACATATTCTTGTGGTCAAGAGATGTTAAAAATCATTGCCCTAACTTTTTCATGTACTAAGGGGTCTACTAAGAATATCTTGTCTTTTACTATGGATACAAGGTAGACCCTATGATCTTTTATTCATTATATGTTTGCACCCAAATTTTTTTCTAAACTCTAAGTATGAGGAGTTTAGTAGGAAGTCACTCAAGTTTTTTCCAAGTCTCCCTTTGTGTCCATTCAACCTGAAAAGTTTTGTGTCTCTTTGTCTAGAAATTTATGGTCTTGTGGTTTGGACTATTATGGGATAGTGTTTATTGTCGTACAACTTTGGCCAAAATTTAGGTAGTTTAGGATCATAACTTACATGGACCTAATATGAGAGATGTTACACAAGAGCCTAATTAGGATACCTAGGGTCAAGAGAACCCCAATATCCTTATGAATGGGATATGTAAATTTTTTAAATCATGGATCGAGGTTCTTGGGTCATGAGTAATGATTTTGGACAGTCATACTGAGATTAGTTCAAACACGCTGAGGTTTTGATTTCTACTTGAGTAATTTCAGGGATCACAAGGATTGAAATTTCCTTTTTCAGAGTGATGCATTTGGTTGAAAGCAACAGGTTCATATGAAGGATCCTAGGAATGTATTTATAGTCAAGAAACGTTTCCTTGAATCCAGATATCATTCCAAGGGAAATAAAAGATTTTAGTGATCTGAGACACCCAAGGCATGAGGTATGTCTTATGGATTGAGGTTCTTAAAAAGATAGTTTAATCACCCCATAATCGGATTGAACTGGGTAAATCTATTTTGTACCTTTGATAAGGTATGAAAATTGGGTGATTGTTTTCTTAGTTTATTTCCATGTAGTGGGGACGTACTTTCCTCCATGCAGTTTTAATGTTTTGTGGTAAGAATGTTCTTCCATGATGTTTAAATTCATATGGTAAGGATTTGATTTCATGATTTTTAATGTCATGTGGAAAAGATATATATTCATGAAGTTTAACATCATACAATAAGGAATTAATGTGGTGAAGTTTAATGTCATGAAGTAAGGATGTAATTCCTTGTAGTTTAACGCCATGCAGTAAGTACATACTTTCATATAGTTTAACATCCTGAGGTAAGGATGTGGAAATAGTCAGGAATGTTATGAAATGTCATGGATGAGCCCAAAGATGTAGATTTGGGCATACCTATGTATATTGTGTCAATAGATATAAATACATATGTATCTCTTGAAATACCATGAAGTTTAGGGTCATGTGGTAAGGACATAGGTGAACCAACATAGAAAAGAGATTTTTTGGTTGGACCCAAAGATGGACACATAGGAATCACTAAATATATCATGAGTATGAGAATCAAGCCACATGTAGATCTAAATGACGTCTCCTATGTAGTTCTAGTCCATATGCATGGAGGGGGCATTTTTATATTTGTTTGTTGAGACTAGACTCGGAGTTGTTAATTTGGAATCCATTATGTTTCCCGTGAGGGTAGGAATCATGTAACACATAGTTCTTGAATGGGAAATACACTACACATGTCTGGACCATATGTAGAGGTCGGAATTATTTCTGTTCACCATTGTAGTTGGGCTCATGTTTTGTGATCTTGGTGTCACTACATATCAAGTGATGATAGGAATCATGCTTCATGCAGTTTTTGAGGTTCCATGCATTTTAACATCATACAGTGAGGAAGAAGTTAAACTGATGTGAATAAATAAAAAAAATTAGTTGGGACAAATGTTTAAAGTTCAGGTGTCACTACATATCTCATGATATTGAGAATCAAACCACACGTAGTTCTTGAAAACCATGCAGTTTAAAGTCATGCGGCAAAGACATTGACCATACGGTTTAACATCAGGCGGCGATGACTCATGGTATTCCTTTTATAGTATTGAATTCATTGTTGTAATTAACATATTGTGTACATTTATTCCTTTCCTATTATGTTAAGTCTCTGCTAAAATTGTGAAGCTCACATGAGCTATGATCGGTGTGAGAAACAAGGAATGATAAGTTTTTCCGTAAAATACAGAGACAGTTGAGGGTACAACGAGTGAATTTTGTATTATATAGTGGTTGGTCCTTGATATAGGATCGATTTATCCCTATGTATCCCATTATAAATTAGAATAAATCCATACATACTTCTAGAATAATCGTGAAGATTAACGTCATGCGACAAATATGTAGGTGACTCGACGTGAATAGAGGTGGACATCACAGATTTGTGATGTTTTATGTCATTCAATAAGGTCATTGGATATGAAATTTAATTTCATGAGGTAAATAAAAGATATTCCATTCAATTTAATGTCTTTATATTAAGATGAAGTTTTACAGTTTAACATCATATAACTTGGACGAGCGATGGGACTTACGCCGATGTAGATTCTCCTATGTTGATAGCTATGAAAAGCATTTCTTGAGGAATATTTCACTGATGGGAGGTGTGATACACTCCTCATCCATTGTGTCCAATTAGTAATCCATGTTTGGGTAGAAATTTTGTATGACATAAGGTCCCTCCCATTTGGGTTCTAGATTTTGAGGCTTCTAGGCTGGTTTAATTGGGGTTCTGAGGACCAACACCAATTACCCATAGAGGAATAATCGGAGGCGAACCCGTTTATTGAAGGATCACACAATACAATTCTGGTGGACCTCAAGGTTTTTCAGTGTTCACAACCTATTCTCATCAAGATATTAAAATTCATCCAGTCACTTTTGCAATTTCTCATTATCTGATAGTTGCTTACAGATGGATACTCGAAGCGACAGAATCTGGACTTCCATCGGTAACACTACCTCATTCTCTTACACAAATGAGTATGGTGTTGCTTTTGTAGCAGAACACATGGTAGTACGGTAGGCCCATTAATCATGGAGGAGTTTTTATATCCAAAACTTCTTATCCTTATTCCCCATCTTCTGTAGTGTATATGATAGAGTCTTATTAAAGGAATCTATCTATCCATTTGCAGCTACATGATATTGAGATGAGTTATTAAACTCAATATTATACTCTTATTATAGCTTATTCAACTCCATGGAGTATAAATTGGTGTTGTTGTTCTTAAATATATTGTGAGGGTCCCCGAACCTAGTGATGATATGGGACTTTCAAAACTTGATGATGTTCTTTGTCCCGACTTCCATGAGGGGTATGGCCTCATCATATTTTGAAAATAAGTTTGTAGTAGTGAAGATAAACTTGAACTGGTTAGCAATGGTTGGGGGATATTTCCCCATAATATTTATCCCCCAAACAGAAAATGGGTAGGAATAATTAGTTGTATATAGCAATTCTAGAGTTTGATGGAAGAAGTTCACATGAATTTCTCATGCATGACATTTCTTTGTGAATTCGACACAGTACAGTATAATAGTTTTCCAGTAATATCCAAACCTCCTGATCTGGTGGGAGATCCCAGTCCCAGATTGATGGGAACCAAAATATCCCACGCCATATTCTTCCATGATTGAATAAACCTCTCCGTCCTCTAGGCATCTGAGGAGGATCTCATCAAATCCACTCTTATAGAGGGTTTTCTTCTAATTATGGTCATCCTACAAGGTAAAGTTCATTGCACAACACCAAATCTTCTCCCATATGGCTCTATTCATTGGGAGAGTCCCATTTTTCATATATCCAATTATTGTATCCATCAAACTAGGGTGATTATTGATACATCATTCTCTGGGGTAGTGCTTAACTGATTGATCCCTTCCATATCATGAATGATGATTTCCAAGACCATTCTCTGATGTGTGATGCAAAATATTATTTCATCCTTATCAGGATCATCAAAGGCAGTGGCTGCATTGGACAACACATTAGTGTTATCATTATGTGATAAGAGAACATGATGTAATGTGGTTTTGAAAGGGAACTCAGCCATTATTTCTCTAACATAGCTAGTGAGAGGGGCTACTTCATCCTTTTTGATGTAATATTCACCATTTCCCTACATTATCACTAATTTTTATTCCCCTTTGATGTTTAGGTAGGATGTTTTCATCTATAGGGCCACTTCCAATCCAGAAATGAGAGCTTGGTACTCCGCCTCATTATTTGTCTAGCCTTCGGGCAGTTAAAAAGGGTAGGGCGAAACTACTTTGTCAAGAGAGAAAAATACAATCCCCAGGACAACCCAGTTGAGCTTTAGATTTTCTGCTCTTATTCCTATAGGACTCTATGAGCAACCATCAAAATACATCTCCCATATTTGGGGACTATCATGGGCATAGAAGACCTCTTCATTTGGAATCTCAGTGTATTCAGGTACATTTTTCTGTGTAGGACGTGTTGTGAGGAAATCAGTCATTTCAAGACCTTTCACTGAATTATATGACACAAAATAAATTTCATGTTGTTGAAGAATGATTTCCCATTAATCCAAGAACCCAGTCTGCATTGTACAACCATGTATTTACTTGAGAGTATTGATGTGACAGACCAATTAGACTTCTTTGTGCTTCAAGTAATGCCTTGTCGTTTGCACTGTGAAGATGAGTGAAATGCAGTTCTTTTGGACATCAGAGTATTGGGTCTCTGTACATAGCATAGTCTGGATGAGGAAATAGAGACTATTTTCACTTCCCACGTCATTCTTTTGTGTGAGTAGGGAACCTAATGATCATTACATAACAGCCACATATAACATGATTGGCCTCCCTTCCGCTGAAGTCATCTGAACCAGTGGGTGCAACATGTATTTCTTGATAGTTTCAAAGGATTTTTGGTAATCATCTTTCCATTGGTAGGATATTCCCTTCTTCATTAGCCTGGTGAAGGGGAGATCTTTTTCATCCATGTTGTAAATGAACCGCCAAATGTAAGAAAGGTTCCTTTGTATCCCCCTCAATTCGTTGAGATTTCTGGGGGTGACATTTCTTAGATAACACTAGTCTTCTCGGGGTCAACCTTAATGACATGGTGGTGTACCAAAAAATAGAGTAACTTCCCTAACATTACCTCGAATGTTCATTTCCATGGATTCATCTTTAGACTTTGTTGTCATAGCTTTTCGAAAAAAATTTGAAGGTCCATGAAGTGATCACATCACTATCGGGATTTAACCACATGGTCGTTGACATATTATTCGGTTATCCTTCCTAGGAATGGAATAATGATATGGTAAATGGTGCATTGATATGTGGAGATGGAATTATTCAAGACGAAGGGCATGGCCTGATATCAAAAGATCCCCTAAGGCACTTTAAAGGTAGTGGATTCCTCATCCTTGTGGTCCATCTTTATCTGATTATACCCTGAGTACCCATCCCTAAATGAAAGGGATTAGAAACCAGTAATTACATCAATCAAGAGTTATATGATCAGAAATGGGGAATCATCCTTTGGGAAATGTAGATTAAGTTCTCCAAAATAAATATAGACCCTAATATTCCCATTCCTCTTCTTGATAGGTTTGATGTTGGAAATCCACCTTGTGTATTGCACCTCTTATAAAAAGTTGGCTTCAATCAACTTGTCAACCTCTACCACTATATTGGTGGCATGAGAGGGGTGGATCCTCCTAGATTCATTCATTAAGACTTGATGCTCATCTAGTGGCCCAAGATGGTGCATAGACATATTTGGTTTCAATCCAGGAATTTCTGTGTAGATCCATGCAATCCCATATCAGTGTTGCTTCAAAAAATGCAATGTTCATCTCTTGATATTCGAGGGGCATGGAGGCACTAATCAATGTATTTCGTGGGTCTTACTCTACTCTTAGATTTATATTCTTCAGTTCATCGATGGTAGTGGAGACACTTTCCTCGAATGATATAGGGGCATTGTTGAGGTCAGCCTCATCTAATTCCATCTCCGAGTATGTGGGGTCATTTTCATATGGCGATAAAAATAGGGGGGTTAACCATCATTTTCAGTGTGAGAGAGGCCTTAAGAAGAGATATTATCATCACCTATTAACTAAGTCATTACAGAGAGATAACATAGTTGATAGTCTTCAATTCTGTCACTAGATACAGTAGAGGCTTGTACCTCAAGGATTATATCTGTGGCCTTGTCCAGGTCTATGGAGATCACATAGTCATCATCAAGCATACTCCAAGGATTCACATCGGTGGTCCCCAAAGAATTGGGAATGAAAACCTATATATCATCATCCACCGTTAGTTGTTTTTCACCCTTTTTATAGAAATATGATTCAGTATATGAGTCCCGCAAGAATCAAAGGGATCCCTATCACCATTTAGTATACTGACATTCCCATTAATGGGATACTTTATATATTAGTGAAATGTTGAAGGTATCACCAAGTGGCTACGGGGATAGGGCCTTCCGAGTAGGATGTTATATGCGGTGTCTTGCTGGATTACCAAAAACTAAGCATATGATGTGAGATCCCCAAAATCGGCAACAAGGTTTATATTCTTGAGAGGTCTTTGAACATGCTTATCATACCCATGGAAAATTATCTTAGTTGTATATAAGTCCCCTTATCCATATCACATATGTCATAGGGTGTAGACTAGGATAATATTGATAATCAAACCATTATAAATCATATCCCATCGGATGCTAACATCATTGAGTATATCAAAGACATATTGGGGTCTAATGTGTCCTTTAAGGGTTTCCTATTATCCATGATCAATGAATGATATGGAGATGTGACATTCTGATTCCTTGTTCTCCACTTGGAAGACCTTGGCTACAAAAAAATCTGTCTTGAACTCTTGTTGGATCTGGAGGGCTTAAATAAGTGACTCCATGGGTTATTTTAAAATATGGAGTGCATCATGGAATGAGATATTGGATGAGACTATTTCTAGCTATTTTGGAATTTATTAATTTTGTGCTAGAGGCCAGCAGTTACCAATATGGGGTTTCTCCTAGATGTGCAGATGAGAAGTTGTGACATTTTTGGTTGATGAAAATATAGTTTTTTTTACTGGCTAATTCTCGTGGTGTGGGTCACACCAGCCTTCCTCATTACATATATTGATCATATTTAACCCCTACTAAGAAGTTATGAAAGATAGTCAGATGCAGGCGTCTATTAGAGGGCTTTGAGGCACCTATATGCCTTTTTTGAGCCTACTGAAGCGCTTTCCCATGACTCTTATCTACAAGTATTTCCCTTATGGGGATATGACTAGAATATTGAGTCTAACCACATTTGTGTTATCCTTGATATTTTCATATTTGGTGCATACATCCTCTTATTCCCTGGTTATATGCAGAAAACTACTACTCTAGGGAAAACTCATTGTTAGAAAAGGGATCTGACAAGTGTATTTTGTTGATATAACCAAATATGAGTTCTTAATATGATGAGTATTCCATGTGGTGGGGTGGTGCCCATATTTAGGATGTAGTAGGGAAGAAATTAGCAAGAGTTAAATATTAATTTTAAAGAGAATATGACTCTTCTTCTTCTCTTTATTCCTACTTTTGGTGGTCATTCCCACCTCTGGGATGTATATATGATGTTCCCTCCTTGGGTGGTGGATCTATCACAGGTATGCACAACTGTACTTTCAGAGTGTTGTGGGCTCGATCAACTACATTTCAAGTCATCTAGTTGTCTAATTTTAGCACATGTCTAGTCGGGACCTTCTTCCAATCACCCTATTCTTCTGGTTCGATCATGGTTATGTAAGACACAAAGCCTGGGGAGTTATCTAGCACAACCTACCCATAATCAATCATCCCTTGAAGGATGTCTTTTAAGATGAAGTAGTTCTTCATATTATAACCAAGCCTGCTATGTAAAGGGTAGTAATCCGGACGGTCAGTGGGGTAGAACTTATTGGGCTTCCTAGGTCGTCAAAGTGTAATTAGGTTATTTTCCATGGATTCTATGAAATAACTAGGGGCTTGTACATTTAGGAAGTAGTATTCCTTATTCATTTTTCTTCAAATCCAAAACAACCCATATTTCTATGTTATTCTATTCAAGGGAAATTTGGTGGTTCTCACCACCTGATAGGAGGTTTTGGGTAGTTCAAGTCCTACCTAGGTATTCAGACAGGAACTGCTACTAGCTTGAGAGTGACAGCTTCATCTTTTGATTTGGCTGTCCTTTTTCCAATGATATGGTCATGAGTCGAGTTTTGGATCTGGTTTATTGGATGGATTCTTCTAAACATTGATACATTTTAGAAAAATCATGAAATCCACCTAGATATTTAATTGTAATTAGAGACATCTATGACTCATCCCAATGATTTTCAGCACAGTGTTACAATAGTTTCTCTTGTGAGAGAGGGATGCAGAGTGAGTGGGTCAAACACTTCCCCTTACTATAAAGTCAGACACCCTCTCATTCTCCTGTTCATTGTAGTTTTTCAGGTAAAATATCATCATCTTTTTCAATATAGAACGGAATTTATAAAGTAATTAATGAATAATGTCTTCCAATCCTGACATATATCCTACTAGTGAACTATTGTACCAAACAATGGCCGGACCTGGAGAGTCTGTACAAAACACCTTAGCTTGTTTGCCTTTATTTGATCTTGAGGGACCATCATCTGCCAACATTGGGATATAAAATGTGTGAGATGTTGTTCGGGGTTTCCCGCATAATCAAATGTAGAGAAGGTAGTATTTCCAAAATTGGGTGGAGGTAAATTGTCGTCCACCCAATCGGGATATCACTTTTATTTAATGGATACACAGGTGCGTATTGCCCTTACCTGGCTTATACATGACTTTTTAGGGACTCGATGACATTAAGAAGCTCCAGGGGAACCATTGCATGTTCCATCCCCCATCCATAGGGATCCAGTAGGGGTCAACAAGCTAGCCTCACATTTATCTCCTTCCGATTTTTTATTTATCCCAATATTGAATGGTTTTCTTGTAAAGGGAGTGGTTTTTACCACAATAGAGGGAAGTCATGATTATTTTGACTTCTGCATTTATGTGGACTGGTTGTCTAGATCTTGAGACAACTTGATGCTCAAATACAGCTCTTGTTTTTGGATCGGTCATGAGAGGGATAACCTTCGTCTCTTCCAAAAGATGATACCCAGTGGGAATATTTCCTCTAAGTAACTCCTCATTGAGTTTTCGGAGATTTTTTATTTCTCTCTCATATTATACAAAAAATGTTCCTCTTGGGAAGGAACATTTTTTTTTTCTTAGGAAGGGATCATGACATGGTTTTACCCTTACCCTTGGTAATATTCCATCATGGAGGTGGAAAATCAATATTCGGGGGGTGGAATGTTTTGGAGCTTCCTTTTGTTCCTATTGTGCGCAACCTCATTTTTTACATCCAAGTCACCCTCCACCCAAGTTATGTTTTCTATGTTGTGACCTTCTGTACGTGTGTCTTGTTCAATATCATCCATTATGATAGTGACAAAATTCACATAGGTATAATAGGTAATGGTGGTTGTGCTATTACTTTCCACGCAATATGATGATTCGTCACTATCTTCTTTGTGGTAATTATTTGAACCCATGGCCATTTTGGGCCATTTTGGGTTGCGAACCCAATGGGGTCTGATTGTCTTCACGATAAATTCCACTCATTCTATTCTATAAACAATTACTCTTAGGGAGTTTCTGATTGTGGTTGTTGAATATATCCCAACCAACAGGGGTTTGTCCTGTAATGGAAGGAGTTGGTGGAGTGCCGACCATAGATTAATTCCTCCCAACCTGCAGATGCATGATTCCCTCTGTGGTGGCGATAATGAAGAAAATTCACCTATCCATGTGGGGTGGGGATCATTTCAGGCCGCAATTGGAATGTATTGGTCCAATTGTTGAGGATTCAATGTCTTCAGTCAGGGACTTAATGATTCATGGGATGGACATGAAGATATAAATACCCCTATCCTAGTGGGGTGGGTTGTTCTCGAATCACCATTGATGTCTCCAGGGTCCTCTGAGGGGATAATGAACTTGGTGATATTGATTGAGATATGAATTCCCCTAGCACAACGGGCTAGGGTTCCACTATGGCTGCCTAGGGTATGTCCTGGATTATCTCGAGAATTAAATAAATGACGTTGGAGGTAGTGGTAGATATTACCCAGGCCTATGGGGATAAGTCCACTCTTGGACGACTATTATGGCAGCTGCTACTACAACCCACATGATATGGTGCAGCTATGCTCGCATGGGAGCTAGGTGCAATGGTAGCCCATGGTGAGAGACATTCTTTATGGGAAGTTGTTTGGGTGATCGTAACTTCTGTCTCTGTGTTTGAAATGTCATTTTATTGTCTTGAGGGGTCATTTTGAAATCTTGTTGGCTATCCAGTCTCCCTGTCCGTGGTGTTTGGGAACCGTTGAAGTAGGATAATTCTATGGTAGTGACCAACTGTCCTGGGCGTTACCCGGTCCCCAGATTTTTCTAGAGGCTATAACATTGTAGGATGCAATATCTGAAGGGTTCTGCTATTCTAGGGGAGCGGAAAAGTGTAACACTCCATACTATCCCCATCCTTAAATATAGATGCATGATGTGGCATTGTATATCAGCTTCCAAAGAGTTGTGATGCAATTGCGGAAAGCATGTTGTAGATTTTCATTATACTTCTCACATTTTGGATCCCAAACCATGGAGATAGAAAATAGGTCTAGTTGAAAATAGATTGTATTGATTGTATGATGGTGACACTCACAACCTGGATAAGGGAGATGTATAGCCTTCAGTTGTAGATGAATATCCCACGTATTTTGTCATAGATAAGCCTTGCACTCCTTTTCTAGCTAATCTGTGATCTCATAGATAGAAATATCAAGGGGGTAGAACAACATGGGGAGGTTGCTTTCAGATAAATCTATCCATATGTCAATGTTAGCCTCCTCCTCATCAGACATAAATGCATCCATCCAGTCAGACCATAGAAGATGGATATAATGGTTTCCTATTGGCGGGAGCGGGTGCTACTTCATGTTGATGGGAAACCATATACATTTGACCTTGATGATTTGAGCACCTCTTTATATAATGGTGTCAGAGTTTTGTTCACCTCTCTATATAGAGGTACATGGACAAAGGGAGGATTGCCTTGTCCATGGGAGATATCATCGTGGGTAGGTTGACCATAGTGGTTGTCAGAAGTAAAGTCCCTGTAATCCATCTCCACACTACCATGATAAGGAATACCTTGGTAATGAATGTATTATTCTTTCTCTTTGATAGAAGAGTCGAAAGACCCTTTTGGTGTTGATATTGTTTCTTGAACGACCTCAAGGACACTAGAATTGAGAAGATTAAGAATACGGTCCATGTTCTACGTCGTGGTCAAAAATTTGTTGACCATAATTTTGTAATTGTGCAGGGATATGATCCTATTGTGTGATGGTTACCTAAATGTTTATATAACCATCAGCTGCTAAAGAATTTTGAGCCTGCTTTTGAGAAGCTATCAAAATATGCCAATGACATGCCTCACTTTTTCTAGTAATTTGAGCATGTCCTGAGGCATGTTTCATTCTCACCTGGTGAGCCTCAGTCAGGATGGGAATATGAGCCTGATCCTAAGCTTTCAAAACTTTTCATTGGTCTTTCATTGAAGGAATATGAGCCCACCTCAAGGTGAGTTCCAATCTCACTTAGTGTGCCTCGGATGGATTAGGAATATGGGCCTCATCCGAATATTCATTATTTGTTGGAGTACGATGATGGACCTATAGAATGGGATAAGGAATATGAGTCTCCCCCTATGTTACCTTGGAATGATGCTGGAATAATAGTTTGTCAGCTGAAGTATGAACATGTGTCTGGCTTCTGTGATCTACTGGAATAGGCTAGAAAAATTCACTAAAAGGAATGTGCAATTTTCTCGAGGCTTGTTCCATTCTCACTTAGTTTTCCCCATATATAAGGGGGATATGTGTTCAATCTTGGGATTTTAGAGTATGTTACTAGATTTCTTTAATAAGAATATGAGCTTGTCCCAAGGCATGTTCCCCTCTCACAGGCTGAGCCCCATCCAGAATGGGGATATGAGCCTATTCTTGGACTGTAACACCATAAGATTCCATGGTATGTTTTCTTTTTAATGAAATTTGATAGCTTTCATTGCACACAACACCAAGTTCAAGTGTGCCATGATCTACCAAAAAATCCATTTAAAAAGAGGTTATGAATAGTATTAACCACATAATGAAAATTATATATTTTATTTTTTAAAATAGACTTAATTATTAAATTTAGAATATAAAAACTATGATAGGGTGAATTTTTGTTATTTTTCAAAAAAAATCAATTTTTTATTAATTGTGAAAAATACTGCATTGTTGTTAATAACTGAATTTTTCATTTAAATAATTATTTGAATTTAAATTAATTTTAAAGTCACCAAATATAAATAATACATATATTAATATAATTTAGTTTATTAGAACTATTTTAATAATAAAATTATATATAAAAAATTGTTGAACTTTTAAACGTATCTTTTACTCGACTTCTAGCCACTTTTGTGGGATTAGCATTAAATGTAATTTTACAGATTCTGTGAATTAAATTTTAAAAAATGGACATACATGGTTTTAAAAACTATGAAAAATGTGGTCTAATATGAACAAAATTATTTTTCAGAATACTAACTTTAGTAATTTGATTTACCACGGTTATAGTTAAATATGGTAATTAATGATTAAAATAATATAATATTATCATACATTTACCCTCACACTTGTCTTAAATAAAGTATATAAGTCTATTTCGACCAAAATCATATTTTTGTTGATTTTAGGACCACTTAGAGACACTTGGATGAGTTTAATATATTTATAATATTATATTAGAAGAAAATCTAATTTTGTTATACTTTTTTTTTAATAAGTAAGATATTTTTTATATGAGGTTATATAAGTGATATGTTAGACTATAAATATTCATTAAAAATAAAAAAAATGTTTATCTACCCTATGGTAATGTATTTCTAATTTTATAAATTAAATAATTAAATTAAATGGAGACACAATGATGATGTAGTAATTGATTTATTAAAAGAAGAATCAAATAAATGATATTGATAATATTAATATAAACATATTTTGAGTGATTTGATGACATAAAAATTATTGTTTAATTGGACATATTACTATTTTTTTATAAGTCTTTCTTCGAACATAACTTATTGATTTCATTTTTTGTATAAGACAAAATAATGAATAGTGTCAAAATTGATATTTAAGATATTTTAAAATAATTAATATTTATTAAATTATATAAAATTAATAAAAATATATATTTCATTAAAATAACTAGAATAATGTGAAATATATTATAATTATTTATTTTTAATCATTTAATAGACACGTTTCCATGAAAATGACATAGATATTATTAAAATTAAAGAATGTGACAAAGTGTCACACTCTCATTTCTTATATTGTCAATAATTTTTATATAGGGATAAACTTGAGATAAATTTTTTCATGTATAGTATATAGAAATATAAAATAATTATACACATCATAGTAATATATTTATAATTTTTAGAGACTAAATAATTATCATAAATAATTACACAATAGTGAAGAAATTTTTATTTTATTAATAGAAATATCAAATATATGATTTTAAAAATATTAAAATAAATAACATTTGACATAATTCAGGTGATACAAGAGTTTAATAGGTTACTATGAAATTTTAGGAGTGTATTAAATGGTTTGGTTCAAATTTATATTTTTATTTTTATTTTATTTAAAGTCAAAGTAATGAATTGTGTCAAAATTGGCACTATTGATATTTTATAGAAATAACATTTTATTAAATAATTTAAAAATCATAAAAATATTTAAAAAATACAACAAGATAATTATAAGGTCTAAAATTTCATAAATTGTTCATTTATGTTGAATTTTCACCACATAAGTAAATATTTATAACAATTTAATATTTAGAATATTATTACCACGATTAAAATTAAATAGATTAAATAAGGATAAATAAAGATGATAAGATTTAAAATGAAATCAAACACATAAAAATTTTATTGGTTTGTATTATTTCAACCCATACTCATATTAGATTTTAAATAATTCACTTTTTATGCATTTAAAATTGAAAAATACTTTATATTAATTTACTATTTTGAGAGTTTCCTAAAGTACCTAACACCTCTCTTATAAAAGGGCACATCTCCTTCTCTTGTATTCCCACCTCTAAATTCATTTAGTTCGGAAACTCCAACCCATATATCCTCCAAAATTCACTAAATTCATCCTAGAGTCCATACATTCGTTATAAATCCAACCTAATGAGTCATTTTGTGCAAATTAAAAGGACACACTCGAAGAAGAGGAAATTGTTTTACCAACTCTTTCAAAGTTCTTTTCTTCTTCTACTTCCTCTTCATATGTTGTTTCTATTCTAAATTATTACCTACCTTATCATATTTATTATGATGTTTTATTATTATTATTTTACAACAATATTCCTCCTTTTACCCATCCTATGGAAAATAATATCACTATGTGTGCGTACACACGACTTCTCATCTCCACGCCATAGTGTAAACTGTTTTTCATCTATATTATATTTAAATGGCTATAATTATAAATATAATGGATATAAATAATAAATATTATATTATATTGATTCTGTATAATTAGCATACCATCCATTTCCTTACCCCTTAACCATTAAGGAAATGATATCATCGCTTGTGTGTACATACGACTTGTCTTCTCCACGACGCGATGAGATTCATCTTTCATGTTAACCTTTCAAAAATGACAATAAAAGTATATATAATGAATAAGTATGAAATATATTAAATAATAATTCTACTAGAATAATATATATATATAAATATATGTTATTTACTTGGTTTCATTCAGTACGATAGGAAAATGAAAACAGTGTTCATGCATACTTACAACCTATTATCCCCACGAATGGTGTATTCCATTACATATTATTTATATATATATATACTTAATATATATGATATATAAATCATTTTTTATTTTATTTATGTAATTAAAACATTATATAATAATAAGATCTAGAATAAAAATTCAAAACACATATGATAAACAAAGCGGTTATTACCTAAAATGTTGCTTTATCTTGGAAATTATTAATAGATGGTAATATAAAGTCTTAAATTAATCATATATGATATCATAAATATTATTATGATTTAATTAGAAGTTAATAATATGTTTAAAACAATTATATATGATTTTCAGACACATACAGAGAGTATCAGGCCTAAGGTATGTGAATTCCTTCTCACTTTTAATTTTTATGAGATATAAGCCATGTTCACCACATATTTCTTGTGTGTGGTGTATGTACTACCCCTATTATATTTGATATCATGAATACATTTATCTTAATAGTATTTAATGATTCTTTTGAATATATTGGGGTTATTATTTTAATGTTAAAAGTGGTATGTGATGCTTTGAATGTTTAAAGAATTAATCCTTTCTCCATTTCAATAGTCTTGATATTATTTTACATAACTATTTATATGGATATAAAATTATTATATAGGAAATTTTATTCCTATTTTCATGTCCATTAAAATGTTTTAAAAAATTAATCTTTTATGGTTTTATGTAAGTCACCCTTTAACTAAAACGTCATTTTATATGTTTTAAATATTTACTCTTCTAAATATTTCAAATTAATGTCAATGTTTTCCAAATTTTATTAAAAATTTATTTATATGGACATTAATGTTTTAAAATTTTACATCCTTTCAAGTTTAAAATCGGTATGGGACACTTTTTTTAAAAAATATCTTTTTAAATGCCTTCTTTTATAAATTTTGTGACTCTTTAATGTTTTTAAAGTAGAATGTGATATTTCTCTCAAATAATTTTAATGATTTTATTAGACTATTTTCATCTATGTCAAAATAATTTGTTGGATTTTATTCTCAATTGAGGTTGTTTTTTTATGATAAAATCTACCATATTGTATTAAAGGGATTATGATATGTTTGACTATGGTGTTCTATTTTGATACCATTCAGGGTTTATGGTTAATGTATTAACATTTCATATGATAGTTTTAGTACAAATGTTTATATTGGTTATGTATTACCCCTTTCACAGGGGGAATGAATTGGACTTAGTAAGTGATGAGTTAGGAACCCATTAATGAAATCCCTATGGGTTGGGGACTGGTTAAGGAAAGACCTACGGGTTGGGGAATAGTTAATGAAAGCACGTCGATGAATCAATAGTTCCAATGAGACAAATTATTTTGGGTTTTTACCCATTTATATATGGTCTTGGCATGAGGCCATGACAATGTAGTTATGATTCCTTGTATTATATCTTCCCTCATTATGAGATTAGTTATTGATATTACATTTTATTATTCAACTAGTGGAATATCTATGTGAATGTTTAAATGGAATTATTTAATTTATTCTTGCCATATTATGTTGAATATTATATTTAAAAGGCTTGTGTTTTAGTTTTATACCTTTCCTTAAACTTTTATGCTTATTTATGAAAGAGTTTGTTATATTATTGACCGTTCCTAAGGATTTGAGATTACCCCTTTCTTATATTTTATTTTCCCAGGATACCAAGAAGTTTTTTATGATTAATATGTTTGGTTAAGCTTGGAGAATAATTTCATTATCAAATGATTGTCGATTTTGTATTTATGTTTTGAAGTTTTATGTAAAGTTCATGTATGTAATATTTTTTCTGATTCTACTAAACTAATCAGTATTTTGAGATTTGATTCCTTATAATCATTCCAATGTATTAAAATAATTCATAGATTCTAGGATTCTAGGGTCGGGGTGTTATAGTTTATATGAAAGGATGTTTAGAAACCACATTAGAAAATAGATTTAGAAAAAATGGATTAAAAAAAATAACCCTGTGAATGAATTTAATGATAAGTCTAAGTATAAGATACCATCCATTAGTTTTGGTAATGGATAACCATGGTTAATACTATGGACATATGGATTGAGATTAATATTCTATCATTTAGAGATCCTATAAATGATTCTTCAGGACTGTATCACTAGTATTAGTGTTTCCCAATTTCTTCTTTGATTTTTGAGCAATGGTTAGAATCAAAAATTATTAAAATGAAATGGTTATACTGCTCATGATGAATAGATTTAAAAAGGGAAATGAAATAAAGGTGGTATTAAGTAATAATATTTTTAAGTGTAGTTAAGGGTTTAAGAGTGAATTGGAATGATTAAGGTTATTTTGTATTTGGATTCAATAATTATTTCATCATTGGTGCTTTTGTTATAGGAATCTTGAGATATATAAGGATACCATCGTGGTACTTTTTCTTTAATTATTTGGGAGCATGAGTGTTTTTATTAATGTTTTATTGTGATCATATATTTGATATGTTATAATAAGATATACATTACCTTATTTAGGGAATTTTATGTTAATATTGATTTTGGAAATTTAGATACCATATTGGAATGTTAATTTAGATTGAAGTATTTTGGTCAAGTCTTAAGGCTGTAATGGAATATGTTGAACATTGGATATTACTATTTTAGGATAATGTATGGTTTTTAGATACTTCGGGCTAACCTTTTTTTCAGTAATCATTTAGAGGATGAAGGAAATACTTTATGTACTTCTGATTTATCAAAAGTGCTTTAGGAATGAGAATTTCATTTTTAACATATATTTCCAGATGTAATGGATGAAGTGAAGATAGATCGAAGCACACCCATTTGATGAGATTATTCTTATAATAGTAATTGAAATCAAGTAAGTTTTCTCAACTTCTTATCTCTATAGTAAAATAATTTCTCAAATTTAGGAAAATGTAAAAAAAAAATTGTGTTATCCTAATACCTTAATTTTTATTGAACTGATGGTATTTTAAATCATCACAAATTTGTAGCTTTGAGGCCCAAAATTTTCCATTGATTGTTTATTTGTTTGTGATTGATGATCTCAATCACTCCATATAAATATTAATGTTTTACCTCTAAGAATGTATCTCTACTTTTCACTAATTCTTTCCTATTCAAAATCCTAATTTGGTGGTGACTATCATATTTTTCTTTCCCTCTTATTAAGAGTAAATTTTAGTAACCCTATTTCTGATGTGGGTTTTCCACAAAAGTATTCTTTTGTATCAACCTTTTATTTTTAAAGTGCAATTTCAAATTGAGAGGAAAAGTTTTATTGAAGTAGGGGAGAATGTAACACCTTAATATTTCATGGAACTTTATCTTTTTAAAGAAATTTGATATCTTCTTTTGCACATAACACCAAGTTCGAGCACACCATGATCTTCCAAACTAGCTGTTTAAAAGTGGTTATGAATAGTATTAACCACACTATGAAATTTATATATTTTATTTTTCAAAATAGACTTCATTTTTTAATTCAAAATTTCAAAATTATATTAGGGTGAATTTTTTGTATTTTTCTGAAAAGTTTCAATTTTTTATGAATAGTGAAAAATACTGCATTGTTGTTAATAGCCAACTTTTTCATTTATATAATTATTTTTATTTTAATTGATTTTAATGTCACAATAGATAAATAATAAATATATTAATCCAATATAGGTCTTTGGATCTATTTTTATAATAAAATTAGATATAAAATTTATTGAACTTGTGAACGTCCCTTTTACCAGACATCTAGCCAGTTCTCCTAGATTAGCATTAAACAAAATTTTACTGACTCTGTGAATTGAATTTCGAAAAATGGACATATGTTTCTTTAATCAGTATGAAAATTGTGGTCCAATAGCATCAAAAAAAATATTTGTTCAGTATTAACATTTGTAATTTTATTTACCACGGTTAAAGGTAAATATTGTAATTAAAGGTAAATATAATATAATATTATTATAAAGTTACCCTAAAAAATGTCCTAATTTAATTGGATGAGTGTGTTTTGACCAAAATAATCCTTGGTTCGATTTTCGGACCCCTGTGAGCCACTTATATGACTTTAATATATTTATAATATTATATTAAAGAAAATACAATTTTTTTATACTTTTTTGACAAGTAAAATATTTTTAATATGAGGTTTTAGAAGTAATATGGTCATCTATAAATATTAATTATAAATATAAAATGATAATATAAACTTTTAATTTATTTATAATTTTACAAAATAAATAATTAAATTACATGGTGAGACAATGATGATATCGTAATTGATTTATTAAAAGAAGAATCAAATAAATGATATTCATAATATTAATATAAATATATTTTGAGTGAGTTAATGTCATATAAAATTTGTATTGATGAATTATACATATTATTAATGTCATTTTTATTTATTTTTTCAAATAAATCTTGTTGATTTGATTTTTGTATAAGAAAAAATAATGAATAATGTCAAAATTGACATTTAAGATATTTTAAAATAAATAATATTTTATTAAATGATATAAAATTCCTAGAAAAATATATCTCATCCAATTAACAAGTATAATGATAAATATATAAAAAATATAGATTTTGAATCTTTTAATAGACACTTTTCCATGAAAATTAGATAGATACTATTAAAATTAAAGAATGTGACAACATGTCACACTCCCATTTCTTATAAGTTCAATAATTTTAATATATGGATAACCAAGAGATAAATTATATATTGTATAGTTTATGGAAATATAAAATAATTATATACATTATATTAATTTATTTATAATTTTTAGAGACTAAATAATCACCATAAATAATGACCTAATAGTGAAGAAGTAATTATTTTATTAATAAAAATATCAAATAAATGGTTTTACAAATATTAAAATAATTAAAATTTGACATAATTGAGGTGATAAAAGATTTTTGTTTGTGTATATGACATGTTATATGTGTAATAAATGGTTTGGATCAAATTTATATTTCTATTTGAATTTTATTTAATGTCAATGTAATGAATAGTGTCAAAATTGACATTATTGATATTTTATAAAAATAACATTTTATTAAATGATTTAAAAACAATAAATAGATTTAAAAATTACCAAGTGATTATTATAATGTAAAAAATTTCATATAGTTTGTTGTGCCAAAGTGATTGCATTTGTTTTCAATAACCTGTCAATGTGTGCCAACTGATGAGGTACAGCTTGAAGAATGACGATTGAAGAAGCATCATAAAATTAGACGATTGTAGAGCTGATATTAAGTTAAAATAACTTGTATCAAGAAGAAACAATGTCAAAACATTGTTAAAATTCCATGCATTTTCTTCAAATTTAATGAGGAGATAAAGAAGTGCCATCCACTGTCACTAAGTGGATGAGGAATGAAGAATGGTTCCATCCACAACCTCTATGTGGATGAAGTGAAAAGATGAACCGTCCACATCTACTAAGTGGATGAAGTGGTTTGAAGAAGACCATGCATTATCTTTTAGTGCATGAGGATTTGAAGATGATCCAACCTCATCTATGATTGGATCAATGAAGGACATTGATGATCAAGTGATTTATGATTAATAGTTGATGAAGATACTTGAGAGATTCTTGGGAATTCCATCTCCTAATAGGAGAAGAAGAAGAGATGTTGAAGAAGATATATGGAGTTCCTAAGAAGATGGAGAAGTGAAGAAGAGGAAAATGGCATGAAGAAGACTTGTTCCTATTTGGTTTAACCAAGTATACAAGTAGAGATTATGTAAAAAATGGGGCCTGCCCACAAGCTAGCTACCCAAGCTTCAACCCAAGGCACATGCGGGACCACAAGGGGTCGACCACGCCCATGAGGAGGCCTAGGCAGAGCCATCCCGCAGGAGGTCGGGCCGTGTGTAAGCCCGAGCCACGCGGAGGTGATATACATTATAATAATTTATTTATAATTTTTTTGAGACTAAATAATTACCATAAATAATGACACAATAGTGAAGAAGTAATTATTTTATTAATATAATTATCAAATAAATGGTTTTAAAAATATTAAAATAATTAAAATTTGACATAATTGAGGTGATAAAAGATTTTTCTTTGTGTATATGAAATGTTATAAGTTTATTAAATGGTTTGGTTCGAATTTATATTTATATTTTAATTTTATTTAAAGTCAATGTAAGGAATAGTGTCAAAATTGACATTATTGATATTTTATAAAAATAACATTTTATTAAATGATTTAAAAACAATAAACAGATTTAAAAATTACCAAGTTATTATTATAATGTAAAAAATGTCATATAGTTTGTTGTGCCCAAGTCATTGCCTTTTTTTGTCAATAACCTGTCAATGTGTGCCAACTGATGAGGTACAGCTTGAAGAATGATGATTGAAGAAGCATCATAAAATCAGATGATTGTAGAGCTGATCTTAATTTCAAAGAACTTGTATCAAGAATATACAATGTCACAAAATTGTTAGAAGTCCATGCATTGTATTCACAATGCATGAGGAGATAAAGAAGTTTCATCCACTGTCACTAAGTGGATGAGGAATGAAGAAGGGATCCATCCACAACATCTAAGTGGATGAAGTGAAAATATGAACCATCCACAGCTACTAAGTGGATGAAGTGGTTTGAAGAAGACCATCCATTATCTCTTAGTGCATGAGGATTTGAAGATGATCCAACCTCATCTATGATTGGATCAAATAAGGACATTGAAGATCAAGTGATTTATGATTAATAGTTGATGAAGATACTTGGGAGATTCTTGGGAATTCCATCTCCTAATAGGAGAAGAAGAAGAGATGTTGAAGTAGATAGATGGAGTTATTAAGAAGATGGAGAAGTGAAGAATAGTAAAATGGCATGAAGAAGACTTCTTCCTATTTGTTTTAACCAAGTATAAAAGTGGAGCTTGTGTAAAAAATGGGGCCTACCCACGAGCAAGCTACCCAAGCATCAACCCAAGGCACATGTGGTACCACAAGGGGTCTACCGCGCCCATGAGGAGGCCTAGGCAGAGCCAGCCCATAGGAGGCCAAGCTGTGTGTAAGCCTGAGCCACTCGGAAGTCAAGCCCGCGCAGCGTGGGCACCAAGGGTGTGCCCGTGGAGGAGCATAGTGGGCGCTAGAGCGTGCCCGCAGGAGAACCGGTGTGGGACGGCACCGGAGGGGAGAGAGGAGATTTCTAAACTGATTCTGGGAGAAACTGGTTGATAAACCACATGAAAACTTCGGCGTGTTTCGATGTGGGACGAGTTTTTAAGAATGCGAAGGAAATCCTGGCCGCTCATCTGATCACGCGCTAATCCGAACCGTTTGATACATCCGTAGCACTGCGTTATAATATCAACCTTCTATCATCAATAAATGATGATCCAACGGCTTGGGAGTTGTATCCTACCTCTCACCGAGTCAAAGATCCTCCATATTCCTCTTGCGAACCAGTGGCATCCCGTACGAGGGAGATGGATCTCCCGGCCACCTCCGATGAAGGTGAAGCCTCCAAGATCTTCGGTTCGGTGTACTGAACACATACATGCATTAAAAAGTCGCATGCATGCAATGATATAAAGAATTAGAACTCGGCCGAAGAAAATGGAGTTTCTAAGGACACATGGAACCGTGCGAGATTCATGCACGAGAATCGGCCATATGATCTTGAATCCGCACACCAAGAACGAAAGTTCCCGTGGTTGAAAAAGAAAAAGGAAACAACCGGTATTCTAGCATCTCGTGTTCCAAATTTTGAAGCTGAAGATCTCGGGCATTCAAAAGCCCGATATTCATGGATCTTGATCACCCTCCTCGCCTACAAAAGGAGAATCCCAAACCGAGAAGTGGTTGTTGATCCTTTGAGAAGAAGTCTCGCATAGCTCCGTGCAACGCAAAGGGAAAACTCTCGCACCCGAGCGAGACTGTAAAGGCTGGAGCCACCCGAGGCTCCATGGGAACTGTTCACGCAACCCCTACGTGAAAGGAGGAGCACCGGGTCACCCTACGCGCTCCCTTTGCGCAGTAGGAAGAAGCTGATCCGCACACATCTGTGCGCCCTCTCTGCCCACTAACTTGTGCGGCAGGAGGAAGCTACCACACCACTTGTGCGGTAGAAGGAGCTACTGCTACACTTGCGTGCCCGCTGCTCCCGCACCCTGCGCAGCTGTTGCACCCAATACCTTGCATGGCAGAGGATAGGAGTAGGCTGCACACTTGCTTGCCCTCCTTTGAAGTGAGTTTGGGTAAAGTAAAGGCAACACCCTATCATTTGGGTTGTGAGGGTGTGTGCAGAGGGGAAGCCTGAGGCTTGCATACATTTGAGTGAATTTTAACCGATGTGTGTGTATTCAAAAGAACTAATCATTCCAAGTCATTAATAGTGGTGAGCAAGACCAACAAGTTCTCCTGAATTCTGTTGAAGCTACTTGAAGAATTGAATAACACATTTGAATAAGATAAGTGAAGCTATGGAAAAAAAGATGTTGTGAAGTTGGGGGGTTTAACCAACTTGTTTGGGGGTATAACCAATTACCTTGTAAACATCTTTTGTCATAGTGAACAATCTGTGTTGGGGAGTGTAACCAACACGGAAAGGAGTAGGTCTTTGTACCGAACCTTTTATATCTCTATGTTCTATGATTTCATTATCACTGCACCACCAAAAGAGTAGATCTAGGCCTTAATCAGTCACGGAGGTTGAATTGATCATTCAAAGGGAACAATTCTTAAAAGAAAAATTTATCACTGATTCACCCCTCCCCTCTCAGTGATCACAACTAATCCAGGCATTTCAAGTGGTATCAGAGGGAGGTTTCCTAAATTAGGATCTACTTCTGAGAAAATGGAAAATCTTAATTCCGTTAATAGTAGGGGTGTTCATATATTTGATGGGAAGAATTACCACAGCTGGAAGAATCAGATGTTACCCTATCTTCTATCACTCAGCCTTGAAGTTAAAAATGCATCCTTATTTGGATTCCCTCCTCTTGTTAATGAAGCTGGTATGACACTAGATGAGAAAATAAATATGGATGTTGATGGTAAAGCTCAAAATTCCATCCTTATGTCACTCTCAGAAAAGGTATACACAAAAGTCATGGGACTCAAGAATTATAAAGAAATTTGGGAGAAATTGGAAAGTAGTTATGAAGGCAACATGAAATTCAAGGAAGCCAAATTACACATTTGGAGAAGCAAGTTTGAAGATATCAAGATGGGAGAAGAAGAAAATATTGATGATTATTTTAAAAGAGTCAATGAAATTGTCAGTAACATTTGGGGATTTGGAGAAAAGTTGGAGGACCCAACTATTATAAAAAAAACTAATGAGAAACTTTCGTGTCAGGTTTGACCCCAAAGTCTCAGCATTAGAGGACAGAGATGATCTCTCTCTTGATGAACTACACAACATTCTCATTGCATATTAAATGAGGAAGATCCCAGTATTCAAGAAGAAGATCAAAGATGAGATGGCTTTTGAGGCCATAAGACAACTCAAGATAAGAGATGACGAAGTCTTAGAATCAGGTGAATCTGACAATGAAGAAAAGGATGAAGACTTCAACAAAATTATTTCTCTTTTATCAAAATTTTTTGGAAATGATAAATTCAAGGGAAAATTGAAATTACCACTGAGGTGTTTCAATTGCAATAACATTAGACACTTGGTTGTTAACTGTCCCAAGAAAAGATCTAGTGCTCCAAAATTTGAAGAAGAAAAATCACAAAAGAGGAAATGGAGTAGAAACCCAAGAGAAGGAATAAAATTTGGTGCAAGAAAGAAAAGGTTCACTCCATGTTAAAGAAGAAGCTATGTGAGCAAATAAGAATAATCAGACTCCACATCAGCCAGTCAATCAAAAGAAGAAACAAATTTTATGGCTCGTGTGGAAAAAGGGTTTGACACCTGTAGTAGTGAAGATGATGAAAGTGAACAAATAGAGCTTGAACACATGTTGAAAGATGAATTAGAGGCTTTACTTGAGCAAAACAATATGCTCAATAAAGAGAAGAAACTGTTACAAAAGGAAACCAAAAGGATGATTGAGGAGTTGGAAGAGTGTATGAAGAAAGAAAAACTGTACATTGATGAAATAAAGAGACACAAACTAAAGACAGTTAAGCTGGATAAGATAGAAAAAGATCTTGAAGAGAAACTTCACCTCAAAGAAGAAGAGTAATCAGTGACACAGTCCAAGTGGATTGAAGCACAGAATAGCTTGAAAAATATGAGAGAAGACTTTAACAAGGCTGTTGAGGTCAAGGTAGAATCATCTCATGCTGGTGCTCAGAGGCAGGTCAACTCACCACTAAGTAAATCTCAAAATACATCTGTTATCTCTAACAATGCAGGTTCAAAGATGAAATTGAGACAAACAGGGAATAGAAAAACTTGTGAAAATCATCTTCAATGGAAGAAAGGAAATCCCCAGGAAGGACTACTCAAATCATGGACAGAAAATTACAACATGAATCCTATCAGTGGAGAAGGTCAAGGGTTAGAGGCTACTGCTGGTGTTGTGGTGTGTTTGGACACAAGGACTATGCATGCTAGTATAACATGTCTCTTCCAAGTATGAGGCATGAGTTAAGAGGGAGACATCCTGAAACCAAGAGTGTATTACAGAAAATAGCAAAACTTCCAACTCAGAACAAATCTGACTGTCTGGGTGAAGCTTGTTGAAGATGTGACCAAAAAGGTCATAGAGCTGATAAATGTATAACTATTCTTCCTGAACAAAGAGTCAAAGACATGAAAGGAAGAGGCATTCAGAAACCCAATGAAGAAATCACATGCATTGCTGAAGTTGCTCTAAAATCCAGCAGTAAAACCAAGTCATGGATCCTTGATAGTGGATGCTCATCACACATGACTGGTGATACAAAACTTCTTAGAAACATAGAAAGTCATGAGGGAGGAACCGCGGTGTTTGGAAATGATTGTTCTCTGAGAATCAAGGGAGTTAGAAAGGCAATGATTGAAACAACAAATCTAAAATCCAATGATGTGTTGTTTGTTGATGGATTAAAGCACAACCTGCTGAGTGTAAGCCAATTATCTAATTATGGACATGAGGTGCTGTTCCAGAAGGATTCATGGATCATCAAGATATCAAAGGATGAAAAAATCATCACTCCAGGAAGAAGAACCACTGGCAACCTATTTCAAATTGGTGAGTCCATCATTTCTTGTTACCTTAGTTCTAAGGATGAAAAAAACCTATGGCACAGAAGACGTGGCCATCTTGGTCAAAGGAGTATGAGTAAAATTTTAAAGTACAATATTGTACGAGATCTGCCAAAATTAAAGAGAGAAAGAGATGACATTTGTGGCACATGTCAGAAGGGAAAACTGACCCATAGTTCACACAAAGGAGTAGATATCATGTCTTCTAGGCCTCTTGAACTCATCCTTACAGACATAAGTGAACCGATGAGACAGAAGTCTACAAGAGGAGATCTTTATTTTATAACCTTCATTGATGATTACACTTGGATGACCAGTGTCATGTTCATGAAACACAAGTCAGAAGTAATCACAATGTTCAAAAATTTCAGGAGGCAGGCTGAGAAAGAACTAGGACTCTGTATCAAGAAAGTGAGATCAGACAATGGAAAAGAATACACTTGTGATGATTTTGAAAGCTATCTGGTTAATCATGGAATCAAGCATCAATACAATACACCATATAATCCAAAATAGAATGGATTAGCTAAAAGAAAGAATCGAAGCATAGTCGAAATGGGGAGGACTATGTTAGCTGAGCACAATATCTCTAAGTTTTTCTGGAGAGAAGTGGTATGCACAACCATACACATACAAAATAGATGTCTCCTGAGACTAGAAACACAAACGACAGCCTATGAAATGTGGTTTAACAGAAAACCAACTGTTAAATACTTCAGAGTCTTTGGAATTCCTTTCATTATCAAGATTAAAAACATTAATCTGGGAAAGTTTGAGGAAAAAGCAGAAGAATTAATCTTCATGGGTTACCTACCAGATGGAAAAGGCTATAGTTGCTGGAAGAAGAGGTTGAACAAAATTATTGACTACAGTGATGTTAGAATAATTGGAAACAACATCAAACCATACATTATGGAGAATGATGACTCAAATAATGACACAACCTTGGAATAGAAGAATGAATAATTCACTGAGCCAACACCAACTACTGGTGAGATCAACTCTGTACACACCAGTGATGAAGAGGAAGAAAATGAAAATGGAAGAAGGAGATACAACAAATTGAAGAAACATGTCGACACAGAAAACTTCATTAGTGACCCACATTCCTCAGTAACAACTAGAAGAAGATTGAGATTGGAAGATCAGACTGCACTAGTTTCTCAAGTTGAACCTCACACAGTGGCTGAAGCAGTTGAACATGAGGAATGGATACAAGATATGCATGAGGAACTCAATCAAATAGAAAAGAACTCCACTTGCGATCTTGTTCCAAGGCCCAAGAATAAAAATGTTATTAGGACAAAGTGGGTTTTCAGAAACAAACTCAATTAAAAGGGGGATGTTTCCAGAAATAATTCCAGACTCGTATGTAAAGGGTATTCAGAAATGAAAGGAATCGACCTTGAAGAAACCTTTGCACCAGTTGAAAGACTGGGAGCCATCAGAATGTTCTTAGCAGTTGCTGCACACAAGTAGTACAAGGTCTATTAGATGGATGTGAAATATGCATTCCTAAATAGAGATATTGAAGAAGAGGTGTATATAGAACAACCAGAGGGATTTGTGTTTGAAAGATATGGTATTATGGAATGCAGACTGAAAAAAGATTTGTATGGGTTGAAGCAGGCCCCTAGATCCTGGTACACCAAATTAGATGGTTGACTCAAGAACATGAAATTTTTCAAAGGAATAGTTGATCGTATTCTCTATGTCAGATAAATGGCCACTAGTACCCTCATATTCATTATCTATGTGGATGATATCATTTTTTCTGGTGACAAGGAAGGACTATGTGAAGAATTTGTTGAGCAAATGAAAAGAACCTTTGAAATGTCCATGCTTGGTCAAATGACATATTATCTAGGATTTTAGGTGGAACAAAGACAAAACTCCATATTTATTTCATAAGAAAAGTATGCAAGGGACTTAGTGAAAAGGTTCGGAATGGAGAGTGCAAAGGAAGTATCAACACCCATTTCTGTTGGAACCAAGATATACAAGGATGAAGAAGGCAACAATGTTGATCAGAAAGAGTTCAGGAGAATTATTGGAAGTCTCCATTATCTCATGGATTCAAGGCCAGATATAACATAAGCAGTGACTTTGTGTGCCAGATTTCAAAGTGACCCCAAAGAATCTCACTTATCAGTAACTAAAAGAATTTTGAGATATGTGAAAGGAAACCTCAACTATGGACTCTTATACAAACACAATACAAACATAAAGTTGTTGGGATTCACAGATTCTGATTGGGATGGTGATTGTACTGATAGAAGATCTACATCTGGTGGAACCTTCTTTATGGGAGAAGGATGTGTTAGTTGGTACAGCAAGAAACAAAATTCTGTAACATTGAGCACAGCCGAAGCAGAGTATGTGGCAGCTACAGATGCATGTACACAAATTATTTGGATGCAGGTGCAGCTAGATGATTTGAGAATTAAAGCTCAAAACCCACTGAGGATCTTATGTGATAATCAAAGTGCAATTGGATTGTCTAAGAATCATATACAACACTCCAGATCCAATCATATTGATATAAAATATAATTTCATCAAATAAAGGGTCGCCAGTGGAGACATCAAGCTAGACTACATTTCTACTCAAGATCAGGTGGCAGATATTTTCACCAAAGCTATGCCTAAAGAACGATTTGTTGAGATGAGACTAAAACTTCATGTTCAGCCTTCTCCTCTCACTTGAGGAAGAAAAAGGTCCCTCTTTATTACCTAAATTTTTTATATTTTTGTACTTACATGCAGGGAATTGTAGGAGATCAGTGCATCCCTTAAGGGGGATAATTGGTAGTTGAAGTTGTGTAGGGTCAAGCGGTTATACTTTTTGGGTATGACTCCCATTCATCCCTTTGCATTTGTTTCCAATAAGGGGGGAGAAATCATCAGCACACACATTGTGACATTTTTAAAGTGTGATTAGGAGTATTGAAAACTAAATACAAAGGGGGGAGATTGTTGGTCCCAAGTGATTGCATTTGTTGTCAATAACCTGTCAATGTGTTCCAACTGATGAGGTACAGCTTGAAGAATGACAATTGAAGAAGCATCATAAAATCAGACGATTCTAGAGCTGATCATAAGTTCAAAGAACTTTTATCAAAAAGATACAATGTCACAACATTGATAGAAGTCCATGCATTGTCTTCACAATGCATGAGGAGATAAAGAAGTGTCATCCACTGTCACTCAGTGGATGAGGAATGAAGAAGGGATCCATCCACAACCTCTAAGTTGATGAAGTGAAAAGATGAACCATCCACAGCTAATAAGTGGATGAAGTGGTTTCAAGAAGACCATGCATTATCTCCTAGTGCATTGGGGATTTGAAGATGATCCAACCTCATCTATGATTGGATCAAAGAAGGACATTGAAGATCAAGTCATTTATGATTAATAGTTGATGAAGATACTTGAGAGATTATTGGGAATTCCATATCCTAATAGGAGAAGAAGAACAGATGTTGAAGAAGATAAATGGAGTTCTTAAGAATATGGAGAAGTGAAGAATAGGAAAATGTCATGAAGAAGACTTGTTCCTATTTGGTTAACCAAGTATACAAGTGGAGCATATGTAAAAAATGGGGCCTGCCCACGAGCTAGCTACCCAAGCTTCAACCCAAGGCACATGCGGGACCACTAGGGGTTGACCATGCCCATGAAGAGGCCTAGGCAGAGCCAGCCTGTAGGAGGTCGGGCCGTGTGTAAGCTCGAGCCACGCGGAGGTCAAGCCCGCGCAGCGTGGGCACCAAGGGAGTGCTCGTGGAGGAGCATAGTGGGCACTAGATCACACCTGTTGGAGAACCGGTGTGGGGTGGCACCGGAGGGGAGAGAGGAGATTTCTGACCCGATGCTGGGAGAAACTGATTGATAAACCGCTCGAAAACCTCGACGTGTTTCGATGTGGGATGAGTTTTTAAGAACGCGGAGGAAATCCTGGCCGCTCATCTGATCGTGCGCTGATCTGAACCATCTAATTCATCTGCGGTGCTACGTTATAATCTCAGCCATCCATCATCCTTAAATCATGATCCAATGGCTTGGGAGTTTTCTCATAACTCTCGCCGAGCCGAGGAGCCTCCTGATGCCTCCTGTGAACCAGTGGCATCCCGTATGGGGGAGATGGAGCACCAGGCCACCTCCAATGAAGGTGATGCCTCCAGGATGATCGGTTGGGGTGTACTGAACACATGCATGTGTTAAAAATTTGCATGCATGCAACGAGATAAAGAATTTGAACTCGGCCGAGGAAAACAAAGTTGTTGAGGCCACATGGAACCGTGTGAGATTCATGCATGAGAATCGGCCATATGATCTTGAATCTGCACACCAAGAATGAAATATCCCGTGGTTGAAAAAGAAAAAGAAAACAATCGGGATTTTAGCATCCCGTGTTACAAATTTTGAACCCGAAGATCTCGGGCATTCAAAAGCCCGATATTCATGGATCTTGATCGCCCTCCTCGCCTACAAAAGGAGAAGCCCAAACCGAGAAGTGGTTACTGATCCTTTGAGAAGAAGTCCTAAGTAGCTTCGTACAACGTGAAGGGAAAATACTAGCGCCCGAGCGAGAAAATAAAGGCCGGAGCCACCCGAGGCTCCGTGGGAACTATTTGTGCAACCCCTGCATGAAAGGAGGAGCACCAGGTCACCCTGCGCGCTCCCTTTGCGCGGTAGGAAGAAGCTAAGTTGTACACATCTGCGTGCCCTCTCTGCTTTCTAACTTTCACGGTTGGAGGAAGCTTCCATGCCACTTGCGCAGTAGAAGGAGCTTCTTTTACACTTGCGCGCCCGCTTCTCCCACACCCTGTGCTGCTGTTGCACTCAAGACATCGTGCGGTAGAAGACAGGAGTAGGCTGCACACTTGCAGTCCCTCCTTTCAAGTGAGTTCGTGTGAAGTAAAGGCAACACCCTATCATTTGGGTTGTGAGGGTGTGTGCAAAGGATAAGGTCGATGATTTCATAAATTTGAGTGAAGTTTAACCGATGTCTGTGTATGAAAAATAACTAATAATTCCAAGTCATTAATAGTGGTGAGCAAGACCAACAAGTTATCCTGATGTCTGTTGAATATACTTGATGAATTAAACAACAAATTTGAAGAAGATAAGTGAAGCTGTGGAGAAAAATATGTTGTGAAGTTGGGGGGGGGGGGGGTGGTTTAACCAACTTGTAATTGGGCGGTATAACCAATTACCTTGTAAATATCTTTTGGCATAGTGAAGAATCCTTGTTGGGGAGTGTAACCAACACGGCAAGGAGTAGGTCTTTGTACCGAACATTGTAAATATCTATGTTTTGTCGCTTTCATTATCACTGCACCACCAAAAGAGTAGATCTTGGCCTTAATCAGCCACAGAGGTTGAATTGATCATTCAAGGGGAACAATTCTTAAAAGAAAAAAGTTATCACCGATTCACCCCTCCCCTCTCAGTGATCACAACTGATCCAGGAATTTCATAGTTTCCAATTATGTTCAATTGACACAATATAATTAAATATGTATAACCATTTAATATTTAGAATATTATTACCACAATTAAAATTTGATAGATTAAATAAGGATAACTAAAAATGATAAAGATTAAAATAAAATAAAAACATGTCTAAATTTTATTGGTTTAGAGGATTTATTCCCTTCCCCATGTTATATTTTAAATAATTCACTTTGGAGCCGTTTTCAATTTAAAATTTATTTTTATTAATTTAATATTTTGAGAGTTTCATAAAGTGTCATGCACCTCTCTTATAAAATGGTATCCATCCTTCTCTTTTATTAACACATCTAAATACCTTTAGTTCAAAAAAAACCTACCCATTTATCCACCAAAATTCCATCAATTCATCCTAGAGTCTATATTTTGTGCAAAAAAACCGATCCTAAGGAGTCCTTTTGTGAAAATCAAAAGGAGACACTCGAAGAAGAGGTAATTGTTTTACCAACTCTTTCAAAATTCTTTTCTTCTTCTACTTCCTATTATTATGTTGTTTCTATAATACAGTAATAAATTAAGTATCATATATATTTTTATATGTTATTATTATTATGGGACAACCATATTCATCCTTTTACCCATCCTATAAAAAACAATATCAATATGCATGCGTGCGTACGGCTTAGAGTCTCCATGTTGTGTTGTAAACTATTTTTTTAATGTAATTTATTTCAATGGGTATAATTATGAATATAGTGGATATAAATAATAAATATGACATGATATTGATTATGTATAATTAATATACAATCAATTTTCTTACCCCTAAACCATTAAGGAAATGATATCGTCGCTCGTGTGTACTTATGGCTTACCGTCTCCACAACACGATGAGATTCATCTTCCATGTTAACCATTCAATATTGATTATAAATATATATATCATGAATAAGTATGAAATATATGATATAATAATTCCACTTTAATGATATATATACATACATATATGTTATTTACTTGGTTCCATTCAATACGATAAGAAAACGGAAATAGTGTTCATGCGTACATACAGCCTACCATCTCCATGAAGGGTGTATTCAGTTCTATAATATATATATATATATATATATATATATATAGAGAATATGTATGGTATATAAATCATTTTTTATATTATTTAAGTAATTAAATCATTATCTAAGTAATAATCTCAAGAATAACATGTCAAAACCCATATGATTAACAAAGTGATTATTACCTAAAATGTTGCTTTAATTTGGAAATTAATAATAAGAAGGTTATATGAAGTCTTAAATGAATCATAGATGATATCATAAATATTATTATGATACTATTAGAAGTTAATAATATGTTTTAAACCATTATATATGAGTTTCAGAAACATACGGAGAGTATCAGACCTAAGGTAAGGGAATTCTGTCTCACTTTTAATATTCATGAGATATAATCCAGTTTCACCACCTATTTCTTATGTGTGGTGGATTTACTATCCCTGTTATATTATATATTATTAATACATTTATATTTATGTTATTTAATAATTCATTTTAAGATATTGGGATTATTATTTAAATTTTCAAAGTGGTATGGGATGATTTTAATGTTTAAATAATTAATCATTTCAACATTTCAATAGTCTTGATATTATTTTACATAACTATTTATATGGATATAAAAGGATTATAAAGTGATTTTTTTCTATTTTTAAGTCCATTCAAATGTTTTAAAAAACTAATCTTTTTAAGGTTTTATTTAAGGGACTCTTTAACTAAAACCACATTTTATATGTTTTAAATTTTTATTCTTCTAAATCTTTCACATTTGTGTCCATGTTTAAAAATGGTTTTAAAGATATATTTATATGGAAATGAATGTTTTGAAATGTTAATACCTTTAAAAAGTTTAAAATTTTATGGGCCACTTTGATTCAAAAATCTCTTTTTAAATGTCTTTTTTATAAATTGTGTGGCTTTTTAAGGTTTTCAAAGTAAAAATTGATATTTCTCTCAATGAATTTTAATGATTTTATTAGATTATTTTCATCTATGTCAACATCCATTATTGGATTTTATTCTTAATTAAGGTTTATTTTTATGATAAAATATACCATATTTTACTGAAGGGTTTATGATATGTTTGATTAGGGATGTTCTTTTTTGATACCATTTGTGGTTTGTGGTTAATGTACGATCTTTTCAAAAGTTAGTTTTAATATGAATTTTTATGTTTGTTATGTTTTACCTCTTTCATAAGAGGAATGAATTGGACATAGTAAGTGATGGGTTAGGGGCTAGTTAATGAAATCCCTATGGGTTGTGAACCATTTAATGAAATCCCTATAGGTTAGGGACCGGTTAATGAAAGCCCCTTGAAGCATCAAAAATTATCATGAGACAAACTAGTTTTGGTTTTTACCCTTTTATGTAAGGTCTTGGAAAAAAGACATGATGGTGTTGTTAAGATGTCATGAATTATGAATTCCCTCATTAGATAATCAACATGTAGTTCAGACCTCAAAGAGAGGTGGCCAATGTATCCTGAATATGGTAGGAATCAGAGTTGTCATAGTTCTGTTCATATTGGGGCTTACACAATGAGGATACCCTATTTATTGGGTCTTACAATCTAAGTTTTACCATGTATTTAGGGACTACACATCGAGGATGGATAGTGTTTTCAAATCTTGGTATTCCCTTGTGACCTACCCTGCTTGTATAGAGGGTGTCTCATGACCTAGGTGACTTAACTGGGGTAAATCATATGACCTGGTTGGATTGTCTTGGGAGCCATCAGATGACCCGTCCAGACACATATGAGGGATACCACAAGAGTCAGTGTGAAATGGTTCTATGGATATCATGTGCCTTGGATAAAAACCTTGGAGGTCATCATGAGACCTAGCTGACATGTTTGGAGGGTGTCGTGGGTCTGAGTTGACTTTCCCAAAGTGTGTCGTAAGTCCTGGCAGACATGCCCAGATGTCGTAGTGATACTTTATTGATATGAGTGAAAACCATTATATGAGACAAATGATGTTTCTGAATGATGTTGCAAGGCTCGGGTGATAGACCCATAGGGTTTCCCAAAACCAAGGTGGTGTGCCTAAGGGGAATGTGTGACTTTCTTTTAAATGTTCGGATAAATTCTCAGGACACAAATAGCATGTTGGATTAATGTCACGAGATCTATACGACATGTCCTAGTTCTATCATGTGTCATTGTATGATTCATGTGAAGCTCATGAGGGCCAACGAGCATATGTTTTTTTAATTCTTCACTTTTGATCTTGGTTTTATCCCTTGTATAGTGAATGCCTTAGGTTTGTTTAGTAGGAGTCTATTTTAAGCCTTGTGTGATCTAGTGGGCTAGAAAGGTATTCTTCACATGGACTATCAGAGATCCTCTGTATGATCTATGAATAATCATGTGAAGTGTCTTACACATGTCGCAAGACTACTCCGGCTGCCCGCTGATATATTACCTGATAGAAAGATGGCCGGTCGTGTGATTGGTTACTATGAGAAGTTTGCTTCGATGCTTGGGACTTTTTTTCTCAAGAGCTTCCTTCACATAGTAGAAGGTATTATTTTTTTCTTGGGTGGGGAATTTATAGGCCTCTCCACCCTGGGTACTCACCGGTTTGTGCAACATATTTGTTGTGGACCCAGGCTGGAGTCGGTGAAGGGCTCTAGGGCCACGCAGTTTCGCGAGTCTCTACCATAGATTGTTCCGAGTGCATCTCTTGATTTTTAGCGGTCATGAGTCTCTTCCATCAATGCTTACTTTATGGGATTATATCCAATTAATGAAGACTTTTTTTATCACACGGATGTGTCGAAGGACTCCCAAGGTGTCATGTTGGCATCTCCAAGTGGCGTTACGAGATCCGAGGTGTATGTTGAAATTCATTCATTAGATCTGGTCATATCGTCACGGGGTCTCACGGGGCTGTGTTGTGGACGTCCTAGGTGCATCACATTTCTTTCAATGACCACAAAATCTCTCGCCTCCTCCCTTTTTATTCCCTTTGGTTTAGTTTACAAAGGTCATGGCTTACGTGAGTTTTCACAAGTAATCTCTAGGATATTTACTTGATTTTCTTATTATGCCTCAAATGACCAATACAGGTCATATGGGGTTGCACGAGCATGTCATGGAAAAATCTATTCGTTTTTTCTTATAGTGTCGAAGGGGAAAGCACAGAGTCACTAGGTCATACCTGATGACTTCTGTGTGGCGAGGCTGACAAGCCGAAGGGCTTTCGTGAGATGAGGTAGACATGTCACCGAGGTCTTGTGATGTATTGCAGTTCGTGAGGGGCACGCCACATGTCCTTCTGCAACTATGAGTACCTCTCGACTTCTCTCTTTTTATCTCTTTTATTTTATTTTTGAATGGTTCGTGAGTTATGTGAATTTACTCGTATAATGACTAGGATATTTACTAGATTTTTTTGGTTATTCCACGCGTGACCAATATGGGTCAATGGGGGTGCACAAGCATGTTGTAGGAAAATCTATCAGTTTGTCCTTAGAGTGCCGAAGGAGAAGTACAAATTTTTCTGGACATATTTGAGGGCTTCCATGTTGTGAGGCTGACAAGCCAAAAGGCTTTCAAGAGACAAGGCGGACTTGTCTTTGAGGTCTCGTAGCGTCTTGCGGATATCCAAGGGCACACTGCATGTCCTCCAGCGATCGTACATCCCTCTCACCTCCTTCCCTTTATCTCCTTTGTTTTATTTCACAATGGTTCCGGTGTTATGTGAATTTTCAGGGATATCACTCTGGAAATTTATCCTTTCGAACCATGATATGGAACGTGAGCATTATGACCACTAGGGGTCTCTCCCTTTGGATAACATTCCTACTTATTTTCCAAAGACTTTTTCAGCCTTCACCCACTGAGTGTTCGTCAATGTGTTGCATGATAAGTATGGGATCTTGTGACGGCGCATGCGACTTGTCTTGGTCAGTTGTCATGTTCTCGCATGGTGCATCGCATGGTCATTTTTGGATCATGCGACGACAAGGAGAATTTTTCAGGGACATTTTCTTTGCTTGACTTTGATACAATGCATGTTCATTGATGGTCCTCACGACGACATGCAGACATTGTCAAGGACAGTCGCTTTGATTCACCTTTGATGTGTTGCATGTCCATAGCTACATTATGCCATAACATGACCAAGGGTGTTGACATGTCAAGGGAGCATGCCAAATGGAGCATGAAAAGTGATGTCGGTCATCGTAGGGTTGTCGCATAACCCCAACCATTTGAATTTGTTGTGCGACCAAAGGTTTGCATAAGGTTGCCGCATGTCCAAATCCAGATGTGATCCCATAAAGGGGCTCGAGTGATGGAGTCTGGTGTGCGCACATGGAATATTTATTTTCTTCACATGACAATATTAAGCACAACATGAGTCTCAGACAGACATGAATATTGCATGTCTGTCCACAATTCTTCACATAACCGAGTATGTGGTTATTTAATCTTCTTTTGAGCAGAGGTAGGATGGTGATATGCGATCACTTCCGCCTTCTCCGATGATGTAGTCAAGCTCTTACCCTTTTATTTGTGGTAGTATGAAGTCCACATGTTATTGAAACCCCTCTCAAGATGGGATATGTTGGGCTACTGCCTTTCGCGAGAGAGGTTACCCGGTGCTTTAGCGAATGAACTAAAAATACATTCTTGCATGAGGGGTCAGTCACTGCCTTAGCCTTTGGGAGGATGGTTATGCGACCCTTAGCTTTTCCGTGTGAATGATCAAGCGATTGCCATTGACATACACCTCTTCGCATGAATGAAATAATGGGTCCCCATATGGGGATTTCGACGCTCTGTTTTGCAAGAAAACGAGAGCTCTCCATTTGGAGTGGCAGCGGCCTTCTGTGATTTCTGATATCCCTGTATTTACAGAGCATGGATCGCACTGTATCAGTACATCTGATAAAGGTGGCGCATCCTAAAAACATGCACAGTCGTTCATCACGGTGACTTATTCAGCTGCTGATTTCATGATTCTTTTGTGTCAAGATATTTATTCAATGAACCGAAACTCTCGGTGTTTTCAAACAATTCTCGTACCGATTCTGACGGCATTTAGCGACCGCCAACCGTTCTTCTTACGCGGTGGCACCCGCGTGCTGGGTTTCTTCATGTGATGCCAAATACGATGGCATGGAGACATCATGTGGACCTACATCGTGGATTCATCATATGTAAATGGGTCTTGTGGAATTGTAGAGGGACTCACCGCATACTCTGTTTTTTTATCTAGCATATGCTCATTGCAGGTTTAGGCGGGGGACCTCCCATATCGAAACATACACGAGTTTCATCCTGGCGTTGCAGAGCTTCTGCATGTGGGCATGGTGCTTCTCTGCACCATACGCTGTAGGCTCGTATACGATCGGACCGTATAGGATGATCATTACCGACTATAAGTGTGAATTAATGAATTTAATTCTGTTTTTCTTGTTTTTATTTAAATTCATTTTCATTATATATCTCACCCTTTTTTTTTCTTTTCTGTTGCGGCTTTTATTTTGCCACGCTGGCGATCTGTGTATTGCGGCATTTGCTTTGTGGCCATTGATCAGCGATGCCGCCCATTTCATCGGGGCCGTCCACCTGTGTTCACCGTTCGAACTGATTGCATGAGGAGCGGATTCTCCGCTTCAGTTTTGCTTCGTGGCACGCCCTGGTGAGGGCTGTTTGTTGCGCCGAACTGTCGCTTGCAGGGGGTTTAATCACCCCTGCTACGACTCGTCTTCGTGGTGGCTCCTCAGATCAAATCAGTTTTGTTTTCCCGGAGATTACAGCGCGTTCATCTTGCTTGGATCCTGGCACTCGAACCCTTGGAGGGTATTCTCGTCGGCAAACGATCTCCGCGGCACACTGCGGGTGTGTCGCCTCTGGTGGAGCATCGTTACAGCGCCTTGCTCGGCTTCAGCACTCCGAAGGCCAGTCCGCGAGCCCACTCGAACCAGATCCAGGCAAGATTGAAGAGATCAAGACCGCCGGGCGAGTTTATGCCCGGCACTGTGAGTTGTTCTTTCTCTTCCTTACGGTTTTATTGAAACCTTGTAAATTTTCTTTCAATGTTGCTCGATCTGTTGGGGCAAATCCGTTGTGTTGTAATTGTTTTCTTTGAGGATTAATAAACGTGTGCGTGAGGGGTGTTCTTGCCGTGGAGTAGGTCCCAAAGGGGACCGAAGCCTGTAAATCTCTTGTTCATTTTACAATTCTGCATTTGATTTCTGCTTTGATTGTTCTTGCATTAATCAGCACATATCTCCAGCACGATCCTTGCATGTTTTGGTTGCATTTCTTTATTCCGCTTCACAACCAAATCCCTACATGATCGTGTTCCTGCTCTCTTTCTAATTTATTTGCATTGTATTTTGTTGTTTGTAATCGCTGTAATATATTGTCAATAAATCAATTGATCTTGGCATTGGTTTTGGGGTTCTATCGCTGCACTATTACTGTCTAGCACGTAGAGCCCCCATAATAATAAGCATCACACTCTGATCCCATACACGATCCACAGAAACCTTAGCCCAGCAAGGATGAAGAAGATGGTGTATTCCAACATTTATCTGCCATGCAATATTACCCGGTTATCCATATTCATGCACTATGAAAATGGTATAGAAGAAATTCGCGAGCCCTTCAAAACCTATCATGCCGGTGTATATGGTCCAGTGCATGTCTCGATATCCATATAGCAGCATGTTCCGTACAGAATTCTGGGTGTGAAGAGTTTTTCTGTAAGCAAGCTCGTAGACACGGACCAGCTTCCTGGATTAATCGTTGTACGTGAGCCACTCTTGCAGCATCACCTTTTATGATGTACATGGAGGCTTTCTCGTTCGACGAGATCAAGGTTCTTATATTAAAAGGGCACCCACCCCCCTCTAGTCACTTCCTTTTTCCCTCATATCTCTTCATTCCACTGCTTCTCTCTCTAAATAAACTCCCTTTCGGTGAGGTGGAGTCCATGGTCCAAAAGAAGGCTCAGTTTTTTGCGAAACATCATTTAAAGTAATTTTTTATTTAATTTAATGATTTTTATTTACTTAATCGAATTCTTTTTAGTTCTAAATATTTCATTTTTAAGTATTTTAGTTAGTTCTAAATATTTTGTTTATTAATTTGTTTAATTAGTTGTACATAGTTTGGAATAATAATTATTCTTAGTAATGATTTAGTATAGATTAAGTATAAAATAATTTAGAATTTAGTATTGTAAAATTTTGGTAGCATAAAGATTATGTGGTTATCTAAGCAATCAAATTTCTATCTGGATACAAACAAATGGATGTAGCTCTGACACAGATGTATCTAGGGGTAAAACCTAAAAACACCGTTTTAAGCTAAAATCGAACGAGAACTGGTGCACGACAATGAGCCTTGTTGCACTCCTGGTTTGACACTCCAAGGAAATATGATTAAGTTGATTCATATTTTCTTTATAAACAACTAAAATACCTAAGAAAAGGCAAATCAAATCTGTATATTTATCAATGATAAAATGATAATTATGATGGTTTATAATGAAATTTACAAGGACAAAAGCATTAAATAATGAGAGTTATTATTAGTAATTGAATTCTATTTAGTTAGTTTTAAAGATGTTATTTATTAAGTATTTTAATTAGTTATATATAGTTTATAAATAATACTTATTATTAGTAATGATTAATTATAGATTAATTAAAGTATAACTTGGGATTAAAAATGAATGCATATGATTAGTTAATTATAAATAACTAATGAATATCATATGATTAATGATTAAAGAATAACTTAATAATGATTAAAGAATGATTGATTAGTTAAAAACTTTACTAAAAAACATTAGTATCATTGTTTAGGATATAACAAGATGTTCTAAAATTTTAGTACCATAAAAATTATATAGTTTATAAATAATAGTTTTTTTATTCGTAATGTTTAATTATAGATTAATTAATAAATAACTTAGGATTAAAAGATTAATACATGTAATGATTAGCTAATAATACTTATCATTGATAAAATGGAAATTGTGATTATATAAAATTAAATGGATAAGAACAAACACATTAAATTACACATGAATGTTTTAAAACATACAAGAAATACCTTGACATTTTTCAATTAAACATGTCTTAGATGAGATGAGTGTGACTTCAAAAGTGAGGTAAAATCCAGTTTATTTTTATTTGATAGCTTAATAACATCATGCAACGATATGTACTTAGTAAGTTAAGTACATACTTGTAGAAAATGTTATTAAGCTATCAAATAAAAAACAATTGTGTTTTACCTCACTTCGGAAGTTAGGCTCATATCATCCAAAAAATGTTATGTTGCAAAATTTTGGTATTTCTTGTATATTGTAAAACATTCATGTGTTATTTTATGTGTTTGTAATTATCTATTTTACTTTATATGATCATAATTGTCATTTTATTAATGGAAACAAACTAATTTTATGTTTTTCCTTCTTGATGAATTCGGGTTCCAAAACATTTTGTGATTTATATTCTAATAAACTTTAGTATCATATTTAAGGGTATAAAAATTTGTTCTAAAATTTAAGTATAATAAATATTATATAGTCAACCATCATTGTCACTATCATAATCTTGATCAAAAAAATATTTTTGACATAGATAGTCATGTTTTCCTACTGCTATGAGGAGGTTATTCAAACTGAGTAAGGAGCTTCTTATAGTACACAACCAATAATAGTGGTTAGTACAGATGGTTGTGTAACCCTAAGTGACCTTCAAGACATAATTCATGGTTCTTTAAATATGGGGCACGATCAAGAGATCAAGTCTACGAGCTATAGACATTTGTAATTCCCGGGAACATTGTGGCATCTAGCTTGTCCATTGGTTGCTGCTGCGCAGTGGGTCCAAGCAATAAATTTATTTTCTCAATGGTCATATGGTACCATGATGAAGTTATAGGTTGATGCTTATACTGTACAACAACAACGTTCAGTTGTACGAAGACGTCGACTTACAAGATTGGTTGAAGATAGTCCACCCCATGAAATTGAGTCTATTCTAAATGATGCAGAAGAGGTCATCCTAGATGATCTCCTAGATATATATGTCCATCCGACATCTGATGAGGAGTTTCATAATGTTGGAACAAATGGTGACAATATTGCTGATGAGGAGGGACCATTGAAAGTAGTGACAAAGTTTCTAGAAATGCATTAGTTTTACATTATCCTCAACCTACAATAAATCATCCACCACTCTCTGCAACTTGGTCAGACCAATGACACATGTGGATAAATTTGAAAATAATTTTCTCACACCAGCAATTGAGTTTCCTGGAGTTATACCAGATAGGTTTAGTGAGAAATACAAAACCTTATATGTTGGATGGAATTTTCCATGTAAAAATGCATTAAAAAGCATGCTAAAGAGATTTCGCATTGATACGCACTATAGATATATTGTTTAGGAATCATGTCATAGTAAATATCTCATATGGTGTGATAAGTATGGTGATGATTATAGATACCACTTGAGAGAGATTATAGATATTGCATTTGGAGGTTAGAGAATCTCGAGGATTGAGGCAACTCATACTTGCGTTCAGCCAAGCCTGACACAAGATCATACATCATTGGATGCAAAAATTTTGTCATCTATTATTATTTACATGATTAGTACGTGTCATGATATTTCTATATCCCTTGTGCAAGAGAGGATAAAACATACATTTGGTTATAAAATTTACTAAAATAAAGCATGGATGGCGAAATAGAAGGCAATTATGAAGGTCTTTTGTGATTTGGATGACTCATATCGGTTGTTACCGTAATGCCTACCCATACTGAGACACCATAACCAAGTTGTCTTTCATATTGATACAAACAAACATGCGTCTCAATATTTATGACTTGATCGATCTCGTGTTCAATTTCGTCAGTTGTTCTAGGCATTCCTCCCCCGTATCTCTGTATTTCATTTCAGGAAATAGTTCATTCATATTGATAGAACATTTATATATAGAAAATACCAAAGCCTATTATTGATTGCGGAAATCCAATATAGAAACTATTCACCTCTTCTTCTTTCCTTTTCTATTGTAGAGAAAGAAAACTATAAATCATGGATTTGGTTTTTGGCATGTATCAGCAACCATTTCACCTAAATTCAGGGAGTTTGTTTGATATCTAATCGGCATCAGAAAATTAATAAGGCAATCAATGTGAATATTGATACATGAAGATACCCAAATGTACATCATCAGTTCTGCATTAGACACATTGCTAGAAACGTGCAGAAAAAATTACAAAATGAACTGATGAAGAACACAATCATGAGGCTTAATACACATTTTCTTTGTTATTTTTCACTATTTCAACGTAAAGATAAAATCAATTTATGTGAAATTTATTCTCTTTTCTGTAGTATATGAGCCTGATAAACGATGGTTTTAAGAACATTTTGAACAAATCCTCAAGTCTAATCAAGAATTTTATGGTTATATGATGTAGATTCCAAAAGAAAAATGGACATTGGCATTTGACGGGGGAAGAGGTACAAACTCATGACCACAAATATTGTGGAGTGCATCAATTTTGTCTTCGAAGGACTTAAAAAGTTACCTATAACATCACTAGTTAAGACACATTATATCTCTGCATGAAGTACTTTATTGATAGACAAAAACTAGTATTAGACAGAATGAAACATGGTCTAAGGTAAAAAAGACACATTCAACGAGATATTGAAAAGAATATTGAAGATGATTCTGGTTATCATGTATGCCTTTTTCGATGAGAAGATTCTCGATTTTATGTTCAAGAGCATTCAGACCCCATCACAAATAGTATCGGTGAAAAAATGGCCATATTACTGGATACGAGGCAATGTCAATGTGGAAAATATTAGGCCTTACAGTTTCCATGTGCACATGCCATTACATCATGTGCATCTATAAACATATCATGGGAAACATATGTTGATCCATTGTACCGGATGAACACCAATTCTAACTGTTATGATACACCATGGATGCCTATTGTGTTTTTTCGTTATTTCCCAATGCCTGAAGGCCATCCAATAGTGATACCTAACATCAATTGGTTGTGTCCCTATGGGTGACTGAGGTCCAGCAGGATGCATAATGAGTTGGACTAGAATCAAGAACAAGGGTAGAGTTTGAGATTCACCATATGTCATCAAGAAGGTCAAAACTAGAAACAATTCCCAAACATTGTTGGGTCGAGTTCACACTCTCATCCATAATGATATATTGTCTTCATTGTGATATTATCATATTGTAAATTATATGTTGTTATCTCTTCTTTTCTACCTTAGTTTTTAAAACATCATGTCACAGATATTATAATAAACATTTATATAATGGAGTAATAGTATCATATATTTTAGTATAAGAATATGTTATAAAAGTTCAGTATAATAAATATTACATGATCAACCATTTTTTCAATATTAGATACACTATCAGAATCATGATTAGAAAACATTTTTGACATATAGAGTCATTTTTTACCTGTGTGTACTACTATAGGGAGGTTATACAAACTGTGAAAAGGGTGTTTTGTAAGATATGGTTTTATATATTTACATATATATATATATAAACATTTTGTCTTTGTTATGTACATGTTTATTAGAAAATGGATTTCTTTGTAATTTATGTATGACCGTCCACATGATGGTATGTTTGTTGATTATTTTCTCACATGTACAACTCATTCTCTAACAGTAACTAAACTTCAAGAATGAATTTTTGGTAAATGAACCACATCAGAGGAGGAATAGTGAGAATGATGGTGTTGATGGAATTATTTTATGTCATCACCGTCGTTGTAGTCACTGTTCATCCTATGTCTTGGTTCATTTCCCACAAATTATTTCTTGAAGTCTATTTAGTGTTACAAAATGAGTTGTACATGTGAGAAAATAACCATGAGACACACGATCATGTGGAAAATCATACATAAATTACAAATCACACCATTTTCTAATAAACGTTTACACAATGAAGACAAAATGTTTATATATATAAATATATAAAACCATATCTTAAAAAACACCCTTTTCTAGGTAAAATCATATCTTAACAACACATTAGTAATATGATTTGAAAAACATGAAGACATGACCTTTTCTTTTGGTCCTAAATAACTTCATAAGACAATGTGAATAAACAAGTCATGTCTTTCATTCTACAAGTGTTAAATTTCTATTGACCACAACGTTATATTTACATTTTACACATACAAATCATTTCATTTGTTTATATACAGATAGAAGATACCACACTACTCACTCAGTAGGATAGCCATATTTATTAGATTGTGTTAGAAAACAGTGAGGATTAGTCAATTAGGGTGCATCGAGTGCACCATTTTCATTACAGGGAGCCTCCACATGATATTAGGCCATAATTATGTTGTGATAGATTCTATGGAATTGTCATATCAGATTTCACATTTGTTGACCATCACCTAATTGTTTCCCTCATGGAAAGGTAGAGACTAGAGACACACATTCCACCTATCTGAGAGATAGGTGGCCATCACCCTCCAAGATGTGGCAGTTCTTCTTGGTCTTCCTATCCTAGGGGAAGTTGTTATTAGACCCACCCATGTATCTTGGCCTGACCTTGCTCAGTGATTGTTAGGCATAAAAATTTTATCTGAATGTTGGTCTACAGATGGAGCGTCAATATATATGTGTTGGTTGGAGGAGTAGATTCCACATTTACCCGATGATGCTGAAGAACATACTCTCATTCGTTATGCCCGTGCATATATATTATGACTCATTGGAGGAACTATTTGTGATGATCTCTCATAGATGCATGTGCACATGATGTATCTACCCCTAATGGGGGACTTTGATTGGGCCGAGACATATGGCTGGGGATTAGCCTACATGGCATAGACGTACATAGAATTATGCAGGCTATCCTACAGGGACTGCACATATCTCAGGGGATGCGTCATCATTCTTTAGATGTAGGAATGAGAGCACATTTCCTCATTCTTCCCTCAGCATGTTGGTCTTCCGATCACTATAGAGGTGCTACATGAAGCTCCATGTATACACTGGTATGATCACGCATCTCTTCTTGTTTATATTCTACAATGAGTTATTGAATTAAATTTCTCATTATTTTTCACTATCGATGTTGTATTTTATAGGGGGTGTCAGAGACACAGTTTATGCACGGTTCTGAGACACCATTTGGGCTCATATCAGCTCAATTTGAACTGTCTCTTACTCATCCAGGTATGAATATACAATCTATCACAGTCTAAAAAAATTAATAATAGCATTAATTTTTGTTTTTAGTTAGGATTTTATTGGCTAAGGTCACATGTCATTTCAGATTTCATGGATTCCATAATGAACTATAACGGATCGGTTTCCACCATACAACACTGTTGAGCTTGATGATGCTATCGATGTAGTGTCCCTCATTCACTTCTATATTATTGAGTGGAAGAAGCCTTAAAGAGTCATGCACTAGTTTTCTATGTTTATCCAATTCCATTATCGCCAAGAAAGATAGCGATGCTTCATGGGGTGAAGCTGATAGGGATGTAGGACGAGAACTAGCGCCGAGTAAATGCCGTCTTTCTTGACTGCTGGTGTAGATGTGTAGAGTTTCATATTTAGAGTGTAACTACAAATGAATTCTTTCTTTTGGAGCAGGTTGAGTATGAGGCATGGTATAGAATGAAGTCTATAATGTATCTTACCCGACACGACATAGAGATTCATAACATTGTAAATCACTAAATTTACATTAGTGTATTTGTTGAACTATTTTATAATTCATTTTGAATCTCTTTACAAGTCACTCAATCAAATAATCTTATTCTCATGAGTGATAAAGAAGAGGGGGTCTTTAGCCATCCAGACATCCATACTGAAGTCTTGGAGGTGATGTAATCTATCGTGCACTTTCAGAGAGCATCTTTTAGATTCTGGCCTAGTGAGAGGAGGCTATTTCCCAAGAGGAACATCGTGTAGTAGCTATTGGTGCTGATGATCCATGATGATGATAATGTTGACAATGTCGTCCTACATAAGAGGCATCACATATTCGGTAGGTAGAGGTCTCCCCTCTAGTAGTTGAGCCTAAGCCGATTGAGGATGTGCCTCCGGCGGCATGAGTTCCTTCTTTGTTGACAAGATATCCATGGTTCTCTCCTTCTTGGGTTCTAGATTCATCACAACCTTGGGGTATAGATCCATCACATCCTTGGGGTCTAGCTCTATCGCAGGTTTAGTTCCCCACTACAATGATGGAAGGTCCTTCTAATACTCTAGTAGGAGAGGGATCAGGAGCACAATAAAACATACACTACGACATATAGTTGACATATCCTCCCACTGACACATAGGTGGAGGATGATAAATTTGGCATTCTAGTTCCCAATGATCATCCTTCTCTAGTTCATAAAACTCCACAACAAACTCGAAGCAGACATCCTATTCGCAGACCCCCATGTGGGACAGAATCTCCTCCCCATAGACATAGAAATCGATTGAACTTGTTCCTTTATATGTTTTATATCTATTGAAATGAAGATATTGTAACTACTCTCAACCCTTATTATATGTTTATATAGTGTTTTGGTTTTCATTAATATTTTAGGAACAATTTATATTTGATAGCTTCCAAATTCGACTACTTGAAACAGAGGAATGATTATTAAATTTCAAGAAGCTAACTTTAAAATATTATAAAATATATAGTATAAAAAAATATAAATAAAATTTAATAGATATCCTAAACATCTAAAACTATTTTTAATGTAAAATTAGTTTCATAAATACACTTTAAAATGCTTCAGCAATGATTTCTTCCCATATAAACATCATTCTATCACTTTGGTGCAAATGTGTGGCGTATCATGTGCAAATAAAATACCTATCTCTTAGCGGTGGAAATATCTATGATCATGCGGGATCAGAAATGATGCTCTCAAGGCTTCCCATGAGATGCCTCAAATAGCCTCCACACAACCTTGGATCTTGTGAAGTTCACATAAGCATATCCCTTAATGCAACTGCTCCTACACAACAACAACATACACATTAACTCTATAAAAAAACACCAAGAATCCTTAACAAGTAAAAAAAATAAAGGAATATCACATTCTTGATATCATTGAATGTGTTTCTCACTTGAATTCAATGGGAACGTATACAAAATTAAATGATGACATAACACCTTCATCTCGTTCTCTGAATGTAGTAGCGTTGTTGTTCTCCTCAATGTAATGTTTGTCCAAGAACATTACCATCATATCATGTTTGTTACCACAAAAACACACAAACAACCCTATCTTTTTTCACTAGTCTAATTTGGAAAACAAAATAATCTTTTATTTGTACTTTTAGGGTATATTTCTGATCATCGCAGTCATCTTCTGCACATCCCTCTCCACCAACTGAACCGGATCCCTCTTCCCATATCCCACCTTTTTGTTCATGTTGTTTCTAGGATTCAAATTGAGAGATGACCCACCTTCTACAAGCCTTCCTTTCCATGGATGAAAATCTATTAAATGATTGGCCCAACAGAAAACACCTACCATTCTCCTTCCGCCATCGTCGTTCAGCTAACTACTCAGAAACTATGAGCCATTAGAAGTTGCTTCCATCTTTTCATCAGGCGGGGTTCCAAGAAATTCACCATTCTCTTGGAACCCCAACATGTTTTTTATGTATTGTTTTAAAAAATATAAATGTGTTCAGGTTAAAAATTAATAATTATATTACTAATTCGACTGAATGTCCTGAAGGCCTTCATTTGTTTTATTTTTTATAATCCACATTTTAGGGGGTTAGGTGGAACCCTTAAAAGGCCCGAAGGATTAGAGACAATTACATGAACTATAGGTATTAGAGGGAATAACCTATACAAGATAACTTGGAACTGCTCCCCCCCAGCACATGTAATGATATTAGCACTCCACCTTCAAAGGGCTGGTCAGCTAGCTATCCTTTGCAGAGCTTCACAAGCTCAGTACGGATGGCAATGACATACCCTCTCATTCTTACAATTCCAGTTAGCATTGCTATGGTGAATGCGCTTGCTCTTAATCCATATCTCGAGCATTGTCCCTTGTAGTATGACTGGTACATATGCAATTTCATGTGTACCGAAGGCTGTGGGGTGGCATAAAGGCCTTGAGGTGGCCTGAAGGCTTTGAAAGACAACTGGACCGAAGGCCTTGGGTGGCCCAAAAGCCTTGCAAGACCTAAGGACTAAACCAGTGGCCCAGAGGTCTAGGTTGATGAATAGTTCAGACTGGTACAATACTATATAGTGCCTACTACTGTACTACTACTATAAATCTATAGTACCCCATATATATGTCTCCATATGGATTTGATCTCGGGTCTCTTCGATGCACTTTTTGAGTCCCCACTAACCGTGTTGAGGCTCATGCGCTACTAATTAACTAATTAAATGTTAAATTATTAATAATTAAATAATTAATAATTATATTACTACTTAATTATTATATAATTCATAATGATATTACTTATTAACTAATTAATTATATCATTAATAATTATATTACTAATTAACTAATTAATTATTATATAATTAATAATTATATTACTAATTAAATTATTAATTATTAATTATTTCTTATATATTTAATAAATGTTTTCAGTTTTATTTATATTCATCATATAGTTTATATTTTATAGTCTTTCAAAGTTACATACTTGAAAGATTTTTAACTTTCAAGTAGGTGATTTTGAAAGATTATAAATTATTTTCCATCAACACTTTTTTCTAAATAATTTTTATTTTAGACTATTTATTATATGATTAATCATTATTTTAATTTTCATTTATATTTTTCATGTAATTTATATTTTATAGGATTTTAAAGTCACATACATGAATCATTTTTATGTTTAAAGTCGATGTCTTTGAACGTTAATAAATTATTTTTCATCAATATTTTTTATGAAATTCTCTTTATTTTTGACTATTTATTATATTTTTAATTTTAATTTTTACTTATGTTATAATTTATATTTTATAGGCTAGAAAATTCATATACTTGAAAAATTTTTAAGTTTCATGTTGGTGGCGTTGAAAGCATGTAAATTATTTTTCATCAACATTTTTTATGATTTTTTTTATTTTAGACTATTATGTATATGTTTAATCCATGATTTAATTTTCATTTATATAGGTCTTATAGTTTATATTTTATATAATTTCAAAACCACTGTTGGCACCGGAAAACACATCCCCAAAATTTTTCCAAATTCTTCCATACACGATCCAAGATCGTAGTCCATTTCGCAAGCTTCGATTTGGTAGGTCGTAGGGCCCGAACGAAGCTACGAATTAGGAGTTATGGACATTTGAAGTTGGGCTTGAAAACTGGTTTGCAAAGCCCATTCGCGAAGCCCCCCTCCGTGATCGCGGAGCGCCGCCGCGAAGCAATGAGGCGGGATGCTCTGCAAACTCGGATGACGTTCATGACGTTCCACGAAGACCCACTGCGAAGCACATGAGGTGGTAACTCTCCGTGAACGCCCTGACGTTCGCGAACCCGCCGCGAAGTAGAGGAGGCAGTACTGCTCCGCGAATCCGGTTGACCTTCGCGACCCACCGCGAAGCAACCGAATTCCCCCTTCGCACCGCGTGAGCTTTGCTTCGTGACGACCCTTGCCTATAAATACCCAACTCAACCCCCTTCTCTGGATGACCATTTTTCCACCCCTTGTGCGGCCGATCTCCCGGTCGGCGGAGCTCCGCTTTGCGGCTCCGCGAGGCCATGCTCCGCGAGCAGCTTCCTTCAAATTGCTGCTCCGTGAGCCGATGCTCTGCGAGTCCATGCTCCACGAGACCATGCTCTGCGATTCCATGCTCCGTGATGATGCTCCGCGAGTCCATGCTCCACGATGCTGCTCCGCAAGTCTATGCTCCGTGAGGCCATGCTCTGCGAGAGCCCATGCTCCTCGAGCCCCTTTGCTCTGTGAAGCTACTTCGCGAAGACCTATCCTTTTGCGAGCTCTGACCTCCGCACCCACCGGTCCGTACTGCAGGGGGCTGCGCCCCCACACCCCCACTTGGGGTCAATGCCGGACTGCGGTCCTGGCCCTCTGGGATGGTCCCTTCGCTACCATCACATACCCCCATGAAAAATGGAGAGTCGCACCACGCACTTTTCGGGCCAGGATGTCAGGATTTTCCATTGCACACCCACCTTCAACCTATGGAAAACCATGATTTGAGATACTCCTCCACACACCTTGAAACACCTTGAGTCGACATATTCCTCTTGGTTTCATTACCGTGTCATGAGTAGATTTTCTCATCATCAATTCCTCGAGTTCCTTGAGTCGAACCATTCCTCAGGAAACTCTTCCAAACCCTATCACTTGCCTCCTACGCCAGGTGGAACCAGAAATGGCCACCCTCGCGTAAGTACCAACACCATCCATTACCAGGCGCCTTATGCCCAAGAGTCCTATCTACAAGACTCTAAACTATAGTAATGCCTTATGTTACAAACATAGTATGCCTCTTGCTCCAATCAAGAGATGCCTCTTGCTCCAATCATGAGATGCCAACAGTCCTACCTACATGACTATAAACTGTAGTAATTCCTGATGTTCCGAACATAGGATGCCTCTTTCTCCAATCAAGAGATGTCTCATGCTCCAAGCATGAGATTCCAATAGTCCTACCTACAAGACTCTAAACTGTAGTATTCTCCCTATGTTCCAAACATAGGATGCCTCTTGCTTTAATCAAGAGATGCCTCATGCTCCAAGCATGAGATGCCAATAGTCCTACCTACAAGACTCTAAACTGTAGTATTATCCATTTGTTCCAAACATAGGATGCCTCTTGCTCCAATCAAGAGACGCCTCATGCTCCAAGCATGAGATGCCAACAATCCTATCTACAAGACTATAAACTACAGTACACCCTATGTTCCAAACATATGCTGCCTCTTGCTCCAATCGAGAGATGCCTTATGCTCCAAGAATGAGATGCCAACAGTCCTATCTACAAGACTATAAATTGTAGTACACCCTATGTGCCAAACATAGGATGCCTCTTTCCCTATATGAGATATTTCTTATGCTCCAAGCATGAGATGCCAACAGTCCTATCTACAAGACTATAAACTGTAGTACACCCTATGTACCAAACATAGGAAGCCTCTTCCATTAAACAAGAGATTCCTTATACTCCAAGCATAAGACGCCTAATGCCATGATTACAGTGGAATGATTCCATCGCACCTTGGAATTCTCCCTCTTGTGCACCAGTGCATAATTTAAGGCCTCAATTCACCAGTGATTTGGGATGCCCTCATGGCCAGACATGAGGAAGTCACCCGGGCAGCATCCTTGCGTAAGCCCCATCCACCATTGTCGCTCCATAGCGGCACCCGGTCAGCATCCTTGCGTAAGCCCCATTCACCATTGCCGCTCCATAGCGGCACCCGAGAAACATCCTAGCGTAAGCCCCATTCACCATTGTCTCTCTATAATGGCACCCGGGCAGCATCCTTGCGTAAGCCCCAGTCACCATTGCCGCTCCATAGTGGCACCCGGGCAGCATCCTTGCGTAAGCCCCACTCACCATTGCCTCTCCATAGCGGCACCTGGGAAGCATCCTTGCGTAAGCCCCACTCACCATTTCCGCTCCATAGTGGTACCCGGGCAGCATCCTTGCGTAAGCCCCATCCACCATTGCCTCTCCATAGCGGCACCCGGGCAGCATCCTTGCGTAAGCCCCATTCACCATTGGCGCTCCATAGCGGCACCTGGGCAGCATCCTTGCGTAAGACCCACTCACCATTGCCACTCCATATCGGCACTCGGGCAGCATCCTTGCGTAAGCCCCATCCACCATTGCCGCTCCATAGCGGCACCCGGGCAACATCCTTGCGTAAGCCCCATTCACCATTGCCACTCCATAGCGGCACCTGGGCATCATCATTGCGTAAGCCCCATTCACCATTGTCGCTCCTTAGTAGCACCCAGGAAGCTTCTTTGCGTAAGCTCCATCCGCTGTTGTGATCCTATGTAGTGGTAAGCCATTGACATCCTTATCTGGCGGTAAGCCGTTATGATCCTATCCAGCGGTAAGCCGTTGTGACCCAATCCAGCGGCAAGCAGTTGCAACCCCATTCGGTCGCAATCCGTTAACATCCTCATCAAGCGATAAGCCGTTGCAACCCCATTTAGCGGCAAGCCATTCACATCCTTATCCAGCGGTAAGCCGTTATGACCCAATCTAGCGGTAAGCCGTTGAAACCCCCAATTGGCGGTAAGCCGTCATCAGAAGAACTATGTGGACTTTGATTCCCTTCCACGGGGATACGTAGGAAGCCTCTTCAAGGATCAAGCCCGAAACTATCGTCATCCTTTTCCTTAGGCCTCCATCTTGGAGTAAGTCCCAACACCATTTTCCGCCTAGAGCGTAAGCCCCAATTCATTTCCCACGGACGCATCCTTCGCGACATGATCGTTAGGTCCCTGAAACCTCTTGTTTCTCACACCGAGCATGAATCACGTGAGCTTAGAGTGATCACCGACCCTGACCCCCACCTCTAGCGAACTACGGGGTCTTTGATCCGTGCTATGGCAAGGTACGTAGGAATCCTCCACGAGGTTCAATCCCACCACTCATTCATTTCTTCATGTCGAGTTCCACCCCTATCCAGCATGATGTTAAACTGTATGCCCCGTCCAGCATGACATTAAACTATACACTGGAACCACGTGGTCTTTGATTCATGCTAAGTCATGGTACGTAGGAAGCCTCCATGAGGTTCAAGTCCACCACCCATCGTTTATTCACGTCAGGGTTCACTCTCATCCTGCATGATGTTAAACTGCATTTTGGCCTAGTGGTAAGCTATTGTGACCAACTTGAACTACGAAAACTTTGATCCATGCTAAGGCGTGGTACGTAGGAAGCCTCCACGAGGTTCAAGCCCACCACCAGTGGACCCCTCGGGTTCACTTTCACGTTGATTATCTGACAAAACCCAACCTGAACTATGTGGTCTTTGATCCGTGCTAAGGCGTGGTACGTAGGAAGCCTCCATGAGGTTCAAGCCCATTACCCGTAGGTCACTCCGACCTCCTTTATGTCGGTTCACCAACACCTGGGTAGCCTAGTGGGTAATCCCTACACCATCTGGACCAAGGTATCTTTTCTTTATCGTCGGTTCACCGACACCCACCATTTTCACCCGAACTTTGAGGACTTTGATCCATGTCACGATATTGTACGTAGAAAGCCTCCATGAGGTTCAAACCCATCACCCGGTCATTCCGACCTCCTTCACGTCAGTTCGCTGATGACACCCATCGGACCAAGGTCCACATTCACGTCGGTTCGCTGATGACACCCATCGGACCAAGTTCCACATTCACGTCGGTTCGCTGACGACACCCATCGGGCTAAGGTCCACCTTCACGTCGGTTCACCGGCACCATACCGAACTATGCGGACTTTGATTCCCCACCACGGGGATACGTAGGAGGTCTCTTCAAGGATCAAGACCAACACTACCATCACCCTTACAATGGTCCCATTTCATTCCCCCTCCACTTCATTCATCCATCCATCACCCATCCTGATTCTTACCCGGGCCACCACATCCCGGTGGGATCATGCCATCCACCCTCCTCGCAGCTCCTAGTAGTACTTGGGCCACTATCCACGCATAATCCCCAGTATGTCTCCGGGTCTTTGTCCTCTACGTACACCCTGATTCATCACCCCTTTGAACTACATGGGTTTTGATCCCCGTCCTCTACACAGGGTACGTAGGAAACGTCCATGAGGTTCAATCTCAGCCAATGGTAATCCTTGGTGTCCCCCATTCTGGGGTGCACTCTCCCTGATCCACCTCAGTGGTGTTCAGATCAGCCATTACGGTGTGACATCTTCCCTCCACTGGGGTGCACCACCTCGGATCCGTCCTCATTGGGCATCCTGATCCACCCGTCTTCTAAGTGTTACCTCCTTGGGATGTACCAATCTGATCTGTCTCTATGGGACGTTCTGATCACCGCCATTACATCTCCACAAGACGTTAAACTCACGGCCTACCTCGTGTTAAACATGAGATGCCTTCGGAAAACCTCATAGGACACGCCTTGGGAATAACCATCTTCGCAAGATGTTAAACTCGCAGAATACCCTGTGTTAAAAATGGGAATCTATGGAAAACATCAGATACATGCCTATGGATTGTGATTCCCCACATTCGATGTAGGATGCCTCAGGTTATACACCCTTGAGATTCCCTCTTATGAGGAAGAATACAGGTTCCCCAATGTTCACGCACCCAGAGATTCCTCGACATGCCTGATGTTGTCATCTACTCTGACCGAAGGTTTCTACCATGTCAAGACCCCATGTAATGTCCTAACGGAAGTAGTGTAATTAACTGGTGCCCATGAAGATATGGCATTAGGAACGAGATTCAAGAACCACGTATTAAATCTATAAGGGAGACCCGGGTTAGATGATGAGCTCCGAGGAGGAATCCACGGAAGGAAGAACCGACATCCCATCATCCCGTTTCAATCAAGGAAAAAACGCCCTTAAACAAGGAACAGATGACGCCCGCCTTTGGAAAGCGGGAATGCGGGGAAACAGCTTCGCGTCCTCCACGGACAAATGCGCGCGCCCCGGAGAAAGCATCGGAAACAACAACATACTTGAAACATTCTTGAATCCCACATTGGAAATGTGAAATGTTCTATATAGGAAAGGGAGAACTTGTATCTCACATCAAAAATTCATAATGATTTCCAAGGCATGACCTCTTATAAAAGTGATCCATGACTAAATTTTTCTGTCAAAAACCATATTTCTGTAATGACAGTACTAAATGATATTAAATAAGAGATAAATTTTGTTGAAATTTGTTGTTTTATTTATATAAAAATATATATACACAAAACAAAAAAAAATAAAAAAAAATTAAATATATACAAACGAATATTTAAAATTGGAATTTTTTAGGGTAAAGAAGGCATGTTTGATTTCAACTTTTGGTATAATTCCAAAGGTGGAATCAGTGATTCCACCTAAAACACATTTTTTTTAAAAATTTAACCTACGGATTTTAATTTGTTTCTCAGAAAACCCATTAAAAATCCTCTAATTGGAGAAAATAAAAATTTCCATTTTTTTATTTTATTTTATTCATTATCATTATTATTATTTGTAAAAAATAATAATAACAATAATAATAATACTTCTTCAATTGTATAAAAAAATTTCACACCCCGATAATCATTATTATGATCAACTAATCCCTCATTGCATGTGTCCACTTATAACAAAGTGTGTCATGCGTGATTATGAGAACTGACAATGAGTGAATCATAAAGAAACTCATACCCATTAATACCTAGATCATAAAATATGAAATAATACCATGAGGCTTTAACAATGGTATTAATAATAAGAATAAATAATCATGAGCCCTGTGATATCAATCTTGATGAAATGAAACATCATAAAATAATAAAAAACATCAAAAACAGATATAGGTATCCTAGGACATTTTTCTTCACAATCCATGCTAAACCCTTATAAGAAATAACTAGATCCTAGTTAGATCCTAAGTATAAAACCTCAGGTAACTCCCTCTTTCTTCCTCTGAAGACTGGGTACACTACATAATTCTTTGGAGCGCTATCTAGGTGCACTCATCGTTTATACTATAATGGAATCACCTGATGCTATCTAGGCCACCACATTGGCTATGCTAAAATGGGACCACCAGGTGATATCTGGGCCATCCAATCATCTAAGTTGTATTGGGATCACACAATGCAATCTGGCCCCCCTGATCATATAAGTTGTCCAAGAACAACATGAATAATGTACATATAACATTCATCATAGAACTCATAGAAACAAACATTATTCCTATTATAGAATGATAAAATAATGGATATGAAATGTTTTTCTTATCAATATATTCTAATTATGACTAAATTGTGGAAAATATATGGGATATATTAAAATATGTTTGAATCAGTGTCAACCCATTGAAAATTAACGGGATTCTTAACAATATCAATGAAAAAACATTAATCCGCACCGAGAATGAATGAGGATGGTATCATTACAAAGTATCCCCATTAGAGAATAAGTTAAAACAATGGATTTTGAAATTGATGAATAGAAGTACCTTAAATATATCATCAAAACATTCTTGATGAATATATCTTTTTTTATTTCGAATATAACATTTCAAAACATAAAACATTCTAAAAATTATTTTCTTTGAAAACTGCCATGGAAACATATAATGGAAGGTTTTAAAAATTATTTAAAATGTATCTTGAAGAAAACAAATATTTTTTGTAAAACATGTTCTAAAAAATTATTACATTTTTTCTAAAAAATGGTTTTGAAAGAATACAGATTTCCAACCGAAGAGAGAAATGAAGTCATATTTAAATGAAGTCAAATTTTCATAAAAACACTTCATCAAGAATTTTAAGTTCCAAAGAGTGTAATTTTTTTAAATTTACATGAATATATCAAGAATAAAAATAGGATAATATAATTCATGACAATATAACATTTTAACATCATATACTTAATCAAAGACAGTCCTGAAAAACAATGGAAATGTGAAAAATGACTCTTACCAATTTGGTAACTTTGAATCATAATCTCCAAGAAGGAATAACATTATATAAATCTTATAATTTCACAAGAATAATTTTATTCATGTAATAACTTTTAAAAATATAATTATATACACCTCATAAAATAATATAGGTGTATAACATAACAAACATCTCAATGAAGGTAAATTGTGTCAAAAACCCATAAGCGATATGGTAACATTGAAACTGTAAACCCCATGAAAGATAGAACCTAAAATGGATATTTAAATCCCAATAATTTTAAGGGTAATAAAAATAAAATACATTCATTGATATTATATAAATCAAAAAATAATAATAAGCATTGAATATGGAGCATATCTCACATAAATAAAAGTGATATGAGAAAAACACATACCTTGAGTTTGATTCAACATGCTTGTTCTTTATCGTCATGAATAATAAATATGTTTTAATTATATACATGATTAAGAAACATTTAAAATTTCATTATTACATTACTTTCACATACAAATAAATTGTATATAATTACTTAATCAATTATTTTTTAGTTAGATATTTTGACCATATTCGGTTTATGTGTCAAAAACAACATTGATAGGTTGACTATGGTCACAAGGTGTCATTATTTAAACATCTCCTAAATAATAATCATGAATTTATTATCATATTTATACATAAATTATTATTTTAAAACCAATCTTGGTATATGATTAAAAAATAAACTATTGTTATGATCATGGAGACGGTAGGTCGTACATATGAATGTGCAACGTTTCCATTTTTCCTTGATAATTATGTAAAAATGGTATGTGATGTTTTAAAATTAAATAATGACAAATATATAATTAATAAAATATTATTTTATTATATATATTTGTATATTTCATTCACATGATGTAAAAGGACTCACATTTTTATGAGGAAGCATTAGTCCACACACCCATGAACAACAATATCAGTTTTTTCTATGTATGAAAAGGTAATAATGAAAGTGATATATTATATTTTAAGAAATATAATTAGGTCATTAATATCATAATTATTTCATTTATATAGTATTTATTTATTATATTTACCCTTATTACTTTCCATGTAATGATTTAGTGAAAAACGAATCACATCTCTTTACGAGAGAGTAGTCCGTCGTACAGTCAAGCGATGTTATCATATCCACTTCAGTATAGAATATAAGATGGTGTATTTTATAAAATGAATATAGAGAAATTATTATGTCATAAATTTTATACATAAATATAGTTTTCATCATTATTCCCAACTATGAGAGTTGGTAATGGTAAAACGAACGACATTATTTCATGAGGCGGTAGTTCTTCGTACACACAAACGATGATTTCACAACTCATTTGTTGGAACTGTGTGTGTTTTTATATATAAACCATAAACTAAAAACATAAAATCTTATTTTATATAATTATATAATTATATAATAATGTTATAAAAACAATTTAATTGGATTTAGGAATAAATAAAACAATAATATTTATCAATGAACGTTACCTCTTTTCGGGGGTCTCCTTTTGGTTTTCCCCAAAGGACTACCTCCTGTGGATTTATACACAAAGTAATGCTTCTAGGATGAGTGAATAAATTTTGTTAAGTTATTTTTTATGGTCTGGTTGATCAAAATTTCATGATATGTGTGAATAAGTGGGGTGTGTGAATTCCCTTTTACAAATAAGGAGGAGTGGCATTCTTAAATATACCAAAAAACAAACACTATTGGGAGGTCTTTGTTACCTATTGTGCCTCCAAAATTGATCAATACTAAAGGGTAGGGATTACATGATTGATAAATTCACCCACCAGAAAATATAAATACATTTTTTATCATGTTATTATATATCCTTTATGTTCAATCATTTTTATCATTACTGGTTTTACCATGTTAACAAGTATCTTTTTATTTATCAAGGTAATTTATAATTTAATATTACAATTAGAAGATATTTATTTATTTTTTATACCAAATGATTCTAAATATTAAGTTCAATTCATTAAATCAAAACCCTATGTTTTTGTGATAATAATTTTAATATAAACACATGTAATACAAAACCCCCTTTTTAAAATTCAATTGTGAAAATTAATTTTAATTGGTTTCACTAAAAATTATGGTAAGAAAAATTTAGTAGAACTTATTAGAGAATATAAATTATTATTATCCCAAATATTATAATCTATTTTTTCCAATTCCATTCATATAAGTGGTCGAATTTAATTTAATGTTAATCCTACTGTCGCGGAGACACATCAGGTTTTTAAGAAGTGTATTTGTTTTAGAATTGGATGATTCTATATTTACTCTGTGACTAATAATTATCATTTAATTAAAATAAAATAATTTATTCTGATATATATAATATCAATTTAATTTAAAACATTTCCCCTTAGATATTATTGTAATTAATTAAAATTGCGAAACATTATGCCTTTCAAAACTGTTTTTTTAGAAAAACACCTCTTTACACCCAAAAACAAGCTTATATTAAAAACAAATATAAATATTAATAGAAAGTAATTTAGTGTATTAAATAAAACTAAATAATATTTTTTCCATGAAAAAATATTCAAAACATACAGGGACTCTTAAATTAATTAATTTATTAAATGAAATGACTTTTTTTCAAAAATTCATATTTTTAACTATTCACTGAAAAATCAATATTTTCAAAACAAATCCGAAAATTTCACAAAAATTAAGTTTTTGATATTCCAATTAAAAATATGAATTTTATTTTTTTAAAAAAAATTTACAAAATATTCGAAATTTAGTTTTAAAAAAGGTGCTCTATTAAAAGGCAAAAAACCTACCTTTTAGAAAAATATATCTTCTATGCATAAAATTGTATTTTTTCTTTTTTTATGACTATAGAACAATTTGTATTAATGTCAAAATATTTTATTGAATATAAAATATATATATTTAATTAATATAATTTAATAATAGTTAGTAGATTATTTTATTATGATAAAAACAACTTTGGGTGCATAAAAATATTTTTTTATAAAAACATTTCCATTATATCCATTTGGTTTTTATTCTCATATATAATTAATTTATAAGAAATTAATACATTTTATAAACATGTTTAAATAGTATTTTTATGATTTAGATTATAGAAATCATTCCATCCATTTTAATGTCTTAATGGTACTATCATTATAAATAATAATATTAATAAGTTTATTGCAGTCCAGTAAGACTTGAACTTATGTGTAACAAAAGTTATCAAATAAACTTGTTATTATTTGTAAAATGAGATAAAAATGGTGTTTCATATTACAAAATATAATCTATGAGTTTTTTGTAACTCATGGTATCAAAGAATTTATAAAATTATAAAGATGATATTTCATAAAATCTCAAGATGTTACATAAATCAAAGTTGAGTTACGGGTATGATGACCTTATATCCTAACATGATTATTGATAGGATATAGGACTTGATCCAAGACATTCATTTTATTTTTGTCCTAATCAAATATGTGATGAATTATGAGACATTTCTTCTATCAGAGAGCTGAAGAAGGTATGACCAGGGATCGTGGAAGACAGGTTAGTATAATGTTTCCTAAAATAGGATCAGTTACTTAATTGTGAATTTAATTTCCATCATGGAATACACCTTTATATACATGTTAAAATTATGTTAGGGGTGCATTGGTGGTGTTATACTAGGTTTTTACTCACACTATATATGATAATACTCATACATGTAAAGATTTCATTGTCATGTATAAAAATAAGGGAAAGGTACATATTTCGGGGAGATAAGAAGGTGGATCTTAGAGGATATAGAGAATGATTTGATGAACTCTAGACTATTTATATAGTATTTTATTTTACTTCCTTTTGTTATCATACATTTTTTTAAATACCATTTTGGGAGCCTTTGGCTTTATATTTTTTGAAATTGATACCATTTATAATAACATGATGGAATTATTTTGGTTTATGTTGTGTTGTTCAAAGATGTTTATTTATATATGTTTTGATTTCAGTGTATGGTAATTTTCATCGAGGTTATTGTCTCCCGATGGAACCATTGAGGCATCTCCACTAACTAGAAGCCTCTTACATATAAGGATATTTTTATAAGTTCTTATGGTATACTATCTTAACCCTCATGATTCCGGGTGAGGTGTTACACCAGTTATACCAATATTTCTATTACAATCTAAAATAAAGTGTAGGAATACAAATTCTGTATGTTCCAATGAAATACATATACTCTATGATATCAAGGGATGTGATAGTTTGTGACTCTATTTAAGAAATATTTGAGAGAATTAAATATGGGAATGTTATAGACAGTCACACATTATCTTATATACTTTTTATATTCAAAGGAATTATTCAATGCAATCATATAAGCTCCTTGGGAATGGAGATTTCAAGTTCTGAAATAATAATTGGGTTGGGGAAATTATATTCATTATTCATTGTACTACTCCATATATCATATTCTAAGAGTCTAAGTTCTCTCTTAATTTCAATAACTCTATTCATTATAATGAACACAATTTCATTTTCAATTGTATATTTCTTACTGATGAGGTGGATTGTCACCCTTTCATTTATTCTACCATGGGATCTTTCATCCCCAATGACTATAAAAATCTAATCCATTTTTCTCATTTTCTATATCCCAGGGGTCAGTACTACTGGGAAAATGTCACACCTTTACTTTTAAACTTCTGGATTTGGTGTGCACGCCAAATTGATATCTCCATATAAAATGGAATCTAACACCAAGGAGACCACATGATATTCAAATTCCGTTGTTTCACTCAGTCACATATTGAAACAGAATAGAATATTATTTTAACAGGTGATGAACAATCATTCATATAACCATTTATCATGGAACATATATTTATAAAATCATTTTTAACACTTTAAATCACTTCTAACATTCTTGGTTTGTAGGTACTTGTCTCTCATTGGATCATGGTCATGTAGGCATGTTTTGTCTCTCTTTTAGATTCTAGAATATTAGCTAGCTCTGGATTGGTTATAGCCATCATGGAAATAACTATTATCCCAAAATCTTGTAACATAAGAATATAATGATTCTTTATGATCTATATATTCAATTTAAAGTAAAATATATCCTGAACCTATACTCTGACTTTAAGGTGATTCACCAAATCAACTACTACAGCATGGAACATTGTGTCTAATGGTTCACCCTTACTTTGACTTGAAAATAAATAGTAATGAATTCTATATAAATATATCAATGTGAGGTGGAGGTATTATTCAAAAAAATCATTCCTTGACCAATCTATTCTTTTGGTCCTTTTATTGTGAGGGTCACCCACTTCTCCAAGATGCAAAGAACTTTTTATTTGAATTTAAATATTCAAAGATAAGTGAATCTTCTAAATAATGGTGGAACCCAAATATCATTTAATATCATATTACTTCAAGGATCAACCCCAACCCCCTGTATAATACTTATAACATTCGAGAGTAAAAAACATCCTTAACCCTAATGTTGTGATCCGTCTTGTATGGTGTGTGGGAGACATGGTGGAAGATAATCTAGCTTCTAAAGGGGATGTTTCTAGTCCATCCAATATCATTTAATCCTAATTATTTCTACATCATGATTGTAATTTTGTGAGGAAAAATTATTTTCTTGTCCTCCACCACTATAGACCAACGTGACATCTCTTTTTCGTTTTCAACAGTAAAAAAAATATTATTTTTCAATCTAATGTGATGAAATCAAGAGGCTCATGTTGTTTATTCATCTTAAAATGTTTTTAATACTTGATTTTTTTCTCAAATTCAAAGGGTAATGGTGTGATAATTATCTCTATTATAGTTATTATGGTTTGAAGATATAATTATATAAAATAATTCCATCATAAATAAAAGATACATATGATTTCTATAAGAACCCAATTCTTATTCTTGAGATACGAGTTTATTATTTTCCTTTTACTTTAATTTTTTTTGATAAAATAAGGAAAATGGGGGAAAAATTAAAAATTCATGGGTACACACCATGTACTTTTCCACACGCTGTGTATTTTGGCCATGTGGGATGAGTATACAGGGCGTGTAGGCCTGTCGGCGATGAAGGGTATAGAAAATGACTACACGCCGTGTAATTAGTAATACACACTGTGTAATTAGTTGGTAGGTGAATAGTAAGATGGTGGGAGTATCCACCAGTGGAATGATAGTACACACCCTATACTTAGTAATACACGCAGTGTAACCAAGCAAGCATATGAACAGTGAGGCGGTGGAAAGTGGCCTCCATAGGAACAATTAGAAAAATGTAAAGTACAAACCGTGTAGTTATTTTTTTCATCAAAAATAGGAAGTAGCATCCTCATTCAGTAGAGGAGGCAAAGAACTCTATGAGAGCCGCAAGAGAGAAGACCAGAACTTGGAGGAGCTCCCGACCGCACACCGGGACTCCGATTCCTTCGTCGTCGATCTCATTCGAACCACGTGATTGAGGTATTCTCTATTCATGAACCTATAATTCTATTTCTTTACCTAAGGTATGTTATTTGAGTTTGGATGAGAAAATGTTTATCCCAGATCTACGTCGTTCTTGGTTGATTTGGGAGTCATCGTTCACGTATATCGATCAGAGGAGATTGTGGTAAGTGGTCTGGTGTTTATTTCCAACTGTCGAGTTGATTTTGTGTACTATTGTACTATACACCCATGTTAGGGTGTCATATGACTAAGTACATGACTAATTAAATACCTAGAATTGCATAGGTAATCATTTGATTTTGTATAATCTATTGTTTGGGATTTCTGCATTGATCCAGGGCCACCTTGTGGGTGCGTTTTCCTTGTTTAGTCATTTGGACAGGATACCCATGGGTATGCCATGATTAATGTATGCATTGAGTTTTATTGAGATAATATATATATAAAATTCTTGCACATGTGTTGGGCTCAGCCCGGTTACTTTCTTAGCCTGAGGGAAGTGTTTTTCTCTGGATGAGGGTAGTGTTTCATTTTTCCTGAGGGGAAATTTTCTTATAACTGGGGCAGTAGCTTCTATGCCTAAGGGAAATATCTCGTATGCTTGATGGAAATATTCTTTATATCTGAGGGAAATCACCTGAAGGTTTCGATTCTATTTACTTGAGGTTAAGTATTTTCATGTTTGAGGACACTGTTTATTTGAATATTCACTATGGTGATTTCTTATGTTGTACCTGCCAAGCTAAAGCATAGGCTTGGTATTATTATTATCTTTTACCTATTAGATAGCCTTTTGTGGTTTCTATGTGGAACTGTATAGGAGATTGTCAGCTGAGGCTGAGTCTCGTGAAAACTGACAATTCAATTATATTGGATTGTTAAATAGTAATTAAATGGTAATGGAACTAGTAGGAGTAGCTTCTTTTGAGTACTTCCTAGCTTACTACATTTCATTATTGCACACTGATGTTGCACATTTTCACTAACAGTTGGGCATGGGCCTTTGGTGGTTTCCTACTAGGATTTATTTATCACACCCTATTTGGGTCATGTCTTCAGCCCAAACATATTATATTACTGCAGGTGTTGATAAGGGAAAGAGTTCCTATACAGGTACTTGATTGTTGGAGAGGAGTAGGAGAGCATGGGACCGAGCTTTGGCTTGTGATGCTACTGAGTTCCTACTGCACTGTTTTGTTTTTCTTTTATGTACTTTTATCGTGTGGTGTATTGTTTTTGATTGTAGTGTATTTTGTTTTGGATTCTTTCTTAGAATTAGAGACATGTTGCATCATCATATATATGTCTTTTGGTTATCTTTTACTTCAGTTTCGTTGTCTATTTCTGGTTAATATTGTTACTGCTTCCACTTTTTCATGTTTATATTGTTTTCTACTATGCTACACTTTGACAAATGAGGGAATAATTTCCCCACTATCAGTCCTAGGCCCTCGCTTATAGTCGACAACCATTGGCGTTTGGGGAAATGGGCATGAGGTCATGTGACCAACGGTGTTCAGGGCACCCGTTGTGTGGCACCCAGATCTGGGACGTTACAAAGTGGTATCAGAGGCTTGATTTTCTCTTGACTTATTGTTTGGAGCCTTTAGCCAAGGATATAAAGGAATCAGTACTTGGTAATAAGCTTTGCTTGGGAGTAGCTAACTTGTGTACAGGGAAAAACCAATTTACCCCGTGTTGCAATTTTTCTGGTTTTTCACTTTTACAGTTGATTTGATTTTCACCATTGGGTGACACACTTGTGGTGTGCTATTTATATTTTTATACTTGGGTTCTATTTATTTGCAACCAAATGAGATGAGGGTATTCCATATCCTGCATCATTTGGGCATATATTAGAATCACATGTCATGCATAGTTTCCATGCCATGTAGGTGAATTAGAAATTGCATGTTGTTGTGATAGATTTTGTGCTAGAAAATTGAATCTATTGTGATATATTCCTTGATAAAATACTTGATATTTGATAGGGTATTGTTATGTAAGGTTTTGTGAATGAACGCCAAACTTTGGTTCTTGAGTAGTATGGGCCCTCATCAATAGGAATTTGTTTGATCATCAACTAGTTTAATTTATTATAACATGTATAAGATGCCAAGCTTTGTTTCATGATAAGTATGGGCCCCACATATTAGAATTTGGAACTTTGGTGTTTGTTCATTGGTTTTTTACACTTCATAGTAGTTTCTAAGTCTTACTGTCCGGAAAAACCCAGAATACACACCGTGTAATTTTGATTACACGCCATATACTCTTTTGTACATGATGAAATGAAACAAATATAAGTACACTCTGTGTACCTTATGTACATGGCATGTAGTCTCTAACCCTGTCATAGGCTGTGTGGGTAGAGACACGGGATGTGGAAGTTTTGGTGGAACACACCGTGTACAAGTTGTACATGCCGTGTAGGGATGGCCTTGTGTCCGCCCGTGTGACTAACAACACAGATGGAGAAATATTTTCTTAAACACATCGTGTCACTTACAAACACACTGTGTAGTGTAATATGGGAATCTAGCTATGTAAATAACAACACGGGTCGATGTTATCCTTTTGAGTACACACCATGTCCATCTGGACCACGCCGTGTAGTGTGAGCTGTGTATTTGGCCGTGTCTTGAACAACACAGGTTGGAAAAGCTCATCTAGTACACACCGTGTACCTGTGGGACACTCTGTGTAGTCTTGAGCGGTAAGAGACTGTGTAGACTTGGCCATGTGGCTGGGGAGACGGAGTGGTGTACATGCCATGTGTGGGTGTAACACGTCGTATACCTAGGGTTGAGACACGTCCGGCCAACATCAGAAAACGACCCTGTAAGGGCCTAAGGCAACACACCTTGTATACCTTATACACATCGTGTAGTCTCATTCCAATGTGATTCGTGTGGCTAAGCCGAGTAGAAGGACTCGGTTAGGGGAAGAAAATTCACGTACACGCCGTGTGTGTGGACAACACACCGGGTATTTGGGGTGTTACACGACCAGTTCTAATTGAAGTAAATTCCCATGTGAAAGACTTAAGGGAACATATCATGTTGTTATTATACATGCCATATAGTCTTGATTTGTAAAACTTGAATGTTTTATTTCTCCTATTCCCTTCATACATTTCTAGTTCTTTCTTATGAATGATATTAATCTAAGGCGTGTGTTTTACCTTGTAGAGTCATGCCGCCTAAACGACTAAGAGTTATTCTCCAAGAGAGGGGTGACGATTATACTCCAGAGATGGTAGGCCATAGGATACTGATGGATCCTACAGCAGTGTCAGATGTGGCGCCAACCGTTACACCGGACGCACGTACAGATGCGCAGTTCCATGAAGGCTTCATGCGGTTTATGCAGCCCTTCTAGGGAGCACCGCCGGTTGCCACATCTGTGGCAGAGCTGACACGTATATTCCAGAAGCAGAATCCACCCATGATTTCAAAAGATTGTGGACCATAGGCTGCGGAGTCATGGATGGGTTCTATGAAGACGATCTTCAAGCATCGGGAGATGCTTCCTGGGAGGAGGGTCAAGCTCACTAGTTACATGCTTCATGATTCCACCAAGAGATGGTGGGATTTTACCACCTATACTGAGAATCACTGATACGTGGTGTGGGAATATTTTTAGGAAGTATTCTATGAAATTTTCTTTCCAGATATGCTAAGGGCAGATCGAGCTCGAGAGGTCATGAATTTGCAACAGGGCTCCATGTCAGTGATGGATTATTCTGTCCACTTCACCGTGCTACAGTGTTTTTCACCTATTCTGGTGGGTGATGAGATGTTGAGGGCAAGACACTTTGAGGATGGACTTTGGTATGACATTCATGTGCTGTTGAACGTTTTTAGGTTTCCCATAGTGCATGATATTATGAACCAGGTGTTGATTACTGAGTGGAACCTGCGGGAATCTAGTGGTGGAGGCCAGGGTGGTTCGGCACCAGTTTCTGGTACTATTTCTACCAGTAAGAGGAAGAGGCGGATGGATTTCTCTCCCAGTGGCAGTACTGGCCAGAAGAATTTTTTAGGTGGCCAGGTGATGTATTACCAGTGTGGTAGAGAGGGGAACAAGAGACCCTAATGTCCACGTGACCAAGTGGTCTGATGATATTGCGGCAAGATGGGTCATCTTCAGCGTTTTTGTAGGGAGTTTTCACCAGTGACTAATGAGAGGGGTTCTGTGTAGACTTAGTGTGCAGGAGTAGGGCTAGAAGCTTCTTACCAATTAGGGAATTGGAATATTTTAGGATTTTCAGGACGAGGTGGTGGTCGTGGCTATGGTATCCAAACACCAGGATCCCAGAGACAGTAGGGTGGGTCAGCTCAGGGTAGCCAGGCTGTGTCGCAGGGCCGCAGCACTTGGCCAGCATATGTGGTGTAACAGACCCAACAAGAAGAGGATCCCAGACCTTCCACTGTCAGAGGTACTCTTATAGATGATTCTATTTTATCTTTGGTACTTTCTGATATTGGTGCTATAGATAGCTTTGTATCTGTGCCCGTTATGGAGTGCCTTGGGCTCTGTATTTCTTCTTCTTCTAATATCATGACACTAGACACTCTGTTGGGAACTAGAACGACAGGTGTGCAACAATGCAGGTAGTTCCCCATAGAGGTTTGTTGGTGTCACTTCCTATGGGACCTCTATGTCTTAGAGATGACAGACTATGATTTCATTATTAGAATGGTCTTGTTGGAACCCTTTCGAGCCTTTGTAGATTGCTATCGTCGCAGGGTGAGTTTCACATCACCAGAGGGCGGAGAGTTTCTATACAAGGGTGAATGGGATGTATAGGTGAGCTGAGCTGGACCTGGGCATCGTGGGCGAGGTAGAGTAACAGCCCAAATTGTGAGTTTATATCTGGATGACCAGGGAACTTGTAAGAAGGATTTTTCTCTTGTGGTTAATTGTTTTAGGGATGTCTTCCAAGATGACTTTTCAGGTCTTCTTCGATAGATAGAAGTGTATTTCTCTATTGAGCTTGTGCTAGGAGTGGCACCTATGTCCATTCCTCCTAACATGATGGCTACACCAGAGTTGTAGGAGATCAAGATGCAGTTGGAGGAGTTTCAGGCAAAGGGTTTTATCTGACCCAATACTTCTCCTTGGGGTTCGCATGTCCTATTTCCAAAAAAGGCGAATTATACCCTCAGGCTTTTGTGGATTATCGGAAGCCGAACCAGTTGACAGTCAAGACTCTCTATCCCTTTCTGAGGTTTAATGATATTTTTGATCAACTTCTTAGAGCACGAGTGTTATCAAAGATTTATTTGAGATCCGGGTATCATCAGTTGTGTGTTAGATGATCAAACATACTACTTATAGCCTTTTGGAGCAGATATGGTCTATACGAGTACTTTTTCATGATGTTTGGACTCATGAACGTGCCAGTAGTTTTTATGGCTCTGATGAATCGTGTGTTCCACCCTTATTTGGATTCTTTTGTAGTAGTCTTCATGGATGATATCTTGGTTTACTCTCATACTCGACATGACCATGCCACCCATCTTGAGATCGTACTGAGTACACTGATAGAGCATCATTTATATACTAAGCTCTCAAACTGTCACTTTTGGATGGACTAGATTCAGTTCCTAGGTCATATTATCTTAGAGGCAGGAGTTGTGGTAGAACCATAGAAAGTGAGAGTAGTAGTTTCCTGGGAGCATCCTAAGAACGTGTTTGAAATACGGATTTTCTTGGGGATGGTTAGTTACTACAAGAACTTTATACATGACTTCTCCCACTTAGCAGCACCTTTGACAGGTTTGACTAAGAAGTGTGTGAAGTTCGTTTGGTCAAAATCTTACGAGACTGCCTTTCAGGAGCTTAAGGGAAGGTTGACATCAGCACCAGTCCTGATACTTCCAGAGCAAGGGAAGATCTATACAGTTTACTGTGATAATTTAGGTATTGGTCTAGGACCAATGTTGATATAGGGTGATTGAGTAGTTGCATACAAGTCTCGGCTGTTGAGGCCACATGAGAGTAATTACCCGACACATGATATCGAATTGGCTGCATTTGTTCATGCGTTATGCTTTTGGAGACATTATCTCATTGGAGAACATTTTGTGGTGTTTACGGGAAAACAAAATCTCAAATAAATCTTTACCCAGTGTGACCTCAATTTGAGACAGTGAACGTGGGTTGAATAACTCTAGTCCTTCGACATTGAGCTTTCCTATACACCTGGTAAGGGTAATGCGGTAGCTGATGCAGTGAGTAGGAGGACTTAGTTACATGCAGTGCAGGAGGCTAGTGGTGAGTGGTAGCTTATGGCTTTATTTTCTGAGATCCACTTGGAGGTGCATGATAGTCAGGGGTGATCCTATATTTCATCCATAGATGTGACTTCTACCCTCCTGGATAGAGTGAGGATGAGACAACTATCATATTTAGAAGGCCTAGTTCTACAGGAGTCACTGGCAAGTGAGGACCCTCCTCCTAGTTGGATGATAGGCGATGACGAGGTACTACATATCCATGGACAAGTGTGGGTTCCAGGGGATATACATGGGGAGTTGATGTGGGAGTCTCATGATTCATCTTGGGTAGTGCATCCCGGAGTTACCAAAATGTATCGTGACTTGAGGGGTAGCAGGTTTTGTTAAGAGATGTTCCACCTGTCAGCAGGTGAAGACGGAGCATCAGAGGCCAGCCTGACTGTTACAACAGTAACCCATTCCAGAGTGGAAATGAGATGATGTTGCGATGGACTTTGTGACTGGGTTCCCATGGTCACCTCGAGTCAATGATGTCGTATGGGTTGTTTTGGATAGACTTACGAAGGTAGCTCACTTTTTTCTGATTATGGAGACCTTCGGTGTTGACAAGATCGGGAAGTTGTATATCTGAGAGGTGGTAAGTCATTATGGGGTCCCTAGTTCTATCATTATAGATAGGGATTCTTGTTTTATGTCTCATTTCTGGCAGAGTTTTCAGAGGGTACTGGGTACACAGGTGCTTCTGAGCACAGCTTACCACCCTCAGACTGATTGCCAGTCAGAGCATACAATACAGGTTCTAGAGGACATGTTTTGTGAATGCATCCTAGACCTTCGGGGATCTTGGGAGATGTGCATACCCCTGTCTGAGTTTTCCTACAATAATAGTTTTCAGGAAACTGTTGAGATGACAGCTCACGAGGCTTTATATGGTTGGCTATGCTATTCACCCTTGTTCCGGTTGGAGGTAGGTGAGGCAGCTTTACTGGGACCACATCACATGCAGGAAACTTTAGAGCTGGTCCAATTGATTTAGAAGTGGATGGATACTACACAATCTCGTCATAAATCTTATGTTGATCGCTGCAGACGACCCTTGGAGTTCAGGGTCAGGGATCCGGTTTTCTTGCATGTTTCACCGCGGTTGGGACACAAGCATATCAGTAGACATGGTAAAATTTCATCGTGGTATGTAGGGTCATTTGAGATTCGGATAGATTCAGGCTAGTTTCCTATCGGTTGTAGTTACCACAAAGGTATTGGGCCATGCACGACGTCTTCCACGTATCTTAGCTGCGCTGTTATCACTCAGACCTATCTCAAGTTTTTCAGCCCAAGGATGTTTAGCTTCATATTGATGCATCCTTTGAGGAGTATCCAATTCGTATTGTTGATAAGAGCATGAAGGTTCTATGAGTCCAGTCAGTTCCTATAGTACGGGTGCTATGGCAACATGGATGAGTTCAGGAGAAAACATGGGAGTAGGAGACCAACATACGTGCTCATTGGATAGAGTTATTTTCGGCTTTATCTTCACCACCCTTGGAAGGGAAATTCGGGGAAAAATTGCTTTAAGGGGGGAAGTTTGTAAGAACCCAGTTCTTATTCTCAAGGTACATGTTTCTTCTTTTCCTTTTCCATTAATGTTTTTGAGAAAATTAAGAAAATGGGGGGAAAATCCCAAATTCCTGGGTACATGTCATGTACTTTTCCACACGCCATGTATTTTGGCTGTGTGGGATGAGTATACAGGGCATGTTGGCCTATCAGTGATGAAGGGGGTAAAAACTTACTACACGCCGTGTATTTATTAATACAAGTCGTTTAATCAATCGACACGTGAATATTAAGGAGGTGGGAGTAGATGCTAATGGAACGATAGTACATACTGTGTACTAAGTAATACATGCTATGTAACCAAGTTGGCAGATGAACAGTGAGGCGGTGGAAAGTGTCCTCTAGAAGAAAAAATTACAAAAATAGAAAGTACGCACCATGTAATTGAGAGTAAAAGCTGTGTAGTTATGTTTTAAAATTAAAATCAGGTAGTATCCTCCTCATTTGGCAGTGGAGGCATAGAATTAGACAAGAACCATGGGAGAGAAGGCTGGAACTTGAAGAAGCTCCCGATCGCACACTGGGACTCCGATTCCTTCGCTGTCGATCTTGTTTGAACCGCGCAGGTGAGTTATTATCTCTTCATAAACTTCTTATTCCAATTATTCACATAAGGTATGTTATTTGAGTTTGAATGGGTATATTTTTATCCCAGATCTATGTCATTCTTGGTTGATTCGGTAGGCATCGTTCACGTATATCGATCATAGGAGATTGAGGTAGGTGGTCTGGTGTTTATTTCCAACTGTCAGGTTGATTTTGTGTACCATTGTGATAAGAGACCACGTTGGGGTGTCGTATGGCTGAGCCCTTAACTAATTAAATACCTATAATTGTATAGGTAATCTTTTTATTATGTATAAATTGTTGTTTGGGATCATTTCCTTGATCCAGGGCCACCCCATTGGTGCGTTTCCCTTGTTTTTTTATTCTTCCAAGATACCCATGGGTATTCTGTGATTATAGAATGTCTTGAGTTTTCTTGAGAGAAAATATATATAAATTTCTTGCATATGTGTTGGGCTCATCCTGATTACTTTCTTAGCCTGAGGGCAGTGTTTTTCTTAGCTTGGGGGTAGTGTTTGATTTAGCCCGAGGGAAACTTTTCTTATTTCTGGGGGTAGTAGCTTCTGTACCTAAGGGAAATATCTTGTATGCTTGAGGGAAATATTCATTATGTCTGAGGTCACTAACCTGAGGGTTTTGATTCTGTTTACCTGAGGGTAAGGATTTTCATGTCTGGGGACACAGTTTACTTGAATATTCACGGTGGTGATTTCTTATGATGTACTTTCCAAGCTAAAGCCCATGCTTGGTATTATTTTTATCTTTTACATGTTAGATAGTCTGATGTGGTTTCTACTGTGGCACTGTATATTAGATTGTTAGTTGAGGCTTAGTCTTAGAAAAATTCACAATTAAATTATATTGGATTGTGAAATAATAATTAAATAGTAATGGAACTGGTAGGAGTATATGATTTTGAGTACTTCCTAGCTTACTTCATTTAATTATTGCACACAGTTGTTGCACATTTTTCACTAATATTTGGGAATGGTCCTTTGGTGGTTGCATACAGGGATTTATTTCTCACACCTTGTTTGGGTCATGTCTTGGTCCCTAATAGATTATATTGCTATAGGCATTGATAAGGGAAAGAGTCCCTATACAGGCACTTGATTGTTGTAGAGGAGTATGAGAGCATGGGACCAAGCTTAGGCTTGGATTGCTGCTGAGCTCCTACTGCACTATTTTGTTTCTCTTTGTTGTACTTGTACCGTGTGTTGTATTGTTTTAGATTGCAGTGTATCTTGGTTTGGATGCTTTCTTAGAATTAGAGACATGTTGCATCATCATATATATGACTATTGGTTATCTTTTACTTCAGTTCTGTTGTCTATTTCAGGTTTATATTGTTACTACCTTCTCTTTTCCATGTTTATATTGTTTTCCACTACGATACACTTTGAAAAACGAGGGCATAATTTCCCCACTATCTATCCTAGGCCCTCGCTTCTAGTCGGCAGCCTCTGGCATTTGGAGAAATGAGCTTGGGGTAATGTGACCAACCGGGTTCCAGGCACCCATTGTGTGGCACCCGGATCCGGGACATTACACTTTTAGTTATAATTTTGTTAAAAAAATAAATTAATTACACAATGCTTACTTTTTTATTTCAATATAAATATGGACCCTATATCACAAATCAAAATAATATATGTGTGTGTGTGAGTGTATCTATATGTATATTTTTTAAGTTAAATACACATATAGTTTTATTTTTTAAAATAAGTAAATAATTATTTATTTTGATTGATATTAAAAAATTTCATTTGGACCATTAACTAAATTTTATTTTTCTTATAATTCAATTGATCAATGAACAAAAAAAAATTTATTTGCATTAAATAAGATTAAAATATTCTGTATATTGTGCTTAAAAATATTATATTCCCTTATCATGTAAATAAATAGGATATATAATTCGAACAATTTATTCATGACCAGAAAAAAATATGAATGAATTGATGATTAATATAACTTTCCATTAAAAATACTATTTTTGTTATTAATTTAATATAATATTTTTTTATTTTTATTATCATTCATATTATATTTAAAATTTTATTTTTAATAAATCTTATTAATTATTATATGGCTTGGGTATTTTTTTCCTTTTAAATTTTTTATACTAAAAAAATCATCATTACCGACATGCTTTTCAATATAATTTCATTCACTTTATATATTCCCTTTCATTATTTATATTAAATTTCCTATTCCTCTTCCATCACAAAATATTCTTTCATTCTAAATTTAGCCATAGTGTGTGACCCTCTAGGCTCCGTTCTCATTGGTAATTAGTCCAACCCATAGAACATTAGTAGTTTCTAACAACACATCATATCCTTCACAAAAAAAGATAATTCATATTCACAATAATAATTCCATTTCTATGAATAATGCTATATAATATAATCACTTTGTTAATTGAAATATTGTCATGTAAAATATATACATGTGTCATCTAAAGGTTCCATTAAATATTTGAAGTGGTGGAGAAATGATTTATTTTTTATCAGTTTCAATGGGTAAATCTGAAGAACATGATATACTCAACCATAATATATCCTAGAGAGGATTTTTTACTTCAAATACATAATTAATTTAAAATAAAATTGCATTAATATGATAATTCCATTAGATTAATTTTTTATGTTTCTCACATGTTTTTTTATTTTTTTTCAGTGAATGATCCACATCGTTTATTATCGATCATGATAATGGGTTCTTTTTCTTTCCATATGTTCATGAAAAGTAGGAGGGAGAAATTTCTCTCTGTGTTTTTAGAGATTTCCCTTGAGTTCTTTTTAATGAATATACACTAAAAGTTACGTTCTAGATTACATCCTATGATTTTCAAATGATTCATATCATATAGTAAAACATATTTGTTTTATTATTCATTATTATAAATGGTATATTGTCCATACGATAGACATGTGTCAGAGCCACTGATGAGTGGAATGTTTTTAAAGATTGAAGATACCAATATTTTGATATCATTCGATTACAAGAAAATCCCAATATTTTTCATTTACTATGGTCGCCTTGGCCATCTGGAAAGAACGTACACCACTAAACACAAGAGTGGTGTGGGTAACATTACCCCCAATACGACCCTTGGATTCGTGCCAAAACGAATAAATTTGCTTTCATCCTTGAGACGGAAAAACAAAAGGACCACGACCGTCTCACGCTGGCACATTCCAGTCCGACAAAACCCATACCTGATAAAGCCTTAATGCTTGGACCAATGGATTTCCCAAAGGCTGGCCCTCCCACTTAGAGAGAACCTGGAACTTAGAGGGAAGCTGGAGGCCACCCTAAACCCCGGAAGGACAATACAATTACATCGACAAAGTTGGTGACGGTGCGACAAGAATCACTGTCACATTGCTCAAAGCCAATTCCGATACACGTCGAACCACCAGATCCAGATCCTGACCCGAAATCGACCGAAGTAGGCATTCTAACAATGGAGGACCATGGAATGGCAGGATATCCAATGTCGGGCCCAATCACTCATGGAACAAGGAAAAGGGTACATCGAGGAGAGAGTGTTGGGTACGCAGAGGACCCAAAATTTGGGGTAAGGAAAAAACAAAATGAAACATGTCAATCAGAAAGGAACCGAACCAAAAAAAAGAAAATGACAAATGGAGAAGCATGTTCGGAGGAACCAAAGGGGGTGGCGGGTGAGACCCAGCCCCGCCTAGAGCAATGATTTCCTTATGTTGGAATGGTCGTGGGCTTGGCAACCCACAGATGGTTCGCATGCTTTAGCGCAATAGCACTCAAAGTCACCCCGATATGGTTTTCCTGTCTAAAACCATACTCGAAAACAAGGACACCAATGGTATTGCTCTAAAGTGCGGCTTCCAAGGCTGCTTTCCAATGCCTAGACAAGGCCATTCCGGGGGACTTTGTCTCCTTTGGAAAGATAATATCGACGTCAAAATTTTATCCTTTTCCTCACACCATGTGGTAGCGTCTATTCAAACAGGCGTTTACCCACCCTAGACTTTTGTGGGTTTCTATGGCTGGCCATCCCATAATGATAAGGTGAAGTCATGGGATCTTCTTTGCAAGCTACGACATAACTTACCAAGCCCTATTCTGTTCGAAGGAGACTTCAATGAGATTATTTCCATAAGGAAAAGAGGGGAGGAACCATTTGTTCTTCAGCTTCGATGTCATACTTCAAGGATGCAGTCTCTAGGGTGGACCTGGTCGACCTAGGGTACTCAGGTAATCCTTTTACATGGTTCCACAACAATACAGAAGGTACTCGTATCGCTGAGCGTCTTGACAGATTTCTGGGCTCTAATGATTGGATTAATCTGTTCAGCCTGTTTCATATCAACCACATGGCCCTCAACTGCTCGGACCACTATCCAATTCTCATTGACTGTACACTAGGAAAACGAAATAGAAATTTCAATAGACCCTTCAGATTTGAGTGGTTCTGGTCAAAAGACCAGGAATGCGAAGAGGTGATTCGATCAAGCTGGAAAAGTACTCATGAGAAAGTTTGACTCAACCTCCAACAGGTCACATCTGATCTGACGTCTTAGATCAATAAGAAATTCTGACACCCTGACCGGCACTACGACATTCTTGAAAAGAGACTGAACAATCTCCTCAAACAACCCACGTCCAATAGCATTGTCTCTAAGATTGGATCTACACAAAGAGAGCTGGGCATGGCCCTTCATATCAAGGAATGTTTCTGGGATATGCGTGCGCGGGACAACCATATTAATTAAGGGGACTCTAACACCTAGTTTTTCCACCAAAAAGCATCATCCAAGATCATAAAAACTCTATTAATTGTATCTTACAGCCCGATGGAAGCAAAGTTAATGACACCAAGGGTATTCACGAGGCCCTGAAAAGCTTTTTCTAGAACATCTTCTCTCCAGGAACCCCGGTCATGTCTGTTGAGTTGGAAGAAAGTATCAGACCTGTGATCACTTAAGAGATCAATAGGAAGCTCACCAAAGATGTGACAGATGACGAGACACGCCTGGCTCTGAAACATCTTCATCCCACTAAGGCTCCGGGGCCGGATCGGTTCCACGCCCTTTTCTTTAAGAAATACTGGCACATTATCTTCCCTGACATCAACAATATGATTAAAAATATCTGGGCTTGTAATACCAACATGGAGACCATCAATTAAACTGTCCTCGTCCTCATCCCAAAAATCAAGAAACCTTTGGAAATCCCTAACTTTTGACCTATCAGCCTCTGCAATGTCTCTTACAAGATCTTCTCAAAGATCCTTGTCAATCGATTGTGACCTTGGCTACCTAATATTATATCTGAAAACCAGAGCGCCTTCATGGCCAAGAGATTGATCACTGATAATGCGATTGTGGCCCATGAAGTGTTCCATTCTATGAAATCATGCTCCTCTGTGAAAAGAGGAACCATGGCCTGTAAACTGGATATGACCAAGGCTTACAATAGAGTAGAATGGCACTTCTTAAGAGTTGTTATGCAGAAAATGGGTTTTAATGATAAATATAAATATATGGTCATGAACTGTGTCTCGGCTGTCTCTTTCAAAATCAAGGTCAATGGGGAGCTTACCAGAAAATTTTCCCCATCCCGAGGTCTTCGCCAGGGATACCCCCTCCCCCCTTTTCTTTTCATACTTGTGGTTTCCGTTTTTTCTAATCTTATTTCCAGGGCTGTTTCTTCTGATTCTATTCATGGGGGAAAAGTCTGTTGATATATCCCTCCAGTGTCACATGTCTTCTTCGTGGACGACTGCCTCCTTTTTTCCAGAGAAATAATTAATGAATGCCGAGTGATCTGCCAAATGATCCATCAGTATGAGAGGGCGTCTTGCCAAACAATCAATCATGGAAAATCTGAAATATCCTTCAGTGCAGGGGTGCATCTCTCTAAGAGGGATGAAATTTGCACATCAGTTGGCATCCATATGGTTGATAAACATCAGAAGTATCTTGGGCTTCCCATGGTGATTGGCTGGTCCAAAAAAGAAATCTTCGCATCCCTGGTGGACTGGATTGAGGCAAAAATTTAAGTCTGGACCCCAAAATAATTTCTAAAGCAGGCAAAGAGACCCTCATAAAATCTGTTGTCCAATTTATCCCCCTCTACTTTATGTCCCTTTTTAAGCTCCTGGCGGCCATCGTCGACCAGATCCACATATGTACTACCAATTTCTGGTGGGGGAAGAATGATGGAAGAAATCGACCCCACTGGATGGCCTGGGAGAAACTTTGTAAACCCAAATCAGAGGGCGGGATGGGGTTTCAGAATCTTTCTCTCTTCAACGACATGCTACTGGCCAAGCAAGGATGGTTCCTTATTAACAGTCCATCTTCTCTTTGCGCGTGAGTTCTATGAGATAATTACTTTCCCCATACGGCCTTTCAGGCTTCCTCTCTTGGTCCACGTCCTAGCTTCCTATCGAGAAGCATTTGGGGGGGCTAAAAAGCTCCTGGATAAAGGATTGGGCTGGAGGATTGGGTTTGGTTCATCTATCAAAATCTGGTATTATCCCTGGCTTGTTGATAAGGATGGTTCATGGGGTACATCCCCCACCATCCAGGTTTTGAAGATGCCACTTTCAACTGCCTCCTTTCTGACCAGGGATTGGGATGGTGTTTGGAAAAGATCTTTGGATGTTTTAACGAAAGAGATCAAATAATTATCCTTAGCATTCCCTAGGTTCCAGATGCAGGCCCTGACCATCTCTTATGGATCAATGAAATCTTAGGCGACTACATGGTGAGATCCGACTACAGACTTGCTCTTGGAATCCACTCAGTCGGCCGAGATGAGGGACCATGGAAATTGATTTGGACACTCAATGTCCCCCCTAAAATTCTTCAATTTTGGTGGTAGTTTTGTACGGGCACTCTCCCAAAAATGATCCTTCTTGTTTACCGACATATGGCCAGTACAGTTTTTTCCCTTTCTGCCCGAACACTCTAGAAACAACTCTACACGCTATCATTTACTGCTCAGGAGCTATGGAAATTAGGAATCAATGGGGCCCAGCTCCAGTTGCTTCACTAGCATTGGACTCCAACCTTCCTGATCTTCTGACGCATTGGTTCTCCTATCTCTCTTTGGCAGATGTTGGATCACTTTTCACTTTGGCTTTGTTTATTTGGGTCCGACGTAATGATGCTGTTTTTCATCAAGCTCACAGACCCACCAAATTCTGGATTGGTTGGGAAACTTCGTGGATTGAGGGATGGAAAGGCCACAATGGATATTCTATGCCGATTGTTTCCCCCTCCCATCCCGCTCATTGGAATCCCCCAACGGAAGGGATTCTCAAGATTAATTTGGATGCATCTCTTCCAAAGGATGGGTTTGTTGCCCTCGGCCTCCTTGCCCGAAATCATCCGGGGAAAATCCTTACTGCTAAATATGAACCACATCAGGCATTCTGGGAACCAGTAGTTACTGAAGCTACATCCATCCTTGCTGGTTTTATGCTCGCTAGAGAATTTGGATTGGGTGATATCATCATTGAGTCTGACTGTCTTATCTTAATCGATGCTACTAATCACAATGAAGGCAGACTCCAGTCTTATGGCATCATCATCACGAGAATTCATTAACTTCGCCAATGCATCTCCTTATGCACCTTCTCCTTCACCAAAAGGGAAGGTAACAATGCGACCCATCAGCTAGCGGCCTCAGGCCCATTCAATACTACCCAGCTCTAGTTGGACAATTTCCCTTCACGGCTTTGCACATGTACTTCATGCAGATCTTTTTCATTAATGTTACACACTTTTATTAAAAAAAATGAATACATGCACATGAGGAATATATGCTTATTGTTATCATTAGAATAAAATTCACATATTTTAAATTAATATGGTAAAACTAAAATACATGATTTTTATACATGAGGAATAGATGCATGTGATGCATGTATACTCAATATTTTTTATGTAATTAGTCATATGCATAGTTCTTCCACATCACTATTGCATATCCTATATAGATTTAGATTTTATGGTTTCAACTGCAACACTCTATGATGGATACCCATGGTTTAGATACAATAGATTGATTGTTATTACATGTGGAACATTCATTTAAGTTCTCCAATAAACTGTCTGAATGTAAAGTAACATATGCAATCTGGTTCTCTCTATTATATGATGATCATCATGCATGATATTACTAATAAGGGGGAAATGTGTTCCCTTGGGGGGTGTTGATGGATCTCTATTGTTTGATTCTATATATGATCATTAGTTTCATGAAATGTTCATAAGGCTCTATTCATTCTCATTGAATAGTTTTTCAACGAGTGAAGGTTCTCTCACCTTTTTCTGGGGAGATAATTCTCATGAAATGTTCATGGATCACATTGGTTGGTGCATTACCTATAAAAAAAGTGAATCAGTATTCACTACTCCTATGATTACTACCAAATATAATAAAAAAATATTACAATTAAGGCCACTGTATATATGTTTTTGTTATTTTTTATATTATTATTATTTTCATTTTCATTTCAATGTCAATTGTATCTAGGGATGTATAGCCTATGTTTTTACTTTCCTCTACCACTAAGGATCATATGTTGATACATTTAAATACAAAACTATTATCAAGTCCATTAAAATCATTAGATCAATACATATGATTCACTATAAAATAATGAACATGTGTTTTTTCATTGTTTATATTTTGAATTTATGTTATATGATAACATTTTGATGGATAGGTGTAATCCATCATTAGTACCATGCTAAGGTTTCAACAAGATCTAGTGGAAAAAATAAAACATGGTTATTTTAAAATTATACAAATGTTTTATATCATGGGAAATAATAGATAATCATGATTTAATTATGAAAGTTCATATGGATTACATCATAATTTTATGGAGGGATTGTTTGTAAATAAAGGAATGCATGAGAAGTATTAGTTTTTATACGGAATAAAGAAATCATTAAATCATGGTTTTGGTTCTTAAAAATTCCAAACGCAAGAAAAAGATAATTCCATGAATTTAGAAAAGAGTAAAATAATAAACCCAATGGTGATTTTGAAGGAGATGATCAAGGGAAGGAACGTCATGGAGGAAGTCCTGGTCCTATTTGTTCAACTCTAGGTGCATCATTTATTATAATGGGTGATTGAAGGGGATTAAGTATGTGTTCAATCATGTTGTTTTAGGTATAATGGCCTAATATGGTATTCAATATGTTTATTCATAGAGCCAAAAACAACCAATGGACTTGTTATCCATGATTCATGGACATGCTTTCGAAAGACAAGTTCTCATTGGATGGTGATTTAGCCAATGACAATAAAGGACTCACATTGGTCAAGAGGATGGGAAATCATGATCATTAGAGACTTTTGGGGGGAATTATAGCCTATTATGGGGATATCTTATATATTTAAGAAATGTTTATATGTTCATGATTCCTTGGTTCTTTCCCAATCACGTGTACACAAATTACCCCTAAGTTGCAAGATCGGTCATTGATACACATGGGTCTAAATATCAGAGGATATATATTAATGAATGTATATATATGTATCCCAGGTTCTTCAGAAATGTTACCCCTGTGTGGATAGATCCATAATTCCTTCATCGTTTACTCAAACAATGCAGGTTTAAGCCATGCAATGTTGTGCTATAGAGTCTATCATCATCGAAGGGGGACGAGAATTATTCTAATGTCAGGATTGAACCCATAAGATGGGAGTCCTACATATCCTTGTGAGAGGAACCCGAGACTACCTAGTTCAGTGCCACTTATCTATACTTATAACCTTTTAAGGTCTTGTGATGAGGACCCATCCATGCAATTTAACATCATGTGGAAAGGATGTCTAGGAGCAAGGTTCCTAGTAAATATTTTGTGTGGGACTTATGCCGAGGCAGACCAAGGCACCCAAAAGTGATGTAATCATCAGGGTTAAGGTGACCTTACTAGGGATATAACTTGGAAAATAATAGGGTATGTTTTGATGTTGGGTTTGGACCTCGAGGAGGTTTCCTATGTATCATAGTTGGTTGGAAATCAAAGACATCATAGTTCGGTATGATGAGGATTATGCATGGAAGCCGCCCATAAAGGATTAAATATTTGGGGCTTAAATTGGTGGAGAATTACATTTTTGAGTTCGATTTGGGACATACACCATAAAGGAGGCCTCGATGAATTGGGCCATGATGGGGGTTAACATTTGAGAGGATATCCTTTGAGCTCAGGCCTTAGACAAGTGTCCCATGTATCCTGGTTGTGGAATGAATCAATGTTCTCATAGTTTAATCATCGGGTGGATCATACAGATTCAATGATTTCCAATAACCTCTATTCCCACACGAGTCATTCTTGGTGAGACAAATAAGAGTAAGATATAGATCCAGTGAACCAAGACCTTTCCCCTTCATTGGTAGAACGAGATAAGGACGATGGTAGGATAGTTTGGGGATACCACATTTCACTGAAGAGGGTCTAGGGGGTTACCTTAGATGGAGTTCCCTTTTGAATGTTACATAGGGTATACTACAATTTAATTTCAACTGCTTGGATGATGGCATAACAGTTTAATGCTGTGTTGAAGAAACCAATACCATGTAGTTTAACATAATGCACTCATGAAGATTTGGGGTCTTGTAGTTTAAGTTCATACTTTGAGGACCATGTGTTATAGAAACCATGATTAACTGAAGGATAATTGGGAAAGGTTGTTTTGAAATGGCTCGAATATGAGAGGGAATGAAAGTGTGATCCATTATTCTGGGGATTCTCAGATTGGGAGAAATGATGTGGGACATAGAAGCCACTAAGGAATACAGAGGTATAACAAGCCTCTCCTCAGGATGGAATTGTCTCTAGGTTACATTCCTTTTTTGAGGGAAATGTATGCAGAGCCACTAGGGAATTGATTTTATATTCAGGAGGAGGTGTACTCAAGGCACTGAACATCCATTTCTAGTATCTAGGGAGGTTTACGAAGATCCTAAATAACCCGGGACATAAGGTTTTATGGATGTAGAATGTTATATTTTATCATATAAGAAACATTAATACTGTGACTATAAATGGTGTTTTGGATCAACCTAGTATAAGAGGTAGGTGATGGGGTTTTAGGAGTCTCATGAAGAGTATCTTGACTCCTAGTTTTTTAAGATATGGATATTAGAGTGGCATAAAGTCATAACTAAAAATCTCAGTGACACTGCCAGAAAATTTCATAGAGTGACTCTCTATTTTTCATTGGGGTATGTGATAGTAGTAAAGGGACCAACTTAGAGGGACATGACCACAACCCATCATGGATACCTAGTGGGGGTGTGGTGGTGTATCCCCCATGGTATGGATTAGTGGGTGTGAGAATTTTTTCCACATAGGAGCTAGCTGCGTAGGAGATGGCCATATAAGGTTGGCCGCATAGGAGCACATGCAGAAGAAATAGCCAAATAGTGGAATTCATGTAGGAGAATCTATATAGAGACATTCACATAGGAGCATCCACATTTAGTCATCTGCAAACCATTTCCCACAAAGGGTCATCCACAAACTGTTTTCAGCAAAGGGTCATCTATGAATCATTTCCTGTAAAGGGTCGTCCCTGAACTGTTTCCCACAAAGGTTCATTGGTGAACTGTTTTTTTATTCCTTTATGGGGTCATTAAATGATTCCTTGTTTCTGCAAACAATAATCTCTCAAAATTTTATCTTCTGTAGAGGGTCTCTTAAATATGGTTTGTAGGTTGGAGTTCCATGAAGGGTCACCCACATATGGTTGATGGGATGGAGTCTAAAAATGCTTTGGGTGTGGGAGAGATTTCTCCCATACCCTCTATATTTTTCATTATTATTTGTACTTTTTTTCCCATAATTTATCCTCCTACACACCCCCTTTTTCATTCCTCCTCAGGGTTATTTTATAGATGAATGGAATTTTCTATGATGTGTCTTTTGTGGGGAGCCCATGGATATTTCCCAGGACTAAAAATTACTTATTCAATAAGGGAATCTTTTGTAAGAATTCAAAACTTTACCTCATCCTACGAAATAATTAGACTATGAGGGATATTTGTTTTCATGGGCCTAAATCACCACCTTAATCTCACAAATGACTTTGTTTCTTTTTTTGGAAACTGGTGGTATTGCCTCCTTCTATGAACCGTTGAGTTCACAGATGCTTCGTGAAATGGTGGAATTCTATGCGGGGCGGAAGTCTGTGAGTGGATTTTCTCTTCATAGAGCCATCCCCTTTAAACATTATTCATTGTTCTTATGGGTTTTATTTATACACTTTTCTATGTTTGATGGAATTTTCATCATCTTGAATGTGGAATTTTCAGGACCCAACAATAGCCCGCATTAGAATGGGATCCTATTGGGATGAAGAAGATTCTATTTCGATGTTGAAGCGGTCTCAATTTTAATGAATGATAAGATAATGCCTTAATTTTATCATAAGCCAAGGGACTCCATGAATTTAGTTTTCCTTTTTCTAGAGTTACATGGAAAACCTTAAAAACATTATGTATATTTCATTATTACCCTAATTCTTTCCTATACCCGATTTGGTGTGGGTTTAGCGGGTATAACATGACTTTTTATTAAGGCACCCCTTGTTGGTTTTCGACATAACAGGGTTTTTGTATTTTTATATTTTTGATTTCTCATAATTTTTTCTAAACAATTCAAAGTGTATGTTTAGTGAGCTAGAACTTGAATTTTATCTAGTATTAATTTTATGGGTTTTCATCCTGCTGAGATTTATCTTTATTTTGGTGGGCAGTTTAGAATCTTGAAAACTAAACTATCATTACTAATGTTTTAGGCCAAAAAAATTTGACCAAGATTTATGTTCTAGGTCGAACATCTTTGAATGATATTTGAAGGGAATGGTCCCTGATTTATGATTCATTTAATGAGGATGTCCCAATATTTTTTAGATATAAATGAGGGGTTTTTTCATGACCCTGATTTTTTGTTCTTTGGATATTTGATATGATATGGGACATGGAAGCCATTGGGTGTATAAAGGTAGGGAAATACTTTCTTTAATACATATTTTTCTTTTGGAGACATTATTTTTTTGGGACACTTATATAGAGCCATAAAGGCATTCTGTGCATAGTCAAAAAATGGTGTTCTTAGAACTCTAACTTTCCACTTTTGATGGCTAGGTAATTTAATGGAAATTTGGATGTCTCAAAACCACTAGGGGTGTATTATCAAAGGAGTGGTGTATGAAATTTATGAGGTCATTTTTATCGTTGTTAATCATGAATGAGAGACCAATCCAACACGTATTTGGCATGTGTAAAGGAGGGTTAAATCATGGTGAAATTTAACATCGTTAAACTAGGAAATTTGAGGTATAAAATTTAAATTTGTCATTCTCTAAATTTTTCCTTCTCTAACCAGAGATGTTTTATCATGTTCCGACATGAATTGGGGGATGATATGTAATCTATAATCAGGGGTTCTTTGAAACTAATAGTGACGTGGGACCTAAACATCATATGGGAATACAGATGTAGAAAGAGACCCTCATAAGGAAGATTTTTTATTTGGTTTACAAACATTTTTTGCAGGAAACTTATGCAGATCCTCGAGGGCATTGTGTGCATAGTCAAAAAAGGTGTCCTTGGGATACTGTCCTTCCATTTCTAATGTCCATGGATGTTTATGGGGATTTAGACCTTTCTGTACACAGATTATGGTTTGGGGGGTTCATAAAATGAATAGGGGAATTTCAAGACATATTTTCCGAGGATGGTTGGATACCTTCTTCCCTACATAGGTATCAGGAGGTTCCCTATGCAGGTCTGACCCTTTGATATGAAAGGGGGGGGGGGAATTTCCTTCATGGAGGGACCTGAGATATGAGATTCAGGTGTCACTATGTATCTTATGATTATATTAATTAGTCAATATGTAGTTATTTTAAGGTTTAAAGTTAATTCATATAAGGATCTAGGTCATTCATATGAATGATGTAATTGTGTCTTGCATACGAGCTCACAAAAAGGTGGGGCACATACCAGACTTTCCTATGATGGTTTATTTCATGCACACGAATGTGGAGTGAAATATATTATTTCACATATATGGACATGGGAGTGATATTTGGGTACTAATAATCATGAAGTTCTAGTGTCATGTGATTGGGACATTAATATAAAATCTCTAAATAACTAGAGGATAACCGAGTTAGGCGTCCCAACATGTCTAAGATGTAGGTAGGAAGGAAATTGTAATCCATGGCTTAGAGGGATCTTAGATTGAGATAAATGATGTGGGGCTTGGAAGCCATTGGGAATATGGAGGTTGGAAAATCCTCTCTAAAGGACATATTTTTCTTTGGTTGGGAGTCCTTGTTTTTGGGGAAACTTATGAAGATCCACTAGGTTATTTTGTGTATATTCAAAAAAAGGTGTCCCCAGGACACTGACCATCCATTTCTGATGGCCATATAGGTTTGTGAAGATATGAAATAACTCGAATCCTAGAGTTTGGTGAATGGAAATGATTGGTATGGACATATTATGAGCACCTGGGACATGATTACTCATAGATTTGTAAATTTCCCTACAGAGATCTGAATCATATGTGGGGTGCATCATTTTGATTATTTTTCTAGAACTAGTCTTTGTTTTGAGGATCCATGTGTCCCGAAATTAGACTCCCTAAATATGTCTTGTCCATATGCAGGGATTGGGGAATTTATATCTACATTTGTTTCCTTTATCGGTGGATGAACCTATGATCCATCATCCACATGTCACTATGTATCTTGTTTTCATAGGAATCAATCCAAACATTGTTCTTAGAGTACCTTGCAGTTTAAAGTCATGCAGTAAGGACTTTGGGTTTTTCAATGTGGAGGGGAGTACCCTAACACGCCTATTATGGTCGGTCCACAAGGACCAACTACTATGGACTGATTTTCAATCACTATATGGGAAATTCCCTGCTAAAGTCCCTAAGATCACATGATCTGTGCTCAGTGTGAGAAATAAGGGAGGAAAGGGTGTGGTATACCACCTAGTGATGGAAAAATCACAGAAAGGGGCCTTTTATATCAAGTATTCTTATCCTCTAAATTAGTTTTCATAAAGAGGGGACATTTTTATGTGTTCCATGTCCAGGTCTAGGTCATAGGATCTAGGCGTCACTACGTGTCACATGAGATGATAAGAATCAAACGACACATAGTTTCTTATTTAATGTACCCCATGTAGGTATAACCCATACACATGGAAAGAATGATTTTTTAATTTGGGGTGAATGGGATAGGATGAAAGTCATTGCATCTCTACGTATCATCTATAGATAGGAATCAATCCATACATAGTTCTATGATGCGACATGGTATGAGACCAATGTCGGGGGGGGATGTCTTCTCAGGTAAGAAAAATATTATTACATGTTTTTTACTGTCATGTGGAGTTTCCGTATTTGCATAATAGTTTAACGTCATGTTGTAGGGATGATTTTTCAAAGAGAACATGAGTAATTTTGGGCTATTCATGCCATGATATTCTGGAATACTCTAGAAGTGAGGGGGGAAAGAAAGAGTAAACCATGATCCTAGGGACCCTCAGACCAGGAGGAGTGATATGGTGATTAAAATACAATATGCATACAAAGTTAAGAAAATACTCTCATGAGGAATAACTTTCCTTTGATTGAAAGGCCTTTTTTTGGGGGAGCTTCTGTAGATCCGTTGGGGCATTGTGTGCATAGACAACCAATGTAGTCCCCATGAAATTGACCATCTATTTCTGATGGAAATGGATGATTATAGAGATTAAAGATTTCACAAGGCATGGTGTTTGATGGGTATAGAGTGTTTATCTAGGAATACAAGAAATATCTATACTATGGTTGGTTTTGAATTATGGAATCACCCACATAGATCCAACTCAAATGTAGGGGGTGCATAACTTTTTAGGAAATTTTTGTAGGAATTATGGTTTCGGTATCATGTATTGGCTCACATTTTTGTACAATATACGGGGGAATTTTCATTTTTAATGGAGGCTGGACAGTGATGTTGAATACAAGCATCACTAAGTATCTTATGGGTGTAGTAATCATGGAAAACATAGTTATATTAGGAGGTTATCTATATAGGTGTGGCCCTTACACAGGTTAAATGGGAATTTATATTTTTTATTTGGGTTGTGTATGGTACTAAGATCCATCAACCATGTGTCAATACGTATCCTTCGAGTGATATAATCAAGCTACATGTAGTTCTAAAAGGAGTTTCCCGGCAAAGGATTGGTCTGTGTGTAGGGAGAATGGGGGAATTTTTGAGCCATTTTTTGTGTCAGGCATATAGTTTACCTTTACCCTTTGTCTTGTGGGAAAATACCCTTAACACCCTTCTTAAGATAATTTGATCTATGATCAGTGTGAGAAACAATGGGTGGAATGAATTTCTCTCAGAATGTAGAGGCAGTTGAAGGTACAATAATGTCATTTTTATCACGTAGGCCTGGACCTTCCACGGAGAGTGGGCAATTTTTTTGAATAGCAGTTGGACTGAGATGTAGTCTCCTAGTATCACTATGTATCCCACACATGTAGGAATTAAGACACACATAGTTATGGAGAAAGAAGGTTCCCATGTGGATCTGAGTCACACATAAGAATTATTGAATTTTTTCTATCTCTAGCACATATCTGACTCATATGAGACAAATCACTAACTAGAACACAATGACCCATATACAATTTTTCATCATGTAGTTTTTGATGATGAATACCATAAAGTTTAATGTCGTGAGGTAAAGACGATATATCACCCAACATGAAACAAATGGAAAGTTATGTTATATAGTTTAATGTCTTGCAAATAAGAAATTCATACTGTGTTGTTTATTATCATGTAGAAAGGACTCTTTATCATGTATTTTTTCATCAGGTGATCGCTTTCTATTGGATATAAGAAATATTTATTCAAGAACTTTTCATTGGTTGGACTTGTGTTGAGATTATCATCAATTGAAATTAAGTCATATGATCTATTGGAGTAGACCTTATGTATAACATATGGTACTTCCACTTTGTCTCTAATTTTGGAGGTTTCTTCCCATGTATCATCAAGGTTCCAAGGACCAACACAATTTCACCATCAAGGAAAGATTGAAGGTGAAAATTTTTTATGAATGCTTAAGAAATCCAGTTTTGGTAAACGTATAAATGGATAAATTGTGAAATATTTTTTCATCCAATGAATCAAACTAATTTATCCATTTTTTGGATTTCTCATCTAGGGATAGTTGATCAAAGACAACAATTCATAGCGATGGTAGTTGATCTTAGATGGGTAGAACCACCTCTACCCCGTATACCAATGAATATGGGGTTGCTTTATTGGATGTGTGGGTCCTGGTTCAGTAATCCTATAGAGAATGGAGGATTTTTTCCATCTAGGATTTCTTTCCCTTGTATACAATATTATGTGGTATGTTGGATAGGGTGTTATTTTTGGCCTCTATCTATCCATTAGCTACTTCATGGTAGTGGGATGAATGGTTGGCCTTGATAGCATACCCATGATATAACATTTCCAACTTAAGATAGAAAAAATTGGTGCAATTTTCCATTAGTATTGTGTGAGGGACACAAAATATGTTGATGATACTTGCTATCAAAATGTTTACAATGATTCTTTACCTGACCTCTTTAAGGGGTACAACTTCTTACCATTTGGAAAAGAAGTCAGTTTTTGTGAGGATATACTTGATTTTTTTGGCTATGGTAGGAGTGTATGGTCCCACAACATCCATTACCCATATGGAAAATGGCTAGGAGTACTTAGCTATTTAATGTAACTCTGAGGGTTGATGGATGAAATTGTCATGAACCTGATAGGAATGGAATTTTTTTTGTGAATTCATTGAAATCTCACTTCATAGTTGGACATTGGTATCCAATTCTTTGAATTTTATGAGAGAGATTGGATCTTGATTGGTGTGCCCCAGAAGCTTCATTATGCACTTCATTAATAACGGTAGTGGTATCTTCTCTATTAATGAATATGATAAGTATCCCATTAGGGCCTTCATTATAAAAGACATTTTTTTATTTGTTCTATCATATAGAACACATTTAATTTATCATCTTCATATATTTTTTATTCCAGCTCTATCTGGTGGGAGTTCTCCCTTTTGAAATAAATCCATGATCGAAGTCATACAATCAGTGGAATGACTATATGGCTCAGGGACAGTATTTATCTAATCGATTTCTTCTATTTTTTCCTGAAGGAACGGTAAGACCAACCGAAGGTGGTGATGTAGATGATAGTTTCATCCTAGTTTGGGTTTTCCAAGGCAGTGGTTTCATTTTACAATGAATCTTCTTGTGCATTTTTTGACTGAGGGACATGTGTTAATATCATCTCTGATGTGAATTCGTCCATTAGTTCTCAGATATGGTCCATCAAAGGGTTTAACTCATTATTATTGATATCATAGTCACCATTGACTTTATTGATGACCATTTCTGAGTTACCATTTATCATCAACTGTTCTTCTTGTACTTCATGTGCTAGCTCCAGGTCTGCAATGAGGGCCTGGTACTCTTCGTCATTGTTTTTACAAACCTATGATATCACAAAGGGATATAGAAAGACTATTTTTTGGAGATATGAGTATGAATCCCATCCATAATTTGTTGAGCTTGGGTTAGTGCATCCTTTTTCCTATCGAGCTTTGGGATGCACCGTGAAAATGCATCTCCCATGTTTGAGATTCCTTTTAAACAGAGAACACTTATTCATTATGTAGATCAAAATCCAATGGAATCATCTCTGCAGAAGGGTGTTCTACTAGTAAATATACCAATTCTTGGCCTTTGATTCATTTCTGAGGTATAAACTATACATCGAATTGCTATAGGATGAATGCCCTCTGTGACAGCCATCCATTCAGCATTAGACAGTAGAGAATATAATTGAGCGGCTTTCTACGAGAGATAAAATGGATCTCATGATGCCGTAATTAGTGTATCATATTCTGGATTGCAAATATCAAGGACAAAAAACCCTTATCTATATTTGAATAATGGGTCTCATCATCAATCAGGGTTTGGATGAGGTATTAGAGACTATTCTTGCTATTGGCGTCATTATTTTGTGCGAGGAAGTCCCCTAGGGATCACTCCAAGGAATTCATGTACAGAATGAGTTGTCTTCCTTCGACAGGTGGCATTAGCACTGGCAGAATCCAGAGATATTTCTTCAGGATTTCAAATGATTCTTGAAAATCATCAATCCATTGATATGTGACCCCTTTTCTCATCAACCAAGTGAAGGGAAAATATTTTCCTATAAGGTTAGCTATGAACTACCAAATTTAGGAAAAATGTCCTTGCAATACTCTCAACACATTGAGGTTTTGAGGAGGTATAATTAAAAGGATATCCTTTATCTTTTCGAGGTCGATAATGATTCCATGATGGTGTAAGAAGAATCTGTGGAATTTATCTGAGGTAACACCAAAAGAACATTTTTAGGGGTTCATTTTCAGACTATGCTATAATAGTTTGTTGAAGATAGTTTCAATATATTTCATGTGGTTCAAGAATTTTCATGATTTAACCACCAGATCATCCATATAGCACTCGATGAACCATCCCATGAATGTTTTGAAAATGCAGTGCATGGTGCATTGGTATGTTTCACTGACATTTTGCAAACTAAATGGTATTACCATATTGAAAAATACTTCTTTGGGGACCTGAAAAATGTTGAATATTTATCTATTAGGGCCATTTAGAATTGGTTTTATCCTGAATATCTATCTATGAAAGAAATATCCTGATATCTAGAAGTTTCATTGATAAAAAATTATATGATCGAGACCGTGAAGTTGTAACAACCCGAAATTTTGAATAAATCTTGCTTCCTAATTTTATGTGTTATTTTATTTTATTTTTATACTCAACAAAAATGTTTCATTGATAACATGAGTATAATTAAAATGAGACCGTTGGGTATTGACTGTTATATGACCATTGGTCAATATGACCCCTGGAAACTAAACGTTTTTATTTTTGTCTCTAAATACAAGTAATCTTGGTTAATTATTATAGAAAGAAGATTCGATGGCCTCACCCAGTAGTCTTGGACCGATTGAAGCCCATCTAACAGAACTTGGGAAGGATGTAGCACCACTGGGCTTTGCTCTGGACCAAACCCAAGCTGAACTTAATCGTGTGAAGCTAGAACGGGATCGCCTTCGCGAGAAGTTCAAACTGATAGAAATTACTACTCGTACGAGGTTGGCCGAGCCCTCCTCAGATTCTCTCACCTTAGCACACCTTACACTTAGGTCCTATGCTGGTGTGATAATGGGATATGTAAGGAGACCATAACTGCCTTGTGTAATCCTTTGTTTTAAATAAAAATTGGGATTTCTTCTTATGATGAAGTTTACAAATTTTCAAATGACCGGATAAATATAATATGCATATTTTTGATGAATTTTAGAAAAGTATATTTTAAAAATGTTTTTGTAAACCTTAAATAATTAAATATGTGTAATGATTTTCAAAAAATGGTCTTCTACAATTATGTTCAGTACGAAATTTAGAGTCTAATAAGATCAACTTAATATTTGATGAATAGTAAATTATGAATAGTGATTTTATGATTAGGATTAGTAATGTGTCCAAATGGATTAGTAATATCACTTAAAGAAAGTATTAATATAATCTAGGCACCTTGATTAATTAATGTGATTCAATAAAATGGTTAAATACCGGTTTCATAAATTATTATTCAAGTATTAGTTTTTTTGAGTGAATAGTGTTTTTTAATTAAAAATTAAATTAAAAATATTTAATTTTTTTTATAAAATGGATTTCATTTTGGAACTCATAGCATCGATATTATGTTAAGGTAATTTTTGGGGATTTTTCTGAAAAAAATGAATTTTCGGTGAATAATGTATTTATTTAAAAAATTAATTAAAAATATTTAGAAAATTATTTTTATAAAATGGAGTTCTTTTTGAAATCAGAGCATTGATATTTGGTTAAGGGGAAATTTTGGGATCTTTATGAGAAAGTTGAATTTTTAGTGAATAGTAAAAATACAGTTTTAGGGTTTCGGTATGTTTATTGACATCATAACTGTGTCATGATGATATCATGAAATATTTTAAGGGATGGTCGACCAAAGGTGATGAATTATTGTATTTGGGGCCCATGTGGCCTAACTTCATGGGAAATATCTTGGTAGAGCACATGGTTTTGAGAAAACCACTTTTGAGGTGTCCCTTGGCCATTAATGCCTTGTCCCCTCACTTTCCCTATAAATACCAAGCCGTACTCTCATCCATTTCGACTCCCCACCCTCCTCCAACGAGGTTCTGGTCTCATTACCTCCCAAGGAGTCCTCCCAAGGTGCCTTCAAGCCCTCAAGGTCCCAACCTTTGAGTTTTAAGAGTTATGTTTTAAGGTAAGGGATCCGAACTCTCTCTTTCTTTTCAAGAAATCTCTTTTATGTAATTTCTTTTATGATCCATGTTCTTATGTTAAAGGATGTTATTTTATACTCCTCTTACTTCCCTTTTCATGTTCATATAATGAGATATCCCCTCTTACTCTCATTATTTCGTTTTATGAAGTTTTAAGTGGCGCCGTTAGGCTGCCGAAATTTTTGTAACAGATTCTTTCTCCCTTCTCATTTTTCAAGATCTATTTTTCATGTAAAGTATTTCAAGTTCCTTTTATTATGTTGGGGTATGATCTCTAAATTTATCATTCTGATAATTTATGTTCTTATGATGAGATACCCAATTTTATCTCTTCAATTCAGTATTTTGATGTTTTAAGTGGCGCCGTTAGGCTGCCGAATTTTTAAGTGGTTCTTTCACATTTCTCCTTTTTCAAAGTTCTAATTCCATGTCATGTATTGCACGTTCCTTTTTATTATGTTGGGGTATGATATCTATATCTATCATACTGATCATTTATGTTCATATGATGAGAGACCCAATTTGATCTCATCAATTCATTTTTGTTGAATTTTAAGTGGCGCCGTTAGGCTGCTGAATTTCTAAGGGGTTCTTTCACCCTTCTCGTTTTCAAGATCTACTTTCATGTCAAGTCTTTCAAGTTCCTTTTTGTTATGTTGTGGTATGATCTCTATATCTATCATACTGATCATTTATGTTCATATTATGAGAGACCCAATTTGATCTCATCAATTCATTTTTGTTGAAGCTTAAGTGGCGCCGTTAGGCTGCCGAATTTCTAAGGGGTTCTTTCACCCTTCTCGTTTTCAAGATCTACTTTCATGTCAAGTATTTTAAGTTCATTTTTATTATTTTGGGGTATGATATCTATATCTATCATACTGATCATTTATGTTCATATGATGAGAGACCCAATTTTATCTCGTCAATTCATTTTTGTTGAAGTTTAAGTGGCGCTGTTAGGCTGCCGAATTTCTAAGGGGTTCTTTCACCCTTCTCGTTTTCAATATCTACTTTAATGTCAAGTATTTCAAGTTCCTTTTTATTATTTTGGGGTATGATCTCTATATCTATTATACTTATCATTTATCTTCATATGATGAGAGACCCTATTTGATCCCGTCAATCCATTTTTGGAAGTTTTATGTGACGTCGTTAGGCTGTCGAATTCTCATAAGAGAAATCTTATTTTTGTCTTCCTTTCAAGTTCTTCGTTTCATATGGTATATCATTCAAATTTCATTACCATGTTCTTAAATACTATATATTATGTTCCCTTACTATTTTATGTATCATTTTTGAGTGGGTGACCCATGTCCCCTCTCTTTTCAATGTTTTCTAAAACCATGTATCGTAGACGTTATGCTGCATAGTTTTCATCTCAAAATGCCTCCCTCTTTATCTCAAAATTATTTTATGTTATTAAGTGAATACTCAAAGATATTATTTCTACAGGGGTATTCACATATATATCAAAATGTTCTATTTTAAATTCTGGGATTTACATACATGTAACCCGCTTTCCCTTTTTTGTGGGTTGAAAGTGACTTAAAGATCATGCCTTTAAAGCAGTTTTTAAAACATTATGATTATGAAATGAAACCCATTTCTTTTATGCTATATGGGTTGTCTATGAAATGATTGATGATGATATATGTGGCTCACATGATAATAAAGACATGTCAAGGGTGCGCCCAGATAGCGCTTCAATGCATTGGGTAAAGACTTAATCTCTAGAGATGACCTTTTAGACTGATACCTTGGTGAATAACCTTGGTAATTTTTAATGACACCTTGGGGATGTACCTTGGTGAAATGAAATGATTGTCAATATTAAATGTTGTAGCCACATCTTCAAGTTATGAAAAAATTTATTTTTATTATGATATGCCTCATGATTTCTTTCTCAGACCTTAAAGTTCTTTTCATGACCTTATTGAAGTATCTCAAGTTCACATGTAAAATGTTTCTCTTGTTTCCCTTACTGGACCTTCTGCTCACCCTTTATTTTGATGTATGTCTCCAGGTTTGAGATGCAGTAATGAACCTAGGATTAACATGGGGAGAATCCTTTCAAGTGTTTAACAAGAATGTTTTATGTTTTCATGTTTTAAGTTCCGGGTTTCCAAGACACTTAACCTTAAAGATCCTCAGTTTTGTAAAATGTAATGAAAGTTTATGTGATAAAAAGGCGGGATGCTATAGTTGGTATCAAAGGATGGTTTAGTTATTTGTGGAAATTAGGACATGAAAACTCTAGGAAGAACCCTATATAAAAGTTTAAATATAGGAAATTATCCTAGTATTTTGGTGAGTATTGAGTAAGGGGTTTCCAAGCAAATACATCCCTGTGTGGATACGAGCAGGTAGAGGAGGCTCTGGCACAGATGTACATAGGGGTAAAACCCAAAAACACCACTTTGAGCTAGACTCAAACGGGAACTGGTACACGAAAACGGGCCTTGCTGCACTCTTGGTTACGATACTCCTGGGGGATATGCTTTGGTAAAGTCATAAGCTTAGTATGATCCATTGTTAAAGGAACAAAGATAAAATAAAATAAAGATTCACACAAGAATATATGATCATGGATAACCTAGATGGGAACCTAGGGGATCACAACTTAGGGTATACTTTTCTTCTACATGTTATCCTTATATGCTTTAAGTTTCTTTTCATGATTATTGGATAAGTATTTAAGCCCCTAATTAAAGTTTCTTTTCTTAGTTAATGGCGGGAAATGGAAGAACATGTCCCAACAACCAATGTGATAGAAAATGCTACTATTTCTGTATTAATATGACAAAGATGATTAGGGGATTAAAATATGATTATTATTTTGGAAGACGTTCACTATTTTGGGGACCCTATATGATCGAGGTAAATAGATTACTACGGTATTTTCATTGAGGAGTAAGGTTGACTTATATTTTGAAGAATTGATGAATTTAAGGTGGAATTATAGTAATTTAGGTTACTTATGGGAATAATTAACCTATCTTGGGTAAAATATGTTTAGGTTATCTACTTTTGTTATAAGATGTTAGGAGTGGTTTATGTTTTTTGGAGATGAACAATGAAGTTTGTTTTGGAAGACTATGTTATCAAATCCCTCTTGTATTTGTTTTTCAATATTAGTTTGGTTTATTTTGATGAATTTTAAGGACCATTATTTATGGAATGGTATATGATGAACTTTGGGTAGTACCATAGAACTTTGAAGATTTAAAAGTAGTTTCCATTCCTATGGGATTATTTCTTTTTGAAGAGTTGTTTTACCTTACCCTTTCTGTTTTTGGGATAATGTTTAAAGATAGAAGAAATAGATAGTTAATCTTTTGTGGATTATGTGATTCTTTAGAAGATTATTCTTGTGTTTTGATGAGACCATGTAGTTTTGAATGCTCATCGTTTGGAGAAAATATTAGTTTTGGGTAGAAACTTATTAAAGGATGAAACTCTATATAAAGGTAGGTAAATTTTCTATATAGTAAATTAATTCCTCAAAATTATGAAAAGGAACGTAAAAAAAACTTTTTTGGTTTATATTTCTTACTAGGTAATCAAAGACCGTTTACACACATCATAATTTTGGGATTTTCTTATGGTTAAATTTCTCCTAATCATGTTTTCTATCACTCTCCCTCAGAACTTGACCCTTTGTTTTCTCCTCCATGTCCATGTTTTCCTACATCGAATCCTAGTCTGGGCTAACTCGAGTGACCTTTGTACTTCCCTTTCATTCTTTTAAAGTAATAGTTTTACTGACTCCTTTTCCGATGTGGGACTTTCAATGAAATTTCAAAACGCAATTTTAAAAATTGCGAGGATGGAATTTCTTAAGGGGGTAAGATTGTAACGACCTGAAATTTTGAATAAATCTTGCTTCCTAATTTTATGTGTTATTTTATTTTATTTTTATACTCAACAAAAATGTTTCATTGATAACATGAGTATAATTAAAATGAGACCGTTGGGTATTGACTGTTATATGACCATTGGTCAATATGATCCCTGGAAACTAAAAGTTTTTATTTTTGTCTCTAAATACAATTAATCTTGGTTAATTATTATAGAAAGAAGATTCGATGGCCTCACCCAGTAGTCTTGGACCGATTGAAGCCCATCTAACAGAACTTGGGAAGGAGGTAGCACCACTGGGCTTTGCTCTGGACCAAACCCAAGCTGAACTTAATCGTGTGAAGCTAGAACGGGATCGCCTTCGCGAGAAGTTCAAACTGATAGAAATTACTACTCGTGCGATGTTGGCCGAGCCTTCCTCGGATTCTCTCACCTTAGCACACCTTACACTTAGGTCCTATGCTGGTGTGATAAGGGGATATGTAAGGAGACCGTAACTACCTTGTGTAATCCTTTGTTTTAAATAAAAATTGGGATTTCTTCTTATGATGAAGTTTATAAATTTTCAAATGACCGGATAAATATAATATGCATATTTTTGAGGAATTTTAGAAAAAGTATATTTTAAAAATGTTTTTTAAACCTTAAATAATTAAAAATGTGTAATGATTTTTAAAAAATGGTCTTCTACAATTATGTTCAGTACGAAATTTAGAGTCTAATAAGATCAACTTAATTTTTTATGAATAGTAAATTATGAATAGTGATTTTATGATTAGGATTAGTAATTTGTCAAAATGGATTAGTAATCTCACTTAAAGAAAGTATTAATATAATCTAGGAACCTTGATTAAGTAATGTGATTCAATAAAATGGTTAAATAACGATTTCATAAATTATTATTCAAGTATTAGTTTTTTCGAGTGAATAGTGTTTTTTAATTAAAAATTAAAATAAAAATATTTAAAAAATTATTTTTATAAAATGGATTTCATTTTTGAACTCAGAGCATCGATATTATGTTAAGGTAATTTTTGGGGATTTTTCTGAAAAAAAATGAATTTTCGGTGAATAGTGTATTTATTTAAAAAATTAATTAAAAATATTTAGAAAATTATTTTTATAAAATGGAGTCCATTTTTGAAATCAGAGAATTGATATTTTGTTAAGGTGAAATTTTGGGATCTTTATGAGAAAGTTGAATTTTCAGTGAATAGTAAAAATACAGTTTTAGGGTTTCGGTATGTTTATTGACATCATAACTGTGTCATGATGATATCATGAGATATTTTAAGGGATAGTCGACCAAAGGTGATGAATTATTGTATTTGGGGCCCATGTGGCCTAACTTCATGAGAAATATCTTGGTAGAGCACATGGTTTTGAGAAAACCACTTTTGAGGTGTCCCTTGGCCATTAATGCCTTGTCCCCTCAATTTCCCTATAAATACCAAGCCATCCTCTCATCCATTTCGACTCCCCACCCTCCCCCAACGAAGTTCTCGTCTCATTACCTCCCAAGGAGTCCTCCCAAGGTGCCCTCAATCCCTCAAGGTCCCAACCTTTGAGTTTTAAGAGTTATGTTTTAAGGTAAGGGATCCGAACTCTCTCTTTCTTTTCAAGAAATCTCTTTTATGTAATTTCTTTTATGCTCCATGTTCTTATGTTAAAGGATGTTATTTTATACTCCTATTACTTCTCTTTTCATGTTCATATAGTGATAGATCCCCTCTTACTCTCAATATTTCGTTTTATGATGTTTTAAGTGGCGCCGTTAGGTTGCCGAAATTTTTGTAAGAGATTCTTTCTCCCTTCTCATTTTTCAAGATCTATTTTTCATGTAAAGTTTTTCAAGTTCCTTTTATTATGTTGGGGTATGATCTCTAAATTTATCATACGGATCATTTAGGTTTATATGATGAGAGACTTCATTTGATCTCCTCAATTCTGTATTTTGATGTTTTAAGTGGCGCCGTTAGGCTGCCGAATTTTTAAGTGGTTCTTTCACCTTTCTCCTTTTTCAAAGTTCTAATTCCATGTCAAGTATTGAACGTTCCTTTTTATTATGTTGGGGTATGATCTCTATATCTATCATACTGATCATTTATGTTCATATGATGAGAGACCCAATTTGATCTCATCAATTCATTTTTCTTGAAGTTTAAGTGGCGTCGTTAGGCTGCTGAATTTCTAAGGGGTTCTTTCACCCTTCTCGTTTTCAAGATCTACTTTCATGTCAAGTATTTCAAGTTCCTTTTTATTATGTTGGGGTATGATCTCTATATCTATCATACTGATCATTTATTTTCATATGATGAGAGACCCAATTTGATCTCATCAATTCATTTTCGTTGAAGTTTAAGTGGCGCCGTTAGGCTGCCGAATTTCTAAGGGGTTCTTTCACCCTTCTCGTTTTCGAGATCTACTTTCATATCAAGTATTTCAAGTTCCTTTTTATTATTTTGGGGTATGATCTCTATATCTATCATACTGATCATTTATGTTCATATTATGAGAGACCCAATTTGATATCGTCAATTCATTTTTGTTGAAGTTTAAGTGGCGCCGTTAGGCTGCCGAATTTCTAAGGGGTTCTTTCACCCTTCTCGTTTTCAAGATCTACTTTCATGTCAAGTCTTTCAAGTTCCTTTTTATTATTTTGGGGTATGATCTCTATATCTATTATACTGATAATTCATGTTCATATGATGAGAGACCCTATTTGATCTCGTCAATCCATTTTTGGAAGTTTTAAGTGACGTCGTTAGGCTGTCGAATTCTAATAAGAGAAATCTTATTTTTGTCTTCCTTTCAAGTTCCTCGTTTCATATGGTATATCATTAAAATTTCATTACCATGTTCTTAAATACTATATATTCTGTTCCCTTATTGTTTTATGTATCATTTTTTAGGGGGTGACCCATGTCCCCTCTCTTTTCAATGTTTTCTAAAACCATGTATCGTAGACGTTATGCTGCATAGTTTTTGTCTCAAAATGCCTCCCTCTTTATCTCAAAATTATTTTATGTTATTAAGTGAATACTCAAAGATCTTATTTCTATAGGGGTATTCACATATATATCAAAATGTTCTATTTTAAATTCTGGGATTTACATACATGAAACCCGCTTTCCCTTTTTCGTGGGTTTAAAGTGACATAAAGATCATGTCTTTAAAGAAAATTTTAAAACATTATGATTATGAAATGAAACCCATTTCTTTTATGCTATATGGGTTGTCTATGAAATGATTGATGATTATATATGTGGCTCACATGATAATATAGACATGTCAAGGGTGCGCCCATATAGCGCTTCAATGCATTGGGTAAAGACTTAATATCTAGAGATGACCTTTTAGACTGATACCTTTGTGAATAACCTTGGTAATTTTTAATGACACCTTGGGGATGGACCTTGATGGAATGAAATGATTGTCAATATTAAATTTTGTAGACACATCTTCAAGTTATGAAAAACATTTTTTTTATTATGATATGCCTCATGATTTCTTTCTCATACCTTAAAGTTCTTTTCATGACCTTATTGAAGTATCTCAAGTTCACATGTAAAATGTTTCTCTTGTTTCCCTTACTGGGCCTTATGCTCACCCTTTCTTTTGATGTATGTCTCCAGGTTTGAGATGCAATAATGAACCTAGGATGAACATGAGGAGAAGCCATTCAAGTGTTTAACAAGAATGTTTTATGTTTTCATGTTTTATGTTCCTGGTTTCCAAGACACTACACCTTAAAGATCCTTAGTTTTGTAAAATGTAATGAAAGTTTATGTGATAAAAAGGCGGGATGCTATAGAAGTCATCTTTTGGACAGTGATGATTGAGATCCCTTAAGTCAATTTTAAACTCTAATTTATCTATTTTATTTTTTACAGGGAATATATTATCCAGTCAAATAGGATATTGGAACTCCCAAATGAATTTTTCTTTGATGAGCTTATCAAATTCATCTTCTATATTGATAAAATGTTTTGGATGCATCCTTCTGGAAGCTTTATTATAACCATGATGATCTTCTTGTAGGCCCAAGTGGTGAGTGGCCATTTCTAAGTCCAGTAGTATCATTTTTGAATAGTTTTAGGTGAAAAAATCATGATTTTGCCTTAGGAAGGATGTGTTGACCTCTTACTCTTTGGAAGACATGAACACACAGATTAGAGTGGGTTGTGAGTATTCTTCGGTAACCAGGTGAATTTATTTGAGTTCATTGTTGGTGGTAGAGACACCCTCCTTAAATTCTAGAGGGGAATACATAAGGTCTTATTATCATTACTCTTCTTCCTTATCTTTCTCATCTTTTGATGGAGAAATAACTCTTGATAAGTTCTCTCCCTAATTTAGTGAAGATTCATAGGTTTTTCATTTAGAGGATGATGCGACTTCTTCTAATTCAACTAACATTCAGAATATTTTAGAGGGGATGGATCAAGGGAATGAAAATGTCTTCTTTATCTTCTTCCATAGTGGGTGATGCAGGGATCATCTGCATCCCTCTATATGGATCAAGTTCATTTCCATTCAAGCATTCATTATTGTTTTGGGGACCAGTGGATGTTTCTTCACTGTTTGGATCTGTGTCCATGACCTAAATAAGGAGAACTATTGAATATGTATCTATATTTGGACTTAGTTACTCCACTTTATTGCTGGGAAATATGTATTCTTCATTGAGCTACATGAAGGGGTTGTCGGGACCACTTCCAAACCTTTTAGAGCAGTGACCCGATCAATTCAATTGACCGAGGGTTGCTTCCCTTCTTGTTCATATAATCATACATCAATATAGTGTGACTCGAAAGAATTTAATGGGGAATTTTTAGTGTGTAATGTTCCACTCTATCCATTAGTGAAATATTTGATGAACTAATGGTATTATGAGGGAATCACATCATGCTGATGCAAACATGGCCATCGTAGTAGGACGTTGACGACCATGTTTTTTTGGACCACTAGAAATTACGAATCAGCCACTAGTTCACCAAATCTTTTTTTGATCTTGATTTGGACCAGTGGATTTTCTCACTTTTATCATATCCCGACATGGTTGTGGTGTAGGAGTCCATCCATCCTCATTGCAGCATAGCCGAAGAAGTGTCTGTAGTGGAATGAAATTAAATATGGAGCCATTTTTGATGAATAGTTTTTGGATATCAATATAATTTATCTTGTCGAACACATATAAGGCCTTTATGTGTCCTTAAATGATGGAATATTCATCTTTATCTATGAATGATATGATCACATGGAATTATTTCATATCAGTCTCCATCCGATAGACTTCATTAGAGTTTACTTCAGCTTCAAACTCCCGGGGGCATAGCAAAGATTCTATAAGTTCTTCTAAGAGATCTTTTAACAAATTCAGGGCATGCAGGATTAAAGTCTTGGATAGTACTTAAGCCAATTGTTTCAAGATTCCATATGTCTAATATAAAGGTCAAGTTTTTCCTAACTTGGGGATTCTCATTCATGGGCACTTTAGGGTCTTGAGATCTGGATGAATATGGACCTACTCCTAAGAAAAAAGTTGGTAGCACTTCTGTACTTTTTGAATTTGGTCAGGCATGTCTACCTACATGTTGTGGGTGACTAGACGTTTGTTCTTCTTCTAATAGATATTCCTAGATGATTGCACTATAGTTTCTTCTAGTAGGGGTAGGGAAATGTTTCTGTTCCTATTGGGTCCGCTGAAGGGATCTTCCTCAAGTTTCTACAACATTGATGATTTGAGTGGGAGTGTGGCTAAGAATTGGGTTTCTACCACAACTACATCATCCTAGGTATCCTTTGATTTTGCAGACTCTTCCTCCAGTTCCCCAATTGGATGTGGGGAATTCATTTTCATATCTATACTCTTCATTAGGTAAGGGATCCACTAAGTAAATGAAATTAATGGAGTCAGATATCATTTTTTCATATGATGGGGATTATGCTAAATTGACTTTTTCTGGTGGCACTTTTTGGTCTGGAGGTGCCCATCTCTTCAGATTTGAAGGCATAAAATCTAAGAGTGTCAAATCAAGATTTTTCCTTGGTGTAGGTTCTTGTCCTTACACTTGGTCCAACTATTTATTTTATGATTTTGGGGATTGGGATTTTAGCTACATTACATCAAAATCATTTAAGGTCATAGTCAGTTTCCTTATCTAGGCATAGAGTATTCCATGGGTTCGGTTAAATATTTTTGAGTAATCCAACTATCAAGATTTTCTTCCCACTTGTTAACAATATATTTACACTCCCCCTTCATCTGATTTATCGGTGGAAATGTAAGAAACTTGTGCTGGCGATGGTCCCATTTTGACTTTATGAGAATCTATCATTCTTTGTATTTTGTCCTTGAATATGAAACAATCATGAATGGTGTGTCCCAATATCTGGTGGAAGGGAAAATAATATGAATAGTTAAAAAGTCCTTCTTTATTATCCCTTTTTATCTCTGTTAGATGGATCAAGTTTCAATTAATGGAGACCATTAATTATCCACGGGCATGGTCATCTCAGAATGAATAAAATTTATTTCTTAATTCCATGAATTGGTTTTTCCTAAGTCTCCTCCGCTCATCTCAATGAGGTGGATGCTGCTGTTGATTTCTAGGGGGCTCTACATGATTCATTGCAAGCCTTGGATCTAGGTATGGGGTAGAGGGTGTCTTATGTGTAACAAAATCCACATAAAATATTTTTACTCTTTTTCTGGGGTCAACGGGGCTTCTCGAAAATTGTGATTAGTCCGTTATAAGGAATATTCCATCCATTGAGCAATGTAAGAGAAATACAAAAACCCACTCATGTATTTTACTAGGATGAGTGGTGTTTTAGCTTATTACATAGGTTATTAAGGCACTTGAAAAGAATCTCATCATGGGGTAGTGGCCTATTTAGAGAGTTGGTCAGACCTTTCCATTTGGAAATGGAATTTGAGACTCCTTCATTATCCCCCAATTATCAGTTCATAAGGTGACAAAATATTTTTGTTCGAAAACGTTGAACTAAACTAGAAAATGAACTTCCATCAGAGATCCTCCCATCCTGTTATTGACTGTCCAGGAAAGCTAGTATACCAAACAAAGGCAGAATCTTGTAGGGTTTACATGATGCTTCTGATTTAAACTTATTCTTATTACTATGGGTTCCCAATCATGGAATATCAATAAGACACATAATGACTTAGATGTTTTTTTGGGTCACCTGATCCTTTGAATATAGGGAAGATGGGTTTCCCGAAATTTGGGGGTGGCAGAATGTTACTCACCGAGTAAGTATAGGGTTTCCATTCTGGTTTTATTAGAGCACACCACCCTTACATGCCTTCAAATCAAGTTGCCAATGAATTGAGTGTATTCATGATCCCATGATGCATGTATTGTTGGACCAGAGCATGGGATGGTACAGTAGGTGGTAAATTTGGTCATGTTGTTGCTTGAGGCGGATACTCAGCCAGGGCCAACCTTTTTGGATTTTCCTAAATTTGTTCTAGTATTTTTTCTAAGGAAGTTAGATCTTAATATCCTACTTGGATTGGGTTCAAGTAGACCGATTGTCTCAGAACTGCCTTGGACTTGATTTTAATCCTTTATTAACATTCTTGGACAATCCGTTGTGGTAGAGGCACACCTACTAGAAGGGTATTCTAAAGCTCTACCTAGGAAACATATATGACATGATATCTTCCTTAGAGTAATTCAACATTGATTCACCAAAAATATTTCATTTGTTCTTCCTGTCAAGAAAATATCTCTTATAGAATCTTAGATTAATTATCATTGGGGTAATATGGGTCCTGTATGACCTTGTTTTTTTCTTATGGTTGTTGGGGATTCACAATGGAAGTAATGAGTAATTTATATAGGAAGTGACCAAATTTAGGTAGACTCTCTATTTTCGGGTACACATACCTTTAGGCTCAGTGTGTATTGGATTCTGGATGGAACTATCTTCACCCTTATTTTCCAAATTTTCATTATTTTTGGCATGGTCCACAAGATTGATTTCATCAACAATCACTAATTAAAAAAGCCAGGTGTGTGTCGTAACAGTCACTGATGAGTAGGAGAGCTTCTTTCATCCTTTAAAATATATTCTCCTCCCATTCTGAGATCCTCCTATAGTTTCTTAGAAAAAGGTAACTCATAGGGAACCCTTATATGACCATATTATATGCCTATATTGTAGAAAAAATTAATCATGAGATGGGATGGAATGGGTGGCCTCCCTATTAATTTTCCTTCATAGGAGGGAAACACTAAAATCCACTAGTATGGAAATTGAGGTAAAAAATGATCCATCCCTACAGGCTGGGGATGCTCATGTCCCTCTATTACCATGCCTCGACCAATATTTTTTGGTCTTACGGGGGCATTTTGTCTTAACAATTCCCCTTGTCCTGTGGGATGGAAATGATCCCATACTGTAGTCGTTGTTACTAATATTACCGCTTTCTTAATCTCACACATTCCCATTCGAGGGTGAGTAGGATATGGTGATGGGTCAACACGTGAATTATTTGTCTCTGAGGACATGAGAAATGCTTTATTATTAACTTTCCTTAGGTGTTAATCCCTTTTTATCTTCTCATTTTCCTTGTTCATGAGTCTTTCAATGGTTCATTCTCAGCAGGCTTGATGCTTGTGAGAGTTACTCAAGGTTTATTCTCATTAAAAATATTTCCTTTCTTGGATAGAGATTTCATTTGACCATCATCTTGGGATAATGGAAATACAATATTTCATTTCAAATGGGTTCTACTAGATAAGAAGTTGGTTGGATTGAAATTATCTAAGCTCTCCCTAACCCCAGATATGAACACCAGACAGTGTGTCACTGATAAGGAAACACAAAATGTGTTTTAAGTGGAGGAAGATCAGTTCGAGATCTTTATTTTTCTTCCTAGATTGTGGTTTTCATGAAGAAGGAAGGTCTTCAAGATCAATTTTATTGTGATTCTCTCCCAATACATTTATATCATTAGAATACCCATCATAGGGTACATTATTTTCTTTCAGATGGCAGAGAGTTTTCTAAATATTGAATTTTATGTATTCATTACTTGGAAAAATATCTCAGTATGTTGAACAGGGAAGTGGCTATGGGACAAAACATAACTGGTATGTCATTCCCAACTAATTTTCTTCTCACAAGCAATATATCCTTTTTCTCATTGAACATAGAAGCCTCAACTTGTACTGCCCAACTTGGATGCTTCTTGATGTATTCATTCCAAGAAGAGGGGCTAACATGAGTCTCATCAATATATGAGTAGTACGGGGGTGGATTGGGAGATTATCATGGCCCCGAACCATCTCCTGACTGAGAAAGGATGCCACATTCCATATAAAGAGTATCTAACATGTCTGAATCCATATTTACAAGCACCTCAGAGTATGAGGTCTTTCTTATGCATGGATTGGCGAGGGGAGGACATTTTTTTCGGTGTAAATATTGATTGAGGGGAGGACATCTGTAGCCGATATCGTGGTGGCGAGGACTACCATTGCATCTTAATGTATAACCGTAGGGAGAAGTGTTATGACTTATACCCTAGGGAGGGCCTTCAGGGTGGAACGTAGTAGGGGTATAACCTTCTTGCTTCTTGAAACCACTGCGGGGTGGCCTTCATAGTGACTACCGTCAAGGTGAGGATTACTATCATAGCATGATTTCTAGGAGTAGGGAGGATATCTATAGTGTGTATCCTGGGGAGGACCTCTAGGATGGGATGCAATAAGTGGAGGACCTTCTGGTTGCTTGATTTTACAATGGGGAGGGCCTTCATAGTGACTGCCATCATGGATAGGACAATCATCATAGCTTGATGTCTGACTTTAGGGAGAATTTCTATAGTGTAAACCCTATGGAGGACCATAAGGTTAGACTACAGAAATGGGTGGAAATTCTTAGTGTTCGATTTTATAGTATGGAGGAGAGTTATCATGATGATTATTAGAGGATAAGTTCTCATGATTGATCATGAATTTCCCATAACGTAAGCCCCCATGGGTGCTTTGAGGATGACCATCAAAACTGCTGGTATAAACATTGCAGGGAGGACCTTCACAACTACTACTTTTACTCCCACAATTTTTTAATGGGTTGAAATGATCTTCTTCCCCTATAGAAAAGGGTTTTTATAGAATAAAGAAACCAGTCTTACAGTAGAGCATGATCATGAATGTTTTCTTAATTTTCTAGTTTCCTTTGGAAGATTTCATTTTTGGGAGCTCTCTTGTGGAAAACTTGGGCCTCATGCTATTAGTAACAACTTTCATATTCAAGTATCAGTTTTTTTGGTTCTCATGATACCACTAGGATACACCAACTAGAATCTTTAGTTCTGACAAGGATATATTCTTACCCTAGAGGGGACACCACATTGGACCAGTTTCCCCCAGTTGGAAATGGTATTTGTCCCAATTTGGTTGTCCTCTTATCACAAAATTGGTCATTGACCCTCCTAAACTAGAGGAGGGATGCAAGGATGCTTCATAGTGACAATCTTATTTTGTGGATGAGCCACCCCACTGGGGGAGATGGGGTTGTGTGATAAATCCTTTCTATTTTTGTGGACGTGACCACATCTTGATAGGACTGGAGGATATGTTTGGGAATTTTTTTTGATCCTCCATCGATTCCAAGATGTGTTAAGATATGTATTTTGATTTAATGGGGATAAATTCCTATTCTGATGTTGGAACAGAAGTTGGAGCCTACTTCAGTCCTCTATGGTTTTCCAGTGGGTATTTTAAGTTCTCCTATACTAGGGAAGAGGAATGATTCTACCCCTAGTTTATAGCTAGGATACACCATCTATTTTCTCCAGTTCCCATCTTATTTGTATGTCAGGAATTATATTTGCGAATAGGAACATGAATCTGATCATTTTTTCTACATTTCTCTCGATGTCTTGATATGCATCGATAGGAATTTATGTATGATTATATTTTATTTCCATCATATTTGACTGATGGGATTGATATTAGGGGACTGAATTTGACCCTTCCATACTCCATTTCCACCATATTTTATTGGTGGGATTCATATTCATTAGAAGTGATGAGTTCATGCCTTTAGTTTTTCATCCTATTTGGATGGCGTGATCCATGTGAATCAACATAGATTTGCATATGAATATAAATTTCCACCTTATATATGAGGCGGGTGAGGCGATCATTGGTATGAATATGGGTTTGCACATAATTTTCTGCTTTGTATTCATGGAGGGATTTAGTGGGGGAGTAGTAATATATGCCTTCTCATAGTGTGCCGTTGTGATTGTTCAACGGATCTCATCCTCAAGAACTAGGGTGATGAACTATTATGAATTATATGTTTTCCGACCTTGGCGGGTATCCTGGGGGACCCGTGTTTGTTGAACTTTAGTAGGACCCCATTGTGTTGTATCATATTCAGAATAAGGATACTGGTCACACAAAGTTGGTAGCAATGTCTACTAGTAGGGGCCCTTGAGTGAGACCCATGTGCGTCCAGCGTTATGTTATGGGTGAAAAATTCAGCCACCTCCCTATGATAAGGTAGGTACTCATTTTCACATTCTGGGGAAAATCTCTCCAAATGATTGGAGATGACCATAGGAGACACTTAGTTCTGGACCGCCGACTACTGTTGAGTGGTAGGCTGACTCGACTTTATTTCCTGGAGGGCTTACCTTACTGCCTCAATGGTGGGGGGAGTACCATTTGGATAATACTTCATAATCAGTGAATTTGAAGCCAAATATTAGAGAAGTTGGGTGGGTAATGGGGTCATGTTCTTTGTTGAGGGCTCGACCGCCTTTGCAATTGCAGAGATGTGTGTCTCAACGAACTGTGAGTATTCCATTGGATTGAAGGTATCTCTCTAGACCTACAATATATATAACCAGTAAATAAAAAAACCTTTTTATACTAGAATCTCTTGATGACATGCATAATTGATGATTTTTTATTGGGCCTCTTTCATTTAGATGCGAAAGGGGCTTGGGGTTGGGGTAACGCCGCCACCATGGTTACAGATTCACCTTGGGATCATCATTTTTGTTTTGACCCAAGTTGTATCATTCATTCCAATGGGTGATTGAAGGGAATTGTGTATTTTTTCAATAGATCTATGTCGATTATGATGTCCTTGGATGGTCTCCAAGGGGATTACACATAGATCCAGAAACACCCAATGACCCTGTTATCCATGATTCATAGACCTTCATTACAAATGAAGGAGTTCATTGGAAGATGATTTATCCAGTGACTCTTAAAGACTCACATTGGTTGAGAGGATGGTATCTCAGGCTCATCACACCCTTTTGGGGAATTGTTTCATTTTTAGGACTCTCTTATAGATTTAAGAAATGTTCATACGTTTTTGAATCCGTGGTTCTTTCCTAAGCATGTGTCATTGGATTACCCCTATGTTTCAAGATTGATCATAGATATAGATGAATCTGGATATACTTGGTTCTCCATTAATTAATATATCTTTATGTATAATAGGTTCTTGATCAATGTTACCATTATGTGGATAGATTAGGAATTCCTTTATCATTTACTAAGAAATCACAGGTTTAAGCCATGTGATGAGGCGCTATGGAGTTTATCATCATCCAAGGGGATTTTAATTGTTCTAATTTGGGGATTGAAACCATAATATAGGATTTCTATGTATCATTGTGAGAGGAATAAGAGACCACATATTTCAATTCCACTTATCTGGACACATCACCTTTTATGGTCATGTGATGAGGACCCATCCATTCAGTTTAACGTCACGCAACAAGGACATATAGGAAGAATGTCCCTAGTCAATATTTGGTGTGGGACTTATACTGAGGTATCCTAAGGCACACAGATGTTATGTAGTCTTTGGGGGTGAACGATAACCTACTAGGGAAATGTCCTAGGAAGCATTAGGGTATGTTTCTATGTCGGGTTGGAAGATTAGGGAGGTTTCTTATGTATCTTGGTTTGTTAGGAAATGAAGACCTCAGAGTTCAGTATGATGGTGCTTACGGATGGAATTTGCTCATAAAGGAGGCATGATTTTGGGATTATATTGTTAGAGAAGGCCATTTTTTAGTCAAAGTTAGTACATACGCCATAAAGGAGGCCTTTATCAATTGGGGGTCATAATGGCAGGTAGCCTTTGAGAAGGATACCCTTTGATCATGGGACTTAGAGAGGAATCATAATTATTCTAATTGGGGAAGGAATTAGAGTTCTCATAGTTTGATCATAGGTGGATCGTGCGGATACCATGATCACCACTAACCACTAAGCCCACATGTGTCATGCTCGGTGTGAAAAACAAGTGGATGAGGTAGATCCATGAACCAAACCATTTTACCTCCACCGGTGGAATGGGAGGAGGATGAGAACATGAGAGGCCATGGATAAAGCACTTCCTTGAAGAGGGGATAGGGGCTTACCTAAAATGGAGTTCCCTATTAAATGTTATATCATGTATAATATAGTTTAATTTCATATATCTTGGATGATGGAATCTCAATTTAATGTCTTGTTTCAGGAACTAATACCATAGAGTTTAACATCATGTGGTCTGGATGATTTGGGGTCTTGTAGTTTAAGGTCATATAATAAGAACCAAGTGTTATGGAAACCATGATTGACTGGAGGATAATCGGGTCATGATTTTTTAACTTGCATTGAATATGAGAGATAATGAATGTGTGTTACATGATTATGGGGATTGGAAGATTATGATAAATTATGTGGGGAATGAAAACCACTAGGGAGTACAGAGTTAGAAAAAACCACTCCTGAGGACAAAATTGTCTCTGGTTGATAAGACTTTATTTGTGGGGAACATATGAAGAGCCACCAGGGAATTGTGTACATAGTCCAAAAGAGGTCTCCTCAGGACAATGAACTTCCATTTTTTATGGATGGTGAGGTTTATGAAGATCTAAAATCACCTTGGACACACATTTTGATGGATGAAGAAAGTTGTTTCTGAGCATGTATGAAACATTAAGATCGTGATTGTGCATGGAGTTCTAGATCAACCTGGAATATGTGGAAGGTGATGGGATTTTAGGAGTCTAATGAGGTGTATCTCAACTCATGGTTTTTTAAGGGCAGATGTTGCGGTGGCATAAATGTGCAACTGAAAATGTGGTTGGACTAACCTAAAAAGTTCACGGTGTCACTCTCCATTATTCTTGGGGGTTAGTGACAGTAGCAAAGGGACAATTCTAGATGGAAGAGACCATACACCGGCACTGATCCTGAGTAGGGTTTCAGTGGTGTACCCCCCATAGTATGGACCAGTGGGTATGAATGGTTTTTCTGTATAGGAGTTGGTAGTATAGGACATGGCCGAATAGGGCTGGCAGTGTATGGGCATCCTCCTAGGAGATGGTCGCATAGGTTATTTCACATAGGAACATCCTTATAGGGTCAATAACATAGGATCATCCACATAGGTTCATCTATAAACTCTTTTTTTCAAAGGGTCTTCCACAAACAGTTTTCTGCAAATGGTCGCCTATGAACCGTTTCCCAAAAAGGGTTGTCCATGAACAATTTCCTACAAAGGGTCATCCATGAACAATTTTTATTCATTCTAGGGGTCATAAAATGATGCCTCATTTCCGTGAACAACACTTATTATTCATGTTATATTCCATGGATGGTCTTCTGTATATGGTTCCTGGGGTGGTGTTCCATGAAGGGCCACCCACATATAGTTCACATGACGGATTTTGAAGATGACTTCAGGTGCGAGAGAGATATCTCTCACAACCTCTATATTTTTCATTAAGTTTTTCCTTTTTCACCAATCATTTCTTTTCCCGACCATCCCCCTTTTTATTACTCCGAGAGGTTATTTTATAGATTAATGCAATGGGCTATAAATCATCTTTTTGAGGGAGCCCATGGATATTTCCCTGTACTGTGGATGACTTAGTTAGTGAGGGTGCCTTTTTCGGGCACTGGAAAGGACACATCAACCTATGAACTATATATTTTGTGGGGTATATTTTTTCATGGGGGATGAAATCACAGACTTCATCTCATGAATGACTTTGTTTCATTTGCAGGTGCTGGTGATACTGCTACCTTCTAAGAATCGTTGAGTTTGGAGAAACTTCACAGAATGGAAGAATTCTATGCATAATGGTAGTCTGTGTGGGTATTTTCTGTTCACAACCGCATCCCCTTAAAAAATTATTAAATGTTCTTCTAGGTTGTATTTCTTCCCTTTTCTATGTTTGATGCAATTTTCTTCATCTTGAATGTGAAATTTGCAAGAACCAACACCTGTGAAGTGAAACTGATATAGTGTCTGTTGCTCTACATGGAGTTATGCCACTATGCAAGGCATTCGACAAAGGTTAGTCCTGGAAAACAAAATAAATTTGTTTGTGTGGATGGATGATTATTTCCACCCATGCGAACGACCATCCTCTGTGAATTAAATCATTCATGGGATGAGGCAGGACCACCAACCCTCACAAACAAAATGAATTAATTAGTAGGGATATATGTTGATTTCCATCACTCTGAATGCCCACACTCCATTGAAAAAGACATTTTGGTTCTGAAGAATCCTTCTTGGAATCCTGTAAAAGAAGTCCCATGGAACCCCATGAAAAAAATGACCATGCTAGTATCCAATCCCTCCATTGTTCTATAAAAATACCCAATGGGGGACCAAATGATTACAGGACTAAGGAGAGACGAATGAGATGAGTGATGAGGATACACCAAAAGAAGATTCTCCCAGACAAATCGAGAGAGATCCATTGATACCCAATAGTTAAAAATATTCCACATAGTTGTAAGGAGGAAATGAAAAATCAACCAGCCATCAATGAACTCAAAATCCCTTGTGAACACAATTCCATAGGCCATAAATGGATGACCCCTTTAGGGACCAGGACCCCACATAAAAAAACACTATGTGGGCCAAAACCTACCCATTGTAATAAAATGATACATGGTAGGAACTCAGACCCACGTAGAAACATGACACATGGATGGAACCTGGCCCCGCATACAAACACACTTGGTGGGATGAACCGAGGTCTTTATAGAACAATGCTATATAGATGGTACCCTAACTCACATTGAAACATGATATATAAAGGGAACCCCATCTTACCTAAGAATCTACTATATGGAATGGAAAATCCTATGGAATTATACACTCCATATATAGTCACTCAATAATATTATATCATTTGGCCCCATATTATCCCCTCTGTGAAATAGTACAATGGAATCAAGACAATGCCTCTTCTAAATCCACCTGACATATAAGATCAGATCATCAGGCATATCATTGTGTCCTCTCGAGTATACATACCCATTATAAGAGGAGTCATGTGTGTAGCCTCCTCAATAAGGGAGATCCTCAGAATGTATTCATATCTACATTCTCATGGTAACCATGGTTCCAACCTCAGGGTACTCACACGAACCTCACCGTTCGAGGTATTAAGGGGAACCATTAGCCTTTAACTTTGATGAGGGATAGTTCCAATCACTCCTCTCTCCCCAAGGACCAGCAGGGATTCCCTCCTAGGGTAATCCCCTTTACATTATTGGAAGGGGTGGTAGTCTTGCTTCTCTTCCCCTCATCTTGAGTCATTTCTGGATAGATCAACAAATGTGACTATACCAGTTACCAAAATAAAATATGATATGGACAAATTCAATTCCCTTTCTCTCTCCCTTTGGGCTCAAGTATCACATCCACCAGTGAACAAAGTGGATCATTTGATATTTAGATCTATTGATTCCTCTTTTTTATCACACTAAGAATAAATCACATGGTCTTATAGGTTAGTGGTGATCAGAACATATGAACGATCTTGAACATTCAAATGGGAAGATTCCATGGGTGATCCCCTATAACATGCTCCAAAAGCCTTATCCATATATGTAAGCCCCAACCTATATAAAAATGTGCCACTTCCATTAATAATACCCAATAATAATCTCTAATGTCCTTCTCTATATATTCAATCCCCAACCTAAATTCAAATTCTGAAACTTCCATGCATATGCCCCAACAATATCCAAATATTCAAGAAACTCTTATATTAAATCCCTAACCACAAGGGAATCCTTGGAGGTGTAATCCCATTCATGTCCCCTAAATTTGACATCCTACTTGGTGTAAGACCCAACATACTGAACTATGTGGGATTTGATTCCAAACTAAATGTAATATATAGGGAGCCTCACTGAGGCCTAATCCCAACACAAAAATCTACCATAATTTTCTCTGGACTACATTCCTAGTAGAGTTGTATCCAACATAAAAGGACAAATTATTTCAGGGTCCCATTAATCACAATCCTTATTGGGACACTTACTCAGTAAGATCATTCCCCAACCTAGGATACCACATCTCTACCTAGTCCCTCATGCCGCCTCGATGTAATTCCAAAACCATCCTTGTCCAGGAACCATTCTTATGGGAGTCCTTTGCACACTACATTAAAAAGCATGTTTTAGTCCTAGTCACATGACCTTATAAGGTGATGTGTCCTGTTAAGTGGCATACAAATATATGGGTTATGATTCCCCTCATGAGGATATGTAGGAAGCCCATATCATGGGTTTGATCTGGACATAAAAAACTCCTATCTCCCTAGATGACAGGAACTCCATAGAGTCACACCAAGTGGCATTAAACTAGAACCATCCTAATAAATGACCAAAGAATCTTTGGTCTCTTTTCAAATATGCTAACATTTATGGGTAACCTCAGATACATACCAATTTTTCCATTAATGGAGAATCTCAGATGCATACAAATGATTCTGAAACCATTTTTATTCATGATAAATTATTAAACTAGGGTAATCCATATTAAACCCACCTCGGATTGAACATAGGAATTTTGAAAATATCTTAAATCTATAATCGAGTCATAGAATAAGAAATAGTTCCCCAAAAAATATGTGATGACCCCGACATCCCATCCTCTCAACCAATGTGAGATCATATATATCGTTGGCCAAATTACCCAACAAACACTTTCCATTGGAAAGTAGGTCCCTAAGTCATCACAAATATAAGATTCGTGGGGTATTTTCGAATCCATGAAAAAATACCATTGAAGATCGTTCGAAGACGATGTACCTAACATATGTGATTTAACGCAACTCAAACCCTAAAATCAATCATTGCACTCAAACAAATCATTCTACAGAAATAAAATTGTGAACCGAATGTGAATCCTTAACCAAGGTGGTGGTGCTACCCTATTTAAGGTCATGTTCACATTCAAATTGGAAGAGGGCCAAACGGGACCATCAATTATGCATGTGGGCAAGATAAGTTATTTCAAAAATGTTTTTTTTTCTAAATTTTCCACATATATTGTAGGCTGTAACATCCCAACCTGATAGACCATTAAATTGATAGTCAGACTGGTCTCTACATAGCCTCATGTTTCCCTCCCTATACACCAAAGCCTACAGACTAGCAGTGGGGGTATACAGAGGTGATAGTGGGGAGACTATACCCTCATTATTAGGGCATATAAATGGTATATCAGATAATAAAAAACATAAAATAGAAAAATCATTAATAAATGAAAGACAAATCATTCGAAGAATAAGATCAACTGAATATAAAATATGGCCTATGCCAATATACAAAAATGGATGGATTTCAAAATGATGGTACACAAACTCAAATAGTAGACGTACAAAAAGAACTAAGACACAACACAACACATGAATACATAATTGAAATAAAAGTCACAAAGGTGAACTCCATGAGCATCAAGAGATCAAACTCATTCCCTTGATCCTAACTCCTAGGTACATGCATGAAAGAATAAGTAGTAATCCATGGTCCTACAAACATGAGATCTTGTCAGGTACCCCAAATCAATGGTATCCCAAGAAGCGTATGAGATAAAATCTCATTAGTCCACCAAAAATTATATCTACAACTAAATTTAGTCCAATATTATAATGTATAGTAGTGTACATGTATAATGAATAACAGACCAAACTGAATAAATAAACATCTATTGGATCATGTTCTTGTTGAACACCTATCCAACTCTACTAACTTCGACATAGGCCCGAATGAATGTATAAATTATATCTTTGTATATATAGTAATAATATATATATATATATATTAGATATATACTACATACATCTATATGGACTAAGAACATACGGATTTAAGTATCCATATACCTAGAATACTAGGTGTTTATTAGATCAGGGCATAACTCAGTTATCCATAACTAGTCTAAATGAGCCTATAATCTCCAATATAGGGTACATGCCCTATATACCATAATGATTGTGACACCCTATGATCATCACCATTGATCATGGGTGTGTCATCATGCCAACACCTGAAACAAGGGATGTGGTGCATCATGCCCTCCATCCAAATAGTGCCAATGAGGTGAGATGTCCTGATCAACACCTGATGTATAGAAGAATGAATCATCATTCCAAACAGAACTCTTAACCTCATTCCAAAACCAATATCAATGTAATAATAATAATAATAATAAGGCATTATCTCTTAAGTTGATCCATAATCCCAATATAACCAAGCATCATAATTTAATTAAAACCTGTAATAAGAGTGAAATCATCGGTGTGGAATTTCCACCCTAAATAGTTTATTTTATTTAAATAATTAAATTCAATTAAAGAAGGAATCCATCATGAATAATACATTAAATTTATAAATTATACTTATTCTATCAAAACATGGAAATTTATTTCAGAGATCTCAATGAGGAACATAGAAGGATCCATTATCATTTAAGAAACTTCATACATGGAAATTCCATAAAAAATTTAAAAAATAGGGAATTTAATAAAGATTCATCATATCTAATATAAAAAAAAAGAATAGTAAAACAACAAATCCATAAGGAAAAGAAAGATTCAAATCAAAAATCACCAATTTTTAATTTAGAAGACATTGCACCTATTCTAAGGGGGTTTATTATAAAACCTGATATTTCTTATCAAAAAATTAATTGGGCATAATAAAGTATCAAATTCAGAAAACATAACTCAATTCATAAAAGAATAATTTTAGATAAAACAAAAAAATTTGGAAGAAACTACAAGGTTCAACATGACACTTGGGAGGTTCTATAATTAATTAGGAAACTACCTACAAATGAAAATCCCATTATTAATCCATGTCAAATGATTTAATTACATTTTGGGAATTTAATCATTTAATTAATAAGGGTAAAATTAATATGTAACACCCAAGGGGAGTCTATGACTATGGTTGATATCCTCAATTTGTTAAAAAACAATTCATAGGGGCATAACAAGGTGTGTAAGTCAATTTATATTGAATAAATCCATTCTAAGGCGATGTTTGGAAAAGGTTGGAATGAGTCACTAAAAAATTATTTATAAATCAATGGAAACATTTTAAAAGATCTATAGACCACCTAACTCATTTTTAGGAGGCTCTAATCATCCAATTTTGAGGCTTGATTCAATCCAGTTTGGAATAAAGCAATGAAAAAGGCATCTGCCTGATGCAAATCCAACATGAACTACGACACTCGAATCCAACTTTGAACAAAAGAGATATCTTGATCGCTAAGGAGAGTATATTTAGATATCCAAGAGTGGGATAAATGAGTTTCACATGGCCAGAGAAAAAGAAAAATAGGTGGTCAAATTTTAAAATTATTAATGTAGTTTTTGTAATTTCAACCTTAAAAACTAGTTTTCATGGTTTGTCCACACTATTGGTCAAACCATGCACCAACCTTGTAGCTCCCACTCCATAGGAATCCTGATATCACATGTTCTTCCTAAAATTGTTTTCCAACCAGGCACTAAATAGTAGAAACACACTTCTTAAGTGGCACAAAGTGTATGGGATAGAACCATGTATTGGAAAACTATGTGAATCCCATGTGGTTCACATCTAAAAACTTATAGTAGGAGCATGGTTTGAACTAGTGGTCCTAACGGTTTTAGACAGAAATCACGCCCTAAACAATCCTTCTCTTTAATGTTTTTTCTATGTATGAAACTATTGAAACTTGAAAAAATACCTATGGAAACCCTTGGGACATTAACCATGTTAAAAAACACATTAGAGCATTCCAACTCCTAGAATTACATTTAAAATCTCAGTTAAAATAATTTCCCATACATTAAATTTCAAAATTTAAATTACCTTAGAAATATACCTTGGTGAAAAACACTGGTAATTGTAACCTCCCCACCTTAGAACTTATCATCTTTGTTAAGCCTTGGTGAAACAAGAAAACATCACATAACCAATAAGGGTAGTTATTTCACATTCAACGGGTTGTGTTTCATTCCCAAACACCCAACATACCTCCCAATATTACTTATGTGTATGACATGTAAGCTATCAAAACATGGTCTAACTTTCGTTTTCCAAACTGGAAAAATCAAGGTGGTGCTTACCTAATCCCATTCAGAGAGAGACATCATCATGTTGCTTTCTTTTTAAACATCAACTGGTGGTGTTCCACACCATAGGAACTAACAAAAAATGGGGCCAATTCTGAGCCACAGTAACTCTGACCTCATAATTTCCTTTAAATCATGTCTGAATCATTTTAATGATGGTTCTTCACCGAATTTATAGATTAAAAAATGAAAATAATTCAATCCAACTCCGTCTAACCTATCCGAAAACACTCATCTTATATGAATGACATATTACAACCCAAGACACATACCTTCTTCCAAAGAATATTGTGTTTACTACAAGACCATTCACCAAAGTCCATACCTAACATTCATTTATGTTAACTGATCAAACCACCACTGGATAATTTAATTTCACATGGATCAGTAAAAACAAGGGTTTAACCCAGATACATCCCATTAGTATCTTCATTATTTAAGAATCACCTCTGAGTCCAAAATAAATTCATAGATAACCTCATATTCATCAAAATGGAGTCCAACGAACTATCCCAATGTATTGGAAACTCCATGTTTAAAAAAGAGATGTTTGTAAAAGAATAAGATATCCACATCAAATCACTGACTGAGCCCAGAGAGACATCTTCTTGGTGGTTATGTCAGAGTAAAATAGATTGTGTTCAATAGATTGCCTAAGAAATTCCTACATGGTAACCTAGGTATCACATTGGAATAACAATTCCTTGATAAAAACCATAAATATAGTGTGAAATATCGATAAATCCTATTTATAGAAACCTAAGATCATTTGGAACTTTTAGCACAGTGTATAACTGAAACTCTCTTAGTGCATCTTTGATGATGTCATGATAGGTCACATGATCACCTCTTAAATAGGAGTACAATAAGAGGGTGTCAAGAGTTCCCAATAATATTGGAGACACTTACTTCACGTCCAAGGTTATGTACTCAATATGGTTTCCATCCAACCATACCCAACTACTAGAAAGTAGAGTGGTCGAACTGCTATTGGATGACTCCTAAGGAGAAGATTAGCATTACCTACCAATGTGTCATCATTGACAAATCATAAGCCATTACCACCAGAGTTGTCCCATGATCACTCAAAATTTACCACCAAAACCATCCATGAGCAATGGTGTTTTGAGAGGTTTTCTACAAAACCAACCACATCAATGACGTGCTACCTAGAAAGCACTTCCATGATTCAAAGCCTGCAATCCTCAAGAGAATTCATGAAAGACTACACATTTTTAATAGTTATCATTGGTTTTGTTCCTTATAGCTAGAAGAAAATACATTCACCAGAATTTATGCAATACTTCCCGCCTTTGTTTTTGCCTAGTCATAGAAAGAAGAGATATCCTAGACACTCATATGCTTGAAAGATCATATTTACCATAAACACATTCATGAAACTGCCTCAAGGTTTTATAAGCAAGATGAAATACTCTCAAAACTATTAATAGGTTGTACGCCCTATGAATCCAAGTATAAGGTGGTCCGTAAAATAGATTTATCCCTATGTTGTATTCCCCCATAATAGTATGAAACATGATGATGATGTACCAATTTGTCCATTACTATGGAAAAAGGTAAGGTCACATGACCTACAAAGTGGATAATCATTCCCCAGGAATGTATAAACAACTAAAACTGAGCATTACCTAATGCTTCTTCCCATAAAAATTGTCAAGGATACTAAGAACCATCCATCAAAACAAGGTTTTAATTTATAATATAAGAGTCATACTAGGGAAAATGGCACCTGAATAATACCATATTTCATGGAACTCATATAATTTTGTTAGGAATTTTACCTCTAAGGATGCTACCTACCTTAGGATAGCCCCTTACAAAACCATAAGTTTCAACCCTACCACTTGGTCACAACAAAAATATTTCTATGGACTCTATTCCTATAATTTAAGACCTTTCTAAAAAAGAAAAATATCTATAGAGAAATATCACGTTTCCATTATAAAAAAACTAATATACATGTTTTGAAAACTCTTATACAAGGGTTTGATCTAATGAAACCACTTCAGGTTCCATTTTAAAGTCATATCACTGATTCGAATTCCAACATTAAACGTATAAGATATTTAAATCATAGAATCAAGTAACAATTTTAAGTCAAAAACACTTGATACTTTATTTAACTAACACATCAAAGAAAAATAGGCAAGTCTTATCAGACTTCCTTTTTAAACACTAATCATTAATCAAAGTACCATCATAATTATGAAATTTATCCAAACAATTACTTCTAATGGATACGGAAACCTATGAGGGTTATTTTAAGCCAAACCGAGTTCATCAGAGTGCAACCCAATAACATTTGTTTGATTATCAAAGTGAAAAAGCACCCATTAATGGTTATCTCATAAGAAATATGGCCCAACTAACCTACTTGGGACTAGTTTGGTATTTTAGAATTTTATAATGTGGGTCTCGATGCCTCTATGAAAGAGTCACAAGACCTTATAAAGGAAACCATCAAGTGTTTATATTTTAAAATTACCAATATTGGGTTTTATCTGATAAGATTAATATCACAAGGGATCTACTAAGGTTGAGCCACATAAGAGGTCCATAAGAAACCAATTTATTTTAGATGAAATTTAAACATCTTCTACATTAATGTCCATTTCAAAATATATCATGGTCATATATAATGGTTTGATTGCATGGGTTTCTATCTTCCAATCAATAACGTTCCCATAAACTTAATAGATCTTCGACTTGATCCCATTTAATCGAATCCAATTCACCTTATAATTTGACCATTAGTATATTTTACATTTAAATAATGGTCTATATATATAATGGTAAAAAGATGGTTAGAATGATTGGGATACTTTTCCCCAATTTATAAGGTGAACATACACCTGAAAACTAAAAAAATAGATCTCATTAAATCAAAACCAATAAGTTCAGACCATGAAATCAAATATATATATCAATATCATAAATAGTAATTTTATCACAGGCAGTAAACACATAGGAACATGATAATAATCAAGAAGCATTGAATATAATTTTCTAATCATGGTAATATATTTATATTCTAAATAAAAATCCCAAGCATGTTCTGTAAATAGGAAAGCTAAATAAATCCATAAACATGTAAAAAACTAAAAATGTCACTAAAATAGCTAACATGGTATATTTCAGTCAAGCTAATAAACACTCAAATAGCATTATCACAATGAAATGGCATCCTACAAATTCAGCAACATGGAATAGAATATGCATGACATGTTAATCACAATGTGCCTATAATGATTCATGTAATCCTACTTCCTTTCCATACGAGGACAAGAGAAAAATACCATAAATCTCATAAATAAATAATCCAAGAAAAATTCACAAATCACTCGAGGTGAAATCATAATCAACATGTAACATCAAATATCATGAACAATAATCTCATCCCTCACCACTTGTGATTTTTCCCATTGGTGGGTTGATCACTCCATGACATGGCTATTTACTAATTGCTAACAAATTCCTTGTCTCCTCTCTACAACCATCAAATAGAAATACAAATGAAAAATAAGGCTACGATACCACTTTTTAATATCTCGACCCGACTAACCATTAAACCAGTTGTTGGTTTAGTCACCACATGGCCTCAAGCGTGCCTCCTCATATACGAGAGGCTTCCAACTTGCAGTGCATGCCGATAGAGGTGATATCAGGGATACCATACCTCATGATCAAAGCACAATGGTGTATCTGATAATAAATAGTAGAAAAAATAGAAGAATTAATAAATGAAAGACATAGAAGGGAAAGAATAATACCAAATAAATATGAAATATGGAAAAAACCAATATACAATAATGAATGTATATCCAGATGATGATACGTAAACTAAAATAGTAGGCATATAGTAGAAAAATTGATATAATATATCACATGAATAAAAAAACAAAATAAAATCCACAAGTAAAAACTCCAAAAAAAATCCTAAATTCCAACTCAATCCCTAGATCCAAATTATTAGGTACAAGTATTACAACACAAGTTGTAATCTATGGTCTTGTTAACATGAGATCTACTTATGTATCAAAGTTTAATGGAAAATCAAGCAGGTTCTAAGGTAAAATCATTGTAGGCCACCACCAACTTTATCTCCAGCTAAATACAGTCCAATAAAATAAGGTGCAATAGTGTTCATGTATAAAGATCAATAAACAATACTGAATAAATAAACACTAATCAACTTAGGTTCATAGAATGCACCGGGACAACTCTACCTGCTTAGTCATAGTGTAGAATTAATTTCTGATCTACACATATATATATTAATCATATTTATAGTATAGTTATATATTATATACACATATATGGACTAAGTAGCTGTAGATATAGGTAGCCATATACCTGGAATACTATGTATTGGCATGACTGAGGTATATATTTATCATTCATAACTAGTCTAAATGATCATATAAGCTCTAGTAGAGGGTATATTCCCTACATCTCATAATGAGTGGGATGCATCATTATCATCACTTGTGATGGTGGGTGTGTCATCATTCCAACACCCAAAACATGGGACGTGGTGCATCATTCCCACCATCCAAATAGTGTCAATTGTGTGAGATGTCATGCATAACACCTGAGGTAAAATAAAATTAATTATCATTTCAAATAGAACACTTAAAATAATTCCACATTCAATATCAATGGAATAATAATAACAATAATAATAATAATAAGGCATTGAATCTTAAGGTAATCAATAATCTCAATATAACCAATGCATCATTATTTAATTAAAACATGTCATAATCATGAAATGATCATCATGGCCGTTAAACCATTTATAAATTATTTTATATAAATAAATAAATTCAATCAAGGAAGGAAACCATCATGAATAATCCATTCCATTTAATACATTCCACTTAATCTATAAAAACCTAGAAATTTAATTTGGAGGGATTGAAGAGGCACTTTAAGGTTCCATTAGCATTTAAAAAATTACCAACATAAAAATTCTATATAAAATCAAAAAACAAGGGCATGTTCAAAAAATGATTCATAATTAATATCATTGAAAGTAATAGTAAAACAAAAAATCCATAATCCCAAGAGAGATTAAAATCACCAATCACTACTTTTTATTTTAGAATATAATGCACCTCATCTGAGGGGTTTTATCATAAAACATGAAATTATTTATCAAACAATTAATTTGGTACAATTAAGAATCATATTAAAGAATCTAAAATAAATTCACCAAAAGAACCATTTTGGAGAAAACTATAAAACATTGAGATAACAAATAATATTAACATGACACTTAGTAGTTTCTATAATTAATTGGGAAATTTCATAGAAGAGAAATTCCATTATAAATCTAATCCAAACACCTAGAAGTGATTGTGGATTTTTAATATTTTAATTTATAATTGGAAAATTAAGATGAAACACCCAAGGGGTGTCAGTTACTGAGGTTGGAATACTCAAATTTTTTAAAAATAATTAATGTGGATTATTAGGGTGTGTAAGTCAGTATTGATTAAAGAAATCCATTCTAAGGTGATGTAAGAAAAATATGACGTGCAACACAACAATAATATTTATAATTAAATGAAATCATGGTAATAATGTTTTATACCACATAAGTCATACTTAAAAGGCTATACTCTTCCAATTTAGAGGCTTCATTCAGTTTAGTTTGGAGGAAATCAAAGAAACGAACATCTTCCCAATGTGGATCCAACGTGACCGACAGTGTTCGATTACTACTTTGAATAAGGGAGATATCATGATAATCAGAGGATAGTGATAGCTTCATGGGTGATAGAATGGAGCATCATGAAGTAGGATAAGATGAAAAAGATAAGGAGGTTAGATTTTAAGATCATTAAGGGTGGCTTAGTAATTTCATCCAAAAAAACATGGTGGCATGATTTGGCTTCATGGTTGGTCAAATTGTGCCCTAACCATGTGGATCCCACTGCTTAGGAACAATAGCCTAACAGGGTTATCCCAAATGGTTTAATAAAAAAATTCACCAACCGTGTGATGAAAAGTACACACACACTGCCTAAGTGGAACAAATCATTCGGGTTAGGTGTACAATTAAAGATATTGTGCACAGCTTGTGTGGTTCACTGCTTCTCACCAACAATAGGCACATGGTTTCCACTGGTGGGCTGCATAGTTTTAGACAAACCATACACCCTGAACAATCCTTAATATTCTTTATTTTTTAAAGTATGATGCTCTGTAACGATGTTTAAAAAAGCACCTTAGAGCATTCCAACTACCAGAATTTCATTCTGAAGCTCAGTTCAATGAACTTCCCATCCACTAAATGTGAAAATTAAAATTCCCTTATAATTTTACCTTGTGTCAAAACATGGGTCATTACATAGGCACTCTTCACTATAACTCTCTTCAATCTAGTATAATCTCACTGGTTTCCAAAAACACACATATATGCTACTACACTAGTTGGGTCCTAAACCAAACATAGGACGCCATCACCCACCTACCATCTTCAAAATTGGTTTCAAATTAAATGGTGAGGATTAATAGTATACAGGTACTCTCCCCACCATGGAGGTATCTCGATAGTATCTCTAGTCCATTAATCCTCACTATCAATCCACCCAATGATGGTCAATTTTTCAGAACCAGAATGATCCAGTATCCACATTCAACTGTTTAAGGAGCCTATCCCATGAACAAGATAATGAGTTCCACCCTTATCTTAGGGAGGGTAATGAACTTTTTACCAGGGAATTTATCCTAGCATCACATGGGTATAGCATAAGGTCCATTTAAAGTGTTCATCATCATCAATGTCATACGACTCGGTATCCTTACCATGCTAATGATACAGCTCTGCGGGCCCTCGCTAAAGTCAAACAGACCCAGGATCCTAGGTTGGATTTTAGTGGGAAATGTTCAAACACTCAAGAACAAGCCATAATCCATATTTCATATTAAGAATCCATTCATGTAAATATGGTGGAATCCCATGGGAAAATGTATTTTCTTAGTCAACCTCCTGAATCCCTCTATTCAAGTATGATGGAAAATTACAGACATTCATATATCTCTTCCAATGCACATGAATCCCACTATGAAAATACTATGGAAAACAAGTAGACGTAATTACCTAAAAGTAATTGTGAAGCTCGTCATTAAAATATGCTTGAAAACTCAAGAAGTCATATATTCCAGGCCACTCTTATAAAGACTGACATTCAAGTACATCAGGAAATTATAGGACGTTGAAAATTCCTATGGATTCACATCAAACCTATTTGTCAAATATGAATAAAAAAAGAAAATACAAATCCATTTTTGTAAATTTGAATCCCATCAGTCAAATATGGGGGAAAAATATAAGAAGATGAAAGATAATTCATATGCATATCAAGACCATCTGTCAAATATTGTTCCAATTTGAGAAAGAAACTGATATATCCCAGTTGAAAGTCAAGGGAAGACTCATACCTATTCCCCTACCCAGGAAAGATTTTAGGACCTACTAGAAATAAATGGAGGATTAAAGAAAGAACATATTCTTATTCTAACAATAGAATGGGTGTATATTCTCATCCCCACCAAGGATATTTTTCAACACATATTATCTATGATGGAGGATCATATATCAATCCCTGACCATATCCTACAAACTTTACAATATGTAATCACAACCACTAAGGATCCAGGGACAAAACCCCACCTTCATAAGTGGTGTGACTCATCCAAATAGCAGGAAGGTCACTCTGGAGAAGACATGCATCCCTACTTCATTCCAAGAGGGTCAATTCCAATATTCCATTACACATGGACAACATGATCTAGAAAAAAATACTCATTCCAAATGTGGGACACTGATCCACTTTGATGGATGCTCTAGGGTGGGCATATATCCCTTCCATAATCATATAAACTTACTAGAATGTCTCAGAAACACCATAAAAGACACTCAAACATGGACCTGTATATAAAGGTTATCACATATAGCAAGCGTCCCCAATATCCCTCAAGAGTGTTCCAAAAATTAAAGTTCACAAAAGTGAGCTAGAAAATAAATATCAGACTCATGAACCTGCTCTATTAGAATATGGAGTTTGAGTGGCCATAAAATATCTATCAATGGTGGCTCAAGAGCCTTCAGATATGTTAATAAAATTCAGAAGATATAGTATTAGTTGCAAGGTTCCTTTTCATAACATTGTTACCAACATCTTTGAAGGTCCTACAATAACACATATGATAAATTATTCCAGTGTGGACACTAGATGATCAATCATGAGAGCTTATACCCTGATTAGTTTCATGGTATCCCTCCTCATGTCAAGAATATCAAAAAATAAAAAGGTTATCCTCTTGTTGTATTCCTCCCTTAAGGTCCTCCCATGGTTATATGATACATAAATTCTTTACACAGTTAAACATAAAGCTATTATGGTAGTCCTCAACATGATGGAATTCACTGTGGAGGTCTTCCCAACAGTGAAACCTTATTTCAGAAAGAATGTCCTCCCTATACGATCATCTGACCTAAAGGTCATCCCTAGTGTATATTCTACAGAAATTAACCTACCAATTGGACATTGATCTATGATCATAATCCTAACCATGAAGAAATTAATTTCCAATGTCCCCCTCACACAGTTAAACCTTATTTCGTTAAGAAGGTATCCCCTTGTTACCGTCTTCCCTAAAGGTCCTCCTCAGGGTATACGCTGCATAAATTCTCCCTGAAATTGAACATCGAGTTGTGATGGTAGTCATATCTTGGATAGAACCTTCTACTAAGATCCTCCTCTCAGTAAAATTTCATATTGGTAGGAAGTTCCTCCCCATATCGAGTCAAATAGAATAAATTCCCCATACTCTCAGGAAATTGGAAAGATATGGACAAACATAATAGTATCCATATCAAGGACAAGATACTACCTTTATCCACTAGAAGACATACCAGTACAATACTCATCCTCTGAGCCACCCCAGGCTATTCCCGTACCATTGAGAACCCTACTATCCTCGATTCCTATGAAATAATAGTCTAGAAGCTCCCATAATGAGAAAAAATATAGGATTCTTCAGCAAAAGTACAAAAGGTTATGTTGCTTTTGAGAAGAAAATTGGCTAGGGATGACATGACCATAATGTTTTCCTCTCAACCACCTCTCGGTTTGATATTCCAAAGGCATTGTTAGAGAAATTCATAAAAAATATGCTTCTAAATCTCAAGAAAACTCACCACCACTTGAAAAAAAAATTATTTCCTTAAGACGAGTATACATACCATGTAAAATTATTGGGACTTCTTTATCAAAAAATAAACTTAGATTCCCTTAATTCTACATGGTGTACAAGATCCTAGAAGTGATAAAAATATCATCAATCGACATGCCTCAATGCATTGCATAAGTTGCATCATTTAATTGTCGACGCCCAACTTGGTGTTCATATCTGGGGATGGGGAGAACATGAATCATTTTTATTTTACCTCATTCACCATTCAGAAGAACCCAATATAAATGAAATCATGTAATTTAATTATTACATGGAGGATATTAAGGAAAAACCATACTCAAGAGAAAAAACATACTCAATAAGAATTGGCCTTGAGTATTTTTTTAAATTTCCATGCCTGATGAGAGAAAAAAATTGAAAAACTCCTAAGCCCAGCAACTAAGAAAATTTAACAAGCTTCTCACTAAAGGTAAGTAAACCATTAATCACAAATAATTCACTCTAAAACATTTATTTCACATGTATACCCAACATTATATCCCTCTCACACTTGAATTGGGATACATGAGATTAAGAGAGAGGTGGCAGTAAGAACAACCACCATAGTGTAGGATCTGCCCCACCCAATGGAGATGGCAGAATTTTTAACACAAAATTCCACTATAATACTGAGATATATAGGTTGAGTCATAATAATAATAGAATGGGACAAAACCAATTGCATATGGATGGTTAATTTTTACCTCAACCACACCCTTAATGGAAATCGGTCTTTTCTCATCTAGGGAGGATAACAAGAAGTAAGGTCACCCAGTTACCCCTATCTCAGGACCCATTTCGCCTAGAAAGAAGGCACATACGTAGGTTTATAGAGGTTCACTCAATGTTACTCTTCATCAAGAATACCTAAGAGCAACCCAGAAAGGAATTGAGAGGTCTAACAAATCGTGTAAAGAACTCTCACATCATTCAAAAGCTAGTACGATACCCACAATAAATTATGAGTAAGTGAACATTATGAACATAAATTCTAATAATAACACTAAAAATGATGTAAATGAATAAGAATAAGGGGAGGATGGTTCTATCCAGAATGTGATCCACATTGATAATGAAGGTGTGTGTACCTAGAAGAAGAGGGCCACCCTAAATTTGGGCTCTCTATCAATCAATCGCCCATTTCCTCATCAGTGAATCCCTAACCAGAATAAAGGTAAGGACACATAAAATTTTCCTACTTTTAATATAGATGACCCCCTTAAACTCAATGAACTATTATATTACTATGAGGAAAAAATTAAATAGTTGAGGTGACTTAATGTTGAGTTTCTATGAGGCATCATTCCCATTGAATATTATCCTTAGTAGGAGCTTCAATGTACACTTCTAGTAGGTGTAACTCATCCACCAGGATTCATCCAAGTAGTGGAAGAATGGTTAAGACATATTCCCAAATTGGTTCCTTGAAAATAAGTTTACTAGGACCTATATATGGATGGATATCAAGATTTACCTTGATTAATGAGGCAATTGGAGCAGTTTCAGTAAAAACATCAAAAGAAGTACCCATCCACATTTCATCCACACATAATGAAAGAACCAAAACATAAAATCATACCAATTTCTGCATTTCTACAATCTCCTATTCAACTAAATAATCATCAATGGATTATTTATTATATCAAGTCATTGGCCACTTGATTGGAAGTGTTAGAGGAGAAGTGTGCACAAGTGTAGCAAAAAAGGAAACCTTACCCTGATTGGGTGAGTGAAACCTTTCCACCAAAAAACTTCGAAAGTTCTATTTTTCAAGTATTTAGTGGCCCAGGTGATCTAGAACAACATCTAATGAATTATACATCCCATTTTTGTCCTAGGATAGAAACCCTAGAGAAATAAGAAGCCGTGGAACATTGATTATTAGTGAAAAAATTAAATAAGAAAGCCTTCATATGGTATACCAGGTTTCCATCCTAGTAGAAAATTAGATGGGAGGATACTTTTAGGAAATTAATCATTCAGTTTAGCTTGACACTACAAAATATATCAATCAGTGACCTCAAAACTGCAAATAATGAGAAAATTTGAGTGTCTCAAATTTCATTTCTAGATGTAAAGGGCCAACATACTCCCTAAACTAAATACTTCTCCATGAGTATATGCTCACTCTATGAATTGATAACCTTCATGATAAGATGAAAAATTCTTACATCCCAGTGAAATATACTAGTGGGGTTTGGGATTTCTCCGCCATTTCCAAAGGAATAGAAGAATCCATACAATGGAATAAGATGAAGTCCTAGATAACATCACCAATACCAAGGAAAAGAGCACTAAAGGAGGAGGAAAAATATACCACACATAAACTGGCCTCCACAACTACTCTAGATTTTAATCCTATATTTCAATAGGTCAAATGGAATCCCCCTACATTCTAGGACAAGTGGAGGGGACCTAGGAGGAAACAATTCAAGGAATAAAGTAATAAAGTCTACTCATTCTGAGATGATCATGTCTATGGATATTTTATATCCACTATGGATAATGAATTGGGAATTTTTTAGAACCTAGGATTCTTGACTCGATAGGCCTCAACAACCATCCGGATAATTTCTCCATTCATCAAATATTGGGAAACACCCTTCAAGAGTTCTTTGTCTTCAATGTACTCCTATAAAAAATTGTTGATTCTAGGAAAATGAAATTGGGAATCCCACTAGAACATGTGGAATATGTTTCCACTACTTCCCCTGTGGGGGAGGTGAGTGGAAAGAAGTTATTAGAAGAAGGTAACCGAAGCTTTATAGTTGAATGAATCAAAAGATGAAAAACCAAACTCACTGTATTCTCCATGAACATTCCAAAATACCAACTATGACCCCATATGCTTCTATTGGGAAAAATACTACATCATCAGCCATACAAACCCCTAAGGGGGAACCTTACAAAAGGAGTTATGATCGAAAAATAAAATAGGAATTTCCAGAGGATGAACAAGAATCAAGGACAAAGTTGGATTTGACCTTATAATATATTATTCACTTAGATGTAAAACAACAGGCCCCACCCCACCAAACAGAGCCCCCATAAATGGAAATCCAGAAAAATTTCCCAATGAATGGGGAGTTGATCTTTGCTTCCATTAATTTCATTAAACCCATGGATCCATTATTTGATGATGAGTATGAATATGAAATTGAGTTCCCCACATCTTATTGGTAAACTAAGAGAATATGGTGTAGGGTCCAAGTACACTGTGGAAGGTGCATCTGTGAAAGAAACCAAACATCTAGTCATGCCCCTTCTTAGATAGTCAATATTGTAGAAAACCACGTAAGATCCATTTATTGGGTCCAAAAGAAGTAGGAAAATTACCTTGCACTATCCATAATTTACCCTAAACCTATCACTATGGAATATTAATCTAAAGTGTAACATGTATCAAATCAACCTTGGTGAGCATGCAGGCATGCCTGACCCACCCACCAAGGATAGGAGAATCCCCAACTCCTCTTTCAAGGGACGATCCATCTACATATAATGATCAATCCCCTAGATCACCTGTAAAAGAGCTTCCCCACTTAGGGAAGTACAAGAAAAAAAAATAGAAGTATGAAATCCTAAAATAGTTATCCTTAGTATTGACCAAGATATCGATCCTAGATGACCTGAACTTTCAAAATACCTTAGGGAAGAACTCATAGAGTATTTTCTAAGACCTCAAGAGTATGAAACTGATGTTTCCATTATTGAGGTATATGGGATAGAGATTGATCCTATAGAATGAAATTTGGTCATCTCCTTCACAGATCAAGATTTAAATTCTATTATATAGGGAAACATTAGACCCATGTTTGTTTTTGTCTGGATATATGGTTTCAATTTCTTGAATTTTTAATTGAAACTTTATCTGAAGTTAACCTCATTCTAGTATGAACACTTATCTAGATGGTATGTAATGAGGATAAACTAGAAAGTTCTTCCATAACAATTTAGTAATAAGGAAAATGTGAGAAGAATCTATTGGACAAAATCAATCTCAAGGCTCAATTTAGAGACTTTGGGTATAACTCATAATTTTGGGTGGTTTGGATGAACACGACCTTCAATGTCTTTCTAGGAAAGCCTTGGTTGCATCAACACATGATAATACCCTCATCATAACATCAGTACATTAAATACTAAATTAATGAAAAAATCAAGATGTTTCACACCGATAAGGTCACATTTTAATCGCACGAGTATCATTATATCGATTCTAGATTCTAATAAGGGAAAGGGAAAAAACCCTGGTTGATGGTGTTTATTATGTCACGGACCCAAATTATTTGGAAATGATCCTGAATGACCCTACAAAGAGATCATAAAAAAAATTATCTACGTATAAGTTATATCGAGAATTTGAGTCCAAATTCAGATATATGTTCAGCAATTTTCATGATTAAATCTATGACCACTGAGTCCAACAGTGTTAAAAAAATTTCTGAATCCCTAGACAGTGGTGAAATCTCAGATGAAAGTGCCTTCAATCAATCCCCAGATATATGGGAAATACTTACCTCACAAAATGAGGCACAAGAAGTTGACTCATTACTCAAAGTTGAATAAGATTCTCCTTCTCAATACCTCACTCCTCCCTCTCCAGATTTCCTTGAAATACCATGTAGAATGCTAGGTCAGTGGAACATTCTTCATCTTTAGGATTCCCAGATATCATATCCAATCTTGAATCGGGATAAGTCATCCTAATAATTTATTTCACAATAGTAAAATATAGAAAATATGAATAGGGTTATGAGGAAGAGTAGAAGGTCCTTAGGGAATCCCTTGTATCATTTGAAGAGGGAGTGTCTACCACCATTGATGAGCTTTGATAAATCAATTTGGGTACAAAAGAAGTCTTTTGACCCACCTTGATTTTATCCTCCATGACATATATGGATAAATAGGTACATACCTTCTTCTGAAAACAATATCAGGATGTATTTTCTTGTAACTACACTAAATTTTCATTTCTCGATCCCAAGGTATCCACTCACCACCTGGGCTTACCAGAGGACCACTATATCTATAAATATGCAAGAAGGTGGATTCACTCGACACATGCTTCCAAAATTGAGGTTGAAGTGGGAAATATCATCAGATAAAACTTTAATATGGAGGTCTAATATCCCAACTAGATGTAATTATTTTCCTCATTAAGAATAATAAAGGTAAAATTAGAGTCTACATTGATTTCAAAGACCTCAACCAATAAATTTTGAATAATGGTTTCCCTATTTTGATCAAATAACTACTGATTGATGAAAAGACTAGATATCATGACCTCTTATTCAAGGATGGATATTCAAGATATAATCAAATATGAATTTCCCATGAAGTTCAAGAATCCACCGCCTTCAGGGACTCCCAATGAGTATTTTTTTCTATCAGGTAATTCCCTTTATCTTTAAGAATGTTGGAGCTACATACCAATGTGTCATGAATCGCATCTTAAAAACCTTCCTAGGTGGTTTTTATCAAATAATATGTTGATGAACTGGTGTTATATCTTGAAAGCAATCTGACCACATGGTGGACTATGAAACTGTCTTCAACAGATTATGACAACACAACCTGAAAATTAACCCCATAAAATTGATATTGGAATTACCTCAAAGAAATTACTCAACTTTGCAGTATGACATCGGGGTATCAAACTTGACCATGAGAAAACAAAGGATCGCCATGGAACATCAGATACTCACAACTGCATAGAGTTTATAGGACTTCAAGGAAACTTATCCTACAACAGACACATTATAGCCTAACATTCATGAAAATGTATGACTTTCACTAGGTTGATGGAAAAAGTGGTTGAATATCATTGGAGAGATGATTATAGTGAATCCTTAGACAACACTATAAAATATTAATTGATCAAATAGGTGATCATGCTTCCTATCAAAGGAATACAACATATTTTGTATATGAAGGCTTTTGAGAAATAACTAGGTGAATTCCTCAAAAAAATGATGCTGACAATGAAAAAAACCTATATTATCTTAGTCAAACCATGATAATACTGAGACTCATTACTCTGATAATAAGAAGAGATACTAGGCACCAATATTTGTATTCTAGAAAATGAGGCACTTCCTATAAAATAATGAGGTCCTTTTGGTATCTCATTGATACCCCCTAAAATATATTCTCAGTCATCCAATGTTGAAAGGAAGTTTATCACGGTGGGTGGCCATTGTGGAGAAGTTTGAAATTTAGTTCGTGCCTCAGAAAGATGTCAAAAGAAAGGCATTAGAATATTTTTTGGTGGATCACCCCTCTGCTAAAATGACTTTATCGTATATAAAACTACTAGATGAAGATGTTTTATTTTTCCAAGAGGGCCCCCAGATATGGGAAATACATTTTGATGGTTCATCTAGAATTATGAAAGGGAAGATGATGGATGACCCCATGCTCAAAAAAGTGGGGTTGGGAGTCAAGCTCATAACCACAACAAAGGAAATCCTACCTTACTTCTTCCTGATATCAGAGGGGTTCACAAATAATGAATCAGAATATGAGGCTCTCATTATAGGGCTAGTTTTGGAACTTTAGTTACATCTAAATAACTTGAATATAAAAGGTGATTCATAACTAATCATAAATAATGTTAACAGAGAGTATGATATCGAAAAAGAAGGGCTAATCCCATACTAAATCACATCTAATGACGAATAGAGAAATTTCATTTGGATCTAAAATTTAATTATGTCCCACATTCACATAATGACCATGATGATTCACTAGAAAATGAATCCAAAACTATAGATAATATGGAGCCAGAAGAAACAAACATAATCATTGCTACCGCTAGACGGTGTCACCATTCGTTTAGGCTGACTTGGATGAAATTGATGAGATTAGTCTTATACAAGATTTATACGAACCTTCCACCAATTTGATGAAACCCATCATGGAATATGTTTAAAATCAATAACTCCCACTATAAATAGCTGGGATCGATAAAATTAGAATACAAGAAATTAATTTTGTTCTATATGACAACACGAATCATAAAAAAGTTCCTCAATAAGAGGATCCTTGATGGGGTCCCTCTCAAATGCATTCATGGAGAAGAGACTATTGTTTTCATGATAGAAGTTCACAGTAGAGCCTTTGGCATTGAATAGTTAGTATTGATTCTTTCCCATCAAATATTAATGCTTGATTACTACTATCCCACTCTATTGAAGGACTACACCAAATTCACCAAGAATTTTCATTCCTTCTAGGCGAATGCCATCTTCATTCACCAACCCCTGGAGTTTCATCACATAGACAAGTACTCTTGAACTTTTTAAATATGGGGAATAAATTTCATGGGACCATATCCACCCACTAAAACCATGTAGTACAAGTATATTCTTACTACAACCGAATTATTCTCCAATTGAGCTAATTTAGTACCCCTCAAAGAAGATAGGGAAATGATCATGGTAAAAATTTTGAATGCCAACATCATCACTAGATTTGGTGTCCCTTATAAATTACTAATGAAAAAATACACCAATTTATATTCTACTAAATTGGTGATTTTATATAAGGAGTATGACATCACATTCAACCATTCATTATGATAACATGTGGTAGTTAACAAACTGATAGGGGACTTAAACAAGAACCTATAAAATATACTCTGAAATATAGTAGAAATGATAAAAAGTCCTAGTTAGAGAAGATCCTCCATTCCTTATGGGATTACTAGACTAAAACACGCATAGCCTTGAAGGAGACCACATACACATTAATATATTAGATAATGTAAGTCCATAACATCATGGTTCAATTTACCTCACTCCGTATTTCTATCTGTGATCAATTATCCATGGATGAGAAATCTCAGAAATTGATGGATGAATTAGAGTGATTTAATGATAAAAGATTAAATACTGTGCATATTTTTATGGTCCCGTAAAACTGGATCATGCAAGAAATAAACAAAAAGGATCGCCTTTGATCTTTCCTTGAATGAGATATGATGTTGGTCCTAAGGACTCCAATGATAACTAGAAAGAAACCTCTAATTCTGGAACCAAAATAGGAGGGACCTTATGTAATACATAAGGTCTACTCTAATGAATATTATTCCCTAATTCCAAATGATGGAAAACTTATCATGTCTCCCTCAAAATAAAGGTTCCTGGGTAAGTATTTATTGTAGTCACACATCATCTTTATCCTGATAAAAAAATGTTAAAATGCATGGTATATAATCCTAGTTGCACGACATTAAACTGTGTAACATACATTGTACTGGAATAATGATGATAAAATCCCTAGAATTGGTGTTCCTCTCTCCATGATAATATAAGGAACATACCAATGTTCTAGATTCATGAAGATAAATTTAGTGTCCATGTCTCAGGAATATGATGTTAAAGTCGTGCACTTGGTCCAAACTACATGAACTTAATCATGAAACCCAAGTCCAAGCATCAAGACCTAAAAATATATAAAACCCTCCTTAAGAATGTGTATCTGGTGTGTGGGACTCATTTATCCTCATTCATGTTGAGTTTTGTATGCCACCTCATTACATTTAGCATTTTATGGAGTGCTCACCCCTTGATCCTAACTCTATGACCTTAAACTAGGAATTTACATCATCAACACACAATGTTAAACTAAAACCTTATATTAATAAGTTCTAGATTACTCTTAAACATATTGGATATGATTCCTAGCCCATTATGTAAACATTGGATGCCTCTATATGAATGTGGGAAGCTTCAGTTCGCTCACCATGTAGGATTTCACCCACCATTAATGGCCTCTATCCACGTTGTGTTAAACTGCATGTGAATCATCATTTCAATTGAATATTCACCTCACATGATCTAGATATATAAGCAAGGAAGGGAAAATGACCAAGTACCCACATGAGAGTTATATCTACATAGCGATTATCTTTATCAATATTTACATATGGATTTATTCATTTAATCACATTATATGTATTAAAGACCAGATCTCATTTACGGGGCCCAACCCCAGAAAATAAAAAACATTTCCCCCTCTACGTATGGGAAGAACATGCCTAGAGAGTTCCCATCAAAAACTATTTAAAACATGATTCCTATCATTGTACTATATGAAGTGATGCCTAAACCTTTTGTGTTTGGCCCAGCCACAAATTTCTATTCATTCGTAATATTTTTTTCTTAGCAGCCTTTTCCCTCAAGTCCTCTATTCACATAAAGATTATGTTTCTCTTTGGTCTACAAAATCATCCTTCCCCTAAAAAATACACAATAATCCAAAACATATGATGTCAAACTACATCACACATTTTCCATGTTGTAAGATAATAAAATTTCTGCCATCACATGTTTTGATATGATATTAAACCATGAAACACCATAATTTTCTCACCTGACATGTTATTTCCTCTGATATTGGTCAAATTCTTACTATATTCAATAAATATATATGTATTGAATCCCTAAGGGGGAGCATTTGGGACAGTGATTCGGAAGGGGAAGACTTCTCATGTGTCAGCTAATCAAGAAGCGGTGGAAGAGAGGGTAAATTTATGCCTATTTTCAATCATTGCGAGAGTTATAATCTCTAAGGGGGAGTGGCTGTGGAAATTTCCATATCTGACTAAAAGGGTTGTTGAGGTGTGGGGTTTTGATGACTGGAGGATTATAACGATGTGCCGGGGATACTACAATTTTGTCTTCCCCTTAGATGAAGGGAAGAGGAATGCATGGAGAAAAGTTATTGTTGCTTTTAATCCGGGGTTCCTGAATGTGCATGAATGGGATAGAAACTTTGATCCCATGAATGTCCATATTACACATACTAAACTATAGATCGGAATTTATAAACTCAATTGGTTGTATTGGCACCCAAGGATTCTATGGGATATTTCCTTTTCTGTGGGAAATCTAATTCGAATGGACCGACAGATAGATAATCCGAAGCTAGGGAATTATGCCATAATTTTGGTGGAAGTTGACATGGAAAGCACGCTTGTGGAGGAGGTGGTTCTGACAACAAGGGATGATAGTATGAGGATTGATATCTTGTATGAGAGGAATCCAAGATTCTGCTCGAGTTTCTTGCTCTTTGGGCACACAATTGCCGAATGTAAGCGGGACACAGTTTGTCATTCATGCATGATGAAGGGGCATGATGAGAGCACGTATAGGAGAAGGAAGGGGAAGGACAAATTCCATATAGAGAACCTGGAGAGAAATGGTGTTGGTCAAGGGTCTAGGATAGGGAAAAAGGGAACTCTGGACATAGGGGGCTCTTCCTCTGTGGAAATAGTGAAGGATTCAATGAAAAATGAGGCTCCCGGTGGACCTGTTGTGGATATGGGGGGCCTGATGGATGAGACCCAGGTGGATCCTCCCCCCGGTGGTGATTTTTATCCTGTGGTGGATAGGGTGGATGTCGTCTCTCATAATTATGACAATGCGGAGAAGTGCATAGGAATGGGGGATGATCATACTATCAGCTCGCCTGTGACAGGTTTCCATGGAAGTGGTGGTGATGCCTTCACCAATCGTCATCCGGCTTCTAACCCAAGAGGAGATTTTACTCAGATTTCCCCCTCCAAGGATACACGAAGGAGGCTGACTACGAGTAGTGATCCTCCCCTCAAGTCCATAAACACATTTATCCATCTGAGTGGAAGACTTTGGTCGGAGGAGGTCGAGGAGGCTCAACGTTTTGATGTGGAGGGCAGGATGCCTGATTCTAGTGGCATGGCTGGGTGCTGGCTGAAGCAAGCACGGTGGTGTAGGTGGAGGAAGAGTTTCAAACCAGTGCAGGTGATGAGGATGTTGTAGAGGCATCCCTTGGGATATTGGGCGAGGATGGCAAGATAAAGCTGGTGGAGGGGAAGCTACCTATAGAAGGTGGAACAATCAGTACAGGTGCGGCTGCTGTGGATCATGGTGGTGGAGTGGATGAGATGCCTATGAAAACTGATGTCCAAACCCAATGTACTGGCAATGGTAATGATGCCGAAGGAGCAAAGTAGGTAGTCAAGGAGTAAGATAACACCACTATCCCCATACATGGCATGAAGAAGGGACAGGGATGTCAAAAGAAAAAAGATAAAATGAAAGCCTCAATGGAGAAGAAATTGAGACCTATGACAAGAGGTATGGTTTGTAAGAAATGGGGATTCTATACTAGAATTTTCAAGGGATGGAGAACTCCCATACGGTCAGGGCACTTTGACATTATATATTGACCTACAAACCACTGCTTGTCAGTATTGCGAAATCTAAAGTTCTATTTGATAACTATAAGGGCTTCAGGTGGGAAGCACTAGGATACAGTTTTGTGGCCAACAACTAGTCTGCATCCTCTATGGATCAATTATGGGTGTTAATGCATAACACCCTGCATGTTAATTCATGTGACAATAGTCCCCAAAGTATTCTGGTGAGCTTTACCAATGATGGAAAGAATATTTCGTTATAATTTGTTTATACTTCCAATTCATATGTCAGGAGGAGGGAGTTATGGGAGGAGCTCGTAGTCATCTCTAGGAGGATGGACCAAAATTGGTTACTCATTGGTGATTTCAATACTATTTTGATGCTCGAGGAAAAAACTGGAACATGTTTTTATAGGATTTCTGCATCTAAATTCTTTTAGTGTATTGATTTCTGCAATCTGGATCATGTTGCAGTTTCTGGCGAAGATTTTACATGGTGTAGATACACCTGGGAAGGGAAAGAAGCTAGAAAGCTTGATAGATGTTTTGTCCATATTAATGATTAGGCTACAACACATGGTGTCTCTGGATTCACAATGCCTAAGCACCACTCTGATCACAACCCAATTGTTGTTGATGTTGAGAATCAGGTGACAAGGTCGGCCCCTATTTGTTTTCACTTCAATAATGGATGTCTTGTGATGCCAGGTTGTAGGGAACATGTGTTAGAAGCATGGAAACTTGACACAATTGGAAGTACGCTGCAAAGAATGGCTGCGAAAATGAAGCATCTGAAGGGGCTGTTAAGATCATGGAGCAGGGATTCCTTTTCAAAACTGGATGAGAAGATCAAGAAAGCAGAGGATGAGTTGTCCAGAATTAAGATTGGTCAGGGGTAGCATATGAGGGATTCACGAGAGGAAATTGCTGCCCACAACAAGCTTGATGATCTGTTAATGGTGAAGGAAAGATTGTCTAGGAACCAATTGAATGTGTGTTGGCTAAAGGATGGGGACATGAATTCGAAATTCTTCAATAGATTTCACAAAGAACAGAGGGTTCAGGGAGAGACCAAGGTGATTAGTATTGATGGGCGACTCTACACGGAGGATAATGAGATTGACTTTGCTGTGGTTGAGTATTTTAAGGAAATTTACTCTGATAATGGGTATTCCAACATTCACAGTATGGTGGGAAACATTAGCTCTTGCATTGATGATCAATCGAATCAGCTTATAACTACTGCCCCATGCAAAGAAGATATCAGATCCACCCTCCTATCTCTCAACCTACAGAGTGACCTAGGCCCTGATGGATTTACGAACAAGTTTTTTATGTTCTACTGGGACATTTTGCATAATGATATAGAGCAATCCATGAAGGAATTCTTCTCCCATTATTACATGCCACTTGGTATGAACTCATGCTTTATTGCGCTCATCCCTAAGAAAGAGAATGTCCTTGACATCCAAGACTTCAGACTGGTGGCTCTTGGGAATACAATACCCAAACTTATCAGTAAGATATTGGTGAGAATGCTGGGTGGAATGGTTGATAGTATGATCACCATGAACCAATTTAGATTCTTCAATGGGAGGAACATCCAAAAGTGCCTATTCATGGCCTTTGAGAGTGGCAAACTCATAAGAAGGAAATCAAAGGAGGGGAACTTTGCGACCAATATTGACATATCCAAGGATTTTGACACGTTGAAATGGAATTTTATCTTGGATGTCCTCAGGTGGTATGGCTTCTCTTCTAGCTTTGTGAACATGATCCGCATAATTCCTAATTCTACAAGGTTGTCAATTATTGTTAATGGGGTCCCTAGGGTCTTTTTTCCTTGCACCGGAGAGGTGATTCAAGATGATCAACTTTCTGGAATTCTTTTTTCTCTTTCATAAGATTATCTCAGTAGGTGCATCAACGATCTTGGTCAAATGGGTTGATACAGGAAGATCAGGGCTAGTGTCAGTGGGCAGGCTCCATCTCATCTATTGTATACAGATGACATATTGTTATTTGGACAAGCTTCAAGGAGAACTATATAGTCAATTAAGGCCCTCTTCAGCCATTATGAAGAGGTGGTTGGCCAGGCCATTAGCTGGGACAAATCTTTGATTGTTTTGGGGAATGGGGTTTCGGTTGGTAAATGGAACATGATTGTAAGGTATCTTGGGGTGAGGAGAGGATCATTTCCTTTCCAATATCTTGGGGTCCCAATGTTTTGGGGAAGGGTGAAAAGGCAGTATTTGGAGGGAATATCTGCTGGTATTATACATCAGCTGTCCAGTTGGAAGGGAATGCTATGTCACTGACCGGGAGGGTCTGCTTGGTGAATTCAGTGATCACATCGAAGTTTGTTTATTCCTTCTACATTTATAGATGGTCAAGATGACTTATTAAGGAGCTGCAGATCATGGTCCAAAACTTTATATAGATGGGTTCACCACATGAAAAAAGCTGATTACAGTTGCATAGAAGGAATGCATAAGGCCTATGAAGATGGGGGGCCTTCGGGTAAAGGACATCCACACCTTCAATGATGGCCCGATTGGAAAATTCATGTGGAACCTAATCACACATGAGGCTGATGATGATTTCCTTTTGAATCGAATTACAATAAGGCTCCTTAATGATTATAAATACTATCTTTCCTCATCGGTTTGGGCATCTCTAAAGCATGCATATGGGAAGATAGTGCAGAATACCAAATGGTTGGTTTGCAGGGATTTAACCCTGAATTGTTGGACAACAAAGTGGCTCACATAGCCCCTCAGTGATCTGAATGTACCAATGGATGCAGCCCATATGTCAATATTGACCTTTATTTCACATATGCATGATCCAGTTTTAGATATTCCTGTGTAGGTGGAAGATAAAATCAATGGATATGCTTTTATGGATGTGGATGCCCTGATTTGGGTTCATGCAAAAACCGCACAGTTTAACTCTAAGGATTTTTACCGGACAGCCTGTGGGGGTTCATCTCATGCACCGGCATGGCTGCTGCACTTCAAGGTTGGATTCATCTGGCCTTCCAGGTTCTTCTTGATACGGAGATTATGGAAAAAGAGAATGCCCACAACTAACCTGCTCAAGTGGACTAGCCTGCAAATGGCATCAATGTGTTCCATCTATAGGGAAGATAAGGATTCTATGTAACATGTGTTTGTGGACTATAGATGGGACAAGAAGCTTCGGTCCTATATTGAATATCTATTAGGGATTTTGATTGATACATGCATTCATGTCTTGGACCAGCTGTCCAGAATGGTGCATAGTCAATGCAGTGAACAAGTACAGAACCTGCTTTTGGTGGCTGTTTCGGCTGTTATTGCAGATTCTTGGGAAGTTCAAAACTGCATTTTGTTTGGAGATGCTCACTCCACGGTATAGTAGGGTATGATGGATGTCCATAGGGATGTGTATTCTGCCTCAATGGTCTAGGATGGCGCCATGTCTAACACTATTGATGATCTCCAAATTATGAGAAAGCTTGGTGTTTCGGGTAGGCTGCGCAAGCCTCGAATGCTGAAGCATATTCGATGGATTCCACCCATTGTGCCTTGTCTCAAGGTGAATGTTGATGGGGCTGCGTCGAGTGTACCAGGTATTTTAGGGTGTGGGGGAGTGTTCTGGACCTACCGAGGGTATGTAAAAGGATGCTTCCGACACGCCATTAGAATTGTAAATGCATTCGAAGCTGAAATCTGGGCCATGATATATGCTGTCCGGTATGATATCCAGTTTAATTGGAGGTGTATATGGATTGAATCTGACTCCCAGTTTGCGGTTCATGCTTTGAGGACTAATACACGTAATGTGCCTTGTTGTGTACTGCCTCAATGGGTTTATTTTCTTAACAAGGTAGCACAAATGCATCTGGATGTCTCACATGTCTATCGGGGGGCCAACCAGGTGGCGGATGCTCTGGAAAAGCGGGCACTTATTGATCCTGGTGGAATGTGGTCTTTTACGGTGCTCGATTATTGTGCCCCACTTGTGGAGGCTGATAGATGTGGGGTGTTGTACACTCGATTATGTAATAACCCCTTGTATGCCTAACTATCTAACTTTTTTATTTTAATTTTATTAGGGCCGACTTCTACCGGTTCCTGGTCTTCTTTCTATGTGTGGCTTGACTACTTCCCTTGTAGGATATATAGTGATTCCAAAATCTCTATTCATGGGCCCAACCTTGATGATGCTTCTATCATATCAATTGACCACCATATTTACCATAATATATTAAAGGGAATGGTTCCACAAGAACTACATGTGGCTAGATTCTCATTTAAATGGGATATGTAGTGATGCCAGACCTTATGTCTTAGGCCTACCCGTAGAATATAAGAAATGTTCCATTACTATATAAAAACTAATTAAATGTAGTGAACTCAAAAAATTCCTATTTATAGTCCCATTTAAAGAAAAATTCTCTCTCCCTATAATTGAGTGATATCTATGTAGGGAAGCATGTCAAGGATAAAGATTGACTTTATTCTCATTATAATGAGATAAGTAGTGATGTCTAGGACCTATGTCCTAGGCCCATCTATAAAATAAGGAAAAAATTCCCCCCTCTACATGTGGGTCATACCTTCACAGTGTGCCAGTTGAAGAACTATGTACAAATTTATTTTCCCTATAATGAGATATGTAGTGATGTCGGATCTCCAATCTTGGTGAAGAAACCAAAAAGTCAAAATTCCCATATCCTTAATGTTGTTTTTTGTGTATTGTGGAATGAACCTTTATCACCCCTTATTTCTCACACTGATCCTAGATCGTTTGGGATTAAGAGTTTTGGAATGGTATTTCCTCATGATGGAGGTGTATTAATCAATATTAGGTTTCCCAAGGACCATGTAGTAAGCCCTTAAAAGGCACACCAGATAACTCCTCTTTACATCAAGGAACCTATTTCCTTACTGTATGACATTAAACTACATGGATAGTGTCCTTTCTGCATGAAATTAAACTTCATGGTACCTCAAGAACTACATGTGGCTTTATTCTTCCTTTAATGAGATACATAGTGACGCTTAGATCTCATGTCTTAATCTTAGACAAGGGATAAAAATGTCCCTATTTCCTATATAAAAATATAAATATATATAGGAGATCTCAAGTTTGGCTTCATAATTCAGGGATATATTAAGGAAATGTAAATGACCCCCTTACGTATGAGTTATATCTATGTAGGGAATTTTACCCTCCATCTATAATCATGGTCTAAATGTTTCATACATAATAGAATAAATTAATTTTTTTAATCATACTGTATACCTTTATAAAATTTTGAATTTTTAAAATCTTCCTATGGCCATTATAAATATAGGGTCAGTGTCCCATGTGACACCTTATTTGGATATGCATAATATTCCCTAGTTCCTTCTACAAAATTTTCCCAAAAAATTTCGGTCAAACAATGGAAATTTTTTCCCCAAGAGATGACTCTTATATCTCAATAATCCCTAATGGTATTTATGCCCCATATCATTTCTTCTAATCCAAGAATCCCTAGAATAATGGATTACACTTTCTCCCCCCATCATGTTTGAGGACTGCCAAAACATTTTGGCCAGATGAGCTGCTTATTACTAATCATTTCCATGACATATGGTCATAGCCACATGACCTGAAACTACAAGACACCATATCGTCCTCACCACACAATGTTAAACTAAATTTATGATGTATTAATCTCATGAAACTAAAATTCTTGATTCCTAATAACTCCATATGTCTTGATTCACACCATAATGAGATATTGATTCTCAGATAATCAATAACAGGTCCAATAATGAGATAAAAAAATTTCATTTTTGATGTTTATGGGTTATACCTTCAAAGGATATTTATAACACTTCAACTGCATAATTTATAAAACTATGTGTGTCTTAATTCCTTCCATTACAGTATACAAAGTGAAACTTGAATATCTAATCCTGGGTACAACCATAAAAGGTTAAAAATTATCTTCCCTTGTGAACGATTCATACTTTCATAGGTAACCCTATAATAACTAAATATTTCCTGATTCTATTTTTGAGGGGATATATAGAGACGCCTGGATCATATATCTTGATTTGGCCACAATAAAAAAATACCCACACTAAAAAAATACCCACACTTCTATACATGAGTTATATCAACATAGTGGGTCCAATATGCACCTCACCTCATTTATTAGATTGTATGGAGAAGAAAAGGCACCATCCCAATGAAAGAGTTCAATAAATACATGTGGAAACATTTCCAGAACTACATATGGATAGATTCTCATTTTTATGAGATATGTAATGGTGCCCATAACATTTATCTCAGTCCTAAACATCACCTTCCTATGTATGAGTAAGAAATACATTAGGGAAACCTCACTAACCATTTTCTAATGTTTCAAAAAAAATTATCTTTCATATTCATGTACTTTCCTTTCAAAAACCAATCTATTTTTTTGGGGAAGTTTGAATCTACATAAACCTCCCTGGCTATTGAAAATGGAGGGCCAGGGTACTGAGGAACTCTTTTTTTAACTATGAAAATTATTCTCTCAATGGATCTGAATATGTTCCCAAAAATAAAGTCCCATAATCCAATTGAAAATTTCTCCCCATGATAGGATTTTCTTATATCCATACACCCCAATGATGTTTACATCCCACATCAACCGTGGATTTGTAAACTAATAGATTACAGCTTACACCCTTTCCCCTTCATGTCTAAGGATGATGATAAATTCATGAACATATTACCATGATAAGGGAAAGTCATTTATCCCTCAATCAATGCTAATTGAAAATAAACTTTATCCCTAAAATTTCCTTGACATAAGATACTAAACATCATGGTCCATGTTTGCGTTTCACATCATTAAATGAAACCATACATGATCCCTCCTTTACATGACCCAAATTAATATGGGAGTGGTTTCTCATTCATGGATAGTACTGATACAGATTCCCTAATCATTTTTAGACATCATTCCCTTTATAGTATACTTTTCACGGTCCTAAAAAATATGAAATTCAAAAAAATTACCTTTCCATCAGAAATGGAGGGTCAGTGTCCTAAGGACACCTTTGTTTGATTATGCATAATATTTCTAAGTTGGATATGCCTAAGTCTCTCTCATAAAGGGATATCAACCAATGATAAAAATTTCTCAGGCATAGGAATCATCTACCTACCGACACCATGTAAACATCATGTTGGATTCTGTTATTATGGTTACTCGATGTGTAATTTCACAATATCATGTCTAAGATTTATAAATAACAAAATTAGGTTCAAGAAAAATAAATCATTGATGTATAAAAAATATTCTTATATTCTCAGATTATAATCCCTATTGAGCCTCTCACCTCATAACTAATGGTCAACATTGTTCAACCTAAAACATCAATGGTATTGATGTTGTTTATGAGAGTCAAAACTGAACACAAAAAGAGATGCAAAAATCTCAAGGTGGAAAACCTAAAAATGTTACCCTAAGTAAATTATGAGTTCCATCTTGAAAATCCTATGATTTTCATGATTTTGGAAATAATCGAGAAATAAGGAATTAAAATGGAAAAAAACTTTTTAAGTCAAAAATATCAAAAGGGTGGCCTATGAAAAAGTCATGTTATTACCTCTAATCCCATGCCACAATGGAATTAGGAAAAAATTAGTTTGATAACAAAAAAGACACAATGTTTGTAGGGTTGTCCATTAACCCTTGAAACAGTGAAACCATTATAGTATTTTCCCATAGATTAGGAAAAAATTATATTATTATCTTATCTTTCAATCATATACGGACTAATTCTACATCAAAATAGCCTCATATTTTTACCAATCAGAAACCATTCTGATGGGGAAAATTTTTTGGGTCCTAAAAATTACACATGGATGAAGAAGAGAATTCCATTGATTTGGTAAATTGTTACATAATAAACTCAAAGAATATTTTGATGAAAATTATCAATTCATGGGACGCCATGGTGGAAGGCTTGGTCCCATGAAGTAAAAATGATATGTGAACTACAGCCCTACATGGGGTTCCTCCACTCTACAAGGAGTTTAACAAACCACCAGTGCCTGAAATGAAATAATGTTATTTGTGGGTATGAATGATGATTTTTTTCCTTCATGAATAAAAATCCCCTATAAACTAAATCATTCATGGGATGAGGTGGGAACGCTAGCCATGATAAACATAATCATGTCATTTTGGTGGATAGACAATTATTTTTATCCCCATAAATTCCATCTCCCCGCTGACTATGTCATTCGGGGGCTAGGGAGTACTCTCTGGGCTCCTCAAAAGAAGCCATGTGGCTAACCATGGATGAACGACCATTACAGCACTTGACCCCTCCGTTGTTATAAAAACAATCCCTGCGGGGGAGCCAAGGTTGGGACAACAGATGATAGCCAAAGGAGATGATCAATGAGGATACATAGAAATAGGATCCTCCTAGATAAATTGATAGAGATCTATCGATTCCAAGTAGGTAAAAATATACCACATAATGGTAAGAAGGAAATAATAAATCATCTAGCCATCCATAAACTAAAATAAATTTGTGGACAGAATTCAACAGGGCATAAATGGATGGGCCTTTTGCGGACCAAAACCCCACATAGAAACATTCTATGTAGTCAAAAACCTGCACCACATATGAAAATTCTACATGAGAGTGAATCAACCCCACCTAGAAACATGATACATGGATGGAACCTGGCCCTGTGTAGTGACATTCTAAATGGACTGAGCCAAGGTTTGCATAGAAAAACACAATGCGGATGGTACCCTCACCTAGATTGTAACATTCTACATGGAGGTAACCCCATACCGCCTAATTACCATCTATGTGAAATGGGGTATCCAAGGGTGTTATACTCTCTATATCCCATCACAAACTTCGTTCATATCATTGGGAACCATATTTTCCCCTTTGCGAACTAGTCAAATAGAATTAGACCAAAGCCTCTTTAAAAGTTACCAGACAAGTATGATCATATCGTTAGACACATTAGCGTATCCCATCGAGTCTACATTATCAGGGAAAGTGGGGTCACATGTGTAAAGTTCTAAAAAAGTGGGACCCTCTAAATATATTGAGTTTTACATTCTCATGGTAATGTTCATTCCAACCATGGGGTAGTCATGTGAACCTCCTTGTTCTAGGGGTTGTGGGGAACAACTGGCCTTTCCCTTCGATGAGGTCTAATGCCAATCACTCCTCTCTACCACAGGGACTACTAGGGAATAGATACAGTAGTATTACCTAATACATTCTTATAGAAGGTATAACTCTTTATCCTTTTCACCTAATCTCAGTTCGTATCTAGATAGATCACCATATATTACTATTCTAGTTACCAAAATAAAAGAAGAGACAGGCACATTCAAATACCATTGTATCTCCCTATGGGTTCTAGAATCTCATCCTCACACAGACAAAGTGGATCTTAGGATCATTAGATCCATTGTTTCCTCTTATTTTTTACATTGAGCATGAATCACATGATTATAGAGGTTAGTAGAGATCATGAAATCAACACAGTCATGAACCTTAAAATGAGATGCTTCCATGCCTGAGCCCCAATCACATGATCCATGAGCCTTCTCCACAGATGTAATCCCCAACCTCTCTTCAAATGGTCCACTAAAATGTGTAATCCCCAATCACACACTCTATAGGCCTTTTCCATTTATATAAGACCCAAAACCCATTCAAATAGGTAATCTTACCTATGTAATCCCCAACCATATCCATCTATATGGGAAGTGCCCATGTGCAACCCCTAACTACAAGGGAATCCTCATAGGTGTACACCCCAATCATGTCCCTTCAAATTGGCCACTTATTTAGTGTAATACCCAACTTACTGAACAAAGTGAGATTTGATTCCCAACTAACTAGGATTCATAGGAAGACTCACTGTGGTCTAAACCCAACACCCAAATCCACCCTAATATTATTTGGGTAACATTATCAATAGGCTCATATCCTACACGGAGGGCCACATTCTTTTCGAGTCCCTTTCATCACCATCCTCAATGGTTAATATTCTTAGTAAGACCTTTCCCCCTTCAAGGAGACCACATATCTCTCTACTCCATTATGCCTCCTTGATGTATGTCTCCCACCATCCATGTCCAGGAACCTTTTTCCTGGGAATCCTTTTAGTATAATGCTAAACTACATGGTTCTGTCCTCATCGCATGACCTTAAAAGGTTATGGGACCTATTATGTGTTAATGAACTAAATGGTTTCTTATTCCTCACATGAGGATATGTGGGAATCCCATATCATGGGTTCGATCATGAGAAAAAACAACTTCTATATCATTGGATGAAACAAACTCCAAAGAACCAAAACATGTTGATTAAAACCATCATCAACCAAATAAACGACCAAAGAATCCCTGATCCCTGTACAAAAAGAGTAACATTTGTTGAGAACCTCAAATACATAAAGTTCTATGTATTGAAAAATGATTTTGAACCCATGCGTATTCATGATTGATCATAACTTCAGGGTAATCCATATTATACGCACTTGGGAATGAACAAAGGATTCACAAACATATCTTAAATCTATAAGAGATTTCTGTAATAGGAAGTAATTACCCCCAAAAGGGTGTGATGAGCCTGAATTATCATCCTGTCAACCAATGCGAGTTATTGAGTGTCATTATTCAAATTACCAAATGAATGCCTTTCTTTAAGAAGTAGGTCCATGAGTCATCACATATTTAAGTGTTGTTGGGAATTTCCAGCTCTATGAAAAAACCCTATTGGGGACCATTCGAGGATGTTCTACCCAAATTCAATGATTACACACAATTAAACACCTAAAATAAATCATCAGGTACAAATGAATCTTTTGTCAGAAACACATGACATGGAGATGTTGTATGCATAGAGACAACAACATATTGTGTGAACTTGGCTATAGAATCTGGATGCAATATGAATGCCTTGAATTTTATATTGAATTAATGAATCAATAATTTTTGGAATTTACATTATGTTCAAGAAATGTATAAAAAATTTTGAAGTTGATTATGGATTATAGATTTCATGAGAAGTGATAAATAGTTCTTGCATAGAGAATGCCCCACATCAGACATTGACAAAGGATTGTGTCATAGTATTATCTATCATGTGGAGTAGGAAAATTGGAAAATTCGACGGAGACACACCACTCTAATGGCCAATCATTTTACCCCACACTATGCTCTTTCCCAAACCGAACACAACCCCACACACATGTTTCAGGCACTAACCACACTCACACCCTCTACCACATCGTGTTCTCGTATCCCCAATCTTAGTTTGATATCACAACGATGGTTGAATTTTCTAATGGGATATCATATGAGCAAGCATATTTTTTATAAATATTTTAAAGTGGTTTATTTTATAAAATCATTAAAAATGTGAAGTGTTTAAATTATTTAAAAATGAATAGTTTTAAGATAAATAACATACCTTTTGAAATCCTATATTATATACAAGTTGTTCATATATTTCTATCATGATAACTAAAATATTTATTTATTAAGGTAATTAAATTATGAATTGAGTTTTTTTACTTTATAAACTATTTATAATTAAAGAGATGTTTTTTAATGTTTATAAAATAGTTAAAATTAATTAATTAAATAACTTTATGGTTAATTATTTAAATGAAATAAGATTAAATATTAAAAAAATATTAAAGAGGTAATATTAAGATTAGATTTTTAAAATTATAATAGTTTATATATTGTTTAAAAATAAAATTAAAAAGGTATTTTGCCTTTTACTATATTATATGGAATTTATTATTATATTAAAATGAATTTTGAATTTTAAAATCAATAGGGGTGTTATATAATTAATTTATTAATTAAATAGATAAGTCCAAAATACAAAATAGATTTTGTTTAATATTATGAATTGATAATAATTATTAAATTTTAATTGTTCAAATTAAAATTATAAAATAAGATATTATTTAAGAAACATAAAATGTGTTTTGATTTAAATAACTTTTAAATACTGTTTATGTACTTGATACTTATGATTATATAAATTGATAACATAATAGAAACTTGATTATAAAATTTTTATAATTCCAAATAATATCATTTATTTAATGTAAAATTCAATATATTGAATTGTATGGAATATTTCATAACAATTATTTATATAAAGGAAATATATCCATGTTTATGGAATATATATTATGTTTGTCTTAATTATAAGATTTTTATATTATGAATTTACTTATGAATAGTTTATAATTTTTATCTCATGTTTATATTTACGAAGTGTTCATTTATTTAGAAGTTATTACTTTTATTAGTTATGTTTATACATTTATTTAGAATATTATTTATGTTCATGCGTCTTTTATTTGATAAATTTCCTCTATGAGTTATATCCATTCACTACATATTATGTGTGATGGCATAAAATTAGTTTTTCATCTACTTGGACCACAATTTGTTTTAAAGTCATAAGATTGTGAATATTAATTGAATATAGTTTGTCAATAATGGGTGTTAGAGATATAATGAATTAAATTCTATCTTGATTAAATTATCCTTGGGGAGAGGGTCATGGGGGAAGAGTATCCATCATCCAGGAGGAAAATTCATTATTTATGAAAAGTGATGGTTTTTATAATTTTTACTGTAGGCAAACACATTTGGAGATTTTCATTATCATATAAAACTGCAGGCTTACATGAAATGTTACTGTACCTTATTCATAAGATCCATATTGATATTAATGAATATACTTGGTTTCCATTTTTTGGCAAGTAACAATAACATGTGGGTTTTATAAATATTTACACATTAATGTGGCAAGAAAACATTAATTTTTTGAATATAATAGGGATTCTAAAACTAAGTTATTAGAAGCATGAATAAAAAATGTTATAAATTATGAGATAATAAATATTTTATGAGAGAATATAGGATTAATTTTGATGTCAATTAGGTTAAAATATTGAGACTTATAAAATGAAAATCCATTATCTAAAAATTGTGAGATTTCTTCAAGGAAAACCCTATCAAGATCATGATCATTCAACTAGGTGGGTTCTTCAATGTGGGGTTCCATTGAATTACATTTTGTAAGGAAATAAAGTAATGGGTTACACTATATCTTCCTTGGGAAGGTTCTCCCAATGTTGGGTTCCCATTTGTTTTATTTTTTAGAATATTATTATAATTTTTTAGGTGAAACTCAGTTGGGAAAACTAAAGAGTTAGGATAGAAATAGATTAATGTTGAATTTATTTATATGATTGATTTTGATAATTACTTATCTTCTCAACTATCCATGAAAAATAGTTTTTATGATTTCAATTTTCTTGTAAATAAATGACCAAATGGTTGGAGTAATTCTAAACTGGACTCATTATTTGGTGATATATGGATCTTATCTTACAAAATAAATGTGGTACTTAGGGACATAATTTTTAGTGGTGTCACATTAATTGAATATCGATGATGAAAACATATTCAACTTGATACTCATATAATAAAAAATTGATTATAGATTTATATCATCATAATCACTAAACATAACATTAATAATTAACCTTGATAATGAGAATATTAATGTCAGAAAATCATAATACTGGTTAATTAATAAGATTTATTATGTGAATTTAATTCAATGTTTTAAATCCATACCTTCTTGAATGAATACACTCTTATGTTTTCTAAGCCAATACACTTATAATAATAATAAGATGATTCACTTTGGGTGTCCAAGTCATTTTATATAATATAAAATAATTTATTTAAGATTCATATAAACAATATTATTGATTTTATCATTGATATTAAATATGATTGGATTCAATATTGACTTGAGAAGGCTATAGGTTTCTATTTTTATAGAATAAAGATAAAGACACAATGGGTGGTTGATTTTTTTACTTTAAAAAACACTTGATAATTTCAAAATCAATATCTCTTATATTTTAAAATAGATATTTTTTCTATTGTTTAAATTGATTACAAAATGGAAAATAAAATAAACTATAGAGTAGATTTTTATACTTTTTTGGGAACAAAAATCACATAGTCCACTCTACTAACACTCTCTCTATGAGCCTGGTGATTTGAATAAGAAGATCCTTTTCTAAGTGATCTTAATAGTTGTTTGGAAGAAAATTAAATTTATTACAAATGCTTCTACAAGACATTAAAATAATACCAATAAAAATCCTCAAGGACACTTAAAACACATTTATTCAAAACTATAAGATATTTTATTTAGTTAGAGAAACCATCTATGAATTCATTTTTTAGAGAACACTATTAATTACCAATAAATATATGTTCAAAGGAATAATATGATGGCTTAAAATAAAAAAATCAAGAAGAATCTCTAAGTTTATTATAGATAATATTTTGATAATAGAGAAGTAGAAAAAAATCATTGAAAAATGATGATCAAAGTGTAGTAGATTAATATAAAATTTATTTCTCCAAAGTGTAGTCCTAAAAGGATTAAATGAATTATAGCATATGAATAAAAAATAATAGCAATAGGAATAGTGGATAGAATAATAAAATATGTAAACTAAAAGAATATGATGTAATATTAAATTAAAGGATTTTGTTTAAAAAAATTCATAGATTCAGAGAGATAGATAATTATATTGAAAACCCATACAGATATATATTTTTGAAATTTAATAACTTACCCAATTTAATTCTGGTGAAATATATCTTGAAGAGTTTCCAAATAAATCATGTTTCTCAAAATGTATATTTCATTTGAAATTTGAATTCAATCAGCCAAGGAAAACCATAAATTACTTTAGATATATGTACTAATAAATCCATTATTATAGATCCTATTAATTAGTATTAAAATTATTTTATTGAAAGATTATATCATGTGACATAATAGTATAAATACTAGAGTAATGAAGAATTTAACTGTTTCAGATAACTATATCAATGAGGGTATTACTCTATGGGAACATAATTCAAAAATAACTTTTTCTAAAATATGGTTAATTACAAAAATAAAGTTATATAATGTTGATTATAATACCTTTAAGAGGTTTTTTATATTAGGTTCACACTAAAAAATAGGTTCTATAATGTGATGTTCCATAACAAATGGTAATATCTTGAACATAGCATTCAAATCAAACATGATGTTCGAGATGTGGTGTGAGACACTAACATTAGTTTGGATCTTCACTGTTCAAATATAGAATATAGAATTCTTTATACATCATGAATCCTTTATAGAATTAACATTATACCAAATATAAATAAAAAATTAAACACTACTTCAAAATTATAGTAAAATAATATAATTATTTAATTAAATATAAAACTGAAATCCACATGAAAAAAAATTATTTGTAAAATAAGTGAGGGTATTTTTTAGCATAATAATAAATGAAAAATTTGATAGATCATCAATTGTATACCCTAAAATTTTATGTATTTTATCATTAGAAAAACCACACTCCAATGAAATAAATTGAAACACAAGAATAACATGATTATCCTACTAAATATATTTTTAATGATTCATGATTTATTTTGTAACAATATTTTTCTAGAGGAAATAAATATTAACCAAATAGTAATGTAATTTTATTGAAATTTTTTATTTATAAATATTTCTCCCCCTTTTGGGATCATAACAAAATGTGAGAAAAATGAAATAAAACTTAATTAATTTTTCACAAAACACTCTATACATGTTACGTAATCCAATTGCAATTAAGTTATGATAATAGATAACATAGGAGAATCAGATAATCACACTCTCTCAACTCATGCATTGAATCCTAACTCACCTTTAGAACTTAAAAAACAATTACAGATAGAAAATTATAAAAAAATATCATAAAATTGAATGTATTTATTAATATTACTTAACCAATGCATGGAAAAAACACTAAATACTAGTTCTATAAAAGCTAATATCTCAATTATTACTTTTTGGTTTTCCAAAAATGGCATGTAGAGACATACTATAACACTAAAAATTCAGAATCATTTCACTCCTGGTAGAAAAATCTATTGATAACATCACTACCCTTTACAAGAAATATCCAGATCTTTCTCTAGCATATGTAGATTCTCTACCGCTATATGTTCTTCTAGCCTGAACTCCTCAAATTGGATTTCCAAAAAGTTCTTAAAATCACTAAAATATTAATTCAAAACCATTCACACTTTTATCATTTCAAACTAGTCATAAAAATGTTGTTTAAAGTAAAAAATTTATTACTTGAAATTTATCTTTACATTAATACTTGGACCTAAAAATGAAGTGACTCAAAAACGTTTTTTTAATTTGATGAACTTTCCAAGGACTTTCATTCTATCCTTGAAGATTTATAACATAATCATTTAAACGATAAAATCATGAAAAATTACCTCAAAATAATTTTGATCATAAGTTTCAAACCTGGTGTACATTTTAGTATTATATGGATTTACTTACACTCTTATACATGGTACCCAAGAATCAACTATTTACAGAAATTAAACCCCCAAAATATCACTAGAGGGAGATAAAAATTCTCTAATAAACTATAAGATCTCTATATCTTCTTCAATATTCTATTTAAATAAATTCTCAACTAAAGAACATGATTGATCATAGATTAATTTAGTTTAAGTAGAAACATGACCACTTACTTGTTCAATGATATAACATTCTTATTATTCATTCAATTTTTTATGAATGAGAATCATTTTCTATAGTTTATTCCTCACTATAAAAAACTTATAAATATTATTCTTTGATAACTAAAAATGGATGCATGACTTACCAAGTACCCAAATCAACAACCTGGTCAATAAGTGCATCTTTTTATCTTCTTTGGGTCCTTGAAAATAAATATCCACATAATCTAACTCATCATATATTTATTGATAATATATTAGAAGATAATATATTTCCACATATCTAATATGAATATTATCATAAAAAATATGGTTTCTTATGGTGATTTTAGAGATAATTATACAACAGAAATTAGAATATTTTTATTTTTCATATTCTCCTCCATGTAGTCAAGTCTCAACAACTCCTCTATATACTCAATATACCCTAATATCATTAACACCAAGATTATAAGATTAATAATATATCAAAAATTTATTCTCCTCATCAGCATGACCACTAGTGGGGGTTTTATATTCTTCCCCAACTAGAATAACATTCTCCATTTTCCCACTCTATAATAATAAAAATTTCTTCAGGGTTCCATTAGAAAGATAATTTCTATCATGGCATATAAAACCGGCCCCAATGTCAATAATCATCCCTGTCTTAACAAGAAAAATATATTACAACCTCCTATAAGGATAAAATTACATCCTTTCATTCTTCTTGCAACAAGGGTTCATGTAACATAACATATAAATATCATATTAAACATGATATCATGTAGCATGAGGAATATTATATGCATGTTAGGAAAAAGAATGTTCTCTGAATAGAGAATGCCCCAAACTTATATAGTTTTAATGATGTTGAGACACAATTTCTAATTAGATTTTAATTCATTCAATAATTTTTTTAACTTGATATGTTCAAGTTAGAATGGTCGTAATGATATCAGATGTATGGATAGCACACCCAATCCTTGATATTGTAAAATTTAAATTTATTTCATGAAGATATCATAACAACAAATCCATAGAGACTTTCAAACCTGTAAACTCTATATCATTCAACTTTGAGTAGATGACATCCTCACTATGATTTAAATTGAACTTATAGTTCTCATTAATATATCTTACAAATAATTTAGATAAATATTCTAAATTACCTCAATAAAACATTAATTTAATACCTTGAATGCATAAATATTGTTTTAGAATCATATATTTCTCTAAAAACCATTCAAATTCAACAACCTTTCCCCATAAAACGTATCATTATGAAAAATAAAATTATTAACTCTTAAAAAAATTGGACCATAATTATCATTCACCATAGTTTTTCCAATATTAATAAGAATTATAAGGATTATGTTTTAGAATATCTACCATTCAAGATTTGAGAATATCAAAAGGGGGAAGGTTTGAATTTAAGAGAGAGAAAAAGATTAAATTTTAAGGTTTTAAGAGATAGTTTAGATTCTCAAAACTATATTCATAGTAATAATTTGGGATTGAAAAGAATAAAAAATTTATTTTTTATAAAAAAATAAACCCAACTAAAAGAAAAATATTTAATAAACCAAGTATACTGAAAAATATAAATCAATATAAAAAATAATTCAAAGGAAAAATTTAATAAAAAAATTACCAATCTAAAAATATTTTAATAAAATAGGGATTCATTACATAAAACTATATAATTTTAAATCCCCATTAGTAAAATAAAAAACTATTATTTAGGATTTTTTTATTAAATATATCCACAACATGATATTTTGTATTAAAAAACTAAAAATTAATATCCCTATTTTAGACATTAACAATTAGATAATTATGTCGAATATCATATGCTTTTTTATATATTGAATTACTCGATATTTAATAAATACTTAGAGAAACATTATTATCATGTAGAAAATGAATACCATTTGGATAAATTCTAAAGCCTAGAAGAGTGTCTTTCATCCACAAAACTTGTACACCGCAACTACCCTTGGATATGTATTCTTCCTCAATAGATTAAAATACAACTGATTATTGCTCTTTGTTATAATTAAACACTAGGGAATTCCCTAAAAATGAATGGATCTTAAGGTACTTTTACTATCTAATCAAAAAAATCAAAAATACATATCTAAATATGAAATTAAATAAAAAACATATGTTTTTTTGATAATGTAAAGATAAATAAATATTTTTGTTAAAATATCCTAAAATCATTTTAATAGATATCAAATGATATTCATTTGGATTTGACATAAATATTAATTATAATCCGATAATAAAAATTTTATGAGGTCTCATAGAATTAAGATATAAAAAACTATTAATAATACATATATATGTTTTTTTTCAACTTGATTACAAGTTTCATCCAAATACAGATTTATACTAGTATACAAAGTAGATGTATATTACTAAATATTATAAAATCCAAACATTTTCAAAAAATCAATAATATATTTACTTTTTTTTGAAATATTTACAAAGTCCATTTAAATTATTTTAAATTCATGAAAGAACTTTTATTCTCCTATAACACACATTTCAAATTATATTATCAAAATTATTGTAGTGTAATTACCATGTTTTTATTACAATACCAAAAAATAATATCATCTAAATAAAGTTAAAGTACTAAAATATCATAAGAATAATTTTTATTAATTTTTTTTGATCAACTAGTAATACAAGAAAACCATTTTATAAAATAAAAGAACACATCCTCTTAGGATAATCCCTTGGTTCTTGTTTAAAACAATATATATTTATTATGTTCAAAAAAATGAAAAATTTGGGATTTCAAAAAATATAGATTATTAAAAATAGAAATTATAAATTAAATGAACATTTAAAAATGATCATTTAATATGTATTTTAGTATAATTTGAAATTCTTATAAGATGAATCGGATTAAAGGGTTGTAATGGTTTTGAGCCAGGAAATAGGGGTAAGGGTCTCCTCATGATCTATACCTTTCACTTTTTTATAAAACATAGAACATATCATAGTTTTATTATTAGTAATTACACATAAATCATCATGATTATTTATAAATACCATTTTAGATGTTATTATTTTATGGTCTAAGGACATATTAACTAATTCCAAAACTGTGTTTCTCTAATTTTTTTTGCACTTCATGCATTTCAAAAACCCAACACTAATATTCTAAGGTTTCGACTTAAAATATAGATTTCAACTAAGATACAAAGAAAAAAATACTCAATTATGTTTTCAATATTTATCCTAGCCTCAAATACTTCATCTATATATCTTTTAATATTGTCTAAAGGAAAATAATAAACTTAGGAATAGTTCGTTTGAACCTTTCCATTGTCTCCCCTTCTTTTATATATTATATCAATGTTTATGGTGAGGGAAAAGGACTAGAGGTTGATGGTAGTGATGAAGGATGTATATCCCCTATAATAGTAGTCAATCTGGGACATTTTCCCTCATTACATGCTTCCCCTAGGTTGAATTTTTGAGATCCTCATTTATGGAGGTATTCTGGCTCATGGTATCACCAAAGCCTAATTCATCTTCATAAATTTTTAACTTCATTAAATCGAAATGACAAATTGGTTCTTGATACTGAAGGTTAGAAAATTTTTATTCCTTGAAGGAAAAGTAAGTAGTATAGGTGGAGGACTAAGGGGGCCTCTGATCTGAGTGAAAAAAAAGAAAAATCCCTGTAAGCATTCGATAATTAGAATGATCATTAGGAGATGATGGACATTGGGTATGGATCAAGGAACCTGAATAAATGTGGTATTATTTCTTGAAAATTTCCAGCTAACCAAAAGAAAAATCTAATAAATAAAAAGACTTATCCACCCTTCTAATGCCCATGGTCACCAATTCACCTGAAAAACTAATGAAAACTGAGGTCAAGGCAAGGCCAGACTCAGAAGTGGTTTAGGAATGTGCAATTTAAAGGGAGTTAGAAACAAATACTGGTGAGGAGGTTGAGGTTTCATGTTTTAAGGTCATGGATACTATTGTTGGCATGCTGGAAAATAATATCTAGTTATTAGAATTGAAAGAATTTTTGGTGTCTAAAAGGATAAAAGGAAGGAGGATGTCGACCTAAATATTCTACTAAATTTTATGGAAGAAATACTGAGGGAAGATGAAAATATCAACAAATAAAAGGTTAATGTTAATAGAATGTGTGTGATATCCATTAGTGTTGTGATTAATTAAGAGAAAACCAATTGGATTCAAAAATAATATTGGATATTTGAATTTGGAATTAATGAGTGGGAAATAATTTTGGAAGAATATATTCAGATTTGGGAAAAGATAGAATACCACAACAAGACTCTAATCAAATAATATCCCACCTAAATGTAACCTTAATTACATAGATTTTACATTGAATGATTAATTATAACCTTTTAATGAATTACTATAATAACTAAGAAATTACTTATGTGGAAAGAAATGTGGTGTTTCATGTGACCATTTTGGGTTATCACTTCCCCTCAAAGTGTTTTCAAAAATAATATTTTTTTAAAATTATTTGGTTAGGTCAAATCTCTATTTGTTTAAAGGATTAATAACTAAAAAATTGTTTGTATTATTATAATGAAATAGATCAATTTCATCAATCATGAGATAAATACTTTCTTCGATAATAATTTAATTTTTTTTGAATAATCTATAAGAATTATATATAGATGCATACCCAGGAAATATTCCTTTATTTATTTTTTATAAAACATATAAATATTTTACTTACTTTTGATGAAAAACACCTTTCATCCAAAAACATTGATGTACCTCAAAATGGTTTTCTATTATTCCAAGACCCATAATGCCTATTTTTAAGAAGTGGCCTAATTAAAACTATATTCATTATATGGAATGTTGTGTTAATATCTTCGAAAAAAAATATGAAGGAAATATATAATGAATTAACAAAATTATATCTATTTCTTGAATATTTCTCTTTCTTCATTTAAAGGACATATTTTTAAAGTGTTCATGGAGTAGAAAATGTCTTATTAACACCAATATTTGAAAAAAAATGAATTACATAATTGATTCTATAATTCTCCTCTATGATCACCTCTTAATGAAATTAATTTGAAATATTTTTAATTTTAAACCAACTTAAAAATAATAATTTCAACTAAAAAATATTCAATTATAGACATAAAATAGTAAACCCATGTAAATAAAAAAACCCCTCAACTAGCACATAAAAAATAATATTCCATCCAAGCTTGCAACTACAGATTTTGGAAAAAAATCCATGTAGATATGTTCTAATTTTTTTGATGTATCAACCCTATTAATTGATATGAAATATGAATTATACTATTTTACTATTTGAGAAGAATTACAACGTCTATTCTAATAAAACATATGAGAAGAAGATACAAATATAAATTCATCTTTGATAATTTACATAATAAAAATATATTACAATGTAAAATCAATATGTTCCCTATATAGGATTTGTTTACTTCATAATTTAGACAATTCAAATTTTTTTCATGTAAGTAACTAAGGTCCAAAGTATAATTTTTTTGTGTTTTAGGTGCTCTAAACAAAATAAGTTTATTCTAAAAATCATAACATTAATAATTTACAAATTAAAAAAAGAAAAACCATTATTACATAGTTGAGATGTACTTATCAGATTATGATATATCCCTTGAAAGTTGTGAATATTGTTCATCATAATATAATATTGATGCAAAACTATCCCAACTCTAGTGATATTTTCTTTAACATTTTAACCAAAGGTAACCAAACCTCCATCAACATTGTATAATACATTAATGTTAGAAAATTCTTCACTCATATGTCTTGATAAATTATTTTTGATATATTATATCAAATTTCTATCCCCATGGATTTTAAATATAAAAAACATAACAAATAAATTTTTATTTATACCCAAAATCTTGTGGGTCTAGTAGTGTCAAAAATAAAATATATAGGAAGTTAGATATGTTAATGTTTACTAGAAATTCAAAAATTAACTTTAGAATAGTTTCTAGAAATATATTACTTTTAACATTACTAATGTTTTGATTCCATATTGAATAATTTTTAAAGTAGTGTCCATTAATTGAAAAAAAAATATCAATTGTAATTCTATGTTTTTTATTCTTGGGGAAATATTCTATATAGTTTTGGTTTGTCTCCATTACTAGAAACTCCATAGTTTTATTTATTGTGCACATTTATTCTATAGTTCTTATTTAGAGTTCACTATCCTATTGTAAAAAAATATTATTACTTTTTAAGGATTATACTTAATAAAGAAACTATTTAACTTTTTCATCACACTCAGTATAACTATAACTTGATTTATTTAACCTTTCATTCAATTCTATGATCTTTTTTAACATAGCATCTCTCTCAAATAAACTTTCATTGGGAAATTTCATGAGATATTTTTTATTTAACATATGGTGTTTATATTGATACTATGGATTAGATCAATATTAAAATAATTCATCAATTAAGATGTTCTTAGAATTAAAACCAGAAGAATATTAAGATTCAACTCATTGTACTTGGCCATAAATCATATATTTTCATTCTGATTTGATTATCTTACTCTAACTCAAACTTGAAGAAGTATATTTATCTTTAGATACAATCCATTATTAATTAATGTATTTATTCAATTTAGTATCATAATAAACAGTCATTTGAGTCTTCCTTTCCTTTATCTTTGTTTTTCTTCTTTCCATCAGCTATGGGAAATAAGGTTTAATTTTTACGAGCTGCCTACATTTATCACTTATATTTTATTTTATATCATAAATTATTTTCTAATAGTTATTAAATAGTTTCATGAAACATTTATTCCTTTTATAAAACTTATTAAATATTTATTCCAACTATAAAACCATATATCATGAATTTTATAATATTGATTCATTTGGCAAAAAAACATCCTCATTATACTTTTTCCACCATTAAGAATAGACACATCAATATTTTAATTTTCTTTATTGATATTTATTTTGTCCTAAGAATACTCTTACATAATAGCTTCATATTTAATGAGAGTACTAATCAATTAATTCATCTTTAAATATTTTATAGGAGTTATTTTTAAGATGAAATAATATTCCATAGAGAGGGTAAAATGATAATAACTTTCAAATCACCATCTGGGATAGGCACAATCATTTCAAGAGAAGAAACATCATCGACTATTTCTATAATTATTATTTTTATATGAGTAATAAATTATCATTAATACATTATAAATGTAAGAAAAGTTAATCTATAAATAATTTATCTCAATTTCCTAACATTATTAGATCCATTATAGGAAAAAAAATATTCATTGATTGAAATGTTAAGAAGTAGAACATTTAGAGACATTGTTGAATTATTTGATAAAATGTCTACATTTAATTTCATTCATAGAACTTGAATTTAGATAATATTAAATTTCCTTTACTACATCTCGATAACTAGTTCATCCTTAGGAATTTCAATTTTCTTGACATCCTTTAAATAAACATTATAAATAATATTATTCATATATATAAGAATACAATATTTCTAGAATCCATAATTTTCATCATTAAAATTTAGAACCCTAATCATATACACACCTTATTTAGGATCATCCACTAATACTATTATTCATATAGATCATTAAATAATTATTTTTAGAGAGAAAAAAAAGAAATATTCAAAAGTGTGTCCGTTTGATAAAAAAAATTCTAGAAAGAATATAAAGACAAAAGATTGGTGAATTATGTCCTTTAAGAAATAATAATAATTTTATAAATTATGACCATTATGTATGATAATTGATGCTATAATATATTAATTAAATGGATTATGCATAGAAAAATAAATGATAAGACACGGTAATATTCATAGTGGTTTGGGGCATAATGATCCCCTAGTCTACTCCACCATCAATATCTCATCAAGATATGTGATTTTCACAAACAATTCCATTTCCAAGGTATCTATACAATTGATATGAAGAAACTAAAAAATGATATGATATATTTTTCAAAGATTTAAAAAAGTACTAACAGAATTCCTTGAAAAACATTCACATTGGAGTGATTATAACCAAAATAGAATTTATTTTGTTGAAAAAAGTATCTATAAACTCAAACAGATTTGAAGATCGAAACAAATAGATGAATATATATTCAATTGAAAAATAGAATGACATAAAATCACCGTCCTTAAGAATATGATCCAAATTATCTAATGATTGTATTCAGAAAACAAAAGTTCAGAAAAAATAAACTTCTTAGGAGTAGGATGAATAAAAAAAGTAGCTTGAAAAACATGAATGTTTCTAAAGTGTAATCCTAGATATATTTAATGAACTTTTGTAGATGTATCACAAATAAGAAAAATTGTTATAGGAAATAAAATAACCACTTATTTAAATAATAAGTATCTAAAATTATTTTCATGTAAGATATTTTGGTCTCAACACTTCATAAAATAATAGTGTTTCATAGTTTGATTGAATAACCATATAGATATACCCATCTAAAAATAAATAACCATCCTAATTTAATTTTGTTTGAACAGAACCATAAAAGTCTCCAGATAAATATTGGTTTTGAAAATTATTAGAATATATAAAATTATAACTAAATCAGACTTGGAATAATTTTTTTATTTTACTTAAGAAAAAATATTGCATAAATCTCAAAAACATTCATAATTTTATTCCCATAGAATATTATATCAACACGGGGACCACTATACATGAGGATAATTCCAAAAGTATTTTTTCCATTATATGGTTTATTCTAAAAACCTATTTCTTGAATGTATAATAATATACTAACATTATTTGATATAGGTTAGGTTCATAACCCTTGTTTGTTACTCAAACATGAGGTTCCTTAACAAAATATTAGTTTTCAAACATAATTTTCATCTCAACATGTGGTTCCAATTTTATGGTTGGATACTAAGATGAGGTTTATGTTTTAATTTTCAAATATTAATTCCATATTCTTTAAAACCTAAAAAATACATAGTATAATAAAAATTATTCAAAAATATAAGGATAAAAAATACTCTTTCAAAATTCAAGGAAAATAAAATAAATTTTCAATTAAATATTAAACTAAAATACACATAAAGTATCATTCTTATTAAAATATATTAGTGTATTTTTTATAATTAAAATAAATGAAAAACTTTTTGAATCAATATTTTTATTCCATATCAATTCCCCGTGTCTTATCTTTATTGTTGAATTTATATTATTTTTCATATATGGAAATGTTCTGAAAATATGAGAGGGTTCAAGAAATTTAAACCAAATATTCTCAAAGTGTTCAGAAGAGATTAACATTGAATATGGTGACTAGGTTAAAGAACAATATTTCTCAATAAAAACTGGTAGATATTCAACCCAGAAGATGAAAAGGTAATTAGTTTTTCAAATATTTTTTCATCAATCATCCATCAAAGTTCATTTAATTCTAGATTTATATGGAATAATATGATTAATAATTAAATATGTTGATATAATATAGGATTCCTAAAAGAGTTTATGAAACTCTATGGAATTTATATATTTGGTATTAGTGTCATAGAAAGAATTTTTTTCATTTTTTTTCAAATTTATAAATTACTTAATGTATATCTTCAAAATTTTATAAATACAATGGAGTTCAAAATAAAGTGATGTATTGATAGAGATTTTGATTTAAAATAAAATGATAAAGTAAAAACTTACCACATGATGGTTGTAAGTGTAGTAAATAAATCGATCTTAGATGAATCTAATAGGATGTTAATATTTATCTCATATTTAATATAAGATAATAGGTTTTGTTTTAAAATAAATATTTTTTATTAAAAAATTATATGATTAATGGAATATACATGGTTTATGGTTCATCATATTTTATGACATGTTTTAGAAAAAATATAAGTATAAAAGTGATTTATGTATAATAAAGTGTTTATCAAAATATTTGTTAAAATATGAAAGAATATATTTATACTACCATTTATTAATTATATATCTTGATTAATTATATTATTTTCAATAAATTTCTATGAAAAATATAGAATAATGTATTTAATATGGAAATAATATTTTACTAGACAAATATTTATAATAAAATAGAATAAGTGTTATTCTCTTTATAAATGATCTTGGGTATCTTATTAGGAAATTCTAAAAATCATTTAGGGTATTAGATACTAGTGGGCATGTGTTTTAACATAATTAAAACTTATGGTAATAAATAAAATATTATACTAGTCTAAAGTTAAAGTGGGTTTCCATATATCCTAAAAGGATTATGCTAGTTAAGATGAATTTAAATTTATCATAAATTAGTTTAGAATGTTTTGGTAAGTAATAATTTAAATATTTAGATTATTTAAAGGAACATTTTTATAGAATAGGGATTCAAGTATAATGGTTATATGATTAGAAAAATTTCTTGGTAGAAAACATAATATAATGTCCTAACATTTGATGTAATGCTGATAAGGAGTGTGAATATGTTCAAACAGTTTAATGTTACGAATATGTTTCCTAAGTCTCACCATTATTAAAGCTATATTATATCATGGTGTTTCTCATTTAATGGTTTAGTGGGAGATTTTTTTTATTTTTTCAGAAATTGATGTGTTGGGAGTTAAATATTTATGTAATTATTTATCCAAACTATGATTTTTTAGTGAAAGTAATGCTGATTTTGAAGTTTTTCATATATAATATCATATAAAATCCCTCATGAAGGTTTTTTTAAATATTCTTTTATGTTTTTTGGAGTATAAAATATATTCAGATTTTTAATAAAGTCAATCTATATTTATTATTAATTCATGAGTAATATGGTTTTACAAGAATAATGTAATAATAATATCCCTTTAATGTATGATTATGAGTTTCCTCTATTAAATGAACATCACAGAGTGTTATGGGCTATGATAATATGTTATTGTTAGAATGAATATAATATTTTACATGTTCCAAAATGATGTATGCAATGTATGATGAATAAAATAAATATTTAATATGTAGATAATTATAACATGGAAAACATTCCAAAGTATATCTCATGTAATTTCAAACGGTCATCTATATACATCGTGGTGTATGCTTATTATTAATCAATTTTTTGAAGAGTTAGTGAGATTACTTACATGAGAACCATTATACTTTGAAGAATTTCTTATGAATGTAATTTTGACATATCAAATCATGGGGGGTTGGTTATGTTTTTTATTATGTAATCATTTGGATCATAATAATGATTTGATATGTCCACTTATATAAAGAATTATGACTTCTAACCCATGATTGGATTAGACTGAGGAAATGAATAACCATGCATAGTTGTGTCACAAGTATTGTGTTCCACTACTTGTATAAAGGACATGTGATGTACTATTATTCTAAATGAATATAATTTGATGTATTCAACAACCCAGTAAGTCTATTTAGAAAATAAGAAATTATGAGATATCATATAATATACTAGAGTAGTTCAATTTATAGTGGGCCTGTAAGGTCTTGTAAGATATTATATAGGTAAATATATGATTTATATGATATATCATGTAGTAGATATGTTTATATACAGATATAATCTTTTCTATTATCATTAAACTAAACTCTATAGCAGGTTGAGTAGAATTTATGCATTGTTAATGGCCACTGCTTTATTAAATTTATTACATATTTATTAAATATTTGTTTTAAATTATACAATATCCTACAGGATCACATAGTTAGCTATTTGGACATGTATTGTGTTTTGAAAAATGTGTTTCAACAAACTGAAGATATATTAATAAACCATATCTAAAATATTTTGGATGCATTAACAAAGATTTTCGAAGTATTCTCATAATCTCCTTATGTAGTTTTAGAGAAAATTTGGGGACAAATGGATATGAAATAATAGGAAACTATTTTATTGAATCATATGACATGAATATGATGTATTTCAAAGAATACAATGCATTTCCATTAAAATAAAATATATAATATTTTTCATTTTTTAGGATTTACCTATGATATCATTAGAAAAAAGTTCTCATAACTTGCATTCATGTGATGTATGAGGAATATATTTATGTGATTCATGTCCACTCAGTGATATCATGAAAATAAAATAAACATAGATTACATGCATATGATAATTTTCAAATAAATTCATGTGTTTCATGTATACTTGTCCTATTACATGAAAAGAAACTGGTTCATTGGGATTCCACACCCCTCTCAGATAGCCTGGATGCCTTTGACTTACATGGATTTCACTTCAAAATCTCACATGGATACCTATGGTATTACTCCATGAGATATATTTTTAGTTTATATGTAATTCCCATTGAAGGTTTTCAATAAACCATCCTAATAGGTAATAATTTATACACAATAGTTCTCTTCACTATATGAAGAGAATGAATCCTGATACTAATTATATGAGGGAACATATTTTCATTTTTTGTGTGTTGATAAATTATTATAATCCAATGTTTTTGGTATTTATTAGTTTCATAGAAAGATCCAATGGTTTTATACATTCTCATTTCATGATTTTCATGTAGGGATTGTACTAGTACCCCTTATGTGTCTGAGAATCCTCATGAAAAGTTAATGGATTCTTTTTTTCATTAAATCACTTATAAAGTAGGGGAACTGTCATCCTATTATCCTAAGAATACATTTAAGCGTACTCATTTAAATATGATTAAGGTGGAAACTTTATATTCATTTCAGCTATTCTTTCACTACTGACAAAAGGGTCTATACCCACGGTTCAAAATCGTGGGTATAGCCCCCAAAACTGTGGGTATAGGCTATTCCCATGGTTTTGGGAACCATGGGCTGGAATGGCATCGGTATAGGGGTATCAGCCTATACCCATAGTTTGGATAATCGTGCGTATAGGGGAGTCACATGTGGCACACCGGCTGTTTTTGCACGACACACAACAGACCCCACGGTTTTCAAACGGTGGGGTATTTAAATCCAAAAAATTTGCCCAGCAGGTTTTGAACCTACGACTCGTTGTACCCTCACAAGCGCGCCACCAACCGAGCTGGACTCTTTATCGATTTTTTTACATATATTTTCTTATATATATTAATATTCGGTATTTAAATTTAAAAAATGTACATGCGGGGTTTTGAACCCAGGTCTCGTGTAAACCATCCTAACTGTGCAACCAACTGAGCTGGACTTTACATCTGTTATATGTATATATATCTGCTTATATATATTTATATTCATTATTTAAATTCAAAAAGGAACCTGCAGGGTTTCAAACCCGCAACTCGCTTAGAACCTCATAATCGTGCCCCAGCGACAGACCAACCGAGCTAAATAACATTTTAAAGATTATATTTATATGTATTTAAATATATTAATCTAAAATGTGAAAAAATGTTTACCCGCCAAATTTTTTCCGTGTCCCGCCTAAATTTCTTTCTGCGCTATAACGCAGGAAAGCTATACCCACGGTTCTGGAGAACCGTGGGTATACGTCTTCAAAAAAAACTGCAATACCTACGGTTTTCAAGAATCGTCAGTATAGGTCTTCTGAAAATACCCTATACCCACGGTTCTCCCCAAAACCATGGCTATAGGTCTTAAAAGAAGACTATACCCACGATTTTTGGCACAACCGTGGGTATAGGTGGCCTATACCCACGGTTTTGGAAAACCTTGTGTATAGGTTCACCTAATATCCCTATACCCACTGTTTTGGAAAACCATGGGTGTAGGGGTACCCTATACCCACTGTTTTTTTGCAAAACCGTGGGTATAAACCTGATTTCCAGTAGTGTTTATTTTAATATGTTTTCGATTTTCCTTTTCATGTTGATTATATCTTGGACTATGTTTATTTTTTTTAGGGTTTCATCTTCTACAAAGGATCATATCATTATGCCCCTAATTCCATGGATTTAACTGTTCACAATAACTCTTATATGAAAAATAATATAAATTCAAATTTATAATTAGGCTTAATATTAATTTCACAATTTTCCTTCATCAAATATTTAAACATCATAATTAACCATGTTTAATAACAATAGTATTGTTATTATTATATCCCATTATTTTTTATTATCTATTTTCATCTGTTAAATAAATAAATAAATATTTTTTTAAGTTATATTAAAAAAAATATATTATTTATATCTTCCACTTACTCAAAAAACCATTACTATGAGGAATTTAGGAAAACATGTTTCAAATAATATTTATCTAAATAACTATTATTCAATAAATAAATAAATATTATTTTCACTAAAATTTCGAATAAATATTTATTTGTATACTCGTATAACAATAATGGAAAAAATATATTCCAATGGTTTGGAACCATTGGTATAGGCCCTCAAACCCTTGGTATAGCCTATAATAATGGTTTAGCAGACTGTTGGACCATATTCTATCAGTATGGACATATACCAATGGTTTTAAAAAACCATTGGTAGAAGGATATACCAACGGTTTCCAAATCCATTTGTATATGTGATTTTGTTTAAAAATAATTGGCTGGATTTAATGTCAGCACCTCCAACATATATTTCAACAACCTAACATATAAACTAAAATAACATTTGTGAACATAATATGATGAATATATATATATATATATATATGTTTATATGTATGTATGTAGGTATGTATATGTAAAATTAATTTAAATTTTGACGTATTCAATGTTATTTGATAAAAGAATACGTAGAAAAATGGAATCCCTATACCAATGATTTTGAAACCCTTTGGTATAGGTATTAGGATATTTTGGGACATATACCAATGGTTTTTTCAAAATTTTTGGTATAATGGATTATTATAGAATCCATACCAATAGTTTTGGACAAACTATTGGTATAACTATGACCTATACCAACAATATTTCAAAAACTATTGTTATATGGTCTTAATATGGAAGTTATACCAATGGTTTTTTCCAAAGAGTTGGTATAACTATGACCTATACCAATGGTTTTTCCAAAATCATTGGTATGCAGTCTTAATATGGAACCTACACCAATGTTGATTTGAAAACTATTGTTATAGGTCCTTACTATGATACCTATACCAAAGGTTTTAGCCAAAACATTTTTAGAGGTACCCTATACCAATGTTTTTCAGAACAATTGGTATAGGTCCATTGGTAAAGGTATAATTTATAGTAATGTAACTATATAAGTATTTATATTAATTTTTTACTAAACACATTAATAAAGAAATAATTATTTATTACCTTCTGAATAATAATAGAAAGATAAAATTCAATTATTATATTTTAAAAAATGAATACCTTTTGTTTGAATGTATACAATCAACTTCACATTAATAATTATTACTCCATAAGATAATAATAATATATATTCTTAATATAAAATTCAATATATTTTATGGAGAATCTTGACACACTTATTGTGTGACAATCTAGTCTTCATTATGAGTGGCATTATGTGAAATTACATAATGTCCAATACAAGCATCTACAAACTTTCCATTGAACCCATATATAAAGAATTGAATTCCATTACAAAAAAAAATCCTAAAAATTCTATATTGTAATATAACCCCATTTTCTCGATATCTTGAAAAATAGGACACATAGTTGTCTCATCATCCCATATGATTCATTTATAATTTATTTTATTCTTGAAATGAACTCATCGATAAACTACCCTGGACAAGTATGTAATTATATTTTTTAATTTTAAATAATGGACAATGCATATATTCATCCATTAACTAAGCATGGAAAATTATTTATAGACACGTTAAATTAATTCCATGTCACCTATGACACATCCAGTATATGCAATATCATCATTAGAATATGTCATCTTGTTTTTTTCCACACATAAAGTATCTTACTCATGATATACATTAATAATATCCTCAAGTCTATTTACTATTATACTTGTTTCTAAAAATGAAAATCTAATGAAACATAAACATATTGAAGTATTATTTTTATATATATAACCTCATAATTTACCTTATTTGAGGCGACCAAGTGAAACATTCACGAAAATATGTCTCAATATAATATGATCCTCCAAAACTTAATAGTAAAACATCATATGTATCCTTTCAAACAGATGTAATCTAGACTATAGTATATATATATATATATATATATATATATATATTTAAGAATGTTTTCTTAATATCAACATGTTCTCATTATATTAGGGAAATTTTATAAAAATTTTACATGACACAAAATCTAATGAAACTACAACATTAAAATTATATAGAAGAATTATTATAATGTGATAAGATATTATTAATATTCTAGTTATCAACAGTAAAAATTTCATTTGTTCTACAGAACCAACTCCAACAGACTGCCACTTTCACTAGATCCAACTACTAAAAAATGTAATTCATCTAACCCTCATATGATTATAATGTTCCTATAGGGATACATCTTCATTGAAAATTAATACCAAATTCTCATCATTAAAAATATTCTTACTATGACTTTAGAAAATTGAGAAAAATCCATCAAGAGGTAATAAATTTAATTAATATTCATCATATATTGGTATAAAGTGGTCTCCTTGACAATAAATAAAACTATAGTATTATCAAAATTCATACTAATAAAATCCACCCTCTTAGAAAAAAACTCTAATCTTCTAGATGAGCTTACATATTCACTCTATTTATTTATCTTCTTAAGAATCTATAATATACCTGGAATCTGCTGTAGAATCATTGACCCCTAACTACTTTTATCTTTTCCAATTCACATATCCTTTATTAATGTAAAATAAATAATATATTATAATTTCAAATGATTTAGATATGTTTTAAATATAGAATCTTTTTAACCCATTGAAGCCAGTCCATCTTGTCCTCCGTAATCTAGGAATATATCCTTTATATACCATAGGTACATTAGGATATTCATTACATTTAACCTATGTGGACCTCTTGGATCTGATTGATATTATTATACCACTATCAATGCACCAAAAACATCATTACTAGTATATAGCATGGTTTACATGATAAATAAAATCATATAAGTGTAATAAATTCAACTCATTCATTCACTTTCACTTGTGTATAAGGATACATTTTCTTAGGGAGATGCATACACTATGAAATTTTGACAATAATCTCATGGATTGTTAAATATTTAATCTATTAATTTCATTATCAATGTATGTATCTTGACATAGACCAAGTATCCTATTAGGTATATCATGAGGGATCTTGATCCCAAGAATGTAGCTCACCTAACCAAAGTCTTCCATTGAGAAATATTTTTTTAACCATTTCTTAACTAACATGTTTTCCTATATCTTGTCTCCCATAAGTATAATATTCGTAGTATATAATACTATAAATACTATTTCACTCCTACTAACCCTATTTTATACACAGTGATCACATTTACTCATATTGAAACCAAATTCTCTTATGGATTCATAAAAAAATGTTAATTTATTATCTGAATACTTTCTTTAACCTGTAAATGGATCCATGAATCTTTTACACAATATTGGTATCCTTTAGTGTCATGAACCATTTTTGATTATGTCATATAGTTATCTTCCACATGTTTTCCATTAATTTGGATGGTCTTGATATACATTTTTTAAATCTCATAATCATGGTATGATTTTATACAGAGTTTATTTCTAATAGGTTTCATCACAGTGAGTGGGGAAAATTAATCATCATAGTTTATGCTTTAACATTACTTAAAACCCATTATCATGTAGGAATTACATGCATGTTATTACTTTACCATAAATTTAATGTTTCATATCCAGTACCCATTTTCACTAAAACAATTTTTAAATCAACTGTAGGATGTAAAAAAATAAAAAATGATATTTTTACATGGAGTCCATTTTTTAATTCCGTGATTATTGTAAAATTATTACATAAAATATGTTTATTTTATCCTTATAGTATACAGGTGTATTATTTTCAACTAATGATGTGTCATCTTCTTCAATAACATGACATATATATCTATTTGTTTTTCCATCTTCTATGGTTAGAGTATATAGAGTTTGTATCTCTGAAATGAATTCTTCAATTGGTTATTATAAAATTTTATCCCGTTATAATTTTTATATATATTTAGATTCAAGTTATAAGATTTGAAGGATCTTAAAATAATCAATAAAAAATCATAATACATATAGAAACACAAATTAATTATAAACAATAAAAGAATCTAAAATAATGTTTTCTATAAATTAATGAACCTATAAATTTGTACATCATACCATATCACTTCTATTGTGAACATTAATTGAATATTCTTGAAGTGGATTACAAAATGAAACTATCAGACTCACCTCCCCATGATGTACATAAGGGTTGTGCTAAATCACACATCATATGAGTGGGATTAATCCACCATCCATGACATGGTAGTTCCTTAATATGTAAATGATAGAGGAGAAGAGAGTTATAGATATAAGAGTTTTAGATATATTTTGGGAAAACATGAATTCCAATTATCTTTTGGTGGATTCCCATTTAAAAATAACATGAGGATTATCCATGAGTGAATATTTTTTAACTCAATTGTTATGAGTTAATGGATGAATCATTTGTAACCCTAATCCATACCAACTATCCCATAAGTTTCATCTTATAATGTGCCCCGATTTAATGATAGAAAAATATAAGATACTCCAAAAATATAAATATTATTATTTAACTTAATAGATAATAGATTGTTAGTGTATACTATACCTTATGATTATACAAATAATAAAGTATATGATATAAACCAATCAAGAATTGGGATTGGATAAGGTTGTGGCATGAAATATTCCATTCATGCCATATGATATATCCCATTATACCATGATATATCCCTAATACATCATATATATAGTCTTGGTGGGATATATCCTTCAATTATAAACTTTCAAAAAATCATCAAAAACATTCCTACCATTTATCATTACTTCATATCATATAGGATAATTTATGAAATCATATCTAATAACCCTTTTGGATATCTTCCAAAATAGTTTTTGGAAATTTATCATCAACTTCATCATGTATAAAATATTTTGAAATACCTTGAGAATACCTATCCAAAATAATTTTGGATTATCTTGAAAACAATTTTAGTTTACAGCTCTTAGTGAAACTAGAACCCCATTTATTAAACCAAAAGGTTTGGCCCCATGCGCCATTTTAGAATTGACAAAAAATATGGATCACTAATTCTAGAAATGAATGAAAAGTGAAATATCTAGTAAAGAATTAATGTTACTCAATATATAAAGGTATCTAACATGGTCTCTATCAAATACATGATTCTCTAGACCTATGTCTACTAAATAAATTACATATAACCATGAATTCTTATAAAATCAATTTTTCCATGTCATTGATTGACCATACATTAACAACCGTTGATTTTACTATGAAATTAGTTTCCTGTAAATAAACACAGCAATGATTTATTGTTCCAACCAAAACACCAAAAACACAATTCAAGAAATGTTAATCAATTAAATAATAAGAAGATTAAAACATCAGGACATTTAGTTTTTTTAATTAATTATAAATGAATGTAAAATAAGATTAATAATACTTCATGTTTTAAAAGGGTATTTTCAAAAATAAAGTTGTTTTTCATTATATTTTGTATTTTAATATAAAATATAATTTTTGAAATTTTAGAATTTTAATTTTAAAAAATTAAATTCTTTTTTTATTAATCATTTCAATATTATCTTGGGATGAATATTTGATATTATTCTAAAATAATAGTTTTTTAATTAAATATTGCAAATATAAATTTTATTAAAAACTATTAATTTTTTAAAATTATCTTAATAAAATAATAACATTAAATTTTATGAAATCATTTTAATATAGAATATAAATATTTAATAATGAAAAAAATATTTAAAATTACTATATTAATTTTAAAACAATCATGTTTATCATTTTTGAAACATGACCAATATTTTTCCGAGAAATGTGTTTTTTATTTTCCTATATTGAAAATAAATTTTTATCACTTATTTAAATAAAATATATAAAAATGGATTTAATATTCTATATAAAAATTATAATATTATGTTATATTATTAATTTCATTTTTTGGTATAATGGTTTTATTGGAATGATTAAAGTTAATGACTAAGATAATGGTAAAATGGTCATTTTAATTTAATTGTTTTGTTAAAATTTTGTAATGATTCTATAATAAAATAACTGTTTATATTATAAAAAATTAATTTAACATAATTTCTAAGTCAATATACAAATATTTTATCACTCATTCAATTGGTAGTAAAGAATAAATAATATTAACAACACTTTCTAGTGAAAACCACATTTATCTTGAAAATAGTATTTCAATATAATTAATTTTTTAATTTAAAAGTTAATTTTCTATTATTTATATATTATATTACCTTATATGGGTTTTAAATTTATATTCATCACAACAAAATTCTATAATAGGGTATACTATATAATATTAATAAAATATACACAACTTGGATGGAAACTACTTAATAAGGTAAAAACCACAATGGAATAATATAAAAATAAAATAGAAAAATCATGAAACATGATTAAAACATGAGGTAAATGGGAATTATAGAATTTATATTCCAAATATTACACCAAAATCTATAGTTTATCACTTTTATAACCATTGAAATTTGAATGGTATCAATACATAGTTCAAAAATAATGGGCGTAAACAAATGTTCCAATTTATTTACTTATAAAAGGTGGTCACATCCTCAATATTAATTTTACATATTAACTTCAATGATTTTTGAAATTATTTAAAAATTTTACACTCCTAGAATTCCATTTCAAGATCATAATCCTCTTGTTAGCAAAATGTATCCCAATCCCTTTGTTTTCATGGATACTTTTAATAGAAAGGTCAATTACTAAAGTGAGTATTACTTAATCAGAATCATTATAATATTTTTATTAAAAACATAAAATATACTTTTAATGTGACCATACTATCATTATTATAATTATTTTTTGATATATTAATGTGAAATATTTTTTTTATTCCTCCCTATCCACTTATAAAAACAAAAAACAGTAATTATGAATTGTGTGGACTACAAAATCCATAAAGAAATCATTTTTTCAAATTTATTTTCAATAACTATCCAAAACACTTAAAAATATTCAATAAATTAGAAAAATTTAAAATCTCAGTATTTTTTTATTATAATAATATTATAAAATTTCTTAACCATACTCACACATTAAGATATAGCATGACCATATTTGAGTTGGTTTGATTACCTGCTTAAAAAATTATATAAAAGTCTCTAATGTATTACTATATGAACTTGAATGAAAATATAAATAATTTTTTATATGAAAATAAATATTTTTTATGGTTATGGAAATTTTATATTAATTCTTTAACTTATTTTGAAAAATCTTCTTTGATTTCTAAAATTAATGTAATAAACTAATACTGATTCAATTTCCATGAAATCATAATAAAAAATATATAATAAATAATTAACATATGATAATAATTATTTCATTTTAAAATAAATATTTAAGAATAATATTCATAAGAAGATTTATAATGACCCAAATTTTATTATTCATATATTTTGGTTCATGCAGAAAATGAATTCGGAAGAAGGTGATGGTTTCTTTTCACAAAGTACATTTCTTGACACATATTTCATATTATGCCCAATGATTTCCTGGAATTTTGGATATAATAACCCTTTAATATTTTTTATCACGATATTCTCATTATTCATGTTATTTAATATTTCATTTTAAATCTTAGCCTTATATGATTATTCATAGAATATTTACTATTATTTTAAGGGTTTTGTCAACTCAATTTCAGATATATTAGGAAATAGTCTTTCTTACTAGGTCACACGTGTTAGGATTTATTTGATCTGATTATTCCATTATTTTTTATTTCAATTTATGATTTTTTCTATGGAAATTACTTCTCACCATTAATAACCACTTCATTAATGAAATATTCCTTAAAATAAATGTATAATGGTGGTAAGATTAACCCAATTATTACTAATGAATATATTCATGAATATATATATTTTACATTATACCAATTCTTTTCTCTATTTTATGGAACTAAAAAATGGATTAAATCTCATGAAACTATAACATCTTATAAAAAGTTTTATCGAGAAAGTGTTTTACCCAATTCTCAATGTCAGGTTTCAATAATCATGTATTCTAAATATGAAAATGTTTTTCCTATCATGGAAATATTTCTTATAATTGACTAAAAATATTCTCTACAAATAAATTATAAACTTTTCATTGATATAATATTGAAAAGAGATCTTTTAATATATTTACAAATTTTCTCTTTCCACTATTTTTCGAAAATCACTTTAAAAAAACAGAGGACATTCCCTTATAGATATTTCTTAAAAATATAATTAATATTATTTTGAAAACAATATCAAATTTACCATAATTTTGATAGTACCTTACCATGTTTCAGGGTTTTATAATGTAAATTATTTTACCACTATTCTGTGAGTATTATTTAAAATATTTTTCTTAGAAAAAGGGTTAATTTTATCATTTTTTTCAAAGTAAAATTCTATTATTCTTATATAAATATATTATATAAATTTATTTATTCCTTACCTTTGATTTATAAAATAAGTAAATTTCAATTTATAAAAAGGAAATGATCCATAACTACCTTTATCATTCCTATTCATCATTTGGGTACAAGTATAATTTTTCTTCTAATGTATTTCCTTATAAAATGGCATATTTTTTATTCATTTTATTGATGTGTTCTCACTGAGATGTCATACATTGATTGATTGGGAGAAATTATAGATTTAACTACATGTCGTTTATCTGTATAATGTAAATTCAATATTCTTTATTTTTATTATTTGAAAGTATTTACCTATAATGGTAAATTTTTTCATTGCATACATTTTCATTTTCCATGGTTTTATATTGATTTGATTAATCATGTAATTATAAATGATTTCTGTATGTTAATAAATTTAAAATGTATATGAAATATGTATTTTTAATTGGTTATCTATGATTAAATGAAAAATCTAATATTTTCCATGGGTTTTCATGATATGTTGAATGATAGATACCCTTTAAAAAACATGTATATAGAAAATTATGGTTGGGATCATATATCACCCTCAAATGCATTGGTTAATGATTTTTATTATATGAGATAATTTAGTGGGGGCCTTATTATTATTTTCATGACTATGTTATTTTGTCATGTATCATGTTTATTAACTCATGTTTACACACCCTCTTGATTCCTTTCTTATATTATGAAATTTCATATTAAATGGATCATGTTTTTTTATAAAATATTTATTGGATATTATTTTCTTATATATATTGATAATAACCATATTCTCATATTATGTACACTTTTTATCTTTGATAATTATTGCTAATGTTTACCTTTTCGGAGAATTTGATATCACACATTTTTTATGTTTTCATTTCCCTAGGTTATGATGATAAAAAATGTATGAAATTACTATACGAGTATCTTATATTGATAATTAGTTGGAGATGTTGAAAACATGTTATATATTAATAATTTTCTTATATATTTCTAAAAAATACATTATTTGAAAAATACCAGACTTTAGTTAATTAATATTTTGTCTTGATTCTCTAAATATATTGATCTAAATGATCATTATAATATATTATATGACTATATATTATTTTATGTCATAAAATTTAGGTGGTCACATCTACAGGATTCTATATATTGTATCGAAGAAGGGTTTAGAAAATTTTGGAGATTAATACATTATCAATTAGGGATAATTTAATTTTTATAAATTCTATAAAAGGTATCGATGTTAAGGTTGATTATTATTTCAAAGATATCAAAAACCATTAATTTTAGTTGTGTAAATTTTTACTAATTTATGGATTAGGATTAGATACATTAAGAATGTATGATTGATTAGTCTATGTGTATGTTAACATCCTGAAATTTTGGTTATGTTTTGATTATATGGTTTTTATATAAATTGAATCCCTTTCAAGATACATCATGTGGATTCAGGATCCAGCATAGTTGTACTTAGGGGTAATAACTTTGAAAAGAGAATATCGTGTATTAACTCAATCATCACCCGATGAATGATAAATATGCCTAATTTTAGATGTGGTTTTACACTCTTAGTAGATATTCTATGGTTAATAATTATCCACTTTGATAAATCATTATGACGAATTATAGTATGTTGTTAACTAATTTGGTAAGATATCCTTATATAAAATTTACTATGGATAACCAAGAATTGGAAAAAGGGTGTATGATGTTAAACCAAAAGTAAAATATTTTAAATATAAAGGTGTCACAGGGGAATACAACATCATATTGATGCATTTTTTTAATTTTTTTAAATTATCAAAATCATTTTGATTTTTGGAATTTGTTGAAATCGGATCATGAAAGTGAAGCTAAAAAATATAAGCAATCAGAAACCACAATGCTTATAACTGAATAAGGGTTTATAATTTAATGTTGGATAATATTAGTATATATCAGTTGTGATAGAGAATTTGAGTTTCCTATTCTTACATAAGGTAGTTGTCATATATAATAATAGAAATTAAATAGTTATACTTATAACTATTCTTATTACTGAGTGAATTTATCGATGCTATTCTTGTATTTTAAATTTTTTTTGGACTATAAAAACACTAAAGATTGTTCTCCAGTATTTTTCATTTAAAGTTTTTGAAACATATATTAAGTGGTCTCAACAAACATGAAACCTAATTTTATAGAAAAAATTTATTTTTGGAGATAGTTCTTAGAGAACCCATGATTGTGGTATACACAACTCTTATGATTAATATATAATTTATTTTGAGGTAATAAAGGGTTTATTTATTTTTATAAAAGTGAGATAGATAGTATTGATAACCTTGATATATGTTAAGAATTTAATGAAAAATTTATCAATGATATTTTCGGTGAAATTTATATCATTTTTAGGACTATGGTATAAATTAACTACAGTATGACATCATAAACTAGTGTTTATTTCATTTTAGGGTTATTGATCGCGCAAAATTTTGGTGTAAAATATGATTTATATGTCATTTAATTTCATGGATAAGGATAGTGTTTCAGAATTGGTATATTTTGAATAATTTTTGATTTGGGTATATACATAATATAGTATATAATTTTATGAGTGCTTAATGTTGTTTGATGAAGGATAAGTAACTTAGTATAGACTATGTGAGTTAGGTAGATATCATATTGGGTGTTATACACTGAATGATAAATATTTTAAGAATACCCTCATAAACTTTCATCAAGGGGTAATAAATAAAATTTGGGGAAAATATTGTATAATATGAGTGAATGTAATGACCTTATATTTTACTATATAATTTATTTCCATTAAATAAAAAATATATGGAAATATTGTCACATAAAAAACCCCAAAATATTATAGTACATGAAATATAGGGTAAGAAACTTTTAATAAGAATAAAATATATGGAAAAAATATTGAAATCAATTATAAATTTATAAAAAATAATATTCAGAATACTTCATTTTTTAAAATTATGTTTTTTAAAAAATAAACTTTTTCAATATATATTGTATTTTTATATAAAAAACAACGTTATAAAAATTTGAATATTAATTTTTAAAAATTAAAATCATTTTTTATTAATAATGATTATATTAACTAAGTATTAGTATTAAAATTAGTTCTAAAATAATTTAATTTTAGGTTAATAACAAAAATACTGATAATGATAATGAATATCACTTTAATGATATTATCTTGAAAAAATAATTATTTAAAAGTTTTTGAAACATTTTTATATAAATCTTATATTTTTATAAAATGATGCTTGACCGTTCTCCCTTTACCACCTATCATGGTGGGAATTATAATAGACACCCTATTTTTATATATTATATATGTTATTTATTATTTCATTAAGCTTCAATAATTATTTTACAACATGTATATTTATAACTTCCATTTTGGTGTAAAAATGATAACATCGTTTGTGGATGTGTGGACTACCACCCCATAAAGTGATGTTCTTTATTCACACTATACATGGATAATATAAAGGATAGTTTTAATTAAACATATGAGATATAAAAATACTCTATATTATATTCATTAAATATGTAAATGTCTAGAAATATAATATATATCATTTTCATTATTACACTTTCACACTCTTAAAAAGTGATAATGCCATTTGTGGATGTGTGGAATACCACTTTGCTGACCATATGTGATTCCATTTTCATCACAATAATTCTATATATAAGTATATATGAATAAATAATATTATATTTATGATATAATGATTATTATAGAAATATATATTGTAATTTACCTTCTTTCAACAACAATCTTGAAAAAATGAGAATGTCACCAATGTGTACGTATGGCCTACCATCTCAATGATCGTAACATTGATTAATTTTTCATAAACATGTTTAAATATTGATTTTAAAAATATAATTAATATATAAATAAATTAATTATGTCCTGGTTATTATTCTTTATATGTTATATAATGACCCCATTTAACCATAGTTGACCTACCAAAGTTGTTTTTGACACATAAATAGATTTTGGTCAAATCACTTGATTTAAACTAACTTGTTTATGTAGTTATACAGTAAATAGTAATAAGTGAAATATAAGTAACTAAAAAATGAAAAAATATATTAATAAAGTATATAATTAACATAAATTTATTATACAGGAAGTTAAAGGATGTTCACCCAAAAGGAAACAAAAGGTAAGTAATTTTGTCTCTATTTACATTCTATTGAGACTTATTTTTTGTTATGAATGAAGTTAATTTTATATAGTATATATTCATCCATTTACATGATATTTAATGAATATCCTTACTCTCATGATCTTGTAACATAAATTTAATTTTATTCTTTCATGAGGATTATGATTTAAAATGTTTCAAAGTTGTGTGGGACACATTAAAATATTTAATGTTTATTTTCCTCAATAAGATTTCAATGATCATTCAATTGTATTTCCATTCAAGGAAATTATTTAACTGTTGTTCAATAAATTTTATTATTTTATCTCTTCTATTTATTCAATACCATTTTTAAGTAATAATACCATTTTCACACTATTTGGTTGTCAAAATGTTTTATAAAATGTTTTTTAGAAAACCAAACTATGTTTCTCCATTTAGTCAGAGAACCTCCTTTATTTAAAAAAACACATTTTATTAAAAAAAATCAAAAATATTTTCAAAAATATTTGGTAAATACATTTTACACTTTTTCTCTTTTACCAATGTTTTCAAATGAATATTTTTGTCTCTTTCCAGAAAAGTTATTTTTCTACCCTTTAACCATGTGAAAGTAATGTTATATTTCTGTCACATGGCTCATATAAATTTACCCATTATAAATTATTTGAAGCTTTCTTTGAATGTTTTAAAAGTTACTTTTTAAAGAAAATAATTTCAAATTTTTCTTTTCTAAGAATTTTTTTAAAAAAATGATATTTTAATCAAGAAAATTTTTAAATGATATTTTTATAATATTTCAATTCATCGATGACAATAACCCTTTATTTTACACCACTTAGGGTATGTTGTATTAATACCATTCTTCAAATTTTACGGAATGGTTTAGGTTTGATTTGGCTAATGAAAGTATTCACATTCACATATTTAATTCCTTTTAGTCCACATTAAATATTCAATTTCATATGATAATTGAACATTGAATTTCCTATAACTATCCATATCATCTATCATAAATATGTTCATTTCTTAAACCATATACCTTTTGTCTCTTGATTTTTACTTTGAATTTTAATTGATTATATAGGAATATATTGATAAATCTGTATACTTTATTCAGTACGAATGTTTAGTAAGTCATTTTGTTTATTCGATATGAGTAACGCTTTGGATAGGTAGGACACAAGATGTGGAATATTTAAGGTAAGACATATGGATCAACAATTGGTTAATTTAATCCCTTTGATATAAGGCCCCAGCCTTAAACCTTACTTAATATTGAATTAAATGAATAATTCACATTGAGGATCTTTTCAGGTTTAGAGTTTTAGAGAATTAGAACATAACTATTACATCTTAAAAGATTACAAAGTAGACACTTCTACTAAGTCTCCATAAAATAAAAACTCTTAAAAAGAAAGATGTCTAGATTCCATGTTTTAGATAGCATGAAATTCCCTTGATCCCATCCTTGACCTTATTCCACTTTAAGTCCTGTGAAAAACATTTTGAAAAACTTGGGATGAGCATAAAAACTCAGTATGGGTTAAAAAAACAATGAAAGGAAACATGAGTTCATACATACATAAGAATGAAATCATACTTTACCCATAAAACATAGGCACTTTAACATACCTCATAAAATCACGAATAAATCATAGAAATCATAAGACATAAAGGTAACTTGAGGCATTCATAACATTCTTACGTAGGGAGTAACCCTCTTGGTTACGTTTGGAATACCCATCACAGTATATTCCCTAAAATCTCTTCGTAGAAACCTTAACGTTTCACTCCTTCGCGTTACCCAATGCATTAGAGAGCTATAACGGGCTCACCCGCCCTTAGTTTATCACGGAACCACCCGTCTTCATAATAATGCCCAAGAACCATAACATAATCATATCACATAAAACATGCATAAAGGAAACATAAAATTTCCACATTTCAATCATGAGATATCAATACAACACATTGATATAAAAACATTATGAAAACCATTTTCAATACTAAAATAATAGAAAAGTAAAACATGGTATTTATTTTTCTTTTAAAAAGAAGGTATGGCTTGTAGAGGAAGCCGAAACTCAAATAACGGTCACGACGGCGGAGAAGTCGTTGTCGCCGCATACGTACGACAAAAACATTCCCTTTTGTCGTTTAGTAAATGCTTCGTATAAAAAAGATTCCTTTTGAATAAACGTAAAAGTCAAAGGGGTTTATACACCGTATAAAAGAAAGTTGTGTATAAAATAAAATATGCCTCAACGAAAGGAGATTGAGACGAAGTCCCATACCTCGTATCCGACTTGACTCGACCGTTCTTTAATCTCCTGAATAATAAACTTGAGTTAATCTCTACTTGATTATGAATCTTTTTCAAGTTCATTATTCCTTTTATACCATGTTATGAACATCATGTAATCAGTTAAGTTAATAATGTTCATTTTGTCGGTATTTGGTTCTTAAGTCAAAAATAGACTTCTTACACTTACATGTTGTTAATTTGGTCAAAGGATCATTATATCCAGAATGGTATTCATGATGTAGATATCATATATGTCATATATATCCAGTACATACATGAATTTATAATATTACATAATTTAGAGGTAAGAAATGAAATGCACCGTTCATGGAGACGGTGAGCCGTACGTACGCATGAACGCTACTTCCATTTATATTTCATATTTTCTGGAATGGAATCATAATGATATAAGAGTGTATTATAATTCCAGTATAATAACATATATAATATCATTAACTTTATCCTTTACACATCCCACATATGGTATTAACGAATCAAATCACTTTTAGGGGGCGGTAGTCCGCACTTCCTAAAATGAAGATATCGTGTTTACCCATAATGGAAACCATAAAGGTATGACCAAAATGAAAAAAACAGAAGCTTAAGGAAAACATAAACATATTATATATCATATATAAAAATAGTGACATCATAATGGCCACCTTTGAAGGTGTTAAATGAGTGTTGAACAATCATCGTTTCGGGAGGCAGAATTTCACCATCCACGGAAACCGTATGTTCTTTAACCATTTGATGTAGTTGTGTGAGAGTGTAGCTCAAATAAATCATATAACAACATACTAGTATATTGAATATACTGGCTTTGTTACAAAAGAAGTAAATAAAAAGAGTTTAGGGGGTTGGAGAAGAAAAATAAAACAAATGAACATGAGAGAACGAATTACCTTAAAAAGTGTAACTCATTTTCATTTGAGCTTAAAGGCTTCCTTTGAAAGGATTCTTCCCAAAGGGAATCATCTAGGATGAGGAGAGGGATGTGGAGAGAGAAAATGGGCAGGGTTTGGCCGAGCCAAAGGCTTGAAGAGTGTGTGAAATGAGGTAGAGGTGGGGGCCTTTTATAAGAGGAGAGGAGGGGCACTTTTGGAAAGTAAAGAAACATTACTTTATTTGAAAATGTGTTTCGGTTTTAAAAGGTCCCACATTGATATAATTCGTGGATAAGGTGATAAGGGTTTTAAATCCACTCTTCCAATTGGTTTTTTCCATGTGTAGGTTTTAGATTTTTCATTATCATTCCATTTTATTTAAATCGTCAAATAATGATGTCATCGCTGCATCATTATTATGTCATAACTAATTTTAATTTATTTAATGTCTAAAAATTATCAAAAAAATACTATCATATAGGAAATCGTTTTAGCTTTCCAATGAATATTTATAATCAAAATATGGACTTGTATACCCCACTTAAAAATTGTTTTCGTAAAACATATTATGTTTGTGTCATTTTCACTTTAACATTAAATAAAAAGTAATTTATGTCATTTCCCAACAAAAGTGGATCCATGGGGTCCCCAAGTTGACCCATGGCATGTCATGGTCGGCCATGACACAACCAATGAGGTTGGGACATGTGTCTAGGTCATTTCATATTATTAAAGCCTTATTTAGACCTTAAACTACCCTAATTAACACTAATCGCGATTAAGAACTTAATAAGTTACTATTCACCAAAAAATTATTTTAATCTCATTGAACCACATTTTAATTCTTAATGACAACCATGTATGTCGGATTTTCAAAATTCAATACACATTAGTGGTAAACTTTCATTTAACTGAAAAATCAGTTTGCTTGATTACCACTTAGTGGTTTCACTATTCATCAAAAATTGAAGTTTTTCAGAAAATTACCAAAAATTCACCCTAAGCTATATTTGATATTCCGAATTCAAAAATGAAGTCCATTTTACAAAATTCAAAACATATAAGTCAAATTAATTAATTTAATAATTAATTCCCGCTGTCATGACAAATAGCGTGTTTTTGTGAAACAATAAGTATCAAAAGATTGACACCAGTTTAAGTCCAATTTCAAAGTGAAATTGATTCCAATGACCACCATTGGATTAAATGGTAAAAATATTTTCTAATTTCACTTCAAAACCAATTAAAATAATAATCTAATCATATAAATAATTTAGATTAAAAAGAGGTTTTGAATTAAAATACAACATTTTACACTATTCATAAAAAAATGAACTTTATCAGAAAGGTACCAAAAATTTACACAAAGTAAATTTTGATGTCCCGATTCTAAAGAAGAGTTATATTTGGTACAAAATAAAGTATAAGAGTGATAAAAACTATATTTAATGACGGTTCACCATTAAAAGGTGATAAGTGAACCTTTAGTGAAAATTAGAGTATATATGCCCTAAAATTGAACTCTTTCCGTATTTTAAGCCTTTATCTTTTATTGGGAAAGTGTATAAACATTTAAAAACATATATAATCATATTTTAGTTATTTCTATCCATTCCCGCCAGTACAACGGCTACTTGTTAACTAACATTTAAAATAATATTATTTTATTATTAGAGTGCAACGTAAGATTTCAATGAAACTCTTTGTTGTGTATCGGGTACGCTATCGAACATAACAACCCTTTAAAGTAATATTAATACTTTATTCACAAATATGGATAAATATGAAAATGTCTATTCTTCATTTACCTGGGGTGTTACATCCTTCCCCCCTTTTGGGAATTGCGTCCTCGCAATTTTAAAATTGGGCTTGGTAACATCCTTGAAAGTCCCACATCGGAACAAGGATCGGTAAAACAATCACTTTAAAATAAATAAAGATAAGTACAAAGGTCACCCGAGTTAACCCATACTAGGATTCCAAGTATGAAAACATGGACATGGAGGAGAAAACATAGGGTCATGTTCTGATGGAGAGTGATAGAAAACATGTTTAGGAGAAAGTTAACCATGAGAGAATCACAAACTTGTGATGAGTTAAATAGTATTTGATTCCCTAGTATTAAAAGTTAATAGACAACATTTTTCTTTTAAGTTACTTTTCATTTAGGAATTTAGTTTTTGATCTTAAGGAAACATACTTGTCATGTTAACTTTCAACTCTTTCTAGGTTTCTTACACAAACTCATAATAGCATACCTTGATCATGGCGTCCACTCGGTTTGATCGTCATCTTGTTCACGTAGGTAGAAGTACCATGCATTACAACAATGATTTAGAGATCCTTCAAAATCATTTGCTTCCTCCATCCAAATACACCTTGCACAACATGGGTCATATGGGTGTTCACAGAAAAACAGTTTTGGAAAATAATCATGTAGGACATATAATTCCAAAACATCTGATAAAACATGATTTCTAAAAAATAGTTGGACTGAAATTGAGTTGAAACTTTCAATCATTGGTCCTTTTAAAATACCATAAGTATGAGATGTGAGACTATATTTTAAAAGCAAATATAAATAGGTTGCGCAAGGGTCTCCTTCCTCAGCACCATTTTTAAAATCATAATATGCTTCAAATTCTTGTGATAAGGTAAAATATTTGAAAATACATTGATAATATTTACCTCTCTTGAAAACATGAGAATATTGTGAAAATAGTATTTTTCTAAAAACAACCCATGATCCACGATGATAACGAGGTATAGCGGAGGTGTTTGATATTTCAAACAAATGCTTGCAAGTGAGTTGTATGCTAGAAAAAGTTTCACAATCATCCGAGGATGACTTTGCAATAATTATTGCAAGCATGTCATCAGGGAGAGATAGGAATTTCGTTTGAGATCCTCCTCCATCCATTCGTAACCGACTTTACTTGACCTGAAAAAAGTTATAAAACAAGGATTTAACTGAAATAATAGTTATAGGGACTAATCATGTGCCTCACAAAAACTCATAATCCCTAAAGTTGTCTAAACCGACCTCTGATACCAACTATATGGCCCCAGCCTTAAACCTTACTTAATATTGAATTAAATGAATAACTCACATTGAGGATCTTTTCAGGTTTAGAGTTTTAGAGAATTAGAACATAACTATTACATCTTAAAAGATTACAAAGTAGACACTTCTACTAAGTCTCCATAAAATAAAAACTCTTAAAAAGAAAGATGTCTAGATTCCATGTTTTAGATAGCATGAAATTCCCTTGATCCCATCCTTGACCTTATTCCACTTTAAGTCCTGTGAAAAACATTTCGAAAAACTTGGGATGAGCATAAAAACTCAGTATGGGTTAAAAAAAACATGGAAAGGAAACATGAGTTCATACATACATAAGAATGAAATCATACTTTACCAATAAAACATAGTCACTTTAACATACCTCATAAAATCACGAATAAATCATTGAAATCATAAGACATAAAGGTAACTTGAGGCATTCATAACATTCTTACGTAGGGAGTAACCCTCTTGGTTACGTTTGGAATACCCATCACAGTATATTCCCTAAAATCTCTTCGGAGAAACCTTAACGTTTCACTCCTTTGCGTTACCCAATGCATTGGAGAGCTATAACGGGCTCACCCGCCCTTAGTTTATCACGGAACCACCCGTCTTCATAATAATGCCCAAGAACCATAACATAATCATATCACATAAAACATGCATAAAGGAAACATAAAATTTCCACATTTCAATCATGAGATATCAATACAACACATTGATATAAAAACATTATGAAAACCATTTTCAATACTAAAATAATAGAAAAGTAAAACATGGTATTTATTTTTCTTTTAAAAAGAAGGTATGGCTTGTAGAGGAAGCCGAAACTCAAATAACGGTCACGACGGCAGAGAATTCGTTGTCGCCGCATACGTACGACAAAAACATTCCCTTTTGTCGTTTAGTAAACGCTTCGTATAAAAAAGATTCCTTTTGAATAAACGTAAAAGTCAAAGGGGTTTATACACCGTATAAAAGAAAGTTGTGTATAAAATAAAATATGCCTCAACGAAAGGAGATTGAGACGAAGTCCCATACCTCGTATCCAACTTGACTCGACCGTTCTTTAATCTCCTGAATAATAAACTTGAGTTAATCTCTACTTGATTATGAATCTTTTTCAAGTTCATTATTCCTTTTATACCATGTTATGAACATCATGTAATCAGTTAAGTTAATAATGTTCATTTTGTCGGTATTTGGTTCTTAAGTCAAAAATAGACTTCTTACACTTACATGTTGTTAATTTGGTCAAAGGTTCATTATATCCATAATGGTATTCATGATGTAGATATCATATATGTCATATATATCCAGTACATACATGAATTTATAATATTACATAATTTAGAGGTAAGAAATGAAATGCACCGTTCATGGAGACGGTAAGCCGTACGTACGCATGAACGCTACTTCCATTTCTATTTCATATTTTCTGGAATGGAATCATAATGATATAAGAGTGTATTATAATTCCAGTATAATAACATATATAATATCATTAACTTTATCCTTTACACATCCCACATATGGTATTAACGAATCAAATCACTTTTAGGGGGCGGTAGTCCGCACTTCCTAAAATGAAGATATCGTGTTTACCCATAATGGAAACCATAAAGGTATGACCAAAATGAAAAAAACAGAAGCTTAAGGAAAACATAAACATCTTATATATCATATATAAAAATAGTGACATCATAATGGCCACCTTTGAAGGTGTTAAATGAGTGTTGAACAATCATCGTTTCGGGAGGCAGAATTTCGCCATCCACGGAAACCGTATGTTCTTTAACCATTTGATGTAGTTGTGCGAGAGTGTAGCTCAAATAAATCATATAACAACATACTAGTATATTGAAGATACTGGATTTGTTACAAAAGAAGTAAATAAAAAGTGTTTAGGGGGTTGGAGAAGAAAAATAAAACAAATGAACATGAGAGAACGAATTACCTTAAAAAGTGTAACTCATTTTCATTTGAGCTTAAAGGCTTCCTTTGAAAGGCTTCTTCCCAAAGGGAATCATCTAGGATGAGGAGAGGGATGTGGAAAGAGCAAATGGGCAGGGGTTGGCCGAGCCAAAGGCTTGAAGAGTGTGTGAAATGAGGTAGAGGTGGGGGCCTTTTATAAGAGGAGAGGAGGGGCACTTTTGGAAAGTAAAGAAACATTACTTTATTTGAAAATGTGTTTCGGTTTTAAAAGGTCCCAAATTGATATAATTCGTGGATAAGGTGATAAGGGTTTGAAATCCACTCTTCCAATTGGTTTTGTCCATGTGTAGGTTTTAGATTTTTCATTATCATTCCATTTTATTTAAATCGTCAAATAATGATGTCATTACTGCATCATTATTATGTCATAACTAATTTTAATTTATTTAATGTCTAAAAATTATCAAAAAACTACTATCATATAGGAAATCTTTGTATCTTTCCAATGAATATTTATAATCAAAATATGGACTTGTATACCCCACTTAAAAATTGTTTTCGTAAAACATATTATGTTTGTGTCATTTTCACTTTAACATTAAATAAAAAGTAATTTATGTCATTTCCCAACAAAAGTGGATCCATGGGGTCCCCAAGTTGACCCATGGCATTTCATGGTCGGCCATGACACAAACAATGGGGTTGGGACATGTGTCTAGGTCATTTCATATTATTAAAGCCTTATTTAGACCTTAAACTACCCTAATTAACACTAATCGCGATTAAGAACTTAATAAGTTACTATTCACCAAAAAATTATTTTAATCTCATTGAACCACATTTTACTTCTTAATGACAACCATGTATGTCGGATTTTCAAAATTCAATACACATTAGTGGTAAACTTTCATTTAACTGAAAAATCAGTTTGCTTGATTACCACTTAGTGGTTTCACTATTCATCAAAAATTGAAGTTTTTCAGAAAATTACCAAAAATTCACCCTAAGCTATATTTGATATTCCGAATTCAAAAATGAAGTCCATTTTACAAAATTCAAAACATATAAGTCAAATTAATTAATTTAATAATTAATTCCCGCTGTCATGACAAATAGCGTGTTTTTGTGAAACAATAAGTATCAAAAGATTGACACCAGTTTAAGTCCAATTTCAAAGTGAAATTGATTCCAATGACCACCATTGGATTAAATGGTAAAAATATTTTCTAATTTCACTTTAAAACCAATTAAAATAATAATCTAATCATATAAATAATTTAGATTAAAAAGAGGTTTTGAATTAAAATACAACATTTTACACTATTCATAAAAAATGAACTTTATCAGAAAGGTACCAAAAATTTACACAAAGTAAATTTTGATGTCCCAATTATAAAGAAGAGTTATATTTGGTACAAAATAAAGTATAAGAGTGATCAAAACTATATTTAATGACGGTTCACCATTAAAAGGTGATAAGTGAACCTTTAGTGAAAATTAGAGTATATATGCCCTAAAATTGAACTCTTTCCGTATTTTAAGCCTTTATCTTTTATTGGGAAAGTGTATAAACATTTAAAAACATATATAATCATATTTTAGTTATTTCTATCCATTCCCGCCAGCACAACGGCTACTTGTTAACTAACATTTAAAATAATATTATTTTATTATTAGAGTGCAACGTAAGATTTCAATGAAACTCTTTGTTGTGTATCGGGTACGCTATCGAACATAACAACCCTTTAAAGTAATATTAATACTTTATTCACAAATATGGATAAATATGAAAATGTCTATTCTTCATTTACCTGGGGTGTTACATCCTTCCCCCCTTTTGGGAATTGCGTCCTCGCAATTTTAAAATTGGGCTTGGTAACATCCTTGAAAGTCCCACATCGGAACAAGGATCGGTAAAACAATCACTTTAAAATAAATAAAGATAAGTACAAAGGTCACCCGAGTTAACCCATACTAGGATTCCAAGTATGAAAACATGGACACGGAGGAGAAAACATAGGGTCATGTTCTGATGGAGAGTGATAGAAAACATGTTTAGGAGAAAGTTAACCATGAGAGAATCACAAACTTGTGATGAGTTAAATAGTATTTGATTCCCTAGTATTAAAAGTTAATAGACAAAATTTTTCTTTTAAGTTACTTTTCATTTAGGAATTTAGTTTTTGATCTTAAGGAAACATACTTGTCATGTTAACTTTCAACTCTTTCTAGGTTTCTTACACAAACTCATAATAGCATACCTTGATCATGGCGTCCACTCGGTTTGATCGTCATCTTGTTCACGTAGGTAGAAGTACCATGCATTACAACAATGATTTAGAGATCCTTAAAAATCATTTGCTTCCTCCATCCAAATACACCTTGCACAACATGGGTCATATGGGTGTTCACAGAAAAACAGTTTTGGAAAATAATCATGTAGGACATATAATTCCAAAACATCTGATAAAACATGATTTCTAAAAAATAGTCGGACCGAAATTGAGTTGAAACTTTCTATCATTGGTCCTTTTAAAATACCATAAGTATGAGATGTGAGACTATATTTTAAAAGCAGATATAAATAGGTTGCGCAAGGGTCTCCTTCCTCAGCACCATTTTTAAAATCATAATATGCTTCAAATTCTTGTGATAAGGTAAAATATTTGAAAATACATTGATAATATTTACCTCTCTTGAAAAAATGAGAATATTGTGAAAATAGTATTTTTCTAAAAACAACCCATGATCCACGATGATAACGAGGTATAGCGGAGGTGTTTGATATTTCAAACAAATGCTTTCAAGTGAGTTGTATGCTAGAAAAAGTTTCACAATCATCCGAGGATGACTTTGCAATAATTATTGCAAGCATGTCATCAGGGAGAGATAGGAATTTCGTTTGAGATCCTCCTCCTTCCATTCGTAACCGACTTTACTTGACCTGAAAAAAGTTATAAAACAAGGATTTAACTGAAATAATAGTTATAGGGACTAATCATGTGCCTCACAAAAACTCATAATCCCTAAAGTTGTCTAAACCGACCTCTGATACCAACTATAAGGCCCCAGCCTTAAACCTTACTTAATATTGAATTAAATGAATAACTCACATTGAGGATCTTTTCAGGTTTAGAGTTTTAGAGAATTAGAACATAACTATTACATCTTAAAAGATTACAAAGTAGACACTTCTACTAAGTCTCCATAAAATAAAAACTCTTAAAAAGAAAGATGTCTAGATTCCATGTTTTAGATAGCATGAAATTCCCTTGATCCCATCCTTGACCTTATTCCACTTTAAGTCCTGTGAAAAACATTTCGAAAAACTTGGGATGAGCATAAAAACTCAGTATGGGTTAAAAAAAACATGGAAAGGAAACATGAGTTCATACATACATAAGAATGAAATCATACTTTACCAATAAAACATAGTCACTTTAACATACCTCATAAAATCACGAATAAATCATTGAAATCATAAGACATAAAGGTAACTTGAGGCATTCATAACATTCTTACGTAGGGAGTAACCCTCTTGGTTACGTTTGGAATACCCATCACAGTATATTCCCTAAAATCTCTTCAGAGAAACCTTAACGTTTCACTCCTTCGCGTTACCCAATGCATTGGAGAGCTATAACGGGCTCACCCGCCCTTAGTTTATCACGGAACCACCCGTCTTCATAATAATGCCCAAGAACCATAACATAATCACATCACATAAAACATGCATAAAGGAAACATAAAATTTCCACATTTCAATCATGAGATATCAATACAACACATTGATATAAAAACATTATGAAAACCATTTTCAATACTAAAATAATAGAAAAGTAAAACATGGTATTTATTTTTCTTTTAAAAAGAAGGTATGGCTTGTAGAGGAAGCCGAAACTCAAATAACGGTCACGACGGCAGAGAATTCGTTGTCGCCGCATACGTACGCCAAAAACATTCCCTTTTGTCGTTTAGTAAACTCTTCGTATAAAAAAGATTCCTTTTGAATAAACGTAAAAGTCAAAGGGGTTTATACACCGTATAAAAGAAAGTTGTGTATAAAATAAAATATGCCTCAACGAAAGGAGATTGAGACGAAGTCCCATACCTCGTATCCGACTTGACTCGACCGTTCTTTAATCTCCTGAATAATAAACTTGAGTTAATCTCTACTTGATTATGAATCTTTTTCAAGTTCATTATTCCTTTTATACCATGTTATGAACATCATGTAATCAGTTAAGTTAATAATGTTCATTTTGTCGGTATTTGGTTCTTAAGTCAAAAATAGACTTCTTACACTTACATGTTGTTAATTTGGTCAAAGGTTCATTATATCCAGAATGGTATTCATGATGTAGATATCATATATGTCATATATATCCAGTACATACATGAATTTATAATATTACATAATTTAGAGGTAAGAAATGAAATGCACCGTTCATGGAGACGGTAAGCCGTACGTACGCATGAACGCTACTTACATTTCTATTTCATATTTTCTGGAATGGAATCATAATGATATAAGAGTGTATTATAATTCCAGTATAATAACATATATAATATCATTAAATTTATCCTTTACACATCCCACATATGGTATTAGCGAATCAAATCACTTTTAGGGGGCGGTAGTCCGCACTTCCTAAAATGAAGATATCGTGTTTACCCATAATGGAAACCATAAAGGTATGACCAAAATGAAAAAAACAGAAGCTTAAGTAAAAAATAAACATATTATATATCATATATAAAAATAGTGACATCATAATGGCCACCTTTGAAGGTGTTAAATGAGTGTTGAACAATCATCGTTTCGGGAGGCAGAATTTCGCCATCCACGGAAACCGTATGTTCTTTAACCATTTGATGTAGTTGTGTGAGAGTGTAGCTCAAATAAATCATATAACAACATACTAGTATATTGAAGATACTGGATTTGTTACAAAAGAAGTAAATAAAAAGAGTTTAGGGGGTTGGAGAAGAAAAATAAAACAAATGAACATGAGAGAACGAATTACCTTAAAAAGTGTAACTCATTTTCATTTGAGCTTAAAGGCTTCCTTTGAAAGGATTCTTCCCAAAGGGAATCATCTAGGATGAGTAGAGGGATGTGGAGAGAGAAAATGGGCAGGGGTTGGCCGAGCCAAAGGCTTGAAGAGTGTGTGAAATGAGGTAGAGGTGGGGGCCTTTTATAAGAGGAGAGGAGGGGCACTTTTGGAAAGTAAAGAAACATTACTTTATTTGAAAATGTGTTTCGGTTTTAAAAGGTCCCAAATTGATATAATTCGTGGATAAGGTGATAAGGGTTTTAAATCCACTCTTCCAATTGGTTTTGTCCATGTGTAGGTTTTATATTTTTCATTATCATTCCATTTTATTTAAATCGTCAAATAATGATGTCATCGCTGCATCATTATTATGTCATAACTAATTTTAATTTATTTAATGTCTAAAAATTATCAAAAAACTACTATCATATAGGAAATCTTTTTATCTTTCCAATGAATATTTATAATCAAAATATGGACTTGTATACCCCACTTAAAAATTGTTTTCGTAAAACATATTATGTTTGTGTCATTTTCACTTTAACATTAAATAAAAAGTAATTTATGTCATTTCCCAACAAAAGTGGATCCATGGGGTCCCCAAGTTGACCCATGGCATGTCATGGTCGTCCATGACACAACCAATGAGGTTGGGACATGTTTCTAGGTCATTTCATATTATTAAAGCCTTATTTAGACCTTAAACTACCCTAATTAACACTAATCGCGATTAAGAACTTAATAAGTTACTATTCACCAAAAAATTATTTTAATCTCATTGAACCACATTTTACTTCTTAATGAAAACCATGCATGTTGGATTTTCAAAATTCAATACACATTAGTGGTAAACTTTCATTTAACTGAAAAATCAGTTTGCTTGATTACCACTTAGTGGTTTCACTGTTCATAAAAATTGATGTTTTTCCGAAAATTACCAAAAATTCACCCTAAGCTATATTTGATATTCTGAATTCAAAAATGAAGTCCATTTTACAAAATTCAAAACATATAAGTCAAATTAATTAATTTAATAATTAATTCCCACTGTCATGACAAATAGCGTGTTTTTGTAAAACAATAAGTATCAAAAGATTGACACCAGTTTAAGTCCAATTTCAAAGTGAAATTGATTCCAATGACCACCATTGGATTAACTGGTAAAAATATTTTCTAATTTCACTTTAAAACCAATTAAAATAATAATCTAATCATATAAATAATTTAGATTAAAAAGAGGTTTTGAATTAAAATACAACATTTTACACTATTCATAAAAAAATGAACTTTATCAGAAAGGTACCAAAAATTTACACAAAGTAAATTTTGATGTCCCGATTCTAAAGAAGAGTTATATTTGGTACAAAATAAAGTATAAGAGTGATCAAAACTATATTTAATGACGGTTCACCATTAAAAGGTGATAAGTGAACCTTTAGTGAAAATTAGAGTATATATGCCCTAAAATTGAACTCTTTCCGTATTTTAAGCCTTTATCTTTTATTGGGAAAGTGTATAAACATTTAAAAACATATATAATCATATTTTAGTTATTTCTATCCATTCCCGCCAGTACAACGGCTACTTGTTAACTAACATTTAAAATAATATTATTTTATTATTAGAGTGCAACGTAAGATTTCAATGAAACTCTTTATTGTGTATCGGGTACGCTATCGAACATAACAACCCTTTAAAGTAATATTAATACTTTATTCACAAATATGGATAAATATGAAAATGTCTATTCTTCATTTACCTGGGGTGTTACATCCTTCCCCCCTTTTGGGAATTGCGTCCTCGCAATTTTAAAATTGGGCTTGGTAACATCTTTGAAAGTCCCACATCGGAACAAGGATCGGTAAAACAATCACTTTAAAATAAATAAAGATAAGTACAAAGGTCACCCGAGTTAACCCATACTAGGATTCCAAGTATGAAAACATGGACATGGAGGAGAAAACATAGGGTCATGTTCTGATGGAGAGTGATAGAAAACATGTTTAGGAGAAAGTTAACCATGAGAGAATCACAAACTTGTGATGAGTTAAATAGTATTTGATTCCCTAGTATTAAAAGTTAATAGACAACATTTTTCTTTTAAGTTACTTTTCATTTAGGAATTTAGTTTTTGATCTTAAGGAAACATACTTGTCATGTTAACTTTCAACTTTTTCTAGGTTTCTTACACAAACTCATAATAGCATACCTTGATCATGGCGTCCACTCGGTTTGATCGTCATCTTGTTCACGTAGGTAGAAGTACCATGCATTACAACAATGATTTAGAGATCCTTCAAAAGCATTTTCTTCCTCCATCCAAATACACCTTGCACAACATGGGTCATATGGGTGTTCACAGAAAAACAGTTTTGGAAAATAATCATGTAGGACATATAATTCCAAAACATCTGATAAAACATGATTTCTAAAAAATAGTCGGACCGAAATTGAGTTGAAACTTTCTATCATTGGTCCTTTTAAAATACCATAAGTATGAGATGTGAGACTATATTTTAAAAGCAAATATAAATAGGTTGCGCAAGGGTCTCCTTCCTCAGCACCATTTTTAAAATCATAATATGCTTCAAATTCTTGTGATAAGGTAAAATATTTGAAAATACATTGATAATATTTACCTCTCTTGAAAACATGAGAATATTGTGAAAATAGTATTTTTCTAAAAACAACCCATGATCCACGATGATAACGAGGTATAGCGGAGGTGTTTGATATTTCAAAAAAATGCTTGCAAGTGAGTTGTATGCTAGAAAAAGTTTCACAATCATCTGAGGATGACTTTGCAATAATTATTTAAAGCATGTCATCAGGGAGAGATAGGAATTTCGTTTGAGATCCTCCTCCTTCCATTCGTAACCGACTTTACTTGACCTGAAAAAAGTTATAAAACAAGGATTTAACTGAAATAATAGTTATATGGACTAATCATGTGCCTCACAAAAACTCATAATCCCTAAAGTTGTCTAAACCGACCTCTGATACCAACTATAAGGCCCCAGCCTTAAACCTTACTTAATATTGAATTAAATGAATAACTCACATTGAGGATCTTTTCAGGTTTAGAGTTTTAGAGAATTAGAACATAACTATTACATCTTAAAAGATTACAAAGTAGACACTTCTACTAAGTCTCCATAAAATAAAAACTCTTAAAAAGAAAGATGTCTAGATTCCATGTTTTAGATAGCATGAAATTCCCTTGATCCCATCCTTGACCTTATTCCACTTTAAGTCCTGTGAAAAACATTTTGAAAAACTTGGGATGAGCATAAAAACTCAGTATGGGTTAAGAAAACATGGAAAGGAAACATGAGTTCATACATACATAAGAATGAAATCATACTTTACCAATAAAACATAGGCACTTTAACATACCTCATAAAATCACGAATAAATCATAGAAATCATAAGACATAAAGGTAACTTGAGGCATTCATAACATTCTTACGTAGGGAGTAACCCTCTTGGTTACATTTGGAATACCCATCACAGTATATTCCCTAAACTCTCTTTGTAGAAACCTTAACGTTTCACTCCTTCGCGTTACCCAATGCATTGGAGAGCTATAACGGGCTCACCCGCCCTTAGTTTATCACGGAACCACCCGTCTTCATAATAATGCCCAAGAACCATAACATAATCATATCACATAAAACATGCATAAAGGAAACATAAAATTTCCACATTTCAATCATGAGATATCAATACAACACATTGATATAAAAACATTATGAAAACCATTTTCAATACTAAAATAAAAGAAAAGTAAAACATGGCATTTATTTTTCTTTTAAAAAGAAGGTATGGCTTGTAGAGGAAGCCGAAACTCAAATAACGGTCACGACGGCGGAGAATTCGTTGTCGCCGCATACGTACGACAAAAACATTCCCTTTTTTCGTTTAGTAAACGCTTCGTATAAAAAAGATTCCTTTTGAATAAACGTAAAAGTCAAAGGGGTTTATACACCGTATAAAAGAAAGTTGTGTATAAAATAAAATATGCCTCAACGAAAGGAGATTGAGACGAAGTCCCATACCTCGTATCCGACTTGACTCGACCGTTCTTTAATCTCCTGAATAATAAACTTGAGTTAATCTCTACTTGATTATGAATCTTTTTCAAGTTCATTATTCCTTTTATACCATGTTATGAACATCATGTAATCAGTTAAGTTAATAATGTTCATTTTGTCGGTATTTGGTTCTTAAGTCAAAAATAGACTTCTTACACTTACATGTTGTTAATTTGGTCAAAGGTTCATTATATCCAGAATGGTATTCATGATGTAGATATCATATATGTCATATATATCCAGTACATACATGAATTTATAATATTACATAATTTAGAGGTAAGAAATGAAATGCACCGTTCATGGAGACGGTAAGCCGTACGTACGCATGAACGCTACTTCCATTTCTATTTCATATTTTCTGGAATGGAATCATAATGATATAAGAGTGTATTATAATTCCAGTATAATAACATATATAATATCATTAACTTTATCCTTTACACATCCCACATATGGTATTAACGAATCAAATCACTTTTAGGGGGCGGTAGTCCGCACTTCATAAAATGAAGATATCGTGTTTACCCATAATGGAAACCATAAAGGTATGACCAAAATGAAAAAAACAGAAGCTTAAGGAAAACATAAACATATTATATATCATATATAAAAATAGTGACATCATAATGGCCACCTTTGAAGGTGTTAAATGAGTGTTGAACAATCATCGTTTCGGGAGGCAGAATTTCGCCATCCACGGAAACCGTATGTTCTTTAACCATTTGATGTAGTTGTGTGAGAGTGTAGCTCAAATAAATCATATAACAACATACTAGTATATTGAAGATACTGGATTTGTTAAAAAAGAAGTAAATAAAAAGAGTTTAGGGGGTTGGAGAAGAAAAATAAAACAAATGAACATGAGAGAACGAATTACCTTAAAAAGTGTAACTCATTTTCATTTGAGCTTAAAGGCTTCCTTTGAAAGGATTCTTCCCAAAGGTAATCATCTAGGATGAGGAGAGAGATGTGGAGAGAGCAAATTGGCAGGGGTTGGCCGAGCCAAAGGCTTGAAGAGTGTGTGAAATGAGGTAGAGGTGGGGGCCTTTTATAAGAGGAGAGGAGGGGCACTTTTGGAAAGTAAAGAAATATTACTTTATTTGAAAATGTGTTTCGGTTTTAAAAGGTCCCACATTGATATAATTCGTGGATAAGGTGATAAGGGTTTGAAATCCACTCTTCCAATTGGTTTTGTCCATGTGTAGGTTTTAGATTTTTCATTATCATTCCATTTTATTTAAATCGTCAAATAATGATGTCATCGCTGCATCATTATTATGTCATAACTAATTTTAATTTATTTAATGTCTAAAAATTATCAAAAAAATACTATCATATAGGAAATCTTTTTATCTTTCCAATGAATATTTATAATCAAAATATGGACTTGTATACCCCACTTAAAAATTGTTTTCGTAAAACATATTATGTTTGTGTCATTTTCACTTTAACATTAAATAAAAAGTAATTTATGTCATTTCCCAACAAAAGTGGATCCATGGGGTCCCCAAGTTGACCCATGGCATGTCATGGTCGGCCATGACACAACCAATGAGGTTGGGACATGTGTCTAGGTCATTTCATATTATTAAAGCCTTATTTAGACCTTAAACTACCCTAATTAACACTAATCGCGATTAAGAACTTAATAAGCTACTATTCACCAAAAAATTATTTTAATCTCATTGAACCACATTTTACTTCTTAATTACAACCATGTATGTCGGATTTTCAAAATTCAATACACATTAGTGGTAAACTTTCATTTAACTGAAAAATCAGTTTGCTTGATTACCACTTAGTGGTTTCACTATTCATCAAAAATTGAAGTTTTTCAGAAAATTACCAAAAATTCACCCTAAGCTATATTTGATATTCCGAATTCAAAAATGAAGTCCATTTTACAAAATTCAAAACATATAAGTCAAATTAATTAATTTAATAATTAATTCCCGATGTCATGACAAATAGCGTGTTTTTGTGAAACAATAAGTATCAAAAGATTGACACCAGTTTAAGTCCAATTTCAAAGTGAAATTGATTCCAATGACCACCATTGGATTAAATGGTAAAAATATTTTCTAATTTCACTTTAAAACCAATTAAAATAATAATCTAATCATATAAATAATTTAGATTAAAAGGAGGTTTTGAATTAAAATACAACATTTTACACTATTCATAAAAAAATGAACTTTATCAGAAAGGTACAAAAAATTTACACAAAGTAAATTTTGATGTCCCGATTCTAAAGAAGAGTTATATCTGGTCCAAAATAAAGTATAAGAGTGATCAAAACTATATTTAATGACGGTTCACCATTAAAAGGTGATAAGTGAACCTTTAGTGAAAATTAGAGTATATATGCCCTAAAATTGAACTCTTTCCGTATTTTAAGCCTTTATCTTTTATTGGGTAAGTGTATAAACATTTAAAAACATATCTAATTATATTTTAGTTATTTCTATCCATTCCCGCCAGTACAACGGCTACTTGTTAACTAACATTTAAAATAATATTATTTTATTATTAGAGTGCAACGTAAGATTTCAATGAAACTCTTTGTTGTGTATCGGGTACGCTATCGAACATAGCAACCCTTTAATGTAATATTAATACTTTATTCACAAATATGGATAAATATGAAAATGTCTATTCTTCATTTACCTGGGGTGTTACATTTGATGCATCAATTGTCAAATTATATGGATTTGTTTCAAAAATTAGATGGGATTTTACTCGATATGCTAATCCATCATGTGAAAGGTCTTGATGGTACTGGTTCCTTGTACCTAGGAAACATGGAGACAAATAATTATGCATTCCTATCATTTAGATTTAGTTATTATTTATAAATGAGATTTTGTGTTTAAATATATATGGATATAAATCATTCTTAGTTTATTTATTTATGGCATGTGTTTCAGTTTCCTACCTTTCCATATTAATTATTCATTATCGAGTTGTTTAAATGTAAAGTGTGTTTAGTTATTTACCTTTTCAAATAGACTGGTTTATTATTGGAATGTGTATTAATCTTTTACCTTACCATATTAATTTATTTTCATTTATTCATTATTACTTCCTCTATGATTTACTTAGAATAAGTTATCATTTGATATAACACTTATTTTGTTTCCTTTCCTAGGAATCCAAGAAGTGTGATAAGAAATACATGCAAGGTCACACTATATGAATAATATTTTTATCCTATAAAGGAAATGAAGAAGAAAATATTATATTGTATTTTGTTTATTATATTGTAATAAATGAATAATGTATAAATCTAGTTTACAAAGAATACTAAACTCTTCAGTTTTCTTGGATTTCATTCCTTTTAATCATGCCAATGAATTTGATAGCATACACCAGCTCCATGCATTCTAAAGTCGGGTTACTATAGTTGGTATCGAATGAATTTTAGTAGAAACCTCAAGAAATAGTTTTAAGAAAACATATATTATTGAACATAACATTTTGGTATAATTTTAGGATTATTATAGAATAACATTCTAGAATTTTGGTATGGTAGAAATTATGTGGGTATTCCTAACTATAAATCCCTTAATGGATAATACAAGTGGACGTGGTTCTAGAACATATGTACCTAGAAGTAATAACTCCAACAAGGTGTTCCAAGACAAACTCGGGGTAACCAGGTACACAACAACAGGGCTTACTGCACACCTAGTTTGAATCTCATGGGGGATATGCTTAGGATAATCCACATTTTCTATACAAACCACTATGAATGATTTTGATAATGAATAACCTAGGTTAAAAATAAGGTGTTTTAGATTGAATATGAAGTGTAATGGTTTACAAATATTATAATTGATAATATTGATAAACCCTAGAACAAGTAAGGACATGTGTTTAAATAGATGGATGAAGTATTTATGTATTATGGTTTTATTGAAAACCTTTGTTAAAAATCTATTTAGTTTTTAGCCTTATTTCAAGGATGTCAATGATATTTAATTTGGAAATTATATTAATTTGTTTTTTGAAAAGATAACTTGTAATAGGGGTGAAAAACAACCAAATATGGAAGGGTTTGGGTCTGGAACCCATGAACGAATGACAATAAGGGTTTCATGCCAACTACCAATCTGCACAATGTCCGGGTTAATTTTTCATTTTTTAGTTAAATTTTTTATCAATAAATATTAATGATGAATCAATAGTTTACATTTTTTGGTTTAGAGATTAATATATTAACTACATTAGTTTTGGAAAATATTTAGAGATAAATAGTTAGACTTGTTACTCTTTTATGGACCTTTAGATTCTTTAGAAATGGATTTTAGTACTTCAAGAATAAAAAGTAATTTTTGGATGAATTAATTAAAGAACAATAAATGGATGAAATTCTGTTTATAGAAATAAATCATGAAGGTATAAATAGGTAGTAAAATAATTACCCTACATTTGGAAAATGACTTGGTAATAAAATGTTTCCCCAATACTTTGATTTTTTTGAACTAATGGCCTTTTAAATCATTTTAGATTTATGGATTTGAGGCCCTAAACATTCTATTGATCATTCAATTGTTTGGGATTGATTACCTCAAAAAATCACTATAAATATTTACGTTTTCCCTCTATATATATATTCTCACATGCCCTTAGTGTTATCTTACTTAGAGACCGAGTTACATGATTGTCCATGTCACCTTTGTACTTCCCATTATCTCTTTCCTAGATGAAGTTTTATGATCCCTTATCATGACTTTGGATTTCAATGTAGGAAATATCAAACAATATATCTCTATGATCGAGTTTAAATTTCAAGTATTCAATTTAATTAAGGTGGGGAGAATGTAACACCCAGAAATTATAAAGTAAAAACATTTTATTCAATAGAATGTATGACATGCGACACCAAGCATCTAAGGGAATATAAAATCCAGATAATTTATAATATATTTACTATTTAATATAGATTCTATATATTTCAATGCATGCAATAGAAAGTTATCATGTGTTACACAGAAGACCAAGTTTTACCAAATAATAATATATTATTAAAATATTATTATATAATATAATAATATATAAACAATCCATTATGAATAGTATTGACTAAATTATGAAAATTTATGATTTACATAAATATAAAATTAATTCACAGGTTACCAATTAATGAGAAACGATAATAAGAGCCAATTGGATATAAAAAGAAATTTTATTATTTTTATGCTTCTGAAGGAGTATTATCTTAATATACATGATTAATTACAATTATTGAATGATTTTAATGAAATGTATATTTTATATATTCAATAATTTTTTATTTTATTTTAATCCAATATATTTTATAGGTTCTAGAGAAGAACAATCCCTATTCTACAAATAGAAACCTATATTTTTATAAAGGAGATTTTACCGCCTTTTAATGAAGAACCCATTCTAAATTTGAATTTTCACACTATGATTTATTTAATATTTCAAACTAAAATTAATATTTGAAATAAAAAAATAAAAATTTGTTTACGGTTATATTTTTATATTTTTTCAGAGACATTTCATTTTTATTGAATTATTTAAGATACTAAATTTTAGTTCAAAACTTCTTTTTGTTCTAATTTATTTATAAGGATAAATTATAATATTAATTTTCTTAAAAGTTTAATTAAATCATATTTTTATAAATTAACACAATTTAGGTCATTTGTTTCAAATTCCATTTGAAATTGACTATAAAAACACCAAAAACTTTTGAAGGTTTTAATTTTAAAAACCCATATTGTCGTCCCATTCGTGGGATTAAATTTAAATTGTTTTTTTAAAATTATGTGATTGGAATTTATAAAAATGGATTAAATATTTTTTTATGATTATTTATAATTTCTAATATAGTAAACTTATTTTATGGTAAAAAATATTATTTAAATTAATTAAAATTAATTAAAATTAATTACAATTATTAGGGAAAACATATGCTTAATAATGGACTAAACCATTAACTTAAGGGCCCAAATGGCCTATCTATTTGTTAAAAATGACTTTTACGGTAGTAATTTGGCCATGAACCGTAAAATATTTAGTTTTCATGGTATTTTATTAATTGTTTTGTAAAAAAATGGGTATATCTAACTTCTTTTAAAAAATTTCAAGTGAGTCATGTTCCTCCCTTATAAAAGGTCACCACCTCTCCCCCTTCCTCACACCTCTCAAACCACATTGGTTAGGCCATGATATGCCCATATATAATAATAATATCAATCTCCTATACCTTAAAGCCTCCAATTGAGGAAAAGACATTCTAAGTAATTCCATTGGAATAAACCAAAAAGAGTTACCTGATTTTTAAGGTAATACTTTCCAATGATCACTTTTCTTTCAATTAAATATAAACCACATCAAATATTATTATAACATGTTAATATAATAAAAATATTTTCCTTAATATAGTTGGGTAAATTTATTCTATGTGTTTGACCAAAATATTTACACAAATCCATCCAATGGTTAACAAACTTACTATTTTTGTGAACGGCAAACTACCACCCCACAAAAAAATGATTTTTCATTTGTACTTTACCACCTCTCATAGAGGTCATTATGATAGAAAATATATTTATATATGTTATATAAGATATTTATTATTTATTTTTGTTTTTTTAATTCTTTTATTACACATACTTTTATACATTCCATTTTTTTAAAAAATAATAACATCGTTTGTGGAAGTGTGGACTATCACCCCCTCAAAGCGATATGACTCGTTTACACAATTCATAGAATGTATAAAAAATAAATTTAATTCAAAATATTCGACAAAAAAGAGATATATATGATAATAATAATATAATTACCTTTTTTTAAATATAATATAAATAATTTTCTTTTTTACTCTTTCACACACTTTAAAAGTGATAACGTCATTCGTGAATGTGTGGACGGCCACCTCCCCACCATAGTGTAAATTTTTTCATCAAAAGAATTATATATAAGTATATATGATTAAATAATATGGTATTTATGTTATATTTTTCATTCTTGTCATGTATAATTATACTTATCTTTTTTCCATAATGATCATTGAAAAATGATAATGTTACTCATGTGTACATACAACCTACCGTCTACATGATCGTATCATTGATTCATTTTTCATAACTATATTTAATAATTGATTTTAAAAGTATAATTAATTTATATATATGATAATTATTTCATGATTATTAGTCTATATATGTTATATAATTACCCCCTTTGACCATAGTAGACCTACCAATGTAATTTTTCACACATAAATCATATTTGGTCAAAACACCTAGTGTAAACTTAATTGTTTTATTATGTGTACAAAACATGGTGATATGTGAAAAAAGGTAATTATAAACATGAAAAATGTTATGAATAAATTATATAAGTAACATAAGTTTATTATACGTGAATTTAAAGGTCATTCACCCTAAATGAAATGCTAGGTAAGGGATTTATTCCCAATTTACATTCCAAAGAGATTTATTTGTTGTTATGGATCTAGTTTATATTATATGGTTGAAATAATTCCATTTTACATGATATATCAAGAATATAATTACTCTTATGATATTATAACTTTCATTTAGTTTTATTCCATAACAAGTATTATGATTTAAAATGTTTCAAAGTTGTTTGGGACACTTTGGAATGTTTAAGGTTTTTTCCCTCAATAATAAATTTAATTATATTTCAATGGTATTTAAGTTTGAGGAAATTATATGACCATTGTTCAATAAAATATTTAATTTTCTATCCTCTAGTTATTTATGACCATTTTCAATTACTAGTCCAATTTTTCTACTTTTTGGTTCACAAAATGTTTTAGATAATATTTTTCAGAAAACCTAACTTTCTTTCTCTCTTTAGTTAGAGAGAATATTTTTTATAAAAACCCTATTTTATGAAAATGTTTTTTAAAATTCTGTTAAAATGATTTGGTAATGGCATTTTTACTATTTTTTTCATTTATAATTGTTTTAAAAGTAATATTTGTATCCCTTACCGAAAAAGGATTTTTTTATAATGTTTAACCACGTAAAAGGAATTTTATTTTTTAAATCACATGGATTGAATGTATTTACCCTCCATAATTTATTTAAATAATCCTTTTCATGTTTAAAAGTTTAATTTTTTAATAAAATATCTTCAAAAGTGATTTTCAATGAAAAGGTTTTTCAATTTTTTTGTCAAAACCAAAGTATATATTTTTTATCAAGAATGTTTTTTTAAAGATATTTTTATAATGTTTCCATTCATCAATGACAAAAAAACATTTATTTTACTCCACTTGGGGTATGTTGTATTGCTTCCATCCATAATCATCTTTTTTATGGTTTATATTAAATTTGGCCAAGGTTAGTATTCACATTCACATCCTTCATTCATTTTAGTCCACTTTGAATATTCTATTTCCTATGATCATTGAACATTAAATTTCTCCTAATTATCCATATCATATATCATGCATATGTTCATTTACTAAACCATATATAATTTTTCATATGTTGTACACGTTTAATATTATTTATTTATTTTCAGAAATGTTGATAAGTTAGTATACTTTATTCAATATAGATATTTGATAATGTATATTGTTTATTAGATACGAGGAATGATTTGGACAGGAAATACAAGGGTTGGGGACTGTTTAAAGTAAGATCTCTGGGTTGTAGACTAGTTAATGAAATCCCCTTAATATATCAATAGTCTCATGAGATGAATTAGTTGTGAAAATTTTAAGGGGTTTTATGAAATATTCTAAACCATATTGTGAAAGGTCTTGATGGTACTGGTTCCATGTACCTAAGAAACTTAATGTCCAATAATTATACATTTCCCTCATTTAGATTCAGTTATTATTTATCCATTAGATTTTGAGAAGACATATCTATGGATGAAATTAATTCTCTGTTTTTGGATTTATGGAATGTGTTGTATTTTCTTACCTTATCATATTAGTTATTCCTTATCTAGTTGTTTAAATATAATTTTTGTTCAGTTATTTACATTTCCATATAGATTGATTTATTTGTGGAATGTGTTTTCATTTTTTACCATGAAATATTAATTTATTCTCATTGATTCATTATTCCCTCCTATATAATTTACTTCTCCATACTGAGCATTTGATATCACCATTATTTTTTCCTCTCCCCAGGATTCTGTGAAGTGTTCTAATTGAGAAATGCAAGGATACTCTAGATGAATAAATTTTATTTCCATGAAAGGAAAAGAATAAAAAAAAATTATGTTGTATTTAGTATATTTTGTTGTAATGAAAGACTCATGTATATATCTGGTTTACCAAGACTTCTAAACTCTTATGTCCTTCTAGATTTTATTCATTGTAATCGTGCCAATGTAATTGAAAGTAGACACCAACTCTATGCTTTCTGTGGACTGGGCGCTATGAAAAGTCATAAATAATTTTTCACAATTATAAATAATGGAGATTTTAGGGGAATCATTGGAATTTAAATCCCTAACAACCAAAATTATACACAAACATCAAAAAACAATAAAATTGATACCTTTTGTTTCTCGAAAACCCGAGGTGACATTTGTAGTACACTGTAAATGATTTTAATTAATTTGAAGTTAGATTCATAATGAAATTGTCTCTCGTAATTTTACTTTCTAAAATGGAATATGAGTGAAGAAACTAAAAAAATGTAGAAAATAATGATGACCCTACTGTAAAGAAAGGATAGGGTACATTACACCTGAAAATAATGGTATGTGTTTATTATAAATAGTAATTTTTGGTGTGATATATAATAAAAATAGATTTAAATATGTGTGATTATATAAATATACATCAGTTGTAATCTCCATGTACCACCATACCATGTCATTCACTGTTAAACGAATCACAAGTAAATAAAATGGATAAATATTATATGATAAAACACATAAATTATGGGAACCATCTAGGAGTATTAATGTAATCTAATTTTACCAACATAAAAATATTAAAAAAATAAATACCACTTAGTTTACATTATTTTTATTTATTTTAGATATAAGAAGCCAAATATACCATAGCCGAAGAATGACTAATTTGTTTTATTGAAGAAAAAACAGCATGGTCACAATAGAGGTGCTAATTTTTTTATACTAAAATGAGAATAATTCTATAAAACAAAAACACAGGTTCTTTCTTGAAAAAAATAGAAGATATAATTTATATGATTAAAATAATCAAAAAAAATCTTGTATAAATGAAATGAATAAATAGATAATATCCTTCAAATATATTAGAATGAATAATCAAAATAATAAAAAACAAAGTGCACAAAGCCACCAACCCCTAGTTTTTTAGGTAGTCATTCCCCTTAGAGGCTTTCTTTACCAAAGGTAATCATGTCTCCTATGATATGTTATATAAATTTTTATAAAAATAATTATAGATATTTTTTTGTACTAAAATATTATAGGGTTGAACTAACTATGTTGTATGTATATAAATTCCCAGTCTTCTTATTATTGTGAGAGGGATAGTGTAAAGTATATAGGGTTATACCATATTCTATAAAAAACGTCCAAAAGAGCATATTTGAGTAGGAATTTAGTAACCTTATCAGTTGAGAGGTAAAAACCCCATTATTCTTCTTGATTTTGGTATTTTCATATTGGAACATATTGTCACAACTTTTATATCACAATTTTTTAATATTATCAAGAAACATGGTAGTAAAGGGGTATGTCAATTTTCAATTTATATATTATTCAAATTCATTTACAATGAATGAAAATTGCTTGAAATAATGTATATAATGAAATAAGTGGGAACAAAAAGTTAATCAAGATAGTCTACACTGTGATATATTAGATAAAAAAGAAATTATATATGTTCCATTACCCTACAAATTAATTTACCACATTATGATTTTTACATATACAATGTTGAAAAATAATAATATAATTGACATTGAATTTAAATTTAAATTATTTGTAGAAGTCTAACATGAAATTATTTGTATTTTGAGTGTCAATGAAATTTTCAATCCTCAATATTTCAAATATTTTTCTTGAATGTATTAGGATCATTTTCATAGCTCATTTGTCCAATAATTTAGAAAATTATTTTAAATTAATTTAACACAATTAATATTTTTGGTAGAAATATATGTCATGACTATGTGAAGGGAAAATATTATAAAAATATTTTTCATAATTTTTTCTCATGTTACTTCTACAAATGAAAAATGAATACATTTGGTTGTCTTAGTGATTTTAATGGCTACACATAGAGGTGGTTAATCATTTTATCCTACATTTTCAATTTACTTATCTAAAATAAACCACTATATTTAGCTAGGGTAGGACCCTTTCAATTAGATATCATAGCCTCAAAAAAATGTAATGAAGAATATGTTACAATGTTTGACCTTAATTCGATAGTCTACTCCTTACTGAAACTAGGTGTTAACATATGATATATATTTTCAACTATGTCCTTTTATTAACTCAATCACTTCAATTCATTTATTATCAGGAAACCAATGCTTTTCAACACTTACACTGCTCCAAAAATATCCACTATCTATAAATAATTACAATTAAAAATAAGGATCACTTTATAAGAAAGGAATTATTTCAAATATAGGGTACTTCAACAATAAATGTGGGATCCTCCTCCTTGAGGTATAAAAATAATATCATGAATAAAAAAATCACACACACACTCTCTCTTAAGGTATATATAGTTCAAAATATGACTAGTGAATAGACACTAAATCAATTAGTTGGCTCAACTCACTATATGCATTTCCATTTTAGGGCCTTATTCTTTTTCCTGTCCACTCTGAAATATATAGATGATTTATTTTTCTTAAGATCACATAAATTCATTGTCATTATATACTTCTTCTCCTTATAATATTTTTTGAATCATTCTCACACACTCTATTTTTTGTACATTTGTAATTATTTAATTTTTAAGCTAAATCAAATTTTCTATAGCCTCATGATTCTCTAAAATCCATCTATACAAGAAAATTGATTAACTACACTCATTATTAGTAGCCAAAAAATAATATTAAAGGTATTATTTACAAACTTATATCTAAAATATTCATTATAAAATAACTACATCAGAATACCCCTCAAGTATCTGTGCACATCCTAAAATATTTTCAGCATGGACAAAAATCCTCATCGTGATTTACAAAAATACCCCAGCTCATTTTCTTCTAAAATCAACTATTTTAGCCATCAAAAAAGAACATAGTGCAAAAAAGCTCATTCAAACCTGTAAAAACTCAATAGATATATATTTTTTTCAGCATGCATGAAAATACAATGAATCTACACATACAAACCAATTATTATTCATAGTTCTATTCCAATAACCCCGATATTAAAAATACGTAAATAAATAGGAATCATCAAAATATCTTCCATTAATTATCAATATAATGTTCAAAAAATTATAATCATATACAACATATGAATTATTCTTGAAAACCATCTCAATTATATTTTTTGTTATTCACATTATGTTATTCTAAAGATTGATATTGGTATTTATAATATAAGGATAAATGAATCATCAAAATACCTGAATCAAAGATTATTTCTAATGTTTTAATCACTATAGTTTAGCTTTGGAATTGGTTTATTTCATTTTTTCTACACAAAATAATTTTTTAGTTCATATTTTTTCTCGATATAAATCTAAAATTCTTTCAAAATGGACATATCGCATGTCTCATGAAAATTTCATACACCCAATAAAATGTATTATGCATTGACTGAGATTTGTTACATGGTTCATAAACTATCTTTCATTGAGAAAATATTATACGAGATTCAAATATCATACTCCAAACTAAAATTCTTACATGTAGACAAAAATAATGTATGTTCTATATAAACTTCATACGCAATGAACATGATGTCATACATGGGTAGTAAATAAAATCTCATTTCCAATACATAACAATTTTTTATGATATATTAGAATTATAGCTAATCATAGGACCTATTCATGTTCAACCTAATCCTTATCTAAATATCTCAAAACTCCTTAATAATTTTAACACACATCAATCATGTGGTTGACATAAAATAAAAATATTAACAAGCCTTCAAAAATTCCTCAAATATATTGTGTTATTAAATCTTCCCCTTTGGATTTGTTCTTAACCCTTTTTTACACTTTCTCAATATTATTAAACTTATACATAATTTTAGCATACTCACTCAAATACCTTGAAATCACATTATATCTCAAGGAAATCCATATTGACACATAAACATAAGATAATTTATTGTTTTTTGATAAATCCAAATCCTAGTGATAATAAAACTGTATCCAATGAATTCAAATGATTTTTACCTAAATCAAAACTCATAACACTATAAAATCTCCCCCTTACAGAAATAAATATAACTATGGATTATCAGGAAGTGAACACTTCTCTTTTTTCTAGACATCTCACCTTTTGATTATGATGTAATGAACGGTGTCATGTTTTATCCTTCTTGAAAAAATAAACCAAAACCTTTTGTATTTACAAATTAAAATATTATTAAATGAGATTGGTAGGCTGAACATGAAGTTTTAATAATAACATGTACAACCTATCAATTGGAACTACTTTTGTTATGATGACAAAAACTTATTACATTATGCCAAAAAATCAAACTTCACATCAATAATGAACACCTTGTCTTTAATCAAATGACACCTAGTATCATTTTTATTTGAAATAAAGTGTTTAAATTAATTCATGGAGATAATTATAAAACATTTATTTCTACATTAAATGCATAGTGGCTTCATAAACACAACTTCCAAATTAGATAGTTACACATGCATCAAGATCATCTGATTACATACATGTGTTGTGGATATATATTCTTCTTCAGTTGTTCTCAAATACACTAAACTTTTCTTCTTGTTATTCCATACCACAAAACAATCATCAGGAAATAATTCTACACATGAAGTGGAATTCATATTAATTAAATCCTCAAACTAGTTTGTATCTATATATCACTGCAACCTAAATTCAAAAAATGATATAGTTAGCTTAATTTCAGCGTGATTTAGATATATACCTAAATATTATTATATTATAACTTATGAGAATCCTTAGGATCACCATTAAATTGAGAATATATTGTCCTAAAAAATAATATCAGGTTTGTATTTGAATAGGTAGAGAAGACAAACAATTAGACTCTTATAGTGCCTCTAATTTACTCTAGTTCCATCATGACCTTTGGTCAATTTAGTTCCAAAATATATGGGAGTATATATTCCTCAAAATTCAACCACTCCTTAAATAATTCCTTGGAGTATTTTTCTTGAGAAAACAAAATATAACTAAATCCTAATATATCATATATCCCCAAAATGTATGCAATCTCACTGAACATAGACATCTGAAAATGAAACTTTATTTACGTAGAATATTCTTAACACAAATTCTTTTTTTCACCTTTAAAATATAATTTCATAAATGTTTCCTATGAAAATAAGAGTCTATGAGGACAGGTCCTTCACAAAGAGATTACTATCAACTTTTTGGTTTGTAAAATACATGCTCCTCATGAATCCATCCAACTTGGAATACTAGTATCTAGGGGCCTACTTTAACCTTTAAAAATATTTTTCAAGCCTGAACCCCAAGCTTCCACATTTTTCAAAAATAATACCCACTTGTTTTTCAATGAAAACATCTACTTCTATATCACTATTTAGGACTATTTCACTTGAATAAAATAAATTTCTGTATGTTTTTAAGCTTTTACTTCCAATAACTTCCAAATTATATCAAGACTTGGAAATAGTGGAAAAGGTTTGTTTAAAGTAACCTCCTTCCATATGAGAATACCCCACTCATATGAACCTTTCATTATTCCTTGGGTGTTTAACGATCTCTTTCAATTATTTTTAAAATACCATTAGGTAAAAATGTTGTATTTGTTTTTAATTATTGGAACCAACTCCCAAGTTGGGTTTATTTTAATATGATCAAGTTCCACATTCATAGAATAAATTCCTTCCCCATTATTAATAGCCACAAAAAAAATAAGGTTTATCTTGTGAAATAAGCGTTGCATGATTTTAAAAACACCATAATTCTTTTAATATGGAAAATTGTATCATGTTGATCAACAATATTCTCAACATAAAGATGTTTCTTCCATATTTGATACATTTGTCACTATTTTTTGTATCTTCTTCATTAGTTATAAAATATGATTAAAAATTAACTATAAGAAAATAATTTCTATCGCATTACAAAAACTATTTTTCTAGAATATACCTGACTCCAACATTATCATATTCCACTTTAACATCAATAAAAACATATTTCCAATGATTATTTTCTATTATTTTGACATTTGAACATTCATATCACTTGTGTGTTAATTTTTATCTTTAATTTTTAACCACTGTAATTATAAAGTTATCTCATAAATATCCCTAAATTATCTATTGATTCCATAATTACAAAATGTTTCTTCCTTATTATCATGTAAAAAGTGCTTAATAATACATTTAAGTATTTGATATTTGACTTATTTGGCACCACATTTCATATAGTGATTGTGTGTATTAGGTGTCAGTAAACATTTACTATTCATATTCACATCAATTATTATATCTTATCTATAAAAAATATATTAAATAATGTTTTTAGTTTGAACTATTATTCACGTATCCCCAATACTTTTTTCTTCCTTCTTAGAAACACCTTTTTTTGAGGAGTGTATTATATTCTATATTGATACGTTATTTTGTGCATTCTATTTATGTATCCAAGTAATTATATGCATATTATTTTCCATTATCACATCTTACTCTTTTTACGTGAACACCAAGATCATTTTAAAATTTAATTTTGATTGTTTTAAATATTTTTATAGCCTATGATTTATTCTTCTTAAAGATAACATTAGTCATCCATGTAAAATCATCAAAGAATGTAATGAAATAAATATCACCCATTTTTTCAAAATTCCTCATTAAAGTACATAAATATGAATATATATGTTCTGAAGGTACAATGGATGTAATATCTACTTTCTTGTGTGTCCCTTAAACCATGTTTCCTTTTAAGAATGTGTCAAAAACTGATTTTTAAATCCCTTTTTTGGGAATGTCTCTCACTAACTCATTATTTGAAAACACTCTCATATTTCCCAATCCTGGAAATAGATGTTTTATATGCCATAGATCACTCATATCTTTGGCACTCATATAGAAGGAATTATATGGGTCCTAAATTTTAAATAAGTTCCCACATTTTCTTTTACCTCTATTACTAATTTTTCACCCTTGAATTTATGTAAATTAAAGAGTTATTAAAAAAAATTATCTTATTTAGCTCATTACACAGTTTTCCAACATAATATAAATTGTATTTCAATTCTTCCAAACAATAGATATTTTTTATTTGAGTCCATTTAACTCAATATTAGTTATTTTAATGTCTTTGATTATCAATGAAAGATACTTTACAATTTTAACTATTGGTCCTTCATGATCCACTATATATTTTATGATTTAAGTGTCACTAGTGATGTGTGAATGACACGTTCTGTCAAGGATCTATGGTTTTACTCTCTTTCTATTAATTATTCTTTCTATATGAATGCATTATCTTCTTAATTTAAATTCTGATATTCTTTACCCATTTATTTAAAGGATAACTACCTTGATGTATTTTTCATTCAACTATATATGTTATAATGTTTCCTCTCATATCTCCCAGAGACTTCATTTAAACATTAAAAAAATACTCTAAGTAGTAAAATTTATATAAAATTTGATCACAACATTCATATTTTAATATTAATTATTTTTAACTTCAATGATTCAATCCATTGATCCATGAATTATATTTAGTAATGATATGTCATTCCATCATGTGTAATAAATATATCAAAAAATACCATAGAACAAATATTATCCATAAAATATTAATCTTTTATTGTAACTATTGTGTTGTGCGAAAAAGTAAATTCATAATTTTAGTGTTTAATATATATATATATATAACTTGGTCTTAATTTTTTTGGGGAGTGAATATTTTCCAGGAATTTTATTTCTTTTTTGTGGAAGAATATGTTTCTCGTCATCATTTCTAGCCTAGTATTGATAACTTTTTATTAACAACTACATTTGTAAAAATAATAAATTTCAAATTTTGAGATATTTCAAGTATATATTTAACCTGTATAGATTTTATATAAGTAAAATATATTATATTGGATTAAAATTTTACTTAAATATATTTTTTGATGTATTATATCACCCTTTTTAATTTTATGAAACTAAAAAAATTAATTCCTTCTTCCTCATTTCTTCCTTGTGGAATATATGAGAATTTATTATATATAAGTATCATCATAACCTTATTCATTACTACATGAGGTTGCTTCTTGTTTCTTCACATGGTCCATTATATTGATAATTAATATAGTTTCATAATCCTTTAATTGGTAACTAGAGGATGTGACTTGTTATTTTTTATTTACATATAAAATTTCATTCCTTTTTTCTATAGAATCTAGAATTCATAACACAAAACCTACCCACTATTTCTAATACTTTAACTGATTTCGTCTTTTGGCATTTTTCATTCATATAAGTATAATCATCCTCATTGTTTTCTCTTTTATAAAAGTTAGTACAAAGAACCCCATGCCACCCCATTTGAATCAGTTGAAGTACATCTTCTACTTTTATTTAAAATTTCAATTTCAAAAATTTCTAGTAATAATAAACCTAGTTTTTTGTTTTCATTATCCATATCATCATCGTCATAATCACTTTAAGATTCATATTATTCTTTTTTAATATTTATCTTAGTCATGTCTTTAAAATCCATCTCATATTTTACTTTATTTTTAAAGGTATGAGTATTTCTCATTTAATAAGCATTGACAATATTATGTAGCTCATTTAATTAGTGATCTTATTAATATTAGAAAGTTTAAATTTTTAGATAAAATTAATAAGGAAAATTACCCATGAGTCTCTTTAAAAAAATAGAGTTATCTAGTTTTCAACAAACCTATAATGTTACCCATTATCTCATTCAGTCTAGAGAAATTATAATCAATATATTTATCCCTATCAATCATTTTATCATAAAAAATGATTCTATAAATTTATAGCATAGATTTGTTAAAATAGTCATATCCATCATAAATAAATTATTTTTACCCCACGTTTCTTTAGTAGTTTGAAAACCAATAAAATTAATAAAAATTTACAAAGAGGGTGACTAAAAATTGAATTCTTAGATTTTCTGTAAACCAAATGGTACCATTAATAAAACATATTTCAATTTATGACCCCTTTTAATAGGTAGAAATTCCAATTTAAATACATCAAAAATTTCAACACCGATAGAAGAAAAGTATGTAATCATTATGTGTTTTCAATCATGATAATTCATTCCGTAAATTATGTTCAAACCTCTATTATTCATAGAGATTGTGTTGTTTATCCTTCATTTGGAGAGAATATAATAGAGTTAAACATCAACTTTGGAACATATATATTGTTTTGGTGGATCAAATGGTTATAACGAGAGTAGTGAATTAGTGTATCCTACCTGGAAAAATTATTTCATTGATATCAAAAATTATAGTTGTTCATGATAGGACTCACCCAAGTAGACATCCTAAACCAAATTTAGTAACTGATATAGACTAAAAAGGTAGAAATATGTTTTTAGAAGGTTCTTCCTCAATGTTAGACCTTATTCAATACCATAGTTGGCAGTTATTCCACACTATAGATTCTACACTAATACATTTTTATCAATACATGTTTTATGGATCAACTATTATCCTAAAACCCTTGATTCATACTACCTGAAATTATCCTAGAGTTTTTTTTTTCACATTAAAATCACAATTAAAAATAAACAACACAATAATTGAGGGGACTTATTTTGAATGAAATTTTCTTTAAATCAATTTTTTTTGATCCTCCTATTTAATATAGAAGGATAATATAGGTAATACATATATCAATATTCAAGAAATACCACTTCAAAATCTACATGGTGAATATACACTAAAGAAATTATTATACTAAACTCAATGTATGGGATACCCTTTGATGGAACAAATCTTTGTTTACTCCACTCTTAAATCTCATAAAGATGATTTATCGGAGCTTAGATATCCTTTGCTTCAGGCCAACATTATTCTTCTCCAAGTATCATTTTTTACACAGTATCACACACACTATTTTGTGCATAACAACATTTTTTTATTATTCTCACCCACTCAAACATTCAATGGCCTCATACTTCTCTAGAATCTCTATAGTTAAGATAATTTATTAACCCATATAAATTTTAGTATCCAAACATTGAATAAAATTAACACTTTAATAACTTATATCTAAAATATTAAATATAAAATAACTAATTTAGGATACTCCACAATTTTATATGCACTTAAAAAATATTTTAATCATGGAATAAAGTTTTAATGTTGTGTTACCAAAAATAAACTACTATTCATTGTCTTCTTAAAGTATAAAATTAAAATATCTTCATAGGAAATCATATAAAGAATGTTAATTTATCTTATCATCTCAACAAAAATTTATTTTATTATTTAAATTTTTATAAGAATATATTAGATCAACACCTAACACTCAATTGTTCTTCATAACTCAGCTTATATTAATAATACTTTAAAAAAAGGAACTCATATTGAATCAAAATAATAATTTATAGTGATTATTGAGAATGGGATTAATTAAGAATCATCAAAATATTTAGTTTCATTTTTCTTAATATCCATCCCAGTTTCATTTTGTGTTATCATAATTTTATTATTCTCAATAATTTGTTTCCTCATTATATAAATATCTAGGAATCTTAAAATATCATGAATCAAAAATTATTTGAGATGTTTTAGTCACTGAGTATTAGAATTTTAATTTTATGGTTTTATTTTCTCTAAAAAACACAGTTCTAAAAGCAATTATTTTTTTCATACATAAATATCAAATTCATTCGATCTAAATATATCATACATGGATTAAAAATGTAGTACACCCAACAGAACCTCTTACGTAAAGATTGAGATTTATTACATCGTTCTTAAATGTCATATATGGGTGGAAAATAATGTCTCACATATAAGAGTTAACAAATTCTTTTTCTGAAGATCATAATTATTGATAATAATAAAACCTCCTAATGTTTAACATAATAATTCTATAAACATCTCAAAAAATATTGAATCATTTATATACACATAAAATTCATTTTTTACGATAAATACAACTATAAATATACCTTCAATAGTTCCTAAAATACATTCAATTATTCAAAATTGAGAAGAAATTTGATCTGAACACTATGAATCCAATGTGTTCAATAAGAAATTAATAGACGATGGACTCTTCTTAATACTTAACATATTTAATTAAAACACTATATTATTTTTGAATACAATATAATATCATTTTTCATACTCAATAATTTTTTATTTTTTATTTTTTAGGGATCACTAGATGCTCATTCTAATTAATTTTGATATTCTAAAGACATATTTTAGGGATCTAATTCAATGATATCTAGTAACTATACTACACATGATATCCCTTGCTAATTAATAATACAACAGATTCGATTTTTAATAAAAACTTCTTAAAAATTATGTTTTGTAATATGTTTTAATAACATTTATTCAAGACAATGAATTATTTATTTGTCATTATTTAATTGATATGAAAAAAATCAATGAAAATAATGAAATTAAGTATTTAAAAAAGTGGATATGTATTATGGTATATATAATAATAGTTCTCAATTAAAAAATATATCACATTTTTTTTTAATATTTTTCACTTTTTTCTATAGCTTCAAAAAAATGAATATTTGTGATTATGGTTATTAAATTTATAGATTTATGAAATATTTTATATGAAATGAAAAAACGTGTATCCTTAATGTTATATAAAGTAGAGTAAATATTTATTTTTGAAAATATTTATTATATGTTTAGATATATATATATTTACTACTGAGAGATCTATAAAATGAAAACGTATTTAAATTTTGAAATATATTTATTTATGAATGAATGGGAAATATAAAGTATGCCATAATGTTTACTGATATCATGAAGTGGGGGGATTTTAATCACATATGAAGTTTTTTATTTATAAATTTCACTCAAAATATGTTTTCATAAATAATATTCATCATATTTTTAATTCATTTTGATTCTCCTTTTCCTTCCATAAATATCCCTTTTAGTTTCATATCCTAATTCAACGATTTATATAAACAAAAAATATAACATAATAATAAAATAGTGTAATGAAATGGTACATCCCTTAGTTCACCAATATTGAATCATCAATACAAATTTAATGATACAAAATTCTTTTATATCATATTTTATTGATAGTATAGATGAAATCAATAGTGGGAATATTTTTTTTATTTATTTTCATATAAATATACCAAAAAATATTTAGAAAATATTTTTTTTATTTTGAGAAGAAAAAGGTTGGAATTGTATCAAAATTGAGAGTGATATTAGGAATAACAAAGATCATTCTCTTAATATTTTATAAGTAGATTTATAATCAATTTCATAAAAAACATCAAGATAAGTTTACATCATGTGTATAGAATGGGTGATGGGTGACTATGAATACAAAATGACTAAAAGTGAATTTTTATGGTTTATATAATTTCCCCAAATGATCAGAACAAGGTGAAAAACATTGATATGTCTTAAATTATTTTTTTTATTAATAATTTATTCACTTATGACCTATTGGAAAAAATATCATGTTAAATAGATCTATAATTTGTTTTAGAATGAAAAAAGTATTTTGTTTACTACTAAAACTCTTTAAAATTCTATTAACATATGTATAATGTAAATAATTGATGAAAAAATATCATATTATCCTGAAAAATTAGTAAAATAATATTAGATTCATTTTTAGACTACATGAAAAACATGAAAATCAATATGATGTGTGATATCATAGAAATGATTAAAATTGATTTTCATTTTTTGTAAATATTCCTCGAATGATCAAATAAGTGTGAATTATATCAAAATTTATAAGAAGTTGGAGTATGATCATTGATAATTTTTTATGTATCATAAATAACCATAGGTTTAATGATGTGTGAATTTTTTTTAATGATACTTAGTGTGTTTTTACTATTATAGAAATTTTTATTTTAAAAGAATTTATTTAACATTTGTAACTCATGAATCAAAATTGATTTATCAAGTAACATTATAAGAAATATATTTTATTTATTATTGACCTGTATGAAAAAAAATCATTAATTTTATGTTTAGTGTTATATAAATGATTAATATTATCGTTTTATATTCTATTAAAGTTACCCAAATTGTTATAAATTGAGTGAAACACATCCAAATTTAATTAAAATATATGAAATTAAGCATTAATTCATTTTTTATATGTATTAAAAACGTATTTTTAACCAATATGTTACTTTTTTGGAATTATTAACATATTTTTTCACTATAAAAAATCTTTACAGTTCGAAAAAAATGCATGTGAAATTAATAACTGATAAAAAAGATAATATTATAATAAATATATTAGAAAAATATATTTGTTTTGTTTTTGACCTATATGGAGAATCCACACACTAATCCCATATGGGCTGTGAATGTAATGACTAAAAGTCAATTTTTTTGTTCTCTAACTATACCTAAAATCATCAAAAAATTGTAAAAAACTTCAAAATGTGACAAAACATTTTTGAAAATGATCATTGATTCATTTGTGACCTATATGAAAAGAAATTGACATTAAACAAATGTATGACTCATCTTTAATGATACAAAGTGTATTGGTACTATAAAAAATGATTTCAGTTCTATAAATATGTGTAGATTGGTTAAAAAATATCAAACAAACAACAATTATAAAAATAATGTGGAAAACTATTATAAACTAATCTTACACCTTTTAGAGAAATCTAAAAATAAATTCAACATGTGATATGATATTAATAATCTAATGAAAATTTTCAAAATTAAATATATTAAATGATTAAAAATTTATTAATTATTAATTCAAATCAAACAACAAGTATAGAATTCCACGAAACTTTAGGTAATAATTTCTGATTCATTTTTAAATTTTTTAAATAAACCACACTTTAATTTGATTTTTTATTATTTTAGAAAAAATTAAGTAAATTTTTCAAATACAATTCATATATAACATCACTAAAATATATTAATTTGTGATATATTAATTTAATTATTATAGTTTTCTTTTTTAATTTTATAACATATAAATAAATAAATACATATTTAATTAATCAAAATTTTTCATGTAATGTACTACTTTACAATTTCAATTAATTAATTATTTATTTATATAGTTTTACTAAAATAATCATTGTTTTTTTATTTGATTCTTATTTAATGTGAAGTCAGATTGATCCCGATACACATACTTGAATGATTTATATTTTTTTGGTATTCACTATTATTTTATTATTTTGAAGTGTTGTACACCAATATAATTGTTAACAATATTGAAATTTTTAATTAGAAATATATTTTAGCTAAAATTAAACAATTTAAATATATTTATAATTATATGAAAATATTAAAATGATTTAATCTAAAATGATTTTTTTGGTTTGATAATGTTTAGTACAGTTTCCTTATTAAACTATTGAATACTACCACAATTGATGAAGGCATTTAACAGTGCTAAATAAGAACTACTAAATTTTTTTCTTTTATCATCAAAAACCTAACACAAATAATGAACATTATGTGTCATTACAATTATTAACACTGATAATGGTAAATATGATTTATTATTCTTGATAAAATAAATGCTATAAAAGTAATGATAAAACCCTTTTTGAGCATTGAGGAAGTCTTTATCTATAGTAGTGGATGATAATTATAGCACAATAATTATAAAGGAAGGAACTCATGATAAAATCTAATAAGTCTATACGAATCACTAATTCTCATGACTATGAATAAACACTATTTTTCTAAAAAATAAAAGTACAAAATATTGTTTTTCTTTTCTTATGTTTTCACTAATAGTAATTATACAATTTTTCTAATTTTAATTTTATATCTTAATTAAAAATTATCAAAACGAAATTAATTAAACATTTTTTACAATATAAGAATAATTAAAATAAAGGTAAATATATAATTTCATCTCATATTTAGTATAGAAAAAAACTCAATTATAAATATATTCAAAGACCATGAATCATTTAGAATTGATAAATAATTTTTGGAAAGTGATCTTTTAATTTATATATAACTCTATATTAAGTTATATTCATCATATTTTGTGTGCATCTATTTATTTGATTTAATATTTCTTTTATATTTAATAATAAATTGATATATAGTATTAAATAATGGGATCAATTGTGTTCCCTCATGAACGCATATCCTAAAGTAGATGAAAATAGATAAAAAATTAAAAAATAAACAACTAATTAGTATCTACCTATGATTTTTTTCAACCTATTCTTTTTTTAGTAACGTAAATTTTGTTAAAAAATTTATTTTCTATCTATGTTTTAAAATTTATCAGAAAACATGTAATTAGAAAAATATAATCTATTCATAGTTAATATAATATTTCATATAAATTATAATTATACAATCATAGAAGTTATAATTAAATAAATTTATTGGTGGTAAATATAATGTTTTGAAAGTATACAAACATAATTTCATATATTTTAGAGACTATATAATACACCATATAAATATCTTGAGTCATTGGAATACTATCAAGGAAGAAATATTGAACACCCAACCATAATGTTTAAAATATCATTATTATACAAAGCATAATATCCATGTAATCATAATAGATGAATATTTTTTTGACTCTTTATAATTTTGGGGAAACCTAAAACAAACATATAATCATATATGAGTTGTGATGTATCTGAAAGTATGATATTCTTGGTCATAATTAGGGATCTAGTATTTCAAAAGTTTTTAATATTATAACTCCACTCTATTTAAAAGAGTTTTTTATTGAGGATTTGTGAAAATAATATTATTGAAAATATAACGTTGGATTGGACATACACTATATTCTCTTCATTCAGTACACAACTAATGCACCAACAAATGAATAATTTTTTTATAATTATTTTCAAACAATAACTTTTATATTATTCATCTAATAATAAAATTAATTACTCCTTTTTCAATATTTAATCTCACCAATAGCTTCTACACTATTTTCTCTAGCACATGATGAATTATTCTTAGAGTATATTTAACACCTTTTTTGATAACTAACACTATCCCTACCTAGTAAGAACACGTTAATGAAATATATATAGCTACTTGTAGTCATGGGTATAAGAGAGGGAATGAAATGGGGCGAGATCGGAATCAGGATGGAGGATGATTTTGTGGATAAGGCTTGAATCTTGTAGGACCATATAATAATAATATTTTCTAAAACAACTAGTGTATATATAATAGTAACATGAATTCCATTCCATAAAAAAATTTACAAAATAATATCCTCTAAAATGAGAGACATGGAACATATAACCATTTTTTATTGAATGACCACGAGGCCCATGCTCTATATACACCTATATAATAATTTAATATTTTCCAATTTTATCAAAGAAAAAAAGTAATATATGAAGTGTCCTACTTTGTTGAAGATAAGAATTCCATGGATATAATTAATTTTTATATTAATATTTTTATTTAGGTTCTAAACGTATAAAACATAATTAGAAAATATTAATGGAAATTATTTTAATAGATAATATTGAAATATTTAATTATATATTGAATTTTTTTAAGATGGTAGTGCCTCTATCAATGACCAATGCACAATTTTTTAAATAGAAAGAAAAAAGCTACATGAGCCTGAAGTATGGTGTCTTATTAAAACTTTTATCATAAAGAGGGAGAATATCAACAAGTAGGTCATCCCACCATGTTATCCAATGGTTGATTCCCTTGTTAGAAAGACTGTCTGCAACCATGTTTTCTTCATGAATGTCATGAGTGACAATGTTGATGGTCTCTAGATGCTAAGCAAGGAAGTTTATGAAATGGGTAGTAAGCGGCTAGGCAAGATGCACCGCACCATTCCAAATAGCATGGACAATAGTGGTCTAATCACATTCAATCCAAATATTGTTTCATCCTTTTTTCTTGGAAATTCAATGACATGGATAACACCCATAATTTACACTTCTAGATACGAGGCAGTACCATAGCTACAAAAGAATCATCAATGATACTGACCAAGGTAGTCTCTGAAAATACACCACACCCCACAGGTATCGGGTTTCCTTTAGAATTACGATCAACATTCACTTTGGTACATCCTAGAAGCAGGGATTTCCAGAACACCTCAAAAGTACACCTCGATTGTCTATGAAAACCATCAATATGATGTCGACGAAGGATCTCAATGTCTTCAATAGTGTTGTAACAATAAGCTTTCTAAATTGAGGCAACAACCCTAATGGCAATAAGAATCTGCATCTGACGTTCATCATAATAATAAATTTATATTATGACTAGTGTACTTAGTTAGAAATAAAATAATAATAAATATATTTGATTTATCATATGGAATATACTTCATATCCATAAAATCTATATAATTTTCTAACATAATTGATCATTAATTCAAAAATCCAATGATCTTTATTTTTTTATCATGTATGACTTCGTTATAAAAAATAATGAATGATTCGTCAAGTAACAAAAATTATAAATGTTCATTGTCTATGGAATAAAAATATTATTCCATATAATTATTATTAATTTTTTATAATTTTACTTGGGTAGATTCATTATAAAATCTTACAATATAAAAATTATCCTCAAATATCATTTAAAAAACTATTAATGGGTTTGTATGCTGGCCAGTCATCTCAAAATCTAGAAAAAATTGATATTTTAGGGTCTTAATAATTGTATCCAAAATATGGTATCATTGTTGGTTTCCTGCCACTAAAAATATTAACATTTTATGGGGTTTTCTAAAAACAAAATGCTAAAAAACTTGTCTTTGGAAAATCTAACTAAATAATTTTAACTAGATATTATTATTTAGTTAATATATTAATTATTTTATGACTTTTGTATAACATAAGAAATTTTGATCAGGAATCATGTTTACCACATGTGTAATTATAATGGGTTAGTATAATCATTTATTAAAAGTATAAAAAAATTTAGACCATTACTATTGAAATATGAATTGAAAATTTCCTCTAGGGAAATGTGATATTATATTTTGTTTCACTTATTCATATATTAATAACTACTTATCATAAATGCTCACTAATGGAACTCATAATTGGTCAAGAAAAAATATTTCTTCTTTATAGGTTTTTTACAAGACAGACATGTAACAATATTACCACCCCAACACACGAAATTAGCCTGATATAGAATTGGTATTTACATTGGGATTTTTGATTCATATAATATTAGATTTTTGGAAACATTAAAATTTGATATATTCATTATAATAATTTTTTCAATGAAATATTTTTCCCACATCTATAGGTAGGAAATATTTTACCTAAATAGTACCTAATGTGAAATTATAAACTAATTTTTTAAATTATCATGATCTCCATACCAAGAAATATGAAATTGTGTCTCAAAGGATTATCTATATATAATAGTGAAAATAACTTTTAAAATTCATAAATATATTCTAAAATGAGGTAAAATAATATATAACTAGAGAAAATATTCTTATATATGATGAGAGACCCAATAAACATACTTATAATTAATTATGATAAATAATTAAATTATCAAAGTGTGATAGCGTCCATTATGTCAAATACATCACTCCCCGAAGAGGAATTTCTATGAATGAATGGATAATGTTATGGATCAAATAGACCTAAATATACCATCTGAAGAGGCCATGGATAATAATAAATAAATTTCCATATATTACATGTACAATTATGAGATGGTATAAATTGTAATTATGGTTAATGGAATATTTTCCTATTATAAGATTGTTGATATCATCTCTTATCCTTATGAGGAACCAAATATATAATAAATTGATGAATTTAAATACTAATATGAATATTAAAATTTCAAAAATTACATTCACGTAGGACTAAATTTATTAGAAAAATAGAGTGTATTTCAGACAAAAGTTACGTGGAATTCAATTTTTCTCAAAAATAATGGTTAATAATTAAAAGGATATGGACCCTACCATAATGGATAAAGTTATATTATGATTAATTATTTACCTACATACCCATAAATTTATTTATATTTTACATATGAATATTTTTAATATGTGTATTTTTAGGAATATTTACAAAAGCTTAAAAAATGTTATGGTGATATTTATTGTGTCATGGTTTGTGCGGGTCTATACTAAAATGAAATTGGGTACCTTTTCCATGGTTTATTGCATTATAGTGCATAAATTATGAAATAATTTTTGATATATCTTTTTTCTCTCTATAAATTCTATCATGCTTGATTTAATTATTATTTTATAGAGATTTTGGTGTTTTAAAACCCAAATAAATTGAATAAATGTTAATTAATTGATCACATTGTGATATGAGAGTTAAAAAAATTATAATTAGTGAAACATTTAATTAAATAAGAATATTTTTGAGTAACATTTACCATCCTTCGAGGCCTATAAAAACATTTAAAGTCTTTACACAAATGGTATGATTCTAATACAAAATAATGCTATTAAAATTCATAAAACAAATATTTTTGAATGATCTTTATCTCTATTTCTCATTAACTAAAATTTTGAAAATCTATGAGGAATATAGGATCCAATATAAATTTTGGTAGATTCATACAACCCTTAAATATCGTATGTTGATGTTTTTCATTGTATTATTCTTATTTATCAATATCAAGTTTAGTTAAAGGACCTTCAACAAACACATTTATCATATAAATGATAATGTAAACAATTATATTAATTTTCCCCAAAATAATTGAACGTTATAAGGGGAAAATAGGTTTTAGTAATTTGTTTTCTTTGTATTTATTCAATAGTTTTCCACTATTAAACCGTTTAATTGTATCAAATCAAATGATAAAGAGTCAATCAATTCATGGTAACTCTCATGCATAAATGTGTGATGAAGTGAGGCTACACACTTAAATGATTCGTGATTGTTGAATAGAGTGGCATAATTCAAGGATTTGGGGAAATGATGTTCTCTAATAGATACATATGCATTTCATGATATACATATTCAAATAAGGGATATTGTTTATCCCATCAGTGTTATTAGAGTATCTTCCATATAATTTAGATTTTTGTTTCAAATACATTATGAAACTATGAAAATATGATTTTCTGGAAAGAAAATATATATTTTTTAAATAGTGATGTCTCTTTACATTTAATAAAATCACAATCTGTTTAAATGAATTTCATGTATTCCTCTATAAAATAAATATTAGCAATTCATAGTTTATGAAAACTGGAAATGGAAAAGTTATCAAAAAACAGATTACCATCCTCTAATAAAAGTATTAAAGGGTTTTTCTAAAAAAAATTAGTTAGTATAGAAATATGATTTCTTAAATAAAACCATGATATAGTCAAGAAAACTAATGTAGTTGTTTGAAAAGTAGTATTTTTTAGGGAACTTCTTGAAATGACCACTCCAAATTAAACTGATTTAATTTCCCATGGAATATATAACCATTCAATATAAATAATGTTACCATTTATTTAAAAGTAATCATGGGTTTTATATTTAAAGGGAAATTATTTTCCATAAAATTATAAAAAACCTTTACTATAAAAATATTTGAGGCATGTGATAATCCAATTATGGATTTATACCAAACCAAAAATGTTTTTAGAATAAAAGATCTTTGTTTAAAAAAAATATGGTTGAATAAATTGTAATTTATGTAAAAATTATAAAATAATTTTTAATATTATAGTGTTTATGTTAATTTATGAAATTTTATTAAATAATTATATAAATATTTTATATTTAATAATCCTTAGTTGGAAATGTTTTTAAACCATACCAAATGGAATTTTGGGGGATTTAATTATGGTTCTAATAAAATAAAATATTTGATAATTAATTTTTTACTGGATTATAAAGAATATTAAATGTTTATATGAATATAATTTTTTTCATATATATCATATATATGGTATTATCCTAGTAATTAATCAATTTAATTATCCAAAAACAAGTTTCTTATGATTCTAGTGAATTGTGTTTTTAGAGAAACTTGTTTTTCTAGAAACATTTTCATATTTTTACATATAGGTAGATACCACAAGATATTTGAACATTGGCCATATGTCAATTGAATAGACCATGAGGAATTTTTTTATGTTTCAAATCTATATTTTGTTGAAGTGGATAGACTGGAAACTTAATTATAATAGACCAGGTGAGACTATGGAATTTTTTTTCCATATGTTGCAGATACCGCATGAAGAAGTATCAACTGACTAGGATTCTCAAACAAAAATATGTTGATCATTTGAGTGAATATTCATTATTGTTGATCCATTAGAATTAGATAAAAAATTATTTTCATGGTAGATAAGAGAAACATACTCCATGTAATAATTGACTGTATATAGTAAGTTAATCGATTATGGATAGTTGGTACAACTGTATAATGAATCCAACAGTCCATATGTAGTTTTAAGTAATCCTAAGAAAATACTTCATCAACCACAAGTGACAAGGCTACCATGAATAATATTCAAAATCTATAGGGATAATTTTACAATTTGTTGAAACTTTTTAGAGAAGTTAAGGCATGTTAATCTGAGAATGATTTTTCCTCAAAGACTTTACCATAAATATGCTTCTTAAAATATGAGAAAGACTCAATCATGAATGATAAGGGTTTTTGTAATTCTTTTACTCATTATTTTTCATTCAATGTCACCACTATACTCTATTTTTTGGGACCCAGTGAAAAACATATAATAAGTCCAAGTTGTCTGCATATTGTATTTCTAATCCTACTAGATAATCATATAAGAAGTAGAAACATCTGAATCAACCATAACTTGATCATAGAATGTGCTATATAAAACCCCCCATAATTTTAACACTCTTATTTTTCTCCTTTACTTATTTTGTTGTGATTTAGTTTTTTATACATTTATAGAGAACCTATCATATACTATAAATAAGAGTCATTTTTAACTCTTTATCTCTTCCATTCAAATCTATTATCGAATATATAAATGAAAAAGATAATTGGTATAGCCTGTAAAACCTTTTTGGTGTATATTTCTATAAAACATAATCCATGTTTTGGATTTTTTAGAAATATTTAACAAAATTACTTGTAAGTTTATATATATCATGTAGAGAGGACTAAGCTCTATCCTATATATAACCTCTTGTTTAATTACAATGTATATCTTTGAGTGTCTTTACATTTCATATTTTAAATTATATAAAAAAATAAATATTTTGTTTATTTTTTTGAAAATAAATTTAAAATATAATTTTATATTATATATTTATAAATGATATTTATATTTTGTTTAATGAGATTATATTTATTTCAAAATTTAAAATAATTTTAAATTTTTTCAAATGATTTGTGATGAAGACATTGAGAAGATATTTGAATTAACCAAATTAATTATATCTAATATGTGTAAACTAAGATGTGTTCTTAAATTGAAATGATTTAAAATTTATAAATCTAAAAGTAATTTTTTATATGAATCTCAACTAAACCACCTTTGATAATTCCACCGAGAACAACAGTATATTTAAATTATGATATAGTTTATTTAAAATACCATTTAAAATGATGATATGAATGGGTTAATATTAAAATAAATATGTAATTTTCATTTAAAAAACATTATTTTATTTAATTCATGAATATAAAATATTTATATTATTAATTAATGAAATTATTATTTTAAAGCGTTAACCAACTTATTATAAATTCCATCCCATGAAAATAATTAGTTACATACTAGGTAAAATATAATATTTAATTACATTCTAGCATGACCATAATTTTTTGGGGTTTATGATCCTAATAGTACAAGATTATTCTAATTCATAAATAAAAAAATATTATGATTTTATTATAATTATATAATCTCTTGAGTATTGATCTATGGATAGTTGAAATTTGGGTTCGACATCCCACTATCTTGGGAGCTTTGGATTTGATCTTGAAATGTTGGGTTTTACTACACTTTACACCTCACTTTTTTTATTTTCAGAACTGTTTTTTGAATTATAATCCTATAACTAAAAGAGTTTCACATACCTAATTCCTATGATTCATTTTATATATGTAAATATAATTATATTTCATTTTTTATGTAAAAAAATAATGATGTGTTTAAATGTTAAATTAATATGTTTTGAACATGTTAATTTAGTTTAAGTATTCAGAAAAAAACAATCGGAATAATTTGAACATAATGAGGATATATGACATATGATGGTGAACTTTTTTACCTATTAAAATTGAAAGTGTTAGATTCCTTACAAAGTGAGCATTATTTAAGACTTGAATCGTCCAAATGGGTAGGTTTAACCATAAAAAGGTTCCCATGAACTATTTTTTTAGTGAATGTATGTTATGACTAGCCCTAATATGATAAGGTTCTCATATTTAGAATAATCATTAAGTTATTCGTAGATGGGTAACTCAAAATGTCAGTAAAGAAGAGTAATAATGTTGGGATAATCCATATTAAATATTTTTATATTATTTTTCTATGCAATTGTCCATGAGTTATATATTATATAAATAAAATGATGTTATACCTAAATAGTAAATATATCAATGAAATTAAAAAAACACTATAGTTTACTAAAATATCACCCTTATCCTATTAGTGAAAATGATTTAAAATTAAAAGTGGTTATTATTTTACATGGATCCTATTAAATAAAATTCTTCAATAAATTATTATAACACGTGACATTCATTTAAAACAATATCATCATCATTAAAATTGACCTTAAGTTAAACATTTGAAAATTCAAATCATAATATATGCAACTTCTCAGACTAGTATAGGAAAATGATAACATGTTTCAAAAATTAATGAAACTTCAATGTTTTGGATCAAAATATTATTGAGAAAAACATAATGAAAAATTTATTTAATAAGAGAAAGGTAAATATAGTAATAATAGTGAATATTCTCCTTATATTACTATATTTATGAATGTTTCTATGGATTTTAAATCAATATGAGAATATGCATTATTTTTGGATGATAGATAACATGAAAATAATTTATCAATTTTTTTATAAATAAGAGAAATGGTATTTTAAAAGATCTATTTTAGTGTAATATGATAGAGGATACTTTTTTATCTACTTATATTATCAATATTATTGGGGTTTTATATGATATAAAGAGGATAGGGTAAATGTAAAGTCTTGATCTCACCACAGATTTCATTCCACAGTCAGATTTGGAAAAGTTTTAATAGTTCATTATGAACTATAACATGGATGATTCTAAAAAATGTTATCCTATTATCTTTAATATATTTTGGATTATTGAGTAAGACATGGGTGTTCTAAGATTAACAACCATAATGATTGTTCATAAAAGAAGGGGTAAAATATTTAGGTAGCTGAAGAAGAAGAGGTGTTTCATAGTGTCCAAAAAATGTATTTTATACCCTAGAAAGGATCTTTAATGGAAATGAAATGTTTTAACTAAGGTAAACCTAGACATCAAAGAAAATATATCCTAAAATACCTAGAGGCGTGTCAGAAAAATTATAGATATTTAATATTATCCATTAATGTTATTAAGGAAAATTATTTTATTTCAAAGAGTATATGATACTAATTTTATATTAAATAAATGTTTTAAAAAAGGTAATATTTTAAAACAGAGGAAGGTTTGATAAAAGAAGAATGAAGTGTGCATTTAAATGATGAATAAAATGGTTGCAACATCATTGTGTTGGGTGAAAATGATTTCATCAAATTTGAGAAGGGTCAGAATACAATATGCATATTTTATCTCATTTTTCATTCATAATAAAAAAATTAGTTAATAAATAAAATTTTTTATGAATATTATTATTTGATAGTTTTGATATACATGTTTTACTATTGTAAAAATTCTACAATATTTTTTAAAAAGGAGAAAAATATAAAAAAATTATCGAGGATAATGTTTCTTCCCAAGTTATTTGTAAAATTATTATGCAAAGAGTCTCATAAGTCAATAGTGTAATATTTTAAATTTTACATTCCAATTTGTATAATATTAATCCAAATCCATTAAAACAATATAATATACCTGGATATCTAATACACCAGTGAGAATTAGGGGACAAATCATTAGTAAAAATATTTTTTATTTTCATTCGACTAGAAATAATCCTTTAATGACTATTAAGAAATAATCTAATAATTTTTATTCATTTGTCCATAACCATTTCAAACAACAAAATAATAAATAATTTTCACACATAGTTTTTTGAAAGGTTTAGACCTAGTGTGGGTACCTACTCCTTATTGGGTTCAACTACCACCAAACCAAAAAATATCTAATAATTTCATTTAATCCAATAAATTATATCAGCCTTGTATCATATTAATACATTATAATTAAACATTCCACTAATACATATATAACAAGTATCTATCCATACACAATACACCAATTTTTAAATCAATCCATAAAAAAGGTGAAAGAAAAAAATGAAGATTCAGTTTTCATTGGAAATAAATAATGATTTTCTAAATAAACCTTTATAATATTTCAAAAAGAATCATTACTTTTAACATATGACATGGATATGATTTTCAATTCTCTACCTCAATCCTCATTCATGATATGATCATACTAAATATATGTAGTATATCATTCCAATATTTTCACACCAATTTCTACTAATCTTCATATCTTTATCTGGTATGTAGTCTTAGGGATCTATGAACCAAACTATTTTTCTTATTCTAACTCAATTGAATTTCTCTATATCAATATATTATAACCTCATTCCATTTTGTAGTATTTATTATCTTTTAATGGACATAGTATCTATAAAATGAAAAAACAAGGAATAATTTATAGTTTCTAAAAATACCGTGATAGAATTGAAATTTTTGGTTTCCAAATTCTATATTTATAGTGATAATAAAATAATAAACATGAAGTTGTATTTCATTTTTATTTAACTCATATTACCAAATTTCTATTGCACACAATGATCTGGTGATGTATCTTTATCATCATGTTCTAAGTGGAGTCACACACATAAAGAATCTAATATTATTCAATAGTCACTTATTTAAATTAACTGGAAAAATATTATTATTCAATTATTCATTAATCAATCAATGGTAAAATATAAATTTCATAGAATCCTTATAAAATTTATTCAAAAATCCAAATCTTATCAATTATCAATTAAAAAATCATTTATTGTCTTATAAAAAGTAAAATATTTTCACAAAACCTAAAATATTAAATATTCAGAGCTTCTTCATGATTATATTCAAATATTAAAAACACAAAATATTTTAATATATACCATATTGGAACTTCTAATAGGTATGGAAAAAATATGTAACATTTTTAAATATTATTAATTTTAGTGTATATTTAGGATTTGTTTTTTGGTCCAATAAATTCTATTTATTGGATCATCACATTTGTTTCATAAAAAAATTATATTTCTAAAATGTCAAAACGTAACGAGAAAAAGATCAGTATTTTTCAATGTATTGAATATTTACTCTGTGCATCCAAAACATTACACTTAGGTAATACTGGTATGGAAGCACATGCATAGGCACAAAGTATTTTATTCTCAGTTTCAAAGTTTTACATAAAAGTACATGATGCCTTATAGAAAACCTTTAAAAGGAATACACATATAGACAAAGACTCGTGCATTGTGATCAAATCCATATAATTCATAAAAACACTTATTCACTTAGAAAAATACGTAATCTTAATGTTTAAAGCCTTATAATCAACAAAAAATACTTAAGTTCATTGAATAAAGACTTATTCTCCATGCCTCATCAAGAATTTTGGGATTTCAAAACTAAAATACTCAAGCATTGCAAGTTATGCACTGAATACGCTTATTTAGGTTCTTGATGCTTTATGATCCCTGCTAAATACATATTCTAAGTTCATATGGGCTTATGATCATATATTTTTCAAATTTCACAGACATCTCAACATCTCCATATATTTTTAAGGACTTCAGAACAAATATATTATTCCTTAAACCATTTCCAAACATATGAAAAGCATTTCAAATACTTCACTAATTCCAAACTAAAGATAAAAATAAACATAACCCCATAATTACACTCATCAATAACCCAAAAACTCTATTAGTTAATTAATTTCAATATTTTATATTTTTTTAGAATAATATATAATCTCTTCAAAATACCTTACATCTAATAGAAAAAACTTCAACATACATGAGAAACATAAAGTCATGAACTTTCCCCCATGAGAAATGTCTTGCGCCCAGTAATCGAATAAGGTAATGTTTTTATATATCTATATCCATCGATGTAAATTAAAATTTTCAACATTAATTAATTGAACTCCCCCACATTTATTTCTTCCAATATCACTATCAACACACTCCCCCATTCAGTGTTATCAAAAATCTCAGATAAAATTGAATTAATTGCTCTTCTTTTATTAAGAATTATATTCCCCTTTGACATAGATTTATGTAACTATTTCACCTACATTGTTGACATAATCCAATGCATAATGGGGGAGTGTAGGGTAAATTATCACCCAATATCTAGAAAGAGGATATGGCTATGAATAACATGTCATCATTAGAACTTCAAATATCTATCTTGGAATTCTATTTGTAAAAATGTTTACAATCTGATTCTTGGTGGTAAGATAATTTTGAATTAAATCATAACATTACACTCTTTTAATAATTGAATGGTACTTGATATCAATATTTTTAGATCTTGAGTGAAAATTTGAATTATTTTACAGATATATAGAACTCATTTTTCATAAAAAATTTATATTTGTTTCTCAGTAACAACGTTTATGGTATCTAGCTTCAATTGTATCCACTCTATTTTTTATGGCATGTTTAGTGGAAAAATAATCTCATTTAGGTATACTCGGAGTCAAATACTACTTCATCATACAATGATAGCAAACACAACACTCACTGAAAAATAATTATCCTCTATATGTGGACTTTCTATCAGTTCAATATCCTGACTAATCTTTATTAGGTAACCCATCCAACAATGAAACATATATAAATTCATACAAAAATTCATTTATGATTATTCATAGTATATATCTTAAAATCAACTTAGATACTATAATATGAGATTTATCTAGATTAAATCTAGCACAAATATTCACTAATGATATCATATATAGCCCTGATGCATAAAGAAATAGAATGGTGCTTGAATTTCATTTTATTACCTCATTTTTCATCCTTATCATTGGTAAATTTAGTCCTAAAACCCTTATTATTAGATACTTCCCTTCAATTCATCACTCCCAATGTTTTGAATAAATGTTTTTAATATTTTTTATTTAGATAAAAATTGAAATCATCTCCTTGAACAATTTTCAATACCAAAAAGTAACTCATTCTACCAAACAAATAAATATAAAACAATTACTTCGTTTTATTTGATAAGTATGAAAAAATATACATAATAACTTGAAAATATTATTTCATAATCATATACCATAAAAAGAGAGTACTTGTGGTGTCTCCACTTACATACAAGTTTTTATCAAACTTTTCGTTAAATCTTTTTCTATTAATTAAGCATCTATTTATTTTGGAAAACTAGTCCCTTAAATCTTGTTTCAAGTTAAACAATTATTTCTTTAACTTTCACAACATCAAACCATCACTATCTAGAATGAACCCATCCCGTTTGATGACAGACAATTCCTCTTCAGGATCTCCATTTAGGAAATATAACTTCACATCCATCTAATAAACTTATTATTTTCTATGATTTTAAACTATTAATAGCATAAAAATGGATTAAAACCTTTCAAATAAAGAAAATTATTTCTTAAAATTCAATTCCTTCCATATAATAGTGGCCCTTGAAACTCAGTTTGACTTTTTTCTTCGAAACATTTACTTTTTCATTATGTTTGTTTCTAAAAACCATCTTTTTACAAATAATAGTTTTATTTTATTGACTTAAAAGAATCCCCAAGGGTTTTTGTTCTAAAATTTTTCAATTCATAATTCATATAAAATATTCACTATTTTTGTTCAACTACCTCTGAAATAGATCTTTTTTCAATTAGGTAAATGGGGGATTTTATTTCTATTATCTTAGATATTTTTAATTATAGACTGGTTCCACAAGATTATAGATTCTATATTTGATGTAAAATAGTTATTTAAAAATAAATGTCTCATTAATGGATTATTTTAAAACTCATCTTTTACAAAAAAAATTAAATAAATCAACAACATCAATATTCTACTAATTTTTTATTACATTAACACTTTTTCAAAACACTTTTCATTAATTGACTTTAAAAACCCAATTGATTCACTAATTACACCCTAGATTATGGGATGATTTTTAATTATTTTTCCATAATATTAGTCAAATATTTTATACATCCTTTTGTTCCCACATTTTTATCCACTTCCAATCGAATGATAACTCATGAAAATTTCTTCATATTTTATTTCATAAAATTTTAATTATTTCTTCCATTAATCATTATGAAACATGGAATTCCAAATAAATTAACATAATTCATCATAGTCTTCCTATGTAACCACATATCATAATTTGTTTTATTTTATCTTGCCTCAGTATGAATCTACTCGAATATAGAAACCAGTGCATATGACTTCACTCTAGAAAAATTTAGATAAATTGAAATCAACTAACATTGTCCTTCCCATTTCAAATAGGATTTCATTTTTACTCTATGAATCTACATTCTGTTATAAAGTGTATGGATATTTTTTTTTATTCCATATTTTTTCATATAATTCTAAAATTCATTATAGGATAATTCCCTTCCATATTCTATTACTATATTCAATATGTACACACTAGCTCTTTCGTAACTTGTCTTCTAAATATTTTAAACAATTTATCATCTTCATACATATGATTCATAAAAGTAAATGAAGTTAAATATTTTAAAAAATTTAATTTAATTATACATGTGTTTCATAAGTATTACTATAGTCATCCAAGTGAAATAATTGATGAATATAATGGAGTATAAGTCAACTCAGGTAGAATGATTCCTCATAGTATCACAAAGATCAAAATGTATAATTTTATGTGGTCTTGATGACCAATAATATACTCTATTGTTTGTATATTATAATATATTCCACTTTTGACATGTTTTTAAAACTACTTCCCTTTCCATTCTAAAATAGGGAAGGTTTATTACCATGTTATTATTTGTGATATTACTAAGAAACTTTTTCCCTAATTCTCCAAGTCTATTATATCATATTTTATTATTTTATTTAGAACTTAAGTAACCCAAATTAGTAAGATCACCAATATTAAATATATTTAAAATTATCTCTTCTCCTATAGTGATGTAACATCCATTTTTTGAAATATTTATTACACATTCCTTTTTCTTAAAAATAAATCCACTGCCTTTATCACATAACAATATTAAAATCGTGATATTATTCCTAAGTCATTCCTCATAAATCATATATTTTTATTTGGGTTTATTTTATACATTATCAACTAAACCAATTCCTATAAATGTAAATAAACTATCATTGAAAAAGGTCATTTCCCTTTTATCATGATATTTAATGTCCTTTATATTATTTTTATCACCAAATATATGCGAATAACCATTATTTTACATGATCCATAGATTTCCCCTTTTACTGTACTTCAATGTGTATTCAATAATGAAGGATATTTTTTTCAATATTCCTTAAAATTTTCTTTTCTCCTTTATAATATTTGGATGTTTTTAGGAAAAATATAAATTTAATATTAATCTCTATAAAATTAATCTTCACATATTTAACAAACAGAACCCATGCATTCAAATTGATTCTTTGTGCCTGGATGAAGGGTGTAATAGAAGTCAACTTTCCTCCTAGTTGAGTTTCTTCTCATATTCCAAGATTTTCATACCCTCTTTTCAAATCTTCTTCCTAGAAAATAAATATTTTCCAGCATGAGTAAGCCTTATGTCTAAAAATTCCACAACATAAACTATGACCACTGAATTTGGGTCTTATATAATAATCTCATATCTATCTAGAATGTTTATATGATGGCCTTGATGAACCTTGATTCATACTTCGGGAGTTTGTGACTTTTAAGATATTCATTTCTTCCTAGAATTAATGGGATAATATCTCATTACTTTTACTTTCCGAAGTATGACCATATTTTGAATTTGTACTTACATGGTCCAGAAAAAAAAAATTATAACTAAAAGTTTTATATGATATGTTGAAAAAGTTCTTTGGGTTTACATTATTAGTATATATTGTTGAATCATCCTTTATAAACATGGGTTTTTTTAATATACATTCATTTTCTAAAACTCTCACTCATAATTCAAATATTTAGATTGAGTCTTTCTAAGATATTATTTTTTAAACTTTTGTTTCTCCTTTGGATCTATCATGATATTATCATATTCTGCAGATTTCCTAATATATTCAATATATATAACTTCATTTTTGATGAATTCTATATATAACTTATCATTATTTTCATTCACCTTCAATAGTAAATTTTTTTTCTTCATTTACATGTTATAGTATATGAATTCATTGAGTTAATATTTAAAAATATGTTTCATGTAGGTCATGTCATCTTATTCACTATCAATTTTATAAGATTCCTCATGTTTCTCAACATGAACCGTGAAATTTATAATCATCCTACAAGTTTCATTATCTTATTTGTATTTTGAAGAGACATCATCTTGTTCCCCCCTTTCTTAATATATTCTACCTTTTTCACCATGGAAACTTTTTCTCATTATTACATGATTTTGAGTCCTATTTTTTATAATTTCATTATCTCTACTTTAGAGGCTTCTCATCCTCAACAACATACCCTCCACGTTTCCTCTTTGGAAAATTGATGTAAAAATTACCAATATCACCACAACTGAAGTATTTGAGTGGGATATTATGTTGTTTACTAACAATTTAAATTATTATAGTTCCTTGTAATAAGTTACATGACACTATTATGTTCATCATCATTCTTAAATTCACTATCATATTATTATGGTTCTTTTATTAATTCATATTTTATATTAAACTTCCTCATGGATTCAAATATATTTCCATTTTTCCTTTCATTTTAAATTTTGGGGCACTTCTCATTTCATATGAAATGGGAATGTAGTGAAGATAATCATGGGAAAGATCCTATCTATAATTTAGAGCTAAAACCATTGGATCAAACCTATCAAAAACGTTTCTCATCAAATTTATGAAAATGGTGAGGAAATCCATATTATCACTAAAACTTTTGATCTTACAAACAACTTTATTGTACCTTGTCAAGAATACATAAATGTTTTAATTATATTATATACTAATTTATTCAAACTGAATTCTTTTGATTTATTTATTAGATTCATTGAATTTAATATTTATATTAATGATTCAATCAATATTATATCATATACCCTTCATAGTTTTCAAGAACATAAAATTATTTTATACTTTATCAGATATATATTTATTAATTTCATCTATTTACTTAATTACCAATTGTATATATGTTTATTTAATCATTAAATATAATTTGGTATATTCTATCAATTTGGGATAAACCATCTGTAACAATATTAAGAACATAAAATCAAAGGATTAAAATAATTGGAAGAATATTATTCTTTTATACATGACAGATATTTCAATCGAAGGATTTCAAATTCCTAATATTAATTTAATTAATATAATCCCTCCCAAAAACATTGGAGACGATAGAAGGAACCTCTACTCTAATACCACTTGAAGTGCCCTAATATTTGATGTACCTCTGAGAAGGGGGAATGAATTAGTGGTAGTAGTATTTTAAAATTTCTTTTTATTAAGAATAATACACTAATTCCAACCAAGACATTACACCCATAATTAAATAAACTCATTATTACATGTCTAAAATAAGAAGATATTTCAAACAAAGCACATATAGTTTTCTACATGGTTCAGACCTAGTGTGGGTACCTACTCTTAGCTCTGTATGGATACCATCAAGACAAATATTTCCCACTAAATCCTTAGGTAAAAATTCAAGTGGATATTTGAAGTGTCAGCTTGAGTAATTATAAATCAATATCCCACTGATACTAACAGAACACCCACTACCCATACACAAAAAATTTCTAGTTATAATGAGTAATAAAAAATGTTAAATACCTCTTGATGATTAAGGTATCTTTTGAAATAGCCGATCATATTACCCATGATACTTTTCAATATTCAAGATAAAAAATATAACTTTTTATATCAAATGATAAATAATTTATTTTAAATTATCAACCTCAAACCTCATTAACATGGTTCTCATACTCAAGTATATGTAGATGATCATTTATGGATTTAGTATGTTCTCTTTATATAATTCTTAATATATTTCTTATAGTATTAATTATTTATTAACTAATTTTTATTATTATTTCTCCTTACAATAATTTATTTACATAATTCTACTCAGATAAATCCTTTAAAGAGAAGTAAATAGATCTCATTGAACATTGTCTCCATAAAATTTATCCATAAAAACATTAATGATTCTAGAATCAATCACCATTATAGAATTACCTTTTTTTGTTTTCCACTTCTATCTATACACATACTAATAATGTAATCTACATAATCTACTTTTCATATTTCTTTAACAAAGATTACTAAAATTCTCTTGGATGAAGGAATCTATGGAAGTATCTTATTTTTATTACTTGAGTTTCAATCACACTTGTACTCAAGGTTTACTTGATTAGTAGTTACTTATATTACTTGATTAGTATCACTATTTTTTTATTTGATCATATTATGAACTAATAGGAATTTAATAGATTCATTTTAAATGTTACAAATGAACCCATATTTCCTCATCACTCATTTAGTTATTAATTTTATATTATGAGAAAAAAAACATATTTACAAAAATTCATGATTTAATATCTATATATTCATCATGAAGAGATTCAACTTTGAGAAACTTAATGATTTTTTAGATATACCAGATTAGAACATCAAATAAAAAAGGTAAAAATTATCAATGTTTAAATCTCCTTTTTTCATATTGAATAAAATTTAAAATGTGAAGTTATTTTAAATTAAGATTTGTTCTTGAATAATCGTATTTATTTCATAAAAAATTTCATCATCCAGAATCTGAAAATTTACCCAAAAAACATAGAATTTTTCTATGTCTTTAAGTTTTATGTTGGGAATTCAATGCTTTAAACCAGGTGAAGATAAAAAATGAAATTCTTATGCTACCACAAATAATTACATTTTGGGTTTCACAGGAATACAATCAAGGAAATTAAGCCCTAAACTTAGTACCTAAAAGAAGTATGCTTATCGATAGTGACATATATTCAATGATGAAAGACTTAGGATTAGTTCTAGAGGATTAAGAATTTATAAAAAAAATTAAACTCATCAATAATTGTCATATTATCATTTTAAAATACTTACTCTCAGCGACCAAATCTTTATACTCTATGCATTGTCTAGAATTTTGAAATTTCCATAGTTAGGCACTCAGTCATTGAAAGTAATACTATAAATACATACAAATATGTACCTGAAGAATTAATATTATCACTAAATACTTATACTCTGTGCATCAAGGAATATCCTCAATACATTTTCAAATTTACCAGAGAAGGCAGTATCTCTATATTTCCAAAATGACATTATACCTTCTCTAAACTACCTCCCACCCTTTCTAATAATCATAAAAAATTAAAACACTTCACTAATTCAAAACTAAGTATGAAATTAAATAACAACCTATATTTTCCTTCATTAATAACTCAAAAAATACATGGGTACATCATAGTATAATATATGTTTATTAGTAATTTGATTATTAAATAGTCTTAAATAAGTAAATATGTTTTATTTACTAAAAAAGTTTTTCAATTATAATTTTTTATAGAAACTATAGTTTTTAAGAAGTTAGAGGGAGTATTTTTGGACAATTAAAAGTTAAAAATAAAACAAATACATTATTATATCTATCAAATTCATAGAAAATGTAATCTTATAGCCTAAAATAGTTTAAGGTATTTTGGAGATGAATTATCTTATTATAAATAATAATATGTAAATGTTTTACTAAATGATTCGAAATACAATTTTAAATGGAAAAGTTCCAATGATGGGGAAAAACTTAGAAAGATTTCTAATTATTTAATACAATAAAATTTATTAATTTATAAAATTGGATGTTGGGAATTAACATAAAAAATTTTAATAGGAGTATTATGAATCCTTATATCTTCATTATTCAAAAAATATTTGTTAAAAAGTTTTAAAACATTTAAATAGTTTAGTGGGATGGGATATTGAGAGATCGTATAGGTATGTGGATAGAATTATATAGTGATTCAATGATTTCAATAAAACATTGAATGCATATTAAAAACATGACCACTTTGAGTATCTATCATATGATATATGATTAAATTGGTACTTATGTAAAAAAAAATTAGTATTATGAAAAGATTTTTGGAATATAAAACATATTATGTCATCATTAACATTAGTATTTTTATTCAAAAGGATAATACAAAGGGGAAAAGTTTAGAGAGGTTGGAAATAATAGAGGCTGAGGGCATCGTCCCATATCAGATTCACCCACTCAGGCTTAAATTGAGAAACAATAGACATACACGTGAATGAAGTACCAGGGGATGTAAGAGAAGCCAAGTGATCCTCCACCATATTCCCCTCTCTCTATGTGTGGGTGACACTAGTGATTCTGTCAAGGAGGACTTTTCATTTCTAGATTGTATAGTTTATTGACCATGGTATATTACCTTTGTCATGAAGGGCATCATAAATTCTCATAGATTTAGTCTCCACTTGCGAAATGTGAATCTCCCTCTGCCTGTAATTGATTATTCTTGTAAGAATTGCATTAGCCTACGCCTTCATAGAATTTCCACTCCTATAATGCATCGTGAAAGCTAGGATCACACTGCATCTTGAATTTTGGACCACCCTCCACCACAAATCCCACCCTGGATACAAGAACTATATGTATTTAATTTTAGTCCATCATATATAGGACTCCTCCATACCCATTTTCCCTGTGGGCTGGGTCTTATCTAATGGTCCACGACTTGAAGCGTGTACATCATCCATAGGAAGGGGGCCTTTTTTAGTTTCCATCAAGTGAAAACATATAAGCCAAGATTCACATTACTCTGGTAATAACAGTTATTCCCATAGATTTCATACCCTCAAACCCATCCCTATTTCGAACCTACTATATGAACCAATAGCCGGCATTAAAGATAAATGAATCACCATTTTTTCTTACCTTGCACCGTCAACTTCATGAAACGAGAGCTCCATGAAGGAATCGAAGCTTGTAGCCTGGGATTAGTACCTTGTGAACCCTCCAATGAATCCCCGTACCTAGCGAGCCCATTGACCATCAAAGAAAATATGGTTCACAGTTTCTTCACACTTTTTCATACAGCAATGGTAGCATGGGGCCATGTTGATGCCAATACGTTTGATATTTTCATCAAAGGGTAACACGCGGTTCTGGATCCTCCAGGTGATGAAATTATACTTTGTAGGTATCTGATTACACCAAGACATGTTGTTCCACCCATCCAACTGTCCATGAGGAGCACCAATCCTACAAATATAATATGAATTAAAATTCCCCAAGGTCGATAGATTGAAGACACATTGATCCCGCTCTGAGTTGATAAGGACAACATAAAAAATATCACGATGAGGTGCGTCTAGAAATCCTCTAAAGAACAAAGGGTATTATACTACCAACTTGATAATGATCAATGGTACTAGACATCCTAGGTATCCAAGGATCCTTCCCAACCAATTATGGTGCCCAAAAAAATGTTTCCCTCCCCAATAATCCATTGCGCATGGTGGAGAATAGGTGGAATCATGCAGCAGTCTGAAGAATAGAGGGAAGATCCGCTTGCTGATGAGAATTTAGTATTTTCTTTATACCCGTGTGACACAATAATCCTCCACAATGTACTTTCTTCCTCTACATCCCAATCTATCATATAATTCATGCAATATATAGTGATTTCTATGATTTTAACATTAATTCATCCCTCCATGATAGGCTGATTCATCTTCCCCCAAGAGACCCAATGTCTCTTCCCCTCGGATGATGCATCCCATATGAAATGAGTGATAATATTATCAATCAACCTTATGACACCCTTTGGTATGTTGGTGGAAGAGAGCCCATGCAACGGTATTACTGGAAGGATGATATTTAAAAGATAAATAAGGCCTCCAGAGGATAAATATTGGTTTTCCAATTCAGTATACACCCCAAAATTCTGCTCACCACATGATCAAAATCACTGATACACATTCTTCTTAGAGACACAGGGGTACCGTGTTACTCTATGGGAAATGTACCACGCCTCATACCTAGCCTTGTACCCAGAGTAGTCACCCTACTTGCATTGCATGCTTTGTACACATAGAATTCACTCTTATCCTTGTTGATAATTTGGAAAATCCAGTGTCAGTATATCTAAACTATCTTTTTAATTCCCTATATAGATTTCCTCCCTATATTTGTGAAAATAATTGTATCATCTACAAACATAAAGTGAGATATGGCTGTTAGACTCAACTTCCTCTGATAGGGAAGAATGTTCTTATTAGATATTCCTCTGTTGATCAACCTACACAAGGTGTCCTTCATAAGAATAAAAATACTCAGGGATAATGGATAACCTATCCAAAGTCCACGAACCGACTTGAAGAATCTGTGAGTACGCCCCAAAAATGAAACAACCATCCATTCTGAACTGAAAGAACTGAAAATAATATCACAATCCCAGTGGGAAAATCCCATCTTTTTCAGAACCCTGTTAATGAAACCCCACTCAAGCCTGTCAAATTCGTTGTTCATATCCAACTTGATTACCATATTGGATCCACAATCCTTTATATTAGTGTCTCTCAGCATCTCCTGAGCTAATGCTACAGCTCCCTGAATCGAGCACTCTTTTATAAATTTGTGTTGTTCTAGGGAGATCCACCAAGGGAGACTTCGGGATAGATGTCTGTTGATGATGCTCACCAATATTTTGTAAGGTAAGTTACACATACTCACCAGCCAGTAATGAAGTAGGGTGGAGTGGTATTTAATCTTTTGTAGGAGCAGCAGAGTCTTAGAATATACAATCTGAGGTAGGCTTCCCCCTATAAAAAGTCCTAAATAGAATAGAAGATATACCCCTTGACCGCCTCCCAAGAGATCCTATAGAAAGTACCAGGAAAGACATCTGGACCTACTACACTCTCATGATTTAGGTTCACCATCGCCTCATGTATCTCCTCCTCATTCAGGATACCTTCCAACATACCATTATCCTGAGAAGAATTAAGTTTTGGGATCCGCTCCCATAACTCATCACCCCACGAAGGATATCCCTGAAGCATATTTGGATTTGGACCAGAAATATTATCCTTGAAGTAATGAAATTTCAAACCTCCCACCACTTCCCTGTAATTAGTGAAGGAACCATCATTGAGCTTTAGGTTTTGTTTAACAGCCCACCGCCTCTCCCTTATGCATGCATGGAAAAAATCTATGTTCTTATCGGCCTCCTTCAACCATTTAATTCTCGATCATTCCCTCATCCTATGTTCCTAAGATAGGATTATAACCAAAAATTCATTCTCTTTATCAGAGATCTCACCAAAGGTAGAATCATCCCATGCCTCCTCAATGTTATCCTCAAGCCTCTCAATATCTCGTTTAAACACATCCATCTCCTGATCCAAGGGGGGGATTATCCTAGCCCATAATTTTAGGTCCTACTTAAGACGTCTCAGCATAGAGTGCAAGACCACCCAAGAATGACCCTAAATCAGTTCCTCCCAACTCTTCCTTACCAACTAATGATACTCTAGAAAGCCCAACAACTGGCTCATAAACATTAAGCTTTCCTGCAAGGACTCCCTTCTGCTCAGAGTGATTAAAAGTGGAGATTTATCAGAGATGCTTTGAGTCAAGTGCTCCACCTTAATATTTGATAGCATAGAATTATCTTTTACACTGTCTATATAGTGTTCGATCCTAATACAACAACAATTACTACCCCTTCTATTGTTACACCATGTGTAAGGGTCACCGGAGTAACCCAAATCCATTAGCCCTTTACCAACCAAAATAATGAGTGAAGGACCAGCTGGAACTCCTTGGGAATTCACCTCTCCCTTTATTCTCCTTAGGATCCATTATTATATTTAAATCTCATCCCATCACTGAAGGATGATCCCCTGGGTTGAACTCATTAAATTCACTCCATAACTGCTCCCTACTTTGGGCATCAAAACTTCCATAAATAAATGACACAAGTATAGTGTTCCCTCCACATGACACTCTTGTTGTTAAATGTTGTTCCCCTACTTGTAGAAACTCCATTGCAGCATCCATGTTCCAGGATATCTAGATGAAACTGGTAACTAGGTCTGCATGCATAGATGCATAAAACATTACCATGTTGGTAAACTCGTTAATTTTAGCAGAATTCTGCTTGTGCTCAAGGATCGCAACAACCTTAATCTTGTTCTTATTCAATTATGAGGATATCAAGTAAGTTTTAACTCTTACCCTAACACCTTTAGAGTTACAGATGAATATAGGAATCATGGAAAAAACACTTTCCCAGTTTCAGACCTAGGAAACACAGACTCTCTCACGGTGAAAGTAGAACACTCCTTAACCTGCCTCTTTCTCATGGCCGACCTCATACACACACTTGATCCATCATATGATGGAACTGATGGGGATGAAGGAAGCCTTGATGGATGATTTAGAGCTTTCCCACTCACCACCAGTAGGAGAGACCGAGCCATTTTACCCAGCTTTGCCGAAAGTTGATCACTTGATGGATTTGATTCAACATCAGTTACCTTATTGATCAGAATGTGAAGTGCTGGAGGGGTTCGATCACCAAGGGAAACTGATACCTACATATGTTCACTGGTGGAACTCTTCTTGGAGTCTGATTCAAGAACCATATAAAAGGGGATGACCTCCTGGACTGCATCCACCTTAAGTAGCTTCTTAACAAGATAAAAAGAATAAAGCACGTGGAGAAAGACCTGAGTCCCAGACTCTAACACACTTGGAGGAACCTTCAGGACCGATTCTAATAGGAAGCCGGTTAAAAACTTCTGAGAGGGGAGGAAAGCTCTTACAGAAGAACCCATGTGGTCCTTTAGACTGAAACCCTACTGGAGGGACACCAGAGCCTTTCTAGTGTAGAATGCAGGGCTCGCTAGGGATGCAACAGGATCCTTGTAGGCCATAGGAGTAGCTAGGGGAACTAGATGAGCCGGGACTGAACCGGACCCTGTTGACATGTACTTCATCAATCCCCTTGAGTTGGGATTTATGGATTTTTTAGGACAACCAACTTGGCTACATTTTCCTCAATTCTGAACAGAATTTCCCTATAGAAGAAATATTTAATTACTATAGGTTATTATTATATATAAATATTAGCATGGGTTGGGTATTATATATAGATATAGAACTTAATCATGAGGAATAAAATGAACTCGTTGTACCACATCAACCATTACATATATCACATGGTGTATCATACAAAATGTATTTAATATAATAGGTTTTAACTTTTCATAATGAGTCCCTATTATTTGAGTTTAGAAAGATATTAACCATGAGAAAATTCATATTTTGATTCCTTCATTATTAATTCTATTTGTCTGATTTAAAATTGGATGGTTGGGTATGTTATTGATTTTTTTATCAGTTGAGTTTTAACCAAGATGATATTTCTACACTAATATGATGACTGAAATATTTAGACTCTCTATTATGATAGATTGAGGATGTGTATTACCATAATAAGATAAGTGGAATGTGATGATCTTATATATTATGGTAAGATACATGTGTTGGGATCATGTATATATGAAAGTGATATTTGACGTGTTTATGTGGAATGTGTTGTGTGGTATTTCCACTATTGGAAATTAATTTGATTTATTAAAAAAACATTTAAAATGAATTATGTTGGTAATCTTGCATAATGCAAGAAGTCCACAAGTGTCCCTAGTACAAGATTGGTTTCCTTGATCACTGATGGTCAAGTAATTTGTTATAACCTTCTATTCCAATAACATATGGATAAATTGATGGATATGATTGGATTTACTATGACTTATTGGCCGCATCAAGGAAACCATTGAGACCTCTCAGAAAAATAAAAAATTATATGGAGAGAGTGTTTGGTTTCGTGGCCATATATTTTCCAAGTATCACCTTAGATCCATTTTTATTTGGTCAAGGGGAATATGTCTCATCACTTGTGATGTGTCTATAAAAGGGGTAGGAAATAAATATTTTTATGAGAGGTCATGTTTTGAAATAGTCCTAGTGTTGACTTGGTTATTTTTTATGGGATCTAAGATATATATTTGGAGTGATGATCGGTGTGGCTGAGAGGTCATGAGTGTTCCAAACATTTTTTAGGAGTATTATTCCCACTGTGGGACAGGTTATGACCTGAGATTTGACCAATAGCAGGGGAACCATGTTAGATTCCCCTACTTTTTTCATGACCTAGGGGACAATAATGGGTGACCTAAATTTCAACCTAAGGGAGTGTGTGTACATAGGTTATAAATAGTTATGGAAGTTTTAGTCACTCAACCAACCCTTTTTCTTTATTTTAATTTTTATTTGATATGGTACATAGTCAGTAGGTAGTTTTGGTTATCAAGTGGAAAACATCCTTGGGGAATACCATTTCTTATATATGGAAAATTCCCTTAGGGAAGTCTTATTTTGACTAAGAAAACTCCCATAAGGGAGGTTTATGAGAAATGTGAGATTATTCCATGGCTAATAAAACACCCATAGTGACGATCCATGTTACTTGTTGTTTTATACCTCCACTAAGAAAATAGTCATAGGGGATGTTTGAAAAACTTTTAGGCTTATTATTTAGTTAAGAAAACTCTAGTATGTGATATACATGTTATATGTGGGATAAAACACTAGATAATAAAACTCCCATATTAGAGGATCAAAATAATTATATGTATATCAAGGATACATTTGTTTATTATATTGGTTTTAATTTTCATCTTGACATGCTCAGAGATGCCTCGGCTCTGGAAAAATTAGGTATTGTTGATCAAGGTTGTAAATATGAATATCGATGACTGTTATTAGGCTAGGTTTGAGTTATATGTACATTCCTCTGTGATAGTTGTGATACTATGGTTTCCAATGTCCTTGTGAAATGCTCATAAATATTATAGTACTAGATGAAGAAATTATTTTTTTGTTTAATTTATTATTTTAGATTATTATTATTTATTCTAAGTATTTCTTGTATTACACCTCATACATTTCATACATAGATACTAAATATTAATAAATGAATATTTATTACATTACATAATGATCCATAACATCATTATATTGTTATAGTATTCTGAGAAAATTATTAACATAATTTACTGATTCACCAAATATCAAGATCATCTCCCACTTATTTATTCATAATAATCACCCTTCATAATAATGTTATAAATAAATTCTTTCTTTATATCCTATGAAAGGAAACATAAGAAATGGTAATAAATGATGCTTAGTAGGGTAAGTGAAGGAGATATTAATGATGATATAAGAATAACCTGATAAAAGGTTGTGAGAATATTATTTTATCATTTGGAAACCATACCCAACATATCATATATCAAATTCTTGATTCATAGATTAAATATTGACAGTTTATAAGACATGAATCAAAATAGAACCAAAGATCATGAACCGTGAGAGCATAAAATTAGCATAAGACATGGAATGGTGGCATACACATATGAATAGTAAATAATTTCCTTAGCAATCACAGATCTATTCCCAAACTATAATAATGGAATTATATCTTCCCCAAAACCATCATAGTATTCTAGGTTCAATCCATAAACAAACATAGTGGACAAAGTTCCTTATTGAAATAGGTTCACTGACAATTATAGTCCCATTTGTCTCAAGAGATATCAAATATACACAATGCATAAGAGGGAGATATAGGTCCCACCAATAACATAATTAAAATTATAAATATGAGTGATATAATTTTATAATGTATTCATCATATCAGAACCCATGAAATGAAACGGGTTCCCTAAACATTTCATCACTACATAACACATGGAAAGGAAATGGGTTTCGTCAAAATATTACCATTATGAACATAAACCATCATAATAAAGAACATGGATGGTATAATCGGATAATATAACTAATAATTCATAAGATAAATCAATGGTTTTTTATTTTACGTATAGAAATACCATTAAAAGATCGTTAAAACATTTATTGAAGAAAATAACCTTTCCATTTGTGAAATCAGTAATCTAAAAAATTAAAAAATTATGCAGGAATACATTTTTATTGAAAATAATATTGTCCAAATTTAAAATAATATTCATGACAGTGATTATTCATGACATCAGGAAAATATTCTCATGTCATAACAGTTAAAAAAACATTCCTTCCATATTTTTTTAGAGAAGTGACAAAGTACTTCATTTTGAAAAAAAAAAGAATATTAATTTTTAACTCTTTTTAAAAATATATACAGCATTAAAATTCAGTTTAAAAACCACAATAGAAAATAAAAAACCTTATTCAAAAAAATTTATAAAATTATGGATATGGAAGAAAATGGGTTTTAGACCAAAGAGATAAAAAATTCTATTTTCCTCAAAAAAACGTATTTACAATCTCATGAGTATATATGATGAAGAAATTTAAAATAAAACATATATTTATTAGAAAATAACCATAGGATATGAAAATAAAAATGTTTATTGATATGTATGTCATAATATTTCATGATCATAGGCATTTTCATAATCAATCCCAACAAATAATGAGATTGTAACATAAACCCATTACCTTGAGTTCGCCTTACTTCGAAATCACTCTAGACTCTTGTATAATAAATTTAAATTTTTTTATAATTCTATACCAATGAAATATATATACTTATAATTTCATAATTATCCCTTTATAACATTTCAACACAACCTTTTTCAATAATTCCTTATTGAAATTGTCATTTCCAGGTGTTAATTATTTTGTTTATCATGAGTATTTCAGTTTATTCATTCCAATACATGAGGATTTATCATGGTTAAATATTATAAAAAATATTAATCATTATATAAATATAATATATATTCAATATATACATATTTATAGTTACCCATAAATGCTGGAGATTGAAAAATGAATTACATCATTCATAGAGATAGTAAGGTGAATCTACACATGAACGTTGTTTTCAGTTTTTAATAGACGAAATAAAAGAGTGGTATATAATAATAAATATTTAAAGAATAATTTTCTTTTTATATATATAATATATATTCACTATACCTATCTTTAATGACATCCAAGAAAAATGGAAAGAAAAACTCAACCAAATAGATTTGTGGAGGTGGTAGTCCACACATATGCATGAGCAACATTATCATTTTCTAGCGGATTTCCAGTTAAGTAGGTATATATTATATTAACATTATTGGAGTATTATTATATATTAAATATTTTATATAAAAATTAATACCAACATAATACAACTTTATAAAATATGCTGATAAAAATAAATTATATCACTGTGTGGAGATGGTAAGTTGTACGCATGCATGATTGATACTTTCACTTATCATTTGATGAGAAAGATGGTGTATAATGGTGTTTTTATAATCATAATATAATTTAAGAATATTTGGTATAATTAAATTATAGATTTACAATTAATACCATATATTTATTTAAGGTAATAAAGAGTAGAAAAGAAAGTGATCGATTAAGGATTTTACCTCTTCTTCGAAACAAATCCTTTATATCTAATATAAAGGGATCTAAGGTTGTTATTTTGGGAATAAAATAAATTCAATAATTTTGATAGGGATGTTGAGAAGATAAATGGATAGATCATGATCAATATGAAGTATCAATGTCGTATAAATAAGTGAGGGAGGATGTTCCCTTTTATAATTGAGGCGATCACTTTTCAAATTTCTCAAAATATTAAATTATAATAAATTCATTATCTAGAACAATTCCTAAAAATCTTAAATGATTAAAATTTAAGGTTTTATAGTATTTTAATAAAATTATTCAATATATTTTTTACATTTCTTTTATCTATAACCTTATAATTTTAATTAATCCCCAGTTAACAAATTATAATTTAAAGTATGGTAATAAATTGTTCAATATTAGAATTTTGAAATTGTATATTTAATGTCATAATTAAACTATAAATATGAAAATAATGATATTTTATACCTTATAATATCAACAATTTCTTATTTAAATTTTTTTTTATGAATTTTAACTAATTAAGTAAAATATTATTTCGATTAAATATCATTATTGCCAATTTTGATAGTATTCATTTAATTTGACTTAAAATACATAAATAAAAATTTAAAATCTGAAGATAATTTTCTAACATGACAAAAATATGTCATATGGACCTATAAAATTCATTGTGCACTATAACTTACTCAAATTATCACTTTTAATATTTTCAAGATCATTTATTTTCTTTTATCATTAATTGAATAAATATTGTTTGCTCATTGTGTAAGAATTTAAGGTAATTATATAATAAATAAACATTATAAATAAATTACCACCACTAATATAATTTCATTATACAAAAAAGGACTATTATTATTCATTCATAGCATGTTTTTCCTATCATAACTCATAAAGGATATTTAAAATTAAGAGTTTTTCATTTTGTAACATTATTGATTTCAATATAATATAAATCATTTTAATTGATAGGTTTCTATTAAACTAATAAATTTAAATACTATGTTAATAAGGGTCTAATTACATTTTTCTAATAATAATTAAGAAAAATAATTGTGGTCTTATAACTTATTTTTAATCTAGATGATCCTAATTCACCCTTTATCAAGGTGATAATTTTTACCACAGTTACTACTCATATTGACCCAAAATAAAAGGGACCTATTTAGAACATTTTAAGCATATAATTTTATATATGTAATTCATTTTATATAATTCACCTCCATTAAATAGAATAAATTAATTTTATGCTGAGTGTGGAAAATACGATAAATACTATTTTATGAACAAATATTTTGAAGCATGAAATAATAATTACTATTATAATATGCCTTGAAAAGTATTTTTTGAAGTTTTATAACATATTTTCAAGTAAATAATATATAAATTTCATTAAAATTATTAAATAATAGTAATTAATTTATTTTATTAATATGAAAAATCATTGTGTTCATAAAGATACTTTTTTTTTAAAACAACAATTTTATTTTCAAATACTTTTTCTTAATTCTAATCATTTGAACACTAATGAATTAACTTTATAAATGTTTATAACCTATATTTTTTATAATATATTTATTTATATTCAAACACTCCTATCCAACATCTGGGAAATAATAGAAATTTAATATTTTAGTATTGTAATGTGGTCTGTCTAAACTCGCTATTTCCTGTAACAAAATAAATTGAAGAAATAAAATTATTCAAATAGAAATATTCCATAAAATCTCATGGTGTTACATTCTACCACTAATAAAATGAATTCTACCTTGTAAAATTTTCAATTTTATGTAAACAATTGAGGATACTTTTTCCTGATTACATCCTTAGTTTTTCACATTGATGCTCAAATTGATTGTTTCACTAAAAAATCATGACCCAATGAGTGGTATTGTTTCATAAAACTCATTCACTCAAATATGGTATCTCCACCAATTTTTACTGATAAGAAAGGTTTTGATGAAACATCATGACCTCTGATTTTAGTACATGTTAATTATTAGGATTGTAGTTTGTTAGGAAAGATATATCGAACACATCCTGATCTTGGATGAGATTTTATGGAAGTGCTAATAAATAGCATACAACTAAAATACAATTAAGAGTATCAAAAGAACCGATATACCTTGGTATTATCTTTCCCTTTTTTAAAAATCTCATTACCCTCTTTCATAGAGATATTCATAGTAATACCATGTCACCGACTTCAAACTCAAGGTCATTCTAATGATTGTAAGCATAATTATTTTATCAACTTTGAGATAATATTATGTGTTCTTCAATTAAAATAAACATATTTACCATTTCTTAATATTTATAAGCTCCCAATATATTTAATTTTCCAACTTCATTAAATCATATTGGTGTTCTTCACTTCCTACCAAAGAAATATTCACAAGGATCTATCTAAATGTTAGTGTAAAATATAATCTTCTAAGAAAATTTAACCAAAGGAAGTTGTTGATCCCAACCACCTTTTAAATCCATAGAGCATGCTCTCTACCTATATTCTAGAATTTTAACAGTCCTTTCATAATTAACCTCTATATTTGGATGATAAGTAGTTCTGAAGCATAATTAGGAATCCAGATCTTATTGAACACTTCTTCAAGAAATTAAGGAAAACCAAATCTCCAAATCAAATACAATTGATAGTGGTACACCATGAAATATTACCACTTACTTAATATATAATCGAGTAAATTCATCAAAAGAGAAATATTATATAATATAAATGAAGTGTGATAAATTTGTAATATGATCAACTATAACCCAGTAAGCATTATGTCCTTTATATTTTTTTAGGGAGTTTGATGATAAAATACATGGTGTTGTTTTCACATTTACATTCTAGTATAGATAATGGTTATAACAACCCATTAGACTTATATCCCTTTTCCTTAACATTATGAAATACAAAGCACTAAGAAACATACTCTATTATAGCCTATTCATTTCATCCTACTAGGAATACACGTTCAAATATCAATACCTCTTTGTACTTCTAGGATAAATTGAGTGTGAAGAACTATGGTCTTAATCCATTAGACCATTCTTCAAATATATTACTGATGTTACACATACCTAGTTCCTGGATCTTATTATCCCATCATAATAAAGGTTGAAATCATGAGCATTTCTCACCTCCACGTAAATATCCACAACTTTATTCTCTGAATCTTTAATCTTAACTTTGATAGATGATTGATAATTTATTAGATAAAGATAATATTTCTCCCCTTCCTTAAATATTTCATGATTCATCCTTTTCAAGACAAGAAATATTTGATCTTTTTTTATCTTTATCATAGATTAGATATCAAGATCCTTTCAACTCTAATAATCTTACACCTTGTTTTATTTTACAAGATGATATTGTTTTGAGTAGTCATAAAATTTAATTTTCCCTAACCTTATTCTTTGGTGCATGTTCTCTTTTTTAGGTAAAATAAACTTCCAAAAATTGGGATTAGTATATATGTCAAACCATTATATATATAGATAATAAATCTATCACATTAATTTTAAAAATTATTACAGCTAACTCTAAATCATAAGTTGGGTAATATTTCTCAAGGATATTCAATTTTTATGAGAAACCAGCTAGAAATGTATTTTTCTACATGAGAACACACCCCAATAACTTCTTCAATGCATCATTATATATTAAAAACCCTTATCTATTACAGGTTATTGGAAGCATAAGAGTGATAACTAGGATTCTCTTCAATTCACTAACATATTTCTAACATTCATCTATCTAAAGGAATGTTGCTACCTAATGTGTTAACATGGTGAGTTTATTCAATAACCATGAAATTTGTTCCATAAAAGATATATAATATATATAAAGACTAATAAAATTATAGATCCTGGTCATAGTGGTTCATCTAGGAAAATGTTCAATAACATTTATCTTTAAAGGGTATAATGATATACACATAGTTGGGATAATATGACCCATGAATGAAAAATTCCAAATCCAAAATTCCCACTATGTAATATTTTTTATTATGCTTCTATATCTTTAGGTTCTTCAACACAATTATCAAATGGTCATAACTAAAAATTACAAAAAAAATAATATCATATATAAAGGCTATGAAATGCTTATGAATGTAATCTATAAAGACTCTATTCATTAAATCTTTGAATATAATAGGGGAATTATTAAGAACAAATGGAACCACTATAAATTCATAGTGTTAATATGCTATATTTAATGCTATATTGGGTATATCCTCCTAACTAACCCTTTATTGATGATATTAAGAAAGAAGATCAATCCTTGAAAATTATTGATCTGGGTATGTTGATCAAAAAATTTATCAATATAGGGTAGATGATACATGTTCTTGATAGTGATTTTTTTAGGTTATTGATAATCAATATAGAGTGTAATTAATACATCATTATTTTTAGAAACTAGAACTGGTTCATTCCATGGGGAAAAACTTGGTTGAATTACTCCCTTTTCAAGATTCTCCTAATGTATCTTTGTCTAATCCAAAAACTCAATCTCGACTATTTTATATAGATTCTTTCAAATAGGGTATGTACTGGGTATTAGTTCTATTAAAAACTCAATTTTGTGATTAATTGGAAGGATAGAAAACTATTTTAGTAACACATATATAAAATCCTACATAGTAGGATAATATTCTATGTTTAGTTTCTCCCAAACTATCTGAGATATATTCCCCTTATGAATTGTAATCACAACCCATACACAAGATGCAATTTCATTTGAATGTTGATTTTCGTCATTAAATATATAGGTGATTGTAGGTTGGTTCCAAAAATTAAATGTAACTTTCCTTCCATGGTAATTGGTGTGGATTTATGTATATAAAATCAATCCATTACCAAAATAACATTGAATTCAACTTAAGGAAGAATGAGAAGACTTTTAGGAAACACATTATCACAAAATTCAAACAAATAATAATCATAGACTTTGAATGAAATCAACTTACCATTAAAGGGTTTTACTAAAAAATCAACATATAATTTCTAAGGTGGTATTGTGATACCCTTATGAAAGTATTTAAATATAAAATAGTGGGTTTATCCATAATAAAATAAGAAATTAATAGTTCTAGAGTGGATAGTAATTGTCCCTTTCAGAGCACCATTATCATAAACCCTCATAAGAAATGGTAATCTTATGATATTTCCATTTTTATATGGTCTTAATAGGATGTCGACATTGATCATCTTCATTATCCATTGGATTTGGGCATTGTTTAGCATAATTCCCATACTCCATACATTTAAATAACTGGAGTATAGGTGGTATATTCTGTAGATCATCATCTATATTCAAAACATTAAATATATTCTTTCCATCACTTTGGTATTTGATTTCCTGATGACCATCTATTCCACACATGAAACATTTACCAGTCCCCTTATGACAATTTACCCCTATCATACCCTTTGTATGTAAATCATTAAGGAATTATCATTTTTTCTCTTTATGGTTTTATAATATCTATTGAATTCCATTTTTATTTTATTATCAATATCATGAGATTTATAGAAAACTCAAATTTCCATATCCACCCTGAAATCATAAAAAACATTTTCTTCATAACTACATATATCTCTTATGGTTGACTCCCTTTAGAGACTTACTTTTAAGCCATAAAAAATTGGTCTACCTTGATTTTTGTATGGATGATAATAATATAACTATACCTCACAAGTAATGTAAAAACTGATTCATATATACTACTATATTCATCATTCTTCTTTTTTTACTCAATAAATTCCTTCTCCAATTTAATATGAAGAATACAAGGAATGTTCTAATTTTTAAATAATCTCTTAACCTCATTCCAATATTGTTAGTTAATTTATTCTTGCTGATTTTTATGGATAATAGTCCACCATAACTATGCTTATCCTTCCAAATGATTAACAACCATAGTAACTTCAATGTTCTGAACACTAGAGAATAGAATGTATCTTTTCAGTGGTACTGATCTATTACTTAGAAACTGGTGGAATAATGGACCAACTAAAATAATAAGGACAATCACTTATTAAGGAATCTGGTATAGTTTCAGTTGAAGTGGAACATTAGACAATCAAAATTTAAATTACCCAACTTATTACTAGTATAGTGAAACTATGGGATTGATCCATAGGGAGATGAAGTTACTATATTTTGTTTTTCTGGTTGGTAATTAATTAGTTGAAGTCTGCTAAAATATAAAGTTGATATTTATATGTTTCAATGATAGAGTAATTAAAATTATAATTTCTTTATATATTACATTTAAAGTTAAATAAATACAAATAAATTTTATTCTTGATAAAAATGGGAAAAATGCATCGATTCTGTGGATTTTTAGGATAATTGACAAATCAACTGGCTTATAAGGTTTTGTTGTTCATGATAACTCACATCTTTGGGTTTTGTATATAATGGAACCCCCTTGGTCTAGTGAATTTTTTTTAAATCATTAGAAACCAATTCCTTGATCTGGAATTTGGAATCTATTAATTTTTTTTAATTATAAACCCTTTTGAGACGATATGTTCACCCAATAGTCATGGATGTTCTTAATTTAAATTCCTCAGAAGGTCCCAGAAAATCCTATTCTTTTTCTGATACATGGTTTCCAGTTATATTTTGAATGGGTTTTTGAGGAATTATGAGAGAAATATAAAGAACATGATTACAATATAACAATTGATAAAAAACAATCCATAATCATCCACATCCCCAACACATAGGGAATTTAGCTACTCATGGAGTAGCTAAGGATAGATAAACTTGTTATACCTCAGTGAAAAAATGCACAAACTTTGGATTGAAGATCACTGGGGAGGTAGCGACAACATCTCCTTTCTTCTATTCTCTCTTTATTTTATCGTTGGGTGTCTTAGAAATTGGTTCCTTTTGGTATCTTAGTCTGAATGTTGAATTTGGACGGTCTACCCCTCTATTTATAACTTTTGGAAATAAACGGTGTTCACTCAAAAGTACATGAAGTGTACAATTGTCAACATGATTTGGTCCATTTTCCTCCAGCAGTGGGTGAGATACCGCACCTCCCTTGACTTTGAACATGGTTCCACCTGGTTGGTGGGGGTACACGATATGTAACATCACCCCACATGGCGTCTAATGTCATACCTCGACCACCAATCGCTTCTAGAAGGGGGTACACAATGTGTTCAAGGAAATAACAAGATTTTTTATCTCTTACTGGAAACATGGGTGTGTAATTGGTTCTGTCTATCCGTGTCTGGGGAAAAAGTACATGGCATGTGTAAGGAGTATACACTGTGTATATTTTATTTTTTGTTCTGACCCTTCCCGATATGTGTCTTAGTATGGAAAATACCTGAAATTCATCATGATTATCTAATTAATGAATTTTATCTCGAAATAAACACATATATCCAATTAAAACATGTTTTTATATTCAATAGAATATATCCAAAGGTATACATATTTCGGGGACATCAAACTCCCCCACACATATTGATGTTATTATCCTCAAAAAAAATCTCAACATCAATTCAATAGAATCTGTACTCTAAAAAGAGAAGCACTAAACAAATTATAATTGTAAATATTATATCCATAATAGAATATTTCAAAAGGCATAAAACATATTTCAATTCCAAAATTATTCTAATCATGCCTCCTATATTATTCAATTAAATTTTACATCCTCTTTCATCCACATTGTTTAACTTCCCACAAATAAACATGCCACATGATAATTTAACTCACTAAAAAGTACTACATTCATCATGGAATATTATTTAATCATATTTATGCTCAATCATAAGAATATTCACTCTATCCATAGGCATGTAGGTGTTATCATTATCCACATCATAAGTGAAATCACAAAAATCATAAGGGATTTCAATAAGGTCCAAATGTTTCTGAGTCTAAGGGTTGGTAGGTAATGATGAAAATTAATCTCAGAGGTTTGAAAAGAAGGCTGAATTATTAAAAAAATAGTCATAATATTCAAAATAAACATTAATGAAAATTCACCATCAATCATGATCTCACAAATTCTATCATCACCATGATATTACCTTGCTAAAATGGGCTCATAAACCATGAACAAATTTGGTCCCTCATTTCCATTTTTTTCAACTTTTTTTTTATTAGAGACCAATAAGAATACAATAAATAGTGTTTCTGGAAACCCTTCAGCCCAAATAATCAATTGTTAAACTCCCCCACACTTAAATGCATGGTTTCTCTAAAATATACCATGAATGGCCAAAAATCCATATCTAAAGCTCAAATGAATAATCATTAAAATTTATGAAAGAATTAGGTAGGAATGGAAAATGGGATTGTAATGTAGCTTCATATCAAGGCAATTCTTGGTTTCTAATGGTTTTAAAAAGATAATATGTAGGTTATTTCTCAAGGTTAAAGGAGCTGAAAAATAATCAAATGCCTCAATCATTTTAATGTAATTCAAAAATATTCTTGTTTTGAAGAGAAAAACTAGCATGTTCGGGTAGTCATACATATCCCAATAATCTCTCAAGAAATATGGAATAAGAAAGAATATGTTGAAAAGGATGAGAATACGTCTTAGGAATGAGTAAAAATAAAAGGTCAATTAGGTAATGACATGGGTACAAATGATCAGTCTCATAAATGTAAATGTCCTAGACTTTAAATGCAGAATCAAACTGTATCAACAATTATTTTAACAAATACATTGAAAATTGAAATAAACATGTAACTTTTAAAATTCCCTTTCTGTATTTATTATTTAAAATTTTAATTAATTAAAAAAATTCCACATTTTAAAATATTTCAACTATTAATGATGTCTCCTATATTAGTTCAAGGCAAAGACTAGTGTGGTTAGAGACCCTCCCTCACACTGAATATAACACATGGTACTCCAAGTGCTATACCAAGGAAGGGGAGAAGATGAGGGGAAATTGTGAGGGTAAGATGAGGGGAAGTAGGGAAAGAAGTAAATCCAAGGTAAAATTCAAAAAGAAACCCAGAAAAATACACCCCTCATGGTGAATGGAAAAATACAGAAGTAGTCCAAATAGGGATGGCCAAGGTGTTCTAGAATACATATGACTTTAGAGGGAATAGAAAACTAGATTTTCAGATACATATGACACCATGTTCAAAGCAAAGAAGAAAACAGAAATATATAATGTAAATAAATGTTCCAAAACCATTCACTAGGTCATGTTAGAAGACGAATCATCTACAATAAAAGAATCTGGAAATGGAGTAACTGTTGTAGTAGTGGAGTTAGGAGGCTCGAGATCCAGGCCCTAATGGGGATGTTTAGTGGGAGAATATGATGCATGAATCATGCTAGTAGTAGCTGGCTCAGTAGTGGAGATGATAATAGAATCTATGGCCAGAGCTGTAATTGGTGGCTGTCTGGGAGGAGGCTGCAGAGTAGATGGAGGAACTAGTGATGGGGGTTCCAGAATGCAGATATTCTGAGGAATGAGGCCTAACATCTAGTCAATCCGCATTTGTGAATCGATAAGGGTACTTTGGTGATGCTCAAGAATGTATACGCGGTTTATGACCGCGGCTCGGTCTACCAAAGGTGTTGGTGGAGGTGGGGATTTGTATGGTAAAGAATAAGAGGGAAGGGAGGAGGAAGCAGAGCAGGGTAGTGAATGGATATCCGCTGGTGGATGGGGTGGGATCAGATCAGCAACAACAACAGGGTCATGTGGGTCATCTCTCACCCCATCTGGATCCGGGGTTTCCTTCACGAGCACAAAGCACTCTCCACGACTCTCAACCATCCTCATATGGATAACCATGAATAAGTCCATACCTTGAAGAAACCCCAAGTGGTTGTGAGGGAGAGATGTCTCAAAAACTCTCAAACAGTGTTCCAATCTGGAGGGATAGAACCTGTTGTTCAAGTTGATCTAATAGCCATAGATCGTAGAATATAAATAGAAAGTAGAAAGACAGGGTAGTTCTAGGTAATTATGTCGGACGATACATGTAATAATCTCCATGTCACTCCGAGACACAACACACATATCCTCTTGGTGAGGAAACATATTGGAATTGAATCACTGGTGAAAGAATATAAGGGGAGGGGGAATAAAGAGTTTACTATTTTCTGATGTGGGGGTGTACCTGTGGTCAGGCCCAGCAAGCTTGCGCCACATAGTGATGAGATCAGAGCGCTCAGGATGGGTAAGGGTGGAGATTGGAGGTGTGGTGGAAGGATGGGGGTAGAAACTACAGCCTCGGCAAAACTCGGCCATGGTCAGTGAAATGTAGAGGTTTCCCACCTGAAAGTGAACATGAGTAGCTATATCCATGGGAGTCTAGTAGTAGGTGGGCCCATCAAACTCAATAGTGGCCATGAACTCCAAAACTTTACCTCTGTATGTTGGATTACTAACATGGAGTTTGGATAAAATATGTGTATAGCCTAGAATCTCCTCAACCTCCTCCCTGATTCCAAGATGATGAGGAACACTGACATCCAGATAGCGACCACTAAACTAGATAGTCTTCCTGGAAAAATGCCACAATCAGTCCGCAGTAGGAATTTCATCAGCAAAGATTAAAAATGGATGTGGTGGAGGGAGGATAACTGGTGGTAAGGGTTGAGGTGGATCTGCTGGTGTTGGATCAGAAGGGAAAGCTATACTAGTAGTAGGTGGAGTGCTGAATACTGGACCTTCCTCAGAGGATGGACCTGTAGAGTATGGAGGTACAGTCAAGGCTGGTCCACTATGGTAGTAGAGGGTAGCACCCAAGGGGTGGATCTAGAAGAGGGAATGAATCCACCAGATCTCTCAACCATGATGGTAGGTAGGGAAACAGGTGTAGTATAAGTAGAAGGGGTAGGGAGTGGTTCCACAGAAGTGATCGTACTAACGGATGTCATGGAGGGAGGCTTCATTAGAAGGGGAGTCAAAGCAGCGAACACTGGGGTTTGGAAAACTCGTATGTCTAAGGTGAGCCGCTCAGAATTTCAAAGATGAATCTGATGGTGTAGGGGTTTCTCTCCCTCAGCAGTGAAATAAGACTGCTTCCCACTCACATGATATCTATTATCCATACATGAAATATAAGGATAGGAAAAACAACAAAATAAAAGATAGCGAAAAAAGAGGAGAAAACTGAGAAAAAAAGAAAATAAAAAATGTATGACATGTAGATTAAGGATACATAATGTGTAGTGTGAGAGGGTGGGAAACCCGTATATCCTAGATAAAATATCAAGAGGGAATGTGTTTGAGTTAAAACAAGTACACGGTGTGTATTAATATGTACACGCCATGTTTGTGAACATGGGGTGGTGGCCATGTAAGGGACCAGACATGGCCTAGCTCAGGTAGGGAAATAAAGCCTACTACATGTTTTTTGAAGGGAATACACACTGTGTGTGTGAACCTAAGGTAAAACGGCATGGACTTCTTGTATATTAGTATCCTCTAAAATAATGGGGGACATGGAGTGTAACAAATATACATTCCATGTGAGTACACATGGTCTGGGGGCTGTATACCATGGGACATGGACTAGCCCGGAAGACACTATACACAACATGTCCCGAATAGACATGCCCTATAGAATTTAAATGAGAAACACGTGGTTGTGTACAATATGTACATGACATGTGTTCTTCGTAGTCCCTGTGTAATGCATGTGGTAGCCGAATGGTCAAATGATCCAGAAATCGACTTCATATAAACTAAAAATAAGAAATTAAATGTGAAGAATGACATACCTAATGGGAGGATTGAAATGTAGAAGAAATCCGGACCAAAATCACATATAAGTGTAATATTGGTGGGAGGGAGGTGGGATGACTTCTAGAGGATGAAAACGGGGAGGATGGGGTCTCACGACATGGGCTGAGGCTAGGTAGGGTCTCGAACTTTATACGTGAACTACACGGTGTGTCTTAAAGTGTACACGCCAAGTATGAGTTTTTTCAATAGATTTTATAATATAATTATTATAGTATACTATATAATAATAAATATTAATAAATAAAATAAAAAACTATATATAGATATATTTATATTATTTAATAAAAATAAATCTATACACGTAATGTATTGGGGAAATACACGTTGTGTGTTCTAAAATTGGAAAAAGAGAACTACAACCTTTGTTCTTGTTCATGGGATGTGATTCGAACTGGAAATCAGTCATTTCAAACGAAATCCCTCAACCACTAGATAAATGGTTTTAGTAATTCCCACTTTTAGTTACTTTTTATATTTAAATTAGAGGTACAGTTTTACACAGGATAATGAAAATGTACGGCGTGTGGTTTTAATTTGAATAAAAGGGATGAAGCAGGGAGATTAGCCATGTTCAAACCTATGTCATTTGAATCTAGGTCTAGGACTCTGCCAATCTGTGAATTTAACCCACATGCATTTTCTTATTTCAAAAATATTTTAAATTATCATTGAAAACATAGTTAACACAACATATATTAAAATTCACCTAGTGTGGTTTTATTAATATTAAAAATGATGGAAATGGGTAGGATGTCAGGATTTGAACCCAGGTCATTTGGAACCAGTTTACAACCATGTCTAGTCGGTCCATCCCCATCATGTGTTCAATTTTATATACAAAAACATATATTTTGTTTTGAAAACTACCACACATGTCGTACAATTAAACATGGGTTTAAAAAGGATGAACCCCCTACTGAAGGTAGGTATAGAGGGATTCAAACTGAAGGTGACTGAAATATATTACAATGACCTTACCATCATCACCAAAATAATCTAAATTTATTAATATATTTAAAATATGCTTTTTATATTAGAATTATACACTAAAAATGGAAGTACACCCCATGGGTAGAGGTGGTACACGGTGTGTAACCTCTAGGTTTCCTCCTAGGAAGCGCCTTGGTTTTATATATTTGGCTCGACCTTACCTTAGAATCTTGGTAACAAAATTTTATTGTAGAGATAGTACCCACCATGACCTTCTTGTGAAAATAGGGATTCAGATGCTGCCCATTTCCCATGAATGGTTGACCATCGGCTCCAGCAACTTCCACCGCACCATGGTGGAAAACCTAGATAACTTTGAAAGGTCCCAACCACTCGGACTTTAATTTACCTAGAAACAACCTCAAATGGAAGTTAAATAATAGTACCTCATCACTGGTCTAGAATGATTTTTGAGAGTTCATGTGGTCATGGATTACCTTTTTCTTCTTTTATATAGCCTAGAATTCTCATATGCCTCCTGTCGAATCTCATCAAGTTCTGTCAGTTGAAACTTCTTCTTTTCTTCTATAGATTTTAGATAATAGTTCAAGGCCATCATTGCCCAATAGGATTTATGCTCAAGTTCCACTGGTAAAGGACCTAGCTTCTAGTAAATAAACTGGAACGAGGAGATTCCCATAGGTGTTTTAATTGCGGTCATGTAAGCCCACAAGGCATCAACATGTTTCTTGGACAAGTCTATCAATGAGGTTCCCAATATCTTCTCCATAATTTTCTTTAATTATCTATTTGAGACTTCCACTTGTCCACTAGATTGGGGATGATAATTTTTCCTTATATTATACCTCATTCTGTTCTTCCAAAGAACATTCCTCATCAAAATATTGTTGAAATGCATTACTTTATCACTTATCAAAGCCCATGGAACACCGAACCTGTGGAAAAGTTTTTTTTCAAGAAGGCCATGATGATCTTTGTTGTGTTGTGTGTTGTGGTTGTGGCTTCCACCCATTTTGAGACATAATCCACACAAACTAGTATATAAGAGTTTCCAAATGATGGGGGAAAGGGGCCCATGAAATCAATACCCCATATGTCAAAGACTTCAACATCAAGTATAGGTTGTTGAAGCATTTCAACACAGTGAACCATGTTATCTATTTGCTGGCACCTATGATAGTGTGTTATAAAATATCAGGCATCCTTCTGCATGGTAGGCCAGAAAAATCCAGATTGGAGAATTTTAGTTGTTGTTACTTCTGGCCCATGGTGTCCCCCAGATGGGTAAGAATGGAAAATTTTCCTAATTCCTTGAATATCTGTTTCTCGGATGCAACGGTGGATCACCCCATATCCATATGATCGGAAGAGGAGAGGGTCTTCCGAGAAATATCTTTTCACTTTAGACAGAAATCATTTATTTTGTTGGAATGAATGATCTAGGTGAATGACTCTTATATCCAAGTAATTGTCTATATTGGCGTACCATGGAAGATGTGTAACTCCAACTAAAGAAATATTCTCCACTGGGAAGTACTCCTTGATATCTTTATCATCTTCTCTTTGTAAATGAGGCAATTCCATTCTGGATAGATGATCGACAACAACGTTCTCACAACCCTTTTTATCCTGGATCTCAAGTAAAATTCTTGGAAGAGAATCCCAAAATGGATGAGTCGTGGTTTTTCATCATTTTTTTCAGCAAATATTTAAGAGCTGTATGGTTAGTCTAGAAAATAACTGTAGAGAGAACTAAATAAGAGTGGAACCATTTGAATGCTAAAACTATCGCAAACATTTCCTTCTCTATGGTAATATAGTTAATTTATGCTTCATTGAGGGCTATGATTGCATAGTATATTGGTCTGATGATTTGATTTAACCACTACCCAAGAACATATCTCACAGTGTAGTCACTTGCATCACACATAATCTCAAATTATTCTTCCTAATCTAGGGAAATCATGATAGAAAATTCTACCAGTTTTTCACTTCAGAAGTTGGACGGTTGTGGTGCTGGTTTTTTCAAATTCAAATATATCATCTTTTGAAATAATATTGTTTAGAGGTTGCACTATCATTGAAAAATCATGAATGAATCTTCTATAAAATCTTGTATGCCCAAGAAATCTTCATATTTTTCGAATAGAAGTTGGGATTGGTAGTTGTGAGATGATTTCAATTTTTTCTGGGTCGACTACAATTACCTTTATAGAAATATGGTGGCCTAATATGATTCCATTTTGTTCCATAAAGTGGCACTTCTACTAGTTTAAAACTAGATTGGTGTGCTCACACCATTCTTGGACCAATTGTCGATTTCTTAAGCAAGTGTTAAATGATTTTCCATAGACTGAAAAATCATCCATAAAGACGTCTAGAATCTTTTTGACCATATCATGGAATATTTACAACAGACATCGTTGAAAGGTGGTTGGAGAATTCCATATGCCGAAAAACATCATTCGAAAGGTAAAAGTTCTATACGGGCATGTGAAGGTGCTTTTCTCTTAGTCTTCAATAGTAATTAAAATTTGGTTATATCCGGAATAACCATCAAGAAAGCAATAGAATTCATGACCTACTAATATCATCATCATTAGATCCTTTAAAGGGAGCTGAAAGTGACATTTTTTGTCACTACAAGAATTTGATGTATTTGCGATTGGATCTCGTTACAATAGCTCATTTCTGACGGGGTATCATCACATATAGCACATTACAGAAAACGACGTCGCAAATAGTTCTCCATTTTAATATAAAAACCCATTTTGTGACGGGCTCGTCGCAAAAAAGTATTTGCAAGGGGTTACTTTTTTCCATCACAAATAGTTATTTATAAAATATATAAACTATATGTAATGGGAACCCGTCACAAATACTTAATAAAAAAATATTCAATAAAATTATGATAAATTAATATTAGAAAATAATATTAATAATAATACTGTTAATATAAAAAATATAATATAATATAATATAATATAATATAATAATAATATAAAAAATTATATTATTATAATATTAATTATAAAATAATACTAATAACATAATAATTTTTTTATTATTATTAATATTTATGAAAAAAAAATATTAATATTATTAAAATAAAAAAATATAAAATATTAAAATTATCAATATTCATAAAAAATAAAAATAAAAATATATATATATTATTATTATTATTAGTAAAATAAACAAACCTTAAAACAATATTAATAATAAATATTAAAATATTAAAAAAAATAAATAAATAAATTATGCAATATTCACACCAATATAAAGACAGAAACTGTAAATAGTTAATATTACAACAAACTTTTAATTCAAATGTTTTTAACTAGACAAAAAAAATCACTAGGGGTGATGGTCTTCTGTGGAGGTGGAGGAGATGGTGGAGATGGTGGAGAAAACTTCATCCCTAAACAACGAGTAAGATGGCTCATGTACTCCATCTACTCGTGCCGCTACTGCTGCCATCAATGCATTTGCTCCTCATAATACTACTACTATAGTCGATGCTCCTCATTATGATGCTGATACTGTTGATGCATCTCCTCCTACTCCATATTCAAACTCTCTATAAGCTCACTCTGAGGTCATAGCTGCTCCTGATATTGTGAGCCAGAATATGATGCCTCTCCACAATCTCTTATAGAGCTAGACTCTGACATTACAATTGTTCCAAAATAAGTCCTAGGAGTAAATTGAGAGCCTATACCAACTACTCGGCCCTTCTCAAAGGCCTAGTAGGTCACCTGCATCCATGCCACCTCATCGAAATAGGGGGCACTAGTCTGATCGGTCATCTCGTCTTCACTCTTAGCCTGTGTCTGAGAGGTCACGACCACACATGACTCCTTCAGTTCCAATTTGAAATTAAAAATTGTGAAAATGTTATGTGAAGTTAATTTTAAAATTAAAAAAGAAATAATATTGTCCATAATCTGACGCTGGCGATCAACTCAAATATCTCTAGTGGCTGGATCACTGCACATCCTGTGAAAAATTTTGTACTCCGTAATACCAGGATACTCGGCTGCTTATATGAATATAAAATAAACTTTTTATATTTTACATTATATAAAACATTTTAAAAAAGTACTTATTAGAAGATCTCTATGCGTAGTGAATATACAACTAACAGCTCGATGTGTCACCTCCTGTCTCCCCCGGTTCTGTTGGCCAAATGAAGATCTCCTCTGAAATCCACCCCCAACTAGTGTGAACATAATCCATCCCAAACATGAGATGAAATGTGCTCTAGTTGGTCGGCTCTATATGACTCATATAATACTGTCACTCCTGCTTTCTTCATGGCCATCCTCTCAAATTGTAAAAAAACTGGCAGAAACGATCATGCATAAACACCTCTCATGCCGTGTGGATAGCGTCACACATGATATCATCGATGAGATACCATAAACCCTACAAATAATTTTTAATATGAAGTTATTAATTAAATAAATTTGAAAACAAATTTTATGTATTTATGTATTTATGTACTAGCCAATGATCGAAATTGTCGAGATTCACATCAACATGAATCTGTTCCCATGTAATCCATGGTTGAGAAAAATAATTGCAGAAGATAGAGCTCCCCTTTCCAAAAGCTATATGTGAAAACCATCAAAAAATAATAAATAACAAAACAATTATTATATAAATAAATTAATTAAAGCTAATTAAAATACAAAGGTTACCATACCTTTGTGTGTATGGATCAAATCCAAGATTTTGATGTCTCTCGGGCATAGGGTCAGAATTCATCTGTCACATAGGACCGCACCCCCTTCGCATACCCCCTGAACCGATAGTTGGTCGAGGTTCAAATGATCCCAAATTCTCTTCATCCAAAGTTATATCAGAATCTTGCAACTGATGAAATAGATCATCGTCCATCTGAAACACGAAATGATTTTTGTTAGAAAATAGTTGAAAATAACTATTATAAACTGATATATATTTGTTATGATTATAACCAGCATTTTAATATGTCAATGTTCACCTCCATCATCATCATCATATCTGACTATATCAATGTCTTCATATTCCTCCTCAGCTCATCAATATCTATATGACTTTCAGTTTTATTGTCTCTCATTTCAAATTCATTTGAAACATAATTAACATCATTGTCACCATCGACCCTTAATTGTGGGGGTGTCATCATTAATATTCATCTATCTTTGGGTAAAATATGGATTTTTAGTAGTATCTTGAAAAATTCCAATTCCTTGCACTTCAGGAAACCATATTAACTTTGAGTAAAATGTTTTTCTGAAATTTGATTTTTATTAAGCTCCACCAATCACTCAAGTCTCTTAAAGTAGCATAGTACTTTGCATATTGATGTTCATATTGAGCTAGTAAAAATGGTTCATTTACTACAAGAATAATTTTATATTTAAAATCAATGATTCCATGAGTTAGATGAACATGCAAGCCTCTCTCAGTATCCAACCACGGACATTTAAACATCATTATGTAATTTTATCCAAGATAACACATCTCAATAATTTCATCCAGCATGCCATAAAATTCAACTTCAGTTTCTCTATGATCATTTACTCTAAAAAAATCCATTTTTCATTTCTTTTTGATTCCCCATATGCACGTGTTTGAAATTTAAAACCATCCACCACATATGCATTACAATATTTAACCATTTTGGATGGTGGGTGACTCAATATCCACAATCGCTTATCAATTTTATCAGCATTTTGAGGAACCTAAATTTTTTTAAACAATTATAAATATAATAAATGAGAAATTAAATTGATATGTTAAACCATCAATAATTTATGTTACCAATTTTTGAAACCATTCAGAATTTTTTTCTAGCGTTCTTCAAAAACAACAACTATAATTTGTGGAACCTATTTCTTGATATGGTTATCATATAAAATACAAATAAAATAAGTTTACTTAATATAAAATAAATTATTTATTAATTTTTAGAAGTAATAAATGTATAAATGATGTTATTTCTTCACATTTGAGCAGAACATATATATGATCTCTATGATGTTCATTATCTGAAAGTCATCATTCAGGAACTCCACTGAATCCAAGATCAGGCTGATTAAAAACTGATAATTGATTCATCATTTCATCATCAACATTCCCCAGGTTCAATCCCATGCAGTTGTGTTTTTAGGGATATTTAGATTCAAAATAATGGGAGAAGAAAAAAAATTTCCTCTTACAAATATGTTTCGGCAATTCTTCCTTAAACTGATTCTTTGTTACGTACTTTTTTATTCAATTTCTACATGCTTCTCTCAAATTGGTTACATCCATCGAAACTATACAGGACCTCCAAATTTTCTTCATGTCGAAAATGTAATATCAGATGTTCTATTGAGTCAAAGAAAGCTGGTGAAAAGTTTTTTTCGAGTTTACATATAATTAAAACAACATCTTCTTCCATTTTTCTTAGTGCATCATATTCTGTTGTCGCCTTACAAATGTCTCAGAAAAAATATTATATGTCTATTATCAAGTCCCAAATCATATAATTCAACAAACCTCTTAATCTAATCAGCATAAGTCTTTCCATTATAACAATACAATCATGGATTTTATTCGGTAATATGACCATTCCTAACACATCTTCCCAAATTAGAAGCATAGTCATCTAAAAGTCCCAAATCTACAATCCAATGAAAAACTAATAAGTAAATCTCTTTGGATAGTGTATAAGTTGTGTTTAGCTTTAATAACCTTTGTGATCTAACATTTTCATATAGTTCAAGTTCTGGTCACCCGCAAATTTGGGAAATATCGAATCTTGCCTTTACATTATATTTGGTCTTACCTCCTCCATCCAAAACTATATGAAATAAATTATCAAAATAGTTCTTCTCAATATTCATGACATCCAACATGTGGTGGACAAAAAAATCAGACCAATATGGAAGCTCCTAAAAATGATCTGTTTTATCCAATCGGGTTCTTTCCCAAAGCCATGAAGTTTTTGTTGGATTATTGATGGTCCAAATGTGATGGGATGTAATGAAAATACAACTGATTTTAACTATGTACCTGCGATAATTTTTGTAGGTCCATCCCTTATAATTGTGCGTTTTCTGAAATGAGATTTGTTCCTCCAAAAAGGATGATCAGTTGGAATAAATCTGTGATGACAGGCAAAATAACAAGGGTTCTTCCATTGTTGAGCATAAATGCTTTGTTGCCTCCCATATAGTAAGGACATGATTTCAGACCATGTGTAATCCAACAAGATAACATATCATATACTAGGAAGTCACTAATTTCCCACATCAATACATCTTTTAGTAAGAAATTTTGTTTTACGGCAACATCATATGTACTTACACCATTACTTCATAATGAATTTAATTCATCAATTAATTGTTTCAAATAAACATCAATATTCTATTTTGGATGTCCAGGGAATAATAAGGTAAAAAGATATAAGGCTCCTTCACCAACATACATGGCGGTAAATATTATGGAGTTATAAATAATAACGAACATGAATACTAGCTACTATAAGAACCAAATGGACAGAAACGATTAGTAAAAATACCCAGTTACACATTCTGAGATTCCTAAGAAAAAGATGAATGCACTCGGTAAAAATGATTACATGGATCACCACCAGATGGATGATTTAATCTTTTACCGGTTGAAATCAAGGTTTTGTGCCACGACACCATTGTAATTGTGTTTTGAGACATAAATAAATGCTGCAACTTGGGTGTAAGCAAGAAATATCTCAACTACTTTATAGGAATAAATACAGATTTCCCTGTTTGAGCTTCTTTATACCTCGATTTTCAACATGTAGGACAAATATCCAATGACTCATTTTCACCAGAATATAAGATGAAATCATTTGAACATACATGAATCTTATGATAACTAAGGCGTGGATTACGAACCAGTCTCTTTCACTCATAGTAATTTGCAGGAAACACATTTTATTTAGGTAATAGTATATTAACCAAAGAAAATATCTGATCAAAACAGTTGCTTGACATTCCATTATCTAATTTAATAACTATAAATTTAGAAAATTCTTCTTAATTTTCTTATCTTTCAACCAGGATATAATACATCCTCAGCAGACCTCAACCACCCATAAAACTCAGATGGTGAAAACTCATAAGTTAAATCAATATCATCTTGAGTTTCAGTTTTCTGAACAGATAGACCTACAACATCATGTAAAAAAGGTTGAAACTGTGATGGATCTATAATCAAATTATTAATATCTTCATCTGTAACTACGTTAACTATGTTGATACCAAAAACATAATATGGTTGAAAACTGGAATACAAGACATACCCCCAATATTTTCAAATGTGTCAAATGTTCTCAATGAATTTTTTTTATAAGGACACTTAATTTGGAATTCAGAAACAAATTATGGTTTTGAAGATGCAAATGATAGGAAAGATTCAACACCCTCAATATATTCAGGATTTCAACCATAACTGTTTGGATTTCTATACTGATTTATCCAAGTGTGATCATCTAATAATGACTATTGTCGACTTCCTTATTCCATATTTTTCTACAAAATATGAAATCATTAATGTTTTTGAATTATTTGATATAAGAAAAACACTATCCAAAAAAGAGATGATAAATAATTATAGCTACTTTTTACTAATTACCACTAATTACGGGTGACACAATTTCCAGTGGATTATCGACTTCTCTTTTGTCTGATGGGTAATTTACTTCCAACTTTCTCACACTGAAATTACAATGAAGAATCTTCTCAGAGGTATGCATATCCATTCCTATACATATGAAAATGCATAAGCGTACCTCTGACCAGATTCTTCATTGTGATTTTAGTGTGATAAAGATGCAAGTAAATGAGCTATCAGACAAAGGAGCCCCCTTTTCGTCGAAAAATCATCTCCTTGCAACTTTCACTGCTTGAAAACATAATCTGTAGAATTTGGTCCTATGAATTCATATCTAATCTCATACATATGAGATTGGATATGCATATGTAGGAGAAAAATTTACATAATGTATTTAGTTGGTGAGAGTTGAAAGGAAAGGAGTCATCAAGAAAAAGGAGTATTTCCAATCCACTAAAAAATGTGCAAAGTTCTTAAAATTTAATATAATTATCCCATTTGATTATAAATTCATTCAATTTATTACAAATTCGTTAAATTTATTACTAATTATTTTTTATTATTGCTATTTATTAGTAATTATTGCTAATTATTAGTAACTATTGCTAATTATTACTATTTATTTGAATTTATTACTATTTATTACTAATTATTAGAATTTATTATTATTTATTACTATTTATTAGAATTCATTACTTATTATTGCTTATTATTACTAATTATTACTAATTATTAGTATTTACTACTAATTATTAGTATTTATTAGTCTTTTTACAAATTATTAAAATTTTAATAATTATTACTATTTAATACTAATTATTACTGTTTATTTCTAATTATTAGTATGTATTACTAATTATTAGAATTTATTACTAATTAATACTAATTAATACTATTTATTACTATTTATTACTAATTAGTACTAATTAATACTAATTATTACTAATTATGACTAATTATTAGTATTTGTTACTAATTATAAGAATTTGTTACTAATTATTAGTATTTGTTACAAATTATTAGAATTTGTTACAAATTATCAGTATTTTTTACTAATTATTAGTATTTGTTACTAATTATTAGTATTTGTTACTAATTATTAGTATTTGTTACTAATTGTTAGTATTTGTTAATAATTATTAGTATTTGTTACTAATTATTAGTATTTGTTACTAATTACTAGTATTTGTTACTAATTATTAGTATTTGTTACTAATTATTAGTATTTGTTAATAATTATTAGTATTTGTAACCAATTATTAGTATTTGTTACTATTTATTAGTAATTGTTACTAATTTTTACTATTTGTTTCTAATTATTAGTATTTGTTGCTAATTATTCCTATTTATTCTTAATTATTTCTATTTATTGCTAATTAATGCTAATCATTTCTAATTATTACTAAATATTGCTAATTATTGCTAATTGTTCCTAATTGTTGCTAATTATTACTAATTATTTCAAATTATTACTAATTATTTCTAATTATTACTATTTAATAGTATTTATTACTATTTATTAGTAATTATTACTAATTATTAGTATTTTTTACTAATTATTAGTATTTGTTACTAATTATTATTATTCGTTATAATTATTAGTATTTGTTACTAATTATTAGTATTTATTACTGTTGTTTTACTAATTATTAGTAATTATTAGTAATTATTGTTAATTATTAGTAATTATTACTATTTATTAATAATTATTACTATTTATTAGTAATTATTAATAATTATTAGTAATTATTACTATTTGTTTACTAATTATTACTATTTTTCCTAATTATTACTAATTACCGCTAATTATTAGTAATTATTGCTAATTATTGCTAATTATTACAAATTATTTCTTATTAATACTAATTATTTCTAATTATTACTAATTATTTCTAATTATTACTAATTATTGCTAATTATTAGGAATTATTTCTATTTATTACTAATTATTGCTAATTATTACTAATTATTTCTAATTATTACTAATAATTAGTATTTATTACTATTTATTAGTAATTATTACTATTTATTAGTAATTATTACTATTTATTAGTAATTATATATAATTATTAGTTATTATTACTAATTATTATGAGTTATTACTAATTATTAGTAATTATTAGTAATTATTAGTATTTATTACTAATTATTAGTATTTATTTCTAATTTTTAGTATTTATTACTACTTTTAAGTAATTATTAATATTTATTCATGATTATTACTAATTACCGCTAATTATTACTAATTAGCATTAATTACCATTAATTACTGTTAATTACCGCTACAAATTACTTATTACCGCTAATTATTTATATTCACTACTAATTATCGTTAATAGTTCCTAATTACCACTAATTATTAATAGTTAAAACTAATAATTTCAATTTATTACTACAAATAAATACTGATAGCAAAACAATCTAAATTTAATTTAATTACAACTAATTAACAATAATTAAAATTAATATAAAAATGAAATAAATATTAAATTAAAAAAACATAAATACCTTTAAACTTGATCTCTTATAGGTGTAGAAGACTTCAAAATCTGTTCATAAAAAAAATTAACTCAGAGAAATTTTTACTCTAAAATTAGAGTTCGGAGAAAGATGGGAAGTAGGAATAGAGAGGAAGAAAGAAAAAAATAGATGGTGGTATATATAGGTAAGTTTATTTGCGATGGGATCCCCATCGCAAATAGTTGTATTTGCGACGGGACCTGTCGTAAACACCTTCGGCCGCATTAATTACTATTAGTGGTTAAAAGGGTATTTGCGACGGGGGCATATCCCGTTGCAAATAGTATTTACCTCCACCGGGTATTTCCGACAGGGGGTTCCTCCCTATCACAAATAGTATTTACCATCATCAGGTATTTGCGACAGGGAGGCACCCCTTGTCGCAAATACACTTCGCGCAGTTTGGCACAAAAAATGAGGCAAACCTTTTGCGACGAGACCTCTTTTCACGTCGCAAATAACTAATTATTTGCACTAGGTTGAATTCCTCGTTGCAAGTAATCTTTTCGACAAACTATTTTTTATGGGAATAGATCTCGTCACAAATAACCCGTCACAAAAGGTTGTTTTTCCATAGTGTGTGGCATCATTATGTTTTCTATAATCCACACATACTCTGCATCTTGTGAATGTTTTTTTTGGGATAAGTTCAATTTTATCATTTGTTATTACGGTGATACCCCCTTTTTGGGTACCACTTGCAAAGGACTTACCCAAGGGTTGTCGGAGATCGGGTAGATGATTCTTGCTTCTAAAAGCTTGATCACATCTTTCTTCACTTTCTCCTTCATGGGAGGATTTAGTCATCACTGTGGTTGTTTAGAGGTCTTGGATCTTTCTTCAAGTAGCACCTTATGGGTGCAAATGGTTGGGTTGATCCCTTTAAGATTAGCTATGGTCCACCTAATAGCTTGTTTTCTTCATTTAAGGATTTGGAAAAGTGCATGCTCTTACTCTTGTGAGAGTGAGGCATTGAGTATTACTAGTAGTGTGTGATGATTTCCCAAGTAACCATATTTCAATGACGATGGGAGTGGTTTGAGTTCAAGTTGTGGGGATTTCAGAAACGGAGGAACAATTGGTTCCACCTCTGCCCGCTCGGGAATATCTAGAAAAATTGCATGTTTCCAATAATGACCACCCTGGATGATGATTAATTGTAACTCTTCTGGTTCATAATCAGGATGAATGTCGTTGATGAATGGTTCATCAGTGATAGAACAACATTCCATGTCATCTTCCATGTGGCCTGAGTGTTTTTTCACAGTATTCAATGCATAACAGTCCTCATGTTCTATCAATGATACCTAGTTTACTACTTTGAAGAAATTGTAAGATACCTTTTCATCTCCCACTCGGAATATCAATTCTCTTTGATGAGCATCGACCAACACCTTCCCAGTAACCATGAAGGGTCATTCCAAAATGAGGGGTGCCTCTTGATCATCCTCCATGTCAAGGATGATAAAATCAACAGGAAGAATCAACCTTCCCACTTTCACGAGAACATCCTCAAGTAGCCCTTAAGGATATTTAATGGATTGATCAGTGAGTTGTAGTGCCCCCAGTCTCTTAAATACTCTATAAATAATAACATTGACACTAGTTCCCAAGTCACAAAGGGCTTTCCCAAACTCACATTATCCAACTATGCATGGAATTTTAAAACTACCTAGATCTTGGAGATATAGAGGAAGAGAGTGTGGGACCACTGCTGAACATTATTTAGTGAGAGGAATTATTCCCAAATCCTCCATCATCCTCTTATTTTAGAAGATTTCCTTGGTAAACTTTGTATATGATGGCATTCGAGATAATTCCTCTTTGAAAGGAATGTTGATGTGATGTTTCTGAAATACGTCCATAAATTTTGAAATTTTTTAATCCAGCTTCCTCTACTTCATTCATTCGGAAAAAGGTTAGGTGGTTTCATAGGGCTTGACCACCTCTTCTCCTATACCATCAACAGTTTCCTTCTCTTTTGATAGGCTCTGTGTTAAGGGAGACTCCTTGATCTTAGCTTCATTATTCTACTTGAGAGAAAATGGATATGGTTTTTTATCTTGATTTGTAGTTATTTTATGGTATAGGTCCTTTGAACTTCGTAAAGTGATAGCACTGGCCTCCTCCCATGGTTTATTATCTGTGTTACCCTATAATGTACCAAGTTGTCTTAAAGATATTTTATTGGTAAGTTTCCCAATCTGATTATTAGGGATCCAAATAGAGGCCTTCTGATTATGAAATGTTGTCTCATTAGTTGTTATGAATTTTAACATCACCTCCTCTAGCTTGGATGGGTGTTCTTGTTGAGGTTGTTGTGAAACCGGTTGAGGTTTTGGCTCCCTCGGTTGTTGTGCCAAAAGGGGGTCTCGATACCCTTGTTTTTGGAAAGATCCTTATTGTTGTTTTCTGGAATATGGATTTTGGTATTTCTTTTGACTATATCTAGTTGGTCTTTGGGGGAGAGTTTGAGAATTTTGTGGTTGTTTCCCCCATCCCGTATTCAAGTTATTTTTCTATATCAAGTTTTGGTATTGAAGTTAAATATTTCTCCCTCAGTTCTGAGATACATATGTTACCTCACGTTTTGAAGGACCGAAACTTGTCCCTAGGCAGTCACCCATGGCATGGTTTTCACCACATTCACTGCATGCTGGGTGATTTTCCTCTTGAGCTGGTAATGTATTTTTCATATTCAATGCGTCGATATTCTTGGACACCACATCGATTTGGGCAACAAGAATCATAGTGGCATCAATGTTATGCATGCCCCTCTTTTGAGTACCCCACTCTAAGTTCCATTGGAATTTGTTTACTAACATATCTTCTAGTAATTCGAAGAGTTCCTCCGGGTATTTCCGCATCATCGTTCATCCTGCAGCTGCATACACCATGGATTTGGTGTTTATCGTAAGACCTTCATAGAACGTTTGGACTTGCATCCACAATGGAGGGCCATGATGAGGGCACTTTCTTAACATTTCCTTAAAATTCTCCAAATATTCATAAAAATAATTTGAATCACGTTGCTGGATATTGTGAGTTTTGTTCCTCAACACCACCACCTTAGAGGGTGGGAAATATTTTGATAATAATGATTAATCCAACACCTCCCAAGCGAGGATGGAGCATTGAGGTAGTACTTTGGTAAAGTCCTTCAATTTATCCCTTAATGAAAATGGGAGTAAATGAAAGAGAATGGCATCCTCAGACACCCCCAAGGTAGAAAAAGGTGTCACAAATCTCTAGAAAGATGGATATATGAGTGTTGAAGTCTTCACTGGGTAATGCTCCAAAATGCACCATGTTTTGGATGAGTTTCATGATGGGAGGCATGATCTCGTAATGTTGGGCCTGCACTAGTGGTCTAAAAATTCTTCTATCTCTTCTATGGATGGAAGAAGGAATGTACTCTATAAGGGTATGACATGGGAGTATTTTCTCTCAAGGATCTAGGGGCACAAATTGGTGCTCAAGAGAAAAATAATTCCCCTAAACTAGATGCAGTTATGGTAACCACTTTTGTTGGAACTACTGGGCTTGCTGCGGGTCATACCGTGGAACAAATGGAGCTAGTTGTCTTTTTTTGGTTATGTGGGATGAACTTCATTATGTTTTCTAGTGTAAGTCATAATTTCTCTTTATCCACAACTATTTGTTGGTTATGGTTGTCATCTGGGACAAATGGATGTCAAACTCCTTGGACACCAACTAGATATCCCTCTTCTATATTCACTATAGGGGTGTTCTGGTTGTGCTCGTCCATAAGTTCCCATCGTTGCTACAAGATCATTCAGTCGATCTTCGGATCAGGTAGAAGTATGTTTGATGATTCAGCGCTCTTATAACACGAGGTTCATCCACTCATTCAATTTTTATCCTTCACACCACAAAAAAACAAGCGTAAAAGAGGAAAAATAAAATAATGAAAAATATAAATAATATTAAGAACAAAATTTTTATTATATAATTTTTTATGTTTATTATAACTTTAATTAATAAAAACTGATTAATCATAATATTGATAACTTCCAAGTCCCTTAAAATGATACCATAATTTTTTATTGTTTCATTTGAAGTGTTACTTTCGTCAATCCAAATTTTAGTTACCCAAACATACTCCTAGTATGGTGCAATTACAGGATCGATCCACATAGAGATGAAGTTACTGTATTTTGTTTTTATGGTTTGTAATTAATTGGGTGATGTATGCATAAATTTAGAGTCGATGTATTTATGTTTCAAGGATAGTGTAATTGGACTTTTAATTTCATGATATATTACTTTTAAACAAAAAGAAAAACAAATAAATTTTATTCTTGATGAAAAATGTGAAGAATGTGTCAGGGCTGCAGATTTGTAAGATAATTAATTAATCAATTTTATTATAAGGTTTTATTGTTCATGGTAACTCACATATTTGGGTTTTGGATATAACAAAACCCCCTTGGTCTTGTGAATTTTATTTAAATCAGTAGAAACCAATTCCTTGTTCTAGAATTTTGTTTCTATGAATTTTGTTTAATTGTATCCCCTTTTGTGATGATATGTTCACCCAATGGTCATGGATGTTCTTAATCATAATTTAATATAAGATCCCTATAAATCCAATTCTTGGTCCGATACAGGGTTTATGGTGATATTTTGAATGATTTTTTGAGGTATTATGAGGGAAATATAAATAACACAATTACAACATAGCAATTGATAGACTACAACCCATAATCAGCCACAACCCCAACACATAGGGTATTTAGCTACTCTTGGAGTAGATAATGACTATAAAACTTATGATACTTGAGTGACCCATTTCACAAAATTTGGATTGAAGATCGTCAGGGAGGTATCAGCAACACATCATATCTTCTCTTATCTCCTTCTTCTATCATTGGGCATCTCCAAAATGGGCCCCTTTTGGTATCTCAGTATGAATTTTAAATTATAATGTTATGACCTCCTATTTATAACTATTATAAATACATGGCATGTACTAAAAAGTATACCGAATGTATTCAAGTCAACATGACTTGGTCCATTTCCCTCCACTGGTGGGTGAGCTATTACACCACCCATGACTTTGAACATGGCACCACCTAGTTGGTGGGGGAACATGGCATGTAATTCCACCCCACATTGGGTGTAATGTGAAAAATTGGCCCCCAACAATATCTAGAATGGGGTACACAACATGTTCAAGGTAATCACATGACATGTCATATTTGTCCAGCAACAGGGGCCTGTAATTAGTCCTACCAATCCATGTCTGGGGCAAAAGTACATGGCGTGTGTAAGGAGTAAACACTATGTATATTTTATTTTTGGTCCTGACCCTTCCCAATATGTTTCTTAGGATAGAAAATACCTAAACTTTGTTATGATCATCGAATTAAATAACTTTACCTTGAATTCAACACATATATCTGATGAAAACATGTTTTTATATTGAATAGAATGTATGAAACGGTATACACAATCTAGGAAAATCATACTCAATAGAACATTGTTCCCTCCTTTTATTGTTTGGATGATTAGTATGATTCATAGCTCCGTAAATTTTTGTTATCAAATAATCATGTTTTTTTCTTTTTAGCTCCCATAAGATTCGGTTACTCATGAGAAAAATTATTGCATTTTCCATAACATTCAGAATTAATATGATCTCTTCAATTTCTATACATTGAATGAAACAAAAAATTATAGTGTGAGAAACAATAATCATGGTTAAAAACCAAATATTCATGGAAAATAATTTATAATATATCTAAGTTGTTACACCTTCTTCCATGACACCTTAGGTTTATCCTTGTTCATTCATGATCATTTTCAAAACATTTGGATTTTATCATATACATAGAATTATCTATATGGTTCCTACTAAATGTTTCTCCTCATAGATTTTATAGGATAACTAAACCTAACTCTGATACTAAAAATAGTGACCCATATTTTTATTACATAGATATTACATCTTAGTAGATAAATATTCATTAGAAAACAAAATGATCCATTCTAGATTGTATAGGTCTAGTATCATTGGAAACATGGAAACATTAACAACTAATTAATTAAATATTTATATCATCACCCACTTATTTCTCCTTAACTTTCCCCTTATTATACATATCATACATAAAACCTTACTGTATAACCTGGTAAAGGAGTCATAAGAAAGGGTGATCTCTGATTCTTAGTAAGTGTAAAAAGTTATATATCAATGATATTTTAAGAATAATAAGATAAAATGTTATGAAAAAATGATATTAATATTTTCAATCCATATCGTGTATATCACAGATAAAAATCTGGTCTAATGTCATAAAATTTTCCTACTTATAAGACATGAATCCTAAAGGAATAAAAGAACTTGATCGATGAGAACATAACATTGATATAAGACATGGAATTGTGGAATACAATTAAGAAAAAAACAATTTACCTATTAATAAAGTTTCTTTTATAATATTTTCATAGTTGAAGGGGTTTATTACCCAAACCAACATAGTAGTAAAGGCTCACTCTCAAGACTATTATAGTGGAAAAAGTCACTTACTAAACTAGATTAACTCACAATTATAGTATTTTTTTATCTAATAATATATCAATATTTATACAATACATTAGAGGTAGATATAGTTTCCACACATTACATAATGAAAATCACACATATGTGTTCCAAAACGTCATAAAGGATCCATCATATCATAAGCCATGAAAAGGAATGGGTTTCATAAACATTTCACCATTGTATAACCCAATGAAAATAAATATGTTTCATAAACATATTTTTATCATAAATGTAAACCATATATAAAAATAATAAGGATTGTATCATTGGATCATATCCAAAATAATGTATAATTTAAATCAAGGGGTTTTTATTCTATTAATATAAATACCATTAACATTCATTTACACATTCTTGAGAGAAATAATATTTCCACTTTTGAAATCCCATTTTTAAAAACTATGCAATTATAAAATGGATTTTTTATAAAATATATAATGTAAAACTATAAATTATTCTTGAAATATAAGAATAATTGTTATGTTGGGAATATCCATTCCTGTATTGTAAGTTAAATAAATATTCCTTCAATAATTTTGTGGTAAAATTCACAAAGTACCCAGTTTATAAAATGACTAGAAGATTCCATTCACGAATTTTTGTAAAAAATACCTAAATGGGTAAACATGAATTTAAAAAATATTAGGATAGTATTAGAAACTTTATTTTTAACATTTTAAGTAAACATGTATATGAATTAAAATTTTTTTGACTGATGATATAAATGAAGTTTATTTTCATTAAAAATGTATTTTTTTATCTTGGGTAAATGGGTTGAGGAAAATTAAAATAAAAAATGTATTTTAAATTAATTAAAATATTATTAGAAATTTTTATGTTTAATAAGACGTATGTTATAATGTTTCATCATCTAAGTCATAGTCAAAATCAATCCCTATAATCAACGAGACTATGATAAAAAATCCTTACATCAAGTTCTATTTTCATCGAAATCACTCTAACATACAATAAAATAATTTTTTTATAAATATATAAAATTTTGATTTTTATATGTATAATTTGATGTATTACCACTTTATTATATTTTGACACCCCTTTTATTAATACAGTTTCTTTAAATTTCCATTTTAGGGTGTTACTGGTTTCATTTATCATGAATATTTTAGTTTATTATTTCTGATCCTTATACATATATCATGGTTAAATAATATATATAATATCAACCATGATATAAATATAATATATATTCCTTATATAAATATTTATAGTTATCCATAAAATGTAGTGATATGAAAATTAATTACACCATTCCTAGATACGGTAAGCCGAATATACGCATGATCACTATTTTGTTTTTCGATGGATGGAAGGAAATAAAGTTAAATAATAATTATCCATTATAGAAGAATTATTATGTTATATATATCGTATATATTCATTAAATATATTCTTATTACCATTTATGAAAATTCGAAATGAAAAATGAATCACATCGCTTCATGGAGGCGATGGTCCACACTACATTTCTGGTATTTTATAAGATCACATTAGTGGTTCCCTACTATGTTTTGTTATCACATTCTACATGAGATTACATTCCACTTGGTTACCTAAAAAACCCAAACTTTTTATAGGATTACGATGTGATGAGGCCCAATGTTACATGATCATGAATGAGTATCTCATATGGGGTTATAAGTTTTGGTATAAGTGACGCTATAATATTGTAGTGGATAAAAATGAACTTTTATTTTAGTAATTGTTTATCTTTTCATTCTTATTTTCATATTATATCATCCCAATGGGTGATTTAGTGTGTATAATCATTTGTATGTCTTTTTATTTCCTACTATTATTGTTCGATTTATTATTTATCCTATGCTCTCTAGCATTTCAATTCTTTGTTTGACACTTGGATACTTATTTCAATATGTGCATAATAAAATAGGTTTTATAGTCTCCCCATGATACGTCCTTAGACCCCCAAAACAAGTCGATGTTTGTTTATGTTAGGGTGGGAATACCTGGGGCCATGTAGAGACCACTAGTATATGCATTGATTTGTGGACCACTATTGTAGGGAATTACAATGTGGCGTCAGAGCTCCTTTTATTTATTATAAATATTTTTGATATGGTAACATAGATATATAGGAATGTATAAGAGATTTTTATGGGTACATGGAGAGTGTATCATCAATATCATCTTTGGTAAGAATTCTTGGTTTCTAGGGTCTTAAGATTTATGTTCTTGGAATGTGGTTTCATGGTTATATGATTTTCACTTTGTGTGAAACACATGGTATTTTCAAATGATGATCTATTATAGGATTTTTTGGTTGTTTTCCCACTGTCAAGAATCAATTTATTATATTCTGATTCTTGTCCAAAGAGGAAATATTTATCTCATACATCATACCATACATGAAGGATTCACATGACATTATGGCCTACTAGTGTGACTTATGTCATTATGATAGAGGTTAGCTATTGAAATTTTTAATAACTTCTCCTATGATGTTTAACTAATTATGTTATTGGTGGAATTATAATCAACTAGACTTCCTTGAATTTGTATTTACTTTTAATGATAGTTCAATTGAATCTTTTGTGGGACACAAGATGATGGGGATGAGGATTTAGTCTCTTATGCATGGAGGTGTGGTTACCCTTATTTTTCAAGAATAAGAACATGATGCTCTAATGATGGATCTAATCAAGAAGGTTTGTATGATTATTTTAATTATCGGTAGCAACCTATATTGATTTTTTCAATATTACATGAAATGAAATTATACATAACTGATCTATTTTTATGTGATTCACGGGATACATATCACATAATTATAATGTCAATTATATGTGTATTCTTCTATGATTTGATTCTTGAGGGTGCAATCACATGTGATGATGCTTGTGATAAGGGGATCTACAAGAGATGTATTCTTTAACATGTTATTATTTATGTTTACTTATTTACGACCTAATAGTGTGTAATTTGGCATGCGAGTTCTAATGATATTTGAGTTAGCTATATGGATGATGCTCGTGGGATATGACCAAAGTGATACATAATCTATGGGCTATGTGAGAAAACCCAGTGACCATGGAGACATGAAAAATTTGTACCATTTGTGTATTATATACATGATTCTTGGATAAATACTTCATGATGGTAATAGTGCACAAGAGGTGCTACTGGGAATATGGTATGGGCATAATCATGCCATAGATTTTCCATAATTAATGAACATACATACTGGTGCTTTTGCTGTGATGATTTTTTTCAATTTTAGGATTATTAAGATACTTGACCCTATATATTTTGGACTAATTATTGAGTGTCAAAGTAATACAATATAGATAGATACTTTTAGTTTTGGAATGATGCTTTGATTATTGGTGATCTTGAGATAGAACATGGAATAATTGAAGGGACCGATTCTGAATGGGGGCACAATGGTGACACTAACACAATGATATGGATATGATGAGTGGAAAGGTTAGTTGTATTTTTATGGGATCATGGATTAGGAGGACACACATGTATTGGATGATGGGTTCCTCTTTTTTGCAATCACTAAGAGATATAATCAAATAAATGTGTTGGGAAGTTCACCATAGACTATTTAAGGGGAGTGACCCTAGTATTGAGTCAAATATTGGTAGATTGAAAACGATGAAACTCTGGTGGACCAATAACTGAAAAGGATTAATGCTTTGTGTTAGCACATAGGTTTAAGAATGAAAGACATGTTGAGTCACTACATTTGGTGATGGATGGAGTGCGGACCATGGTGATCTGGAACCTATTTCGATGATATAATTATAATGAAACACCTACAGTGTTTAGTATTAGATTAGTAATGGTGACAGATTCCTTTTTAGGTAGGTTAGATGTCTTATGGGACTGGTCAGTGGATGATCATGATGTACCAAATGTCAGTGCATGTGTTAATTAGATATAATCATGGTTTCACAAGTGAGTACCTGATCTAGAGTTCCAAGGACATATAAAATGGAGTTCTAGTGTATGTTTCAATCATGAGATGAAATTTAAATGATTCAAGGGTAATTTAGCTTAGATGTGGTACTGTTCATCTATGTTACCAGAGAAAAACAATATTTTTTCATGATTTATAAATCAATCATGGAATTACAACAGAGCTTTTCATCAAAATCCAATGATCATGTTAATATGAACAAGGGATTACTTTGGGATTTTAAGTCACCATGAATGGGTAACTAAATAGTGTTTTAGTGGGTGAGATCAAGTATTCTTGGTAAAATTCAACTACGGGATGTTCTACTTGTGTACTTTTATGTGATTAGTTGTCATAGATTGGGAACCATATCATGTACAATATGTCATGTAAAATGGGTGGTCTTCGAGGGTCTTCTAGGGATATCATAGAAATGAAAACATATTTAGAGTAGTTCTCTGATAAGGGAGACTCATCCCATTTTATTTTTATTTCTCAATAAGAAGTGGTACCAGTGTTAGTTTAGTTATTTCACGTTTTTATTGATGTAGAATGATGAATGTTGTACTAGGAATATCATTAAAAGGCTGGGATCATGTTTCAGTATAAAAATCTTTGAGTTAAAGTCATCATAGATTAGGATGAGAATTTTTAGATAGGATTTATGGTCGGAAGAACCATACACTTAATATTTGTTTGATTGATGATAGCTTTGGAATGACATGATAAATGTCCTTTTGTAGGCATCATATTGATACTTCTATAACAAATTTTAGTGATATCTTGTGTTTTGGATATTAAGTTCTTTATATTGGAGTTTTTATTAGAAATATCATTTTTTATTTTGAGATAACATGTGACAATATGGATAATAATTGATAACTAACATAGGTTGTATGGTGTGGTTGGATAATAATTACGGTTTCTTGGGGATGATAAGTGCTATTTTACGGTTCTTGTATGATCCCTTGACTTCATAGGATAAATTTTCTTGATGGAATTTAAAATTTTAAATTAGTGGAAGGGATTATGTTTTATTCATTATTTAAAATTTTTTATGAACGTTTAACCCCATAAATTCATATTTTAGATATGGAATAGAGATCAGATGGTGGATGGGAGAAGTAGGAGGTCTTTAGAAGGATTTTGTTCTAGAGGTGAATCTATTTGTATCCACTTTATAATGGGTACCAACCCATTAACTAGTTAGTGGCCTAGTACTGGCTTGCTGGTGGGGTATTGGATAGGATAAATTACATTTTCCTCCTCGAATTTTATGAGGGGAAATTCTTATTATCCCCACCTTTTTCTCTCACATGGACCAGGGGAAAACCCACCCCCTCTTGTCCCATATATCTTGATTCATGTATGTTGTCTCTCATTTATTCTATGATGGTACCTTGGGAAAATAAATTTAATATATATTTTTAGTAAAAATTAATTTTTTTAATGAAGAAAATGGTATTGTATATTGGAAATTTTATGTATCCTATCTAGATAATGTCTCAATACAAAGTCTCGTAATCATCACACACCAAATTGATTAATGTATTTTGTTTGTTTGTGAATTTCATTGTTTTTTCTATAAAAAAATTAAATTTATTAATTATTGGAATGGATCCATTGGTTAGTTCATTATTTGGGGTAGGCTTCAATAGTTCCTTTTAGACCACCAACATATGTTTGGTTCTAGTTCTGGTGTGATAATCTCACTAAAGAGTCCTTAAATAAAAATTGATTATTTATAATTAAATTTCTAAATGAATTATAAATGTAATAATTAAATAATTTTTTTAATGCGTGAATTAGAAACTCAGGATGGAAATAAAACAAAAACAAAGCTCCAGAAATGGGTTATTAGGTTGAGGATGAACAATGTTTTGGATTCGGTAAAAGTTAGGTGGTATTTCTTAAATTTACTATGGTATTTAAATGAGTTATTATGTGGATGTTATCATGTTATATCACCTCTAAGGATGATCAATTTTATTTAAAGAAATGTTTTATTTAGAAATAAATCCTTGTTTAGACTTCACAATGTTCTGAAACCATGAGATTCCTTAGCACTGGCTTGGTTGCATCATCTGTTGATTTTCATGTCCATGGTTATGACCATATATTATACTGAAATATGAGAACCTTGAGGGGTTTGACCAGAGTGTCTGTGAATTAATGGAATCATCTATGATAACCTACAAAACAATCAAAAGAGGTATAATTACATTTAGAGAGAGCATGAAACCTATGGATGTTATAAATTTAGATCCACCTTTGAGAACATTGTCTTATAGATTTTGAATAAGGGATAGTGTCCCTACCCATAAAAATTTTTATAACATATGGGTAATAATTGTGTAATTGGATAATAGAACATGTGTTCATACTAACCAAGTGGCGACTTGGGTTTTTGGGATGTGCTATAATCTATCTATTGGGAGTGATGTCTATTGTGGAAAATAGGTCTTGTATGTTACTAAAATTATTAATGAGAATGATTCCCTAAATGATATGGGTGATGAACTAAGAGATGATCAAGAATAGAGACCCCAAGTGGGGTTCCCCTGCCTTTTTTGTGACATAGGGCACCGTAGTGGGTTCCCTAAGGGCACATTGACCCTAATGAGATGGTGTTCTAGGGATATGGATTGTGATTGTGGGTTTAGGGATTAAATAATAATATATTCATTATTGTATGTATTCTGTAATATGGTATACTCCCTATGTTAGGTTTTTGATATTGAAAGGAAAATTCCATTAGGGGAGACTTTTATTATGTATGGAACACACCCTTGGGGAGGACCTATTTTGGCCGCTAAAATTCCCATAAGGGAGGTTCCTGATAATTATGGGATTATTAATTTTCTATGAAAACTATAATAGTGGTGGTCCATGTTACTTATGGGTTTATTCACTAGTTAAGTATCATTCCGTAGGGTAGGTTCAGGATACATGTTGGATGATGACTTGACTGGGAAATATCTTATATTGGAGGTATGTTTTATTTTGAGTTTATTATCTTGTTAAAAAAACTCACATATGGTTGGAATTTAATTAATTTATGAATACAATGGAGGCCCAAGTATAGTATTCTTGTTGTAATAGTCATCACCACATGTTCATAGACACCCTACCACTTTCTGATGTAGTTATGAATTATGGATGTTTTAGACCCAAAGATAGATGATGTTTTTTTAATTGACCCAAGTTATATGTATTCACGCATTAAGAGGTTGTGATAATGTGGTTGGAATGGTCCACATAACATGATTAGAGGCATTCTATCACTATTTTAAATAGCAATTATTGGTGGTTCATTAGAAGTTTATTATTTATTTATCCAAAATATGTCACAAGAACTTATCAATGCATTATTGGTATTCTACGATAACACATTTATTGTTCCTTACTATGTTTTTCTCTAACACTCTGATCAAGTCATCATTACACATGGGTACCTGAGTGTCCATCACTTATTCTAGGTTAATTTCGTGAAGAATCCAAGGATATATGATTGAAATGAGTAGCTATGATGGGTTTTGGAGTTTAAGGTAAATTGAGGCTTAGGGGTTGTAGTGGAGCCTCTTGTAATTTTATTTTATTATTTATTTACCCTTATATTTTTATTTGTATATGAAATTGTCCTAGTGGTAAATAAATAATGTATTACTATGTATATGTATCCACATTTCATAGTAATATAAGATGTTTTATTTATCCCATGTACCTTGGTCTTTTTTTGTTGTGTATGGTACGTGGTTATTTATTTCTGTTAGTGCACTATGTCATTAGGGTTAAATTATACTCAAAGTACCTTCTTAGAACCCTTCTAAAATTCAATATCCTTTTGAATATAGGGAGGTGTGCCGGAGTTTTTGTAGAAACCACTGGTTCATGTACTGATTAATGGTCCATGGAGAGAAAAAATTATATTTTTATACATGATTAAAAAACTCCATGTCTCGTTGTCACTCAATGTATTGGATAAGGGAATTATTTTATTATTTTTTATGATATAGTTGGTGGATATATATATAGATATATAATTCCCTTTTGTAATATATTTGTATCTAAATTAATTTCATGTTTGTTGATTTTTTCACATGAAACACCGAACTAAAAAAGTCATCAAAAATAAAAATAATTTTATTAATAAAATGTAAAAAAAATAAAACATCTAGTAAATAAAAATATTGAAAAAAAGTTAAGAATGCATATAAAATGGGATTGTGAATTCTTATAGTTTTAGAAGGTAATTTTTCAATATATAGGTTTTCTTTTATATATTTTATTGTCATTTAAAAGTTAACTTTTAGAATTTTAGAATTTTATTTTTACAAAATTAACTTTTTTTATTAGTCATTTCTATATTCTATTAGAATTATTTTTTTAAATTTTTCTAAAATAATTAACTTTTAGGTGAATAGTAACAAAATACATATTTTCTAATGCTATAAAAATATAATCTCACAAGAATTCCTTTAAATTATTTTTATTTTCTTAATAAAAATATATACATATAAAGTAAAATAAATACTTTGAAATAAATATTTTTAATTTATAAAACCCATGCTTCATGTTTGGGAAATATAAGTAATATTTTTCTCTAAATTTTTTTTCTAAAAAATTAACAACTTTCACCACTTTTAGAAATTAAATATAAAATATGGATTTAATATTTTATATAAAAATTATCATATTACATAATGAGATCAGTTCCTTGTTTTTAATAAAAGTATTATTACTAAAAGTAATGTTAATGTCCATGAAAATAGTGAAAGTGTCAATTATAGATAATTATTTAATTAATTTTGTGTATTTTTTTGTAATTAACTAAAATTGTAAATTATATATATGACCTAATGTTATGCTTAAAATTTTATAAAAATATATTAAATCTCAATTAATATTTAATTAATGTGAATTAAATTTAGAACACTTAATGGCCAAAATTCATTTTTCTACAAAAAAAGAACTTTTTCGATATATTATATGACTTAATTTTGAAGATCATTTTATATTTTTTATAAATTGAATTTGATTAAAAATAAACTAGATTTAGGTTTGATGGAACCATATTTGGTAATGTGGGTTATCATATATATTTATTAAAACATAAATTACTTAGTAAAAAACAATTTACTAAGTTAAACAAACAAAATGGTAAAGTGTGAAAATATAATATAAAAGGCCTTAAAGTAGTTTTAAACATTTTTGTAGATACATGGATTATTATTTATCCTCCCAAACCCCTTTACAATCAAAAATGAAAAATTTTGGAGTCATTGATCATTGAATAGTGTGGTGTCATCATTGAGATGTCATATGTATTTACAAAAATTCTATTTCCTCCACTTATGAAAGGAGATCACTTCCACCCCATCAAAGCTACACTTAACCACCAAAGGGTTAATTAAACACTACCCAATTGACCACTACAAAATCCTATTTAAACAATTTAACCAATTAGTCTCTATAATATAGCCTAATCACTTCATTTTTAAAAATACTTTCTAGAGAATATTCTTGTTATCCACGTGAATAATAATTTATCCTTAAAAATTTCATCTTAATATTTATATTAAATATATAATAAATACATGAAAGTATAATCCCAGATCAGATGGTTGTGGATATGGATCTTACAAGGTGTAAGATCTAGGATACAGACCAAGGGTGATTGCATTTGATTCAAGAAGGAGCTACGCTCTTTTAGAACTATTTATTCTATACCTATTTTATGTCATTATGTATTCGGAAGGAGTTTCCCATCCTTCTGGTTCTTCGAATCAACAGGTGGACCCGCTTCCTCTCCCCAGCTACATCTCCCTATCCGTCGAATGGTCTCGTCAGCCTAAGCTACTTCCAATCACTTATGGTCGGCTTTCTCCTTCGGAGTCAAAGCCGAGTGCACATGTGTGTTCTTCCACGTGTGAGTCCATCTGCTCGCCCACCCACTTTAGCCTTAAACTCAACTTTGGCTTCAGCTTCAACCTTGGCACCTGGTTGAACGTAGGTTGACCTGGATCACCCACATTTAGTAGTGTCATTGGCGCGGAAGGAGATAGAGAGATCACACCGCTTAAGCAAACTAGAGCAGCCGTCATCAATGAAATGACACTATTAGAAGAGTACTGAAAGTTGAGTGAGATATTTGAACATAGAATGTGAAGTATATAACAAAGTGGGGAGTTTGAGATCACCCAATGCGGGATGAAAATGTCTATGCATAGAATAAGTGGACGTCCCTCTTCGGGGGACGGAAATGCACTAAAAAAAATAAACCTTGGCCAATAACCATTAGAAGCATTCAGAATCGAGGATGAGTCCAAACGCTAGCCGTTAAGCTTTATCAAGGAAATAATATAGAAGAGCTGGTACTGATATATATTGAGAGATACAGAGAGAAAGCGCAATGGGGAGTGGCTAGAATCAAAAAAGAAGCTGAAGGAAGTGATATTCATACAATATTATTCAATAACAACAATGCTAATTCGGTTGACGTGGAACACTTCATAGCAGTAGGGGAAGAAGATTAGGTCACAAAGTGGAAATATTTCGGCAAAGTGCGCAAGAACTACGAAATGGATTGATCCCCGAAAAAGGTTACGTAGGAAGCTTGGGGCAGCCAAGTTCCCGTGCTTATAGAAGAGAAGGTAAGGTCCTATTAGGGTAGAGTACTGACTTTCCCCTCCTTCCGCTACTTTTCATTGAGTTGAACCCTTCTAATACTAATAGTCAATAGTAATAGAATCAACCGCTAGCACTTCTTTCTAAGCTAAGAAGATTCTATTACTATTGACTATTAGAATAGAATAGAATAGAAGATGGGAAAAAGCCAAAGAGGAAGACGGATAAGAAGGAAGAAGTTAGAATCGGGGGAGGTTCTAAACCCTTATATATCAGTATCTGCTACTGATATCAAAGGGTTCTAAAGGGTTAGGGTATGGGAAGGTTCTTTTTGTGATTGGACGGACGGACTATTTGGTAATTCGAGACTGGTTCTCTCTTTCCTGTAGTCCTGCCCGGTGAAAAATCCTCCACTAAAGAGGACCGGTAGTCTCCATAGGGAATCAGGTTCGACCCTTGATCTCTTCCTAATAGTTGGTGAGGGGAATCCTCAAATTCAAAGAGAAAAAGGACTCACCAGGTAAGAAGAAAGAAGTGAACCGGAAAAAGGAACTAAATATAACAATAAGAAGCAAGACCGAGAGATATGACCAAAATGGACTTGTCACGAGCTGGACTCTCAGGTATTCATCTATAAAGGTCCTGGGATTAAAAGGCATATCCAGTGAACTACCTTTCATTCTGATCGCGACTTTCAAAAAGAAAGAAAAGAAAGAACTGGGAGTTGGCGCCTACATAAGTGGTTGCTTGCTTACCAAGCCATCCTGGCAAGCTCCTCCAGTTCGATTAGTCAGATTCACGAAAGAGATATGGAACAAGATCATAACAACGAATAGGAATGAAACGGCTATAGCTCTTATATGAACTACTGGGAAGATCATAGCGAAGAAGTCGAGACCTAACAAAAGAAGTCAACCTGAACTATCGCGAAAGACTAAGAGATGTTCCATATATATTCAGTTTTTTTCTAATAATCACTCATAGCTGTCTACTCTAATCTAATTCTAATAGTAGTGGACATAATCCGGCGATATGGAACACTTTTCCGCGTTCCATTCTCCCGAATCTCTTTGATATGGTTCAGATAATATGAGTGTGAAGCTGCTTCTTCAGAAATCATGTTGACGTGTGCCGCTGTGATCGTTGTATAGGTCCCACTTTGTGAAAGAATCGATAGCTACTATGATGTATTCATGTCCAATTGGCCGCCTTTGGGTTAACACCTTCCTATGATATCTAAGCAATATACTACAAAGGGCCATGGTGTGGTTTGGTTATGAAGCTCCGCCTTTCCTCATCAATATAGCAAGGGATCAAATTCGCATGCACTTGGCACTTGTGGAATCTCTGAAGAAAATGGATGCAATCCCTCCGGTCGTGAAAACATCTTGGAAGGGGAGATCTTCCACCTGCTCTTAGAACTGACAAAGCACGGCACATACTGGAATTCTTTTTATTCTGGGTCACCGTGATTGATATCCATTTCATTGACTAACTAGTACTAGTACATTACATGCACCACTTTCAAAACCTTGGTATATTCAAATGACCAACTAGAGAAAGGAAGGGCAGCAGCTCTCCAGCCCCACTTGAGTCCCTATCCCTTCCCGATGTCGCTTCCTTTGATTTGAATGAATGAGGAACGAAGGCGCATGAAAGAGACAAGTACTCTTCTAATAGTGTCCCCTATTTGGGCATGAGCCCTAGTACATTGACCTCTCGCAGACCTGAAACTCCAGTTTTTGGCTTCAGTACTCTTCTAATAGTGGGTATACTGCTTTTCAGGTTCATAGAAACGAACAAAGCCGTATAGATTCTCAATAAGGGAGGAACTCGACCTCTTCCTTGGAAGACCTGGTACTGCTAAAGAAAAAGGGCTATGGAGATGAATGCTCGTACCGTAGATCGAGGCTAAGCTGGTGGCCAATGAGATTTGCTAACCAAGCTTGTGAAAGGGAGGAAAAAGCACCAGCCGGCGCTGGGAGTCGATTTCCTCTTCCTTCCGGAAGGGGAGAACGAAGGGGAAGGGAAAGATTCCTGGTTGTACAGTGGGACCCCGTTCTCGACCAATTGATTAGCCAGACCTCTTTCGTCACCCAACAACTTTCATTCCCGTTGAAGCATCCCCATTTTCGTCTTAGGCGAACCTCATTTTCATTTGACCACTATGATCATTCACGACTTGACCTCTTTAAGAAACCATTTCTTTTCAATGGAACCTGTGAGACCTATTTGCTTCTTTTATGACTTATTCAACCCGCTCAACCTCCGTGTTCAGCAATCAGAACCATCTCGTCAATGATAGCACTCCCTATCCTTCATGACCTCCAAACAGATTTCTATTTATCTTCCCCCTAGATCTCGATTTCTAGGGTTTGAACCAGTCATATTACGAGGTTGGTTGGGGCTTTAGAAACCAAGTTGAATTCATACTCCGCAATTACAAGTAGTTTGACCGCCGTGGAAAACATATATATGTTAAAAGAGTATGATGGGGCCAACCCTTAAGCATCACAGGGCCACACTATTAGAAGAGTACTGAAGACCTTGAACTTCCCGTTGATGAGTCTATTGGTGATTTGACGGAATAATCTCTCAGTGACTGCTTTTTGGAAAAGACCATATAGAGATGATACCTGTGGTGGCTGCTCATGAAGATGAGACAAAGCTTGCTGTCAATATCAGAAATGACCTCTTTGAGATGTGAGGTGCCGGAGTCACCTTGTCTGATAAGGATATTGATTTGGATAGGCCGAGAGAAAGGAAGGTGGTAGGGTAGGAACAAAACCCTTATAGACTATGTAGCAAAGTGGTGGCGAGAGTAGCGCTGCAAAGGAGAAGAAGTGCGCTGCATGAGTTCCTCCAGTGATTGATTGATGTACCGAAGCCGCCCTCTAGCTCTCGCATCTCTTTAGTTTAGTCATCTTGGCCGCTTTGGACCTCAACTCTTCTGATATATTCAGACACCCGGACGCCTGCTCAGCAGAGAGCCTTCCCGCATCAGCCAACAGAGACTCCGCCTCTAGAGCCAGCATCCTGTCATGGAGCACCTTTATAGAGTCCACCACCAGTTGTACTAGGCGATCACTCAGCTCTTTGTCGGTAGCCTTCATATGAAAATCCTCGTGCTTCGCGAGAGCCATAACGGCCGTGGTAAGCTCCGCCGGAACTACCACCCTCTCTGCAATTTCGGCCTTGAGTTATATGCTATTTACTTCCTCGAACCTAGCGCTCTGGTTTTCCTATAATTCAGTTTGAGAGATGCCGCCCGTAGAAGAAGTCTCACCGTCTGTTTTGGAAGGTGTACCAACTCTGCTGACGGATTCAAGCAAGCGGGCAGGAAAAACAACATGATCCGGCGCGGTAGCCAGGTATTCTTATAATATAAGGGTCAGGTGCCTGTAAGTCGGATGTCACCTGCTGATATGACTCTCCTAGAAGAGAAGACTACCTTTTCTTTATGAGATATACTTCTAAGGCTTCAGTCCATAGATATTTTTCAATATATATCAGTACCAGGCTGATCATAGAGAGTCCAGACTCAGTAATGTGCCTATGTTTGCCTTCGGCAATCCCATTCTGCTCTGGCCAAGCATGACAACTGATGGGAAATGCCAGCTTGCTGTAGATAATCATAAAATGCTTTTGATGCTTTGGAAGTTCATTCAAAATAGCAGTGGATAGCCTGGTTCCTATAGGGCATGAATTTACTAACAGATAGCATTATTGACTTTTAGAAAACGAAAAAGATTCGGAAGAAATTTCATTATCTTACAGGGAAGAAGAAGTGGAAGGAACTCGACTCGACTGATATAAGAATCCTTCGTCCTTTAGAATTACGCGGATTTGAAAGAATGAGCTCATCAAGACAGAGCAATCAATGGCCGATCTACTACCTATATTATACCGATGCTGCTAGCTTTCCCATAAATAAGGGAAAGAAGGAAGCTTTAGAGGCTTTAGGGATGAGTCGTCTTTCTTCAAGATCTTGATGTGGGAGAGGACCGGTATAATCTAGATAGACTATATAGAAGAGTACCTGGCTATAATATACCGAAGTTTTGGTCCTTATTAAGGAGAGGATGGAAGAATACAGTCATCGGGCAAGACATATAAGTCTATTGAAATCACTTCAGAAAGACTCTCCACTGTATTCTTCCATCCAGGACCAGAAGTCACTTCTTTCTTTCCCTTTTTCAGTCCTTGAAGCCCTTGCGAAAAAGCAGTTCCTTCCTTCGGTTCAGGTCTTTCCGAACCAAGGACTTCATTCTCAGTACTCTTCTAATACTGTTGTGCTCACGACTACTAAAAGGAAAGTCACTCCATAGTGGTTCGAATCCACGTCGTGGGAACCTTCCAAGCACTTTTTTCTTCCGCTACATTCTCGGCTACTGAACCCTATTCGGTTTGGTTGAGAAAGGTGCTAATGATATATTATATCAAGGGTTTAGAACTCGGCTACTGAAACCTATTCGGTTTGGTTGAGAAAGGGTCAGATCTTTTAGAACCTCACCGCTAGGCGAGATCTTTGAGTCTTGCTAGGCTACTCTTCACTGAATAAGGAATTGATAGAGTCGGTCAAAAACTACAGCTTCAAAACCTCTAGGTCCCATTAGACTGATCTTGACCCCCGCCCTTATGAGACTATGGAAAGAGGATATGAAGATGCGAGACCAGGAGGTTTTTATGAAACGGAAGGACTTGAACTGATACCGTGAGAGGAACCGCCGATGTCCAACCAGGCGAACATGAGAGATAGCCCGAGCCCACCTGCCGCCCCTGACCAACTATCCTACTATAATATAATATACGACATGATAGTGTTCAAGTTTCAAGACACCAGTGCAGCTATTGGCATCGACTTTTCCAATCGCACCGAAGGACTATCGGACGGGAGTAGATGAGATACGCTTGCTTTCGCCGTATTGACATGGGGGTTTGATCGACCGGTTTGTTTGACTCGGTGACCCCTTGCCCGAACTGGATCGTGTGGACTTGATCCCTTCGGCCATGAAGCATCATGCTGGTATTTAGCATATAAAGTCCACCGCTTTGACCATCTCGTGATATTGGCCCTATGGTTTTCCGAATGCCTATGAGTCCTCTTGCCCCAGCGACAACTCACCCATGAGTACAGCTACTCAATTGATTCTGTCCTCCCGACCCGTTTCACCGCTGCTAGGCATCCACTCTCTATTATATCATTTCTGACTCGAGTGCAACCGCCAGGAAGGCACGCACCCGTTCGTCATGCATCAAAGCGGCGGACAAGGTCATTAGGAAACCTCGCGCGTATAGCCGCGATGGGAAGCCGGAGGAAGGGTCAATTGCCATGGGGCTGATACATTTCTCCAGTACTATATTATATAGACAGAGTACCCGACTCTACTCTAATAGTATTGGTCAGGGTGGATGAAATGGCCATGGGACTCGAAGAAGGTCAGCCAGCGCCACCTATTCTCTCTTTGTACTGCTATGACACGTTCCTTCCTTTTCCCTATAGGCTTAGCCACTACTCAGAATACGGGTGTTTCTGACCTCACTGCATTGAGCCAAGTTGAAATGATATCAAACACAACCCACGGGATGAGTGAGGGTTGTGAGGTGTTCCAGAATGCCTGGTGAAACAGCTGCGTATTCCTTCAACTCATGGTCGAGTGCAATGCAACCACCACTACCCGTGAGGCGATGGGGCAAGGTTTTCGGGCTGGCAAGAGCGTGGAGTTCGGAGTGGTGCTACTATCATAACCAAAGGCAACCCAGCACGCTATATCCACTCGGCCAATCGAGTCAACAGGACACCCTTGGGGGAAGGAGGTGATCCCCACTGCCATTTGAAAGCAGGGAATATACCCATCATCAGGTTTTGCCCAACCGCTGCTTCTTCATCGACATATCGTACCATCTCTGACCCATGCCATTTCCTTTTGCCTTGGCCTTGAGTTGGACACTGGAAATATTGACCTTGTTGGTATTGGAAGCTCAGCCCCCAGCTATATGCGATTTGTCAGTACTCTTCTAATAGTGAGTACTCTACTCTAATAGTCCTGACCGATCAAAGAGATGGCCAAAGAAACGGAAGGCAGCCACTCGGGTCGATATCATATAGGTAGTAGGCCTTTGGGGTGATTCAGTATCAACAGAGTGACCGCTCGAGTTGATGCCATCCATTCCACTCGGGACATGGCCATATCCATTCAATAACATAAATATTATTAATATTATTTAATGTTTTTATAGTAGTATAATATCACTTCTCTACCTTCCTCTAAATCCATTGAAAAAATGAATACGTCGTCATGTGTTTGTTTAGACTACAACATCCATGAATAGAAGACTGTATTTATCAAAAAATAATTTATTGGAAGATAAAAAAGAGTAACATAATGAAAAAATATAACGAAAATAACATTATTTTTATTATAAAGTGATAATTATCTTTTTACACCCATCTATTTTAATGAAAAATTAGAGCATCACCATTGTGTGTGTGAGAACTACCGCCTCCACAGAACCTCATATTTTTGTTTTTCCATTAAAACAAAAAATGGATGATTTTAAAAATGAATATAATCTATAAAACGGATAATTATGAAACTATAAATATTTTATAAAGATAATAGTCGGAAATCTAAAAGTAATACTAATTATAAAATTTTAATGTAAACTTAACTCACAATGAATAAACATATTAAAGAATCTATCATAATTCATTGAAATCCTATTGAACTATATATACTATATAAAAATGGAATAATAAATTCCATACATTTCTAAAATACTGTATAATATGAGTATATTTTATAGAAATATTATCAATGGTCAACATACTAAGAGATTTAGAGAAATTCACTAAACCATCTCTAGTAAATAATATAATCTAGATCTATTTACTAAATTAATAAAAAATGATCATAAATATATATTATAAAATTATATATATATATCAAAAAAACATTAAATTTTATTGAAAAATAACAATTCTACTATTTGAGACGTTAGGTGCATACGGATAAAGAATCAATACGTAAGGTAGGGTCATTAGATCTCAATTTTGTTTCATTGTGATATGATTTGTATTAACCAATTAATTATTTTTGTGTTTAATGTATTGGAAATGGATATATTTATTTACAATAATTATTTAAATCCAGTTTATTTCAAAATCTATCCCATTCTATAACTTTTGTGTACTTTCAACGTGAGTGATTATAATACTAGAATGGTTTTGTTTAACACAAACCTCATTTCTTTGAGTAATTATGAATCATATTAATCTTCTTATTTATATGAATAGTTACATCCACCATAATAATATATTTCATATATCATTCTCTTCATATATTGGTAAAATTATTTTTTTAATTATATTATTTTTCCTTTATGAATTTATTTCGCAAAAATAATATCATTGTTGAGAATATTTCTCATCATTTTTATCAATGTTTTATCCTCATCGTCCATGTTTTTATGTTCGCTATAATGTTATTATTCACATGTGAAAACCCAAATATTTTTTACATCTTATTACCTTTACATTTCAATTTTCATCATTTTAAAATAATGTTTTTATTTCCTTTCTAATATGTAGATTTCAACAAATTTATATTAGAATATAAAAATGGATCTTCTTAACCACCTTTGTTAATTTTGTATGAAACATTCTATTTATTTTCCACCTTGTACACTATATTATTCCTACCAATTTCATACGTATTATATATATATAGGTTCCTTACATATATAACTAGTTTTCATTACCATATTTTTTTGAGATAATACAATTTTTATGTACCATATGTAATTCCCTCTTTCAAGTAAAGCAGATTTAAGGAAACTTCCCTATGTATTTTTTACTGTCAATTACCCCCATAAACTGTTTGATCAATGAATATATTCTTAATTCCACTCTTTATTTTATGGAAAACCATATGATAACATTTATTGTTAAATGGAAATTAATAATTTATTTCTTTTCATAAATGAAACTTTTCTCATTTAGAAATGAATTACCTATTATATTCATTTTTATCCTTCTCCTGAATTCTTATATATTAAAACTCAATTATCAAGTCCTATGAATATTTATGTAAATATTAACATTCAATATGACTTCATTAATTCATATCTCTAGAATTCTAATTATATATCCTTCAGTTTTTTGACTGAAGATAATGAAACCAGCATATTACTCGTGGGTATTATCATGCATATGTTATATGGTTAGATTATTTTACTCACATGGAATACATATTCATGTACACATAATTATTTTCATTATGTGATGTGTGGGTCCATATTAATTATCCCTCCAATTCATTGAGAAGAGCTTCACATCTCGTTAGATAATGTGAAACAGAATAGGGAGTGAACCCAATACAACATGGGACTGTCCAATATGTTTATGGGAATGGGGAGTGAACCCAATCCACCAAAGAACTATGTAGAATATATTTATTTATTTGGGGAGTGAACCCAATCCCTCTTGGGAATCTTTACACTATGGTATGATAATATTGGCAGTGAACCTTAACTTATTCTTATGGTGTACTGTTTTGTGTTTTTTCAACATATTGATGATTTCATGAACTTATAGTATCATTACATTATGTCATGTTTACTAGATTATATTACATTATTATTCTATGGTTCAATTTTTTTTGATATTACATGTTACAAAATCATAACAAATGGGTAACTCCAATTTTTATATGTTATTTTTAATAAGATATTTCTCTCATGCCCATGTTTTCTCATAATGTCTTGATCTAACCCTTGATTAAATGATTTTCCTAACTATTATATTAATATAATCCCTTTCTTATGTTTTCATTACCTAGATTAATAATATTCCTATAACTGTTTATAATTATACAATGTAGTCTAGTGTGGCTCAATTATGTAGAAATGTTACAAAGTATCATAAAATAATAAGATTTTGTAGATGCTTCTCAAAGTCAATGAAAATTCAATTCATGGGATTGTGTGGTTACTGTGAGCTTTAATTTTTATGTTATGTAAGTAATGAAAAATAATAATATGTTTAGGTCAGGTTGTTATAGTTTATCTCAGAGTAGGTTTTAGTTATTTTTTTGTATTTTTATATCGTTTTTTCATGATCTATATTACACAAATTTAGTAAAAATGAAAAAGGGTGAGTCTATGTGTAAAATAATATCTCATAGTTTGGTTGAAATATGGAATGTTTTGTTTTGTAAAAATTTAATCCTTATTTGGATACTGGAAAGTGGTTGCGACTTTGGTATAGATACCCCTAGGGGTAATCATCATGAAAATGGTTCGTTGAGTATTAATATGATCTTCACTTAGTTAACAATGAGTGAGATTAAGTATACACACCCAGATAGACACTCTCGAGGGATATGATTTAGTTATAAAATTATATTTGTTATCCATTATGAATGATTTATTATGTTACATAGTTAGGTCAATGAGTATGAGATAACCCAACCTAAAGAAATATATATTAAACAAATATTCCTCCTTGAATTCCCCTTTTTTATTTATAGAAGGAAAAAAACACAAATACATTAAACAAAGATTCATTTAGGTTTATCTTAAATGTAATGTAATGATGTTAATGAGTAAGAGAATTTGTTTTTTAGTTTTCACAATATAATGTATAATAATATCACATGATGGTAATTATTAATTACTAATGTTAACCCATTTTTTTGGTAATGGTAGAAGCCCAATGTAATCAAGGTAACAATAGATTCCAAGAAAAATATAGAGAATTTCACCATGAGAAATATACCTAGTTATGATTTAGAGTGAGATCTCAGGTTATTATTCAAACCTAATTATAAAGAATTATAATTAACCACATGAACTTATTTGAGTTTCGATACACACAAATGTATAGAATAATTGAATGTCACATATGTTAAGGTAAAGAATATGATAAAGTAAAGAAGATTTAATTTCATTCATGTCAAAAATATGGGAAGAGGATACAAGGGGAATTCATTAAAGGAATAGAATGATGATTTATCTATGGTAAGATAGGGAATATAGAAACTAACTTATAGTTAAAAAAATAAAGAGTCTACTATACACAATAAAAGTGAAAATGAGTTCTTAATAAGATAGATTTAATAGTTTAAAGTATTAAATGTGATAAACATGGGTGTTACCCTAAAAAATGTTCTAATAAAAGGTGTAACATGGATGATAAGTATCATAAATTTATATGAACAGGGCAAAAAGGGAATTACTATAAAACCAAAACTATTTAACAGACTCCCAATAATGATTTGGATTAAATAACATCAATCGACCACTCAAGAACAACAATAGTTGTATTTTTTTTAACCCACTCTGTTTTTTCTAGTAGGTTTGATAAGAGCATAAAATCATCACCTAGATGAAAATATTTTGATATTTAAATACAAACATAATGTGGTATGATTATAGTATATTATTTTTATATTCATGGGAATTTTTTGGGGAAATCATAGTATCCTTCCTTTAAATTAATTTCATTTGATATTTTCAATGGATTAACTATCTCCATATAGACTCTATAGTGAATAAATTGATAGATCTTTGTTTATGACTTAAATCATATATTGATCACTTATCACTCTAAGAACGATGATGAACTATCTATGAAAGATATATCCATTATATAGACCTTAACCCTAATTTTTCTGAGTATAGCCTAAATAGTTAGAAAAAAAACCCTATATTCTGATGTGTTTATTATGAAGTAAAAAATGAGTTTACAAGACTTACCAAAGATACAAATGTTAATACATCATTATAAATTAAATTATATGTCAAATAAATCTTAAAGAAACCTTTTAAAATTTCATTATTAAGTATTAATTAAAATTTTGAGGATTCAATTTATTTAAGGGGGAAAACATAAAACCCCACGATTCTAGATTATATTTTTCTTGAAATTAATACAATGTTCGATAGCTTATTTCACTTGTAACACCAAACTAAAATGATCTATGAAATATTTTATGAATATTATCAAGAAGATGTTTTAATAATAAAGAATATAATAAAATAAATTATTTTAATCTATTAGAAATTCATACATAATAGGATTAAGAAGGCTTAAAGTATTAAAAGGGAATTTTTAGTAAAATTAGTTTTACATTATGCAATGTATTTTTAATTTAAATATTTATTTAAGAATTTTAGAATTTTAACTCAAAAACAAACATTATTTTTGGATTCAAAATTTCAATGGTATCTTAGGATGAAATTTTTAGAATTTTCTAAAATATTAGATTTTTAGGTGATAGAAAAAAAATAATGATTTTTCAAATATTATAACCTTATTTTAATATAAGAATGTATTATAATAATTTTAAAACTTTTTTATGGATATTTATATTTATAAAAAATAAATAATTTTAAAATAATATGTTGACTTTATAAAACTCATGTTTAATTTTTTAGAAACTTAAGAAATATTCTACTATAAAAACTATTTAAATAATAGTTTTCATGACTTGAAAAAATTAAATGAAAAAAATATTGATTTTATATTTTATATAAATTTATAAATATTATTTAAAATGTTTAATTTCATTTTTTAGCCTAGAAGAATGATTTTTAGCATTAAAATTAATTGCTACAATAATAATGAAAGGGTTATTTTCAAAGAATCGTTTTATTAATGGTATGTAATTTTTATGTAATAAATTAAAATGATATATGTTATGTAATAAATCTAATATTATGTTTACAAATGTATATAGACATATTATCACCCATTTTTCTACTAATTAATGTGATATAATTTTTAAGAAACTTAATGTTTAAAACATCATTTTTGTAAAAAAATACATTTTCTACATATTATGTATTTTAATTGAAAAGATTACATTATAATTTTATAAATATTATTAGAATGAATTAATTATGAATTTTAATATCATATCAAAATTTTGGAATATGGGTTATCTTATATTATTACTATAATATAAATTACTTATTAAATAAAATAAATTACCAAACTAAAAAATAAATTTATATAGTGTGAAAATATAATGCAAATAGACTCAAGACATGGTTAAAACATATCTAAAAATTAAAATATGAGTCATGATCAACTCAAATCACTCTTTACTAAATTATGGACAACTTTTGGAGCCATTGACCATGAATAGTGTCACGAAAACATTGATTTATAATGGGTATTTAAAGAAATCTTATTTTCTTCCACTTATAAAATGAGATCACTTCAATCCATTCAATTATACACTTCCCCTATGAAGTATTATTTAAACTCTAACCAATTTACCTCTCCTAGTATTTTTTTCACATCTATAAGACATTTTTTTCTAAAGGTTAGACTAAATAACAAATTTCCAAATATATTTTCAATCGAATGTCCATGCTCTCCCCATGAGTAATACATAATCTGTAAACTATTTTTCTAAATATTAATCTTCCAAAAATAATATATCCATAAAATTATCAAAACATTATTATTACTAATATTATAAAATTCTATTATACTAATTTAAAATAATTTCTTTTCCTTTCTCCAAATCCATTCAAAAAATGAATATGTCAGCATGTGTCTGTGCATACTACCACCTCCAAGAATTATGGGTTATATTTTTCATATAATATTTACATGTATGGTCTAAAAAATATATTTAACATAAATATAATAATTATAACATTCTTGGTATTTTTAAATTATTATAATTGTTTTATTCCCCGTACCATTCTCTGAAAAATGAGAGTATCGTTTGTGTACGTGTGGACTAATACCACCATTGAAGGACATATTATTCTTTTAAATTCCAAAAATACATGGATGATTTAAAATATATATATATAATTAATAAACATGATATTAATGAAACTATTAACATTCTATGACTATTTTAAAAAATCATATGTAATATTAATAATAAATTGTTATATGAAATTTAACCACATGAAATGAACATTTTAAGGAACCTTTATTAATTTGAGTCCATTTTAGAAACCTATAGAACTGTATATATTAATTAAAAATTGAATGATAAAGATATAAAATTCTATGATTTTGGATAATATTGTGCTATTTAACAATTCCATTGAAAATGGTGAAAATATTAAATTGTTACATAGAAATTAACCAAGCCACATCAAGTAAAATAAATAAGTTAAAATTATTTGAAAAATGTATAAAAAATGATAATAAAAACCAAATAAAATAAAATAAAGAAAAATAAAATTATTAATAATGTATTTAATAAACATAATTTTATTATGTAAGATTTTAGGTGAAAACACTGAATGTATCAACACCTAATTTAAAGGTTTTTTATCTCAATATTGTTTTATTGATATATGATTCATATTCAATAAATGTTTCTTTTGGTGGTTTATATATGGGATATGGATTTAGATTTTCTATAATATTAATGAAATATATAGTATTTTAAAATTAATTTTATATTATAGTTACCATGTATTTTTAATTTGAAAGAGTGCAATATTTTAAGGGTTTTGTTTAACTCAAACCACATTTCATTGAGTTGTTATGTTTCATCATTAACTTCTTATTTATATTATTGTTTTCTTAAAATATAATATTTTATTTCATAGTAATTTTTATTCCTATCTAGGGAAGTTTTTTTTAAAATTTTTGGATTTTATCTCATTTAATTTCTTTCTCAAAAATTATCTCATTGTTAAGAATTATTCATATCTTTTTGAACAACAATATCCCCACCTTGTCTATATTTTTATATTCTCTCCAATGTTTTACTTTACAAATGCAAACCCATGAATTATTTACCATGTGTGACATTAATATTTCCATTTTCATATTTTCAAAATAATTTTTTATTAACCTTTTTAATAATTTTAGTTTCAATAAATATATTTTAGAACATAAAAAGTTATCTTCCAAACCACCCTTATTACATTTGGATTACACATTCTCTTTATTTCCACCATTTTAGTCTATATTATTCCCATTAATTTCATCCATATTATATATATATTTCTTAAAAAATACTGAGATTTCATTTACTTCATTTTTTGGGGAAAATAAATGTTTTATGTTCCCTTCACAATTCCCTCTTTTTGGTAAACCCGATTTAAGGGAATTTCACTATTCCTTATTGCCTGGAATTTACCACCACCATAAATTGTTTTAAAAATTAAATAACATTAAAAAACATAATTATTTTATTAAATCCATCATATCTAATTATGGAATAAAGAAAAATTATAATCCAATTACTTCCTAAAAATACCTTTTTCTCAATTTGAAAATCATTTTAAATACGATTCCTTTTTATCCTTCTCAAGAATTTTTAGATATTTGAAAAAAATATTAATGAAATATGATTCATTATAAAAATATAAAAATATGATATTATTTAATCCCTTCTTTTATTTGGAATCTTTATGATATATAATTCGTTTATACTTAGAGACAAGATTTTGAAACCCACTTCTTCTTTAATGGTTTTAACATGCTTATGCATTATGTATGGTTTATTTTCCTCAGGTGGAACCTATATTCATGTACATATTAAGATTTTTATTATTTAATTACTAGGAAAAGGAATATATACACCTTAAATGGACTGGTTATATCTATACATCTCATGATATAATATAAAACGGAATGGAGAGTTAACTCAATCCACTATGAGACTATTCAAACTATGTTTATATGGATAGAGAGTGTACCAAATCCACCTTGAGAATTTTTACACTGTGATACAGTGGGTTTTTATGGTGATCCTTACCATATTCTTATGCTGTCATTTTTTAGGTTGTTTCCACAAATTTATAAATCTATTAACTTTTGATATCAATTACCCATGCATTGTTTCCATGCTTATCACAAAATCATATACCATGGTACATGATTGTTTATTTTATATTTTAGGTTATTCTTTATGATTTTATCTAAAAATTAATGAATTGATTTAATTTATTGGGAATTTAAGATCACCACTTTAGTATGTTTCTATTCCCCATATTATGAAGATGAGAAAATCTTATGATAACTTTAATAGGGAGTCCAGTGTAGCACATTAGTGGAGAAATGTTCCAAACTATTCTAAAATAGGTTGCTTATCAAGCTGATCATCCATAATAGAAAAAAATTCATTCTTGGGATTGTGTGGATACTATAACATGTAATATTTTTAATTATTAAATGATATGAAAAAATATATTTTTATCTTGGTTTGTTATATGATATATGTGTTTGATAAAGACCATTCCAAATCACTTTGTAGCTTTAATAGCAGTAATGTTTTTTAGAGGATGAATGCTAAAAATTATGGATTATGGAATTAATATTTATTTTCTATTCTACAATTGTTATTCAAAACACTCTATATAGTTGTATGAATGTGGGAGAAATTTTGTTACATGCTGTTAATACAAAACACTAAGAGATACCCTAAAAAGGTATTGGAAGATATTCAGAAAGTGTTTGTATATATTTTAAAAATATAATTATACATAATTTAACTTTTGGGGAAAATAAATGATGTTATTTCCAAAATAATTTTTCAATTATATAAAAATATAAGTTTTATATATGATTTTAAAAGTTGTTATATATGATGTGACATAAACTGAAAATGTCATATGTCCATGCCTTTTTTCAAGTGAATGATTATTAAAATTTGTAAAAAATCTTAGACCATATCATCATTGTATAAACCACATCATGGTTTGTTATATTGTAAACCGTGATATATTATGGTTTAATAAGACACTATTTAGTGCATGGAAGTATATAAATTACTAAATAATAAAAGATTCATCCTCTTTCTATCAATTTAAGTTATCATGTTCTATTTGATCATTATATTGTGTTGAATTGATGAGTCTGAATGCCTAAGTATATTTTTTAAATGATAAAAAAATGATCACATTGATAAGTTTATAGATAAAGAGAATTATAACATAGGAAGATTTTACAAAATGTTTACTTTAGTGAGATTAATGTTTGAGAAAAATTTATATTCTTAAAGGCCTATATAAACAGGTTCAATACTTATACAAAATTGTTCATTTGAATATGAGATTCATTATATGAAAAATTATAATTCCAATTATTAAAAAATATATCTATTTATATCTAACCAAAATTTATCGGAAAAAATTTGGTGGAGGGGATTATTAAAATGTTTTAGGGAATTTATAAATTCCACAGATACCCTTTTTCATGAACATGACATGGGCCATCCTTACATTGAATGATTTATCCATCCAATGAAATCACTCATCCACATTCCTAATCACCCTAGGGTGGTGATGAGCACCAAGGTCATGCAATTATATATCATGGGACTGATTTTTCCAATTATATATATATATTAAGAATAACTTAGAAATTTAGAAAATTTTACATTAATTGTTATTAAGTTGGACACCCACCCCAAATCAACTAGGAAGATATATATATATATATATATATATATAAATTAGATAATATAAATTCCGTAACAGATATAAATTTAATTTATCCCAATACGAACACAAAACTCACTTCAATATAGAAACAAACACCACTTAATGCATATCGTAGACCACCACAATATAGTAAACAACCAATAGAAAGGAGTAAAAGACCTAAATGGTCAATGCAATGAAGGAAACCAAAACGAATATAATCTAAGATACATTCATGTGACTACACTGTTAACAATATAACCCCTAATAAAATAACACTCTCTGATTGATCACAACTAGTCACGCACCAAAAAGTAAGAATATAGATATAGTAATGAGCATAAAAATTTAAAGTAAAACACCGCCTTCCTTGAAACATGATAAACCTTTAATTAATGATACAGTTTCTTTATAGTATGAGAATATACATGAAAATTTATTTTCATATTTATGAAAATACAAGGTCACAAAATCAAATTTATAATATTTTTTTTAAATTGAAAATAATCAATTTGAGAAACATTTATTCATCATTTTCAATTGTAATTAAAAATAATATAGTTGAAACCACTTTAAAAATATATTTTCAGAAACATATTTTTTTATAGTTTTTTAATATTTAAAATATGAAAGAGATGAAAACCATATTCATTAACATTTTATAAAATAAATCAAGGAAAATAATTTAAAAATTAATAAATGAATGTATATAAGACTATAAAACATTTAATAAAATAGATAAGGTAATATAAATTTAAAAATTTAAAAAATATTCACCATGGGGAAAAGAAAAAAGTTTCATTGGGTAAGAAAGGTAGAGAATCAACTCTATGACACCACATCCTTCCATCTACTAAGGAGTACATGCATTTTCCTATAGGTGTAGAAATATCCTAACTATGGAACTATAACCTTTGTATAAGTTTTATTTAGTTAGTAATGTCTCATGATCCAAAGGGATAAGTAATATAGTCTTAACCTCTTAGATACCCATTTGACCATATTATTCAGTTATTTCAAACATGTAAAATTTTATTTAAAATGAAAAATAGGTTTTTAAATAACCCATAAAAAGTAATTCACATAATAATATACCATTTTCCTCTTTAAACCATTTTATTCCCCAAACTGGAGGTAAAATTTATTTAAAACCCTCAAATATATTTAATAAAGTATTAAAATAAGAATACATGGATTAAATAAATTTAAAATACCCTTTATAAAACATTTAATGAAATGTAGGTTATTCTAACTAGGTATTTATGGTTTAATTTAGAAATCGATTTAAAATATCATTTCAAGAAATGAGTTTGGGTTCCAAATTTATGTTCTTATTTCTCACTCCCGTTATGCCCATATAAAATTACATATATTTTCATGTCTATCATTACATTAATTCAGATATTCTTAGATGAATTTTAACACACATATATATACCCATGTATATATGAATAACCATTAAAAAAATTTAGAATTCCCTTGAAATCCTCATATTTTAATTACAATTCATAATTTAAAAACATTATTAATTCATGAAATTTCTAGTATAACATGAAATTATCAGGAAATCATAATATCTACTAGATAATTCTCATTTAAGACCAATATATATTTTAATAATCATAATTTATATATAGGGTACAATCTAGATGTTCAAAAAACACCAAGAGTTTATGCTTAATGAAATAACTTTTAGAACAATACAAAGAAGAGAGATATTCATTACATTAAATAGAAACAAATTTCAAATATACTTTTACTTTTATAATATCCAAAATAAATCACAATATTTTCCTTACGGATTAAAACCATAATTTAAAATAAATGAAACAATAATTTCAAAAAATAAATTGGATCATGTGTAATGCCCAGATTTATTATGGAATATTTTTTTACCAAATAAATATAATTTAATTCATAGCTTTCCTTAGATGCAACACCCAATTTTAAAAAATTGCAATATACTATTAATATTAGTATTTTAACATGACTGTTATAGATAAAATGTTAAACATTGAGGTATGAAAAATAATATTTTTTTAAAAATTAAGTATAATATTTTTATATAAAGAAGATATATTGAAAATTAAGTACATAATTTTTGGTAAAGTATTCATATACTTCAATAATAAAATTCTTCTAGAAAATAATTTTCCTTATATTTAGTGAAAAAATAGTAAAAATAAATTTTTACTCATTTTTAAGAATTATTTAAAAAAAATAACTTTATTTTTTTAATCAAAATGAAAAAATTATATTATTTGGAATTTTTGATAATTTTATAAAAAGATTAATTTTGTGATGAATAGTTAAAAATAATGATTTATGTGAAATTTCATTTTTATTTAAAGTATATAAGAAGTTAATTTATATTTTAAAATGGTTTTAAAATAAATATAAGTTATATAATATTGTTAATAATCTAATTTTTTTCATTGTAATCAGTTTTGTATAGAGCATTGAGGTAAAAAAATTAATTGTTCTCAAAATATTTTATTTATAGAATTGTTTTTTTCTCTCGTTTGAGGGTTTTTGATTAATTTACACTATATAAATTATATAAATTTAATTTGATAGAAATGGATAAAATATTTTTAATTATAATAATATATATTATATAATATTTTCAAAATATTTATTTTCATAAATATTACTAAAAAATAATTAAAATTAATTATTATGATTAAGGTTATAATTATGTTTTTTCTGTAAAATTCACAACTATTAAAATTAATTTACAACACACATAGCATATATATTTAATTAATTTTATTTTATATATATAATAATTATGTCCAAATTATCCAGTATGGATAGTTTTATTTTTGTGATTAAAGGATAAATTTCCTAGATAAATAAAAAGAGAAGTCTTATCATAGTGAAAACTAAAATCATAAAAGTGAGTAAACATAGAAGATAAGAGAATAAAATGTTTAAAAAATTTGTATTTTTAATGGGGGGTTATTTTCAAAAATATAGTCCATTCATTAAATTATTTTTCAATTTTATGGAACATATCTTTAAAGTGACTTCCCAATAATGAATATTTTTTAGTATTTAAAAAAATTTAACTCCTAAATTATAAAAGTCCACCTTCTCCACTCAATTCTTCACAATCTTAAAGATTTTTGTTTCAGCCCATACCTACTCAAATATATTCCTTAATTCACACCACACAACAAGGGGATATTATTTTGATAAGAAAACCATTCTATGAAGGCTTTCGCTTCAAACCTAAGGAGGTTGTCTCAAGAAGAAGAAGAAGAGGTATCATTATTAATTGATAGTTTTTTTATTTCATCTTCCATTTCCTTCAAATAATATCCATCTATGATAATATAATAGCATATTAATCTCATATATAATGAGATATTATTATGCTAATTAGATGACCTATATCTATCTTCTCTTCCATCAAATTAAAAAAATATTGATCATGTTTAAAATGGACTACCTCCTCGTGAATCGATGAAATTTATTTTCCAGCACCAGCTCTCATGAATGTGTATAATTATTGTTTGTGATATATAAATGATATTTATATCATAATTATAATTGTCTAATACCTCATCCATAAAGCAATGTGGCACATTTTTTAGTTTATTTTGAATGGAATGGTATTGAGGGAAATTTTAATTATTACATATTATATCTATGATATAAAAATGATTATTAAAATGGGAATTAATATTTAACATTCATTCATCCCATTCCCTGATAAAATAGAAACCGCATTCATGAATATGTATATCCTATCATCACAATGATTAGTGTAATTCATTTCCTACATATAAGTTTTGTTGATTACTAAAAATACATATTTAATGAAAATATATGATATTTATATCATTTTTAACATTCTAGAGATTATAGAAACATGATCAATTTTGAAGGACCCAAAATACAAAACAAAAACATACATGTGTAACGAATTAGTTATTACCTGAAATGAGATTTTAGTAAGGAAATTGATGATAAATGCAAAATAAAACATCATGTGTAAATAATATAAGTTAAGATATATATAATTATAGTTCTATAATATATTTACAATAAACCTATATGTATTATAATGAATTTTCAAACATATATGAAGAAACTTGAGTCATAAAATCTTGGTTTTTTGTCTCACTTTTATTTTTTTTGGGACATATGCCATATTCACAACATGTTTCTTTTTTATGGTGTATATTATTACCAACAATGTATTTTATGTTTCCTATTATAAAAATTATGGGACATTACATATAAATCATTGTTTCTTTCTTCTAATAATCTTACAATTCAAACATTACTAAAGTGGAAAATGTTTTATAATACAATCTCTATGTTTATCAAGATTTTTAATGATTATGCTTCTGATGATGAGATATTGTAACCAATCTCCCAATAAACTCATGTATTTTATTCCACTATATTTATTTATAGATAATAAATGTTTAACAATAATTTTACTCACTTTAAGTATTCTGGAGACTGAAAAAATGTTTTAAAAAAATTGACTTTATTTCTCTCTTAAGTTGAAAACACTTTTTCTTCCATGTCCATGTTTTCTAAAACTTATTTATAGAAAGATTTTAAAAACATATAATTATTGTTTAAAGTCATTTTTACCCATTTTTACATTTAAAATAATTTTTTAAAATGAATCTTCTTGTTATTTTTCAAACAAGGTAATTTTTAATTTTTTCTGAAAATGTGAAAGGAATTTCTATTTTGACATTTATCGAATGATTGGTATTTTTTCTTGTATTTACCCCTCAACGATTTAATGATTCCACTAAAATTTTCATAGTTTATTTTCGAATAAAATTGTTTCTTTAATATTTGAGAAATCTGAACATTTTAAATAATAATTTACAAAGAGGAAAGCTTATTTTACACAAAAAAATATTCAAAATAATAACTCAAAATCATTTACCATCAAATAGGACATCATTTGATGTTACGTATTCTTCTATGGGGTTATTATTGAATTAAAAAATCCATATTTTATCTCTTATTTATTTATGATTATGACGATAAAACTTTTATAGAACCTATTTCTTTTTCTTGAGTTAGGTTTATGAAACCCGCTTCCTTTCCATGGGTTATGTTATGATGAAATAATGAAATGATTATGAAAACCATATATTTCCCTAGGTTATGATATGATTAAATATTTATTAAACCCATTTCATTTTCTTTCATATAATATGATAAATGTTTTATTATGTTGTGGTAGATAGATTTATGGATTATGTGACTGGTGGGACCTATATCTACCTCTAAGGCATTGGGTAGTGATTAATGTTATTTGAGATCAAACACTTAATAGGAGGTTATCTCAAGACAAAGAGAGGGTACATTGGAGGTTATCCCAATACTGAAATAGAGGGTAGATGTGAGGTTATCCCAATCCCAAAATATGGTACAAGGGAAGTTATCTAAATACCAAAAAAGACGGTACACAGGATGTTATCCCAAGATAGAAAAAGAGGAAATAATAGATGTTATACAATACATCCAAAAGAGGGTGCATAGAAGGTTATCCTAATGTTGAAGAAGGTAAATGTGAGGTTTGACCAAGCCTATCATGTTATCAATTTACTTTTAGGTATATTTGACATAATATTTTATATGATTTTGTGTATTCCACGATCTATATCTTATAACAATTTTATTCTATCATGGATTAAATTATTTGATTACTTAATGATTAATGTATTATGAAGTACCTATATTTATTCCATTACTAAAGCTAATGATATAATATATTAAGGGTATGGTTTTCAAGTGTTACTATCATATTCTCATAACATTATGCTCTGGTTATGTTTATATCTCCCTTGTTTACCATTACTGAGAATTTGATCTCATTGTTTACTATGTTTCATTTTAGTTATAAATGGAGGAATGTATTAATTATTATATGAATTAGAACTATTCTTATTAAGAATTTCTTCTTGTGAGGTCATGTAGATCACATATGAACTAGTTTTTTTGTATCAATATTTCAAAAGGAACTATATCAAAATGAATATGGAGTGGATCATTATCTAATGTAAAAAATATTAATATATTAATATGTAATATTTTTGTAAGAAAACTGTCAGTAAATATAGTGGGTATCATATCATGGTTTAATTAACCTTTGCAAACTAGTATGATGAAAACATAGTGAGATCTTTAGTTTTAAATAAATGTATAACAAAAGGTCTTAAAATTTTTGTGATGGATAGAGTGAGTGGTATAAAATAAATTACATCCCTTTCCTGATACTACATGTGTATGTTGATATTAAATTGTTATACCTTAGGGTAATAACTACTAAAATTGAATATTGGGCTTTGATTCAATCTTCACATGGTTTATAAAAATAGGACATTCCACACATCAGGTTTGACACTCCAAGGGAATATGTTTTAAAAATTCACAAACACTTTATGAACCATCATGAAAGATTTGAATACACGATGACCATGAATGAATAAGGTTAAACCTAAGGTGAAATAGATTGAAAATATGGTGCATGAATAAGACATATTCTAACTGAAATTTCATGATTGATCACATTGATTTATTATGTAAAACAAATATGATAACCATTTTTTACTATAGTATTGAAGATTGAACAACGAAGTTAGGGTGGTGACACGTATGATAAAATATTAAAGAATATTATTTGAAATTAGATATATAAATTTCCCTAAAATATTATCATTATTTAGGAATGTTAATTATTATCTCGAATAATTAAATTTTTAATTAGTAGTTAAAATACCTAAAGGCATAATGTTCAAATCTCAAGTATATGATTCTTCTCTGGTTGATTTTTTTGGAAGGTTTCTTCACATAAAACTTGTTAATCATTAGCTAGTTAAATTTTATGTTATCTTAGGCATGGATTGTATTTCAATACATAAATCCCACATCAATTTTAGAGTAAGGGAAGTCCTATTTTATATTTTAAACCAACCTGGAATCATCTATATGTGGAATAGTAAATTTAAAATTATAATGGAATTCACATCCACTATATGGGTCTTCATACTCATTAAAAATGGTTGTTTATCTCATGTATTTTTGTAAAAGTAAATATATATGATATGCCTAATTTATGGTTTTTTTTATGTATTTCTAGAAGATATTCCTTTTCTTCAACAGAAATGTGAATATGAGTTCTCAATAGAACTCATAGTAGGTGTTACTCCTATTTTAAAGACTCCATGTAGAATAGAGCCAATTGAGCTATAGTAATTGAAGAAGAAACTCTTGTAGAATATTTATAAGGGATTAATTTGGACAATTGTGTCACCATGGGGTGCACTTATTCATTTTATTAAGAAGAATAATGAATTGATTCATCTATTCATTGATTATTGGGAACTGGAAAAGATCACAATCTTGGACGAGTATCCCCAAACCTGTATTAATGACATTTTAGTCAAATATACTGATCTAAATATATTTATTTGATTTACCTTTATTTTAAATAACATTAATTGAGGAAAATAAATGAGTATATAACAAGTAGATATTTTCATACAAGTTGTGCACACTGTGAATATATAGTAATGCCATTTAGTCTTAATAATGCCCCCACTGTCTTCATGGATTTAATTAATTGAGTATTTAGAGATTACCTTATTATGTTTGTGGCAATCCTTATAGAAAATATTCTTATCTATTAAAATTTAAAGGAAAGGAATGAATATCAGTTGATAATTTTAATGAATAACATAAGGAAGGAGAACCTATATTTAAAATTTTCCATGTCTGAATTTTGACTTTAAAAGTTTTATTTTTGGTTATATAATCTCAATAGAGGGTATATTAGTGGATCCATAAATGATATAGAATATTGAAAATTTGAGTAGACTAACCACGGTGATCGATATCAATATATTTCTTGGTTTGGATAGATATTAAATAAACTTATTGAGACATTTATCACGGTTGTCCTATCCACTTACCAAGTTAAATTTAACGGGATCCAAGCTCTTTTGGATAAAATAATGGGAGGAAAATTTCAAAAAATTAAAGATAATACAAGTTTGTTAACTTATTATTACATTACCTTATTATGGAGATGGGTTTTTAACCAATATTGTTGTATCAAATAAATGATTTCGATTATTTATCATGCATAAAGAGCTAGTAATAGTGTATGTCTCATGACAATTCAAGGTTCATGAAAAAAATTACCCAACTCATGATTTGGAGTTAGATAATAAATTTTTTTCACTAAATATATGGTGGAAGGATATTTATAGATAAATTTGTGATATATAAATATATATATATATATATATATATCATAATATTTAAAAGTATATATCCACACATAAAGAGTGGAACAAGCATCCAAGATGATTGTTAGAGCTTATTAATGATTATGAATTCTCAATATCATACCACCCATGGAAAATGAACAAGGTGTTGATTGTTTGATTAAAAGGATGATAATATATTATATGTGATATGGATAATAAAATTTCCAATCATTGTGTATTTACAAAGGATGGATATGGGAATTTTTAAGGAAGGGGACAAACCTTATATTTCTCAAATGATTTTTTAACTATAAATCTAAGTGAATAATAAAGAGGCTTTGAAGGATGAATTAGAAATTTAGAAGAAGGTGAGAAATGTTCTTGATTTTATCCGTTAATATGATTTAATGATAAGGTTTAGTCACCATGAATTTTTCTATCCATACCATATTTGAAAAAGGATCTGTTAGTAGAAGATCGTAGTTCTTCATTTAATATTCATCGTAGATGTTCAAATATGTATAGAGATTTGAAAAATTAGTTTTGGTGGGATAGAATAAATAGAGGTATTTTAGAGTTTATATCCAAATTATTAGTATTTTAGAAATTTAAGGCTAAGTGATAAATTATTAGTATAACCTAGGTATGCAGTTTTATTGGTTTAGCGGGTTATTATCAACGTTTCGTCTAGAATTTTACCTGATTGGGCAACCCATTAACGAAGATTACAAAAAAGGGGTTAAATTTGTTTGGACAAAAGAGTGTGAAGAATGTTTTGAAGAACTGAAGAGAAGATTATTCAATGATCCTATATTGACTCTACCATCAGGTAATGATGGGTTCATTATTTATAGTGATGCATCGAAGAAAGTACATGGTTGTTTCCTCATGCATAATGATAGGGTTATTGTATATGCATCACGGTAGCTAAAAATTTATGAGCAAAACTATCCTACTCAGGATCTTGAGTTAGTAGCTGTGATATTTGCTTTGAAGATATGGAGACATTATCTCTATGGTAAAAAATGTGAGATATATACCGATCACAAGAGTTTGAAGTATATTTTCTCACAAAAAGAACTCAACATGAGGCAAAGATGATGTCTTGAACTACTCGAAGAATATTATTGCACTATAAACTACCACCTGGGGAAGGAAAATATGGTGGAAGATGCTTTGAGAAGAAAGGATCATAATGTTTTGAAAAAAATGAGAGTTGAAAGGGATCCAATTTTCATGGATCTAGTAATGTTGGATATGGGAATAACCATATAAGGTGAAACATCGATACTTTTTCAAATGGTTGTGAAACCATCTTTACTAGAAATGATAAAGATTTATCATACCGATGACAAAGAGTTTCAAATGAATATTAAAGCTGTGAATGATGGGGGATTGAGTGACATTGTGTATGAAGATGTAATTTTGAAATTTGGGAAGAGACTTTGTGTTCCTTGTATACCTGATCTAAAAAGGGAATTGTTGGATGAGGATCAGAGTTCCAATTTATCTATACACCCTAGTAGCACTAAAATGTATAGAGATTTGAAGGAACATTTTTTGTTGGACAACATAAAGAGGGAGATTTCTGATTTTGTGTCAAGATATATGATTTGTTAACAAGTGAACACTGGAAGGAAATAGCCTAGAGGATTCATGAAACCTCTTCCCATACCTGAGTGGAAATGGGATAATATCATGATGGACTTGTCATTGGACTACCAAATACTCCTAGAAGGAATGATGTAATATGGTTCATTGTTGGTCATCTTACCAAGTCCGCACATTTTCTTACTATAAGGGAAGATTTACCACTTGAACGTTTAGAAAGACTATATATTAATGAAGTTGTGAGACTTCATGGAGTAACCCTATCGATTGTTTCTGATCATGATCCCTGTTTTACTTCAAGATTCTAGAAATTTATTCTGAATGCCCTGGATACTGAAATTCGTTTGAGCACTACCTACCAACCCCAAACTGATGGACAATCAGAACAGACTATTCAAACATTAGAAGACATGTTGAGATCTTGCTCACTTTCCTTTCAAGATATGTGGGATCAATATTTAGCTCTGGTAGAATTTTCCTATAACAATAGCTTCCATTAAAGTATTTGGATGGCACTGTATGAAGCATTATATGGAAAGATATGTAGCACACCAACCTGTTTGGATGATGTTGGTGGAAGAAAACTCGTAGGCCCAGAACTGGTGGAGGAAATGATGGAAAAGGTGAAGGTAATCCAAAGCCATATCAAAGCATCTCAAAGTAGGAAGAAGAGCTATACTGACAACCAAAGGCAGGATTTGGAATTTCAGTTAGGAGATCATTCTTTCTTGAAGGTATCTCCAGGGAAGGGAGTTATACATTTCAGCAAGAAAGGAAAATTGAGTCTCAGGTATATAGGACCTTTCGAAACTCTAGAACGAATTGGGGTTGTAGCTTATCGTTTGGCAATGCTGCCAAATCTCTCTAAAGTTCATGATGTGTTCCACATTTCACAATTAAGAAAATACATGCCTGACCCAACGCATGTACTCACTTATGAGGAAGTAGAACCGGAACCCGATCTGTCTTATTGCGAAGAGCCCATCAGGATTCTTGATACAAGAGAACAAGTACTGGGAAACTGGACGACTCGTCTGGTAAAAGTTCTATAGAGAAACCATATGATTGAAGAGGCAACATGGGAACCCGAGGAACTTATGATGAAGAACCACCCGAGACATTTCATGTGGTAATATTATTTTCATTTCTAGGATGAAATTATTTGAAGTAGGGGAGAATTTAACACCCCAAGCTTCCACTGTACGCTTCTCCTTGAATAATACAATAGCGTGTGTTGTACGCAACTTCGAGTTCTAACACACCACAACCAATCAAACTAGCCGTTATGAATAGTAATACCCACTTTTTAAAATATTATAAATTTTATCTTTCAAAATGGACTCCATTTTTGGATTCATAATATCGTAATTTTCCTAGGGAGAAATTTTGGTATTTTTCTGAAAACATTCAATTTTTGATGAATGAGAAAAACACTGAGTTATAGTTTAAAACCCAATTTTTATTTAGTTAATTATTTATTTTATTTAAATTTATTTTAGGTCAAAATAGATACATAATACCTATATAAGTTCAATTTAATTCATTGAAGTCAGTTTATAATAATTCTAGATATATAAAAATTTTATTGATCTTTTCACCGTCTTTTACCCATCTCTTAAGAGAATTTCAAATTAACATAAAACATAATTTTACCGCTTCTGTGAGTGGAAATTATAAAATCTGAGATACATGGCTAATATAAAAGAGTAAAATGTGGTTCAATAAGATAAAAATAATTTTTGGTGAATAGTAACTTTTACTTTTATTTACCACGGTTAAAATTAAATAGGGTAATTAAGGGTAAAAATGAAATTATTATTACCCTAACACATTTTCTAATTCTATTGGTTAAGTATAATTCGACCAAAAAACAACCATAGAAATAAAATATGAACCTCTTTGGTTAATTTGTATTTGATTAGGACATTTATTATTATTTAATTCAAAGAAAAGTTAAAAGAGTTAAAATCAATGTTTAATAACAATAACATTTTTAATATAGGGTTATACATAATATAAATTAGATTATAAATATTCATTAGAAATATGAAAATATTTCCTACATAATGGTATTTTATTTATAATTTTTATATATTATATAATTTAATTTATTTATGACACAATGGTGATGCAGTAATTATCTAATTAATTCAATATTAAAATAATTGATATTACAAATATCCAAAAAATGTAATTTGAGACTTTTTATGAGTTGCACTAATATTTTAGGTTAATATGACATATTAAGGTTGGTTAGATGAAATATTTTGGAAGTAATAATGCTGTTATAAATTTAGAAAAAAACAAAATACCAAATAGTATCAAAATTGACATAAAAAAGTTTTTAAAACAAATATTATATTATTAATTGATATTCTATTTTTAAAAATATAAGGTTCTTCCAAAGGACTAATATAATGATAGTTTTATTATTAATGAACCACTTGGGGTTCTCTTAGAAGTTTATAGTAAGTTTATAAACCAAATAATATAATAACACAAAGATACATGGTAAATGTCAAACAATTAACTAAGAGTTAAATATAAAGGATAACATTAAAATAGTGACAAAACCTGTATAAAATCTATTGGATGAAATGGTTTCGACCCATACCCACCTTAGCCTTTAAATAATCCATTTTGGAGCCATTATAAACCGAATATGATTTTATTATAAAATAATATTTCTAGCTTATCCTAAGGTGCCCCCACTGCCCTTATAAAAGGGCACTCCCCCTTCTCTCTAATTCACACCTTCAAAGCCATTTGGCTCGGCCAACCTCTGCCCAAAAAACCTCTCAACTTCCCTCACTTCACCCTAGAGGCCATCCTTTAGTCAAAAATCCAACTTAATGATCCCTTTTGATCATTTCAAAAGGGAGAACCTGAAGAAGAGTTAATAATTTCACCACCCTCTTTCATGTTCCATTCTTCTTCCACTTCTTCTTTCTTTGTTATTTACATTATAACATAATAACTCTAGTATCTTCTATATAATGTGATGTTATTATAAATATGGTATAACCATATTCATTATTCTATCATTCCCTTTAATGACATGTCACCATACATGCGTACAAACGGATTATCGTCTCCACGTTGTGGTGTAATTGTTATTCAATAAATTATTATTTGGATGGGTATAATAATGACGTCTAATTAATGTAAATAATAAATATTACATGATAATGATTCTTTATGTATGATACACCATCCAATTATATATTATTTTAATATCAAAATAATGGTATTGTCGCTCGCGCATATGTACGGACTACCGTCTCCACGAAAGCGATGAGATTCATTCCTCATCGTCTCCATTCAAGACTAATTTTCATTTGATGATTAAAAATAATGTTTAAGGACTTGATATCATTCTGTATATGAATAAGATACAACCCATGAATAACAAAAACAACTTATGTAACAAAAAATATAAAATAAAACGAGTAAGTGAACACCCAAAACGACGATAATACTAAAATATTATTAACAAAGAAATATTAAAAGATCATATCTGATATCATTTTTATGTATATTATTCTGTAATAATTTAGTAACAATTATTTAACTATTATACAAGAGGTTAACATACCCTCGACCAAGGAAAAGTACAAGGTAAGGGTTTATTTCACAATCTCTTCATTATCTGAGGTTGTTTATACCTGATTATCTACTGGGACCTCTTTATCATACACATCCATGTTTCTTAAAAATGTATTTCAAAACATTCTTAATATTTTATAGACTATGGTTTAAAGTAATTTATACCCTTTTATGACTTTTTATAAGATTTTTATAAAGGAATATTTCTGTCATTTTCCAGACAAGGTCCTTTTAACCTTTTCGACAAAATTAAGGTAAGAATTTCTTTTAACTTATACGGAAGGTGCGGCTATTTTCCACCATTACAAAATCATCAAAACACCCCTTACAAGATTATAATAATATTTTCAAAGTAAATGTTTTCTTTTATAATGATTTAAACAAAACAGATATTTCTCTCAAATAGTTTTGATTTCATCTATATCAACATCCTGTTATTAATTTTAAGCTTATTTGAAGTTGATTTATTATGATACAAAACATCCATATTGTATTGATGGTTTTGTGATATGTTTGACTATGGATGTGTTATTTTTATACCATTCATGGTTTATGGAAAAAATATTGACATTTCTTATGCTAGTTTTAATACTAATGTTTATGTTATGTTTAAACCTGTTCATATGAGGAATTCATTGGACTTAGTATGTGAAGGGTGGAGCTCGCTATAGCTCCTCGATGCATCAGTAGGTCTCATGAGACAAACTAGTGTCTTGGCACAAGTCCTTGAAAAAATCTTATTTGTATTTTTGGCACAAGGCCTTGACTATGTGGTTATGATAGTCTGGCATTATGCATTCCATCATTATGAAATTGGTTATTGATATTGCATTTGATTATTCGACTATTAGAATATCCATGTGAATAAGTAAATGGAATTATTTCATTTTATTTTTTTCATATTATGTTGAAGTTCAAGTTTAAAAGGCTTTTGTTTTAGTAATACATTGCCTTAAATGTTTGTACTTATTTATGAAAGTTTCCGCTATATTGTTATCTTTACTGAGCATCTGAGCTCACCCCTTTATGTGTTTTATTTTTCCCAGGATGTGAAGAAATATTTTATGATTGACCTGGAGGGATAGTCTGAGGGTATATGAGTGTGGACTATAAAGATTATGTTGTTGTATTTTTTCACTTTATGATGAAATGTAAGATTTATGAATGTATCTAGTGTTTCCAAGGCTACTAAACTAATCAGTCTTTCAAGACTTGATATTTTGTGATCATGCCAATGTTATGTAATAATGCACCGAATCTGGGTAACTGGGGTCGGGGTGTTACTTTTAGTTTCTAAATTAGGATACATATTATATATTTTCTATTTATATTTTCATTCATGGGTCATTCGACAACATCACTTCTTTTTCTTACATAAATCTTCACCTAAACATTATTAGCATATGCATTGATTTTATCTATAAATGAGATCAAATATGTTTTATTTCTCATACATGGAATTTGGACATAGAAATTTTTTATATTTCTTTCCATTATAAAATATTCCTTTTTCACTTGGACGTCATCCAATCCCATCCGTTCATAAACAGATTCATATTATATTATAAGTTAATCGAATGATTTCTTGAATTATTAATGTGAATCTAATATCCTTCTCATGAATTTATTAGATGTATTAGAAACTAAAAATACTCAATATATTATATTTCCATGAATACCTCTTCAGGTTCAGGTGTGGATCTTCATCAATCAATTCAAATCCATCTCTTTTCACATTATCTTTCATCCAATAGTCTGTAAACATGAGTTACAAAAGCTGAAGTTCCATAGATCGAATAACAATAGATAAGGGGGGGTTGAATTAGTTGTTCAATTGTTATAAGATAAAAAAATTTATAAAAATATCCCCCACAATCTATTAAGATTTATTTCCTTATTAACCTTTAGTAAATACTCATGCATGCTATGGAAGGAAAGCAGGAAAATCATATAATATTTACAAGGTTCATCCTCAGTGTAAGAACCTATATCATTTTCAAAGCCACTCACGAGGGCCTAAAGAAATCCATTATTATGATGAAGTGAATAAAACTCGTTCCATCTCGCATTAGAAACCTTCTATCTCTAGATAGGAAAGATTATAGTGACTCTCATCAGTTTACAATGTTTTCTTAATGAATCGATCCAAAGAAAAGAATAAAGACATTGTTGAATCTACTCTATAGTTTCTCAGTCTAAACCCTCCGTCCGATTTGGCTGGATCAGATTTTATTTTCTCATAAAGATAGATCTTATTTTTAGAAAATACTTGATCCGATCTTTGCAGAATGTTGAATTTGATTTTTATATAATGAAAGATCTGATTTTCCAAGAAATCTAGATTCATTTTTTCATAATATTGGATATGATTGTCTCAGAATACTGGATCTAATTTTATCATAATTTTGGATCCTATTTACTTAGAATAAAATTTCTAAATTTCTCAGAATATTGGACCTGATTTTCTTAAATTAATGGTCCTAATTTATATAGAATACTGGTTCTGATTTTCTTAGAGTAATAGTTCTGATTTTCACAGAATACTAGTTCCAATTTTCTCAAAATACTACTTCCAATGTTCTAACAATACTGGTTTTGAATTTCTTAGAATACTAGATCTAATTTTCTCAGAATACTGGTTCCAATTACCTTAGAATACTAGAGCCTATTTTCTCAGAATTCTAGATCTGATTTTCTCATAATGATGGATCCATTTTTTTGAAGACAATACAAGATCCAATTTTCAGAATATGTTGGATCCATTTTTCTCAAAACTATATGAAATAATCAATCTCTATTAGAATTATCAATGTAGTTCATCTTCAATATATTGGTATCATTCACTTTTATTTCTCTAGCGCTACTCATTTCATGCATATGTCGAAATTTGAAAATGAACGAATGATCTGAGAAATTATTTATAAGAAAATCAAAAACCAAAGGAGGGAAACATAAATTGTTTCCCACTTACTTAAATCTCAAAAATCCACAAATTCATTGCCTTTAAAACTTGATATTTGAATTCATAAAACCTCCTTAAATTTCTCCTAGATTTATGAAAAATTGAATTTCAAGTTTGACCTCCTCAACTTGTGGGGTTTTTTTGAGTTAATATGATTTTTGTATATAATGGATCTGATTTTTGGGAGATTCATGGACTGATTTCTATTTCTTTTTAGTGACTGTGAATCAAACTAGTCCACCATTTCATCAAATTCTTTTATCATGGAATGTTTACATGATTTTTTAGAACATTTGGATTAGAAAAGCATCGTTGGATTTTTTTAGAAAGTATGAAAACTTTATAACTCCCAACTTCTCAATATTCATAAAAATATGTCTCCAATAACAATAATATGTCATGGTAAAAAAAATAAATACTAATCATATCATATTTATAAGAACATAACATTTAAAAATTTTCTTCTGCATTTACAAGATCATAATATCATGTCATAGGATAAATCATAAAAGTGAAATGTAATCCCAATAGTCATAACATAATACTTTAAATTTTTTTGTATTCAAACATAAGCATAGAAAATCATTTCATATTAGTCAAGGCTCATTTCTAAGACCATCATAGTGGAAAAATTCCATTACTGAACCGAGTTCGCTCCTCGTTCCACCCCTGTATTACTAAACTGAATTTACTTTCCATTCTACTCATTTCTATCTAATGAGATATAAATTTTTACCCAATTAATTGGAGATTCATATAGGTCCCACCTATCTCATAATGAAAATATTCTTACATGTTCCACGAAAACATAAAAACATTTACCATAGCATAACCCATGAAATAAAATGGGTTTCTTAAACATCATTCAATCATAATTGATATTAAACAAATAGATTTCCTAAATAACATTACTTCATAAAAAAATCATAGTAATAACAGGGTTATAAATATAACCCTATTTAAATAGTATCATCTTATATGGAAAATAATTTTGATAAAACACTAGAAATTAATTCCTGAGGAAAATAGTTTTTCTTCTTCAAAATAATTTTCCTTCCTCAAAATTCCACACAATTTTAGAAGAAATAATTTTATGTGAAAATAACATTATAAGCTTTTAGGATAATCATTACGGAAATAAAGCATTAGGAAATAATAAAATTCATTCATTTCGTACATGTAAAAAACATTTTTCTCATACTTTTTCCAGAAAAGTGAAAAAGTACCTCGTACTGAAAATGACAAAACATTCCATTCATACCATTTATAAATTTACCAATGGGTAAAATTAACACTTAAAAATTATATAAGTATGTAAAGAATATTTTTAGATACATATTTAGGAATCATTTATGTGGATGATAATTATACCCCAGTGAATACTTACTAATAACCAATCTCGGATAAAAACAATATTTCAAAATTTATCCCTTACCTTAGGTCTTATATGCATCATATGTATCTGAACCTCCTATATGATTATTTGAATAATGGTAATGAATTATTACAGAATCATAATAATTTTTATGATGAAATTTATGGTCACATTTTCATTTGTTTGTTAGTATCATTTCATTCTAACATGTTATTCAGGTATTAACTGCTTTATGTTATTATGCATGTTTTTTCGGATAAGTGCTTATTCCTATTTTTAGTTTATAGTTATATCATATAAAACATGGTATTAGTATAATATATTTAATATTTATTCATTATATTCATTTATATAATCACGTTTTAATGAAGATTATGTAGAACAAATCACATCGTAGCGGGGAAACGGTATGTTGTACGTACTCATGAATGATGATATCATTCCCATAATTATTGAATGGTATTGAATTGGATGGTGTATAGTATCTAAGAATTAGTATCATGTAATAATAATCATATATAGATGTTATTCCTACCATTATACCCATCCAATTAAGGTGGTGGTGAAAAACATATTACACCACGACGTGGAGACGGTAAGCTATAAGTACGCATTTGGGGTGATTTCGTTTTTTGTAGGATGGATAGATGGTGAAATAGGGTTTTTTCATATTAATAATAACATATAATTATATTAATTATAATTGCTTTATTACTTTATAATTATGAAACTATATAAGATGAAGTAGAAGAAGAAATAAAATTTAAAGAATCGGTAGAAGAGATTACCTCTTCCTCGATGTGCCTCCCTTAAATTTCCTCTTAGGGCACTAGAGTTTGTCTTTTGAGAATACCAGAACATATATAATATAACAAGGGAAGTTGATAAGGGAAATAGGTAGGGGATGGTCAAGCCTTAAGGCTCAAAATAGATTTAATATGAGAGTGATGAGGTTCCCTTTTATAAGAGAGGAGAGATGGGCTTTTAGAAACTATCAAAATATTAATTTATTATAAAGTCAAACCCCACATAAAAACCTAAAAAGGTCTCAAATTAGAATATGAGATGATTTAGGTTTTTAATATAATAAACCAATAAAATTTTATACAATTTTTTTTGTCAATTTAACCATTATCATTTTCATTAACACTTGGTTACTCTATTTAATTTTAAATATGGTAATAACATTCTAAAATTTTAATGGTTATGAATATTTACTTATATGGTGTTAATTGACCATAAATGGATATTTTATGACATTTTAAACCTTATAATTATTACTTTCTAATTTTTAATTATTTTTATGATTTTTAAAAAATTTAATAAAATATAATTTTTATAGAATGCCAATAGTGTCAATTTTTGACAATATTAATTTATTTGATTTTAAATAAAATTCAAATATAAGATAAATTAGAACTAAAATATTTAATAAATTTATAACATGACATAGTCACCTAGAAAATTAGTTTATCACTTTAATTATTTCATATGATATTTATTTTAATGTTTTTAAAACAATTTATTTGATACTTCTCTTAATAAAATAATTTTTACATCACTAATGTGTCATCATTAATGGAAATTATTTAATCTCTTAAAATTATAAATAAATATCTATTATGTATGTAATTATTTTATATTTTCACAGAAAATATATAATCTATATTTTCTCCTAGTTACCCACATATTAAAATTCATATACTTATATAAAATGAGATCATGACATTTTGTCACATTCATTAGTTTTTATTATAATCATGTCATATTCATAGGTAAGTGGCAATAAAGTGATTCCATTTCAATAAAAATATGATAATGGTCTAATTTATTCATCTAATAGGTTTTTTATAGGTGTTAAGGTAATTTTATAAAATTATTTTTACCCTTGATTACCCGATTTACCATTAACCATGGTAATAAAATAATTATCAAAGTTACTATTCATAATGCCCAAAAATAAAATTAGCCTATTAACATAATTTGGACGTAATAATTTTAAATATGGAATCAATTTTTTAAAATTTCAAACACATAAGTTGAAGTAATTAATGTAAAATTAATCATATTGTTGAAATGAGAAAACGTGTTTTAAAAGTTAAAACATTTCAAAATATTGAAATGTTTTTACCTATGAATTCAATGTAAAATTAATGCAAATGACTTACATTATATTAAATGATAAAAATATGTTATATTTAAAGTTTAAAACCACTAGATATTATAATTTTACCATATTAATTATCTCAATGAAAAAATTTGTTTTTAATTAAAATTTAGTGCATTGTTACTATTCATCAAAACATGAAAGTTATTAGAAAAATATAAAATATTTATCCAAAGTAAATTTTTTCTATACCAATTCAAACTAACATGTTTATGCTTTCATATATAAATTATTAATGTTTCAAAATCTTAATTTAAAATGGGTTCGTCCTTCAATGTTAAAAATTAACCATTAAAAATAGGTTCTTATACATAAAATAGGGTTTTATTTATACTCTATGACTAAAATATCCATTGGATGAGTATCAAATATATTTTATTAAGTATATAACACATATATATCTCATTAATTTCATTACCAAATTCAATTGACTCAGAAATACAAAAAATCTAATTGATTTATATTTTTCATAAATAATTAATAGCCAATTAATTCATAATTCATTTTCCTAATTAAGTTATAATTATTCACACTAACCTAATAGATAGGCTATAATGGTAATTTTATATTATGGTTACCTCATGTTTCGTTTAAGCTCATGATTTTTTGCACAGTAAGCTACGGAAGAATAAAAATTATTTAATGAAAATATTTCATAAAAACATTTGAGTGTTATATTCTACCCCCCTTAAACTAAATTTTTCCCTCAAAATTAATCACTTGTAAACAAATAGATGATAATACCTCTCCCTCTTCATATCCTCAAATTCCCATGTAGATTCTTAAAATTGGTGGTTTCTCCATAAATCTATAACCAAGTGAGTAATCTTGTTTCGTAGATCTTTTTCTCTACGATCCAGAATCTCTATCGGTTATTCTTCATAATAATGATATTGCTCCAGTGGTACAACTTCTGAGCTTAGTACATGTGAAGGATATGGTATTTAATTTCTCAAGAGAGATACATGGAAAACATTGTGAACTTGAGAGATATTTGGTGGAAGCACCAATCGGTAAGCAACCTTCCCAACATGATCCAGTATTACAAAAAAAATGATATACCTAGGGCTCACCTTGCCCTTCTTTCCAAATCTCATTACTCTCTTCCAGGGAGATATTCGTAATAAAACCTTATCACCCACTTCAAACTATAGGTATTTTCTTCGGTTGTCAGGATAACATTATTTTAAACTCTGATCTTCTCTTATGTGTTGTTGAATAGATCTGACCTTTTCTACCATTCCATCAACAAGATCAGGTCCTAATAGCTTTCATTCCCCAACTTCATTCCAACAAGTTGGACTTCTGAACTTCTTTCTATAGAGGGATTTATAAGGATCCATCTGAATACTGGAGTGAAATATATTATTATAAGAAAATTCCCCCAATGGTAAGTGTTGATCCCAACCACCTTTTAAATCCATAGGGAAAGCTCTCATCAGTCTTCTAGAGTTTGAATTTTCCTCCCAGACTGAATTTCTATCTATGGATGGTAAGTAGTGCTGAAACTTAACTTTGTATCTAGAGCATGCTGAAGACTTCTCCCAAACATCAAGGAAAACGTCAGATCCCGATCAAGTTCAATGGAAAGTGGTACTCCATGAAATCTTACCACATCCTTTACATATATCCTGGCAAGTTGATCAAGAGAGAAATCCTCTCTAATAGCAACGAAGTGTTTTGACTTTGTAAGACGATCAACTATAACCCATAGAGAATTATTTACTTTGGATGTTTTTGGGATGTTTTATGAAAACGTCTATAGTGATGTTTTTTAATTTCCTTTCTGGTATGGGTAGTGGTTGTAACATCCCCTAATACTTCTGTCTTTCAGCCTTAACATACTGATAAACCAAGAATCGAGAGACATATTTGGCGACATCTCTTTTCATTCCATCCCACCAGAAGTACTCTTTCAGGTCCATGTACATCTTTGTGCTTCCATGGTGAATATAGAATTAATAACTATGAGCCTCATCCAATAATTACTTATTTAATTCTGTTATGGGAGGAATAAAAATCTGTTTCTTAAACCTTATTATTTCATCACAATCAAGGTTCAATTTAGTAACATTTCTCACCTTCTTTTGAAACTCTACATATTCCATCTGTGCATCTTTAAACTTCACTTATATATATGGTTTAACATTCATTTGAGAAAGATAATATTTATCATGTTCCATTAAAATTTTAGGACCCATCCAGTGCAAATCCATAAATATTGGATCTTTCATGATCCTCATCTTGGATAATCTAGTATGGTCATTTCGACTCAAAGCATCTGCCACCTTGTTCGATTTCCCAGGGTGGTAATGTACTGAGAATTCATAATCTTTAATCAACTCCAACCATCTTATTTGGCGCATATTAAGCTCCTTTTGTGTGTAAATATACATTAAAATTTTATGATCAATATAAATATCACACCTTTTACCATAAAGATAATTCCTCCATATTTTTAATGCAAGGATTAATACAGCTAACTCCAAATCATGAGTTGGGTAATTTTTCTCATGGATTTTCAACTATCATGAGGCATAAGCTATCACCATATCATTTTGCATGTGAACACACCCCAAACATTTCTTGGATGCATCACTCTAGATCACAAACCTTTCTCTACCACAAGGTAGTGTGAGCACAGGTGCAATGGCTAACCTTCTTTTTAGATCGTTGAAATTCTCTTCACATTCCTCCATCTAAACAAACTTAACTCCTTTCCAAGTCAACGTGGTGAGTGGATTAGATAATCATGAAAACTACTTCACAAAATATTGATAATATCCAGCCAAACGAAGAAAACATAGGATCTAATTTACTGTTGCTGGTATCGATCATATTTCAATAACCTCTGTTTTTGCTGGATCCAAAGATATCCCCTCCCTAGAAATTATGTGACCCAAAACTAAAACTTTATGAAGCCAAAATTCATACTATGTAAATTTAGCATAGATCATCTCCTTTAACAGGGTATTTAGTACAAATCTCAAGTGATCTTCATGTTATTCATTACAATTTGAATAGAGAATAATATCATCTATAAAGACTATCACAAATTGATCAAGATAGTCTCTAAAGACTATATTCATTAGATCCATGAAGATATCAGGGGTATTAGTAAGACCAAAAAGAATCACTATAAATTCCTAGTGTCCATACATTGTATATAATTTCATCTTTAATATATCCTTCTTTTTGACCCCTAATTGATGATATATATTTAATGAATATCAATCTAGGAAAAGTATAGAGCTCCACGTAGTAGGTCAAATAAGTCATCAATGTGTGGGAGAGGATATTTTTTCTTGATAGTGATCTTGTTAAGTTTTTAATAATCAATGCAGACTCTCATCGATCCATATTTCTTCTTGATAAATAGAATAGGTGCTCCCTAAGGTGACGCACTAGGACGTTTGAATCCCTTATCAAGATTCTCTTGGAGTTTCTTCTTAAATTAATGTAACTAAATTGGATCCATTCTATAAGGTGTCTTTGAAATAGTCATAGCACCCAGTATGAGTTCTATTGAGAACTCTACTTCATGATTTGGTGGAAGACTTGGAAATTCTTCAAAAATAAAATCATCAAACTCTCATACAATGGGTGTATTCCTAATTGTGATTTTCTCCCCAACCATTTGAGATAAGAACCCTCATTTATTGGAATCTTGACCCATAAGATGGAATAAATTTCAACTTGAAGGTTATATTCATCCTTGCATCAATATATGATCATAGATTGATCTTCAATATAAAATGTGACTTCCCTTATTTGGAAATTTATATGATTTCCATATAAAAGAAATCCAATCCATTCCACGAATCACATAAAATTCCACTATAGGGAGGATCAAAAGATTTCTAGAAAGCACATTCCCACAAACTTCAATCGGAGAATAATTGTAAACATTTGATGCGACTATTAGTCCATTAATATTTGTCACAGATAACTCAACATCTAATTGTTGAGATTATTCAGAGATACCCTTAGAAAATTCTTGAGAAATAAAATAGTGGGTGGATCCTAAATCAAATAAAACATTTTCTACTTTAGAGTGGATGGTATGTTTACCTTTCACCACTTCATTGTCGTACTCCACATCGACGATAATAATTGCATGTGGATTTCCTTTTTCACTGGCCTTAAGATATTATTGGCATCGATCATCATCAATAACACTTGGATTAGTGAATTTATTGGAATAATTACCCATTTCCTTTCACTTGCAACATTAAAGTGTAGGAGGTTCATTCTATATATCATTTTCATTGTTTCCATCATTAGAAATATTGTTCTCATCACTTTGGCATTCAATTTCCTAATTACCTTCTTTCCCACACTTAAATAATTTACTATTACCTTTAATAAAATCCCCCCCACATTTTATTACACACTTTGAACATAAGGGAAACCTCATCTTCTTTTTAGTTTGGTCATTAGATTTTCCATTGAATTCCATTTTCCTCTTCTTATCAACCCTGTATGATTGATGGGTTCCTCCAATATCCATCTAAACCTTGAGATCACATCGAATAATTTTCTTATTGATATTTAAGTGCCTCATATCTAATTCCATTCAGAGACTTGCTTTAAATCCACTAAATAATTGATCAATATTACTCTCAAGTTGAATAATAAATCAAGAAGTGTACCTTGCATGTCTTGTAAAATTTTATTCGTAGGTACCAATGGATTCATCATCCTTTTTCTTTAGTTCAAGAAACTCCATCTCCATCTTTATTTGATAAATATAAGGGATGTACTAATTGAAAAATAAGTTCTTGAACTCATCCCATTCAATGGACTCAATTTCATCTATTTACCTCATATTCTTGATAATATTCTACCATTGATTAACTTCACCTTCCAAATGATATACTAATAAGATGAATTTAATATGTTCAGAACATTTTAGAACATAAAATATATTTTTAGTGGTACCAATCCATTGTCCATCCACTAATGGATTAGAAGATCCGCTGAAGGAAGGTGGACACTGCCTCATAAAGGATTCAACATAATATTGCTCCCTCCTTTTCTCTTTTGAAAGTCTGTCATGATTCATAACTTGAGAAAGTTTTGTGATCATAGATACAAGATTTTTCATTCCATATCCCATAAAATTTAGTTTCTAAAGGGTCAATCATTTCATTACCCATCACATTTAGCATTAACATGGTTCCTTCGGGTTCCATTCATTGAATAAAACCAAAAACCATAGTGTGAGCAAAACTAATAATAATAGGAAACCCACATAATCAAATTTCATTTTATGAAACTTTCATATTTATATTTGGTTATTCATGGTAATTTTTAAATTGCTAGGATTGTATCCTATACTTTCTCATATCCTCATGGTTCTTACTAATACTTTCACATCCTACTTTCCAAAGGTTAATTATACCTTTCCTCTGATGCCAACTATAATGATCCATACATTACATACATTGATATTACTTCATAATCTAAGTATATTCATTAAAATATATAACAAACCCATAACAAGACTGTATATGTATAGTGCCTTTAGAAACTGGGAAACTTAAACAACTGGTTCATCAAACATCTACATTGCCTCCGGTTTTATTCATCATAACTAGACTCCTTTTTTGGAATATCATACTTAATACCCTTCTTCATGACCTGGGGAAAAGAAACGTATGAAAGGGTGAGATCAAAATCTCAGTAAGGGTAAACAAAAAAATATCAATCATATCATATTCATACCAACATAAAATTTGAAAATCATCTCCTACATTTAAAAGATCATAATTCATGTCCTGGGATAAATCATAAAAGTGAAATGTGATCCCAATAGTCATAACATAAGACTTGAAATATTGTGGAATCCACACATCAGAATAGAAAATAATTATATATTAGTCAATACTCATTTTCAAGACCATCATAGTGGAAAAATTCCATTACTAAACCGAGTTCACTCCTTATTCTAGCCCTCTATTACTGAACCAAATTTACTTACCATTCTTGTAATGTCTATCTCATGAGATATAAATCTTTTCCAAATGAATTTCTGGGAGATATAGGTCCCACCCATCTCATAATTAAACCATTCTTACATATTCCACAAAATCATAAAACAATTTTCCTAAGTTCTCTCCTTAAGATTCTCAAGCTTCCACTAAATTTTTACCAGAGGAATTAACCACCCGCAAAGGATCCTCTCCTATTTATCCTTGATCTTATCTGGGTTATTCGTAAAAGTCACCACGTCGTCGATGTCCATCTCACCCTAGTTGATGAAGTGTGATGGGTCATGCACATAACTCCTCAGTTGTGATGTGTGGAGGACATCGTGCACCATCTATAACTGTGAAGCTAGAGCCATGTGATACGCCACCTCGCTAACTATACATAGAATCTAGAAAGGGTCGATGAACCTCAAAGATATATTGTCGCCTCGACCAAATATCTATAATCCACATCGATGTGAGACCTGATGGAACATAATGTATCCTTAATCAAACTCTAAAGGCCTCCTTAATCTATCATTATAAGAGTTCTGACAGATCTATGTAGTCTTCATCCACTCCAAGATGATGGTCACCTTATCTGTAGTTGTCTGTACCATCTTTTGGCACATGAATGATGACTCTCTTGGGTCCATCCAGCAAAGTGGTGACCTGCAGTGTCACCCGTACAAGGCCACAAATGGTTCCATATAAATGGAAGAATTTTATTTTTTTTATTATGAAAACTCCACCAGATATAGGTGGTCCTCCCAACTACAGCGGAAATATAGTATGCAAGAACATAACATGTCCTTCAGAACCTGAATGGTCCGCTCAGCCAGGTCATCCATCTGTGGGTAAAACACTGTGCTCAAGCGCAACTGAGTCCCAAATTAATAATAAAATCACATCCAAAATCTAGATTTAAAGCGAGCATTATGAAATAGGACTATCATTGATATTACTCCATGGATTCAAACTATCCTCTACATATAGAGTTATCGCATACACTCTACTAAAATCTTCTCCTGAATAGGTAGAAAGTGGGATGACTTTGTGAGTTGGTCAACGATCACCCAGATGGTATTATGTCCCACGTACGTACATGGTAAACCCATCACAATGTCCATCGATATCCCATCCCACTTCTATTATGGCACCTATAGGGGTTGATTCAAACTCACTAGAACCTGGTGCTCGCCCTTCACTTGCTAAAAAGTGGGAAATAGGAAACAAACTCCTAAACAACCTTTTGTATTCCCAACCACTAGAACTAATATTGTAGGACCTTTAAAATCTTCTCCACTCCTAGACGTGCCAAAAAAGGGGTTGTATAAAACTTCCTCTAGACCTCCTTACGTAACGGAAATGGTACTACCATGCGTCCTCTGAAAACAATGATGTGCTCCCCAACTTTCGAATATCTGTTAGGGGTATACCTTGTGGAAATCTGATCACATAGAGTCTCATAGATGGTATCCATAATATTTTCCTCCCTAAATTTCTAGAAGATTGGATGGGTGACAACCATCGACTCAAGGTAATATTCCACATTTCTATCAAAAATGTATATCTGTAATGAGGACAACTACTCTGACACCTCATTTAAAAACTGTGAACTGGATCTCTTGCTGAGAGAATCTTTCACCATGTTCCCATTCCCATGAGTATAGAAAATATAAAATTTATATTCCTATATGAACTCTATCCATCGTCTCTATCTCATGTTCAGATCCTTATGAGATAAGGCATACTTGAGAATCTTGTGGTAAGAGTAGATGATAAACTACTCTCCCATCAGGTAGTGTTGGAACATCTTCAATGTGAAGACTACCACTACTAATTCAATAAAATGTGTCATGTAGTTATTCTTGTGTGGTCTCAACTAACATTAAACACAGGCAATCACCACATTCCCCTACATCCGGATAAAACCAAGACGGTTTCTTGATGCATCATAGAACACTCCATACTCAGCACCCTCCTCTAGAAATCTCATGATGGGATCTCTTTTCAATCTTTATCTCAACTTTTAAAATCTCTTCTAACACATCTCTTGATACATTAAAGGATTCCCCTTTCATGTCAATGATTTCAAGGATGCTATTACTCTGGAAAATTTTGCTTAACAGCTCAGATAGTACCCATCCAAACCAAGAAAAATCTATACCTCGGTAAAACTCTTAGGTCACTCTAAATAAAGCAATGACTCAATATTAAATGGATCCACTACAACTATATCCTCTAAAATGACCTCTTCTATAAAATGGACATCTTGAATCCATAACTGACACTTTGAGGTAATCCCATAATGCTACTACTCTTAGAGTTTGTCCAGGACAATCCTAAAGTGTCTCGTGTTCTCCTCCTCAGATACCTAGTACACTAGGATGTCACCAATAAGGACCACCTTGAACTAGTCTAGGTAGGGTAGGAAGATCCTATCCACGAGTCCTATGAAAATTGCATGTGAGTTCTTCGTTACAAAATGCATCACCAAGTACTCATAGTGGATGCATCAGCATCTAAAAGTCATGTTTTGTGTATCCTCAACTTATACATGAAGATGGAGGTAGCCAAATATGAGTTAAATCATCAATAACCACAACACCACTTTTAAATGATCGAAGAGGTCATTGATCGTTGGTAGTGGGTACTTATTTTTCACGGTCACCTAATTTGGGTGGAGAAAGTACACACATAACCTCAATTTTCTGTCTATTTTCTTGGAAAACAAAATTGGGGCTGCCTAGGGTGAAACACTAGGTCTCACAAAGCCCATCCTCTATAAGTCCTCCAATTGTACCCTCAGCTCATGAAGCTCTGTGGGAGCCATCTGATATGCAATTTTAGATATCGGTGTCATCATGGGGTAATATCAATGTAGAATTCTACCTCTCTATGGAGAGGTAATCCTGGAACATCCTTAATAAAGATGGCCGAATACTTCTCCACTGCTATAGGAAACTGATGAATCATATCATCCACTACCCCGAGGGTTAGGATAGACAACTAATGATTGATTTTTGTACCCTCATATGTGTGAGTCCATTCTATGCTTATTTTTTTTCCTTTTCAATGATAAAGTAAAACCCGGTCCCGTCACTGTGGAAACACTGCACTTTGTGCCAGAAATAGTCAATATGAACATGGGTTGTGGATAATATGTCCATATCAAGAATGACATCGTATTTCCTCAACGCCGCGACCAAGATATCCCAACCAAAAATATCACCTTCAAGAGTAAGGTCATGTTGTTAGAAACAGAGTGTGATCATATAATCTTCTCTCGTAGGAGCCTCTAAGTGCAGGGGTTGTGTCAATGGTTCAATGAGAATCTTTGAGTGTTGAACAAGGTTCACGGAAAAAAAATAATGAAAGGTACATGTGTCTATAAAAACTATATCTTTGGTGAAAAAGACAAAAATAACACCTCTAATAATCCTTGGATCCCTAGGGTCATAATCCTCCATCGCCTAAAGATGGCCTCATCCCTATCCACCAACTCCCTAAGCCGATCATGGACCACCTGGGGGTGGAGGTGGTAGTACATCAAACCTCTTCCCACCTCTTACTATCCTACCTTCTCCTCTGCCTTATATTCCACCATACATACCACCTTACTCTAATCTCTGTGTATTCCTTGGTGGTCCCTCAACCGTCTCCTCACCTATTGTACGATGGGTCGAACAATCTCATGACAGATGTCCCCGACCGCCTCACATGTAACACAGCATGTCCCAAAACTAATTTGAGATGCCCTTTGGAGTCCCGATCCACTGATCCTGGGCCCTACAATCATCCCATGAAGTGCTTGGCCCTCTTGGGTCCCTATGACTTCTCCAGCTACTTGCTATCGAGGTCTCATCTTCCTGATGTTTACTGGTAAATCCCACTATCAGTGTCTTCTCTACTAGAACACTCTCCACTAGCATAGCTCGCTAAAGTACCCCCAACATAAGTATGAATACTAAGGGATATCATTAATACCCTAATCTCTTTGTGTAGGCCCTTCTTGAAGGACCAAGCCGAGAAGAATTGGTCTTGTACCATATCTGTGGAGTAATGTGAATGATCGGTAAATTTCACAGATATCTCCCCCACAGTCAGATTTCCCTACTACAGATGCAAAATATCCTGTATACATACCAATCGCAATGTAGATGGAAATAACTTGTACTTGAAGAGATGCTCTATTTATTACTGATAGATAGTCATCTCATTATGTGTTTGGGTTACTAAGCTCAACCATATCCCTACAGAACCCTAGAAAAGACTCACAGTAAGGTCTTCTATCTAGTTTGAAGGAGTCCTCACAATAAGAAGACATGTGTAACTACCTTCGGCCAATCCTCAAATCCTTGGGGGTTTGGATCACTATAAAACCTGAGAGTGTGTTTCCTATAGAACTCGCGAAAATCACTCAGTCTGCATACATCCTCATCTGGTAATGCTGGTAGTATTTTCTTCTTGATGAGTGGTGGTATCACTAGAAATCCACCCGAAGTTGTTATATATGGTACATGCCCCTGTACCGAGGCCTCTTTTCCAGGTGGATAAACCACATGATCATGAAATTGAATCTTTTTTGTCTAGATGCATGGATGCATCTTATAATAAAAAAAGATATACCAGGATCAATAAAGTATATCTAGTGAGTTGACTCAATGAGGACATGGAAAACACAACCCATTCTTATATGATGCATGTAACATTATTTTTCCCTCCAACCAATGTTTTCATGTATCGATTTGAAAATCAGAAGTCAAATTCTTTGTGTATGGATACGTCAACTACCGCACCAACACTGGATTTTATGGCATGATAGCTGAACCCAAAAAACATAACACTATTTTCCCAAACCAAAATCACAGACTCTTGGCTCTAAGGTAGAACCAACCTCCCCTGATACCACTCTATCATGAACCATCGCAGAGGGGTCCAGGCTGCGACTACACTGAGACCACCTCCAATAGACCAGGGGATGGTGACCTGCACCAAGAAGTCATATCCTACAAATGGGAGGCATGATTTTAAGTACCTATACAAAACAAAACATCTCCAAGAGAAAAAATCTGAAATTTAAAAACACTAAGTAATAAAATTCATGCATACACTATATCCCAACCAACATAGTACGATAGGAAACTAAAGTGAAATAATGTAAACTGTGACATAATACAAGCCTACCAAAATAAAACATTGTAATCCACAAATTCCAACCTGTAGAAAAAGGTAATTTATCTACTACATGATGTTATAGGAACACTTCATCCTTCCTAAACTCACAAAGTTGTATTTGGTCTGGGTACTCCATAGAAACTTTAAAAGGATCACTCATTTGAACAAGACACGACACATGCGGGGAAATACCATGCATGGGTGAGTAAAACAATACTCAATAAGGAAGCCTAAAACCACAATGGAAGACTACAATGTAAATACCACATAGGGGATACCACACCCAAAATACTAGAAGGGATATACTACACGTGAAATACCAAGAAGAAATAGTAAAATAATCTCCTTAATGATATACTCCCACTAACCATATATGATGTATATCAATATATACTATATACAATGAGACACAAATCTCCATGAGACACGCAGTCTCTATGACCCACACAATCCCCATGTGACACAGTCTTGGTAAGACACATAGTCTTTGGGAGTAACACAGTCTCGAGAAGACACACAGTCTCTATAAAACACACACTCTTTGGGAGTCACAAGAGTCTCCATGAGTCACATAGTATCTATAAGGAACAAAGTCTTTGGGAGTCACACACTCTCCATGAGATACAAATTATCTATAATAAACATAATCTTTGGGAGTCAAATAGTCAACCTAAGACACCTAGTCTTTATGTGACATCCATCCATAGGATTCCACTCAACGAATGATCATTCTAGGAGAACCTACTCCTCAATCCATTAGGTAGTATTCAATCTTCTACAAAAACCACTTATGATATCTTAAAATTACTACCTCATCACAAGGGTCCTAAATCCATAGATGGTTCATCAAAATGACACATTGTTTGAATGTCACGAGTGTTTGGGAATTCTTAATTGGATCTATTGGCTCATGGACTGACTGGGTGTTTAGTCCAACAACTGTGGAGGTCGACTACCATGGTTGAGTGCCTAGTAAAACCATTGTGGTCGACCACCCAGTCTGACTGTCCTTACGGTCGACCATGAAGAGGGATCCCAAGCTACCATGGTGATCGAACACGATGCAATTGCCACGGCAGCATGGAATCTTGGTCGATCATGGATAAAAAATGACCTCCATAGTTAACAGTGGCATAATCTATCAACTCGTGTCTAGCCCAAGTCTGTCCCAAGCCACTGGGTCTGACTCGGTTCCCTTGTTTGAACCTTCCCATTGGGCCAAACCCGTCTCACCGAGGCCCAGCGCACCTGTCTAGGCTAGCTCATGTGCCTAGTATGAAACCCACAGATGCACTCCCCTACTCAGTGATCACTGCATCCCATGGCTGATACACACGGCCAGCTACCATTGGCTACCACACTTATGGGCTTCCACATCCATGGGACTCCTACGCTACCACACGTGCCTCTTAATAACCCCACAAGAATTGTTAATTTTCATCTAGTTACCGAATTTAAAAATTTAAAACAAGAAACAAATAAACTGCTAAACTATAGGATAGTATAGGATATGATGTCTAAGTTCTAACCCATAATGACAGGATTGGAGAAAGATTAATTAAATAAAATAAAGTTAAACTAATTTTAGATTTTAGAAATTAAATCTAGACTACTAAGCATTTGATTGGTGAAGAAGGTGGGAGAAGAAAATAAAAAATCGGTGTTGGACAGTAATGATTTTGGGTTTATCAGATGATGAGGTATAAAATTTTTAATTAACAATTAATACATCGTTGAAACCAAGGCATAGTGAATTCAAAAGTCATGTGAAATACTCTTCATCTTCTCTTCTGGTTTTCTAATGGTGAGGTACTTTGGTTTACGAAGAATGGGTAACCCGAAACCTTATTTAAACATAGGTCAAGGACAAACCCAATGGTCATAGTGAATTTATAATCCCAATATTTCATATTAAACAAAGGAATTAAATCATCTTAGGAAATGTTCATGCTCAATGAATTAAATAAATTAAACTGATTCCCTAACCCCTCTCACAATGGTTATGCAGGAAGAATTATGAAAGATATTAAAATGAAGAATGAATATGAAATCAAAAATGAATTGCATTAAAATATAAAATACTTCATTACATTCAATTTACCTTCATCACGCATGAACCAACATAACAAAATCATCCTCTCATGCTAAACATGACCAAGTGTAGAAAAATAATGAATAAAAATCTTATAAAATTGGAGAATCATGGATCCGTAGTGGTGTGCATCCTAGGAAGTGGTTCATCGTTGAGCTCCATCCAAAATGAATCAATTTTGTTGTGAATTGGAGTCCTATTTATATCATTCTTATGGGATATATTTTACTATATTCATGACATGTAATATTATTATATATCATGTAATCCAGATCCGATATTCCATCCATGATTTCGGAATTCGTACGAATCTCATACACGGATTTGAGTCTTTGACTCATTTCATGATGTTTAATCTAGACTCATGACATGTGATACCTAAAATCATTGAATCCAATGAATCTCGGCATATTTCTATTCAAAAACGTTTCCCAAAATAATCACATCGTCTAATGTAGTTATATGATATAAAATTATCCTTGAAAAGAATGTAAGCTCACCACAACTTGTTGTGGCAGCATCCTTCCTCTTCGATGAAGTCATGATGTGTAATCTTTTTATAGGACATGTAATCTTTATTTGTCCAATTTTACAACTTATATATTCCTCAAAAATAGGATGTCGCACTGCTTCGCTTTTTTCGTGGTGCAAAGTGTCATCCAGCTCCATTATTCATCCATTTTTATTCATTTTTTAAAGATTCATCAAATCCTATAATAAAACAGCTCCAAATGAAAAAAAATTGGAAATATTAATCATTTAAACCCAAAATATTTACAATAAGAGGCACTAAAATGTATTCATAAAATACAGCTATCAACTCTCTCATGTGGTATGCCACCGTCAGCACTGGTCGTTAGTGATAGCACCAAGGTGGCACCTTCTACGGGCCACCACTCCTCCTCTAGTGGTTTGATTTCTAAAACAAGACTACTTCTATGATCTTTGGGTGTTTATCTGCACTGATTCTGCCTTTACTTTGTCTGTCCACCAATCTAGGGGTCTGATTACATTCAGATCTTCCATCATTTTGATCCACGACCACGAGGGTCCAACAAAGAATAACTCCATGAATGGGGGATAGGAGAATCACAATAATTCCTAAAGGAACAAACTTTGTCCTTTGTTTTTTCAGCCTTAATTCATTCCCATTATTATGAATAATAAATAAGAAATAATCACATTGATTTTCTCCTATTAAAACCATGAAATCAATCTCATTTCACGAGAACGATCAGACTGTGGATCAACCTATTCATGGTTTGGTCCATGTTTTTCATTAAATTCAAGAATAGTTAAACATGAAGAAAAAAATTACCTACCTTGATTTTGATCAATAGTTGATGAGGATTAGTTTATTTTTCGTTGTTGATAAGATCCTCCAACACCATTGGCATAATGATCGACAATCCAATCTCTGTTCCATAATTTTCCATTAGAGAGGGTTATTTCTCCACAATTTAGAAGAATTATAGGATTGTGGTGATAACCATGAATTCCCTGAAAATGGGTATTCTAAAAAAAGAAATGTCACAACATAATCTTGTAAAGTTAAATAATATAAAACTTAATTTTATTTATTCTTTATAACGTCCAAAAATCACTTTTCATACTCAATCTGCACCGATCGATGTTAGGCATCGCCTAAGGTAATGTCACTGATCTAACTGCTACAGTTCCCTAAGATGTATGATCTGGGTACCCATTTAGGAGTTATTCAATTTCTTCAGGAAAACTATGCACGCATATTATATAATAATTTAATATTATTTAAAAAAATTATTTTGGGAACCTTGAGCCTTGGAATCACATGTCATCATAGCTTTGGGTCTTAAAATAAATCCATATAATATCTAACAATAATACATGTAAAATCCAAGATTTTACAAGGATGGGGTTTAGGAGGTCTCTCCATGGTTCTTCTGACAATGACTACATCTTCTAGGGTTTCTACATCATGATGGATTTCCTTAGGGATCTTGAAGTTGATCTATTGGTTTGGGGACCTTATAAAAACTCCAGAGAAAGCATAGGTGAAAGGTTCATTGGTCCTTGCATCATTCTCTATAAATTATAGCTTAGGAAGAAATAATATTTTAGATTTTACTCTGATCAAGGATGTAGATTCTGATAGTATATAGAGAAGAGGTAACTCTCCTCAAATTCACAATAACTATGAGATGGTTATAGAAAGGTTTAATATGTATGAATTCATAGTTAATAAAAATATGGTTTTACCTTTGGGGTATAAACCTTGTATGCTTGAATATCGTATGTTCTAGCTCAATGATGTTTTGGGGATTTAATGATTGGATGTGTATACCCATCAAGTGTGGAAATTTCTACATTTTTTTCCAATGGATTATTTGAAGAGGAAATCAATGGGGATCAACTAAATCTACCATAAACCAAGTACTATATTTATTTTTTATTGGGACCCTCATTATGATCCCTTGTAAATTTTTGAACCATACAACTCACATTTTGGTTTGTTTATATGGTATAATTTTTATCTTGTGGAATCGATGGATCCTATTGGATATCGCTTTGACACATGGGATTCCCATTAAATTGGATCGAGCTACCAAAGAGGTAGTTTTTGGTTTTATTTCTCAATTTTTGGTGGGTTTGGATCTCAAATACTCATGAATTGAAAATTTTATTATGTCCACTACAGATTTGGATTTTTATCTTATTATTAATTTTTATGAATTTCATTCTTCTTTAGTTTTCACATAATATGAAAAATATCATTGAGAATGGTTGTGAACTGATTTTTTCTGGTATTCTTTATAATGGTTATGAATCCTCTTGATGTATGTAGAATAGTTCCAATGTAGTGGGGTTGGATGATGTTGTTGGTGCTCTATGTGTGGAAAGTACTTAGGGTAGAGAATTCGTGTGAATGAATTTGGATATACTCATGTGGCCTATTATGAGTAGAGAAAGGGTGAAACACCTATATTTCAAATTCATGTTAGTGTTGTTGGGAAATTTTATGTTTCTCCTAGTGTTCTTGGGATAGGAAATAGTTCTTGGGTAAAACAATTTTATTGGGGATTTTATGTGGTGGAATCTATCATTGATTTAGAATGGGATTCTCTAGTTTTTGAATATAATGGAGAAACTATTTCTCAAGATCTTGTTAATTGAAAAATTATGTGGGATAAAATGATTACATAAAAGTCTCTCAAAGGGAATAATAATCTTGATACTGAATCCCCAATGAGGATTATGTCAAGGAAGCATTCTAATTCTACAGAAAGGGAAATTATAATGTTTTGTGATAAATATTCGTAGGATATTGGGTCTCATCATAAAAACATAAGGAATTTTGGAATAGGGATTCTCTAGAAGGATAAATTGGGAATTACCTTATTGGATTTAACTTGGGGCCCTGACTCCCTTGATCTTTTTGCAGCATTAGAGATTTCTCCATAAACTACCAGTGATATTTCTTATTTAGGTAGTAACATAGTTTTAATTACTAGTTTCTCTCAATATAATTAGTTGGCCTCTTGTTTTGGAACATATAAAGAGAATCAATCTCATATTAGGCATGTTGACCATCCTTTTATCATCACACTTCCACAAAATAAATAGTGTTAAACTATTATTCCACATCTGACACCCTCTTATATTACTTATGGTTTTGGGAAGGGTGAGGTCATCTCTTCCAAGAACCATGTCTATTCCAAGGAGGCCACTATTGTGAGCTCTATAATAATGGCCAGTGATAGCTCAGGTACCTCCATGTTAGAAAGTAGGAATGATAAAAATGGAAATACAAGGTTGAGATCTTGTCCACGGAGAATTAATTTTAGGTACATAGGTATAATTCAATAACCGGCTTCCTTGATTTTTTTGAAGAACATGATGTACTGATAGTTGTTGAGGATATAAATGCTATCGATGGAAATAAATATTTGAGTTTATCTATAGGGGATGATAAACTATCCTACCATTATTCATAAAATTATAAGAACCTATCCCTGATAGTTCATCAGAATAATGGAATGGATATGGACAAGGCTCGGGTAAGTGTCATTACCCTACTTGAATCCCTTAATATCCTTCCATGTTTTTTGATTTAATGAAAATATATTAACAAGAACTTTATCCAAACCATAGTTAAAGAATTTGAGAAGAAAAATTTTATCAATTTATATTTCAAGATCCATTTAGAGGATCTTGAGGGTGATAAGTCACCTCAAGTAAATGGAAAAAAAATAGAAATATGGTTTAATTTTGAAGTACCTTAGTGATAAAACATTTTAATTTTTTTTGTATTTGTCGAAAACTATCATTTATATTGAAGAATATTTTTTCATCTATGAATCAGATCCATCTACATTGAATTCAGATCATTGAATTCAAAATAATCAGAGGTAGAATTTATTGGTTGATGGAAGTTTTTCTTTTCCTTAATGAATGAATGAAAGAAGTTATTGAGTTAAAAATAAGAAGTTTCTAATATAGAATTTTTTGTTTGAAGGTGATGTTTTATTGCTGAAGAGGATTTGGTTGAAGAAAATGAAGACAGGAGTTATGAAGTTTTCATACATTCTAAAATAAATCATAATATTCTTTTCTGATCAATAAGTTCTCATAAATCAGTTTAAATTCATGATAAAATATTTTGAAGAAATGGTGGAGACGTTTAGTTCAAATTCCATAAAAAGAAACAGAAATTGAGTCTAGAATTTTTAGAAAATCAAATCCTACATTATTTTTCTAAAAATATGATCCATAATTTTCCAAGAATTAGATTCAGTATTATTTTGTGTTGAATCAAATCCATTATATTCATAGAATAAGATACAACATCATTTTTCTGAAAATCTGATCCAGTATCTTCAGAAAATCTAATCTAGAATTATTATTCTGAAAATTAGATCCATCGTCTTCAGAAATTTAGATCTAGTATTATTGTTATTTAAATTGGATCTTGAGTTATTTTTCTTGAAATTAGATCTAGTATCTTTTGAAAATCATATCCAGCATTATTTTTCAGAAAATCAGATACATTATATATAGAAATCAGATTCACTCAAAAGGAAAATTCCAAAAGTTGAGGAGGTAAAACATGAAATTCAATTTTTCATAAATCATAGAGATATCTAAGAAGGATTGGGGAAGCCAAATATGATGTTTGAAATTTTATGGATTTGTAAATTTTTGAGATTTAAGGAAGTGGGAATAATTTCCATTTTCCCGCCTTTGGTTTTCGAGTTTACTATAAATACATGACCATAACATTCATTCATTTAGAAATTTATACATACGAATAAAAGGTGGAGCACTGGAGAAATCAATGTGAAATTTCCCATCTGATTAAATAAGAAATTTATGGATCATTCTATCAGATTTTTAGTATTGAAGATAGTTTTGCTAAAAATTGATTCAACATTCCAAGAAAATTGGATCCAGTATTCTAAGAAAATCCAAATCAGAATTTTGAGAAGATAGGAACTATTATACTGAGGAAAACAGAACTGGTATTTTATGAAAATATAAACCAATATTTTGATAAAATAAAACCAATATTCTAAGAAAATACGAACTAGTATTTTGAGAAAATTCAATCCAGTATTCTAAACAAATATGATCCTGCACAGTGAGAAATTCAAAACTAGTATTCTGTTAAAATTTGATCCAAAATTCTGAGAAAATAATATCCAGTATTTTGATAAAATCAGATCCAGCATTATGAAAAAATTCAATCCAGTATTATTACAAAATCAGATATATAATTCTATAAAAATCATCTCCATCATTATAAAAAGGTAAAACCAGATCTAGCCAAATCGAATTGAGGATTCTGAATGAGAAGTTAGGGATCTAATTCAACAAAGTATTTATTATTTTTTTGGATCAATTGTTTTATAATAAATCATTAAAAAATGATGGGAGTCAGAATAATATTTCTTCTCGGGAAATAGAAAGTGTCTAATGGGAGATGCAACAGGTTTTATTCACTTCTTCGTAATAGAAGATTTCCATATACCCATGAGAGTGGCTATGGAAAGGATGTAGGTTATCACACTGAGACCGAACCTTGTAAATGTTGTGTTATTTTCTTACATTCCAACCTTTTCATGCATGTGTATTTACTAAAGGTTGATAAGAAAATAAATCTTAACAAGTTACAAGGGTTATTTTTATTAAAGTTTGGAAACTTATTAAAGGTGACCAATTGATTCAACTCCCCCTTCTCATTTGTTATCTGATCCTTGGAACTTTAATTAGTATTAGAGCATTTTGGTTCCTAGGTTGAATCCATATAATGGATAATATCAATTCTTTCAATATTATAGGAATTCATAAATATGATGGAAAAAATTGTTATAAATGAAAAAATAAGATGATTACTTATCTCCTATCTCTTGGCCTTGAAGTTGTTGATACTACAACTATTGGATTTCCACCTGTTGAAAAAGATGCTCCTATAATATTTTCTGATAAGAGAAATATTGAATTTGATCGAAAGGCTAAAAAATTTATTCTCATGTACTTATCATAAAATATTTTTTAGAAGTTGATGGGTATGAAAAAATCCAGAAAGCATGTGGGGAAAGATTTTATGTGTTTTCGAAGAGAATACAAAAGTTAAAGAAGAAAAAATAAAAATCTAGCATAGTAAGTATGAAGACATTAGAATGGTAGATAAGACACAATTTATAAATACTTCACTAGAGTAAATGAAATTGTTTAAACATCAAGGGATTCTGATATATTTTTGAAGACTCTACAATTGTGAAGAAACTTATGAGAAACTTTCTCGACAAGTTTGATTCAAAAATTTCTTCTTTAGAAGACAAGTATTATATATCTCTTGATGAATTTCATAATATTCATATTCATTATGAAATGAGGAAAGACTCAATGTTTAATAAAAAGATAAAAAATGAAATGGATTTTGATGTTATGAGAAATATAAAAATCCAAGATAATGAAGAATTAGATCCTTGTGAGTCCAAAGATAAAGAGAATGATGAGATGAATGAAGAAATCATTTTTCTTATATCCAAGAACTACTGAAGAGGGAAGAAGAATGTATAGAGGTAAATGTACTATCAAATATTTTTATTATGGTATAATCAAACAATTTTCAATGAATTTACCCAAGAATGGAGCTGGATATTATTGAGATGATTTTGATGAGAAAACTCAATTGAAGAAGATGAAAAAAATTATAAAGAAGAAAATTATTCCAACAGACACAAGAAGAAATTAAAAAAAACAAAAGAAGTACGTTGAGTAATAAAGTTGAATCGGACTCAATTGATAACCATTCATCTAAATATTAATGTTAAAAAAAATTTAGAACATTTATTGACAAAGTTGAGAAAACAAAAGATTCCTCAGATATTGGACAAGGTGATGAAGAATCTTATAGAGAGTTTCAGCTTAGAACTGAACATGTTGCATGTCATCAGAAAAAAAAACTCTCAAGAACAAAATTAGAGTAATAAAGAAAGATTATAAAGGCGTTTCAGATGGATTTAGAGATTTTATCAACCATGAGGATGACTATATTTTTGTGATTTTAAGTTACCAACATAGAATTTATGAATACGGAAAGATGACTAAAGATCTTAGCATAAAGGTGGAAGATAAGGTAGAAGAGGTTACCAAGTTGTAATTAAAACTCCACGAGTGCAAAATAACATTGAATATGGTGAATTAAAACTTTAAAAATGATTTGGATGTAAAATATAAGACTTTTAAAGTTCATGAGAATGATTAATATGAGAATTAGGTGAAATCATATCTTACAAAAAATTATGTTTCATCTGATTATTTTAACATTTCAATTTTTGGAAAAAGTATTAGGAAATATTGGGTGGATAAATTAAATTATAAACTTACCAATTATACCAAAGTAGAAAACTCACTCAACGGATAATATATTACATGTCTTGATCATATTAGAGCTTAAAGAAGTTTCCAGCCTCAACAAAGTATCTATAGAGAAATATCATTCTTTAATAGAATATCCAGATTTTTTTTGCAACTGTTGGGGTTGTGGAATCTATGGGAACAAAGATTATAAATTTTGGAACAATGTATCCATACATAGAATAAGGTTTTAGAAAAATGAAATAAATATTGAAAGAAGAATGGGAATCTTTCCTAAATTATAGAATTTTTATGAGGTGAAATCTAAAGATACTAGAAACATTACAATAATAAAACAATTTGAATATATGAAATAATTTTTTGGATGATATGATCAATATGATCATCATGCCTAAAAATGTATGACACTCCTTCTAAAAAAGATTCTTATGATATAAAGGAAAATAAAGAGAAAATGAAGAAGGTTTATAAATGATCTATTTTTGTTGAGAAAACATTGAAATTGTTTAATAAGAACAAACCATTAATACATGATAGTCATTTCTCTTCACATATGATAGGTGATATAAAAATCTTGAATAATGTTGAAAGTCGTGATAGAGGAGGAATTAATTTTGGAAAATATTGTTCCTTAAAAATCAGAGGAATCAGAACAGTGGATATTAAAGTATAGAAATTGAAATATAAAGAAAATTTTACTTATTAATGGGATTAAACATAACTTACATAGTATAATAAAACTATGCGATGATAAATAATAGGTATGATTTATAAAGGATTATTATATCATCAAAAGTGTGAAATATGGGAAAGTTTTTACAAAAGGAAAAAATAACCAATGGGAATCTTTTTTGAATATTATAATTCAATAACTCCAATAACTTGAGTGCTAAAGAGGAAAACAATTTGTGGCAATGAAAACTTTGACACTATTGGAAGAAAAACTTGAATATAATTTCTAAATTTGATGATGTCAAGAATTTTCAATAATTGAATAAAATAGATAAATATATTTTTATTACTTTCTAGAAATGAAATACGAATAAAAAAAGTCATAAAATAGTTGAGATTCAATCTACCAGGCCACTTGAGCTTATTTATTTTGACTTATATGGACCGATGATACAAAAATTAACAAAACAAGACTTGTACATTATCAATTTTATTGATGAATTCACTCGGATGACTAACATCAATTCCATGAAGCATAAGTAAAATTCCATTTAAAAGTTCAAATTCATCAGAAAAGATGTTGAGAAATAATTGGGGGTTTCTATAAAGAAGATGAGAACATATAATGGTACTGAATTCAAAATCAATAATTTTAAAGCTTATCGAAAAAAGAAGGTATCAAGCATCAGAATAGTGTTTTGTATACTCCACAACCAAATGGAGTAGTATAAATAAATAATAGAAGCATGGTGGAAATAGGAATAAGTATGTTAGAAGAATAATAAACTTTCAAAATTGTTTTGGAGAGAATTTGTTAGTACTGTTGTGCATGTTCAAAATAGATGCTTGCTGAGATCAGAAACCAACATGACTCCTTATGAAATGTGTTATAATAAAAAACATCATTAAAATACTTCAATGTTTTTGAAAGTCAATGTTTTATCAAAATAAAAAATCTCGATTTAGGAAAGTTTGATGAGAAAGACGAGCAAGGAATAGTCCAGGGTTATTCAACAAATGGGAGCAGTTACAAATTTTGGAACAAATGTTTACAAAACTTTGTGGACTCATATAATGTAACGGTAATTGAAAATAAAATTTCCTTAACAAAGGTTGTTGAGAATACTGAGGAGGATAAATTAGATATATTCAATAATAGTGAAAGTAATTCAAAAAATTATTATCAAGATTCAAAAGAATCATGTGATGAGAAAATTCCATTTGGGGAAGAAACTTTGAGATTTCCTATGTTACGAAAACAAAATGAATCTTAAAACATTATTGGGAATTAGAAAACTCTAGTTATGAATATAAAGATGTTTATAATAGAAAATAAGACTGCACGTATCTCAAAAGTTGAACTAGAATCATTTTTAGAGGCTATTCAAGATAAAGAATGGGTGGATTCTATGAATGAAGAGTTTGATCATATTGATAAAATGAAACATTGGAACTTGTTCCAAGTCTAGAAAATAAAAATATTATCATAACCTAGTTTGTTTATAGAAAAAAATTGAGTGATCATGGCGGTGTTTCAAGAAACAAAGAAAGATTTGTTTGTAAAGGATATGCACAGGTGGAAGGTGTGGGTTTTGATGACCCTTTTTCCCTTGTTGCAAGATTGGAAACTATTTGAATGTTTCTTTTAGTTGACACACATAAAAATTACAATGTTAATCAGATGGATGTAAAGTTATATTTCTTAAATGGTTATATTTAGGGAGAATTTTACATTGAGAAACCTTGTGAGTTTCTACTAGATGAGGATGAAAACAATGTTTGTAAATTGAAGAAGTCTTTGTAGGTTCTGAAATAAGATTCATATTCATTGTATTCAAAGAATTATTTTTTTAATAATGATGAACTTTTATAAAGTAAAGGTTGATGGGAATTTGTAAGTGAAATACATTGACTTGAAAACCTTAATTTCAATTGTTTATGTGGATGATATAATTTTTTCTGGGCATGAAGAAAATGTTTGTGAAGAGTTTTCTAAATAAATAAAGAAGAATTTTGAAATGTCAATATTAGCAGAATTAACTTTCTTCCGTGGCATACATGTTCAAAAAAAAGAAAAATATATTTTATTATCTCATAAAAATTATTCCGTATAATTTTAAAAAAAGTTTGGGATGACTGAATCCAAATAAGTTTCAACACCTATTTCAGTTATCATAATGTTGAGTAATGATAAATCTAGAATAATTGTGAATCAGAAAGACTTTAAGAAGATTATAGGAAGTCATATTTATCGTACATCTTCATGTCCGAATATTGTTTATGTTGTGAAATTATCTTCCAATTTTTAGGGTAATCTGAAAAAATAACATATGTTGGAAGAAAATAGGATTATGAGATATGTCAAAGGAAAAAATTCACATTAATTGTTATATAAAAGAAATTATGAGGTGAAATTTCTTGGATTTATTGATGTTTCTTAGGATGAATATTATAATGATATAAAGTCTACCTTAGGAGGAACATTTTTTCTTGGTGAATGTTTTATGAGTTGGAAAAGTAAGAAACAATGCTCAATAAATTTGAGCATAGCTGAATCTGAATATGTTGTAGCCTCTCAGGCTTGTACTAAAATTTTGTGGATGAAAGTTCTGATGGAAGATTTGAATGTAAAGGTTTTTGAGCCATTGAAAATACTTTTTAATAATTGGAGTGCAATTGATCTTTCTATGAACCATGTCTAACATTCAAGATCAAAACACATTGATATAACGTTTCACTTTATGAAAGTGAAAGATACTGGTGGTAATGTTTTTCTAGAAAACATTTCTACAAATTATCATATTTTTGATATCTTTACAAATGAAATGTTGAATGAACTGTTTGTTAAATTGAGGTTGAAAATTCATTTTCAACCTCTTCTTATGTATTCCTAAAACTCATAAGGAAGATAACCCCAACAATTCTTTGGATTATGTTTACAAAGGGGGAGAGTAAGTAACAACTTGGTACATTGTAAGAAGTTTCTAGTTAGCTTTATTTTATGAATCTGAAGCTATGGATATCATATAATGGGGGAGAGAAAAAGAAAAATGAGAGAGGAAAATTAAAGTGAGAGAGAAAAGGATAAAAGTAAGGAGGATTTTATCTTTACTTGGCCGCAAAATTTTCATTCCATCAATGTATATAAGTCCTTCAAAAACATTACTTTATCTAGTACCATGGTGTTATGATAATTTCATTTTAGAAAGGACATTTTTTGATAACAGTCAAAAAATGAGTTATTTACAATAGATGATTTAAAAAAATTAAGAGTTGGAAATGTTTTTTTAAGAAAAGTGATCACAGAGGCCCTTAGATTAAAATAAAGAAAAGTTACATAAGTATAACTGAGGGAATTTTACATTTATCATGGATTAAGAGAATAACCATGTAATATAGAAGGGTGGTAGAGTAGCTACATCCTTCAGCATTTAACCATTTGTTTTCAATCCCATCTACAATATAGTAAGCTTCCATGTAGGAGTGAGTAATGAAGTAGTTCATATGAGAGATTTGTTACAAGGAATTCATCCACATTTCCTTCATATTCCAAGATAAGTGGACTTGTCCTTGTCTTATCGCTTTCACAAGTGTGGAAGAATCACATTATAACCATAGTTTGATCCATCCTCGTTTGTTAGAAAGATCATTTGTCATGATAATTCCCATCATTTCCACCTCTAATGTAGTGGAGTGGCCACACAAACCATACAGAAATTCAAGAACATCTTCATTGTGATGTCTAAATATTTCACCATACCCTAATGGACATGGGTCACCTCTTGAAGCTCTATATATGTTGAATTTAATCCAACTAGAAAAGGGTTGTGTCCAAGAAACTTCCAAATTTCCATGGGGGATGGGGAAATTATCTGGGATCTAGAGTCATATGAGCACCATGAAATCAGCCACCATATTGCTACATTTTTCAGAATGTAGCTTGTTGGAAGATTCCATGATAGAGAAAATATTCCCCATGGCTACTTCTGCACTTAAATTCACCTTATTGGGAATTATTTCATTCTAGATCCTCCAAATTAAATTAAGATGTTCAGCACATGTAGTTATAAGTAGGACTATGATCTACTTTGATTAAGAAGCTTTATGAATGTATTCAAGTAGGGAGAAGATTGAGTCTACTCAGTTCCGTTGGATGTTAAATATTTGGAGAACATTCTTCCATAAGGGAGATTCTGTTTTGTAGCTAAGGAATCGATGGCTCACATCCTCTCTATGCAGATTTCATAGCACACATTTGGATCCCAGAGAGATACCAACTTTTTGACAATTCAGATCCACTAGTAGTTTGTTTAAAATTAGCCTCCATATTAGAGTATACCTGGATGGGGGAATCCATTTCTTATTCTAACTATTGTTCCACTATATATCCACATGTATAAAATGCATTTAAAATCTCTTTTAGTTAAGATTTCCATTTGAGGACCATTTCCATATGATTATATCCTTTTAATTTATGAAGTCATAGTTTTCAAAAATTGATACAATATTGTCCTAAACTTCTTCCATGTCTTCCAGCTAATACATGATCATTATGTTGTGATTAATACTACTCCTCTCACCATTAACCTGGTTAATAAGGGGGAATCCTATCCATTTTTCAGACCAGAACCTTAAAAAGGAATAATAAGTATCAATCCATTGGGGGTGAATTATGATCTTTTGAAAAACTAGTTTGATGGTATGCCAGATCGAAGATTTAAGATATCATTTTTTCAAAAAGGATTAAATCCAAAATTTGAATTTCAAAAAGGCCCAGGGTAGTACAATTGTTTGTGATGAGCTTCCATATGAATTTTTCCATCAAGTATTGATCAAAAAATTCAATATTTTTTATCCCCAACTCTATGTTTGTAAGGCAGACAACACTTTTTCCACAAAGCAGTTATAATTCTCTTTTCCATTATAATTCCACTCCATACAAAATTTTGAATCATTGTTTTGATCTTTTTTAGGAGTTATGTAATCCAAAGATAAACCATAAATGAGTACACAAGTCTTTATATGACAACATGCATGACAAGGAAGATGTGACCTACCATTGATAATGATTTCCCTTTCCATCTGGAAAGAGTTATTCTAATTTGGTCCATTATATTTGAGAAGTGAATTGTTTAGAGTTTTCCCCAGAACTTGGGAACACCCTAGTAGAAAAATAGAAAATATACCTCCTTGAGTCCAAATTCATTGTGGAGATGTACATTTCTCTATGCTTCAATGTATTACCAAAGTAGATAAAGGACTTTCCCGGTCAATTGCTTGCCTAGAAACATTCTCATAGTGCTGGAGGGTAATTTTGAGATTAGTAATGTCATCCTGTCTTCCTGAGTAAAAATGACAATGTCATCAGAAAATAAAAGATGAGAGGGAGAAATAATACCTCAGCCTTCTCTGATGATCTAAAAATCATCCTTGTCCACCATATACAGGAGTAGTCTACTAAGGCAATCCTCTACAATGGAAAATATAATTTCTAAATGTGGATCCCCCTATCTCAACCCCCTTAAGAAAGTGAAATATCCATCTAGTGACCCATTGATAAGTATAGAGACTTGGGATGAGTCCAAGAGTGCCTTGACCCATTGGATAAAAGTCACGTTGAATCCAAAACTAATCATAACTCTCCCTATGAATCCCTAGTTCATTGATGTACCTTTTTGATAAATTGTTTTAAAAAAGTTTTTGTATTTGTTGGAAACTAATGTATTTGCTGAATAATTTTTTTGTAACCTAAGAATCATATCCATATGCATCAGATTTAGATCATTATATAAAAAATAATATGAGTTAGAATTTATTGGTTGGTGTATGTTTTCTTTTCTGTAATCATTGAAAGAATGAAGTAGCTGAGTTAGAGGGAAAGAAGTTACTGAGATAAAAGTTATTGGTTGAAGATTAGGATTCATTACTGAAGTGGTTTTTTTAAAGAAAATTTGGTTTGGAGTTAGAAATTTTTCATACATTATAAACTAGATTAGATGATGCTTTGCTGATCAAGAATTTATCACAAATCATGAAAACATTCATGATAAATGCATTTAAATAAATGGTGAAGAGGTTTGATTCTGATTCACTAAAAAGAAACGGATAACAGATTCAAAATTTTTAGAAAATCAGATCCAGCATTATTTATCTAGAAATAAGATCCAGCATATTCATATATTTAGGTCCAACATAATTGTTTGGAAAATCAGGCCCAGTATATTCAGTGAATCGGGTCCAATACCATTGTTCAAAAAATCAGATCAAACATTATTTTTCTGAAAATAGAAACAAACATCTTTAGAAAATTGGATCTAGCATTATTGTTCAGAAAATCAGATCCTGTCTTATTACTTTGAAAATTAGATCCAGCATCTTCAAAAAATTGGATCCACCATTATTGTTCTGAAAATCATATCCAAGATATACAGAAATTAGATTCACTAAAAAAGAAAATTCTTTAAGTTGATGAGGTCAAATTTGAAACTCAATTTTCCATAAATATCAGAAAAATGTAAGTAGGTTTGATGAAATCAAATTTAATGTTTTAAATGAAATTAATTTTTAGAGTTTTGAGACATAATAAACTGGGAAATAATTCAAGTTTCAAACCTTTGGTTTTTGAGTTGCTAATAAATACTTTCTCAGATCATTCATTCATTTGAAAATTTATACATATACATAAAAGGAAGAGCATTGGATAAAAAAAGTGAAAGTTCTCATATGATTAAAGAAGAACTATATTGAGAATTCTATGGGATTTTGAGTTTTTCAGATAGTTCTGAGAAAAAAGGATCCAACATTCTGAAAAAATCATATCTAGTATTCTGAAAAAACCATCACCAGTATTTTGAGAAAATTGAAACCAGTATTCAAAGAAAATCTGGAAACGTATTCTGAAAAAATCAGAACATGTATTATGAGAACATCAGAACTAATTTTCTAGTCAAATCAGAACAAGTATTCTGAGAAAATCAGATCTAGTATTCTCAGTAAATCTGATCCATAATGCTGAGAAATTCAGAACCAGTATTATGAGAAAATTAGATCCACCATTCTGAGAAAATGGGATCAAGAATTCTACAAAAATAAGATATAGTATTATGAGAAAATCAGATCAATCATTCCATAAAAATATGATCCATCATTATATGAAAATCAGATCCCGTATTTTGAAATGATAAAATCGAATCCATCCAAATTGGACTAAGGATTCATGTTTAGAAAATGTAGATGAGATTCAATAAAGTCTTTATTCTTTTTTTTCTCAATTGTTTTATAAGAAGAAATTATAAAATGATTGTAGTTAGTATAATCATTTCTATCAAGATATTAAATGTGTCAAATAGGAGTCGGTACAAGTTGTATTCACTTCTTCATAATATTGGATTTTTATAGACCTATAAGAGTGGCTATGGAAAGGATGAAGGTTCTCACACTAAGGTCGAACCTTGAAAATATATTTTTATTTTCATTCTTTCTTACCTTTCCATACACTAGTTTTTACTAAATTTTGATAAGGAAATAAATCTTAACAGGTTGTAGAGGTTATGTTTCTAAAAGTTTTGAAACATATAAAAACTGAACAATTGATTCAACCCCCCTCCCCCCTTCTCAATTTTTATTCGATCCATGGAACTTCAAATTTATTAATTTATGTTGTTTTTTCAATCTTATGGTGTGGATATATAATAATTCATTACTAACTTTATGTCTTGGATTATTTATCCATTAATATTGCAGATAATATTTTGTCCAATGCTGACCAAGATATTTGGGACCTCTCCTAGAAAAGTTGAAATTTGATCAATGTAAATAATGATTCATCCATATAACCCTCAGATGATGAGAAAGATATTTGGGAGAGGGAAAAGACATTGAGATGTGGTCAATACCTTCTTGGGTGAAGTCATTACGAGAATCCTAATTATTTAGTTTTCTATTACTTTTTCTTTACTGATGGTAGTTCCCACCTTATTTGACATCATCCTTCCTTTAAATTATTATTTTATTTATTTTATATAACTGGAATGGGCCCATGAATTTTAACCCATGGATCACGTCATTCTTGGTATAATTGGAAAGGGTCCACAGGTCCTATCCTATCCCTTTCAGAAGAAAATATTAATAATTTTTTAATTTATTTTTTAGGATATAGAGGTTTCATGAAAATGAAACAACATGCCCACCCATGATCTATTAATGATGTGAACAAAGCATTTTCACCAAAATTTATGTCTCCAAGAAAATTTCTTAAGAATAAATTATTTATTAAATAAATTTTTAATAAATTCTAAAATTTAATAAATTTTATAATTTAATAATTAATTAGATATTTATAATTTCAAACATTAATTTTTTATATAATTCATTTTTTGTTGAATAGGTTGAATAGAATTGGTTTATATACTAATAATGAGGAATTCATTTTAAATAATGGGTATGTACTTTAACTATAAAGGTATATTGGATGAGAGTATTGTAGTGATAGGTGACCTCCTAAAAAGTTTTTTCATATATAAAACAAAACGAAAAGTTGAAAATAATTCGTATATAAATAAATGAAAATTTAATAATTAATAATTAATTTCTAATGATTATAAATTATTTAAGAACATATAATTATAAATTTATAATAATTATATCGATAAATAAATATTTTCCATAAATATCTATGATCATGAATATGAAACATGGTCGTAGGCATATGACCATCATCATGGAATGACTATGGTTATAAATCTACTTCCATGACAAAAGTATCCATGATCAAGAGGGGTAATGCCATTGTTTTTTCTAATGGTAATCAACAAGTTTTCTAATAGTTTCTTTATAGAATTCCATTTCATTCTCCTCAATATTTGAATTAAAAAGGTGAAACATTTGTTATCAAGAATAATATTATTTAGGATTTGATTGGTCAGGTAAAATGATTTGAATACTATTAGTAATTTATCACTGTGAACAAAATTAATTTGATGACCATCAAGGATGACCTTTGGAGTTAATATTTGGTGACTATATTTTCCATCTTGTTTTAACAAGATTAGGTCATCGATTAATGTCTATGAAATTGAAAATAACGCCAATGATCATTGAATATGTTAAAATCTTAGAAATATTCATAGAGATTATCTATTAACTGAATTTTACTTTAAATTTCAATTCCATGCATAATACCTTCTATGTTTCCAAATTTATTGAATATATGCCTAGTCCTATTCATGGGATTTTATATTTCGATATCAAGATGGAATCTAATGTATTCTATATAGAGAATCCCATATAAATCAATAATAAATGTGAAAAGGTGTTTGGTGCTAAGGTCATTCCTCCAGTTTTAATTTAAATCCAATATGGAAATATTCAATATGAAACATGGGAATAAGAAAATAAAATGGGGATGAAATGGCTGACATTATGTTTCGGGAATCTAGCTGAAGCTTCTCTCAGATGAGAAGACCAATGATAGGGAGTTTGTAATGGCTAAAAATTTAAAAATAAATTATTCCTCTTTAAATTCACATTTTATTTAATTTTTTATTATAATTTTGAGATTGTAAAATATTAAAATAAGTTGGGATGGATATGGAAGGGGAAATGAATATGACAAGGTTTCAGGATAAAATCATGTACAAGATTATTCCTGGTGGGCTATAACATTTCTCTAAAATCTACTAGGTACGTAGGGCCCTTTACTATGTTATTAAATGGATATATTAGTTTTAAAAAAAATTAGGTAATCTATTAATTTTACATTAAATAATTATCTCTCAAAACCTTTTTATATGGGATACCACCTATATGTTTTCATTGACCTACCCATTTTGATCTCATATTTACCTTAATATCATCCCATGATCATAAAAAAACATTGTCTAGTTTTGGTCCAATTGGTTTTGGGAGATCATCTTCATCTTATCATCGGTGGATTACCCAAATACTCTTATTCATTCTCTTTGTTCTTTAAAGTACCGAGATTAATCATTTTTCTCTAAATCAAGGTCTTATAAAATTCATCAAATCCTTTAGTTTTCATTATGTGTTTCTACTAAGGGATTTATTCCTCAGGTGATTCATGGTAGGATGGTTTTTTGGCTTTCAATACTTATTTTCCTTTATTAGATATTTTTAAAACCCTATAAATCTCTTATTAAATCGAGGTTTAATTTCATGAATGATGATATATCTTCTTCCGATTAACCATGATGGACATCTCTACTCTAATTTTGAAAGGTGTATCCATATTCCTCTCATATTATTAAGATATTGTTTATCATCAGTATGAGGATGAGTGGCATTAATTAAAAATAAGTGTTTCAATCTCATAATGTTTTTGATGTATTATTTTATAAATTTTTCCATTGGTTTTCATTAAACTTAGATTTGTATTCAAATTAAGGTTCCCTAATATTTTCATAAATATTTTATGCTAACATAATTTTTTCTTTCTATTAAATATTTATAATACATGTTGAAAGTTTTATAAAATAGCGATAACCATTATATTTCACTATTATCTGCCGTAGATTTAACTAACATGTGCAATTCTTAGAAATATCTTACTACTGTTCATTAAGGAATGATAACTTTCATGTTGTGTTCAAATGTTTACACTTTATAGAAATCCATATTTTTTTATTTATTTGCATATAGATAAGTGTATATTATTGTTGTATAAATAATTAGGAGATGCACCTACTGTTAATTGAATTTTTTTTGAAATGGGATGGGCCCACAAATCCCTGGAATAATAAAACCTTCCCTATGTTTTCAAATAAATATGTTTTATAATTTCACTTTTATTGTATAAATGATCCTATTTATCCATGTGATTAGTTTAATAAACTAACATGATTTCATTCTTGTATTCAAAATTTTGGGTTCGGCCAAATTAGGTAAATCTAGGATAGACCATCCCTATTTTTTAGGGTATATTTTATAACTTAGATTCATGTATACTATTATTGATATATCATGTTAACTTTTTGTTCATATTTTCTACCTAATTTATATTTCAGTTATATACAATCTAGTTTACGACTAGCATATAGGGGTGGGGTGTCGACGTTCTACTAGGTATGTTATACTTACACCCTACAAGTGTCTCAATTTTGCATGTGTGTAGACACATTTGTGTTTGATTGAGAAAAAGATTCGGCCTTAAGACATGAGAACTAGTATCCCATGGATTATAGAGTTTGGTTGGTGAATTTTAGGTTTTTAATGGATGAACCTAGCAAGGATTTTAGGTTTGTAATTGGATATCTGCATGGGAGATCCCCCTCATGGGGCATTATTTTTTATCTTAATGAGAGGATGCATATCATTGAATTTTTATAGACTATTTTTTCTTATTTCACTAATTTTGTGAATATTATAGATGTTTATACTTTTGGTTGTATGAAATTTATTATATATATATATATATATATATTTCGGACGTATCTATTATTGTCCTTGTCACATGGAAAACATGTACCTCAGTGGAATATATTGGAATTTGATTTAAATGTCTTTATCAAGGGTCATGATAAAATTTTGGTGTGAATATATAACACACTATCATAGTTTTTCACATTAACAGTGCACAAAAAAGGGTTTAACTACACTAAAAATGTGTTTTTTCCTTAGTTCCACTAAATGTGGGCCTTTATCAGCACTAGAAATAGCACTGATATAGGCCCTACGACAGTAGTGTGCTATTTGAATAACAGAACACTATAGTAAATACCCCTTTATGAAAATGAAAATGTATTAAAATACACCTGTATGAAAATAATCATGTATGAAAATACATAATTTAATTAAAATAAATCTTACATCACAAATAAAAAAACACTATTATATACATTTCATACATTGTTTTGTATAATTAAATTTGAAATTTCTATCTATAAAAGTTTAAAAACATCAATTTTTTTAAAGGTTTAGGGACAACACCTCTATATTAAAGAAATATTTTAAACTAAAATATGAAACAATACAATAATAAAATATCAATTTTAAATAAAAGGACACACTTAGAGTCTTGCCGGTAACACCATGTGTCAGATTGAGGTGGGGTTGATTCCCACTCATCACAAATGACATATGGATCGTTGTCACAAGGTATCCAAATAATCTGAATATGTTTTCTATGTTTGGATCATGTCACTTATCTTTTTACTGAAATGTCATTTTCAACTTCAAACACAAAATTTTATTCATATAGGTTACATCATGTTCTGGTTTGATGTGATTCATATTAAAAATGAATTATTAATTATTTTTTTAAAGTATCAATAAAATAGGATTGAATTTCCTTGGTTTTTAGTGAGTGACACATGTCTGGAACTAAAATATAAACTTCAGAAAGATAATGGACACTTTAGGTCGTACTAGGCTTCCCATGTATCTGATTGAATTGATGATGACTCCTAAATGTCACAAATAACTTGTGTATTTTCATATTAATTTATAAAAACAATATGAATTTTTTTTCTTAGTATGTCACAATTATTTTACAATAATGTCAATTTTAAATAAAAAGACACACTTCTCACCATACTAATCACACCATTCATCAAATTGAGGTGGGTTTGATTCATACAATTCAAAAATAACTCATGGATCATTTTCCCATAGTATTAAAAAAACCCAAAAGTGTTTTATCATTTTTGGGTATGTCATATGTTTTTTTAACTAAAACGTCATTTTAAAATAGAAACAAATACATTTGGTTATACTAGGAACATATTCTATCAGTTTGACATAACAAATGACTTATGGTTAATTATCTTGAATTGTCAATACAATCAGGTCATTTGTTTCTTTGTTTCCAATATGTGACACATATTTTGAACTAAAATGTCAATTTTAAACAGATAGTAGTCACTTTGAGTCATACTAGACATGTGGTGTACTATATCGAGGTGCGAACAATTCCTACATGTCCCTAATGACATATAGATAATTTTCTTAATGTATCGAAACAATATGAATGTGTTCTCTCGGTCTTAAGTATGTCACTTTTTTTACAAAAAATCAGTATCAATTTTAAATAAAAAGACACAATTTGTGTCATAACCCTCACACCATTCATGATATTGAGGTTTTATTGATTCATACATGTAAAAAAAATACATATGCATCATTTTCCTAAAGTATCATAACAATATAAATGTGTTTTATCAATTTTGAGTTTGTGACTTATTCTTTTTACTAAAATTAATATCAGTTTAAATAAAAAAGACACACCTGGAGTCATATTAGTCACACCATTCATCTAATTGAGCTTCAGTTGATTCCTACACATCTCAAATTAATTATGGATATTTTATCTAATGTATAAAAATAATTTCAACATGTTTTATTAGTTTTTAGTATATACCTTTTTTTACTAAAATATCCTTCCAAATTTGAAATACGCACATTGAGTCATACTGGTCAGATCTTATGTCGGTTTGATATAAGACTTATTCCTACACGTAAAAAATGAATTACGAATTATTTTCCTAAATTATCAAGATAATTAGAGAATATTTCTCAGTTTTCAATGAGTGACACACTTTTTGAACTAAAATGTCAATTTTAAATTGTTAACAGACACTTTGAGTCATACCTGTAACACCGTGTGTCGGATTGAGGTATGAATTATTCCTACAAGTCAAAAATGACTAATAGATCATTTATATAAAGTATCAAAACAATCTCAATTTTTTCTCACTTTTGAGTATGTGACTTGTTCGTTTTTCTCATATTAATGTTAATTTTAAATAAAAAGGCATATTTTGAGACATATCGGTCATACTGTGTGTCAGATTAAGGTGAGGATAATTATAAAATGACAAAATTACATATTTATCATTAATATAAAGTATCGAAACAAATGTGTTTTCTCAGTTTTGAGTATGTCACATTTGTTTTTTACTAAAATGTCATTTTAAACTATATAGACGCACTTTGGATTATACCAGTCACATAATGTTTTGGTTTGAAATGATACCAATTCCTACACATAAAAATTTATTTATGATTTTTTTTCATAAATTATCAAGAATATATGAGTGTGTTTTCTTAGTTCTCAATGACTGAGACACACTTTGATCAAAAATGTCAATTTTTGATATATAATGAATAGTTTGAGTCATAGCAGGCACATGATGTATTGAATTTTTGTGTGGATGATTCCTACACATAAAAAATTTTGTATGGATCATTTTTATAAGGTTTCAATTCAATCCTATTGTGTTTACATTTTCTTGAGTTTGTCACTTTCTCTTTTTATTAAAATCATTGTCAAATTTAAATAAAAACACACTTGGAGTCATACCAGTCACACCACGAAAAGGATTGAGGTGCAGGTGATTCCTAAATGTCAAAAACTATCTTATGGGACGTATTTATAAGGTATAAAATCAATTTGAATTAATTATATTGGTTTTGTGTATTTCATGTGTCCTATTTAACAAAATCAATGTCAATTTCAAATAAAAAGACACCCTTAGTGTCATACCTTCCACATTATGTTTCATATTAAGGTTTGGTAGATTCTTACAAATTAACAATGACATACAGATCCCTTTCCTAAATTACCGAAACAAATCAAAATCATTTTCATGGTTTTAAGTATGTTACATGTCCTTTTTAACAAAATTTAATTCAAATTTAAATAAAAAGACACACTTGAAGTTATACCGATCACAACCTATATCATACAAAGGTGTGGTTGATTCTTACACATCCCAAATGACTTATGAATCATTTTCCTGATGTATCAAAACAATCCGAATGATTTTTCTCAGTTTGGAGTCTATCACTTATCCTTTTTAATAAAATAATTGTCAATTTTAAATAAAAAGACACACTTGGAGTCACGTTGGGGACACCATGTGTTTGATTGAGTTGCGGATGATTCCTAAATGTCACAAATTAATTGTGGATTATTTTCCTAATTTATCAAAATAATATGATTTTGTTTCTCATTTTTGAGTATTTTATGTATGTTTTGAACTAAAATATAAATTATAAACTAAAAATATATAGTTAAAGTCACACTGAGCACAATGTGTGTCGAATTAAGGTGTAGATGATCGATTTTTTGATGTGTATTTTTCTTTTAACTATATGAACTAAGCTAGAAAACAGAGAATTGATCCATTTATACTAAATAAGAAATCCCTAGTAGCATGAAACACCTCATCCAAAAGAAATATGTTCTCTCTTTTTTGTATTGTTAAAGACAATTGAAAGAAAAATATGACTTCCCAAAATAATCCACCTATATAAGAAAAAAATTATGTGTTTAATACTATACAAAAATAAAATAAACATAAATAGGAAATAATAAACTAATAAAATATAAATTTGATACTAAAACCAAACAATTTGAGTTATAATGGATACATTGTGTATCATAATGAGGTATAGTTGATTCCATGGTGTCTTTTTATACTGTATTAAATAATCATAGTACACGGGTGGATCATACTTGTTGACATAGTCATTTAAATTTGATATCTATTAATATTAAAAAACTATGTATTAGATAAAAATGATGATGTAATTAACTAAAAAAGTAGTTAACATGGTGAGAAAATAAATTAGATAAGTTATATGGAGTCACAAATTCATGATATATGTGTACCTTCAGAAACTAGGTCTAATTACCAGTTGTTTCTAAACAAAACTATTTCATCTTTTGAGTATGTGGAATTTTGATAGTCATGGAAGTACAGGAAAAATATAAATACACAAAGTTTTAATAGATATTTTAAATAAAATAGTAATTATATTAAAAAATAACACTTTATGGATTCTAGATTATTGATGGCATATGATATCTCTCATAAATTTAAAAACATAATAACCATAATATAATCCATTTGTTTGTTTTGGACACTATAGAAAATTTAATAAAAATAAGTAATTCTTTAGATATGTGTTTTGATACTGAAATCATATTATATATACCCTAATAATTATCTGATTATAGATGTTGAAAAAATACTGTTGCAAATGGACTATCCCCATTCCATGATTTTGATGATATTTAAACACTACCCTATCATAATAGAATTTTCAATAAAAAATAATATAAAATATATTACTTGATATTTAGTTTTAAAACATTGGACATAGTGCATTAAAAATTGAAAAATGTCATAATGTGTTCCTGTTTTGTTTGGTATCCATGTAGTGAATCCAAAAAATTAAATATTTGAAGTATCCATATTTTCTCTAATGAGTACCTAATATTTCCTAAAAACATAATAATTAATGAAATTAATTAAAATATAATTTATATAATTATATTTTAGAGTTTTACCCACGCATCATTGGTAATATGAAGAGTCTGTCATCTGTGTGTTTTCTTTAAAACAATGCATCTAGTTTTTCCACTATTTCCTCAGTTTTAGCTAATTTCATTATGGTTTGTTCTATGGATGGGATGTGAGGACAAATGAGGGAATATTTATATACATAGATTTTTCCCTTCAAATAATTTTTATATATAAACCTGCAATAAATATGAATTATTTGTAATTACCCAATATTTTATCAATGGAAATCCCTTCTTAAAATCATGATTTAATGTATAATCACATTAATAAACACAATTATATATAATGATACTAAATAATATGTGTCCATTAAACATTATTTTTCCACTCCTATGTTTTAAATTTCAAAAAACTGACATACACAGTTGTGTTTAGGATGGTTTTTGGAGTCTAATAGAACAAACTTAATTTTTTGTGAATAGTAACATACCCTTATGTTTAGTAATGTTACCCTTATGAATAGTGACATACCCTTATGAATATTAACCTCACCTATGATAGTTTATATAGGATTTAATTGAAAGTATGATGTACATATGTTTGGAAATAAGTATATAAATGTTTTAAAAACTGCATTTTTTAAGTAAATTATGATTTTAATTAAAAATTAAATTAATCATATTTAGGATATTGTTTTTGAAAAAAAAATATTTTTTAGATTCTACAAATTGAAAAATGTTTAGGGTGAATTTTTGAGATTTTGCTAAAATACTTGAATTTTTAGTGAATAGTAAAATACAAAAATTTATGATAAATGCTAAATACATGAATTATGATGCCATAAGATGATGTATGGATTATGTAAGGCCATTTTCTCAAACTCACATTCACTTATTACTATTCTTGGTCATGAAATAATCACTATTACTTATCTTGTGAAGAAATAATAAATTAATGAATATAATATTGAGAAAACCCATCTATCCTCCACTATAAATACCAACCTTCACACCCTCATTTATTCACTCCTACAAAGCTTCAATACTTGTCCAAATGCTACCAAAACCTCTTCCCTATACCCTACCCCACATCTGAGAGCATCTAGTATCATCAAAATAGTAAACCATGTTTCCTTAAAGAGGATTCAAGAGATAATTCCCCTCTCTCTTTTTCTTTAATTTTCTTTCAATTTCAAGTTCTTTTCTTAATATCTCCCCAAATATCATCATCCACCTGTTATGGTAACTCTGGTATCTTAGATATACTATAATTTTATGATATTAATGGGATAATATATCATCCAACCCACTTCTCCTCTTATTTTTATTTTAGAAAGGAAAAGGTTGTTCATGATGTGTTAATTTATCACCTTCAAGAATGAAATGTTTTCATTTTCTTTTACCACCTTCATATTTGGCCATAAAACTATTTTTATGATTTAGAAAAATTATGTTTTATTTATTATATCCCATTTAATGTTATATAACTGAATTATTTACATATTACTAAATGATAAAACAAAACATGTTTCTTTCCCAAATTAACCTAAAATGATCATCATTAAATCTTAACTAATGATTCATCCATATGGTATATAACATAATTAATTATAAGAATATTGAAACACCTATAATATCATTTATAAAATTTTATATTAGTTATGTATGTTTATCCATGTTCTACACAAACATCCATTCATGAATACTGGTGAACCGTTCAAGAAAACCATAAAAATGAACATTCACAAACAACGGATTTAATCTCAATAACTCATCCAAAGGAATATAAAATAACTTAATGAAGCCATAATAAACCATATCCATGTAAAAAAATTTCTTTAATTTTTAATTAATGAATCTAATTTGGTTATACAAGACATTAAATTGAAGAATGCTTTTGGATACAAGGTTAGGGTAAATTCTCAAACCCAACTTTCATTCTTAGGATACCTCCCCTACCACTCCATTTTCATTACGGTTACTCCTAAAAAGAATTTTTTTCATCATTATATTAACTTTTCTATGATATAAAAGTTTTATAATTATGTTCATGATAGACCCAATGTTTTCCGGACGAACTCTTCTTTCGAATAAACACACTCTCAAAGATTTTTTCTTCTTCACTCGTCATTGATTGTTCTATGTCAGGAATGTTATTCCCTTTATATTTTGGGAATCAAATATTTATGAATTTATTCATTATTATGTGAAACCCATTTCTTTCCAAGTGTTATTTTTTATTTTCATTTTTACATATGTTCTATGTGGCATGCATGATAATGTAAATGTTATAGTGTGACAGGTGTGCCCAGAATTATATAGCACAATATGAATGTTTGAATGTGACGGGTGTGCATGGAATTATATAGAGATATAATGAATTTATTAAATTGATGATCTCATGTGTTAAAGTAAAATTATGTGTGAACATGATTTATTCATTTTTTACAACAATTTTTGTTAGTTAACCACTAAGACATTATGTTTCATTGTTTATGAATTTCCACATTACTAGTATTCTCTTAATGTTTCCTCTCATGTTTATGATCATATAACTATGTTATGAGGATAATATTTATGCCCATACCATGTTATTTTGCTTCATGTTATTATTTATCCACTTATTGGGATTATATCTCACCCCTTTTAGATGTATATCTTCCAGTGACTACATGCACTTAGGATAAGTAAATTCCAATAAGAATTTAGAGAAGAAGGAATTAAATAAATGTTTATGCTTGATGTAGTAAATGTTATGTATGGTCCTAGTTTTCACAATAAACTAATACTATGGATCCCCATTGTGTAATAATATTATATTTTTTATCTTATAAATGATTTAATAGTAGTTTAAGAAAAGGTTGTGTCTCTATTGTTGGTATTAGAGGTAAGGTTTAGTTAATTTGGGAATTAGGATTAGTGAACCCTAGTGAAAACCTCTAGTATAAGACTAAGTAAAAATATGTACACAAGAAGATTTACATAGGGATCCCATAGGTTATGAGTTTAGTGTAAATTTTACAAATGAATAAGTTATTCATTACTCATTTACTTATGTTTTGTTCTAACCATTTATATTTTAGAAAATGGTTGGAACCAGCAGAAACTACACTAACAACCCATGCGAGGGACAATGCAACAATTTCCTAAATGACATCCCCAATACTTTAAGAGATGGGGTTCAAAACATTATGGTGATTCTTACCCAACTATATTAGGTTATTAATAATAACCTGAATAATTAGAAACATCCTCATTTACTAAAGTTGGAGTTACTTGATATTCAGTGTTTTATGTGGCCAAGACCACCAATGATTAACGGATATTATGATACACAAGTTATGGAACAGTGGGTCAACTCCATGGAGAAGATATTTTCTATGATTCATTGTTTTGATATGGAGAATGTGACATTAGTAATTTATCGTCTAGATGGAGAGGCAGATCAATAGTGGTCTCTGATTAAGAACACTAAGCCAAGAGATAAAATTGAAGAGATGGAATGGGAAGACTTTAAGACCATGTTTCTTAACAAGTATTTCCCAAAAAATCTTCATACAAAGATGGAGAGAGAATTCATAGAGCTTAAGAATAAGTAATTATAATATATCATGACCTATGAAGAAAATTTCACAAGGTCTTGAAGGTACACTTTAGGTTTTTTATCCGCAATGATAGAAAAATTGATAGATTCTATAGTTAATTAAAGCCACGCCTTCAAAAGGCTCTTACAATTTTGAGTTGGAGTTGTGAATAAGTTTTTCGGTGTGCCTACAAAGTGGAAATGGAGTTTGGAGAATGTTCCCATGGCTATGGTGATAAGAAACGAAATATGGAGTTTCAAGCCAAAGGATCTAATGATAATGGTGGGAAAAACTCAACCACCAACTTGACAAAAATGTGGGAAGATGCATCATGGGAACTACATCAAAGGGAATTGGAAATTCTTCATGTGTGGGAAAGAAGTCCACCATGATCAAGAGTGTTCAAAATACATGAGAAGGAAGAAGAGTGTAGTGGAATATAGGAGATCACAACCTATGGTCCAATACTACAACTGTAGGGACCATGGTAAATATGAAAACCAGTGCACTAAACATCGAGTCCTCAAGTGTCAGCAACCACAAAATCCAAAGGAACAAGGGAAGGATTATTCCATAACTACTGTATAAGTGTATCAAGATAATCAAGTCATACAAGGTATACTTCCTATTAACTCAAGAATGGAAAAGACCTTATTTGATTCTATTTCTATGAATTCCTTTTTATATTGAAAGTTTTCTATAACTATAGAATCAAATCCCCAAAACCTTGAAGTAGAGATATATATAAAAACACCAAGTAGTGAAATCATTACAAACCAAGTGTTTAACTCTTCCCCTATTTTCTTATGTGGAAAGATTCTTCCTGCGAATCTTATAATACTCCCCTTGGTGGAATTCAACTCTATAATGTGAATGGATTTGACCTCATTATATAGAGAACATATCAAATGTTGGGAAAAGGAAATATATTTTCATATTCTGAACCATCCCATTACGATATACAAATGCAAGGAAGATCATGAATCTCATTTGAAAAATCCTTCAACTGTGTCGGTGTTGATTCCCTATGAAGAATCGCACCTTTCCCAAATGGTTGAGTTAAAAGAAAGTGCCAACCTGGAAAAAATTTCCATTTTGAGGGAATATGGTGTTGTATTTTGTAAAGAGCTGCTCGAACTTCCCCTAGATCATGAGGTAGATTTTCCCATAGAACTCATACCCGGAGATACTTCTATCTCAAAGTGTCCCTATAGGATGGATCATATTAAACTAGAATAGTTAAAGAATCGATTTCAAGAGAATTTTGAAAATGGGTTCATACACCCTAGTGCATCACTATAGTGTTCACCAGTGCCCTTTTTGAAGAATAAGGATAGAACAATGAAGTAGTGTATTGATTATCGGGAACTCAACAAGATCACTACAAAGAAAAAGTATCCTCTTCCCAAGATTGATGACTTTTTCGATCAGTTAAGGGGAGCTCAATACTTCTCAATGGTAGATCCTAATTCTATATATCATCAACTAAAGTTGAAGAAAAAATATATTCAGAATACTGTCTTCCATACAACGTATGGGCACTATGTGTTTCTGGTGATTCCCTTAGGACTTACTAATTCCGCTGCAATCTTCATGGATTTTATGAATAGAGTATTTAGAAATTACCTCAAAAAAAGTTATTTAGTGTTTATTGATGATATTCTCATCTACTCAAAGAACAAGGAGGAACATGAAGAACATGTAAGACTTATGTTGGAAACATTGAGAAAAGAGAATTTGTACACCAAGTTCAGAAAGTGTGACATGGATAAAGCAAGTCATGTTCATGTGAAATGTGATCACAAGTGATGGAATTTCTATAGACCCTTCAAAAACATAGGCGATTGAGGAATGGAAAAACCATCTAGTGTCACAAAAATCCATAGTTTTGTGTGATCATTTGGGTACTACCGACATTTTGTGAGACATTTATATCAATTGTCAATCCCACTAACTAAGTTAACAAGTAAATGGGTAAAGTATGTTTGGATAGAAGCATTTTAGGGAAGATCCAAAGGGATAAAGAGATGGCTGATCACTGAACCTATACTCACATTACTAAAAAGTAGAGAATGTTTTGTGGTATACACTGATGCTTCAAAGAAATGCATGTGTTGTGTACTCATGAAAAATAATAAAGTGATACCCTATTCCTTACAGCAATTGAAGATCAATAAGAAGAGCTACCCGACGCATGATCTAGAGCTAGAATCCATGATTTTTTTCATGCAAATCTAGTGGCACTGCCCTTATGGTAAGAAGTGTGACATATACACCTACCACAAGAGCCTAAAGTATATATTCATACAAAATGAGCTCAATGTGTGTCAAAGGAGATGGTTAGAGCTAATAAAGGACTATGATTTCTATATTCACAATCATCCTGGAAAGGAAAACAAGGTATATGATGTTCTAAGCAGAAAAGAACCTGCTACTCTATCTATGATGCGAATTGAGAAAGACCATATATTCTTGGATATGCAAAGGATAGATTTGGAAATCTTATGGTAAGGGGATACATCGTACCTTTCCCAAATGATTACAAAACCATAAATACAAAAGATGATTATGGAGGTACAAAAGGATGATCTAGAGTTACAAAAGAAGGTGAATGTTGCAATGGAAGGGAGGCTGCACAAGTTCCATATCTATGATGTTGGTGTGAGGTATTTTGGAACACAACTTTTTGTGCCTTCATCACCCGGGATAAAGAATGATATATTGGAAAATGCACATATCTCAACATTCTCTATTTATCCTGGTAGCACCAAGATGTTCTAAGATCTCCGAGATCACTTCTGGTGGGATAACATGAAGAAGGAGATTGAGGAATATATCAAAATATTCTTGGTATGATAGAAAGTTAAAGTAGAGAAACAAAAGTCCAACGGGATGATGAAACCATTGCCTATACCGATGTGGAAATGAGATAATGTCACTATGGACTTTGTCTCGGGTCTTTGAAAGATATCGAAGGGAAATAATATGATATGGGTGGTGGTTGATGGACTCGCCAAGACTTCCCATTTTATTGCTATTTGGGAAGATCTCTAACTTGAACAACTTGCAAAGATATATGTGAAGAAAGTGGTGATACTACATGGTGTTCCACTCTTGATTGTCTCTAATCATGATACAAGGTTTACATATACATTTTATAGGATTCTTCCACATTCTTTGAGTACTGAATTAAATTTTATCACAACCTATCACACCCAAACATATGAACAATATGAATAGACTATTCAGATGATTGAAGACATGCTAAGAGTCTACTTTATATAATTAAAAGGTGGATGGGATCACTATCTTCTATTGGTTGAACTCTCATACAATAATAGCTTCCACTTGAGTATTCAGATGGATCCATATGAAGATATGTATGGAAAGCATGGAAGAACTCCAACCAGTTGGGATGAAGTTAGAGAAAAAATAATACTTGGACCTAATCTTGTTCTAGAGATAACAGAGAAGGTTCATGTATTCTAGAAACACATCAATGCTGCTTAGATTCAGTAAAAGATCTCTGATGGTAACCATAGAAGGGACTTGGAGTTTGAAGTTGGAGATAAAGTCTTTCTTTGAATATCACCATGGAAGAGAGTCATGCGATTTGGAAAGAAAGGGAAGCTAAGCCCATAGTATATTGGCCCCTTCGAGATCCTTGAACGCATATGATTCATGACCTATCATCTTTCACATCCACCCAATATGGCTTATGTTCATGATGTGTATCCCGTATCACTCCTAAGAAAGTACATATCAGATCCATCACATGTACTGTACTCAGAGGTGGTATAACTAGAGGATGATCTATCTTATGAGGAGTAACCAGTGAAGATTCTAGACCAGAGTGACAAGGTTCTATGTAAGAAGACAACCCACCTTGTAAAAGTGTCATGTAGGAACCACATGTTTGAAGAAGCAATTTGGGAACCATAGGAGGCGAAGAAGGAAAAGTACACTCACTTGTTTTTGTAAAATAAAATTTTGAGTGAGAAATTTCATAATGGGGGAAGAATGTAACAAACCAATGTTTTATCAATGGAAATCCCTTATTATAATCATGGCTTAATTTATAATCACATTAGGAAACAAAATGAAATATAATGATACTAAATACTATGTGACCATTAAAACTAATGTTTCCACTATTGTGTTTTAAATTTCAAAAATATGACATACATAGTTTTGTCTAGGAAGATTTTTTGGAGTCTAATAGAACAAACTTAGTTTTTGATGAATAGTAACATACCCTTATGAATAGTAACCCCACATATGATAGTATATATATTATTTAAGTGAAAGTAAGATGTACCTATGTCTTGGAATAAGTAAATAAATTTTTTAAAAACTGTATTTTTCTAGTAAATTATAATTTTTATTAAAAATTAAATTAGTCATACTTAGGAAATTATTTTTGAAAAATGGACATTATTTTCTAATTCTACATGTCAAAAAATGGTCAGGGTGATTTTTTGGGATTTTTCTGAAATACTTGAATTTTGGTGAATAGTAAAATACAATAATTTATAATAAATTCATATGTGAATTATGATCTTATAATCTGATGTGTGGCTGATGTAAGGCTATTATCTCAAACTCACATGAACTTATTACTATTATTGGTCATAGAATCATCACTATTACTTGTCTTGTGGGGGAATAATAAATTAATGAATATAATATTGAGAAAACCCCTCTCTCTTACACTATAAATACCACCATATAAATGCATATCTTATTCCACAAATGTAACTCCACTATTTTCTTGGTACGGGATTTATCTTGTTTATTTGTATAAAATTAATTACCATTAATTGAATAACAATTATAGGATAATACATTCAAACTAGGTCCTCTGGTAGGCTATCAAATTGGGTCTGAAATAGAATCTTTATTTTCATTTTAATCCTTAAAAATATGGTCACAAAAACATCCTATAAACTTCTAATTATGTGTATTCGATGTCTATATTTCATCCCTTGATGGATTCAAAATCCTAATAATTTATTTGTGGGTTTCAACATATGGGTAAACCTCTAAAATGTTATGAAAAAAGTAAATGTGGCCCTTCTCCTGATATATAATAGTGATTGTGACAACATATATATCATAAATCACTTCTCCCATAATCTATATAGTGTGATGAGATTTTGGTAGACTAATGCTTTCCATACTGGATAGGTAGGTTTTACAAAATTCAATGGATTCCTAAATAATATATAACTTCACAATATAAACTACTGGATGCCATTAATTTTTCGCATATCCTTTCAAAATTATCATATACCATTCAATGGGGTACATCCATATATAAGGCACAAGACCACATTATCGAATCTCTCTTACCAAGTGAACCATAAAGCTAACCATCTTATAAAAGAATGTCCATGGGAAGAACATTTCCAATTTAAAGAATATGATGTCAATTACCTTTTCTATAGTTACCAATTTTTATAGGTCTATAAATTTTATTCTTGTAGATTTGAAATTGAAATATAAATTGGTTAATTTATGATAGAAATTCATGGGAAAATGAAATGTAAAGCTACATGTATTAGATCTTTCATCAAAACATGATAATCTTGTGATTTCATACCCTTCAACATTAAATCGGTCATTAAAACAATATTATTGTTTTTCGATGAATACCCCTATGTAACATTTACATCATTAAAAAAGTTTCAAAACATATATATCTTCCCCTAGATAGAGTGCAAGCAGTAGGAAAAAAATTCCATTTTAACCCTTCACTGGTGCCAACTATTCCCATATTCCCATATCAATCATGACCAACATAGATTTAATTACATCTTTTGTTTTTTCAGGTGCATTATGAAATGTGAAAAAAGAACTATCATAGATATTTTTTCAATATGAGTAAAATCAAATAAAATTCATTATGTACAAACAATTCCAATATGGTAATTCAAAAAAATGATATCTTTTTCCAATCAATTTTCAAATGGTTTTTTTGAAAAAGGTTGCAAAAATAAGCATCCATATATTTTACGTTCTCAAATAGTTGATCATGTATTAGTGGATGTGGAGTTGTAATATCTCATAAACTCCCATATAATAATGTCATACAAGATAGTTACTTATGTGATCTGGGTACAAATATCTTATTTTCTAGAAACAAAATCATTGATGAAGGTTTTAACCTAATTGACTATGTACCTTTTTCATCAATGGGACACCATTGGGTTCCTTAACTCTTATTTTTTGAAGAATTACCATAATTATGAATGTCATTTATCATCATGTACAACATTATTATCAATGTGAAATATTCATTTCTATATAAATCATACAATGTAAGACTTGAACCCCATAATAATTTCAAATATTAGATCAATGGATCCAAATAAAAAACAATATAATTAACCATTTGTTTTGGTCCTAATATTAACATGGATAACATAATTTTATTTTCCTTTCATGCATCACCATGTTTGGAAGATATAATTTACCAAAATAAATAGACATGTACTATAAGTGATTCTTTGAAAACAAAAAGAAATCACTCCATCTCTAGATAGTGCAAGATGAGGGTTTCCATGATTATTTAAAAATTTAGTATACTCTTCATAAATTATCTTCCACTGAGGAGATTCTTCTGGGTGAAAACATTCCCCATATTTATTTCTTTTATCTGTGTTACACGTCAATTGCTTTATAGTATCCCCACTTTCAAAGAGGATCATAAACCTTGGAGTGATTAGAAAAGACTATACCACTTCTATAAGACTCGATTTATCTTTCTTATATTAATAAGAACCATGATATGGGAATTAATTATGTTGTTTAGGGTCATTTATAAATAGTATATAGTCATTTGGATAGGCATATATTCTTTCAGAGATCATACCCACTAAACGTAGCATTCTTTTAACATCATATGTTCAGTTAGGAATCTTATTATCTTCTAGGAGCATATCATTAATGATATAATTTAGTTCACTAAAACTGGAGTAACTTTATATTTTGTGGTCTTTTCAATTATAAAACATCATTATGTTTACAATTCGGTATATTTTGTATAACCAATATGCTATGGAATCTTTGAACAACTCTTAAACTTCGCAAACTATTTTGTACAATCACTTAGTTCATTATCAACTTTCCTTTTCATCTAATTAGTATGATATTCATTATCATTGAAAATATTAATCACATCCTTGATATTTTCTTCTATATTTTACACACTTATAATCATATTATGTGATCCATAGAACGCAGTGTTATCCCAATCACTAGCTACATTCAGTTTTTCCCTTGTTTAGTCCAACATTTATAACATTTATATATTCTGTGATAGATCATGTGTTTTTTCAAATCCTCTAGACTAATTACTCATGAAAAAATAGTGTATCATAGATAAATTATTTGATATAGGTCATATTCATGATATTTTTCTATCTTGATGAACTCTTTCACCCAATCATCATTCTCTTTAGTTATATGATTGGAATCAATCCATTTTTTATTTATATCCATCCTATATGATTCAATAATATTAATATTTAACAAAATTAATAAATATACAAAAGGTTATTTCTATTATATTGAACTGAAAATTTAAATGATTCAAAAAAAATCATTGTACTTTCAATAAAATGGTTAATTAATTTATGAAAAGAATTACTCCTTTGTTTGTATGTGTTATCCTATGAATTCATCCATAGTGATCATCAGTACCTAGTATGGGATAACTAATACTCATGGTAGTTATAGAAACATTGGTTCATGTCTATAAGAGATTGGGGATGCATCTTAGAAAATAATATGCAATAAAATATATTTGGGAGATGAAGATGATGAGGATGAATGGTGTCTCCTTAAATCTAAATTTTCCTTGATTAAGGATTCGGTGAAGCACTATAATGTTTTTCTAAGTTTTATTTCAAATTATGAAAAAATAAGTATCAATATGATCCCCACAAGGGTTTTATTTCTTAGTGTGACCATGAGAAGTCCTAGTCAGATGGTCTTACACGCACTCATGTTAAGACACCATTTTTTTAACATTCTAATAAAGCCTTCAGTTACTCTATGAAATGGAAAAATAATTTTGGTTTCTAGACTAAATTTTAGTAGCACTTAGCTTCCTATGAGTTCAAGGTTTCATGAATGGGGTCATGATAGATATCCCATGCATTGGATAGAGTTAGTGATATGCCCTTTCTTTGGTGTTATTATCAATCTATATTATGTTTGAGGTGATATTTGGTTTATCTAGGAGGTATTTAAATGTTAATATGATAATATAAATACAGATTCCACTCATTTTTCTTACAGATGCTTTCATTTATAAATATAAATACAACTCATCTCGTTGACAGAGTATACTACATTATAAAAAGGCTTATGAATTTATTCACTTTAATTTTAAATCAGAAAACATCATTTTAAATTAAATGTGGAATTTTAATGATCCTTTATTTATATCATAATTTAAATCCAAAATATCATCCTCATTCAAAGAAATCCTATAAATCCAAATTATTAACTTTTAACCCAATCATTTACCCATTAAATCAAATTATCATTATAAAAAAACGATGAATATTTTACTAATAAATCATTGGTACACTTTTTAATAGTTTCTAAAAATGATTCTCACCACTAAAAAACTTGTCGCCCATAATTTAAAATCACTTTTTAAAAAATAATTTACACATTAAAAAAACATTTTTTGGAAAACAAAACATCATATTAATTTTTAAAATTCCTCATAAAACTCACTCTATATTTTCAAAAACAATCCTCTTCTATTTTAAAAAATTGTTTTAAACATTTATAAACAGCTGACCCCCTATGAGATGCATATATCTAATATTATAGAGTACAATATTTACTATATATATATATAATATAAAAAAATTGAACTATATTATTTAAAAAAATTATCATAAAAGAAAATATGGCTATTTAATATATTAATGGTTTCATAAATAAAAAAATACTATATTTTTTAAATTTGTTTCCCCACTGAAAACATATATAATGAATGAAATTTGATAAATTCTTCCAATAAACTTAAACAATAAAATGATTATCATCAATCAAAAAAATAATTTTTAATGTCACCAAGAAAAATGATTATAAATTATTCAAAATGAGAAAATATAATAATGAAAAAGATTATTCTAAAAAACATTTAATTATAAATAAAAAATATAATCAATTTAAATTTTTAATTTTATAGAATCATTAAATCTAAATTTTTATATATGTTATTTAATACTATAACCACTGAAAAAAATATTGACTATCGAAATAGAATGCTTGAGGGAGTTTAATTCAGCCACATTAAAGGTAGGATGGTGATGTATCTTGAAATATAATCTAAAACACCCATCACATTTTAAATCTATATCCATAAAAATAATGAAATCATCTTTTAGGATTACCTATACCATTTCAAAACAAAAATATCATTAATCTTGTTATTATTTCTATTGGTTTCTACCTTTTCCACAGATGTAAAACTAACATAATTTCTCATCCCATATGTCCCCACATTTTAGTTGATATAAACCCCTTAAATCTATCACCAAATTATAGAGATGGTTTAGTTGTGGAGGAATACCCTAATTTAAACTTTTTAGGTGATGTTAGATGCAATGTTGGTTTACGTGTTGTAATGGGATTAAAAATAAATTCAATTTTATATGGTGGTATATGATTTTTGGTAAAGACTCAATGGTTAGCTTAATAGAATGATTATGTTTTAGTGTACGTGGGGGTTTGTTTAAATATTGCACCAATCACTACAAAAAAATGATTTATACTAACATACTTTTTTTGATAGATAATATATTTGTTGGTAAAAATGGGAAATTCCAACAGATATTAACTTTTATTGGTACAAATTTCAACTACCAACAATTATTTTATCCAACATATATATCTATAAATATTTATCATTCAATACCAACAAATATTCTACTGACAGTTAAATATATTCCATTATCAAACTAATACCAACAATTTTTTAACCAAGACATAAATTTGTTAGTAGTAATAACAATTACCAACAAATCTTTTACAACCAATAAAAATGTTTCAACAAACCATCCAAAAAATATTTTATCAAAATCCAATTAATAAAAACCCAACTATTTATATATTATTTTTTTATAATCACTAACAATATCTGTTTCTTGAGTTTTTATTATAAATATCTTGTTCATTGGTTTTAATTTTAAATTTTCTCTAAATGTAAATCATGTTTATATTTTTTGATGTTGTTCATTTATAGGAATTTAAATAACTTTTATGAAAATATTATTTAAATCATCATGATATCTAATATAATTACATATATGTCGGATAATATATATATACATGATAATTTATTTTTTATATTTAAAGTTAATAAATATAATTAAATAAAACTAATATAAATTCAAAAAATAAATTATTTAAATTTAATAAATAAGAAACATGAAAAAAAATTGAATAATATTAATTTATTAACAATTGAAATTCAGATATTGAAATTTTATATTATTTTATAAAATAAAATTATAATATTTTATAATTTTGATAACATTCATACATATATATTTATTATATTTTTATTTTAAAAAATTGAATATTATTTGTTGATTTTTTTATTCTATTACATATTTAAAAATTACTTCCAATCCCCAGCCTTAATTTTTCCCCATCCTAGCCCGGCATGATCCACACCACCCCTAGGGAATGATCCACATCTCCCCCGATGACATCACTTCCCTTTGTGTCCACCTACACCTCTATGACCCCCTACTTCCTTCACGATCACTGCTGCCCTTGAAAACCCCCATCGTGTACTCCAAAACTCTCCTCCATCGCCACCCACCCCCTTTGCGACCCTTGATACCTCCCTTATGAACCTCCACCTATGCTACTATCCTCATTGACCGCATCCAACCTCTATCTTTTAGCGACCGTATCACCTTTTTTGTCAGGCCCACTGGATGGACCCTACCATCCCCGATGTTCCTCTCTTGACCCACGCCATCCTGACCTTACTGATTCGACCCCCACCATACCTTCTTTCATGATTGATATAGGGGTGGAGAAATTTGACTCTCCAAACATTCAATTTGATTCATCTCCAAATAATGATGTCTTCAAGTCTCCAGGAAACAAGGACACCTCATGAAGGTATTCTTTACCCATTATATTCTACCCCATTTCAATTAAATCATATTCTAGATGATTCTATGAATCAAACATAGGCTATAAGTTGTTATGTATTCCATAGGAATAAAATGAAAACTCTATAATAGATGGTTTTGTAAAGTTTCATGGTGCATTTTTTCAACTATTGATACTATCTAAGAATATTCCTAGTATAAAGAAATAATTTTTTGGTTAACATGGAACTTGATTTTAGTTTTTTGAGATATCGAGGGATTTTATACATTAACAAGTCACACTAGGAATTCCATCCCATGGGATGATATAACTTGGTGGGTAGAACGATCTGACCTAGTTTTCTATTAAGAAATTGTGCCTATTTAGTTTTCAAATATTGGTTTACTTACTAAAATTAATTAACTCCCTATGACATTCTTTATGAATATTCTTATAAAATGTCTTTATTTGGTTCTCTTTGGATAGATTTGCAGCAAGTTTACTTCTTCGGTATTCTATAACAATCCTTCAAGTCTGTCATTCCAGTTCTCTCTATTTTTAATCATCTTGACTAGTTTTTATTCCACATGCACATCCTTGTACATGTGATTTCGTAATCATCATCACTAATAGGGCATGTTAATAGTATATGGATGTGTAGTAGAGTAGACATCTATATTCATATTCCTTTTTATGGTGTTATCAATGTTTAGGTACTAATAAATGTTGTGACTAACCATTGTCAGTATGGTTGTCTTCAACTTGATTCTTCGAATATTTTCCTAGCATTGTAGTGGCTGGGAGTAACGGGGATATTCATTTTATTCAAGGGAAGGAAACACACATGACTCAAAAGGGTGAAGGATTCTATCTTGTACAATATAAGATGTATGAAGCTTCCTCCTGAACCCCTAGAATTTTGGTTTTTTGTGACCATAATTGTTTGATGAAATTGAATTTGGATCTTTGTTTGATACTTTTTCCTACTATAAATTAGATAATGTAATTGTACATGAACATGGATTGGGTTGCAATATATATGGTCCCTCATAAATTTCATAGCCTTAATAGAAGAATGGAAACCACAACTTGATTTAACTTAAGAGTAATTTTTCATGGAATAATCAAATATATAGTGGATACATAGTGAAACATTTACCGACTAATAGAAATTTAATATTTTGATCATAAAAGGGATGATACAATACATGGTAAAAAATAACACCAATAATTCATGGGGGATAATGGGGATGGATCCTTTGGGAATGTCCTATAATAATTTTAGTGTAGTTGGAAGGAAGAGAGATAATACTTTTATATCTAATGAAGGTGTCATTCTACATGGATTTTGAAACCACAACATCTGCATCCATGATACACTCTCCAAGGGTGACTAATAACCATGTCCTAACTGGTTAGACCAGTGAAATATCTAATTTCATTAACAATGAACCAAAGGATTTGTTCGGTACCACAAATAAATTTAGACACCAAATAAGCGTCTCTTTTTACCACAGATGGATTAAATATATGTTTATTGAAAATAAAAATCCAACTAAGCATGGATTTTTCTTGATAATTTAGTTAATTTACTTAGCCATAAAATTCATTTAAGGAAATGAAAATTGATCTTTTAGATTGATGTGATATTCCTCCACCCTTCATGGTGCCCTTCACCCACTAGAAAAGAGTATATTTGATATAATTATCTCCAATTATAATTGGAGTAAGGTTATATAGAGTCGAGAATGATCCCTATACTTGAACAAGGAGCTAAGATCTACTATTAGTTATTATTATTTTACCTTCATATGTTTGTTATTAGTATTTAACATTCATATGATTCAATGAAATTATCTTTCCATTATATCTAACTTCATTGAGGTTCTCTTAGATTACTTGAAATCCAACAACTATCATCATACAATTCTCCTGGATCTCTGTTTTTGAGTATACCGAGTCCTGAAACCATGTATAAATAATATATTCTATGGAGAGGGACTGATCCTCTATGCCAATGATGTTTCCAAAAATCTTCTAAATGAAGAAAAACCACTCTCCTCCATGAATAAATAGTGAGTGGCCTTCGCTTTGTGATAAATAAATCATGTTAATGTGGAGAATAACTAAATAAATTTAATCTATACATCTTCAACTATAGGGAGTACATGGTTGCGAATAATCTAAATGAGGAAGCAGAATTTGGGTGGAAAATCTATACCCCATAAATGGTCTTCCCAAATTGTGGTCTCCTGTTGGACACATGTGATCCCCTGAATTTTGACCACCTTGAAGAATCTTGAAGTAGAATTTGTGAACCTATAACAATTGAGTTCCTCTATAAACTAGATAATATCCCTCAACACCTTCTATTTTTTTATAAAATACTCATTTCATAGAGACCTAATAGATGTATGAATTTTATACGATGATGTTTGGGACTAGGAATCCAATAAAATGAAGGAGATTGAACTAAATTTCAGACCACAAGTTGATGTCACCTTTCCCCACAATCTCTCTATAGTTCTCATGATGATCTTGGAGAGACTGTTGATTGTTGTTCATGAGAGGGGTTCCTTTCTCATTTGGATGAATGGTTTCAGGCCTTCTATATTTTTCCATGGTAATATTTCCTTGGGAATTTCCCCCCTTTAACACTTCCCATGATAACTTTTCCTACATGTCATGCAAGGGCTCTTCCACATTTTTAATATAATTACCTCCAACTTTAATATATCTACACATCCATGCCTAGCTTGCCTTATAGAATTTCACATCCAGAGGAGATTCCCAAATCAAACCATTCAAGATGGTTTCAATTTTTCACACTACTATTTTAGGAACTTTGAGCATCGAGATAATGTCCATGGGTATTAAGAGGGTATAAATTATAAAAATGTGATTCTAACACTAAAATAGAAGAATTGTTTTTCCATTTGATGATTCAAGAGGTAATTTTATTCACTATCACTATGAAATGGTGAATGGGAACCCTCCTCAAAGAAAGAGGAGCACCTAACTACTCCAAAGTAAATTCTCATCTACCAATTCTCTACCATCTCTATATCTAATTGGATTATATGGGAGTGCACTTCACAGATATGTAAAAACTTATTTTCCCTATGTTTAGGATTTTATTAATTCACTTACCATATTCTTTTAAGAACTTGTTGAAACATTGAATAGATATTTGATTTTTTTTATGAAGAAAAACTTGTCATCATTGAAAAACAAGGATTTTCATATACTTATCAAATTTATAATGGTAATTAAATTGATAATGGAATTGATCCTTTAAAAGTTTCTACTTATTAGATGAAAATATTTTACATTGTATATTTGAAAATTATACTATATGACTATTCCAATATGTGACTAGCGATACATGCAGCAAGGGGGAGTAGTCAGGACCACATGTTTAAGGTAATATATTGATGCCTCATTACTATTTTAGTGTTCTCAGTAACATCTTAGTTAACCTAACCTCTTTTCAATTACTTGTTTTAAAAAATGGAATATTTTTTAGTGTTCTCACTAATAATATATTGATGCCTTGTCCATTTATGCAATAAATTCCTCATATATTTGTGTAATCTAAGTAGAATCCATGTGTGTTTCTTAGTGTGTGTGAAATCTATAATCTATGTACTTTTTGTGAAATATGGAATTTTCATTGTAGGGAGAGTGTGAGCATAAAAGGCCGATCCCATATGGTTTGGCTTATGGTGAAACATTACGAGCTTCGGAAAGGGAGGTATGAGGACACAAAGAATAGGCTATATGTCCTTCCCATAAGAAGATACTTTCTAAATATGTACCTATATAGTTTATTAGATGGATGAATCTATATTGACAAACATTTTTCAACTATAAAGTAAAGGGAAAATCCACCCATGAAAAAAATGTACATTCACCTCTCATTCTTTTAATTAATCAATTACCCTGCTATATAGAGCTATTGGAAAGCTGAAATGTGCTCTAGTTAAATCTGGTGACAGTAATTAGAAATTGTACTGCAATTATTGGGAATATAGAATATTTTAATACTTGTTCATATTTTTATTTGGTATAAATACAATGTGAATTAATGTCTATTAAATCTATCCCCTCACCTATTTTCCATCTGGGTTTCTTAGTTTTCCACTTTGCAAACATAATCAATCTTCTAACTAGATTGAACCCATGGCCTGTGGGTGAAATCTGGAATCTATAATCTATTTTGGAGTTCTCATTTCATTATCTTTGGAATGTGGTATCTATTTTAGTGTTCTTATAATTATTTCTAATAGTGAATATGAATATGATTGTGATGTGTAGTAGAGTGGGTGTTCATATTCAAGTTCCAGTTGATGGGGTCATCTTGATTCTTATACTAATGAGTGTTCTGACCCCTAATTGTAAGTCTTATTTTCCTTTTCTTGATTCTTAAGTTCATTTTTGGTATTATAGTGGCATGTTTTATAGATAATTATCATTTTATATGAGGGCGGGTAGACCATGTAGCTTGTAGAATCAGACCGGTAGGATGCTTCCCCCTCAACCCATGAAATTATGGTTTTTTTAATGTCCTTAATTTATTTATGGAAGGGTCTTTGGATCAAGGTTTTATATTATGATGTGTTTTTTCTACTATTTATTTATTCACTATTTAGATGTAGTCACACTTTTTTGCTCATTCCGTTAAAAATCACTAACTAGTTTCTTTTAATATTTGATCAGTTTCATTGATGGAATTAGCATGGAAATTAGAAGAAGTTAAATTTGTAGGATAAAGTGGAACGGAGTAAGTAAAACAATGTTGATAATAATAGGATTCATGATAAAAAAGTAGCAGTATATGAATAAGTTCCTCCTAGGGGTATAACAAAGGCAGTTCATTATAAATAGTATAAAGTGGAATTAAATTTAGTTCCCTATAATATAGTTGGAAACCTCTAGTATCTTTCCATGAAACATCTTCAATAATTTTATTAATGGGGACCTATGAATATTGTGATCCTAAGTATGCATGTTCTGGATAGGTGACTACCAAATCATATGTTTATAGATTTAGTGTCATTTTCTTGGAGATGATTGTTGGAAGGTGGGTTATTGATATTATTAGGCCCATTGACTAGAAATATCTGATATCACGGGCAGTTTTCAAGTTTTTATTTCAAAAATAATTCCATGTATATTTTATTTCAAAATAAAAGGTTCTCTTAGAATGTTTATTTACTTGTTGTGTAGGTGCAACCTTTATTGAAAGTTGAAAAGGAAGTTCAATAAAAATGCAGGAAGTTAAACCCAAATGTGTATTCTTTATTATGCAGGTACTACCTTTATTCATATAAGTAAGTGTATTTATGTCACTTGTCTGTGTAAATCCCTTTATTACAAATGAGTTCTTTGTCCATCTGTTTTCTCATCTTTTTTTGCATAGACTAGAGTTGGAATATATGGGATGGTGCTAGAGCTAACATAGACTAGAGCTGGAATGGATGGGATGAAGCTAGATGAGCTGACATAGACTAGAGCTGGCATAGATGGGGATGGAGATTTAATGGATGGGCTAGGCCTAGAAAAGCCATGGATGGATTGGGGCTACTGGTGCTAGAGTCACTGGCGATGATGGAATGGAGCTGCTAAGGGGGTTGATCCTGTTTGGGGAGTGATAGAATTGTGGAATATAATTGGGGAGGAAGGGTTGTCCATAATTGTGCAACAATACTAGTGGGGATCCAACATGTTTTTTTTCATGAATTTCATTATTAATACAATTAATTCTTATCCAGTTTTTAACATGTGTTAAAATCGTATTCGGTTTAATAATTTATACATATATATTATATATGATAAATTAGTAAATATAATGTGAAATTTTACTGGAAATAAAAATTTATAATTTTTATTTAAATGTAATTTATAAAAAAAATATTATATATTGGTAATATTATTACCAACAGATATATTTTTCATTAGAACCTATTGATAATCACATTAACAGACATATATAGTATCTGTTGGTATTATTATAAAGGAAATAGAACTATTTTATCTATCGTAAAAACATTTAGCGATGGAGTTTTTACAAACAGTTTAGTGACATGGACATAGATGTCAGTAAAATGTTTTGCCAACAGAAAATAAACTTTTACCTACAGATATTCCCCCATTGGAAAAAGTGAAATACTTTTTAGTCAATTAAGTTTTCAATATAGTGGGGTTATTCTTAGTAACATTAAATTTCAAGGATAATTTTTAATTTCATAATGATTTTGTGTTAATAATATATTAGGGTTCTTAAAGAATTAATATAGTGATCAATCTATGATAACTTTTTTAATAGGTATATATTATCACTTTCTTATTAGTTTGAATTTTTTATTTTCTATCTATTTGTTAACTAGTATCTCAATACATATTTTTATAAATAAATTTTATATTGTATTAAATAAAAGAAAAACATGTTATATTCTCTATATATGATAATAGATACTAGACACCACAGATGTTTCCCTATTTCCCTCCCTCTAGTGTCATTACTTTAAGAAACCCTTTTCACTCCTATTATTTTCATGCCTTCTTTCCAAAAGTTACCTTACATAGTCTTTCAATATAGTATATTTTATTTTAGATGAAAATTTTCTTGCCTCCTTATCAAAAAAAATTATTACATACGTTGTTTCCCAGATCATCGTTTCTATAAATCATTTTCAAGATAACAATTTTTAAAACTATTTTGACATATTTTCCATGTATAGGAAGACCATGACATCCATCTAACTAAAATAAGAACTTATTTTAATTTTTTTTTCAAATAATCTCCATTGGATATTGTTATGTGTTAGTAAAATTTACTTTAGAGGAAGTGTATCATCACAAGTTACATTTTTTTAATTTAGTGAAATGATATAAAGTATTAACTAGATTGAAATATAGTTTTTGAATCCTTAAATAATGAGGGTATTGATAATATAATATAGATCTATTTGAATGGGTACATCATATATATTTTCTCATCAATTTAAATTTTATATTTTATATTTATCATGAGTTTTGTATCTCGATATTCATCTCTATAAATTGTGTTTAATTATTATTCATGTGGCAGGGTTCCTTAGAATAATTTTTTACAATATTATTAATGTGGGATGTGAGTGGCTAGTTGCAAATTTTTGGAAAAAAATTATCATATGGGATATTCTTAAGGATAGAGGATTCAAAAAAAAGGGTCCTTAAGTTATGTTCATCACAACTGTGTTTAACATTATCTCTATAGTTAGTAAATTCATTAGTGTTATTGTATTATTCTAAACTAAAAATAATTTTTTCCTACTCCTATAATAATTTTATTCAAGAAACTCTCTAGTTTAAAATTTAGAAAAATAAATCTTTATAGGATAGTTTAAAAAATGATCAAGAAAATGGGGGAAAATATATTATGATTAAATTATAAAAAACTATAGTTTTAATAGATTTTTTTTTTCAAAAAAAATATTAAGGAAAAACGTTAATCAACATAATTTTTTGAAAATTGGAAAATAATTTTTTCTAAAATGTGTTTTTTCAGTGGAAAAAGAAACAATAATTTCAAAGAAGTTATTTTTTCCATAAAGGCATTTTTATTGCTGAAAGATATTAAACAAAGAGGTTCTGATAATATTTACATAAACTAAATTCCATTATGAATGAGGAAACATATTTTTTAACTCATACTCAATAATTTAATTCGTCTTAAAATTAAAACTACAGAAATTAATAAATATAAAAATATGAATACTTTCATTGATTTTCTTCATGAGTTTATGTAAAAAAAATTATTTTAAAAAATAACTATCAGTTTCTTTAAAAAACTATTATAGGAAAATAAATGGTGTGTAGTTTCCCAAAAATTAGTTTTTTTCTCAAATCAATATATGAGAAGAATTAAGATAAATGTAATATATTATGGAATAGTCATTAGTTTAATGAATTGAAATATATAATTAAAAATATTGATTATATTTGGGATTTAAATCATTTTCTTTCCTCATAAGTAACCCCACCATGAAATCAACACTGATGCGATCATTAACCTATAATTCATAAGATTTATAGTGATATAAAATGATTCATATTTCTTAAACGTGAAAATTATATAAATAGAGAAGAATATAATGATGTATAGTCACACCATTCAAGATTTTAATAAGAAAATTAAATTTCACTCAACCAAAACATTTTTAACAAATATGTATGAACTCTTGAAAAGGAATTCACATAAATGACTATGAATAAATAAAAATTAATTTAAGTCATAAAGAATTATATTTAATGTGGTTAAACATGAATAAAATGATTTATCAAATAAACCATGTTAAAAATTAAATGTAAATAATATGAGTTTAAAAATATAACATTTTATTCACTACTTGACTTCTTGTTTGGGGGGTTGTGTACTTGTTATGGGGCTAATATGATGGTGGTTGTTTTGGGACTATTTGTTGGATGGTTTGGTGTATATATAATGATATTATGATGTATGTAGTTGAATTCTTGAAGACATGCTAGTATTAATAATTAAATATGAAAATACGTGCAGGGTGGTTATTTTAGGGCTATTTGTATGATTCATTGAGAAAACGTGATGATACGTGAGGTGAAAACCTGAAGAAAATAGTGAAGTTAAAGGCGCTAAAAAATAAATAGGAAAATAACCTAGATTTATAGAGGTCTATTTATCAAGAAAGTCGAGCTGTGTCAACAGTAGGGTTCGGTGAGAGAGATGACGGTAATCAGGTTCTGAGAGAGCTTGATGGTGCAAGCGGTGACTACAGTATATTTGGTTTCTTTTTATAAGAACCCATAAAGGGTTTATTAGTGATAAAATAGAAAACAATGATACAACTACCATTTATCAACACCGTTTTAGCACTCATAAGGATACACCTTTATCAACAATAACAAGGCACTTAGATATAAATTCTTAATCATCGCAAAAATTCTACAAATAATATAGAGTAGTTTTATCAACATTTTTAGTGCTGATAACAATATATCATTATCAATTCTAAAAAATGCTGATAATGATCCAATCTTAATAATATGTATATATTTATAACTATAATAATAAATAAATATATTTATAAATATCTCTATATATTTATAAATATGTGTATATATTTATAAATATATTTAATTAAATATAAATATTTATATAATTATATATATAAATAAAATTATAAAATTAATAAATATTTATTATAAATATTTTTATATAATTATATATATGTTTATATGTTTATATGTATTTATATAATCACATATATATATATATATGTTTATTAATATATAAATATTTATATTTATACAATTGTAACAAATATATTTATTGTAATTTTATAAAAAAAAATTATTTTTTTATTTTTATTTTTTATTTTTTTTATAATTATAATTATAAATATATTTATTTATATTATTATACCTCATGGACCTCACTACTTTGGTATATTTATATAATTATATAGATATACATATCAATATTTAAATATATATAATTATAAATATAATAACTATATTTATTATTTAAATATATTTATTATAATTTCAAAATTGTATATATATAATTATAATTATAAATAAATATATTTAAAATTTATTTATACCAAAAGGGTACAGGAGTAAGGAGAACCTCCTCCTACAAAAATTTATTGAAAAATAAAAGAAAAAACTTGAAAAAGAGACTAGACTCTGTCAAAAAAAGAGAAAACACTCATCCAAAATAGAAAACTGCAAATAAGGATAATTAGGATCATCCCCATAATCATGATATAAGATATCATCAGTAGATTCTCATTCTGACTATGAATTCTTTTGATTTAAGAGTGCCGAGTACTTTTCCTTAAATTTAACCTACTCTAGAGTGAGCTCCTTTGAAGAAGACCTGGTAGATTGGTAATTACCACATGGAACAACCCAATCATTTATGGCACATCCTTAACCATAGTTTTTTTTATGACGACCTTGTTTCCATGTCTTAGTTTTTTTCCAATCCCATTCCAATTCTTCCCCCTATGAATGAGAAAGGATCTCCATGAGAGGTTACACCTTAGGGTCAATCAAATGAGGAGATGCCTTGTGTGAAATATTCTTCATTATTGGGGAGAGATCTATCTCCATATTTCTCTCTCCTTTGATAGCTAAGGAACATTCTTTAACCAGATCCCCGTCCATTTCTATCCGCACAACCATTCCAAAATTAATTTGACCAAGTTCAACAATATCAGGCACTGGTTTTTCAGTTGTAATCTCAGCCCATGATTTCCTCTTGCACATGGACTACCTCTCGTTGCCATCCCTAACTTGATGCTTAATAGCTTTAATTACCTAATGCTCCATTTTCATGGAAGAGGGCCCTTCAGATGAGGCTGATGTGTGGGAAAAGTCAGAGGTTGTGGTTTGAGAAGAGCTAGAGGCCGCAACAGCACACCCAAAGGTTGCAGTCCCTTTTCGCTTCAAATATTGGTCATCCAGGCCTTGGGAGCCCTTCCTTCTTTTTGTCTAGCTGAGTTTCCCATACTACATGGAATTACTCCTACAACAGTCCCACCATTGTCCATTATTGCCATCCCATCACCGCCATCAGCACTTTTAGTTTTATTATAATAATATATTGATAAATATATATATATATATATTATTTATTATTTTAATTAGGCTAAATATATTTTTTATTTAAATATATTTACTATAGTTTTATAAATATTTAAATTTATTTATTTTTTTATAATTTCATAAATACTTTTTTAAAAAACTAAATATATTCCCAATTGTATAAATAATTATTTAAACTAAAAAATATTAAAAATTTATCTAAATACAATAATTATATATATTTTAAAAAAAATTTAAATGTTAAAACATAATACGTAAAAATGAATAAATATTATTATATAAATTACAAAAAAATTGAAAATATTACATGTATAGTAAATAAATATATGTATAAATAAATATTACAAACAATATTAAATATATTTTTAAAATTATTAATTAATATATATTAATAAATGAATAAATTAAATTAAATAAATTATTAAAATATAAAAAAGTCAATTCAAAACATTTATGTGGATTAAAAACATAGACAAGTACACATACACATATACATAGACACACACATATGCATGCACAAAGGTATATACACACATACACAAACAAACAAGCAGTTATACATGTACATATATTTCAAATTATTTAATATAAATATAAATATATATCTAAATAAATATATTTATTATATTATATAATCATTTACATAAAATATTAATATATTTATTTATTTTAATTATACACAAATTTTTTAATAAATGTATATAGATAAACTATTAAACATTAGACTAATATAAATTTGATATTTTTTTATATATAAAATTACGAAAATAAGATTATTTGTTATTAAAAGGGTGGTGTTTTGAATGCTTTATTATTGGGATGATGAGGTGTGGTCCCTAGATGATGCATAGAGGAGACCAATGGTCATAGAATGAATACCAGATAATCAAGAGGGGAATTGGCTCTTAGTAACAGAAAGACGATGGGCTCCAGTGACGCACAAGGGGCATGGTGACTACCCTTAATGAATGGAAGACACTGAGGGATGGATGTTCCCTATAGAACACAGGTGGTGAGGTGGTCCCCTGAGGTCTAATCGATAATGGAGGGGGCGGGATTCTCTTGATGACACACATGTGGCGCAGTGTCCCTTGATGATAGGCGGAGGATGAGAGGGAGAGGAGAAGGCGCCCTTGATGTCACACATGTGGGTCAGTGTCCAACCCCATAGTGATGGATTGACAGTAGGATAGTGAGGATTGGTGGCTCCCGTTGACGCACGGGCGGTGAGACTTTCGATGAATTAGAACGGCGATCCCCTGCTCAATGATGGTGTTGGCGGTCCAGTAGTCATTTATGTCACTAACACGATGTCCAGTGAGACGATAGAGTTATCCATCATTAGACTCTAGGGGAGAATCATTATTCTATTGATGCAAGGATGACTAAATAGCTATTAGTAGTTAGGCCGTTGGGTCATTAATGAGTGGGTTATCACTTGGGGGGTATGACCTGCCAATTGGTTTTAAAAAGTGTGTGTGTGTTTGTTTCAGTGTAATTTTCCCCTAAGTACCCAATATATATATATTTATAAATATATTAAATATATATTATTTAAATATATTTAGTATAATTTTATAATTATTTAAATATATATATTTTTATAATTATAATTATAAATAAATATTTTTATGAATATTTTTATGCCAATATAAATATATTTATATAATTATATAAATTTATATAATTATATTCATTCATATAATTATATGCATTTATATAAAAATAAATATGTATATAATTGTATATATTTATATAGTTATATATATATATATTATATAAATATATATAATTATAAAGAAAATAAAAAAATTCATTATTTATGAATATTTATTATACTTTTATAATTATATATATATAATTTTTTAAATCCTTTTTGAAAAATGGTATATATATTTTAATTATTAAAATATATATATTAATATATTAGATTTATATTAGTTATAAACATGTGTCTTTTAATTAAGTATATAAGTAAACATTGTTTTCTGAATATAAATATGACAATTTTTTATATATTAATATTATTTTTTGTTATATGTTTTTATCAAAACTATTAATAATGCTCATAAAGAGGCACCTTTATCAGTGATACAATAAGCGCTAATTAAGGGTACATCCTTATCAATGCTTTTTTAGAATTGATTAAAAATGTATTTATTAGAATTTTTTTAGAATTGAAAAAGGTTTCCCTTTTAGTTGTGCTTTCTATTAAGTACTGATAAAAGAATGTGTTTCTTATACCATAATATATGGTAGTTAATGTAGTAGATAAGTGCTAAATAGGGGAAACTAACTCCTGCATGTGTATTACTCCCATTAATCCTTTTTTTCATTTTATAAAGCAGGATTTTGGGTTGCCGGTACCCATACAGACGAAACCCAGGATCCACTTCACAATTCAAACTGAAAATTCAAAAACCGCTTCATCAATTCAAATTTCAAAATAGCTGATCCACGTGTCCACCTTGAGCTGCACACCTCGAGTCAGCGTGAAAACCAACGACGCCTCCCATCCGAACACTGGTGAAAAAACCGGAGCACCACGCGCCACCATTCACCGGGAAGATGGCGGAGCCGTCGCCGGAGATGCAGGCGGAACACATCTGTCGTCTTCACTTCACATCGACGTCACCAGAAAACAACAGATCACAGCCATCTTCGAACCATTCACCGGAAAGGAAGAGCATCATCGACGCAAAAAAAAACCATCACCATAGACGCAAGACCATCCACGCACTCAAAACATCATCATCGAACCATGGAGGAACAGATTCAACCTTAAACAAATCACTGCAGTTTAAAACCCCGCAAAAGAACAAAGACAGAAGAAAAACACCATCGTCGTCGCTCCATCACGACACCACCTTCAACCTGCGTCAACAGATTCACCACGCCACAGAAGAAAAACAAATCCACAGAACAGAAAATTCTGCCGCCACCAGAAAAACCAACCGCATTCGGCACAACAAAACCCCAGCGAACTCACCTGAGAGGAGGTAGAACCCAATAAACCACCGGCACATGAGTGTGACCCTCCAACGTGAATGCACCCCCGGAAAACAGTGGGCTGCCAAGATCAGATCCAGCAGTGCTCCGAAGAGTATGTTGTCAACAAGACCGGTCTTACACCCGCAGATCTGAGCCAGCAATCACAGAGGGCCGAAGGGCATCTCCACAGCTGGAGAGAATCCCACTCAGATTCCACAACGGTGGAGAACCACCACTAACCCACCGAGCGTGAGAAGGTAGCATCGCGCTGTCCGCCACGAAGGAGTTGGTTGCGGCAAGAGAAAACCCTAGAACGAGAGCCCTTTGCGGGCACACCCCAGAGTTTCTTCAATAGTCCTACATGTGTATTACTCATCCCAATATATTAATTCTAGCATCTAGTGATTTAGAGGTGTGTTTGGGATATTGTGGTGACATGATTTAATATTTTTTTGGGTATCTGGAACACTCTAATTACGCGTATTATATTAAGTGTGTAGACATGGAATTCATTAAGGGTAAAATAATGGGTATCATTTTAAACATTTAAAAATGAACTAATATTCTCTAAGTAAAATGGAGCTGAAAAAAATGAATATATATTGTGACTAAGAGACAACGAGCATTTACCAAAGTGGTAGAGGCTCTTGCATGGCATCCAAAAGAATCATGATCAAAAACGGGTGGGGGTGAATTGTTGGTTTACTATAGATGTTACTATAGTTCATACTTTGTGATATTGTAGCATACAAAACTATTCATCTGATTTGGGCCTTCGGGCCACTGGTTTGGGACTAAAAGTCTCCAGGCCTTTGGGCCACCAAGGATTTTAGGCCCCATAGATTTTGGGCCACCAAAAAGGCATTTAGGCCATCAAGCCTGCCATCGAAAAAGAACCAAGAAGTTGCCCATGAAAACCACAGAAGATTTGGACCTAGAACCAGATTCTATGAATGTAGCATCCACCAGAGAAGATATAACCATATATAAAGAATGAGAGGGTATGACACTTTCCATCAGTAACAGGCATCGTGCATCTCTTCATGGGGAATATTAGCCAAATCAGCCATCCAAGGTGGAAATCTACGCACCTTTAAAGATGAAATATGCTAGGGATGGGTAGTTTAAAGGTGTTTCCAGGTCTTTGGCCATCAAAGGTCATGTACTAGTCCTTGTGCCTTTCGGCCTTCGGGTCATGTATGGTCCTTGTGCATCTATGCCTACGAGTAATGTAAGGGTTCCCCCTCAACCCTTAAAAGGGGGAATATCAAAAATAATAATAATAATATAATTTCTTTGGGCTTTCTGAATATATTGTGATTAACCAAAACTAAGGATCCTTGTGTTATAATTTAAACAATTACCCAATAGGAAGAGGTGCATATGGTACTTTTTATCATTAAATAGACCAACTAGAAATTAATAAATCATCACATCCGATTAATCTATATGCATCATTCAATCCCAAAATCCTAAAATAACATTTACATATATCCAAATAATGTTTTCAAAATATTTAATAATTAATAATTAAACTCTTAACCCATATTTTATGATAAATAATTCTGATGAAAAAAAATTATGGATCGATCATTGGCTAAATCATTTAGAAATCTTGGGATAATAATGTTGAGGGTATTAGGGTTTAAACGTATACCCTTTAATGAATTGTGGATATTGAATATATGTTGATTCAAAAAATTTGATAATTTCTTTTTAATTTTGATTCTCACAGACACCAACATTTGTATTAGTAATAAATTTACTTTTTAAGTGAACTTTAGAAAAATAATATTCATTATAATAATTATTCTGGAAACATTCTCAAATCATTGATCCATGGGAAAATATTGTTATTCTTTACAGTATTATAAACATGTTTGAATTCTAGAAACACTATTTATACCCATTGTTTGAAAGAATAATTTATGGTTTGGAAACCCTATGTTTGGAATAACACATATGGATTATATACCCTACGCTATTAGAAAGGTATTGATAAAGAACCCTATGTTTGGAAGAAATCATACTTTTAATGGAATAAATGTATCATTCATAAAGATTACTTTTATAAAGAACCATACATTGTCAACCGTACTTTTGGAGTTTATTACTTTGTAAAGGAACCTTATGTTTGACTAGTCAACAATAGAATTTTGAATTAAATATAATATCTATATTTTCTATAATGGTCTTGAAAGGAGTAAGTATATCTTTAAATATGTTTTGTGACTGATTCAAAGTCTTGTATTTATCGGAGTAAATATTTCATTTTCAAAAGGGGAAGTTATGACTCTCTTTTTGGAATTCAAATATTTTTGATTTATTATGCAATATTTGTGGAAATGTTTTACTAAGAGCTATTTGACCTACAATATAAATATTGATACATTCATCTTATGATGATATGATAATACACTACAATATTTGATATACACATTCCATTAGACATCTATGTTCTTTTAAATAAGAATGTCAATTCCTTAAAATATTAAATTTTGAGACATAAATGTTTTGATATAGTCACTCATGTTTATATTATTTTTGCTATAATTTTTCTTTAAAACTTATTATTTAATTTAGAAGAATCAATTTTCTGAGTTACACTTTGGAGATTTACATGTTTATACATCAATCTAGTGTTTTACCAACTGTTGTCTAAATAAAACATGTGCAACATTGAAGATCTATTTATGGATTTTGTACATTATTAAAGATTTAACACATCTATTATTTTATACTAAAATTGTGATCAAAATCTTTTTTATAAATCAAATAAATTTATATAGACTTATTAGAGTTTTGGATACTTTGACTCAGTAATTGAAATGAAAGAGTATCTATTTTTCAGACTAAGCTGTGGAGAATATATTTCTATGTAAAAGAACATAAAGGCCATATAAAATCCATATTTTAAAGGTGTCAATTTCTTATACTCAGTTGTAGTGGTCTATGGATAAGAGTACCTACTAGTGAAAATCACAAATCTTTTGGAGAGAGAATTGGTCGAGTGGAAAAGGGGATTATTGTCCCCTAACCACTACACATCGCTATGTTATTTTCCATATACATTTTTTCTTTTTACTCATGTTTATGAGAGAAGGAAATGATCACTTCAAAAGAAGAGAAATTTTTTCAATCTGTCAAATGTTTTAAAGGATCACAATTCACCCCCACCCCTTCTTTTGTCTTCTTTATAGTCATTCAGTTCAACTTAACATAACAAGTGGTATCTAAGTAAGGTTTCTCTTGGTATATTTTCTTTATAAAAATACTTGAAAATTCATTTGTTTCTATATGATATAAACAATTAATAAAAAAGTTTATGATCTATTTCTCTACCTCTTGAGTATTCCATTTCATTCTAACAAGTACTTCAAAGGTTTTGTACTCCTTTCCAATATCAGAAGTTTCTACTAGTTCGAAGATGTTGGAGTAAAATATTGAAACGAAGACATCCCAAACTTGATCATTCTAGAGAAGTTATGTTGATGATTAATTATCCTTACTTTAATGGTGATAAGTATTGATTATATAAAGATTGTATGATTATTTATTTGAAAATTCATAGAATAAGAATTTATTTAATGGTTTTAAAATATAATTAAATTACCAAGAAGTACTTGGAAAAAATTGGATGAAGATTAAGAAAAATAATTTAATCTAAATTTAAGAGCATTGAATACTATTATCTACAATTTAGGGACTGATGAGTTTAATCAAGTTTATCAGTGTCTTAATTCCTATTAAATATGTAAAACAATTTCTGTTTCTTATTAAGGGACAAAAAATTTCAAAAAAATTAAGGAAAACCTTTGAAAAGATAAAGTTAGTTACTTTTAGAAGATATGGTGATTAAAATGTCACTCATAGGAACACAAGATTGAAGAAATTCCTTTTTAATATTGTTTATTTACGATATCCAGTCACGAAATTAGATCAATCGTTAAATTTACTTATATTTTTACCCATTATGTGGAATGAGATATCTACTGGGATACTAAAATATACACTAATGAAATATTTATCAATGTAAGTATTAATTAGATCATTGTTGGTGTATGAACTGAGATTCATGATAAATATAAAAATAATACCAAACATAAAAAAGCTTCTCTCAATATAACCTTTGATGAATCTTCTAATTCAATTTTATCTAGATACTATTAATGGTTTGTAAAATATTTTAAAAAAACTAATAAACTATATAATATGAGAAAAAAAGATACTAAGGAGAAAATATGATGTGAATGAAAAGAGAAAGGACATACGAGTTTAATTAACCTTTACATAATAATAAATAGAAATACAATTATATAATTAATATAAAGAGAATAATGAAGGATACTTGGAGTGAATATTCTAGTTCAAATTATGAATATTATAAAAATTTATAGGATGATCCTACAAAGAAAATGGTATGTCTTTTGACTCATACTAATAAAGAACAATCTGCTCACTCTCAAAACTCTATCTCCGAACAACATTCTTAAAATGAATTAAATCAGTATTACTTTATGCTACAAGATAAGTTTGAAACCTTAAAAAAGGATCATAAAAAACATATATAATCTCATGATTCTATGTTATTAGATAATGAAAAAATAGAAAAATAAATTTTAGATATAAAAACTAATTCTTCATAAATTTTTTATGATCTACATAAATCAAGTATTAAAGAATTACAAGATAAAGCTTTATCATTCAAATGTGACAATAGTATATTAACTCAATGAGAAAAATTAATAAATTATATTATTGTAAAGACATTTATAAAAATAAAAAATATGGAATTGGTAATAATTTTGAAAACCCAATGTTATACAATAATTATGTGGTTTCTTTCTTAAATCGGAAAATCATATCAACTATTAAATGTATTTACTATGGTGTAAATGTAAATTTTTCAAAATAATATTGATTTTTAATAACTAAAGTTTTTGGTTTTGAGAATATTTATAGTTAAGAATAATTATTAAACTATAATAGTATAATTTCTACACAAAATAAATAGATTTTGTTACTAAAAACATACTTGATAGCACTGTCGGACCCAAAATTATATGGGCACTAAAAGTCACATGTATTTGATTTTTTGAAGGAATAAACCACCTAACTACATAAATAATTTATTAATTAGTTCACTAAGAAGTAATTTAAATTTCTATCATTATAATGGAGTGATCAACTCTGAAAAAGTTTTTTATAAGAAAATACTTGGAACTGAAACTAATAACATAGGATATTTTTCTAATTATTAATGTTCTCATATATCTGTTTTATTACATTGATTTTTTTAAACAGTGGGAGATTGAATTTTTTATAATTTTGTTAAATCCTTTCTTCCTCTTTGAATTAAATTGTTAAATCCATGTCCATATAGATGTATAGGATAATTTTCTGCAACATTCAGAATATGTTTAGGAAACACTACACTCTTTGTTTAATATTTTAAATTTAGAGTTTTAAAATTTTATGTTATTAAAATTATTTAAATAATTAAATAATAAAATAACTTTAAAAAAATTATTTTCAGTATTTAATATTTTAAATAATTAAATATGCTTTCTCATCTTGAGAATATGAAGTGTCGAAAGAAACTTGTCATAAAAAAACGTATCATTTTCTCCAAATCCATCTTTTCAAAACATCTTAAATTTTTCTCTTCTTTGAAATATCTATTTCAAAGACTTATAAAACTATTATAAGAAAAGATTAAGCAATTTATAACTTCATGTTATAATAAAATTCCTTCTCGGAAGAGAAAAAAAGGCAATCCTTCTTCTAAACTATTTAGATAACAATCAGTTTTGTTTGTTAAGGATTAATTTGAAGAATATATTTTAAGACATAAGGATGGTCATGGTTCTTAAGAACAAGAACTTCCATAGTCTCAAAAGTTTAATGTCAAATTATCTAATTAATAGATTCTCTTTAAAGTCAATACCTTGAATAAAAAAACAATGATGTTTCAAGATGATCTGTAATCATCTATAAAGTCTTATAAAGGCTATTAGAGGGTATATGTTTTTTGAAATTATTCTATGAAACACATCAATGGAAGTATCAAAATGTGAAACAAAGTCCTATTTCAAATGATTAATTTGAAGTGTTTAAAATAAAAATGATAAGTTAGGTGATGTTACTCATTAGGGAAGTTGTTACTAGGATAGACCTTGATAAAATGAGAGTTTTTTGGTTGAATATGTTTTCTCTTATATATTATATCAAATATATACATATTTTTAATGCATAATAGAAAACAATTCAAGAGTTTAGCTATTTAAAGTGAAAATGTTAGAAGTATTGAAATTATTGACAATCCTGATAATCCTTCATAACACCCTGAATCCTCTTTATTTATGTATATTATTTTAAAAAATAGTTTATAAATTAGTAAATATATGTGTTATAAATTTTTTAGTTATTTATTTTTGATATTTGTACTTTTAATTAGTCAAAATATGTATAAAAATGTACTTAATTATTTAATCACATTACATTTGGTAAATTTTCATGTTACTACGAATAGCGAATAAATTCATTTAATAGGTTAAATATTTTTCCCATATATGACTTGAAAAAATATAATTTTCAATGAAAATATTTTATTCCTTGATTTATGGTATGTCTTAGGGGTTATTTAAGATAAGTATTATAAAATGAATTAAATTATTTTGTGTGTTGTTTGGAAATTATTTTTATTTGTTGAATAAAGATTTATAAACTCTCGTGGATTCTTGTTTATATTCATCTTGCATGAATTTAACTAGAGTGTAACCAAAAATATATTTTTTTAGTCCTTTTTTATGTTACAACTAGGGGATAAATTTTTTTAAGATTATAAGGTGAAATTTTTAAAAATAAAATGTGGTGAAATTTGATGTAAAAGTTTAATTTTAAAATGTTTATAGTATAAATTTTTAAATTTCAAAAAAATGGAATATTATTGAGTAGTTTATGAAAAATATATAAACAAACAATGAATTGTGTTTAATAAAATGTGAATATTTATTTTCATTTTAATGCTTATTTTAATGTATTTTTAGGGGCTTATTGACCATAAAAAGAGGGATATTGTAGAGCATATGTTGATTCAAAAATAATGTTAATTTATTTTTGGTTTTGATTCTCACAAACTCCCACATTTATATTACTTTTAAATATTATTATTATGTGAATTTCAGGAAACTAATAATCATTAGAATATTTATTCTAGATGTATTCTCATGTCATTTATCCATGGGAAACTTTTTTTGTTTAATGTATTCTGGAGGTGTTTATATTTTGGAAACATTGTTTAGACCCTGTGTTTGAAAGTATAATGTATGGTTTAGAAACCCTGTGTTTTGAATAACACATATTGATTAAATACCCTATACTATTGTAAATGTATGGATCAATAAACCTATGTTTTTAAAAAACCCTATATTTAATGGAATAAATGAATCATTCATCAACCTTAATTTTGAGAACAATCATACAATGTAAACCATACTTTTGGAGGTTATCTCTTTGTGAAGGAACCCTATAATTGACTGGTCAATAATGAAGTTATGAATTAGATATATTATCTTCATTTTCTGCAATGGTATTTATTTTAGTAAATAACTATTTCAAGATATTTTTCTAAGGATTCATAGGCTTGTATTCATTGGATTAAAATTTTCATATTCTTAATAAAAGTTATGACTCTCTTAAATGATTATAAATTTAAAAAAAAACTAATTTATTAAATGATATGTTAGTAAGTGTTTAACCTATAGCTTTTCAAACAACTATTTAAATTTTAAGATTTTAATATTTTGAATATATTTCAATACACTACAATATAGATATACACATTGTATTGAAAATTTTTCTGCTTGAAGACAAGAGAGTTTCATTTCCTTCAAATCAACACTATGGAGACATACTTGTTTTTATATTGTCATTTTTTGGTGTAGTTACTGTTATAATTTATCACTAAAACTTCTTCTATAATTTCAACAAATAATTTTTTAGAGTTACACTTCAGAGGCATACTTTTCTATTAATATTTCTCATCTTTTCTTAACTTATAGAACAAGAAATATTGTGAAACATTAAATATCTATTTTCTAATATTGTATGTTGTTGAAGATTAAAAACATCTGTCATTTTCTACTGCTACTATGAGAAATAATCTATCTTATTAATGAAATAAATATCTATTGATTTATTGGAGTTTCGGGTGCTCTAACTCAGTCTACCTAGTGCAGGAGTATTAGCTTCTCGATCAAATCAATAGAGAATCTTGTTATCTATAAAAGAACTGCAATCCCTTGTAAAAATGTTATTGTAAAGTTGTTAACAACTTGAACTCAGTTCTATAGTTTTTTGGATAAGAGGACCTACTATTTAAAATCAACAAGATCATGGAGTGGGTGTTGGGGGAGTGGAATAGGGGATACTTTTATATCAAACCACTATATATCATTGTGTTCTTATCCTTATTAATTTCTACTCCTTACACATATTTAAGAGGCAAGGAAAGGATCACTAAAAAATAAGATATTTGTGTGAATATGTTATCGATTTTAAAGGATCAAAATTCGCCCCTCCCTCTTGTCTCCTTTTCACCGTCATTCAGTTCAACCTGACCTAATAATTGTCAATTCATCAACTACAAAATAATATTTCATATTATTTTTTATCAAAAGTTTATAAAAATGATAGATTACCTGTTGAATTTGGATTTTACAAATAAAATCATATTTTCAACATGATAATGAACATAGATTCATAAATAAATATATACATACAAATTAATATACTTTTTTAGATTAAAAAATAGGAAACTTGATGAATACGCATCACAAATTTCAAAGGAATGGTGGATTTACAAAGGAATTTAAGAGATAAAAGGCTTCTTAATTCAATAGATCTTTTTTTTATCACTTCTTGGTTCCAGAATGAGGAATACATAATGAATTTCGGTTTCTAAATTCTGGTCATTGAGAATTGTTGGGAAGGATTAAAGAGATCATTATGTATTTATCACAAAATTATTATAATTGAGTTAAACCACTAGTTTGGTCCAGAACATGAATGGTACAAAATTTTAATTTTTTAGAATGACATGAAATTATTATACGAAAATAAAAACATCAATTTAATTTTGAAAATGTATCCATATTTTTATTTAAATAAACTTATTATATTAAAATGTACATTTTTTCTCATTGTGTAAAATGAATAAAAAATTACAATATATTTCTATAAATAGAAATAAAATTAAATTACAAGTTTTCACATTGTCCATTATAAGGAACACTATATATATAGTCTACTATGAGTCATAATATACCATTAATTTTGAGTTTTAAAATCCAGAAATATCTATTATATGAAAAATATGATGATATTGGTAAAATAATTCCCTTCAAGTTGAGAATACTAGTACAATTAGTATGATTATAACTAAAAACATTCATTCCATTAAAACATAAAGAATAGTATAGGATTAAAAAGTAAGTGATAACAACATCTTTACATTTATCCAAGGATAACTATAAATACAAATACCTACCTTCATAGGTTTTCATTACTTCATCAAATAATTTGTCCTTGTTTCTTTATCTAAATATAAATTTAAAGAATAAAATAAATAATGGAAAACAAAATTAAAATATCAATTTATGTTGAAAACCATAAAAATAGGGGATTAAAAAATAATAATGACCTCAATATTTGAAATTATATATTCAGATGCACTTAATTTTATAAGGATAATAGTAAAATCATTGCTACAATAATGATAAAATTACATATAAAAATTTTAAGAGGATGTGGAATGAGGGACCTCAATTATGATAGTTTAATTTAGAATCATATGTTATCAGATAAAATTAATATTAATTTGGAAAGGAAGAAAAAACATGTTTTGTTACTAGACTGGTGAATGTTGGTGGCATTCCATGGAATGTGTGATGGGGGATCAGGATGGAAATTTTCTATGATGTGAGGACACATAAAAAGGTTAAATAACTATGTTAATGGGATGTTTTCCCAATATATGTGCATGTATGGGTTCCAACAGGGCTTACTGATATCTTGAATTCATTTATTTATTTTCGTTATTGATTTTATTATTTTATTTTTTATTTTTTCCAAATATTTTTTAATTTTATTAAATGTAAGGAACTAAACTTATTAATATTTTTGGTGGGTTTTGATAAAATGAGAGTAAATGAGTTTTTTATGATATGAATTAATAAAACAAATGGAGGGATGTTTGTGCATGATTATAGGGAATTTTTATTTGTCAATATAAGGTGAACACATGGGTTTTTAAACCTCTTGTAAGATTAAGGGATTCATTGGGAAGTCTATTTATGGTGGTGAACAAGGGTGATATGACACATTAAAATGAATCGTGTTATATTTAGGCTACATGAGGATAAGAACGATATTTCAATACATGATTCAGTTTAAAAAAATGTTTTTTGGGATATCATGTGATTAACCTCGGTTTGTTTAATCTTAAGTTCGGTTAGAATTACTTATAATAATGAATTTACGGAAGACCAATTTCACCAGGGCACGAACCACTTTGTCATGAACACCAGTATATATGGGAGTGAGAAATATTACATGAGTAGAATGTGTTATGGTGTATAAATATTAAAATTCAATGATGGAAAATTGTGATGAGGTAGTGGGAACTGTGTGAAATCTAGAGATGGTGCTTCATCATGAGGGAGTTTTTTATATCAGTTTTTTAAATAATTATTCAAATAATAATATGATGATTTTTTTAAACTAATGCAGAAAGGTGGCATTTCCCTTTCCGAAATTGGGTTTTAGTCCAAATGAAGCAAGGAGGATATTGCCTTTCCTCACTCAAAAAACAATTAATTTTTAAAAATATATATATTTTTATATTTTTGTGTATATGTTTTATTTTATTTTATTTTGTTTACAATTATGCCCATTAATATTTGAAAGTTTAAATTTTATGTTTTAAGAAAAAAACTTTGTGAAATTTAAATTATTTTTTTATTATTATATTTATGATTAGTTTTTATATTTTATTATGTATTATATGTTGATTCATTTTTTCAAATATCATTTAAATAGTTTTGAAATTTAATAGTTAATATGCTTTCAAATTCACCTATAAGAAACATAACAATGTTTCAAGTTGGTGGTATTGAATATCTATAAATAATAAAGTAGAAATAATATCTAGAAAAAATTTGGCACACATACTGAAAATATTAAAAATTATTGGGAATAAAAATCATTTTATAAAAAAAATTAATGAAAAGTAATTTTAGAGGCATACTATATTGTTGTTTTAAACCATTAAATTTGTATTTATAATTTTTTTACATTATTTTCAATTTTTTTATTTATTATATGTTTAGTCAATGTTCTAAATTCACTTAAATTTTAATTACAATATATTTTATGTGAATTTATTATTTAGTGTGTATGTATTTGGTTTTTAATCAATGTTACTTGAGTCATGTAAAAATAGATTTTTTTATTATATTTTTTGAAATAATATTATTTTCAAGAGAAATTAAATGTTTAGGATATGTTTTATGTTTTATTTATATTGAATTTATAGTTTTATTTTTATAAGTTATTGCATCTAAATACTTATAATTTAATATTTTTTCCTATGTTTCAATTATTCGACTTTAGAAGCATATAATATATAAATTTTTAGTAAAATATTAATGAAATTAAAATGGTGGCTAAACATGTCAAAATAGTTTATTATGAAAATAATTTAATCATTTTAATAGGTGTAAAATCATATAGATTATGTAAATAAATTTTTGTTCAAATCCATTAAGTTAATATAATACTTATAAATAAATGATTAATATCACTATCCATGATGTGGTCGAGTCTAACAATCTGTTTTGCGAGTGGGATGCCCATATCGAGATCATTGACCTCTATGGTGGGGTGGAGTATAATGAGTTAGAGAGGGATCATACTCAGGTGATGGAACCACATATGTTTGATACCCTACCAATGACTCATCAGGAGGAGGTAGAATCTGCTTGTCATCAGGTACACCTGATCCTTTTCCACCTACATAATTGGAAGAATATATCATCATCTGTTGGGGGAACCATAAAGACTGTGAAGGCTCCATCAATAATGGTTGAGGCATGGGAAATGACCCATGAAACGAGATCAGATCAGATATATTAGGGGAAAACTATAGATATCATAAAAATATAAATGTATATCATGCCTCTGGATGCACATTCACAATCAACATAGGTTATAATACTAAAGTTACGTCCTCTTCCTTCAGTATACGTGAGGCTTTACAAGTAGCATGATGTGGTCTATGTCGTCCCATTCATGGATCCTCAATATCAACACATATTGGGAGAGGTTCTTGGGTAGGAACTTCTTCTTACTGGGTAGGAACAAAATCTCCCTAACGTGGAAGATCAAAGACACTATCATATAGATCATGATACGATAGTGTCGTCCCCTACACTACAACATGGTACACTGCCTATATAGAAATACCCCCTCATCTAGATTAGACAAGAGTATAATATGGTGTTTTCAATTATTATATAATGATATTAAAAATGAATTAAAAATAGTACCAAAAAAACAAACTAATGGAAATTTATTAACATACCAGATCTTATAGCCCTATTTTGTGTGGAGTAAGATACAGTATAGAATATAGTCTATATCATGGATTATACTTAGGATACACTGCTAGAGGGAATCGCATAGTATTCATACCCTCGATATAAAATAAACATCATATATATCATAGAACTAGGTACTTTGTATATCGTCGGCACCAATCAATATCTAGCCTCCCTGTCAGCTTCATGGAATGAAGCACTGCTGAATGTCTAGGTGGGAAGGGACTATGTTGAACAAATCAAAATAGATGCATGAAACTATTAGGCTAGTTCTACTCCATCAAATGAAAGTTAATGGGAGGAACTGCAGTTATGGAATCATGAATACCATTAGGGAAGTATGTCGGTTACTAGTCTTATATATCCAAATATGGTAGCATCAAAATATAAAATGAAAAGCGACATTTTCAAAAAAAAATTGTTACTAAAACCAAAAAATATACAATATTATGAAATTGATTAGTTAATAATATATTTTATATACATTCATTAGTGGGCACTAGACTATCCAAGATGAGATGATATGCACCCAAGTAATGCCACCATATCCTAAAATAGTGGTGTTTCATACTCTACCAGTAACATAAAACATATAAAAATAATAAATTAAATTTAATAAGTCATAGTAGCATAAAAACAATGAAGATGAGTGATCATACCAGTTTTCACATGGGGCATCATGCAGCACAGGTATATGAAGATCCTGACAAGAAACAATAGGATATAATGGAGGGATGCACTCCCATGACCACATCTAAATAAGGATGAAAAATCATTTGAGATTAGTGTGATCTGATTGGTATACCATGCATATGCTTTGTTAGTGTATTCCAATCATGCATATCTACAATTTTATCTACCAGCCTGATAAAAATCCTCCAGTAGCCCTATATACATCTTGTACACATGCATACTATAGTGATTAATGAACAATGTCCCTCTAATAAGCGACAAGATATTTTCACAGGTGTGTTGCATGATAGACTTCTCATTAGTATCAGTTGGTAACTATGAAAACTGAATCTCAATCCAACTCAGATATATTGACCCACCATCTATTGCATCATCATAACCAAATATGTTGATGCCTACAAAAAATTTTACATGATTAGGCCAATCACCATAGGTGTGTCCTATAATAACATCCCCTTAGATAGGAATACATATCAGAACTACCACATCCTTAAGGGTGATGGTCATATCTCCCTTGGCCAAGTGGAATGTGTGTGTCTAAGGTCTCCATCTCTTAGAGAGAGGAACAAGATGGTGATGATCAATGAATTTAAAATCAAATACAATAATTCCATAGATGCCATCACAACAAAGGTATAGCATAATAGAATATAGAGTTGTAATGCAATAGTGATGGTGTTCCCTATACACCTTGATCTCTCGAACCTCTTCTCCCACTAGAACGTCACAAGAAACATGCATATAGTGCTCAGTGAGTAGCATAGTATCCTCCATATCTATGTAGAAAAATAAAGTGAGCCTAAATTCTAAAATTTCATGATAATATTATGGTTAGAAATATTTTATGTTTTTTAGAATGTAAGACATAACATGTTATTTCCATTATTTTAAAATGTTTTTCCTACAAAAACAAAAGATAATTTCTTCATGTTTCCTAAATCATATTTCTATTATTTTTCTAGATATGGTTATACCTTGGAAAGTGTATTTTGTTTAATTGAGAATGTTTAATTTATGTAATATCATGTGCCTTATGGCCTTATTTATTTACATGATCCTTATTTTGTAATTGTTTTCCAAAACCATGTTTGTTTAATAAAATAAAATAAAATGAATTTTAAAGGTTTAGTTGAAGTTGGTTTGTTTTCAAGTGTATTAGTTTAAAAATTTATTTTCAAATGAATTTATCAGTTTTCATGAAGAAAATCACAAAATAGATTCATAGTGTATTTTATTAGTTTTCATGCCTCACAACCTACTTGGGAACATCTTGGAAATTTGTAGATTTCATATTCCCAATCGAAAATTTCAATGGTTACCAGTTTTTCCTCTATTATTTTTGGAATAAGTCTTGTTTTTAAAAGGCATTTTACTTCAGAAATAAATTTTTGCACACACAGCTTATATTGGTTGGTCCACATTTATATATTGAGGAATTCTTTGATTTATATAATATATTTTAATAAGTTATATCCAAAATGGTTTGATTTTTAATTTAGGTACAATTTCTCACATGATTGAATATTTCATGATTATTTTATCACCTGCTTACTTTATGATGTTTCCATAACATCCCAAAATTTTGTGAAATATATTAATATAAATTAATTAAAATTATTTAATTGATTTTGTTACATGCGATACACAGCTTAGCTTGCATTAGATGCAAAGCTATGTTTTTATTGGGTTGCACACAACATTGACTGACTTTTATGACATATGTTATATGTAAGCTCGGGTATTATTGGGAAAAAATAAAATATTAACATTATTAGGATAGTTTTCACCTAGATTTTTGAATGGATAAATGAAATATATTAACTAAAATTATGAAATTATATTTTACACATGTTCATAAGATGAATTCATTTCTAAACAATTAATTATAAATAAGAACAATGACCAATTCAGTGTGAAGGATGTAACATCTAAGGTAATGATAAAATAAGTATTTTCATATTTTTTTAGTATTTATGAATTTGGTAGTAATTTTAACTTAAATTTTATGATATATCCAATTATGTATGTGACACACAATAATGAGTTTCTTCATAATCTTACGTTTCACATAAGATTGAGTTATAAAGAATAATAATATATTATTAATATTATTATTTAATATGGTAGTGATCGCCTAGCTATTGTGTTGGAAAAAAATAATAGGACTAACCGTATTAGGTTTATAAATGTTTATAAAATGTTTCTACATTCATCCAAAAAAATTTATAGGCTTAAAGTAAGAATAAATCTAATTTTAATCATTAAAAGCTCTATACTGTAAAAAGGTAATTTTACTGCCTTTTAATAGAGATCCCATTTTAAATCAATTTTTTGAAATATTTTTAATTTTTAATATGAAAAAATAAAGTTATTTTTTAAAATTTAAAGATAAAAATTTACGTTAGGTGAATTTTTTATATTTTTCTAAGAACATTCATATTTTTATGAATAGTGAATAATACTTAATATAAGTTCAAAACTATTTTTGTTCGATTTATTAAAATAGTTAAACTATATTTATATATATTTCAAAGTATAACTAGATATTTTTTATATAATTTAAAACAATTTAGATCATTTTATGGAATTTCACATTGAATTTAGATATAAAAACTTAGCAAACTTTTGAACATTTTTTCTTTAATACCCTAATGTCAAATCCCATCTATTGGCTTAATTTTAAATTAATTTATAACACTTATGTCATTTTAATATGAAAAAATGAATTAAATATTTTTCATATGAATAATTTATAATTTATAATGTGTAAAAAATATTTTTTAACAAAAATTATTAGTGAATGTAATTAAAATTAATTATACTAATTAAGGAAAAACAAGCTGAATTAATGACTAAACATAGAGAATAAGGGGTCAAAATGAACATTAACATGTATAAATATTGTTTTCTAGACATTTATCATACATTACACCTATAATTATCTATATTGGTATATTTGGACACTTTTTCTGTATGTAATACTAGCGGAACACACAATTATTTTAAAAAAACAAGTGTTCCTTTTCCCTCCACTATAAAAAGGAACTCACACCTCCCACTTCTTCACACCCCTCAAGAAACATTGGTTCATAAAAAACCTTACCAAATAAGATCCCAACATCTATACCGTCACCCTAAAGGAATTGTCTTCAGCATAATTTCATCCAAGAAGTTCTTTGGTACAAACTGAAATGAGTTACCCAAAAAAGAGCCAACTTTCATCAACTTTTATTTTTACATTGTTTCATTATCCACTAGTTTAATTTTTAATTATTACATGATTATGAAATAAAATACATATCATAAATATAATTATAATTATATGTTTTTATGTGTATCTTTCATCCTACACTTACACATGCATCCATCTGGTGGGTAACAAACCTACCATTCTTGTGTACAGCGAACTACTGCCTTTCAAGATGATGTTGTTCATTTTTCATTACCATCTCTAATGATTTGGAATTATGATAGAAAATAACTTTATATATTTTTTATATGATATTTACTATTTATTTATGATTCTAAATTATTATATAACACATACCTTGATTCTTTCCATTTTTTATAATTATGATAATTTCATTTCAGGAAGTATGGACTACCGCCTCCTCAAAGTGATGTGATACATTCACATGATACATGGAATCTATTAAATACAATTTTAACTAAACATATGTGACAAATAGAATACCTATAATATTAATGACATAATTACCTTTTTGGAAGTATAATATATCATTTTTAAAACATGTTCAAAGACTAAAAAAGTGATAATTTTTTTTATGGACATGTGGACTACCGCCACCTCGACGTGATACGATTCATTTTGAATTAAGAGAATTATATATATATAATTATACATGATTAAATTATATGGTATATATGATATAATATTAATTCTATAAAGATACATTTTACGTAACTTCATTCGGTAATGATCATCGAAAAATGCCAAGGTACTCATGCATATGTATGACCTATCATCTCCATGATTGTAACGTTGGTTCATATATTATAACCATAAGTCATGAATCGTTTTCAAAATGTAATTAATGTCTAAATATGAGAATTATTCCATGATTATTATTATGTACATGTTAATATAATGACCCTTTTGACCATAGTTGACATACCAAAGTCGTTTTGACACATAAACCAAATATGGTCAAAACATGTAACGTAAACTTAATTGTTTAAGTAGTTGTTTACAAAATTGTAATAATTGAAATAAAAATAATTATAAACTAAATAATTTTTTAAATAAGTAGATAATTATCCTCTTCTTTTTTTTCATAACACTTTTTTCTATTTTATAAAATTATATAACTTTAAGGGTAAGTGAGAACCAACAAATATCCAAAAGGGGTCGGTCAAGGAACCAAGACCAAAAACAAAACCAAAAACCAAGGAATATATGTTTTTTATTCATGAAGATAGATAATAATAATGAAAAACCAGACTCAAGGTAAGTGATTTCATCTCAATTTACATTTTATGGAGGCATATTATCATGTTATGCACCTAGTTTCTTTTTTTGTGGTGTATATACTACTCCTTTGACATTTTATATCATAAATTTAATTTATATAATAATATGAAAGGTTTTTATTGATTCAATTCTTTTATACATCTCGTGATTCAAAACATACTCAAGTTGGATGGGATTTGTAGCTCACTTTTTACCTCTGTGAGATAAATTTCATAATCATCACTTTCTTATTTTGTATGGTTTATTTAATTCCAATTTTGATTTAGTATATAATGAATTAATTTATCATCATGGTATATAAATATTTCATTTACTGATTCTTATTTCATGGGTTTTATAGTTTTAAATTTACCAAATCTATAATGGATTATTTTTAGAATTTTCCTTCTTTGTGATGTTTGTTATGTTTTACACTTATCTTTTTTTTTAAGGTGTATATAATACATCTTTGACACCTTTTATCATGAATATACTTATTCTAATGTTATTCCAGGTTTCATTTATTATTATTCCATTCATTTGGTTAATAGTTCAAATGTTTCAAATTGGTACGGGACGCTTTGGAATGTTCAAAGGTTATTTTCCTATAGAACATTTTAATGGTATTTTAATTTATTTCAATTCATAAATGTCAAAAATAATTGTTCCTACTTATCCTATAATGGGGATATTTATTTATTTATACCATCCTCATTAGTTCCTTGGATTTGTTATGTTTATTTGAAAGATATTTTTATTTAACCAATTCTTTTTACATGGGTTAATCATGATTCAAAGATATAGTTATTTTACCCGTTTCAATTCCATGGGTTATTAATTTTTCAAAGATATTTTTATGGATCCCAATTAGTTTTCATGGTTTAATCATATTTAAAAGATATTTTTTTGAAACTATTTATTTTCCCCGGGTTATTCATATTGCAAAAATATTGTTATAAAACCAATTTATTTTTCATAGGTTAATCATGTTTTAAACAGGTTATTAGTATATTTAATGAGTTTTTGAAATATTTTATGAGTGATTATTGTTCAATGTTACTTGTAAATTTTATGGGGGGTTACGTGATAAACCAATGACATTTGGTTCCATGATAGACCAAGGACAGGTGTGTCCATGATAGCCCTCCAATGCATTGGGTATGGGAGTTGACTATATGGATATTCTATTTACAAGAGTGACATGTATGGAAGTAGATTGTATAGTTATTCAATTTATAATAGTGAAAAGTATAATGAAGTCCCAAGATACTTTCATGTGTTTTCTAAACTTTCTAATTATTCATAATGTATTTAATGATCAATATTGATATCATGTGGATTTTGATTATTGATTTTGATGACTCTTTCATTTTATATGTTTTTATATTTTATATTCAATTTATTGATGGGTATGATTTCATTTATTATTCACTAATTCACTTTGATTATGTTATCATACCCTTATGCACTCTCTTGCTCATCTATGATATTGAATTTTTAATGATTATACATATACTTACTAAGTGTTTGAGCTCACCTATCCTATGTTTCCTTCTCCCCATGTTTTAAATAATAATGTTGAAATATTTATGTCAATAAATTATTTCACAATGGATGATGTTGATGACCTATTATGAAATAATAAAATATGGGAAAAATGGGATAAATATTCATTTGATGAATTATAAGTCGAAGTTTATATGAGTTGTTTATGTAAGAGTTTGTCCTAATTATATAAAACTCAAAATGTAAAAGTGTCTCCACTATTTAAGTGATCCATGTTTTCTTTTTACTGATCAAAGTTTTTTATGGAAAATTTTGGCTCACAATTATCAGCATATTTGATGGAAATTTTAGATTGTGGATTTCATTACAAGGTCTAGGAGTGTGGTTTTTGGGCTGTAATGGTTTGTTTCAAAGGAATTGTTTAGATAACTTTAGAGGTTTGGATAGTGTTGATAGAATTCTCTTAGAGTGTTTTACATTATGGTTTTATTATAATGATATAGTATTTTGAATTTCCATGTTTCTTAATCTACAATATGTTTTTTCAAAATGGTTATCCATAGAGAAAACAATACATCTATAGTGGGAAGGCATCAAGGGGAAAATATCCTTGAGAAATCGCATCCCGATATGGTTTAAATCGGAATAGAATAGTTTGTTAGAGTAATGGATCAGTTGAAACAATATTTAAATTATGGTGGTATCCATGTTAAAGAGTAACCCAACCTATCATGAAGAAACATGATGATAGTGGGTCATTTTATGAGGAAACATCCACCATCATTCATTGGATCATCTTATATAGAGGTTTCCAAATATTGTATCAATGTTCTCGAAAATATTTTGGATGTCATAAGATGTTTAGAGAATAAAAAGTCAACCCTTTACATTAATAATTTTAATGGTGAAGTAGATCAATGGTTGGCTTTGGTTAAGAATACAAGACTTAAATATGATCTTGATTCCATGGAATGGGAAACATTTAAGAATATCCTCTCTGAGAAATATTTCCCTATGTTTTCTTAAATTAGGATTTAGAAAACATTCTTATAATTAAAGAAAAATGATGAATATTCAGTGTTCGTGTATGAAGAAAAAATCACAATATTTGTTGGTATGTATCATAATTTATTCTAGAACTTGATATTAAAATTAATAGTCTTTTACTCAGGATTGAAACCACGTATATGAGGAACTTTAGCCTCTAGATAATTTAAAAGTAATGAAAAATTGGGTCATTGTGCTGAGAATATTGAAGTATAGTTTTATAACACTTATGTTCCATGAGATGACAATAGTAAGAAATAGTTAAGGTGGATTTAAATTTAGGAGAAACAATATAATAATATCATAGGTAAGAATAAATCTTCTTCCAAGTGTGGTAAAATATATTTTGGGGAATGTATGTCAGGATCTGGGAAGTGTTACTAATGTGGTAGGTTTGGTCACAAGGTTCATGATTACAAGGAAAAGAGTCTTGTAAATACAAAAATGAGATAACATATGTCCATTCAATAGTAATATTCATTAGTTGTGATGATTCGGGACATTATGCTAACATGTGTCCAAGGAAACTTTATCATGGTAAAAATCATTATTATTAGAAGCAAGAAATGGATAGAGAAATAATTTTCTACTTATACAGTTGATGTTGGGACATCTAGTGAAGTGATAGAAGCTCCTAGGAGTTATTTATTTTTCAAATCCTGATCATAATACCAATTTCTTATGCACCCCTCGCTTAATGTTTTAAATAATGGAAATACATTGGGATATATTTATTGAATCCTATAATTTTTTGAGATTGATGTTTAAAATTTTTTTGATTAAGTATACCTCTACATGTGTGTATATAGGTTTAATATTATTGGTAACCATTAGTGTTATATATATATATATGGAATTATTTAGTTTTAACTTTAAAAATTACTATTGAACATTTGGGATTAATGCATTGTCTCAACAAAAGAATGTTGGAATTATTGTACTATGTGATAACCATTTTTGTTTTGGTTAGTATTTAATGATAGGAGGAATATGATGTTATACTTTTTAGAATTATGTGATCCCTAAGAATTTTATTCTAGTGATTTGGGAATTAATATTAATCATGGATACTCATTATTTGGAGCAAGATATATGTATGTGGTTAAAACGATTGATGGTCAAATATTTACACATCATGTAGCTATATTTCCTTATTCTCTTAGTACAGATGGTGAAGGAATTCATCAAATTTAGGAAAAATAACTATAATAAATAAAATTTTACTCTATCACCATCATTTATTATGAAATTAATTACCTTTTCTACACCTATTTTTCTTTTGTTATTTTCATCATTGACTTCCTCTTAACCATGTTCTCTATGACTTCATATTAATCTGTGAGAGTTAATTTTCCCATCAAAATTATAACATCCCATGTAATTATAGAATAATAATTTTTCATATATATTAATATTTATTAATTATTTAGTGGTTCTACCTTAATGGGGATGATATCTCTGATAGAGTGATCAATATGCAACAACGGGTTTCTCCAAAATTTTATGTTCCACACAATACAGAGTTATACCAAAAATAATACAATTATTATTTTAAATAGTATTTTACACCTTTTAATTTTGTTGGTGTGAATGAAAAACAATAACTATATTATTATTACACATTTTTGTTAAATGATTTTATATTCATTGAAAAAAATTTAAGGTCTTAAAATGAGAATAAATCCAATTTTAAGCATAAAAGACTCTAATATTTTGAAAAGGTAGTTTTACCACCTTTTGATGGAGAAACCTTTTTAAATATATTTTCTGAAACTTTTATATGTTCTATTTTAAAAAGTAAACATCTTCTCTATAAGTTCTATATCAAAATTTACTTTGGCTGATGTTTTGGTATTTTCATGATAAAATTCATTTTTAATGAATACAGAAAAATACTGCATTTTAATTCAAAACTTCTTTTTCTCCTAATTTATTTATATAGTTAGATTATTATTTTAATTGGTTTTAAAGTTTAATTTTATTATTATATTATCGTTTAATAAAATTTTGTTCATTGGTAATAATTTCACATTGAAACTGAACATAAACACATGTTAATCTTTTGATAGTTTTTACTTATTATAAACCCACTTTTGGGTTATAACGAGAATCAATTTCAAATTAAATTTTTCTAATTATGTATTTTGAATTTGTAAAAATGGATTCAATATTTAGAATCATAAGTTCCAAATTTTTTAAATAGGTATATATTATTTTTTGACATTATGAATAGTAACTTCAGTAATTATTTTTATTTACCGTGGTTAAAGGGTAAATCATGTAACTAATGGTATGAAAATAATACTATAATAATATAAAACTTACCTAACACATTTCCTAATCCTATTGAATATTCTATGTCCAACCATGATCTTCCTTGGGTCGATTTTAGGATCCCATAGAGCCACTTGGGTGTTATAATGACATGTTATAATAATTAATTTAAAGTAAATAGAAATATAACATAAACATGTATCTTTTTACAATAATAATTTTAATGTGGGGTTATATATCTGATATATTTGACTAGACATAGTCATTAAAAATCTAAAACTATTTACTATATCATGGTTTTTTATTTATAATTTTTAGACATTAAATAAATTAATTTATTTTCCACACAAAGATGATGCAATTATTACCTTATTAATAAAATATTTTAATAAAAGATTTTATAAATATTAAAGTAAAAGTAATTTGATAGTTTTATGCCATAAAATAATTTTTTGGAATATTTTTACTTGTTATATTTGAGTTAATGTAGTTTTTTTTAATGAATAAAGTTATTATGACTTTAAAAAAATCAATTACCAAATAGTGTCAAAATTGACATAAATGAGATTTTCAAAAAAATACTAGATTTATAAATGATATAATAGTCATAAAAATATATTATTTTTTCAAATTACTTAAATAATGTTAAAAATGTTATTAATGACTCACTTGAGGTTCTCTTTACATTTTATAGTTACTATATTAACCATATAGTGTAAAAATACAAGAAGACGTGGTAAGAGTTAATTTATTAAAATAAGGGTTAAAGCCAAAAGATAAATTTTAATCTGTGACCTAAACATTAATAAAACCTATTATATGGGGTATTTATATCCACTTACATCTTATCCTTTAAATATATCACTTTGGATCAATTAAAATTCAAAAATAAATTTATAATAAAATAATATTTCAAGGCTTTATTAAAGTGTCCCTCCTACCTCTTATAAAAGTTCACCACATATACTCACTTAATCACACCTCTCAAGACCCTTGGATCACCAAAAATCAGATAAAAAAATCTCCCAAGATCCATACCTTTCTCTTAGAAGATTTACCTTGGTCAAAAGGAAACTCAAGGAATCCTTTTGTCTCAAATCAAAAGGAGTTACCTGATTTAGTTGTAACGTATTCCTCAACCTCCTTTAATTTATTTTTTCCCAACCCCCTAAAATATTTATATTACTTTCTGTTATAACAAAAACAGTATCCTCAGTATACTATGCTATTGTTGTGCTAATATTTTGTCATACAGTTACACACACCTTTGTCTAATGGACATAGAATATATTGTTTTCGTGTACGGAGAACTACTGCCTCACGAAAAGATGATTGTTCAATTTTCTCTTACCAACTCTCATGGTGGCCATTATTATGGAAATATATTTATATATTATATTTATTATATTTATATTGTCTCTAATATTCTGTAATTTTTATTTATAACAAACCTTTATGCTTTCCGTGTTTGTCAAATACCATAGTCTAGTTTGAGAAAGTGTGGACTACCACCCCCTCAAAGTAATGTGAATCATTCCCGTTATACATGGAATGTTAAAAGGATGTTTTTATTAAAACTACAAGACAAAAATGAAATAAATATATTAATTTTATTATAATATATATTTATTTTATTTTATTATTATTCTTTTAATATGACATAGGAATGAAAGTAGCATTCATGCATACGTACGGCCGACCGTCTCTATAAACCATGCATTTCATTTCATATCTCCAAATATTATGGATATTATAAATAAATATATATAGGATATATATTATATATAACTCATGAATAATATTCTGAAGATAATTTACTTTTTACTACATTAACAGTTTATATCAAAACAAGTTCATTTTCTACTTATGTGCTGAATATCAACAGAACATCCGATATGATATTAAATAATTACCAAGAAGGCTCGATCATGGGCATAAGACCCATGACCCCAAAATTTATTCAAAGAAAAATAAAAGTTGCAGCAAACAAAAAGGGGGAAAAGCTACAGTCCAACAGACCACACCAACAAGAACAAACAGAGCAAAACAGAAAATCACCTTTTTTGAGGACGACCTCGACCCCTAGATCCCCCCCGACTAGCCGGGAGGCGACCACGCCCACTCTGCTGTCCAGCTTCCATTGCCATAGTCAGATCCTCAGTATTGTCCATAGGGGAGGCTTCCCCATGCAGGCCAACATCAATGCAAGTGTCTTCCTTGTGATCGGCAGCAGCATGATACTCTATGAAATTAAATAATTAAGTAATTATTATAACATTGTAATAAGTTATATAAAAAGAATAATAAACGTGAAAATTTTTATCAAGAAATTATAAATCATCCTAATTTTATTATTTAGGAAGATAATGATTGTACGTGATGAGTCAGACTCAAGGTAAGGGACTTCATCTCAATCTCCATTCATTGAGGTACATTTTCATAATATACACCTCCTTCTTTTATATAGTTTATAATCAAGCATTGAACTTTTAATTTCATTAAAAGGGAATATATTTTTCTATTGATCATTTTAATAAACCACAATAATTAATCTTTTTAGAGTATAGGGAGATAATGACTCCTCTAATGTTGTAACCGTTATTTGATATTTGGATTCTTCTACAAGCCTTAATGTTTTCAAAAAGGAAATGAAATCACTTATTCCCTTTTTGGGTGTTTTGGTATTGAAAATGCTTTTTAAATGGTATTTTCTATTTCAATATCTTGAAATGATTTCTTGTGATTGAAAATTAAATTTTATGAGTGAATTGTGGATAATTGAAATCTTTGAGGTGTTATGATTTTATAATTCTACTTAGACATTTTACAGGTGGTTACATGAGAAACCAAATATGGTTAGTTACATGAAAAACCAAATATGGTTGGTTTCATGATAAAACAAGTATGTGTGGTTGTGTTATAAGCTCTAATGCATTGGGTATGGAACTCAGTCTTATGGCTATTCCATTTAGTGATATGTGTGGAAGTCAACCACATGGTTATTCCATTTAGGTATGTTAAGGTCCCAAGTTACCTTTATTTTTTATATAATGATTTATATGGGATCTATGTTAATTTTTTGGTTAAAAGAGGGTAAGAAATGAGATTATATTTAGTGAAGTGGTTTTCTACTTCTTAAAGATGAAAAGTATTACTTATGATAAAGTATTCATGGTTTACATGTTTTTTCAATAATAACAGTTTTCATTATTTATGTATCCCTTACTGAGATTTTTAGGTTGATCCAAAGTATTGGAATGTTTTTCAAAAAACATAAAGAAGAATATAGTCAAGGATGGGAACAAGGGAAATTCATTTTGTTTAAACATGAAATGAAGCATGTTTCTCTTTAAAAAGATTCTATTTTATGAAATAAAATTAGATAGTGAGTATAAGTGTCTAGTTTTAATATTTAAGTTGATTTGTATTAATTATGACTTAATTTTATAAATCTCTAAACGTGAAATGATCTACGATGTGATTAAAAGTCAAATTACTGACTTAACTTAAAGTTATGTAATGTTTAAGGTTGAGTCCTTATAGATGGTATTAGAGGATGGTTTAGACAAATTTGTAGATTAGGATATTTTATTAACAATTATAGATATCATCATGATTTCATAATTTTAAGGTTCATCATAAGTTAAATTTCTTTGAAACCCCTTTTGAGTATTATTTTATGAGATTTCAAGGTAATTAAAGGTATTTTTGGAGACATTTATTTTTATGGTAGTAATGGGTTAGTACTTTTGGGGATGAATAATGAAAGTTATAGAATAACATTTGAAGCTAAAACATATTATGGTTGTTTTTTATTATTTTACCTCATTTTTTTAATGATATAATAATTATATAGATTTTGAAAAAGGACAACACGCAGACCGTGTGGCAACCTGTCATGTTATAAAAGGCTACATGAATCCAACCCACAACCAGAGTGTGATGTGCCTTTATCACCTACCACTGGCCTATGTGAAGTCCCTGGTTAGTTTTAATTATTATTTTTAGTTAAATTACTTTATAGATTAATAATACATTGATTTGGGAGGCATATATTTTATCAAACGTATATCCTTAGTATTGGAAAATTATTAAGGCATTATATGATAATGTAATTTTGGAAGATGTTCACTATTTTAGGAACTTTATATGATTAAGGTAAATAGAACACTATAAGATTTCACCGGAGTAATGGTTGAATTATATTATTGAATAATATATGATTTTAATTCTGTAATTATGGTAATTATGTTATTTATGTAAATTATTAACCATTCATGGAGAATATTTGATTAGGTTAATTACTTTTTAGTATGATAATTTAAGATTGATCTATTTTATTTGGAGAGACATGATAAAATGTGTCTTGGAAGACTATGTTATCAACTTCTTCTGATTTTTGGGTTTTAATCTTAGTTGGATTATTTTTAGTATTTTAAAAGGAATTTTTTTTTGAATGGTCTATGTTGAACTTTGGGTATTACTATTGAATTTTGGAGATTGAAAGTAGTCCTTCTCCTTATAAAGGATTATTCTTTTGGGGGTATTATCTGATCTCTTATTAAAATTTTTAGTTTTTTAATGTCTAAAGACATGGGAAATATATGGTTCATATTTTTTGGATTATGTGACTCTCTATATGTTGATTATAGTGCTCTTAGTGTGACCAAGTCATTATAATTACTCATTGATTTGGGAAAAAGAAGAGTTTGTTGTGGAATTTGATTAATGGATGAAACTCTACTTATCATGTAAGTATTGTACATTATATCCTTAGTCTAGAAAGTAAATTAATTCCTAAACTGTATGAAAATGATATTAGAAAAAAAACCATTTCTGTTTACTTCACCTACAATGAAATGAATGATTGTTTAACCCTTTATATGTTTTTGGATTTCTGATTGTTAACTTTCTCCTGATCATTTTTCCATCACTCTCCATTAGAATAAGATGTTTATTTTTTCTTCCATATCCTTATTTTAGTACAAATAATCACATTATTTGTTATCTTGGGTGACCTTTGAAATTCTCTTACCTTTTTTAAAGTGTTACTTTTATTGACTCTTTTCCATTGTGGGATTTCAATGAAGTAATTTGGAAAAGTGAGTCCATAGTTACTGAGCCAAAAAATTAAAATTTGGGGGATGCAATTTTCAAATGGGGGGAAGTATTTATCATCATATTTAATTATAGAATAATAATTTTTCATATCTATTAATATTTTTGAATTAGATAGTGGTTTTACCCTAATGTGGATGTTATCTTCAATACCATACTCGATACACAACAACTATTTTCTCTGAAATCTTACGTTGCACACAACACTGAGTTATACCAAAAAATAATACAATTATTATTTGAAATAGTAGTTAACACATAGTTTTTATATTATAGAGAATGAAAAAAACTAACTATATTATGATTAAACTTGTTTCTTAAATGTTTTAACATTTATCCAATAAATTTTAAAGGATTAAAATGAGAATAAATCTAATTTTAAGCATATAATACACTAATATATTTAAAAGGTAATTTTAATACCTTTTGATGGATAACCCTTTTTAAATCTTTTTTTGAAAATTTTAAATGTTATATTTGACAAAATAAACTACTTATTTATAATAGGGAAATCAAAATTTACTTTGGTTGATGTTTTGGTATTTTCAAGATAAAATTCATTTTTTTAATGAGTATTGAAAAAAAATCATTTTAATTCAAAACTACCTTTTGATATAATTTATTTATATAGTTAGATTTTACTTTTAATTATATTTTATGTTTAATTGTATTATTATTTTTATCATTTAATCTAATGTTGGTTATTGAAAGTAATTTTACATTGAAATTGGATATAAACACATGTCAAATGTGTGATAGTTTTTACTTCTTAAAACCCCGCTTTCTGGTTTTGAAAATAGCAATAAATTATAAATTAATTTTTCCCAATTATGTATTTTGAATTTGTAAAAATGGATTTCATATTTTGAATCAAAAGGTCCAAATTGTTCAAATAGGTACCATTTATTTTTGGACAGTATGAATAGAATCTTCAGTAATTATTTTTATTTACCATGGTTAAAGGGTAAAGCAGGTAAATAAGGGTAATAAAATAATATTATAATAATATAAAACTACCCTAATAGATTTCCTAATCCCATTGGATGATATATGTTCAACCATGATCATCCATGGGTTTATTTTAGGACCACATTCAGCCACATGGGTGTGATAATGACATGTTATAATAATTAATTTAAAGTAAAGAGAAATATAACATAAACATGTATCTTTTTACTAAAAAGATTCTAATGTGGGGTAATATAAATGATATAATTGAATATAAATAATCATTATAAATATAAAAATAGTTCCTCCATTATTTTTTTTATTTATATTTTTTAAACATTAAATAAAATAATTTATTTATGAAATAATGATGATGTAGTGATTACCTTACTAATGGAATATTCAAATAAATAATATAATAAATTTTAGAATAAATGTAATTTGAAAATTTTGATGCCATAAAAAATTATATGGATGATTTTTACATGTTTTCTTTCATTTAATTTAGTTTATTTGAATTAATCAAGTTGTTACGACCTTAACAAAAATCAATTACTAAATAGTTTCAAAATTGACATAAAGGGGTTTTTAAAGAAAATACTATTTTTTAAATGATATAATAGAAATAAAAATATGAAATTTAGATATCTGAATTATATAATGTTACAAATTTCATAAATTATTTACTTTAGGTCATCTTGAAATTTTATTGTAACTATATTAACCATTTATTGTAAAAATATAAGAAGACGTGATAAGAGTTAATTTATTTAACTAATGGTTAAAGACAAATAATAAGGTTAAATTTGTGACATAAACATGTATAAAACATTTTTTTATATTATTTCTACCCATACCCATAGTATCATATGAATATATCACATTGGGTATATTATAATTCTAAAATCAATTTATAATTAAATAATATTTCCAGATATTCCTAAAGATCTCCTCCTCCCTCTTATAAAAGGCCACCACCTCTACCCACTTACTCACGCCTCTCAAGAGACCTAGATCACACATATTATACTCAAATAAGCTCCAAAAATCCATCCCTTCATCATATAATCTTTACCTTTTACATTAGGCAAATCAATGAATCTTTTGGATCAAATCAAAAAAAGTTACCCGATTTAGAGGTAACGTCTTCTCTCAACCTCCCATGATTTATTTACCTTCTCCAATGCCATAAAATCTTTTTATTACATTATTTATAACAATAAAATTATCCTAAATATAATAGGATGTTGTTATGATAAATTTTATACCTACACTTACACACACCTCCATTTAATGGATATAAAATATACTATTTCTATGTACGGAAAACTACTACCTCATGAAACGATGATTGTTAAACTTTCTCCTACCACCTATCATGGTGTAAATTGTAATGGAAATATATTTATATATGATATATATTATATTTATATTGTATCTATCATTTTATAATTTTTTTTTGGAACATACCTTTATGATTTCCATGTTGTGTATATATGATAATTTCGTTTGAGGAAGTGTGGAGTACCATCCCCTCAAAGGAATATGACTCGTTCCAATTATACAATGAATATATAAAGGATGGTTTTATTAAATCTGTGATACATACATGAAATAAATATAATACTAGTGTTATAATATACATTTACATCATTTTATTATTATTCTTTTAATATGACAAAGAAATGTAAGTAGTGTTCATGCATACATACGGTCTACCGTCTCCATGAATGGTGCATTTCATTTCTTATCTCCAAATATTATGGATATTTTAAATAAATATATACTATATATATGATATATAAATAAGTAATAATATTATAGAGATTATGGAATTTTTACTACATGGAAAATTTACATCAAAACGAGTTCATTTTCGACTCATGTACCAAATATCGACAAAACATCCAATATGAACTTAAAGAATTGTGTATTTTTTATAACATGGTAATAAGTGATATAAAAAGAAAAATAAACATGTAAAAGGTTCTCAAGAAAGTATAAAAAACCCTAATTTTATTATTTATGAACATAATGATTGTACGTGATTAGTTAGACTCAAGGTAAGGTACTTTGACTCAATATGTTTTCATTGAAGAATATTTTGATAATATAAACCTACTTATTTTATAAAGTGTATAATGAACACATTGAATTTTAATTTCATTCAAATGGAATATTATTTTTCTTTGAAACATTTTACTAAACCACAAAAAAAAAATTCACATATGTGGTGACAACGCCTACCCTGCTGCCATAATCGTTATTTGATATTTGGATTCCTCTACAATCCATAATGTTTTTAAAAGAGAAATAAATCCCTCATTAACTTTTTTTGTGTTTTGGTATGCAGAATGGTTTTGAAAGTAGATTTAATATTTAAATATCTTTAAATGATTTATTATGATTGGAAATGACGTTTTATGAGTGAAATGTTGATAATTACAATCTTTTACGTGTTTTGATTATATAATGGTACTTCGACATATGATGGGTTGTTACATTATAAACCAAATATGGGTGGTTATGTGATAATCCAAATATGGATGGTTCCATGATAAACCAAGGATGGGTGGTTACATTATAATCTCCAATAAATTAGGTATGTAAGTCAGCCGTATGGATATTCCATTTAGTGATATGTGTGGAAGTCGACCATATAGTTATGTGATTAATAATAAGTCAGTAGTATGTGTGCCAAATTTTATAGATTAATAATAAATTTATTTGGGAGACATATATTTTATTTAATGGATATTATTAGCATTCTAAATCTTTTTGGGGATTATATAATAATTGATATTTTGGAAGACGTTCACTGTTTTAGGAACTTTATATGATTATGATAAATAGAATATTGTGGGGTTTTCAAAGAGTAATGGTTGAATTAAATTTTTTAAGAATCTATGATTTTAATTGTATAATTATGGGAATTAATTTATTTATGGAAATTATTAACCTATCATATATAATATGTTATTATGTTAATTACTTTTCAGTATGAGACATTAAGAGTGATTAATTTTATTTGGAGATAAATGTTACAATTTATCTTGGAAGACTATGTTATCTTGTTCTTTTGAGTTTGGGGTTTCAATTATAGTTGTAATATTTTGATGATTTTTTTGGAATTTAGTTTTATGAATGGTTTACGTTGGAATTTGGGCCTTACTATTGAGTTTTTGATATTAAAAGTAGTCCTTCTCCTTATGAAGGATAGTTCTTTTTGGGGAATCATATGATATTGTACTAACCATTTTGGTTTTTTAAAATTTATAAAGATAGGGGAAATATATTGTTCATCTTTTTTGGATTATTCTACTCTCTAAATATTGAATCTAGTGCTTCAGGTGTGACCAAGTCATCTTAAATACACATCGATTTGGGAAAAAGATGAGTTTGTTGTTGAATTTTATTAATAGATGAAACTCTAATTCTCAAGTAAGTATGTTACCCTATGTACTTATTATAAGAAGTAAATGAATTCCTTCACTATATGAAAAGGATATTAAAACAAAAATGTTTTTTTTACTTTTCCTACGTTGAAATCGAAGACCATTTAACCCATCACATATTTCTGGTTTTCTAATTGTTAACTTTCTCCTGATCATTTTTTCTATCACTCTCCATAAGAACATGATGGTTAGTTTTTATTCCATATCCTGGTTATCATACATAGAATCATAGTATGTGTAATCTTGGGTGACATTTGTTCTTATATTATATTTTTTTAAAGAGGTCATTTTATTGAATCTCTTCTGTTGTGGGACTTCAATGTAGTAATTTTGAAAAGTTAATCCTTACTCACTGAGACTAAAATGTAAATTTAGGAGCACGTAATTTCCAAAAGAGGGAAAGGGTGTAACATCCCAATTAATTATAAAATAATTATTTTTCATATCTATAAAAATTTATGAATCTAATGGCGGTTTTACATTAATTGGGATGTTATCTCTGATAGCGTACTTGATATGCAGCAACAAATTTCTCTGGAATCTTACGTTGCACACAACACTGAGCTATACTAAAAAATATACATTTATTATTTTCAATAATAGTTAATTTCTAGTTGTTGTATTAGAGATAATAAACAAAAATAACTATATTATTATTACACATGTTTCTTAAATGTCATTACATTTATCCTATAAATGTTAGATGCTTAAAATGAAAATATATCCAATTATAACATAAAATACTCTAATATTTATAAAAGGTAGGTTTACCACCTTTTGATGGTGAACCATATTTTTAATCTATTTTTTGAAAATTTTATATATTATATTTGACAAAATAATCCTTTTATATATAATATGGACATCAAATGTTTCCTTGGGTGATGTTTTCAAATTTTAATGATAGAATTCATTTTTAATGAATAATGAAGAATACTGCATTTTAATTCAAAACTGTCTTTTCATTTAAATTATTTATATAGTTAGACTTTCCTTTTAATTGGTTTTAATTTTTAATTTGATTATTTTTTTATTATTTAATCCAATTTGTTTTATTGGAAGTAATTTAACATTGAAATTTGACATAAACACATGTCAAAGGTTTGATAGTTTTTTCTTCTTATAACCCTGCTTTCTGGTTTTGACAACAGGAATCAATTATAAATTAAGTTTTTCCAATTAGGTATTTTGAATTTGTAAAAATGGATTACATATTTTTAATCAGAAGGCCCAAATTGTTTAAATAGTTACCATTTATTTTTGGATATTATTAATAGTAACTTCGGTAATTATTTTTATTTACCATGGTTAAAGGTTAAATCGAGTATATAAGGGTAAAAAATAATATTATAATAATATAAAACTACCCTAATAGATGTACTAGTCCCATTTTATGAGATAATGTAAACCATGATCATCCTTGGGTCTATTTTAGGACCCCATGGAGCCACATGGGTGTGATAATGACATGTTATAATAATTAATTTAATGTAAAGTGAAATATAACATAAACATGTATATTTTTACTAAAATGATTTTAAGGTGGGGTTATATAACATATATATTTGACTATAAATATTCATTTTAAAGAAAAAAATATTTCTTATATCATGGTTTTTTATTTATATTTTTTAGACATTAAATAAATAAATTTATATATGACATAATAATGATGCGGTGATTACCTTATTAATGAAAGATTCAAATAAATGACTTTATATATATGAAAATAAATGTAATTTGAAAATTTTGATTCCATAAATTAATTTTATGGATGATTTTGAAATTTTATATTTTTTTTAATTTTGTTTTTTCTGATTAATCAATTTTTTATAACCTTAACAGAAATCAATTACTAAACAGTGTCAAAATTGACATAAATGAGTTTTTAAAACAAATACTATTTTTAAAAAATGATATAATAGTCATAAAATATGAGAGTAGGAAAAGTGACTTAGATAAATTTAAAATTTTCATTAGTGATCCACTTGAGGTTCTATTGGATTTTTATAATAACTATATTATCCATATAATGTAAAAATAGAAGAAGACATTGTAAGAGTTAATTTATTTAACTAATGGTTAAAGCCAAAAGATAAGGTTACATTTTTGACCTAAACATGACTAAAACCTATTATTTTAGAGGATGTAGACCCATCCTAATATTATACTATAAATATATCACTTTGGAGCTATTATAATTTGTAAATAAATTTATAATAAAATAATGTTTCAAGGCTTTCTAATATGCCCCTCCTATCTCTTATAAAAGGTCACCACCTCTACCCACTTACTCACACCTCTCAAGCCCCTTGTCTCACCTCAATTATACTCAAATAATCTCCCATAATCCCTCTATTAATCATAGAATCCTTACCTAGGTATAATGAAATTCACTGAATCCTTTTGGCTCAAATCAAAAGGAGTTAACCAATTTACAGGTAACCTCTTCTCTCAAGGTCCTTTCATTTATTTTCCTTCTACAACCCCCTAACCTCTATTTACTACATTATTTTATAAAAAAACCAGTATAATAAATATAATATAATTTTTTTATCATAATGTTTTGACCTAAACTTACACACACCTCCATCTAATGGATATAGAACATATCATTTCTGTGTTTGACGAACTATTGCCTCCTGAAACGATGATTGTTCAATTTTCACCTACCACCTCACATGGTTTCCGTTATGATGGCACTATATTTATATATGATATATATTATATTTATATTATCTCTATTATTTTTTAATTTTTCCTTATAAAAAACATTTATGTTTTCCATGTTGTGTAAATACGATAATTTAATTTGATGAAGTGTAGACTACAGCCCCCTCAAAGTGAAATGAATCATTCCCAATATACATGGAATGTATAAAGGATGGTTTTATTTAACCTATTATATATAAATGAAATAAATATAATATTGGTATTATAATCAACTTTTATATCATTTTATTATTATTCTTTTAATATGAAAATGAAATGAAAGTAGTGTTCTTGCATATGTACAACCTAACATCTCCATGAACCATGCATTTCATTTCATATATCCACATATTATGGATACATTAAATACAAATATATGGTATATATATGATATATAAATAAAGAATAATATTCTAGAGATGATTTAATTTTAATTACATGGACAATTTACATCAAAACAAGTTCATTTTCGACTCATGTACCGAATATTGACACAACATTTAATATAAACTTAAATAATTATGTAATTTTTATGACATAGTAGTAAGTGATATAAAATTAATAATAAACTTGAAAATGGTTCTTATGAAATTATAAATTTACCTATGTTTATTATTTTGGAACATAAAGATGTTACATTATGAGTTGGACTCAAGGTAAGGGATTTCGTCTCAATCTTCTTTAATTGAGGCATATTTTGATAATATACAACTCCTTATTTTATATAGTGTATAATCAAACCATTTATTTTTAATTCCATTCAAATGGAATCTTTTTTTCTATGAATCATTTTACTAAACGGAAAAAATGAATGTTTTTAATGTATGCAACGACAATGAATCCTCTTCCTCCATAATTATTATTTCATATTTGGATTCCTCTAGAAGACTAAATGTTTTTTAAAGGAAAAGAAATAATGTATTCACTTTTTGGGTGTTTTGGTATTGATAATGGTTTTGAAAGTGGATTTACTATTTCAATATCTTGAAATGGTTTCTAGTGATTGCAAAAGAAATTTTAAGAGTGAAATGTTGATAATTGTAATATTTTACATGTTATGAATATATAATGGTACTTGGACATTTGATCGGTGGTTATGTGATAAACCAAAGATGGGTGGTTACATGATGAACAAAATATGTGTCGTTCCACGATAAACCAAGTATGTGAGGTTACATTAGAACCTTCAATGCATTGGGTATGGAAGTCGGTCATATGGCTATTCCATTTAGTGATATGTGTGGAAGTTGATCGTATGGTTATTCTATTTAAGTATGTTTATGTCCCAATTTACCTTTATATATTATATATTGGTTTATATGGGGTTTACGGTAATATTTTTGTTACAAAAAGTGAAATCAATGAGCTAATATCTAGTGAATTGTTTTTACTACTTCTTAAAGGTGAAAACTATTACTTATGATAAAGTGTTAATGGTTTACATTTTTTTTCAAGACTCACAGTTTTCATTATTTATGGATCACTTATTGAGTTTTTGATTCTCATCCCATGTTTTGAGTTTTTTTCACTGTAATTAAAGAAGAATAAAGTCAAGGATGTGATCAAGGAGAATCCATGCTCTTTAAACATGAAACAAACCATGTTTCTTTTTAAAAAGATTTTGTTTTATGAAAAAAAAAAATTGGATAGTGAGTAGAAGTGTGTACTTATAATATTTAGCCCGAATGGCCTGAAGGACATCATTTTTATTGATTTTTGATAACCTCCTTTTTAAGGGATGAGGGGGAACCATTACAAGGGTCGTAGGCTTAGAGATTACATGGCCCATAGGCTTAGGAGATTATATGACCCGAAGGTCTTAGGGAATTCAACTAGACAATCTACAAGGAACTGCCCCTCCCCAGAATCTACGTCATGATAGTAGCTCTCCACTGTCACATGGTCATCTTGCTAGGATTCCTGTGTAAGAAAAGGCTGGTCCCAATGGCACAGTAATACCCTCTCATTCTGATAAATCCATTTGGCTCTACTCTGGTGAGTGAACCCGCTCTAAATCCTCTTCTAGGGCTACTTCTTTTTTGAAGAGTCTATCTAGGGAAACTGCATGTGGCCCGAAGGCCTTGAGGTGGCCCGAAGGCCATAAAGGTGGCCTAAAAGCCCTACTAACCAGAATGCCTTGGGGTCCTGAAAGCCTTAAAGACTCCAAGCCCAAACCGGTGGCCCAAGGTGAATAGTTCCAACTGCTATAGTACCAAACAGTACCTGCTACAGTAACTGCTACAATGCCTGCTACAGTACCATCACTCTGTGCAGTTCTGGTATAGTACCCACATAGTGTATAGTTCTTCTATAGTATAGCTACAGTGCCTGCTACAGCACTACTATAGTAACCCGTAAATATGCCTCTACCTAGTTTTGAACCTGGGTCTCGTGGATGCACTTAAGGATACCTCACCAACTGGGTTGAGGCTCATGTGCCTTGTAATATTTAATTTCTTATGTATGATTTATGATCTAATTATCTTTTTTTTATAAACCTAAAATTATCCTCAATATTATTAAAATCCAAATTATTGTCTTAACTCAACATTACATAATGTTTAAGGTCAGGGCCTTATAGTTGGTATCTGGGGATGGTTTAGAAAACTTTTTAGATTACGATGTTTTGTTAAGAGTTATAGATATCATCATGGGTATAAAATTGTAAGGTTGACCATAAGATCAGTGTCTTATAAACCCCTTTTTAGGATTATGTTATGAAATTTTATGTTAATTAACGGTATTATTGGAGACATTTACTTTTGAGGTAGTTATGGGTTAGTACTTTTAGAGATGAAAAATGAAAGGTATAGAATAACCTTTGAGGATAAAATATGTTAGAGTTATTTTTGAGGATTTTATCTCATTTTTTTAATGTTATAATAATTATATAGTTTTTAAAAAAGGATAACATGCAGACTGTGTGACAACCCATCACATTAGACAAGGATGCGGGAATCGAACCTACAACCAGAGTGCGGCAGGCCTTTATCGCCTACTACTAGCCTATGTGAAGTCCCTGGTTAATATGACTTATTATTCTTAGTAAAATTATTTTATGTATTAATAATAAGTCGATTTGGGGGACATATTTTTTTTAATTGATATCCTTAGTATTTCAAAATGATTTTAGGATTATATGATAAATGATATTTTGGAAGATGTTCACTTTTTTAAAAACTTTATATGATTAAGGTAAATAGAACACTATGGGATTTTAACAGAGTAATGGTTGAATTATATTTTTGAATAATATATGATTTTAATTGTGGAATTATGGGAATTTGTTTATTTATAGAAATTATTAACCTATCCTTGAGAATATGTGATTAGGTTAATTACTTTTCAGTATGAGACTTTAAGAGTGATCAATTTTTTTGGAGATACATGTTAAAGTATATCATTGAATACTAGATTATCAAATTATTATGTGTTTTGGGTTTCAATATTAGTTGGATTATTTTGTAGAAATTTAATGATTTTTTTTTTGAATTGTCGATTTTGAACTTTGGGAATTACATTTGAATTTTTGAGGTTAAAAGTAGTCATTCTCCTTATAAATTATTATTCTATTTGGGAGATTTTCTGATATTGTACTAAACATTATCATTTCAGTTAATCTATAAAGATAGGGTAAATATATAGTTTATTTATTTTATATTATTTGACTCTATATAAGTTGATTATAGTGCTTCATGTGTGACCAAGTCATCTTAAATACTCATCGATTTGGAAAAAATATCAGTTTTTTGTGGAATTCAATTAATGGATGAAACATTACTTCTCAAGTAAGTATGTTACCTTATGTCCTTGGTATATGAAGAAAATGAATTCCTAAAATATATGAAAAGGATATTAAAACAAAAAAATTACATTTACATTTCCAACTATGAAAAAAAATGAATGTTTAACCCATCACAATTTTGTGGTTTTTTTATTGTTAACTTTCTCCTGGTCATGTTTTATATCACTGTTCATCAGACATGATGGTTAGTTTTTCATCCATATCCATGTTTTCCTACACGTAATCCTAGTAAGTTTTATCTCAGATGAAATTTTTTACTTCTCTTACATTTTTTAAAGTGGTAAATTTATTGACTCTTTTCTATTTTTGGATTTCAATGTAGCAATTTTTAAAAGTGAATCCTTAGTTACTGAGCCAAAAATTTAAAATTACGGGGATAAAATTTACAAAAGGGGGAGGATATAACATCCTATGTAATTATTTATTAATAATTTTTCATATCTATTAATATATTTGAATTAGATAATTGTTTTACCTTAATGGGGATGTTATCTCTGATAGATTACTTGATACGCAACAACGGGTTTCTCCGAAATCTTATGTTGTACACAACCCTGAGTTATACAGAAAAATAATACAATTATTATTTTAAATTTTAGTTAACTCTTAGTTATTGTATTTGAGGGAATGGTTAGAACTAGATATATTATTATTACACAATTTTGTTAAATGTTTTTATAATTATCCAATAATTATTAGAGGGTTAAAATAAGTATAAATCCAATTTTAAGCATAAAATACTCTAATATTTTTAAATTGTAGTTTTACTTACTTTTGATGGAAACCCCCTTATAAATATATTTTTGACACATTAATATGTTATATTTGAAAAAATAAACTTCTTATTTAGAATAAGGACATAAAAATTTACTTCGGTTGAAATTTTTGTATTTTTATGATAAAATTCATTTTTAATGAATAGTGAAAAATATTGCATTTTCATTCAAAATATCCTTTTCATATAATTTATTTTATATATTTAGGACATCCTTTTAATTTTTTTTAAAGTTTAATTGGATTATTTTTTGATCATTTGATCTAGTTTTGTCCATTGGATGTAATTTCACATTGAAATTGGATATAAACACAAGTCAATATTTTAATAGTGTTTACTTCTTAAACACCTGCTTTCTGGTTTTGACAATGGGAATCAATTTTAAATTTTTTTTTTCAATTATGTAGTTTGAATTTAGAAAAAATAGATTCCGTATTTGGAATCATTAATTCCGTATTTTTTTAATAGGTACCTTTTATTTTTGGACATTATGAATAGTAAATTCAGAAATTATTTTTATTTACCATCCTTAAACGGTAAATTTGGTAAATAAGGGTAACATAATAATATAATAATAATATAAAAGTACCCTAACACATGTTTTAATCCTATTGTATGAGATATGGCAAACCGTGATTATATTTGGGTCAATTTTAGGACACCATGGAGCCACTTGGGTGTGATAATTACATGTTATAATAATTAATTTAAAGTAAAGAGAAATATGACATAAACATGTATCCCTTTACTAAAATGATTTTATAGTGTTGTTATATAAATTTTATCTTTGACTTTATATATTTATTATAAATATAAAAATATTTCCAACATCATGGTGTTTTATTTATAATTTTTAGACATTAAATAAATAAATTTATTTATGACACAATGATGATGTAGTGATTACCTTATTAATGAAAGATTCAAATTAATGATACTATAAATATTAAAATAAAGTAAATTTCAACATTGATGCCATAAATTATTTTTTTGGAGGATTTTGACTTGTTATATTTGAGTTAATGTTGTTTTTTTGAATGAATTAAGTTGTTATTTCCAAAACAAAAATAAATAACTATATAGTATCAAAATTGACATAACTGAGTTTTTAAAACAATTACTATATTTTTAAATGATATAATAGTATAAAAATATGAGATTCATCAAACTAACTTATATAATTCTAAAAATTTCATTAATGATCCACTTTTTGTTCTCTTGGAATTTTATAGTTACTATATTAACCATATAGTGTAAAAATACATGAATACATGGTAAGTGTTAATTTATTTAACTAAGGGTTAAAGCCAAAAGATAAGGTTAAATTTGTGACATAAACATTTCTAAAAATTATTTTTTGAGATTATTTCGACCCAACACCATCATATCCTAGAAATATATCACTTTTGATCTATTATAATTCTAAAATAAATTTATAATAAAATAATATTCAATGTCTTTGTTAAAGTACCCCTCCTCCCTCTTATAAAAGGGTACCAACACTACCTACTTACCCACACCTTTCATGCCCCTTGGATGGAATAAATTCTGCTCAAATAAGCTTATAAAATCCATAATTTACTCTTATAATCCTTACCTTGGGTATAAGGCAACTCAAGGAAGCCTTTTGGCTCAAATCGAAAGAGGTTTTCCAATTTTTAGGTGACATCTTCTCTTAATCCCCTTTCATTTATTTTCCTTCTCCAACCCCCTAAAATATCTTTATTAAATTATTTTATAACAAAAAATGTATGATAAATATACTATGATTTTTTTATGCTAAGGTTTCTACCTACAGTTACACACACCGCCATCTAATGGATGGAGAACATATTGTTTCTGTTTACGTCGAACTACTGCCTCACAAAATGATGATTGTTAAATTTTATCCTACCACCTCTCATGGTGGCCATTATTATAGAACTTTATATATATATGATATATATTATATTAATATTTTCTCTATTATTCTATAATTTTTATTTATAACATACCTGTGTGTTCTCCAAGTGGTGTAAATACAATAATTTCATTTGAGGAAGTGTGGACTACCACCCCCTAAATGAGATGTGACACATTATCATTATACATGGAACGTATAAAGTATAGTTTTATTAATACTACGATAAATCCATGACATAAATATAATATTTTTATTATAATATACATTTATATCATTTGATTATTATTCTTTTAACATGACAAAGAAATGAAAGTAGCATTCATGCGTACGTATGGCCTATCGTCTCCATGAAAAGTGCATTTCATTTCTAATATCCAAATATCATGGATATTACAAATACATATATACTGAATATATTTGATATATAAATCATGAATAATATTCTATAGATGATATTATTTTGACTACATGGAAATTTTATATCAAAACAAGTTCATTTTCAACACATGTACCGAATATCGACAAAATGTCTAATAAGAACTTAATTAATTGTATAGTTTTTATAACATTGTAATAACTGATATATAAGGAATAATAAACTTGATAAATTATCTCAAAAAAGTAAAAATTAACCTATGTTTATTATTAAGAAACATAACAATTGTACGTGACGAGTCAAACTCAAGGTAAGGGACTTCGTCTCAGTCTCCTTTCATTGATGCATATTTTGATAATATACACCTCTTTCTTTTATACGGTGCATAGTCAACCCTTTTACTCTTAATTTAATTAAAAGGGATTATCTTTTTCTATTAATTGTTCTACTAAATGACAAAAAGGATTTTTTTTAACATATGTGGGGACAATGAATCCTCTACCACCGTAATAGTTATTTGATATATGGATTCCTCGACAAGACATGATGTTTTTTAAATGAAAATAAATCCTTTATTCCCCTATTGGGTTTTTTTTGGTATTGAAAATGGTTTTGAAAGTGGATTTACTATTTAAAAATCTTGAAATGTTTTCTTGGGATTGAAAATGAAATTTTATGAGTTAAATTTTGATAATTGCAATATTTTACGTGTTAGGATTATATAATAGTACATGGACATTTGATGGGTGGTTATGTTATAAACCAAATATGGTTGGTTACGTGATAAACCAAAGATGGTTGGTTCTGTGATAAACCAAGGATCTGTGGGTATGTTATAACCTCCAATTCATTGGGTATGGAAGTCAGCTGTATGGATATTCCATTTAGTGATATGTGTTGAAGTTGACCTTATGGTTATTCCCTTTAAGTATATTTGTGTCCCATGTTACCATTATATGTTATATATTTATTTTTTATGGGTTTTATTGTAATATTTTGGTTAAAAAATGGTAAACAATAATATTATATTTAATGAATTGTTTTTTCTACTTCATAAAGGTGATAACTATTACATGTGATAAAGTATTCATGGTTTACATGTTTTCACATGACTAAGAGTTTTAATTCTTTATGTATCCATTATTTAGTTTCTATTTTCATCGCAAGTTTTGAAATTTTTTTCATAGGATTTAATGAAAAATAAATTTAAGGATGGGATCAATGAAAATTCATTATGTTTAAATAAGAAACTAACACTGTTTCCTTTTAAGAAGTTTTTATTTTATGAAATAAAATTGGGTTGTGAGTAGAAGTGTCTACTTGAAATATTTAAGTGGTTTTGTAAGAGTTGTGACCTATTTATCAAAATCTCTAAACTTTAAAATACCCTTGATGTCATTAAAACTTATATTATTTACTTAACTCTTGATTACATAATGTTTAAGGTAGTTCCCTTAAACAAATCCATCTTTTAATTTCCCACAAATATTCTGCCTATATGGAATCCTAGTTTTGAGAAACTTCCAATGACCGTTATATTTCCGACTTATCTTTTTTAAAATTATATTTTGTTAACCCATTTCATGATGTGGGTTTCAATAAAATAATCATATAAATGTATATCATTTGTTAACCGAGAATAATTTTGAGGAAGAAATTTATTTTAAGGGAGGTAGATGCGAAATCCAAAGATTTTAATAAATATATTCTGTCAAATTAGTTTAAATTGCTAAATGGATTTTGTTATAAGATATACATAGTTTATCTTTTATCCCACACAACATAATGTATTTTCTTGGGTTGTACACAACATCGACTACCAGTGATGACTTATATTACAAAAAAGACTGATTATTACCAAAAACAATATAATATTATTATTATTATGATATTTATCACTTAGTTATTAGAATATAGGAAATGAAATAGATTTACTAAAATTATTAAATTACAGTTTATACATGTTTATTATATGAATTCATTTCTTAAATATTAATTATAAATGAAATCAATGACCAATAGAATATGAAATATTTAACATACTACTTAAAGATACAATAAGATGTTTTCATTTATGTTAATATTTATGAATTAGATAGAAATTTTACTTTAATAGATACACCATCCCTAATTGCATATACGACACACATCAATGATTTTATTCAGAATCTTATGTTGTACACAAGACTGAATTATATTGAACAATAATAAATTATTAATATTATTATTTAATATGGTAGTTATCACCTAGCCATTATATTAGCGGGAATGAATAGGAAAATCCATATTATGTTTTGACTATTTAAAAAAATTTACATTCATCCAAAGAAATTTATAGGATGAAAATATGAATAAATCCATTTTAATCCATTTTAAGAATAAAAAGATTTATATTTTTAAAAGTTAATTTTACTGCCTTTTAGTTGCAAACCCATCTTAAATATAATTTTTGAAATTTTTATAATTTTTAAAAGAAAAAATAAAATTCATTTTTGAAATAGAAATATAAAAATTTCCTTTTGGTGAATTTATGGTTTTTTTAGAACTTTTATATTTTGATAAATAGTGTAGAGTAATGAATATTAGGTCCAAACTAATATTTCATCCAATTTATTTATATAGTTAAATAATGTTTCTGATTAATTTTAAAGTGTAATTAGATCCATTTTTATATCAATTATACAAATGTAATTCATTAGAAAAAATTTCACTTTGAATTTAGATATAAAAAGTAAGAAAACGTTTGAACATTTTTTACTTTAAAAACCTATTGCCACATCCAATTTGTGGGATTAGTTATATATTCATTTCTTCCACTTATGTGATTGAAATTTAATAAAAAAGTTTCCATATTTTTAATAATGATATTTTATAATTTTTAATCAGGAAAAATTATTTTTTGACCAAAATTATTAGTGAATGCAATTAAAATTAATTATAGTGATTAAGGAAAAACAAGCTCAATTAATGACTAAAATTAGAAAATAAGGTGTAAAAACTACCCTACACTTGTCTAAACACTATTGGTTGTCCATGGTTTAGATATTCCACATCTAATATTCTTGAATGGTCTATTTGGACACTTTGGGAACATGTAATAATATGGTAATGCGCAATTATTTTCAAAAATACCATGTATGTCCTTTCCATCAACTATAAAAAGTTACTCACCCCTCTCACTTCTTCACACTTCTCAAGTCACTTTTGTAACGACCCTAAATATAATAAATAAAATCCCCCTTTGGATTTAATAAATGTATTTTTATATAATCTTTTTATAGAAAACACATGCACTTATTTTGTTTTATTGGATTTAAAATACCATTATGTGTCATTACTAATGACAATATAGTCATTGAATAGTGATCACATTATTAGTATAAATATTGTGTTTTAAAAATCCAATTGAAATATAAAAAGGAATAGATGACCTCAACCAGTTGTATCATAACATATGCAGACCATTTATCAAAGCATTTGAGGGAGAAATCATGAATAGGTTTTTCCCTTGACCAAGACCAAGCTGAGATCCAACAACTTAAGCATGAGAAAACTCATTTATGGGAAAAGTTCACGTTCATCAATATCACGGCTCAAACCATGTACACTGAACCAACCCATCAAAGTCTCACCATTGAACACCTTAGGGATAGGGTGTTTTCTAGTTTATTAATTGGATATGTATCAATAACCAATAATTATGAGTATATACATTATTTTTTATAGAATAATGAATATATTTTCATCCTATTATGGTAACTTTATAAATGATTTTTGTTTAGATATAATAAAAACAAATAGTATTTTTGCGTAATATTCAAATTCAGTTAAGGAATTTTTTATTAATTGATGTATTTTTTAAATGAATAATGTTTTAATAAAATATTATTTTAAAATAATTTTTATTAAATATAAATGAACATATAATTTTTCTAAAGTGAAATATAATTTTTATAAGGGTTCAAAAACTGTTATTGTAAAAAAACCTAGCATTTATCAATAAATGTAAATTACTATTTTAAAAGTGAAAATAAACATATTTAGAAAATTAATATTATTTTTGGAATCATAAATGAAAAATTATCCAATGGTAAATTCTTCATAATTTTCTGAGACATTCAAATTTTCAGGTAAAAATTAAATAACGTAGAAATTTACTATGTGTTTTATGACATCATAATGAACCAAAAGTAATGTAATGAATACTATAACTATAATAAACCACCTAATATATGTTTTAAATTTAAAATAAAGTGATTTATGATTATTTTATTAATTTTTTAAATCATTTATGAATCCTCCAAAACCATTAATATATTTTAATATTTTAAAACCATTTTTTCAGAGTATGACTCACCTCTACATAAGAAAAGGTATTGTTTTTTTATTTTTTTACCTTATAATTATAAAATAATGACAAACAATCCCATTTGGTATAATCCCATGGGAAAACCATGGGATGGTATGTGGTTTTGGTTATTTTATTATACAGATTTCAAAACCAAAAAATAAATAAGTCCCCCTCATTTCCAATATAAACCCACCAAATATCTCATTTATATTCATTAAAACTCATTGGATAATTTCTATACACTACCATAGTCTCTCTAAAGTTCTCCCAAGGTTCGCTGATCTTTCATGAATCCCCTCCTAATCATCTAGAGTCACACACTCAAGTAAGAAATCCTCTCTTTCTCCCCTTTATTCAGAAATCTTCTTCATTTTATGCCCTTTTATTTTCAATTAATAATGTTGTTGTTTGTTTTTCCATACCCCCATACTTCCATTATTATTTATAAATTACTATATACCCCTTTTACTCTCCTTAATCCCTCCCATTAACATTTATGTTCCCCCCGTTATGCTGCTAAAATTTCAACATGGGATTTTATACCAAAAAATGTATAGTGAATACTCGTACCCAATTTCTATCAAAGTTGTTCACATTTATGAACATATAATTATTTGATTTATTAAATAAATTTATTTATTACACACTCCATTATCATGGAATAAAATTTGATGAAAAATGATTCCATGTTGTATGGTATATGTGGAACACTTTAGTAGGAGAATGAAATGAAAGTGATGGGTGCACCCTGAATTATATAGTGCTCTAATGAATTGGGTAATGTTTAGTCTCATGAGACATCATGTGGGGATAGATATTGAATCTGGTTCCTTTATATGAATTTATAAATTATTATGACTATGATGTTATCCTCGAACTATGGTTATGATTCAGTGTTTTATGTTGTTTCCACATTTCCCATGTTCGGATTATAATGTTTTATCATGTCTCATTTTTCATGTGTATAATTCCTGCCATTTTTATGCCTCATTAATATTCCTATTATCTAAAATTTATCACCTTATTTTGTATTTATTCCCTTACTGGGATTTATATCCCACCTCCTCTTATGTTAGTCCCCAGTTTATCTTGTGTAGTTTTAAAATACATGGAATTTTAGAAGCATGTTAGGGAAATTTTTAATAATGTTGTTATATCCCATGTTCAAGATGTTATCATATGTACCTAATTCCAAAAGGTTCTATAATTATAGATATTTTTGGTTTTATTAAGTCTAATTTTATGTAATAAATCATACATTGATTTGAAATAATGGGAAGATTTGTAATAGTCGGTTTGAAAGGAAAAGTTTATTTATTTTTAGGATTGGGATTAGAAAACTATAGAGAAAACCTTGGGGATAAGACTATGTATAAGAAAACATCCCTAAATTTTTTTAATTATAATGTATGTGTTTTATCAATAAAATACATCCATGTCTGGATACTATAAGTGGACATGGTTATGGAACAGATGTACCTAGGGGTAGCAACTCTGAAAAGGTGTGTCGTGTCTAACTTGGTGTAACTTGGTACATGAAAATGAGTTGTACACTTGGTTTGAAACTCCCATGGGATATAATTTGGTAAATGTATAATCTCATTATAAACCATTATAAAGGGAATAAAAAATGACCATAATAATATATGTTAGGAAATAGATCATGGATAACATAGATTAAATCCTATAAATTCATATGTTAAGAAATAAATGTAAGTTATAATTTATCCCTTTATTATCATTTGATTCCCCCTTTATGTGTTTAATAGTTTAAAAATAATCACACTTAATTTTCATTTTATTTTGGCTTGTGGCTGAAAATAGGAGGAATCGGGTAAATAACCAATGTGATGGGAAATGTGTGACTGCCCCAATGAGATTCCAAACCCAATGGGATCAAGAATTGGGAAAATAACAAAGATACTCTCTCAGATGACTCATGTTTTGAAAATCAACCTAGATCAGGAGGATCATTCAAATCACCCTAATAGATAAATAGTTGAGATTGAGACCTTTATGTAACAAATACCCCCTACCTATAATGGATATTTTTATCCCTTAATAATGGAATAATGGATAAACACCATCGATAAGGTCTTATCCATCCGTCAATTATCTAAAAAAGAGAAGGTTCTACTTGTTATTAATCATATAGAGGTAGAAGTTGACCAGTGGTGGAAATTGATTAAGAATAAAAAGCCAAAGTAAGAGATCAAAGCAATGTAGTGGATGGAATTCAAAAAAACAATTTAGATAAATATTTTCCTCACACTATCCAAATTATAATAGAAATGGATTTATTTTCCCTCAAGAAAAGAAGTCGATGAATCTATCAGGGTGTATGAGTAAAACTTCATAATATGTGCATGATATGCCTTCGGCTTTGTTGTTACCCATGAATGAAAGGTTGACCACTTTTGTGGTGGGATAAAACCTAGTCTACAAAAATCCCTATAGATCTCTTACATTGATAGATATGATAAAATTTTATGATGTTCCCTCAAATTCAAAATGGAGATCGATTAATCTGATGGGTATCCTAGGGATAAGAAGTGGAAAGTGGAGTTTAATTCTGGTGGACTGATGGAGAAATATTACAGTGCCAAGAAACTTCAACATCCCACTTGTCAAAGGATTACAAAGAAGAACCACAAAAATTACCTAATGGGGATAATGAAATGGGTTTGAGAAGGAAGGGAACCTAGGTAGTTATTAACGACAGTAGAAACCCACTAATGTAGTGGAGGAAAGGAATGCTCAAGTCAAACCTCGGTGCATTGTTCATTACTTCAACTAAAAGGAACCAGGTCACTTTTCAACTCAATGCACTAATAAAATGGTTTTCAAAGACAAACATCAACCTCCAAGGTAGCATGAGAGATATGTTTTCATTACAACCACCAAGGTGGACCCTAAAAATAATGCGGTGATAAGTATTCTATTTATTCATTCTATAATAGTAAACATAATTTTTTATTCTATTTCTATGTAGTCCTTCACATCATGATAGATTATTAGAACTATTCAGACACCACCATAAATATAGGTAGTGGATTAATCGGTGAAAATGAAAAATGGGGAAATTATAGAATCCCAAGTATATAACTCCTCCCTGACCTGAATTTTTGGGATGAACTTTATAGAAAACCTTTTCAAACACCATTTTGTGGAATTTGATGTAATTATGGGAATAGATTTCCATTCCATATATAGAGACATCATAAACTTCTGCGAGAAATAAATAACTCCACATATCATGAATCCACCCCTGATTCAGTTGAAGTTCAATGAGTAGGAGAGATGTTATTTAGTATTATCATCTCAATCATGGAGATTATTTCCCTATGAGGAAGAGTATCTAGATAAAATGATCATGTCCAAGGAAAGAACTATCCTTGAATACATTCCTATTATGAGGGAATAAGTTGATGTGTTTCCCTAGGAATGACATATTTTAACTCTAAGATGAGAGGTTGAATTTTCAATCGAGCTTATACGTGGGTAATTTCTATTATCCAAGAATCCATATAGAATGGTTGTTTTAGAACATGAGTAGTTGAAGAAGTAAATACATGAGAATCTAGATAAAGGGTTCATATTCCCAAGTGCTTCACCATGGGGTGCACAGGTCCTCTTCATCAAGAAGAACGATGGGTCATTTTTCCACTGTATTGATTATCGTGAGATCAAAAATATCATAATGCAAAACATGTATCCTCTTCCATAGATTGATGACTTGTTTGATGATCTATGTGGAGGTCCATAATTCTCTAAGGTGGATCTATGGTCAAGATATTTCCATGTTAGGGTGATGAAGGAGGATATCCCCAAGAATGCTTTTTGTACAAGGTATGGGCACTTTGAGATCATAATAATGACTTTTGGACTCTGTAATACTCTATAAATATACATGGACTTTAATAATAGAGTCTTTAGAGAATACCTCAAAAAAATTGGTATTATTTATAGATGAAAATATAATATATTCTAAAAGAAATAAGGTGTATGAGGTGCATTTGAGCACTATTCTTAAGACCTTACAAAAGGAGAATATTTTGTCCATGTAAAAAAAATATTAGTTCTGGTTAAAGGAAGTATTATTCTTATGAAATAAAATAACATGAAATGTGATTTTTGTAGACCTTTAAAGGATGGAAGCAATTGAAGAATGGATGAGGCCAATATTTGTGATAAATATCCATAGTTTACTTTAGTTATATGGGTATTATCTCCAAATTGTGAGAAATGTCTCATGATTTTCAAACCCTCTTACCAAGTTTACTCGAAAGGGATTCAATTTTAATTATAATTATGAGTTTGAAGATAACATAAAGGATTATAAAAGAAGGGTCATCACTACACTTATGCATACACTACCCAAATGTGGATAACTTTTCATAGTGTTTATTGATGCTTTAAATAAGGGATTAAGTTTTGTGTTAATGAAAAATGACAAAGTCATAGCCTATGATTCAAGGAAATTGAAAGTTCATGAACATAAATACACAATTCATGATCTGGAGTTTGATATAGTGATATTATCTTTGAAAATATAGCAACATTATCTCATTGGGGAGAAGTTTGAAATATATTTAGATCACAAAAACCCTAAGTATATATTCACATAGAAAGAGATGAATATGCACCAAAGAAGTTTGTTAGATCTTATCGAGGACTATGAATGATCAATTAACTATCATCTAGGAAAATCAAATAAAGTGACAGCTTATCTAAGTAGAAAGGATCTAGAAATTATATTATTTATGGGAACTAAGAGTGGTCTGATCTTCTTATATTTGGAAGGGATGGAAATGGGAATCATAATTAAAGGAACATCATCAATCCTTTCAAAAATTATTTCTCAATAATCTATTTTGGATAGGTTAAAGGATGGTCAAAGGGATGATGTTGTAATTTATAAGAAAGGGGAAACTATATGAAAAGGAAAGTCCTTAGATTTTGGTGTTAATGACAATGTTGTAGTGAGATTTGGTTCCTGACTATGTGTACCAAAAAATCCTGAGTTAAAGAAGGAACTTTTGGATGATGCACATAGCTTGAATTTCTCCATTCACCAACAAAGTAGAAAGATATATCTAGATATCCAAGAAAACTACTGGTGGGATAATAGAAAGAAGTATATCACTAAATATACAACAAACTTCCTTGTATATAAGTAAGTGACGACTGAAAAGTAGAAGTATAATTGGATGATACAACCATTAGCCATGCCAATATAGAAATGGGAAAAAATCACTGTTGACTTTGTCACTAGAAAACTGAAAAATCTTACGGAAACAATGTTATACGTGTTTTTGTGGATCATATTACAAAGATAGATCACTTTATTACGGTTTTATATCATTTCTCACTAAATAAACATGCATGGATATACATCAGATAAGTGGTAAGGATAAATGGATTACCACTATCGATTGTATCAAATCGATATCTGAGATTCACCTCAAAGTTATGGAAAAGTATTCAATGTTATGTAAACACTAATTTTAACTTCAAAAGAACTTATCGCCCACAAATTGATGTTCAATATGATAAAACTATCCAAACACTTGAGGAATTTTTAGAGCATGCCCAATTGGATTCAAAGAAGGATGGGACCAACATCTTCATCTGGTTCAGTTATCTTATAAAAACAGTTTCCACTCAAGCATACAAATGTCCCGCAATGAATCCCTTATAGGAAGAGGTGAAGAACACCTGTATATTGGGATGAAGTTGGGGAATGAAAACTGCCATTTCCTAAAATGTTTTAGGAAATGTTGGAAAAGTTTAAGGCCACTCAGAAGTACATAAAGGAATCTTTGAGTTTATAGAAGAACTATGTTTACAATCATCGATGATACCTAGAGTTTGATGTTAGAGACATAGTATTCCTCAGAATATCTCCATTGAATAAAGTGATGAGACATTGGAAGTAGGTAAATCTTAGTCCAAGATACATCATCCCCTTTTGAGATCCTTGATCGCATCAGAGTAGTTCCCTACTTACTTGGTTTCCCGCCTAAACTATCTCATGTACATGATGTATTACATACACCCCTCTTGAGAAAGTATACACCAGACCCGTCACATGTACTCAATCTATAGGTGGTACCATTGGAGAATGATATCTCATATGATGAGTAGCCGATAAAGAACTTAGATCATAGAGAAAAATGTATATAAAAATTGAAAATTCACATGGTCAAAGTGATATAGAGAAAATACAAGTTTGAAGAGAGAGATGTGGGAACCAGAGGAAGTGATGAAACAGAGTAACCCTCACCTATTTTATTTTGGTAAATTGAATTGAATTTATTATTATGTAATATTATTATAAAAAACACATGTTATTCGTTAGTTTTATCATATTTAAAAGATTGTAATGTATCATTATAGTTGATAATATAGTTGTTGAACAGTGATCACATGATTAGTATAAATATAGGGTTTTAACAAATCCAATTAACACAGGCAAGGGAAGTGATGGCCTAAACTAGTGGGATAATACCATATGAAGCACATTTATCAGAAATTCCAAGGGAGATAACATATCTGAGATTTTACCTTGACCATACCCAATATGAGATCCAATAACTTAAGCATGAGATAAACCGTTTACATGAGAATTTCAATCTCCTCGAGATCACGACCCAAACCACATATGTCGAACCACCCCCTGAATGTCTCACCATCATGTACCATACTCTTACGGTGTTTTTTTGGTGTATTAAAGGGATATGTATCATGCCCCTTGAATTATGATTATGTAAATAATTTTTTATATAAAAATAAATATATTTTCATTGTATTACGGTTACATTATAAATTATTTTTATGTAGGTATAAAAAAACACAAATAGTATTTTTTGGATACTATTAAAATTCAATAAAGGAATTTTATTGATAGATTAATGTAATTTTGAAATAAAAAATATTTTAATAAAATATTAATTTTAAATAATTTTTATTAAATATAAATGATCATATAATATTTATGAAGTTAAATGTAATTTTTATAAGGGTTCAAAAACTGTTATTGTAAAAAAACACATTATTTTTCAAAACATATCAATTACTATTTAAAAAGTGAAAATAAACATATTTATAAAATTATTTAGATAAATGGAATTTTATTTTTGGAATCAGAACATCATAATTATCCAATGGTCAATATTTCATAATTTTCTAAGAAAATCGAATTTTCAGGTAAAAATTAAATACCATGTAAATACACTATGTGTATTATGCAGTCACAATAAACCAAAAGTGATATAATAAATACTATAAATATAATTACTAATTAAATAAATGTTTTAAATTTTAAATAATTTCATTTTATGTATATTTGATTAGTTTTGTAAATCCTTAATGAATCCTCCAAAAACATTAATATATTTTAAGGTTTTAAAATCATTTCATTAAGAGTGTTACTCACCTCCACATAAGAAAGGGTATTATTTTATTAATTTCTTCCCATTTGTTTATAAAATAATGATACCCGCTACCATTTGGTAGAATACATGTGTAAGAACCATGTTATGGTTTTTTGTTTTGGTTATTTTGTTATGTAGAGTCCAAAACCTAAATAATAAAGAAATCCCCCTCATTTCCTATATAAACCCACCCATGATCCAATTGATATTCAATAAAACTCCTTAGAGTAATTACATACTCTTAAATCTACTATATAAATCATCCCAATATTCCCCCAAGCTCTCAAGCCCACCCCCCAAGAATTTGGAGTCACACACTCATGTAAGGGATCATCTCTTTCACACCTTTATTCAAGAATCTTCTTCATTTTATTTCCTTTTATTTTCAATTACTAATGTTGGGGGTCAATTTATGTACACCCCCATACTTACCTTAAGATGTATAATGGATGATAACCCATTTCTATCTCATTAACACCTCCCATGAGTATTCATGCTCCCCTATTATGCTACCAAACTTTCACCATGGTATTCCTAGCCAAACAAATTTATAGTTAACACCCATACACAATTCCTATAAAGGGTGTTCACCTTAATGAACTTATACATACTTTATTTAGGAAATACATGTATGTATTCCACACTCCATTATCCTATAATAAAATTTTATGAAAAATGGTTTTATATTGTATGATATATGTGGAACACTTAATAATGTGAATTAAATGAAAGTGACGAGTGCACTAGAAATTATATAGCGCTACAATGCATTGGTTAATGTTTAGTTTTTTGAGATGTGATGTTGGGATAGGAAGTGAAACTGATTCCTTTATGGGACTTTGTGATAAATTCACACACTACATCAAATATATTAAGGATGATTTTAACAAAACATATGTGACATACATATAATCCATATAATATTCATGACATAATTACCTTTTTGTATTTATAATATATAATTCTCTTCAACACATTTTCACAAACTAAAAATGTGATAATGTCTTTGTGGACATGTGGATTGTTGCTTCCTCAATGTGATGTGATTCCTTTTACATAATAATAATTTTATACATAAGTATATAGGATTAAATAATATGTTATATATGATAAAATGGTCACTCTGTAAAGATAAATTTTCATTAACTTCTTTCCATAACAATCATTGAAAAATGAAGTGTTACTCATGCATACGTAAATACCACCATCTACATAATTGAAACATTGGTTCATTTTTCAGAATCATATTTAATGATTGGTTTTAAAAGTTTAATTAATGTATAAATATTATAATTATTTCATGATAATTATTCTAGTCATGTTTATATAATGACCCCTTTGACCATTGTTGACCAACCAAATCATTTTGACACATAAATCTAATGTGGTAAAAGCATCATATTAAAATTAATTATTAATGTGGTTATTTAAAAAATTATAATAAGTAATATAAAATAAACGATGAACATGAAAAATGTATTGAATAATGTATAAAATTAACATATGTTTATTATGTAGGAAGATAGATAGAAAGCATGATAAATCAGACTCGAGGTAAGGGGTTTTATTTAAATTTACATTTCATTGAGGCATATTGTAATGTTCTAAACCTACTTTGTTTATTATGTCATATATACTTTGCATTTGACATGTTATATCAGGAATTTCATTTATTTTAGGATATTAAAATGTTTCATTGATTTTATTATTTCACAAATCTCATGATTCAAAACTTACTCAAGTTGTAAGGAATTATCATCTCATATTTTACATCTGTGAGATAAATGTCATAATCACCACTTACCTCCTTTTTGTAGAATATATACTATTCCAATTGATTTATTATATCATGAATTATTTTCAATTTATTGTATTTAAATGTTTCATTTAATGATTCTTTTTTATGGTGTTTACGATTTCAAATTTACAACAATAGTAATTGATTGTTGTCACAATTTTTCTTCTTTGTGATATTTGTTATGTTATAAACCTATTTTATTTTATAAGGTGTATGTACTTTTTCATTGATTAATTACATCATAAAATATCCTTATTCTCATGATATTCTAAATTTCATTTATTTTTGATCCATTCATTGTGTTAATGGTTCAAATGGTTCAAATGTTTCAAACTGGTATGGGATGATTTAAAATGTTAAATAATTAATTTCCTTAAGAATGTTTTAATATTATTTTAATAGTATTTACATTCATCAACATCAACCACATTTGTTTTTACTTGTCCTCAAATGGGGTTATTTTGTTTTGATACCATCCTCATTCATTCTTTAGATGGATTATGTTTTTTTCAAATAGATTTATATTTAACTCATTTCTTTTCAACAAGATAATTGTGTTTCAAAATATTTTTATTTTACAAATTTTATTTCCATGGGTAATTCATGTTTTAAATATATTTTTATGGAACCTATTTTCTTCCCATGGGTTAGTCATATTTCAAATATTTTTTTTATTTAACATATTTCTTATCCATAGGTTAATCATATTTCAAAGAGATTATTATAGAACCCATTTCTTTTCTAAAGTTTAATCATGTTTTGATGGAGTTATTGGTTTCTCCAATCATTTTATGCAAGATTTTATGTTTTATGGTTTTAAAATGGTACTTGGTTATTTGATAGGTGGTCATCTGATAAACCAAATATGGGTGGTTATGCGATAGACCAAGGACGTGTGGGTCTATGATATCCCTCCAACACATTAGGTATAGAAGTTAGTCGTATGGTTATTCCATTTTTAAGAGTGACATGTATGGAAGTTGACTGAATGGTTAATCTATTTATAAGATTGAAAAGTATAATGATTTCACAAGGTACCTTCATGTGTTTCTTATTCTTGTAATAAGTTTATAATGTTTCTAATCATTGAGATTGATATCTCATGGCTTTTCATTATTGATTCTAATGAATATTTTCTTTAACATGTTTTTATATTTTATATTCTATATATTGATGTATATGAGTTAATTTATTATTCTCTCATGCACTTTTATAATTTCATCGTATTCTTATTCACTCTTATGATCATTAATTTCATTTAATTGTTAATGCCTATTCTTACCCTTATTGAGAGTTTGAGCTAACCCTTCTTCTATTTCCTTTTCCCCTGGTTTTAAAGAATGATGTTGAATGATTTATGACTATAAATTATTTCACAAGGATTGTATTTATGTCCTATTGAGAAATAAGAAAAACTATGGTAAATGGAAAAAATATTAATTATTCAAATTATGAGTCCAAATTTATAGAGTTGTTTTTGTAATAGATTGTCCTAATTTTAAAAAACTCTAAACCTAGAAGTTATTCTCGTTTGTAATTGATCCGAGTGTTCTTTTCAATATTTTGAGGTTTTTTATGGAAACATTTGGTTAAAAATTATCAACATCTTATATATAAATGTAAAGTTAGGGATTTTAGCATGGGATTTGGGAGTGTCAGTTCTGGGATATTATAGTTGGTATCAAAGGAAAGGTTTAGATAATATTATTGTTTATGATAGTTTTTATATTTTTATCTTGGTGTATTTTACATTAAGGTTATGTTAAAATTATATAGAATTTAAAATTTATATATTTATTCATCTAATTTATGTCTATTCAGAATGGTTTTCTATAGAGGAGACAAAAAGGTTATAGTGTAAAGACATCAAGGGGAAAATATCCTTCCAAAACAGGATCCTGAGATGATTGGAATTAGAATGGAATAGTTTTTATGGTAATTGATTAGTTTAGAAAATATATAATTTATGGGGGTGACCATGCTAAAGAGGAACCCACCCTTACATGAAGAAACATGATTATAGTGGAGCGTTTCATGAGGAAAATCCTCTATATTGCAATGGATAATCTAACCTAGTGGGAGCTGAAGTATGGATAAGTTCCCTAGAAAAGATATTTGATTTCATGTGATACTTAGAACATAAAAAGGTAACCCTTTCCATTTAACATTTTGAAAGTGAAGATGATAAAAGGTGGTATTTGGTTATGAATACTATAGAGAAATTTGGTATTGATGCCATGGAATGGGAAACATTTTAGTATGTATTCGTTGAGAAATATTTTCATAAGGTTTTTTATCATAGGATTGAGAAACAATTCATGGAATAAAATTAATGGGATGACGATTCAGTGGTCGCGTGTGAATCTAACTTCACAATATTGGATATGTATGTTTCAGGTTTTATTTGAGACATTGATAATAAAAGTAATTGATTTTACTCAGGATTGAAACCATGTATACAAAGATATTTGGCCTATTGAGAATTTAAAAGTTATGAAATGATTTTTCATTTTGTTGAGAATATTAAAATTGAGTTTCCTGAAACTTACATGCCACGAGAAGACAATATTAAAAAATGGTCAAAGTGGTTTGAAATATAAAATAAACCAACTAATAATTCTAGAGGTAAGCCTAAAAATTCTTCCAATTATGGTAAAATACATTTTGGGGAATGTATGTCAGGATCTAGGAAGTGTTACATGTGTTGTATGCTTGGTCACAATTTTTGTGACTACAAGAAAAATAATCCTAAATAATCTAATAATGAGATAAAATATATCCATTAAATAGTAAGATTATTTATCTATAATGTGTTGGGACATTATGATATTGTGTGTCCAATGAAACGTTTTGAGGGTGGAAATCATCATGATGAAAAAAAAGTGGAGAAATCATTTTATACATCTCTAATTGATTTTAGGACATCTAGTGAAGTGTTGGAAGCTCTATGGAGTTATATATTGTTTGAAGGTTGATCCCAAGACTAATGTATTGGAACCTCTATTTTAATGTTTTAAATAATTGAAATACCTTGGGAGACATTTATTGTATTATATAGTTCTTTAAGGTATATGTTTGAATGTTTTTTGAGGAAGGATACCTCTAATTATGTAGATGTTACTTTAATGGTATTGGTTACTATAAGGGTTATATACATATGGAATTATTTAGTTATAACATAAACATTATTATTGAACATTAGATATTAATGCATTATCTCATCAAAAAATGTTTAAATTATCTTACCATGTGCTAACCATTTTGGTTTTGGTTAATATCAAAAGATTTCATGAATATCATGTTATACTTTTGAGGATTATTTGATCAATTATAAGCTGATTCTATTGATTTGGGCATGAAGAGTAATATCAGATAATCATTTTCTGGAGCAAGATACAAGTCTATTGTAAAAAATAATTAAAGGAAGAATCTCAACTCATCGAGTAATTATATTTCCTTATTCTCTTAACATATATAGTGAAGGAATCCTTAAAATATAGGAAAATTATCTTAAAGAAATAATTTTTTATCCTCTTACCATCCTTTTCCCTTTTCTACCCCAATTTCTCTGCTGGTTTTTTCATCATTGACTTCATCTAGACCATGTTCTTTATCACTCCATGTTAATCCATGATAATTATTCTTCCTTTCCAAATCCAAATTTTAAATTCACACTAATGCTCTCCCTATTTGGAATCCTAATTATGTGTAACTTCTAGTGATTGTTATGTTTCCCACTTTCCCTTTTTAAGAGGATGTTTTGTTAACCCTTTATAGTACGTGGGTTTCAATAACAGAATTCTATAAATGTTAACCATTTTATAGAAAAGATAAATTTCTTGGGAGAAATTTATTTTAAGGGGGGTAGGATGTAACATCCTAAGATTTTATGAAATATATTATATAAAATTAATATAATTTATATAATTTATTTTGTTACAATCTATACATAGTTTAGCTTACATCACACACAAAACTATATTTTTCATATATTTCTCACAACATTGACAGCCTTTAATCACTTATGTTACACGTAAGACTGAGTATTACCAGATAATAATATAATATTAATATTATTAATATATTTATATCCAAGCTACTGGAATAGAGGAAATGAATGATATTAACTAAAATTAAGAAATTATAGTTTAAACGTGGTTATAAGTTGAATTTATTGGTAACCAATTATTATAAATCAAATAAATAAAAAAATGAATATGATGGATGTAACATCCTAGGTAATGATAGAATAAGTGTGTTTAATATTTTTTAATATTTATGAATTATATAGTAATTTTACCTTAAAAGGGATTCTATTTCCAATATCATACAAGACACACAATAATGATTTTAGTCGTAATTTTATGTTGCATGCAATACTATGTTATACTGAAAAATAATATATTATTAATATTATAATTAAATATGGCCATTATCATCTAGACATTTTCTTAGTGGGAAAGAATATTACTAACCACATTACATTAATAAATTTTTATAAAATGTTTTTTCGTTGATCTAAAAAATTTATTTGGCTTAAAATAATAATGAATCCAATTCTAAGCATAAAAAAGCTACAAATTTTTAAAATTTAATTTTAACACATTTTAATAGAGAACACATTTTAAATTTATTTTTTGAAACTTTTATCAATTTTATATGAATTTTTTTTAAAAACATAAATATAAAAATTGAATTTGGTTGAATTATTGGATTTTGTTTTGATAAAATTCATAATTTGATGAATAATTAATAACACTGAATATTAGTACAAAACTACTTTTTCATCAAATTTATTTTTATAGTTAAATTTTGTTTTGGAATGATTTTAATGTATAATTAGATAATTTTTGTATCAATTAAACAAATTTAGTTTATTATAATCAATATCACTTTGAATTTTGATATAAAAACATAGAAAACATTAGAACCTTTTTACTTTAAATACCTACTATCACATCTCATATGTAGGATTAATTTTAAATTAATTTCTACTAGTAATTTGATTGGAATTTGGAAAAATGAATTTAATATTTGGAATCAGTATAATTTATAATTTCTAATAAGGTATGATTAGTTTTCTACCGAAATTTTTAGTGAATGTAATTAAAATTAATTACCATGATTAAGGAAAAACAAGCTTGATTAATGACTAAACATGGAAAATAAGGGATAAAAATGAAACTAAACATTTCTAAAAAAAAATTTATGGAAATGGTACTTCCCTTACACCTCTAAGTTTCCATAATGGTACATTTGGACACTTAGGGAACAAGTAATACTTGGGGAGCACACAATTATTTTCAAAAATACCAAGTGTATCCTTTCCCTACACTACAAAAAGGCATTCATCCCTCCCACTTATTCACAACTATAAATTAAAATTTTCTCATAAAAACCCTGAATATATAAGTTCCAAAAATAACTAACCTAACTCTAGAAGATAAACTTTGGAATAAATCAATCCAAGAAGTCCTTCAGTGAAAACCAAAAGGAGTTACTTGAAGAAGAGGTAACTTTCCTCAAAATGAATTATTTTCTTTGTTTCCTTCTCCAACCCATTGATTTTTTATTATTCCATTATTATGTAATAAAATAAGTATCCTCAATATACTAAGATATTTTTTCTTTAGTTTTCTACCATTACTTACACACACTTCCATCTAATAGGCAATTAACTTATCGTTCTTGTGTACGGTGAACTGTAACCACACAAAACAATATTGTTCACTTTTCCTTTAACATAACTCATAGTTGGGAATTATAATGGAAAATATATTTTTATAATTTATATATGATATTTATTATTTATTTATTATAAATTTATTATTTTTTAATTATTATAAACAAAAAACCTCCATGCTTTCCATTTTGTGTAAGTACGATAATTTTGTTTGGGGAAGTGCTGACTATCGCCTCCTCAAACAGATGTTATACATTCCCACACTACATGGAATGTATTAAGTTTGAGTTAAACTAAAAATAAATTACATAAATAGAATACATATAATATTTATTCAATATTTAACTTTATATATGTATAATATATCATTTTCTTTAACACATTTTCACACACTAAAAAATTGATAATGTCGTTCATGGATATGTGGACTACCGCCTCCTTAATGAGATGTTATTCCTTTTAAATCACAAAAATTATATATATAAGTATATATTATAAATAATATGTTATATTTGGTATAATGGTAATTCTTTAAAGTTAAATGTTACTTAACTTCTTTCCAAAATGAGCATTGAAAAAAGAAACATTACTCATGTGTACGTACGACCTACCGTCTCCAAGATTGTAACGTTGGTTCATTTATTATAACAATATTTCATGATTACTTTTAGAAGTATAATTAATGTATAAATATGGTAATTATTTCATTATAAATATTTTTAATTATTTTATATAATGACCCCTTCGACTATATTTGACCTACCAAATTCAGTTTGATGCACAAACAGAATATAGTAAAATCACCAGACCTAAACTTAATTGTTTAAGTAGATATTTAAAAAATTATAATATTTGAAATAAAATTAAATATAAACTTCAAAAATGTTTATAATAATGAAGATAAATAACATAATTTTATTATTTAGTAAGATAGAGAACAAGCATGAAAAATCTTACTCGAGGCAAGGGGTTTTGTCATAATTTAAATTTTATTTAGGCATATTGTAATGTTAGGCACCAAGTTTCAATTATGTAGTGTATATACAGATCCTTTGAAATTTTATACAATGGATTTTATTTATTTATTTACATTAAATTTTTCATTGATTCCATTATTTCATGTATCTCATGATTCAAAACTTACCCAAGTTGTAGGGGATTTTCATCCCACATTTTACATCTATGAGATAAATGTGATAATCACTAATTCCAGATTTCATGTAGTGTTTCCAGTTAACATTTTAATGTATTATATCCTGAATTTTTTTATCTTCAAGGTATTTAAATTTTTCATTTAATAAATCTTATTTCATGGGGTTTTTTGTTTCAAATTTACCAAAGTAGTAATGGATTGTGGTTATAAGTTTCTTATTTGTGACGTTTGTTATGTTATAAACCTATCTTATTTTATAAATTGTATATACATCAATTTTTACATGTTATATCATGAATATTATTATTCTCATGATGTTATAAGTTTCATTTATTGGTATTACATTGATGGGTTTAATGGTTCAAATGTTTCAATGTTGTATGGGATGCTTTGGATTGTTTAAAGATTAATTTCTTCAAGAATGTTTTAATGTTTTTTAATGGTAATTCAATTAATAAATGTCAACAACCCTTGTTATTAATTTTCATCCATTGGGGATATTTTTTATTGATAATATCTTTATTCACTCTTTTTATGGTTTATGTTTGTTTCCATGAGATTGTTATTTAACCTATTTCTTTTCTATGGGTTAATAATGTTTAAATGATATGGTTATTTAACCTATTAAATTTCCATGGATTATTCATGTTTTAAATATATTGTTATAGAAATCATTTCTATTCCATAAGTTAATCATATTTAATAGATATTTTTATTGAACCATTTTATTTTCAACGGATTAATTATTTTTCATATATATTGTTATAGAACTCATTTTTTCATGGGTTAATCAAGTTATGGCATGGTTATTGGTTACTCCAATCAGTTTATGAAATATTTTATGTGTTATGGTTTTGAAATGGTATGTGTACATTTGTTGGTTTTTTATGTGATAAACCGATGAAAATTGGTTATGTGATAGAACAAGGATGTGTGGGTTCTCTGATAGCCCTCCAATGCATTGGGTATCGAAGTTCTCCATATGGTTATACGATTTATAAGACGGACATGTATGGAAGTCAGCCGAATGGTTCTTCCATTTATAAGAGTGAAAGGTATGATAATGTCCCAAGGTACCTTTACTTTTTTCTTATTCTTGATATGAGTTTATAATGTTTCTAACGATCGATATTAATGTCACGTGGATTTGGATTATTGATTCTGATGAGTCATTCCTTTTCCATGTTTTCATATTTTTTATTCCAGATATTGATATGTATGATTTCTTTTTTGATTCTCTCATTAACTTGGATTATTTCATCATATCCTTATTAAATATTATACTGATTAATAAAATTTAATTGTTAATTCTTATTCTTAGCCTTACTAAGAATTTTTTCTCACGCTTATTATGTTTCCTTTTCCCATGGTTTTAAAGAATGATGTTAAATGATTTATATCGATAAATGATTTCACAAGGATTATATTTATGACCTATTATGAAATAATAAAATTTGGGATAAATAGTAGAAATATTATTTTCATGACATTTGTGTCCATATTGATATGAGTTGTTTATATAATATTTTTTCTTAATTATCTAAAATATAAACCTAAAAGTTCCTATATTATATATTTGATCCATGTTTCCCTTTTAATGTTTTGAGGGTATGGTGGAATATTTCGAGTCACAATTAATAGCATCTTATCCAGAAATGTAAATTTATGCATTTCAACACAGGATCTGGGACTGCGGGTTTTGGGCTATTATAGTTGGTATCAAAGGAAAGGTTTATATAAATTTATAGGTTATGATTGTGTTAATATCATCCTCTTATATGATTTTACATTATGTTCATGTTAAAATGATATAGAATTTTGAATTTCTATATTTTTTATTCTAATGTATGTTTGTTTAGAATGGTTTTCCACAAATTAAATAGAAAAACTATTGTGGGAAGGCATCAAGGGGGAAATATACTTCAAAAAGAGCATCACAATACTGTTGGAATTAGAAAAAAAAAATTTATAGTAATGGATCAGTTTAAAAAGGATATAAATTGAGGTTATATCTATGCTAAAGAGGAACCCATCCTAATACAAAGAAACATAGTGATAGTGGAGCATTTTATGAGGATAAATCATCCATTATTCAATGGATCATCTGACCTAGTGGTATATGAAGTATTTATCAATGCTATCAAAAATATATTTGATGTAATGGGATGTTCATAATGCCAAAAGTTAACCCTTATCATTTATCATTATGAATGTGAAGCTGATCGATGGTGGTCATTAGTTAAGAATACAAGAGAGAAATATGATATTGATTCCATGGAATGGGAAACATTTAAGAATTTATTACTTGAGAAATATTTTCCTAACGTTTTTTTCCTTAGGATGGAGAAACAATTATTGTAATTAAAGAAAATGGATACGATTTAGTGGCCTCATATAAATATATATTCACGCTATTGGATAAGTATATAACAGATTTTATTTGAGACATTGATACTAAAATTAATATACTTTACTCTAGATTGAAACCAAGTATATAAATAGATTCTTCCTCATGAAAATTAAAAAATTATGAAAAAGTGGTTTGTTTTTTTTTTTGAGAAATTTTAAATGGATTTTTCCTAAAATTATTTGATATGAGATGACAAGAATAAGAAATGGTCCAAGTGGTAGTAAATAGAGAATAAACCAACTAATAATTCTATATGTAAGCATAAAACTAATTCCAAGTGCGATAAAATAAATTTTGGGGAATATATGTCAGGATCTAAGAAGTGTTAAGATTGTGGTAAGTTTGGTCACAAAGTTCATGACTGTGAGAAAAAGAGTCATAAAAAATGCCACCATGAGATAACAGATATCCATTCAATAGTAAGATGCTTTATCTACAATGTGTTGGGATATTATTATTATGTGTGTCCATGGAAATGTTCTCTGGGTGGAATTCATCATGATTAAAAGAAAAAACAGAGGGAGAAATTAATTTATACTTCTATAATTGATGTTGGGACATCTAGTGGTGTGATGTAAGATCTAGGGTGTTCTTTATTTTTCAAAGGTTGATCACAATCCCAATGTCTTAGGCACTACTATTTTAATGTTTTAAATAATTTAAATACATTGGGAGGAATTTATTGTGTTCTTAGTTGTTTTATGTATATGTTTAAAATTTGTTTGAGGAAGGATAGATCTACTTTTTTGGATATATGTTTAATGGTATTGGTGACCATAAAGGTTATATATCTCTAAAATTATTTATTTTTTAATTTAGAAACCACTATTTAACATTAAAGATTAATTCATTATCTCATCAAAAAAATGATTGAATTATCTTACTATGTGATAACCATTATGGTTTTGGTTAATATATAAATATTTGATGAATATCATGTTATGATTTTGAGGATAATTTGATCACATATATGTTGATTCTATTGATTTAGGCATGAATTCTAATATTGGATACTCATGGTTTGGAGCAAGATATATGTCTATGGAGAATGATTATTAAAGGATGAATCTCTACTCGTCATGTAAGTATATTTCATAAATATATTATTATATATGGTGAAAGAATCATTCAACTATAGGAAAATGATCTTGAAGAAATAAAATTTTATCCAATTACCATCCTCTTACCTTTTCCACACCTATTTGTTTTGTGGGGTTTTCATCATTGACTTTATCTTGACCATATTTTCTATCACTCCATATTAATTCATGAGAATTATTTTTCATTTAAAAATCCATATTTTAATTTCCCACCAATTATATCCCTATATTCAATCCTTGTTATGTGTAGCTTCTGGTGACCATTATGTTTTCCACACTCTTTTTTTAAGAGTATGTTGTTTTCCCAAGTTTGAAAAAAAAATCCAAATTACTGAAGCTATGGTTTTTAATCTAAGCAGACACGTCATCTTCCTCTAATTTTTTGCATACATAGACTTTCTTAATGAAAGAATATATACCTAAAATTTAACTTGAACAAGAACCCTCAAGTACTATTTCACATAAAATTAAAATCACTTAATTTGGTTCTTTTTATTAGTTGATATGACTCATTTATTGGGGAGTGGTAAAATATGTAAGCCCAAAACATTTTACACATTTATTGACTGTTTTGGCCTCTATAGAGTCTAAATGGGAACTTGGTCTAATATAATAAGTTTAATCCAAATAATTATGGAAACATAATAAAATTATTGATCAATATGGAAAAATATATAAAAAAATTTATTCAAACTCCGAAGTGATTGAAAATAGTTAAAAATAAATAATGACGTAATTTTTATAATTTATCTAAAAATTTAGAGGAAAATAAAACATTATACAATTCAAATCAAATTTAAAAAAAATTATGATTTAATCTATGAAGATCATGTGAATAGTTTTAAAATATAAAATATATCAATTATCCCACAATAATCACTTGTAAACCTAGACAAGTAAGCATCAAAATCAAATTAAACAAAATTTAAAAGCACATGGGAATTAGATAAACCAATTTAACAGCAAGAAATTAAAGATATCAAGCCTCCTAAAAAAATTCTTCATGGTATTTATTAATCCCATTAAACCCATTTACACTTCATTGTTTCTCCCATGAACTCAATATATTCACCTCATATGAATATTTCCACTTCACATAAATTTTTATTTTCAACAATCCTTCCCTTTTGTAATTTCATGAAAGTTTAAAAATAGGATTGATAATTTCCTAGATCTCTAACTGATGTGAGTTATGCACTTACTCTAATCACAAGTAATTTTTAAGATTATTTAGTGTATTTTGGTATGTTGGTTTTATATGTTATAAATTTCAAGGCATAATAAATAATTATCTATCTCTTTTTGAAGAAAAAATGAATTATTCTAACTTTCAATCAATTATTGTCTCATCCTTACCCCCCCCCCCCCCCAATATCAAAACAATTACCTCTAATCCTTATTAAAACATAATTTAAAGTGCACACCATTCGAAATTCCTATAAAAATCTTATATACACTCATCATTCTTCAATAAAATTTAATTTTGGATTAATATTTTCTAATTATAAATATCTTTTTAAAAGGGAGTGAGGGTAATTTCAATTCAAATTTGTTGGTGTGACTTACCAAATCTTCTCTTGAAAGAAAATACGTATTTTTATCTTTTAAAACATGATTTTTATTTGATTTTTCTAGCATCTACAGACAAGTAATTTTTAGAATTCTTCTCAAAAAGATCCAAAAATGTGTCTTTTTATAGAAAAATAAATTTTTTATCCTCAAAAACATCTCTTCAACATTTTATTTCCACCAAAAGTAGAAAAAAATAGTATAGTACAGTATAATATAGCTTCCCCCTACACTTATGTTAAATTATATCATATATATTCACATACAAAGAATATATGATTGGGAAAACTAGCTTGTAATTAGGATAACCTAATAGTTTATTAATGGATACTAAGGAATACAAGGATTAAATGTATATGGAAGTCTAAAATAAAAATGATTATCTTGTAAAGAGGGATTTTGAAACTAAAGAAATTCCTTAACAATTTAAAATAAATGAAAAAAAATCATCATGTTTTGATAGAAATAAATAAAATTATGATTAAAGAAAAGTATGGATCAGTTCTATCAATAATTAAGGTAAACATAAATAATATATCTAAAAAGTGTTCAGTGTCTTCATGGAGATGTGATATTTTTGACAAATATATTTATATGTGGGAAGTGATTGAAAAAAAACTAGGTTTTCATGAAATTATCATTGTTTTAAACTTGAAACATATTCATTTTTATCTTTAATTTGTTTTTAGTTTCACGGGATAAATAAATTTACTCATTAAAATGGGTTTTAAAAATAATAAATTTAATCATTTTATCTTATAAGTTTTAAAGGTTTTTCACGAAATTATAAATGTTTTGAACTTGAAAAAAAATCTTTTTTCACCTTTCATTTATATTTATTTTCATGGGATAATTTAGTTAGCTTATTGATATGGGTTTCAAAAATGATAACTATATTCCTTTGGGCTCAAATGATTCAAAAATTCACTAAAATTGAAAAAATTAAACACATCAAAATTTTAAAACGGAAAAAAATATTTCAAAAATAGGAATTTGAAAATTAGTAAACTATAAAGGTTCCCTCACCCATTCTTAAAAGATTAATTTTTCTCAATTCATTTAATTATCTTTAACATATATGTGGATTTATAATTAAACCACAATTATAAATAAAGTGTTAAGGATATGTATAATCTGATATTCTTTACTGATAAATAGGTTAGAGTAGTGTGATGTATTCTATTGACTCTGATGAAAGGTTCCTATAAAATATTTTCAACCAATTTCCATTAATAGTGAATGTTTTTTCACTAATTCCTTAACAATATCCAAATAAAAAATAGATATATATATATATATATATATGACAAACTATAAATTTTTATTTTCACCATAAACAATGTTTACCAAGAATTATCATGAGTCTTCAGTTTAATAACAGCACTATGTATCCAGGATCTAATTCTTCTGGTTAGATAAACATGTTATAATCCACCCTTATTTTCTATTTCTAAATCATCTAATTTTTAAAATATTCTCTTAAAATTTTATCCAAATATTATTTCTAAAATATCCTCTATTTTTCATCTCTATATAGGTCCAAATTTATCACTCTCACAACCCAGTATGCCTTTTTCTCTAATTTCATAGGTATGCTACTACCTTTACCATAAATCATCATATATGGGATCATTCCTATTATGGTTTTGTATGTTTAATAAAAGAAAATAATATTTCATAAAACCTTTGTCATTAATATTTCATTTTAGGATTAATATTATTTTTTATAATTTCGTTGGTTTTTGTATTAGACACTGTATCTTGTCCATTAGACTGTTGAAAATAGGGTTTTTATATTTTATTATGCACCTCATGCATTCATATAAAAGTTACTATTATATTATTTTAAAAGTAACCCCCTTGATCACTAATTACGGATTTGGGTACTCAAAACCTAAAAAATATTTTTCCCTTGAAAAAATAAAAAATAGCATGAGAATCATCATTTTTGGTGGATTTGGTATGCACCCATTTCAAAAATAATTTATTTGAAGAAAGATATAATAATTTCAAAATGGAATTTGGAAAGATCCTATTTAATATATTTATTATATTTTAAATATACATACAAAATTATGTGGTTATGGGTGGAATTCATACCTCTTTGAAATATTTCAAGAATACAGACAGTTTCCTCACTTTTTTGAAATATTGTTGTTTATATTCAAAAAAGTTGGGAAAATAAATAAAAGTTTCTAAAACCGTCCTAGATTTAATTTAAGGCCCAAAGTGGCATCCAAAAGCTAAAGTATAAAAAACTCAAAAAGAAATCCACTTTCACTTTAATGAAAATATCATCTCATCACAAGGTCATTAAAACCATTCTAAATAAATATATCATCTTAAATGTATAATATACATTATAATATAGTTTTTTGAATTTGGTAAAGATTTAAGTGAAATTGGACCGACCATCTCACCTAATAATTGACCATGTCAGTATAACAAGGTACTTATTCTTCAATAGTATACAATTTTCCTTATGTAATGTGATTATTTAGTGGTTATTTTCTTTCAAATTTTATCTTCAGCGGTGTTGGTAATTCTCTTCAAGCTATTAGTTTCTTTATTTTTGACCCCAATATTATCCTTGATTTAAAGTTTAAACTCATTGAGCAGTACTTTCCATCTCAATAGCCTCATTTTAGTTTTAAAATTCTTCATCATGTACTGAAGAACCGGTTGATCAAAAAACAAAATGACTATATTTCCCTAAATATATGCTATAAATATTCCCAAAAGACAATTTGAAAAAAAAACTTTGGTTATGTATTTGAATTGGGTAGCTTGTTATATTATTTAGGAATAGGAAATGACTTGTGAATTTTCCTCAATTCATTGAAAATGGACTTCTGAAATTTCTTGGTTGAAGGAATCATTAAGTAGCTTGAATTGTTATTCCAAATTTGGTTCTTTCAAAATAAGTGGAGTTATAAATCTCTACATTAATTAATAAAATCCTTTCCTACACTCACCATTGAAATGTAAATTAAAATATTTCCAAATTAATCTAGATATAGGGAGAAAAATATTAATAAAATCATAGATACACATATTTTAGAATCATGCATCTCATAAAAATGATCTAACATATTTCACACAAGTCAGGTAATGTAATGAATTTATCACATTAATTTCTGAATAATCAACTTCAATAAATTTTAGTGAAATTACATTCCCAATTAAAATTCGTGTCTCAACCATGAAATTACAATTTTAAGTATTTAAAAAATCATTTCAATTCATTTTTACACGACTATTTCTTTATTTTTCAAAAAATAGTCAAAATAATTTATAAATAATATGAAATCATTTGGGAATTACTCTAATTAATACTCTATATGATCAGAAAATATATATCCCATAGACCTAAAATATATACCTAGAGAATTTTCTAATCTAAATATCCTCATTTTTTTAAGAAAATGTACCAAATAGAGAATTCAAAGTAGTATTCTCTTGATAATCAAGTTAATGGGTACCTAAAAATAACATGAAAATCCATCCAAAAAATAATAATGAATTATACATTACAATCTATCTAACATGGGTTCAATGAAGGGGATGGGGATATGATCATTATAAGTGATATAGTTCAGTTTCCTAAAGTATTGTCACACTCTCAAGCTATTTTGAATACTAACAGAGATTAACTCATTCTTTTCATCCATCATATTGGTTTAGATACTTTTCCTAGTAACTACATGGATGGGGGTAACCCATTGTTAATATAAAATGGTATAATTTTCCCATAGTTAAAATTGAGTCTCTATATCCTTATATATAACTTCCATCAAGTTGGGATTCAACGTTCTTTGGGGTTGTCTGACAAGTTTTGAATCTATGTGAAGAAAAATTCTATATCATAATTTTTTTGTTTATTCCTATGATATCACCTAAGAACCATCATATTCAAGGGTATATTCTCTCTAATAATCTCAATATAGTTTTTTTAAATGGGATTAAGATATATTATGAGAAATTTTCACATTTAAATTTTCTCCTTCTAGGAGGTATTCTCATTTAAAATTAGTGGGAAGTGGTTTCAATTCCATTTTTTGGTGTTTTTTTAAGATATGAAATTAAATTGAGATTATGTAATCTTAGATATTGATTATCCCACACAAAATGTAACATATTGTATTATTATTATAAATAAATATCATGAGATTCATATAAAAAATCAAAGGTTACCTCTTCTTTCAATCTGAATAATTTTCTAGATTTTCTAATATTTTAGACAGACTCATCTTCCATTGAATTTTAAATCATTAAATATTCTTATAAGGTTAAAAATTCATAAAATAAACTCTAATATCACATTTTTTTCATTCTCCTCATGGTTTTAAATTATATAGAGTAACAGATCATATGAAGGGTTCTACATGAAGTCAACAATATTAAATTGGATTATGTTGTATCCAATCAATATGCCCAGTTCTCCTTCATGGGTATTGATGATGGTATTAGCCTACTTTAATAATGGACTCCCCAAAATATTGGGTGTGTATTATGGGATCCTAACTTCATCCTTTTTTAGAAAATAAATGCCTTCTATAAATAGTTAATCTTTGTCATTCGCAAGGAAATATTCAAGAACTCATACTATAAAAAATGTGGATATTTTTTCATGTTGTAAAACAATTATTATATGATTAAAGTATCTTATATAATAATATATGTATTCTGAGTGATTCAATATGTTAAACAGGTGACCTAGATCACATAAAGTATTATAGATAGTAAAATATTCAATTGTTTGGGGAATCAAAAATTTCTATGAATCTTTACATTTGGTTGGATTATATAGTTTGATAATAGTTGAGAAACATCATTCAAAGTTAATACTCTAATTTTTTTAAAGTTTACACTTATTGAGGAAAAATTCTTTTAAAATATTTCCATACTTAGGGAAGTTTTCATTAATTATATAAGGGGGATATTGATCTCCACTTTGTGAAAAGTTCATTGAATTTATTTTTGAAGTCATTCCTATAAAGTTTTCATTAATTTTATCAAATATAATGGAAATTTAGAATGAATATCATTCTTATCCATTTTTTTACCATTGGAGTGTTTTTTAATTTCAGTTAGAATTTGTTCCAACCTCCCCGTATTCATCTTCTATCCTTTCTTCCTTTTGGGTTTAATTTTCTAAAAAAATCCAAAATTTCGATATTTAGTTTCTTTACTTACTTCATTTTCTAATGTTACTAATGATTGAATATCATTTCTACTTCTTGTTTCAATCGATTTCATGGTATCGTTTGGTTTATGGACTTATTAGACTTGAAGTTTTCTTGGATTTCTAGACATTTCTTCCAACATTTTTCTTATATATTTCTTTTTAGTCCTAAGATCTTAAATCTTTGTACCTTCTTACTTATGAATAGAGGGTGGGGTATAGTTAATATATTATAATATCCTCCCTTTTTATTGAATATTTCAACCCACATTTTACATACATTGGAATTATATCACTTCTGTGGAACATCTCACACATTACACAAAAACATATCTATATACTATATTGGTTCAGTACCTTCAGAAACATGGAAGACATTTTTATAATTTGGTAAAAGATCAGAAAAATCTCCTATAATAATCTTCCCATTTATTTTTACATCCTAAAACATTTCTTTATATCCAAGGGAAAATTAAAAACTACGAAAATGGTGAGCTTAGATGCTCAGTAAGGGTAAACAAGGGAGACATGTAAACATATTCATCAGAAAAAGGTATGAGATCATGATCATGAAAATAAAAGACCATACTGTGTATATCAATAATCATAGAATAAATATTTCTAGTTTATAATAAATGAATCATATGGAAATAAATTTCATAATCAATGAATTCACAACATAGTAATAAGACATGGAATTTCTAGCAGACACATAAGTAAATGAAATGATTTCCACAATAGTAAAGGCATCGCTACCATGGACATCTTAGTAGTATGGGTTCACTCCCCATACCATATTGGTAGTCACAGTTGACTCTTATGGCCATATTAGTAATATTAGTTCACTATCCATACCATATTGGTAGTAATGGTTCACTCTTATGGCTATCTTAGTAGTATGAGTTCACTTTCCATACCATCTTGGTAGTCATGGTTCACTCCCATGGCCATATTAGTAGTTGAGTTTCACTCCGAATACCATCTTATTATATCTCATGATATAAATATTTACCCTATCCATTGTAGTTTTATATATTTCACATCCATCTCATAATGAAAACCACACATATGTGTGCTATAGGAATAGATATCATTCATCATATCAGAACCCTTGGAATGAAATGGGTTTTATAAATCATTATTTGAAAGAATTAGAATGGTATCATTGAATTATATCTCTAATAAAACATAAGTAACATCAAATATTGTTATCTTATATGGAAAATAATTTTGAGAGAGAACTTGAAAACAATTCTTGAGGAAATATCATTTCTTCTTTGATAACATTTCCATTACATATAATACAATTCAATTTTAAAATAAAAAATATTATTTTAAAATAAACATATAATCATGTAATGTAAAATTAAATTAATTAATTTATCATTAAAGTGTAAAAATATATGCATTCCTTAAATGTCAAAAAACATTCCTTTCTTAATTTTTCTAGAAAAGTTACAATGTGCCTTGTTCAAAAAATGAAACAAAAGATTTCATTCAAACCATTTAGTAAAAAGTTAATAATGGGTAAAAATAACTTTAAAAATCCATAGGATAATAGTAAAAACATTTTTGAAAACATTTTTTTAAAACATGTACATGAATGATAAATATTCAACAATGGAGACTTAAAACAAAACAATCCAAAATATTTATGAGATTATGAAATAAATACTCATCACATTATAATTAGAAGAACCATATTACCCATGAAAGAAATAAAATCTTAGGGATATTAAAATATTATAATATTCTATAAAAAATCATAAAATACATTAATGGTAAGTATATACACCACGTAGAAGAAACAAGTAGTTTATAAGGCATTTGTCCCATAGAAATAAAAGTGAGACATAAAACCATTTACTACTTGAGTAACTTTATAATAATAATCTAAGAGAAATAATAAAATCAATTAAATATATGAATATAATTAAATAAATTAAATTAATGATATAACATGTCATAGAGTATTATATACACCACACAAAAGAAGTGAGTGGTGAATATGACATGTATCTCATGAAAATAAAATGTGAGAATAAATTCCCTTACCTAATGCTTCCTTTAGTAAATAATGATTTAACCTTAATAAAAATGGTTATAAAAATTTTATTAACTTAAATCATAACCTTATTCATATTTATGGTATCACATATGATCCTCTTATATGGTTTTCTAAATAACATTGCATTATTACCATTGTTTAGGGTGTTAACTGCTTAATTTTCTTATGTTTTTTTCATGTAAGTCAGGTTTATTATGAAAAGGACATATTTTTTTCATATCCATAATGATATTAAGTTCATAAATATTATATTCACTCATCATATACATTTTTTATATTCATTATTGAGTGGTTAACATGGAAAATTAATCTCATCGCGTTATGGAGATTATAGGTCATATGTACGCATGAGCGACAATATCATTCCCTTAATAGTACAGTTGTAAGAAGCTGGATGGTATATTAATTATAAAGATTAAATATTATGTAATATTTATTATTTATATCCATTATTACAATAATTATACCCGTAAAAATAATGTAGTTATGATTAAACAAATTACACAACATTGTAGACACGGTTAGTCGTACGTACACACGCATGATGATATTTTTTTCATAGGATGGATAAAAGGAGGAATATGGTTATCCCATAATCAAATTAAAATATCAGAATATAGATGACACATTATTTATTACTTTATTATGGATCCAACTTAGTAAGAGGAATTATAATAAGAAATTAACTTAAATGATTTGGAAAAACAATTAACTCTTTTTGGTTTAATTTCTTTGGATATCCTCTTAGGAACACTAGGGTTTGCCATTTCAGAAGACCAGGAACTCTAAAAAATAAAAAAAAAATTTAGGAGGATAAATGGTCCACGTTTGGTCTATATAGAAGGTTAAATGTGGTGTGAGGAAGTGAGGGTGGATATGCCCTTTTATAATTGAGGTGTGGGGAATGTTTGAACTTTCTAAACATATTAATTTATAATAAATTCAATTTCATTATAAATACCACCTAAATATCATATATTTGAATATGAGATGATATAAAGTTGTAATATCATCAAAAAATATATTTTATACTAGTTTTGGTATCATTTTAATTAACCCTTAGTTAACCAATGTTAATTTTAACTAAGGTAATACAGTTTTCAATATAAAAAGAGTGAAAATTTTAATTATTTGTTATAAATTAGACCATAAATGAACAATTAATAATATTTCATAAAACATTATAATTATTTGGAATTTTTAAAAATGTTTTCTAATCTTTAAATAATTTAATAAATCATTATTTTGATAAAATATCAATAATTTTAGTTTTGACACTATTCACATCGTGGATTTTTTCAAATATCAAGGAACAAACCTAAAATCAAAAAAAAATATTTTATTATATCTATATAAGGTAAAGGTAATATATAAAATTAATTTTTTACATTAATTAACTCAATTAATATTTATTTTAACGTTTTTAATATCATTAATTTGATTTATTCCTTAATTAAAAAATTACTGCATCATTGTTGTTAAAGTTATTAAGGTAATTATCTTTTCCCTAAAAGTTAAAATAAATTTCCATGAAGAATATAAATTTATATTTTTAAAATTACTTATTTATGTTTGGAAAATAGTTTTGAATAATCATATGTTAAAATAGTAGATTAATTGATAACCTATAGTGTGAACAACTTGACTTCCTTTAAAATAGAATATTATAAGTGTTTTATTAATATCTATGTGGATCTAAATGGTCATTAACTCATCCATTGGATAAACATGGACGAGATATAAAAACAAAAATAATTTTTCCATATTTTTGGGTCATTTAATTGTTCTTATAATTTTATTTAAAATCATCTTATTTGTTTTTCTTCTGCTTATACAATCACTGCGTCAACATTGTATAAGTCATTAAGATAATTATTTATTTTCAAAAAAACAAAAATCAAAATACTCTAATAAAAAAATTATGTTCCAAAGAACTATTTATAGCAGAATGTATCTCCCATATATACCAATATTAAAAATTATATAGTTATTGAAAATATGTGTATGACGTCTTTGAATTTTATTTAAATAAATATTAATAAATGTATTAAACTCATAAAAGTGTCTTAAAAAGTTTATAATTTTAGTATCAAGATGATTTTTTTCAAAACCCACTCATCCAGTGAAATTAGGACAAGTGTTAGGGTGATTTTTTATTATTTATAATATTATTTTTTACCTTTAGTTTCCCAATTTACCTATTTACTGTGTCAATAAAAAAAATTACTAAAGTTTCTATTCATATTGTAAAAAAATAAAAGGTAAATATTTACATAATTTGGAAATTTGGATTCCAAATATGGAATCTATTTTTCCTAATTCAAAACATATAATTGGCATAAATTAATTAAAACATTAATCTTGCTGAAGGAATAATAAAATGGGTTTTTAATGTAAAATGATTAAAAGTTCAAAAACAAATTTACATAAAATTTCAATGTGAAATTGATTCCCATGACCTTAATTGGAATAAATGATAAAAGCATGATCTTATTATACTTTAAAGCCATTAAAAAATATAATTTAACATTATAAATTATTTTAATTAAAAAGTTGTTTTCAATTAAAATATATTATTTTTTTACTATTCAAATACATCAAACTTATCAAAACAAAAAAAAATTAAACCAAACTAAATTTTTATATCCCACTTTCAAATAAAAAGTTTATTTTGTCAAATAAAATATATAAAATTGTCAATTATTTTATTTAAAATGGGTTCTCCATTAAAAGGTGATAAAATTTCCCTTTTAAAAAATATAGGGTTTCATGCATAAAATTATGTTGGTTATCATCTTATTCCTATAAAATATATTTTATGAATATAAAAAATATTTTATTGAATATATTTTATACATATCTTATAAATAACATTTAATAGTTGTAATTAATTTAATTTATTAATACAAAATGACTTTTCATGCATAAAATTAAAAATATTTCCTTTATATTCAATTAGTATATATTTTTGTTTCTTATTAATTGGAATCCAATGAATTCATCTTTTAAACCATGTATTTTCATATGTTATTTAATCATATTAATAAACTCTAATTTAATGGCCAGTTTATATCTTATTATATTAAATAAAAATATTTTAATAAAATATTATTGTTTTGTAAAACTCGATCTTGCATGAAATGAAAGCCATCAAAAGAACTCAACATTTTGTGTAAAACAAGCCAAGCATCATGTTGCATATACCAGAAGCTAAGACAGTATTTCGTGTGGTGAAAGTGTATCATGTTGTAATTTACAACACAATCAAACAAACAAATTATTAAAAAAACTATCTCATATAAATCTCAGGGTGTTACATTCTACCACCCCTATAATGAATTTCTCCCTAAAAATTCATCTGGGTTATTATAGGATAAATACTTGAAAGTTTCTTTCATAGAAATAAAAATTATGAAAATGAATACTAGAACTTCCTTTTAAAAAGTAAAGTTATAAATATAATGGATGACAAAAGAAACTTATTACTAGGTTTACATAGAGGAGAACATTTGTAGCATGTGAAATCATGGACATGGAAGAGAAGTATAACTATCATGTTCTAATAGAGAATGATAGGGAACATTGTCATGAGAAAGTTAATAGTCACAAATCCATGATTATTTTATGGCCTAAGTGACCATATGATTCATCATAAATTAATGTACTAGGATAAAAATTTTCAATTGAAGATCATTTTTCGTAAATTTAATGAATTTTAATAGAAAGATATACTTACATGGTTTTAAGAAAACCTCACCCTTTTTTGTTTCTTAATCCAATTCACCTCTTTATCCAAAAAGGGAGGTTAATTTTTCATTACTGGAGTTCTAATAGGTCATGATATCTAATATATTTCATCTCATTTGTCATTATTTATTATCAACACAAAGTTACTATAACATGTTATACAATGTGCATAAATCCTAAAGGGGTGAGATAAAACATTAATCACACAAAAATCGTCTAATGTGTAAAATAATATTTCCATAAATGGTTAACCTTATAACCCTTCCAAAAGATTAAATTCTGACATTTTAAAAAGGAAATAATGAAATAATCTTAACATTAATCCCACATATACCACATAGTATTTCTTGGTTTTCACATTCCAAACATGTGAATAAACTCATATTATATACTCTTGAAACATGGAAATATCATAAATTACCATAAATACTTATTGAAAACATACATATTTCTTTATTCTAAATTTTATTGGATATATTCCTTAAGTTTAAAATTTTGTAAACTTCATCTATGAATTCATAACTTATATGTCAACAAATGATTATTGAGTTCCAAGGTAACCAGTATCAATCAATTAATCGTATCCAATATATCTTTATCAAAAAATAATTAACTTATCATAAAAAATGTATTATGTTTTATCTTTCCCTTTATCAAAATTTCATCTTTCCTGTAAATAACTTTTCTATGTCTTAATAACCATTCAAAAAATCATTTTCAATCCATAATGAAAGCATATACTGAAAATACTTATATATTTCATGATTCATATTACATAATCCTTGAATTCCCAAAACAAATACACTTCAATCATCCCACATTATTCATAAACCATTACATAGGTTTCATCATCTTATTGTTTCTTATAATATTAAATATGAATCATGTATTAAGGTTCCTCAAACTCAATATAATCATGATTATTATGTTTAATGTAAACAAAATAGTTAGATTATCCCATAACTTTCGCATATTGTTCAAAATATCTTTATCTCTAATAGTATAGCAATTATTTGTACCACCTTCCTGATTATCTTTATGAAATTTTCACATAAGAAATTTATTTTCATAATTCCCATACATTCCACATATAAAACATTCAATTTTAACCAAGTTCCTTCTTGTTTCCTACATTAACTAAAACTATGAAGAATAGTGTGAGAAAACATTATCATAATGTAAATCCACATAATCAATAGGAATTACCTTTAATTTATAACATATTATGTTTAAAAGGTTATCAATGATCTTTACCAATATTCTACAATTATAACCTATACTTATAATTATCCTTAGGGACATGCCCAGACATATCCTTAAAAATATATCTTGGTATTTCACTAATGTTTTCTGATCCTAGTTTCCAAAGGTTTACAAAACCTTATCTTTGATACCAACTATAGTGACCCATGATTGATGTATATTGACATTAGTTCACTTTTGCAGAACATTTCATACTTTACAAAAAAATACACCCAAATACCATATTATTTTAGTTCCACTGCAAACTTAGAACACATTCTTCTAATATAGTTAAATATCATCATCATCTCCCATAATGAACATCCCATTACGTTTTACTACCTAAAACCTTCCTTTATATGCTAGGTAATAATAAAATATATAAAAATGGTGATATCATATTTTTATTAAGGATAAACAAGGAATACATGTAAATATATTCATGAGTATAAGGGTATGAGAACATGATTATGAAAATAGAAAACTGTACACTACATATCAATGATCATAAACAAGAATCATGGAATAAAGATTGGTAGTTTATAAGAAATGAATCATAAGTAAATAAGGATCATAATCCATGAAATCATAACACTAGAAAAAGTCATGGAATTTTTGGAAGACGCATAGGTATATAAAATGATTTCCATAGTAGTCAAGGAATCGCTTCCAAATCCATCTTTGTAGTATGGGTTCACTACCCATAATATCTTGGTAGTCATATATCACTCTGATTTCCACCTTATTATTATGATTTATCTCCCCTTACTATCTTGGTAGTGATGGTTCACTCCCATGTCCATATTAGTAGTATGAGTTCACTTCACATACCATCTTTGTAGTTATGGTTCACTTGTGTGACAATCTTAGTAGTCACAGTTCGCTCCCAAGACCATCTTAGTCGATCTCATGATATATAAATAATTAACCAATTCATTGGAGGGATATATATTCTCATCCATATTATTATAAAAACCATTCATATGTGTGACATAAGAACATAAACTATTCATCATAACAGAACCCAAGGAATGAAATGGGTTTCATAAACATCATTCAATCATAAATATATATCATTCCTAAAAATAATAATAATGGTAGAATTGAATCATATCCCCTATAAAACATTTTTAACATAAAATAATTTTATCTTATATGGAAAATAATTTTTAGAGATCACTTGAAAACAATTCTTAAGGAAAACAACATTTTTTTCTTTGAAAATTTTTTCTTTTCTTAAATTATTGTACAGTTTTAAAAGAAAACACATTGTTTTAAAATAACCCTATAATCTTACAAATTAATCTTAAATTCAATAATGAATCATGAATTCATAAAAAAACTATTCATTTCATATATGATAAAATATATTCCTTTCTTACTTTAGTAGGAAAAGTTACAAAGTAACTTGTAAGGAAAATTAAAAACTGGATTCCTTTCAAATCATTTAGTAAAAGGCAAAAAATGGGTAAAAATGTATTTAAACATTCATAATTTAATATTAAAAACATTTTTATAAACTATGTTCATGAATTATAAATATTCTCCAATGGAGTCTTAAAACTAAATAATCCCAAATATTGATAAGATTATGAAATAAGTACTCATCACTTTACAATCAGTAGAACTATATTCCCCATGAAATAATTAAAATAATATGTATATTAAAATACCATAATTTTAGGTATAATAGTCATAAAATAAATTTATGGTAATTATATACACCACGTAGAATAAACATTTAGTGTACAAGGCATGTGTCCGACAAAAGTAAAAGTGAGACATAAATCCCTTACTACTTGAGTAACTTTAGAATCACAATATCCAAGAAATAATAAAATAAATTAAATATTTCCATATAATTTAATAAAGTAAATTAATGATATAACATGTCTTAGAAATTATATACACCCTGAAAAATAAGCGAGTGGTGAATATGACATGTATCTCATAGAAATAAAAAGTGAGATGAAATTCTCTTACCTTATGATTCCTTTAGTTGATAATGATTTAACCACCTGTATAATGGTTTTAATAATTTTATTAACTTATATAAGAAATTTATTAATTTTTATGATATCATATATGATCCCTTTATATGTTTTTGTTCATAATATTTCATTATTACCATTGTTTTAGGTGTTAGTTTCTTTATTTTATTATGTTTTTTTGTCATGTATATCTTGTTCCTTATGAATAGGATATATTTTCATCATATAAGGAATGATATTAAATTCATTAAAATTATATTCACTCATTATATAAATTTTTATATTCATTCTTGAATGGTTAACATGGAGAATGAGTCTCATCGCGTCGTGGAGATGGTAGGTGGTACGTACGCATGAGCGATTGTATCATTCCCTTAATGGTACAGTGGTAAGTAATTGGATGGTTTATTTATTATAAATAAATAATATAATGTAATATTTATTTTTTATATCCATTATAGCTATAATTATACCCATCCAAACAAAAGTAGTGATGAAAAAACAAATTACACTACAGCATGGAGACGGTAAGTTGTATGCACACACATGGTGATATTGTTTTTCATAGGATGGATAAAAGGAGTTATATGGTTATACAATTATCATTATGAAATCTTATCAGATATATGATACTATATTTATTACTTTCGTATATAAACAACATAGGAATAAGAAGTATAAGAAGAGATAAACCTAAATGAATGGTAAAATAATTTCCTCTTCTTTAATGGACATCCTTTGGATCTCCTATTAAGGGAACTAGGGTTAGTCTTTTTAAAAGACCAGGACATGCATAACGTAAATAATATTTTTGGAAGGAAAAATTGGAAGGTTTTTTTCGATCTAGAAGGCTCAAAGTGGTGTGAGGATGTGGGATAGGATGTTCCCTTTTATAATTGAGGTGGGGGAAGCTTTGGAATTTCTAAAAATATTAATTTATAATACATTAAATTTCATTCCAAATTACAAAAAAATGTGAAATATTCAATGATGATATGGGATAATGTTCTAATATTCTTAAAAAATATATTTTATATATGTTTTTCTATCAATTTAAACCTAATCATTTTAATTAACCCTTAGATAACAGATTTTAATTTTAACTAAGGTAATAAATTTTTCAATAATAAAAGAGTTTATATTTTTATTATTTGATGTAAATAAGACCATAAATGAACAATTGAGAACATTTTAGACTATCTTAAAATTATTTGGTATTTTTGAAAATATTTTATAGTATTTAAATAATTTAATAAGACATTATTTTAATAAAATATCAATAGTGTCAATTTTGACACTATTCACTCCCTAGATTTTTAATCATATCAAGATAAAAAGATAAATTTGAACCAAGTATTTTATTTTATACCTAATAGGTCAATTTAAAATATAAAATTATTATGTTACATTAATTAAGTCAAATTATATTTATTTTAATATTTTTAATATCATTAATTGTATTTAATCATTAATTGAATAATTACTGCATCATTATCGTTAAATCCATTAAGATAATTATTTGTTCCCTAAAAAGTAGAAATATATTTACATGAAAAATAAAAATTTATTATATTTCTAATTAATTCTTTATTTTAGAAAACAACTTCCAAAAAACCATATATTAAAATATTATAGTAATTAAAATCCTATAGTGTGAATAACTTGGCTTCCTTTTAAATAAAATATTTTAAGGGCCTTATTCATATCCATGTTGCTCTAAATGGTCACTAACATGACCCTTTACTAACCATTGATGATATATAAATGACCAAAATGATTTAGATATATTTTTATTCATTTAATAGTTCTTATAAGTTTCATTAAAATTATTTTATTTATTTTTCTTCTTCTTATAGAAGCACAACATTAGCATTGTATAAGTCATTAAGGTAATTATTTATTCCCTAATAAATAAAAATAAAATAACCTAATAAATAAAACATTTTACCTTTAAAATTAATATTAATAATCAAATTTATATTCAATATAAACCTATATAAAAATGATATAGTCATTGAAAATATGATTGTGACATATTTAACTTTTCAGTAAATAAAATACATTAAATGTATCATTCTCATCCAAGTGGTTTAAAAAGGTTATAATTTTAGTATAAGGGTGATTTTGGTCGAAAATAATTAATCCAATAAAATTAGGACATGTTTTAGGGTACTTTTCTATTATATATAAAATTATGTTTTACCCATAATTACCCGATTTACATTTTTTCCATTTTAATAAAAAATTACTAAAATTACTATACATATTGTCCAAAAACAAAAGGGAAATAAATATATAATTTTGAAATTCTGATTCCAAATATAAAATCAATTTTCCCAAATTTAAAATACATAATTTAAAGAAATTAATTAAAAAATTTATCTCATTGACAGAATGAGAAGATGAGATGTTAAAGTAAAATATTCAAAGGTTCCCATAGTTTTTGAATATAATTTCAATGTGAAATTGATTCCAATGACCTTAATTGGATTAAATGATAAAAAATTGATCAAATTATAATTTAAAACAATATAATTTAACACTATAAATTATTTTGATGAAAAAAATTCATTTCAAATTTACTATTGTTTTACTATTAACCAAAATAAGAAACTTATTAAAAAAATACCAAAAATTAAACCAATGTAAATTTTTATATCTTTTATTCAAATAAGAAGTTTATTTTTCAAAATAAAATATATAAAAGATTCAAAAAAATTATTTTAAAATGTGTTCACCATTTAAAGGTGATAAAATTACCCTTTTGAAAAATATAGGGTTTTATGCATAAAATTGGGTTGGTACTTATCTTATGCCTATAATATCTATTTGGTAAATATAAAAAATATTTTATTGACAATATAAAATATATTTTTCATTAATATCATTTACTAATTGTAATTAATTATATTTATTAATACATAATGACTTTGGGAACATAAAATTATAAATATTGCATTTATATTCAATTGGTATATGTTTTTGTTTATAATTAACTTGGAACTAATTAATTCATCTTATAAAACATATATTTTAATTATTTAGTTAATACTATTCAAAACCAATAATTTAACAGCTAGTTTATATCTTATTGAATTAAATAATATACTGTAGTTTGGTAAAACTCGATCTTGCGTGAAACACAAGATATAAAAGGTACTCAACATTGTCTATAACACAATCCAAGAATAGTGTTGCATATACTATAAGATAATATAGTGTTTCATGTTGCACAATCTTATCTTGGCATAGTGTATAACACAATAAATCAAATAATTAAAATTATTAAAAAAATATCTCTCATAAAAATATCGGGGTGTTACATAGAAATTGTGTGGTTTTTGTTGGTAAAACTATTGTATAAAAGAATTATTTTGTTGAAAAGGTTATGGGTTTTTTAATTGATGTTGGAATGGGGGATGGTTTTACTACTAATTTTTTTAAGGTGGTTTATCATGATTTTTTTTAACTTCCAAATCTATATTGGACAAGGATGGGATATTTTCAACTTCGGTTTTGTTAGAATTTCTTTCACAAATAGGCTACTAAAAAATATTACCTTACTAAAAATTCATCACACTTTTTATTAAACTAATTAGGTGATGAGATTAAATTGCATACCATAGTTGGTTCTTATTGTTCACTCCCTTATTTTAGGGCCATATGTATCCCCAAATATGTTAGCACTTCATGATTAGTTTCTAATAAAGTAGACGGAGTAAAATTTCTAACCTCATGAATATTTCTTATTTGAGTACCTATTATATTGAATTATTGTGGGTTCTCAATGATATTCCCAATAATGACCTTGTATTTTGTTGTTGATTTGTCAATAAATTTCCCCCCAAATTATGTTCTCTGGTAAAAGTAAACATGGATGTGATTCCTTATGATTATTTGATGTGTTCAATTGGATTATATCTTCTTTAACATCTCCTAGTACTCATAAAGGCTCTCTCTTTATTCCTTTATAATGGAATTCATATCCTTTATAATAGTTTTTGTTCTACAGTAGGGGAAGAATAATTGAATTAATCATCATAGTAAGTCTTCACATTCATTCAAATCTAGTTATTATAGGATATAAAACCATTATTTGATAGACCCTTCTTCTAAAAAATGGAATTCCTTCCACTTTACCTTCTCCTCAACTAGTCCTCGGGGTCCAAAAAAGTGTATTAGACATATTTTAACTCCTTAATATGTTTTTCATGTCTTATCCTACCTGTAAATGTAATTTAAGATTCAATTTTACTATTTTAGGTTTCATCTAAAATTAATTTTTTAATTATTTCATAAAAATTTGATATTTGATTGAGGAGTTTTGGTGAACATGGGTCTCTAAGGGTCTCAGTATGATTTCTATTCAGGATGACAGTATCAAAGTGAACACTTAAGGTTGTACTCAAATATGTATGGAAAATTTCCACAAATTTAGATTAAAAATTAATTTTTCTAACTCTAATTAGTATGTTTCATTAAATTACTAGATCTAGGTGTAAGTATTAGTGTTAGTGTTTCTCGTCATGCAATTTAAAAATAATATTTTTTTCCCAGCTCCTTAGAAATTAAACCATTTTTTGACACATTCCTATTATGGGTTGTGAGAAAAATAATTATTTTCTATGTCATAATGTAGTATATTGTGTAACCTAGGTTTCCTCTACATATGTTCACATAAGAACTAGATTTTCAATTAAAATTAAAGAAATGAATTTTATTGAAATAGTTGTATTTTAAAAAATTATGAATGATATTGGAAGTAATGATATGATATGGGTGACTGGGTAAGGGTTACTCATCTAAATTCAATTTATCCTACTTCTAAGTTATCCTATCAACTTTTATAAAGATGATTAATGCTAGATTCACTAATCACGTCCTCTCATTCCCATAGTCAAATTGTATCTGTTAAAATAACCCTTAATATAATCTTACCTTGGTATACCCTCCCTCAACTTCATGAAATTCCCAATCAGGTCTTTTTCTCCTAAACAATCAAGAGTTTCCACTACCCCTCCACATGTACTAATAATCACCAAGTATATAATAATGAATATATAGTTTATTCTATGATTTATAAATCGGAACCTAGTGTTGGTAAATAATGATCATCAACCATGGAAATAAAAATATTATAATTTAAAACCAAAAACAATATTACTTGATAATAAAAACTTCTATTAGAATATTGAAACCAATGAAATAAAAGAAAATTAGGGGTTTTATTCCAAGAAGTGTAGGAAATCAATCATTATAAAAAAACCTCCTTGTCCCCAATTTATCATAATTTTACCCCTCCATGTGAAGTGTAACTAGGATGAATGGGGAAGTAAAATACATTACAAGATTAATAATTTAGAAAAGGAAGAAAAAATTTTCTTCTCCAAAATATTTCCATAAAGAGATTAACTATTTTATCCCACCATATATCAAAAAATCATTAATGTGTATTATTAAAATATGATTTAAATTATATTTAATGTCAACCATCAACATTTCATTGACTCTAGACATTTGTAAAGAAAATTATGCTAAAATTAGTGAAGATCACTTTTCAAGTAGAACAGACTCTTCATGGTATTTGGGGATGGAGTTCCTATTACTAAAAAATAGGTTCACCAGATCTCTTGGGGTGAAAAGGGGGACAATACTTTTTTTAATCTTGGATTCCCCATATTTTGGGTTAAGGTAAGAAATTTTAATCTTTGAAGAATATGATCTAGAATCATTAATAAACTGGATAAATGGAAATGAAAGTCCATTTCCCAAGATGGAAGGGTGTTCTTATCGAATTAATTGATCACATCTAAATTTCTTTATTCCTTATATATTTACAGATGGCTTAGAATCCTCATCAATGATCATCTAATAATGATTATAAATTTAACTTGGATGGGATCTATTCATGAATAGAAATTTATCAATATTTTTTTTACGATTTAATTAAGACTACTGATATGGGGGTCTTAGTATTAAGGACCTTGGGATTTTCAATCATGTACTTCTTAATAAATTCACCTCGAATCACTTTATGTCTAATAGTTATTCTATTTACTTCATCTCAATAAGGTTCAAATCAAATATAATTGAAGGATATTCTTATATTCTAATATCCTGTTTGTAGATATCTATTAGTTACTCCTTAAATGATATCATGAGTAGATCTAAATTAATCATAATAAGGAGATACAATCTTAACCGTCGGAACTCCACCAGGCTGGACAGACCCCTTATGGACACCTTGTAAATCCCTTATATAATGAGAATAATTACTATTTCTAGATTTATATAATCCATAAAAATATATAGTGATATTTCCCTTCACAAAATATATTTTATATTTTTAGGTATGTCTTTTTGGAAAAATGATACTCTTGTTTGGAAAACAAACACAAATTGTTTATATAACACTAAATATTATTACAAAATGAGGTGTGATGGATACATTGTGACACCACAATAGCTACCAAATTTCAAATCTAAGATTATTAAACCCCAAAGACTACTTATCATCAAGATAATTTTGAAAAATAGTTTACTCACCCATGAAAAGTTGTGAAGAGATGGATAGAATATTGTTTCACTTTTCTATTTTTGTATGGGGGATGAGTAAAATAAATAGCATATATTTATTGGTTGTAGCTTCACTCAAAGTTTGTGGAAGTATGGTGGATGTTTATTTGGAATCAATATATGTGCACATATCTAATAGTATGACTTCACGAACTCTATAATCAATGCTGGACAGAGTGTGAAGGTGCATAAACTTCTCCTTATTATTGTTACTTATGTGATTTCTTTTATATGGAATGATGGTACTGCTATTCTTCATGAAAACCAGATTCCATCCTGGTGGGTGTATATTTTATCCAGTCACAGGGATGCTTATGTTTATTCAAATGTTCAAATAGTATCATTAAATAATGTGTTGATGATATCTATGTCTTAGTCATGATTGGGGTTCAAACAAGGCCCAAAAACCCATTGGTCCTTAAATATTTTCTATGGATCAAATCAATCCCATCATGGATAAAGGTCAACATAGATAGTTCATCCTATGGTATTCTTGGACCCTAGGGTTGTGGAGGTGTTTTTAGTACTCTTCATGATTTTATAAAGGGATTCCTTCATCATTATATTATAATTGGTTTAGCCTATGGTGCTGAAATCTAAGCCAAGATACATGTTATTAATATTTTTTTCTTTAATAACTCGATCTACATATGGATTGAATCAGATTCAAAAATTCTTATAAATACTCTAAAAACTAAAACTAGAAATTATCCTTGTTAAATACTATCTCATTGGATCAAATTTCGTAAAAATTTCAATTATCTCAACTTGATTGTTTCACATTATTATAGTTAGGATAATCAAGTTGCAGATTCCTTCTCAAAAGTACTGATGATAGAAATGTGTATGATGTGGTCCTTTAGCATCCGGAATTATTGTGCACCAGTGGTGGAGGCAGACATGCAGGGTAAAATTCACTATCACCTTTGTAATCCCATTGTAATTCTTAATATGTACCTTTAATTTTATTAGTAAATTTTAGTATTAACTTTATCTATATCCTGAATCATTTTGGTAGATCATAAAATATTGAGTAATGGAATAAATAATTTGGCATAACATAAAAAATGAGACATATAAATTTTGAAACATAAGTCAATAATAATGTTTCAAGGATAAAAATATAGACATGAGGCATAACATATATATTTGGTACAACAATAATAATAATAATAATAATAATAATAATAATAATAAATTATGTCACTGTGCGGAAACATAATTATTCCCACACATTAAATTTTGAAAACCCAATAATTTCCAAATATTTTTTTGTAAACAAACCATATAATGTCCATTAATTTTGTTATGAAGAAACCCAATAATTTCCATGAATTTATTTATGATAAAACCCAATAATTCACATTTATTTTATTATGAGTTATATAGATCTACCTAATGAAAATATACAATTGTATGAGACCCACATTTCATGTAATGATAAACCACACATATGTGTTCCATTATGACCTAAAATAAATATATAATTCCAACATATATTAATTAACACATGATAAAATAAAGGGTTTTATAAAGATTCCAACAAAGCATAATCATAATAAAGATATAAAAATAAAGTGGATGGGAACACTAGATGAAATATCTAGGGAATCATATGAATCATTAAATGATGTTGAAATGGGTGAAAACCACTCTATAATATTAGTAGGAACATTTCAATGAATACCTATAAAATGATGGAAAGGAATATTAATTAATAATAATGTAAATAACCTAAGTAAAAAAATTATGTGGAAATAGTTAAAAATGAAGTTTCTTTTTATACTTTGGTAAATAGACTCAAAGTCATTAAAAAATAACTTGTGTAGAAATTTTAATAAAAAGATTTATTACAAACATTTTTAAAGTAAGTAAAATATTGTATGTAACGCCTAAGCCTCAATTATATTTTTGGATTATTATAGTTTAATAAAATTATATGAAATTATAATTTAAAATTTTCATGCAACGAAAATTAAAATTTGATAGGATAGATATAAATTATGAAATTACATGGTCATGTGAGCCAAAAATAAATGTTGGAAATCTTTCTTTAGAAATAATATTTTATGCCTAACTGAAAATGTATTATTTAATTATTACTAAATTAATTAATAATTATTTTTTATAACTTCTACAATTAACAATTTATTTACCTCCAATTTTATTGAAATAAAGATAAGAACATTTGGAGGTAGAAGGGGATATTTTTCAGAATTTTGTTTAAGTCATAATGTCTATACATTTTAATTATTTAAAATAATATTTATTGATGGATGATTTAATTAATATTTATATATTATATATCATAATATTTTAATTTAAATCCATCCATTTATGATTATTATTCATATATTTATTATAATATTATCTTATGGGTGAAAAATTCATTACTTGAAAAAACTATTTTTTTACACGATTCCTTGGTTTATTTTAAAATTAAATAATAAGAAATATATAAATAAAATACAATAAAATGTATTACATATTTTTTATAAAAATAATTAGTATTAGTTAATAAGTTCAACTAATTTTTTGGTTATAATGAATAGTAATAACAAAAAATAATAATTACCCCGGTAAAGGTTAAAATAGGTATATCAGGGGTGAAACCATAAGATATTGGTTATTTTTTCAATACAACATGTAAAAATCATATTTTATGGACACATTTAAACCTTAACCTATCTAAAATTTTAATATAATGTAATTATAAATAATTATTTGGGAATAAATTTATCATTATTTATTCTTTTTGGAAATTTCCAAGTGGTTTCCAAGAAGGTCCCATCCCCCACTTATAATAGGACTCCTCCTCCCATCACTTATTCATACATATGAAGCCATACATGTAAACTAAAATATATAAATCACTCTATAAAAAATCAGTATCTACATTCTAGAGGTGATGTCCTTCTTGAAATACTATTCTCATGGTCTGAAATAAGTGATCAAATTGATGGTTCTATAAGTGAAGGTAATCTTCCTCACCAAGATATTTATTTTTTACTTATTCTTTTATAACCATAAATTATGTATTAACACTTACAATATAATAAAACCATTATATAACATATAATAATATGTTTTTATTTTTATGTAATATTGTTTACCTATTTTTTCTCCCTCAAATGGGAAACAAAGTCATCGCTCATCTCTACGGAAGACTATCTCCTTGTTAACCTATAAATTTTTTTTATTCACTAACCCACATGAATTGTAATAATTATGTAAATAATGAATATATATGATAAATATTACATGATAATAATTCTGTAAAATTAATAAATCATCCACTTTATTACCCTTTCCCCCATTAGGGGAATGATATCTTCTCTCATGTGTACGTATGACCTATCATCTCCACGAATAGATGAAACTGATTTTCCATGTCCAATATTAAAAAATGTTTATAAAAAGGTATTTATGATAACGTATTACATTTAAAACATTAATATCCTTTTAGAGATTGTGGATCCATATCTTGTAAAAAAGAACAGGAATTGTTTGTGAAAATATTCAGGAGAAAACGAAGTATTTGGCACCCTAAGAAATGATAATAATGAAATATTAGTAACAAAGGGGTTGTAATATTTTACAAGAAAATCATATGTGATATTATAAATATTAATATAGGTTAAATTATCTCATCTCAATTTCTATTCCATTAAGATATATTTGCTATTATACACCTATTCACTTTTATGTGGTATATATACTTTTTATTTTATGTATTTAACATGAAAAAAATATTTATTCATAATTATTAGTGTTTAAATTTAAGTCTATTGTTTCAAGTGGTTAAAATTTAAAATCTTCCAAAGATGTAAGAATCTATTTTATAATCTCACTTTCTGTGGGGATTTATTTTATTTTCACTGAAATAATATTATCACTTATACTTTATAAGATCAAATATTTTTCTTATACATTATATATTACAAGAGTTTATATATTTTATTCTAAAAACTCTTATCTTTGGTAATGGAATCAAGAAAACTATTTTTTAAAATAAAATCCAATTTTATTTCTCTTTTAATTGGCTATATTTTCTTCCATAAAAAAATTCAAAATTATTTTACAGAAGTCATTTTATCTAATTTAATTATTTATTAAGGAAATTTTATGAAATAAATCATATTTAAAAATATTTTTAATGGAAAATTTATAATATTTTCTGAAATCTATGCTTTCAAATTTATTTAAAAAATGTAAAATGGAATGTTTTTTAATGTATATGATGATAAATGACTTCCCTTCTTGTATAACAATTTTATGTAATGTGGATAATGCTACATGTTTTCGAGGGTTTTATTAAGAAAATTATTTTATGAAATCTTGTATAAATATTTCTCTTCCATAAACCTTTTTTATCAAAAGGATATGATTTTATTACAAGACTTATATTCTAGTGAACCGTTTGTCATTTATTATATATTATCAATTTTGTGGTGGTTATCTTCTCATGAAACATTCACTTTCTTGTTCTCATTTTACATTAAATTTCCCTTAAATATCCATATTATTTATTATTTATATGCTTATATCTTAAACCATATATCTTTTTATATAGGGTGTTTTACCTTAAAAGTTATTTGATTGTCTGGGAAAATACTGATATGACACTTTCTTTATTCAATACAGAAATTTATTGAGAAGGGATTTTATTTATGAATTGAATTTATTATTCAATATACAAGGAATTCATTGGAAGTGATTTGATAGTTGGGGGCACATATTATATATCCCCTCAATGCATTGATCAGTATCTTGGGGAAAAATTATCGGTCAAAATAAATGGGTTTTTACCCATAGTTTTATACTATCTTAATCTAAAATATTAATGGTACATATATCATGATGTCTAAAAAATGATCTCCAATATTCATCATTTCCTTCATTGATAATTTATTTACTATTATCCATAATATTATTACATTGATATTATCTATAGATTTATTTAATGACCATGTTATTGATTAAATAAGATTTTTTTAGAAATTTACAATGATATATTGATTGAAACATATATATCCATGATAGCTTCAATTTTACACAACCCCTACTGAGAATTTGTGATAGGCCTCATTTTTTCAATTCCCAATGATATAAAGATAAATTTTTTGAATGATTTTAAATCATGTTGAGAATTTTTTGTTTTTGTATATTATATTCCCATTGTAAAATGAGTATCATGTGTGTGGATAACTCTCTAAGGCTACTAAACTGATTCTTCCATCAAGATTAGAATCCTTGTATATATGAAAATGTAATAAATAAGACACCATATCTGAGTTAATGGATTCAAGATTTATGAATTTGGTATCATAGAAAGTTCAACAGAAACCTTGAGAACCAGATTTAGGAAAACATTTATTAGGGAAGATAACCATGTAACTAGAATTGAGTATAAGTATATAAGAACACCTTATTGTTTTGGTAATAAATAGATTATGTGGATTATCCTAGAAATTTATACCTATCTATATAAAAAAAGGGACATAATTATGGAACATTTATAGCTAAGGGTAATATCTATGAAAAGGGAATATTAGGCTTTGACTCAATTTTCACCTAGTGCATGATAATTAGTCGTACTATAAAACTAGTTTAACACTTTTAGGAGATATACATAGGATAATTCACATTTTCCTTACAAACCATTATAATGAATTTGAAAATATTTTTATTATTTAAAGATATTTCCAAAGTTTATGATTTTGAGATTAACGATGCATAATTTTTTTATGTTGTGTTCCACTATATTCAGAATTAAATGTTGTGAATCGAAACTCATAATATAATATGTCAATCCTGAACATGATATTGTTTATATATGGAACATGGAAAAATAATGTTTTAAACACTCATGGTCAATGTTGAAATTTCAATACTAAGAAATCCAATATAGATGGAATTGGAACTAAAAGGATCGTGGATATATTTAGTAGCTTAATCATGCTATGTCAAAAACATCATTCTCAAAAAGAGATACCAGTTATTACATAGTGGTATTATCCTATGTTTGGTCACTTCATGAAACGATCCCCCATCATTTAGTGAACTACTAATCATGTGATATTTCAGTAATATATTAATTCACTTGAAAATATATTTCTCTCATTGTGATGTAATGAAAAGGAAAATGTTATAATGGTAGTATATTATATCAAGGGTGATACTGATCAATGGTGTTCATTGATCTAGAATACTAGGGAGGAAGAAGTTATAAAACACATATAATATAGATATTTTCATGAAACAAATTTTGAAAAATATTTCCCTCATGGGAAATAGACTGAAATGATGAGAAAGTTCCTAATTTTAAATAAAAAGGAGGATGAAAGTGTTTTAGAGTATCTAGATACATTTATAATACTTTCTTGGTAAACTAAAGATTTCATACATTGTAAAAAATGTAATATTGAGAATTTATTTCAAGGTATTAAGCCATGTCTATAAATATCACTCATTTCTTAATATTTTTTTTATCATATGATGAACTAGTTTATGCACCATAAAAATAGTGAAGGAATTTTATAAACACTATATATTAAAGTGAAATCAAGAGAATATTTCTTTCATGAGATCATTGTACATATCTATATTAATGATGGGGTAATACTTCATAGAACACCTATTCCAATTGAGTCTGGTCATGGACCATTATTTAAATAGAAGTTATGGAAAGGTATTCAAAAGGCTCTTGATACTAAGCTTAATTTTAGCACCACTTATCACCCTAAATCTGATGGATAGTCTGAGAGGACTAATAAAAAATTATAAGACAAGTTGAGGTCATTCTATATTGACTTTCAAGGTATGTGGGATAATTATTTATCTTTGGTATAATTAACCTATAAAATTTACTTACATTCAAGATTTAAAGTGGTGCCATATGAATCATTATAAGGAAATAGATTCTATACTCCAACTTCTTGGTGTGAATTTTGTGAAAGGATTATAGGCCCATATCTTTTGGACTTGAAATTTGAAAAGGTAAAGGATATTCAAACCCATATCAAAGTAACTCAAAGAATTAAAAATAGCTATGTGGATAACTGGAGGAATGATTTGTAATTTCAAGTGGGGGATTATGTTTTCTTTAAAGTATCTCCAATGAAGGGTGTAATGAGGTTTAGTAAGAAAGGTTAACTAATACCTATGTACATTAGAAATATTTAAATCCTATATATTATTTTTATTGGGGATTACCATTTATAAAATTCACTTAGTCTCTATAAAGAACATGATTTGTTCCATATATCATTATTATAGAGCAACATTCAAGACCTAACAGGTGTGATCACCTCTGATGAAATAGAACTAGAACTTAATCTATCATACTATGAAGAGTCTATGAAAATTCATGAAACTAGAGAGATAGTTTTGAGTAATCTTATAACTCGATTAGTAGTATTAAATTATGAAAATCGTAAAATAAAGGAAGAAACAAGGGAACCTAAGGATGTTATGAAGGAGAACTACCCTATTTTAGTTATAAAGTAATATCTGAAAAAATCTCATGGAATAAATTATTGTAAGAGTGACTAATTATCATTTTAAACGATATTTATTTTAAAATTTATTAGTATAAAAATTATAATTTGATAGGATCTATATTTAATTATGAATATACTTGGTCAAATAATCCTAGAATGAGTTTTTGAAATTTTCCCTTATAAGTAAGTTTTTATGAATAATTGAAAATATATTATTTAATTATTACTAATTTTATTTATATTAATGTGTTTTAATATATACAATTAAAAATTTATTGACTATTAATTTCATATAAATAAATATAAGAACATTTTTAGGTAAAAGGGTTATTTTTTAAGAAACTATTTTTTAAGGTATAATGTCTATCCATGTTAATTAATTAAAATAATATTTAATAATAAATGATTGAAATTAATTTTATGTATTATATATCTAAAAATATAAATTTAAATATATCTAATTATTATTACTAGTTATATAATTAATATAATATCATCTTACTCTTCAAAAATGCATTTCCTAAAAATCTTATTTCGAAACGATTTACGTGTTCATTTTTAACAAAATTTATGAAACTTCTATGAATTTAATTTTATAAAATTGATTCCAAATTTATAATAATAATAATTAATATTATTGAGTAATTTAAACTTAATTTTCTTCAAAATTAATAGTATAAATAAGAAAATTTAATTTCCCTAGTTAAGGTTAAAACTGGTTTACTGAGGGGTTAAGCCAAAAGAGAAGGGTATGTTTTACAATTAAACTTGTAAAAATAATACTTAAAATCCATATTTAAAACATTTAATCTAAAAAAATATAATCTTAGGAAATCCTGTTTCATTTTGATTGGGAATGACACTATCATTTGGTATTCTTTGGGGAAATTTCTAAGTGGTTCCCAAGAATACCCCCTTGCCCCACTTATAAAAGGGAACCTTCTCCCCTCGCTTATTCACACCTCTCAAGATATATATATTTAAAATGACTAAGAAAATATCTCAAAAAAATCCCTATCCACATATTATAGGTTTCTCTATTTCAAAATGACCAATACTAAGGTCATTAATAAGGGATCCAAAGGAGGTTTCTCTATGTGAAGGTAACCATCTTCACCGAGCTCTTTCTTTTTTTACTTCTTATTTAATAACCTAAAATTATATATTAGAATTTAAAATATAATAAAAACATTATATCCCTTATTATTATATGTTATTATATTTATTTCATAAAATTTATCCATATCATTCTCCGTCAAATTGGAAACAAATCCATCGCTCATGTTTGCAGTGGACTACTATCCCACGAATTGATGTAATTATTTTTTACATCACTAAATCACATGAAAAGTCATAATGATGTAAATAATGAATATATATGATGAATATTATGTAAAATTAGTTCTTCAAAATTAATATATCATCTACTTTCTTATCCTTTCACCCATTAAGGGAATGATATTGTCACTTGTGTGTACGTTCAACCTATCATCTCCATAAAGCAGTGCGATTAATTTTCCATGTCCAAATTTAAAGAATGGTCTTAAAAAGGTATATAATGAAAAAAAAAATTATAAAATTAATATAATTATAAAAATTATGTATCTATATCCTATTCATATTATCCATAACTTCTGTGACCAAAGAGGCATGAGAAAACAAACAAGTTAATACCAAAATAATTGTAACAATGAAATATTATTAATGAATGTGTGATAATATGTTAAAAGTGGATCATATAAGATATTATAAATAGGAATTTAGTTATATTATAATTTATAACATGATAAAAACCATTATATAGTAGTTTAAGTAACATTCTACTAAAGGGAGGTGTGAGGTAATGGATTTCATCTCAATTTCAATTCCATTGAGACATATTTGTTTTTATGAAACTTTTCACTTTTATTGGGTGTATAAACTAACCCATTTATGTATTTAACATGAATAAATTTTTATCCCTTATTATTAATGTTTCAATTCAGGTCTATTCTTTCAAGAGGGTAAAATTTATAAGTTTTCTAAGAGGTAAGAAACTATTTTACAATCTCACTTTTTTTTAGTATTGATTTACTTCTCATTGAAGGGAACTTGTAATTTATCATTCATAAGCTCCTAAAAATTTCTTATCCATTGATATTTAAAGATATTCAATATTTTTTCCAATTTTTACTCAATTTTTCTGAATTTATAAATATAATTTTTAATAAAAAACCCAATTTTAGTTCTATTTTAAATGAATTTATTTTTATCGAGGTCCATGTTCTTCAAAATTATTTTACAAAAATAAATATATTTAATTCAAATATTTATTAATTAAATTTTATGTTATAATTTATTTTTTTTAATTAATGTTTATAATGTTATCTGAAAGAAATGTTTTCCAATTTCTTTATAAAATTAAAAATAAATTTTTATTAATGTATACAGTGAAAACAGACGTCCCCAATATCATAACAGTTTTGTCAAAACTTATCTTATTCTCTAGGTTTTAAATTGTTTTATGAAGAAAAATATTTTATTAAGGGTTATTTTAAAATTCCACTTCCCTTCCCTTAATTCTTATTAAGGAAATTATTTTATTACAATAATTATATTCCCAATGAACTGATGATAACCTCTTATCTCTTATTAATAGTGTGGTTTTTATCATCTCTTGAAACATTCACTTCTTTTTTATCATTATAAATTAAATTTACCTTAGATATAAAAGTAATTTAACTTTGATATTCTTATTTCATAAACTTTATATCATTTCTACATGCATTTTTTACATTCAAAGTTATTTGATTGACTGGGGAAATATTGATAAGTTTTATTCCTTATTTGATATAGACATTTATTAATTGGAAATATATTATACAAATTGAATCAATTATTAAACATATAAAGAATGCATTAGTCATGCAGTGAATAGTGGGGCCCTAAATAATATATCCACTCAATGCATCGACATATAGTGAGAAAAATATATTGGCCAAAATAAATGGGACTTTAGCCATGGTTTTAAATTTTCTAAGAATATGGTCCGATGGTATTGATATCATTATGTATGATATCATGAACCCTAATATTAATAATTTATATCATTTAAAATTCAGTTATTATTATCTATGATAATATTTAATCGATAATATCTATGTATACATTTATGAATCATGTTATTGATCAAATTTCATGTGTTTTAAATTATTTAACTTTCCATATTGACTATGTCTTATTTACACATGATAAATTCCATTTTACATAAACCTCACTATTTACTTGATCTCACCCTTATTTTGTTACCTTTACCCATGATAAGAAAATGAATTTTATGAATGAGTTTCAATGATTCCAAAGATTTTATTTTGTTGAGTTTTATAATTTATTCTCAATGTAAAGTGAGTATCGTGTTTGTATCTTGTTCTTTAGGACTACTAAATTGATAGTTCTATCTGGATTAGAACCATTGTATCTATACCAATTTAATAAATTAGACATCAACACTAGGTTACTATAGTTGGGTTTTTACATTGATGAAAATAACCTTATAAAAAAATTTAAGTATAGAAAAGGAAACCTATAAAAGAATATAAATAATATGGACCTGGAGGGGGATTATTCTTAATGGAAAATAATAGTTATGGTCACCGCCTCTTAAAATCATTCTTTCAGTTGAATTTTTGAACCAAAATCATGAATAAATTTAAATAATACATGTAAATATAATAAATAACTACTGAATAATAAAATATATGGGTTTTTGGATAGAAAAAACATAAAATTTCCCAAGATAAAAATTTAAACATATATAATCTCAATTTCAATGTTGGATCGGAAAGAAAACTCTTAATTTTAATCTGATATTCAATAAAAGAACATTAAACTCATGTAAAATAAATGTAACCAGCATAATAAATTTATTAATAACCTTATTAATGTTTATTAACATTTATAATCCTAAATAATAATCATTTATTAAATATTTATTTGTTGTTAATTATTTACTTCCATTATTTGATAATAGTAATTATGAATGTTTTTTATATGTTTCCTAATGGTGATATTGATTCTCACTCTTGCATACCAATCACATCATTCCCAGATTATTCAAGGTAGTGGAATCATTGTGTTTAATTATTTATGTTTCCCCATATTTATTTTAGTAAATTTATGTGTATGGTTTTTATGAATGTAATCTATGACAAACATGTTTTGGGTAATTTACTAATAATATTGAGTTACATTACAATGTTCACTCACATTGTCTATCACACTTATAGAACAATATTAATAATATAAATTTAACTTTATTATCATATATTACCAAAATTAATGTCTCAATATTCATACATATTGTAAATTTTGAGATAGTATTTCTCATTCAAGTAGGTATTTGAATTGACTTAAAAAAGAACTTGTTATACTAATGAATGAGTAAGATTATAAAGTTATATAAAAGTAATATTATTTTACCAGAATCATAATGATGTAAATATTAAATTATTATATTATATAATGGGATCTATAAGGAATGAATATGAAAGGATAATTGAAAAACATAGTGAATAACTGTGTACTTTAATGAATTCTCTCTTCAAAATAGGTTCCATCAAAAAAAAGGGATTTAGGGGCCTTCTTGGAAAAAAAGGCCTCCTAATGTTTAACAATAATTTAGGATAGTAAAAACCATTTTGCATTCAAGATAATTCTTAATAAAAATTATGGTTTTCAAGGGGTAGAGGAGATTTCATTTTATAAGTGAGCTTTACATGGAATTTTAGTAAATACTCTTTCTGTAAGGTGTAAGGTTTTGATTTTATCAAGGAAGGTTGTTTCAAATTGGAAACTAACGAAGATAAGTTGTTAATCCACTTATCCACAAAATTTTAGATATATTTTTATAGAAATTTTAATTCTTTTACCACTTACATAATCATTTTTACTCGTTTTTCTTTTACCGTTGTAATTTAATTTTTACCTTGGTAAATGATTTTCATACACAAAAATAAAATTATAATATAGATATAATATTGATCATATGATTAAAATTTTGGAATCCATTTAACATAATTCAGTTTATGAACATGTGAAATTAAATTTTTAAATTAAAACATCAAATTTATATATGTAAATATTTTTTATTTAAAAATTAATTTTTAAACATTAAGTGTTCTTAATCTTGTCTCATATAAAATATTAATTAAATGAGTGTTAATATATTTTTTATAAGTTGAAAAATTAATTTATATTTTTAATTTTAATGTAATAAATTTAATTTATTTTGATAAAAATAAACAAAACATAAAAAATGTTACATTGAAATATATCTCATTTTTTAACGTTAACTAATTTCTTCCATATCCCCTAAAAAATATTTATTTTTCTTCTAAAAATTTTATTTTATTATCCATTTATAATAAAATATTTCTAATAATTTTATCAATATATAAAATAATTGTTTAATAATATTAATATTTAACTCAAAAAAATTAATTTTATAATGAAATATTTTAGTTAAATTTTATATATTTTTTCATTATTAATTATTTTGGAATCATATTTTTTACAATTTTTTACTAAAAATTGTAAAATAATAATATACCAATTGGATACATGTATACCCAATGAACTTATATCCCATGATTATATTTTCAATGAAAATATATCCAATAAACATATTTCCAATGACTATATATATATATATATATATTGATCATATTTAATTCTAATATATAGCCTTATGTACAATACTAAAATCATTCATTAAATTAATTTACGTCTCTCTAAGAAAAACTATTATATTTATAATGTTAAAACTTTTTTTAATAATTGTAATTGTGATTATGATCTTTATAGAAAACCATGAGGTTAAAGATTTTATGTTCATGGTATTTTTATAAACATGTGTTTATATTTATCTTTTTGATTTATTAATGATGTTTCATATTGTATTCTCATAATGTATTAATATAAAATTTCCATTTAAATTTTTTTTCTAATATATATCACAATTCATTTTAGTTTGGAGATATGTGTACAACAAGATATTCTACATAGTATTTATTCAAAGGGAAAGGCCTAGTAAAACCTTGGGGTGTTACATTAGACCCCACTAAAAGTAATTTCTCAATTGAACATTTATTACTATGAATAAAAAATGAGGTTACGTTTTCTTTGTCATGTATTTGGGTTCCCATATTTGATAGAACCAAAGCTAAATATGCATATATTATAAAAAAATTCCATAGGTTGAATATTAAATCTCACAAATAATCTCATAATCCCAAAACACAAAGGTTTAGTGTGTTTATATATGAGGTAAATAAAAATATTATTTCACATAATTGATCAAACATCACCTATTAAATTATCTACACATGACTTCCTCCTAAAAATAATCCTATGTAGAATTCCATGGGGAAATGGGAAACATAAAAAGGGGTTAGATCAAATGATTATTATGGGAAATCATATCAAAGAGTGTTAAAGGTTTATAATATAATAATGCAAGAAAAAATGAACAAGGGAGAAATATATAATGAAAACGAATGTAGATCAATAGGATTTATTCATAAGGCATGGTCAAAATAAATATAAACTCTAGGGATCAAGAATATACCATGGAACAAGACTGTGGAAATATGAGACAACAATCATGATCTGTAAATAATGACATAGTAATATAATATATAATTGTGGAATAAGTATATGAAATCATAAAAATGTGATCATGTTTAAATAAAATTAGGTTCATGAATAAAGTTACGGGGATGAAATCAAATCCTTGTATAGAATTGTGAACATGTCAACACAAATAGGTCCATGTATAACACTATTATCACATTTGATAAAAAAATAATGAATAATGAATTTGATGGATATATAGGCCCAAAACCATCGAATAATGATGAAACATATATATATATATATATATATAATAAAATAAATCATATATCATATTATGAAAAACCCATGTAGAGAAAATTGGTTTCATAAGATTTTCAAATGGTGTCACATAAAAACGAAATCAATAATTAGATTGGTCTATAGAAAGCACTAAATAACCCAAAATAGTATTTTATAAAGGTATTTAAAGGGTGATTTATAAAACATAACTCTATATAAGATATATCCTTTGGAGATAAGAAGGAAAATTCAAGCCAAATCATAAGAATAGATTTCATAAAACATTTTTAATATTATTGTAAAAAGATGAATTTATGAATCACATTAAATATTAGTTCTAAGGAATTTGATACAAAAACAAATTCAAAAATTATTAGCAAAACCTAATATATAAACCTTGAATGTAAATAAAGGTTATGTTAAAAAATTTGGACTAGATTATAAAAAATATGACCATGAAAATATATGCCTTTATAGTATTTTGAAATATATTTATTAGAGCTCACATCATTAAAAGAGAAATAAAGAATCATTTTTAAAAGGTATTAATATAAATATGAAGAAAAAAAGTGATTATAAATATTTTTATTTCAATATAATAAATTATAATATGTGTGTAATGAAATAATGTGGATAAAGATGATAAAGAATCATTAGAGAAGATGATAATTATTCTTAACAAAGTCAATTTTTAATAAATAAATAAATACATTAAAAAGAATATTTTGAAAAAAAATGTAACTTCCCCATAAATAAAACATGAATGTATAATGAAATAAATAAATTAATGAAATTTAATAAACATAGAATAAAGAAGTTCAAGGATAAATGTTTTAACTCAATGAAAGGGGGTTTAGTTAAAGAAAACCCCTTACCTAGGATAATCATTTATTAAAAAGTTATTTGGCCTCCTATGTGATTAAATAACCATTATAATTACTTATTTAAAAAACTTATTGAAATATATTAACTTTTATACTTTTTAATTATAATCAATCTTTATATATTTATTAGTTAGTCATTGTTTGTTTTTTCTTCATATTTTATAGTTTTGATTATTTTATACAAGTTTCATAATGTAAATATCAATACATGTTAATTGATACCAAGTTAATTATTGAAGGATTATTCAAGGTACTAGAATATATTTTCCATAATTATTTATATTATTTTAATTTTTAACATCTAGCATCGTATTTATAGTATAATCCTTGGTTTATTTTTCCTCTCTATATTTTTCATGTTGATCTCAAGTTGTACCTATTGATTCTTGGTTTATTAATTTTTATTTATACTTTTAAAGACATGGGGGTGTGGTTTTGACCCATACAGAAGAAAATGGGTTATTTTTGATAGTTTTTAGGATGAGAGTGGACAGGGAACTTTAGCGAAAATTGCTTTAGGTGTTCTACTAGCTCACTGGTGAGGGCCACGATCCAGCCATGGACATATGGCCATGGGGGATTGTTAAAGTATGTCCTCCAAACTATAATGTATGTCTTTTCGAATTGTGTTCCTATATTATTCTAACCATCCACCTAGTGTGACTTTATAAGCCTTTTCATTCTTCCAAGGACAATGGGCTAGCCCATTGGAGCCAGCAGCTAATGTATGATGCTTTTTAGGAAACGATGGGATGGGGAATACCGTATTATTTTTCCCTTAATGTCCCATTTTATTTATATTAATATATCCCTTAAACCTATTTTGACCCCCATGATTATGGACACTCTATTGAGGTAACATTTTCCTTTTTTATTGTTGGTTGATGTGTTGGTTTACTTCAGATAAGTGTAATCTCATGTTGATTTTTTAACATTCTTCTCTATCTTTCCTTGTTCAAGAATGATGCATCCTCTTATTGTTCATCAATCCAAATCATAACATGGTGAATTTTTGTTCTAGTATTATACCTTGATCATTATAGACTTTGAAACTCCATTGGTGGAACTTGTGTTGTGTTATTATTAAAGGTTTCAAGCGCAGTGGAAGTGTGGTTGGGACAACACCCAATTTTGATTTTTACCATGATAATGATTATTTCGGGATCAATACAAAGATTAACTCTAGTCTCCATAGAATATAATTAAATTTTTAGATAAAGACGAAAGAGGCCTGAAACCTTAGAGAGGATCTTGCACATCATGTTTATAATTAATTTAATTAATTTCATAAAGAAAAATAATACTTGTGTCTTTGGTATTTTTCTTCGTTGATGATGCTGATTTTAGGGATTAACCCTTCTAGATTATCTATTTTCTCTTGTAAGTATCCAAGATATAATCCCTCTAGCGGTGATACACACGTACTCTGATGGCCTCCAATCGACACCACTTGTTCTTCGGGTGCTAGAGAGGCGAAGTGAGTGTCTTTTGTCGGTCGTTATTAATCGTTTGTTCTTCGGCCTTGAAGAAAGTCTCTCATTCTTGAGAGGGGAGATAAGATTATTCAAGAGAGAAATTTTTTGGCTCAACAATTCTCAATTCACCAGGCAGGTGGTGTGATCTCTAACTCAATAGGTGTAATTGTCTATTTATATACATGGAATTTTAGTTATAATATTTAATTGCATGGAAAAAATTAAATACATTCATGAACTTAGAGAAAACCCATGCATTTAATAATAATACCGTGTTATTATTTATGGTGTGCCAACTTTCCCAAAATAGAATGATAAATTTGGCATCACAAAATAATAGCAGTGTTATTTTAATTTGTGCCAACAAATTAAATAATTATTTACCATCTTGAAAATAGTTATTTTACTACCAGACCGACCTAGGTCTTCTCAAACTCAACTTCCATTTATTTAACACTCGAATAAATAAATAAATATATTATTTACAAAATAGTAAATAACTATTTATTAAATGTTAAATAAAATAAATAAATATATTTAATTTAATTTATATGATCATTTTAACTTGAATAAAATTATTACATGGTCTTGAGAATAATATTTATTTCATTAATTAAATTCAAATAGAATTTAACTGAGACCACCAAAAACACTTAGTGTGTGACCCTCTAGGATTATTTCTCATTAGCTTTAGGTGGGATTGCCTAAAGTCAAAGAGTAATGTCTAGCAATGGGTCAAGCCACCCAAGATAAAGAATGTAAAGTCACAACAATGACATCCATATATGAATGCTCACTGTGTAATATAATCCCTTTGTTGTGATATCGCATCAAGAAGGTTTCATGATTGCTTATCTAATTTTATGCTTGATACATCGTACTTTGACTACCTAAAATAAACTCATCGTTACACCATGGCCATGGAATTTTGTTGGACAGTTCTATTTCAATCTAATGGATGAGATATCAACTTCCATAAATGGAAGATACAAATCATTCTTTGACTTATCCATTAATAACATGGCACTCGTGACGCATACAACATACCCTACTTCCTGCCAACTGTCTGCGTGGTGGTTTTCGTCAGTAAATCAAAGTGTGTTAGTCATAACACATATTAATAATAATCTTAAAGTCTAAGGATCATTATACACGCTCAAAGATATAAATATCAGATGACGCCAAAACATGCGGAATTCCTACTAGCGGTTCTGTTCTCATAATATCCTATATTGGAGATTACTAAGTGCAAACTTTATGAGAGGAAGTATCATCTACTTACGAGTACTCACACCTGACGGTATTCATGATATGTGTCCCATAATAGAATTTCATCCAACTGCAGAACTATATTTAATAATATTTTTATATAATTTCAAGGTTCTCATCATAACGGGGAACTGCCATGACCTTATCAATGTAACAAATACTCTAGGACATTATTACATCATTTTCATGAAAAAAAATGAACAATATGTAATAATACATTAAATATCCATATAATAAAAGTAAAACTAGTTGGCTCTAGGACAGAAACTCTTACAAACTCCCACTTGGACTAGAGCCAACTGCCTACGACTTTCATTCCACTAGACCTCACATGGTGATCATGTTTTTACTGAGTCAAGTATTTAGTCAATGGGTCCACCACATTGTCTTCTGTGGAAATACTACTCACTATAACTTCATCTCTCAGATAAAAATCCCTCAAGAGATGATACTTATGAAGTATGTGCTTTGTTTGTTGATGTGACCTTGGCTATTTTGCAAGAGCCACTGCTGCAGTATTATCACAGTACAGTGTGATGGGATCTTTACTGCTATGTATCACATCTAGATCCTATATGAAGCTTCACATCCAAAATGCTTCTTTAGCTACCTCATAAGCTGTTATATACTCAGACTCTGCTATAGAATATGTGACCACACTCTGCTTTGAGCTCTTCCAGCTCACTATACCTCTATTAAAAGTGAAGATGTATCTTGTTTGTGACTTCATGTCATCTTGATCAGTCTGGAAACTAGCATATGCATATCCTCTAATGAATATTTCCTCATCTCATCCATAAACCAGGAACATATCCTTATTACTCCTCAAATACTTTAGGATAGTCTTGACTACCATCCAATGGCGGTCACCTGGGTCATATTGATATATGCCTACCGCACTCAATGTGTAGGCGACATCCATCCTAGTAAATATCATGGAATACATGACTAACCTAATAGTTGATTCATATGGAGTCATTTCCATTATCTTTCTTTCCTCATGTGTCTAAGGACACATTTTTTTGGAAAGATGAATTCCATGTGACGCTGGAAACAATACCCTCTTGGATTGTTCCATACTAAATCTCTTCAGTATCTTATCAATGTATGTACTTTGACTTAGGCCCAATAATATCTTGGATCTATCACGATGTATCTTGATCCCAAGAATATATGTTTCCTCTACCAAGTCTTTCATGGAGAAGCATTTATTCAACTATGCCTTAATAAAATATAATACTGGTATCTAGTTTCTAATAAATAATATGTGATTAACATAGACTATTAGAAAAATAAATTCACTCCCAATAAACTATTTGTAGATACAAGGCTCACATTCATTATTGATAAAACCAAATTATTTTATGGCATCATCATAATTAATGTTCCATGACTTGGATGCTTTCATTAATCCATAAATGGATTTCTTCAACTTGCATACCTTATTGGCATCCTTTGAAGTCACAAACCCTTTAGGTTGTGTCATGTTGACATCTTCCTGAAGGTTCCCGTTAAGGAATTCTATTTTGAAATCCATTTTCCAAATCTCATCATCGTGGTAAGCCGTAATGGAAATTATAATTCTGATGGATTTCAGCATTGCAACTGGTGATAAAGTTTCATCGTATTCAATTCCTTGACGTTGTTTAAAACCTTTTACAACCAGTCGTTCCTTATAGGTACTGACTTGTCCTTACATGTCCAGTTTCTTCTTGAATGCACATTTTCAACCAATAGGATTTACATCAACTGGAGGATCTACCAAAATCCAGACATTGTTTTGGTACATGGAATCCATTTCAGAATTCATGGATTCTTTCCACTTGTCAACCTCTGTGCCACTTACTACTTCCTTGTAGGCTATAGGATCATTATTATCAACTAATAAAGAGTCACAATCCTCAGTAACTAGAAAAATTTACTGTTCCAGTTCTCTAACCTATCTTGTACTCCTACGTAGTACTTGTGTCTCTAGAATATATTCTTCTTCCACGGGGCTTTGTGGGATCTTTTCCTATACCAACTCTTGTGTACCTTGAGTCTTGACTTCATCTAAGTCTATCTGTCTCCCACTATCTCTTTTGGATATGTTCTCCCTATCAAGGAATATGTAATGTCTTTCCACTATAACCTTTTTTTCTAAGAGGTTGTATAGGTAATATCCCCTTGTTTCCTTGGGGTATCCTATAAAGGTACACTTTGTGCCTCAGGGTGTGAGTTTGTTACCTGAAGAGTCCTTAACAAACGATTTTCTACCCCACACATGTAAATTCAATAACACGGCTTTTCTTCCACTCTAGAACTCGTATGGAAAACCATTTATCAATTTAGCTGGTACTTGGTTCAGTATGTGTGTTGCTATTTGTAACGCATATCCCCAAAAGTATAATGGAAGACTCGCATGACTCATCATTGATCTCACTATGTCCAACAGGGTGCGGTTCCTCCTTTATCTCACACTATTCCACTAGGGTGTGTTTGGAGGAGTGAGTTAGGATAATATCCCAAACTCCTCTAAGTAATCAATGAAGTCTTGATTAAGATATTCTCCACCTCGGTCTGAACGGAGTTTCTTAATATTCTTACCAAGCTGGTTCTCAACTTCATTCTTGTGTTCTTTGAACTTATCAAAATAATCCGACTTATACCTCATTAAGTAGATATATCCATATCTACTAAAATCATCAGTAAAAGTTATGAAGTATGAGTACCCTCCCCTTGCTTAAACTGTAAATGGTCCACACACATCGGTATGAACCAATTCAAGAAGTTATTTAGCCCTTTCACCTTTCCCATTAAATGGGGATTTGGTCATTTTTCCTTATAAACATGCATGACATACACCAAGTGGTTTTAGTTCAAAATAATCTAAATATCCATATTGATGTAACTTTGTCAAGAATTTCTCATTTACATTACCAAGCCAGTGATACCAATGTTGGGTGTGGTATGAGTGATGTGAAGTATCTTTGTTATCGATTTCCATTACTTGGTTTGTGTAATCCAACACGTAAAGTCTGTTGTATAAATGTTCCCTACCATAACAAATGCTATCTTTGTAAAAGAACCAACATTCATTTTAAAATTTGAAAACAAATCCATATGTATCTAATCTAGATATAGAAATAATGTTTTTAGTAACAGAAGGCACATAATAACAACCCTTTAACACCGAGATCATCCCAGTTGGCAACGTGAGGTGGTAGTCCTCAATAGCTATAGTAGAAAATCTAGCTCTGTTGGATGCTCGTAGATCTACCTCCCCTCGATCAATCTTCCTGAATCTACTTGGTTCCTATATTTGGATACATATGTGAGCACCACACGCTATATATAATACCCAATTTTTAGAAACACATAGATTTCATTTGATAACAAACGCACCTGAAGCTTCCCCTTGCTTCTTAGGTTGGGTGGAGTTCTTCTTACAATTTCCCTTCTTTCCAAATTTGAAACAAACAACCTCTTGTTCCCTTGCATCCCCTTTAATGTTCCTTTTATTGGAAGTCCGTTAAGAGGCTTTGGGCTTAAATCTCTTCACCTTCCCTTTCCTCTTATTCACCATAAGGAAAGAAGGCTTTTTGCGCTTCATATCTTTGTACACTTGAAGAATTAGGATGAAAAGATCATATAGAGACTTCTCAATGTTCATATTTAAATTGACAAAAAAGTTAGAGAATCTCTAAGGGAGTGATGCAGGAATAAGATCGGTGACCAGTTATTTAAGGAGTTTAAATCCTAGAACCACCAGGCACTCAATGTAGCCAATGATCTTGACTACATGAGGCACAGTTGGGGAACCTTCTCCAAGCTTACTCTGAAAGACTGCCTTAGAGATCTCAAACCTTTCATGTCTTTCTCTCTCCTGTTAAAGACCACGGAGGTGCTTGAGCATACTATAGGCATCCATGTTTTCATGAAACTTTATGAGCTCACTAGACATTGATGATAGCATCAAACATTGAATGTCGACCCCGTCATTAAAATGTTTCTCATGGACCAGGAAATCCTCATCACTTGCCTCTTTGGCAGGCAGATCAGGTAATGCTGACTCCAGCACATAAGACTTCTGTTCATGGCGTAAGATAACCCGAATATGTCTAAACCATTCCTAGAAGTTACTGCCAGTGAGGATGTTGTCTTTATCCAGAATTGATCGTAGGGATAGTGTGGTTGACGAGTTTGTCATTTTTATTCTATAATTAAAAGAGCAGATCATTTGTACTTCCTTAATAAATTTTATTAAGTCTCCCACTATTTTATAAAGTCCCAATAGCCCTCAGCATTGAACTCGGAATGTCTAGTTTCCATGAAATTCTAGTGGAAATGATCCATATTACCCTTCGCATAACCCCAACAAGTGTTGGTCAAGCTATTATAAGGTATTTTGGTAGGCAGGTCTTTGCAAACTGTGGGCTAGAAGCTCCTTGAAATGTTGAGTGGACTCCCCAATCCTGAAATCATGACTTTTTATTTCCTCAACTCTGGCCTCAAATATTGACCTAATTATAGAAAGGGCTGCTCCTCTTGAGGTAATATGGTTAAGTCAACCCGAAACATTTCATAAGGGATTCCGGTATAAAAGTAAGTGTCCCAACAAGGGTTGTTCAAACACATAGTTTTATTGAGTTTTTCCCTTAATCAGGTAATGGAAGTCTTGTTCTAACTTAATATTTTATTTGATTGATTTTTATCTCTTATGTGTGAATTACTTATTATCATTATCACATGCTTGTTAATATTAAGTGGAACTTAATTAAGTGATTAACTATGTCTTGATAATATTTATGCATAATTCTAGTTTATTTTAGTTCCATCTTGCATGCTTGTTTAATACATTAATTATGTGATTGTGACAACACATCCATAATGATAAACCAAGAAAATGACATAAATAAAATAAAGTAAATGGAATGATCACGATATTTTCTAATGGTTAGTTTATCAAGTGGTTGATAAACTAACCCTGACCTAGGGGGAAACAACTTAAACCTTTGGGTTTATCTTTACAGTTTCTACCTGTCCACCTCTGTATCTCTTGGGATTGTTTTTGTCTTAGCTTCATCTTGAACCGCCTCCACTAGCTGGGGAGTTCCATACATTACATATTCCTTTTTAACTCACATGTATGTGAGGGGTAAAAAGGGTTTTTACATAAAATAAACCTTTTCTACGTAGGCCCTACATATTAATGAGGGAAGGCTCGCAGGACAACAAATTTAATTCAAATAAATAAATTAAAAGAAACCATCCACATACACAGGTCTTGATCTAACTCATGATCATCCATACAAGTAATAATCTTTACACATAAATAAAACTAGAAATCAATTATTTAATCGTTCTTGTTTAAGATAAATCACGCTCGAATCAATTAATTATCATCTTTAATTAATCAATCCTTTTATCTTTAACCCTTTTCTAAATTTCCTTGATATTATCATCCATCATAATTTTAAACAAATAAATTCATTTAAAATTACCTTTATACTTAACTTGTACTTTGGAGGTAACCCAATGAATTTGTATTCATAACTACCCAATGAGTAGAAATGAACATTACGCAGATGTTAAATTAAACACATATATATAAAACACCTATCACGTTTTGTGAATCATCTTTATTCCAAAACGATGGTACATGTCTCAAGGGTTTGTATAATATAATAATAAATTTTAATAAATATGTATAATTTGGATGAGTATAGGACGTGTAGTTCCAACTACACGATGTGTTTTATTTTTCACCGTCTATCTGAAGTACAATCCTGGGAAATAGTGTGTGGGTATACTTCAAAAATCTTCGGAGTGCACGACATGTCCAGTGGGCCACACGTCGTGTAGTTCCTTATTACACGGTCTCCAGTCAGGCAAGACATATATAGGCTACATGGTCCAACCCTAACCTGAAGTGACTACACGCTGTTTCCATTAGGCCACATGGTTTGTAATCCGGAAACCGTGTGCCACCTGTTCCTGGTTAACACACAGAGTCATTTAAGACTTAGAAATACTCCAATACACTACTTGGTTTGGCGGACCAGTCTGATGCATTAAATATTGACTACACGGCGTGTACTGCTGAATACAAGCCGTGTGTTCTGGTGTTGTATGGCCAGCAAGCTTTGGCACTACTGGATGAGATCCTCTATTTTATTTTAATCAAAATTAAAAGAAAATATTGTTTTTGTAAGGTGGACGAGAAACCAAAGACGAGGAATAGATCTCGATATTCAGATTTGTAGAATGATTAACTTGAATTGAAACAACTAAATTATTAAATGTGTAATTTATCAATGAAATGTTTAAATGATTATAAACTATGATGTGACCATTCTGATACTACTTGAAGGTTCCAGGCGCAGCGGAAGCACGGTTGGGATGGCACCCAAATTTGATTTTTACCATGATCAATGATTATTCTAGTATCAATACGATGAATAATTCCATTCTTCATAAAATATAATCCAATAATTAGATAAATATGAAAGAGGCCTAAAACCTTAGATAGGATTTTGTAAATCATGTTTATAATTAATTTAATTAATTTCATAAAGAAAAATAATACCTTTGTCTTTGTTATTTTTCTTCATTGATGAGGTTGTCTAGATTGACCCTTCAGGATTATCTTGTTGTGCTTGTAAGGATCCAAACTAGAATCCCTCTGGTGGTGATCCACATGTGCTCCGATGGCCTCTGATCGACACCACTCATTCTTCGGGTGCTAGCGCGATGAAGCGAGTGCCTTTGTCGGACTTTCTTGATCGCTTGTTCTTTGGACTTGAAGAATGTCTCTCATTCTTGGGAGGGGAGAGAAGAGGATTTTAGAGAGAAATTTTTTGGCACAACAATTCTCAATTCATCAGGCGTGTGGTGTGATCTTTAATACAATAGGTGTACATACCTATTTATATACATGGAATTTTAGTTAAAATATTTAATTCCATAGCAATAATTAAATACATTCCTGAACTTAGAGAAAACCCATGCATTTAATAATAATACCGTGTCATTATTTATGGTGCGCTAACTTGCGAAAAACAGAATTATAAATTCTGCATCAAAAAATAATAGCAGCGTTATTTTAATTTGTGCCAACTAATTAAATAATTATTTACCATCTTGCAAATATTTATTTTACTATGGGACCACCCTTGGTCCGCTAAAACTCCACTTCCATTTATTGAACACTCGAATAAATAAATAAATAAATTATTCTCTTAAATAAATATTTTATTTACAAACTAGTAAACAAATATGTATTAAATGTTCAATAAATAAATATATTTTATTTAATTTATGCGATCATTTTAACTTGAATAAAATTATTCCACAGTCTTGAGAATAATATTTCTTTCATTAATTAAATTCAAATAGAATTTAACTAAGACCACAAAAAACACTTAGTGTGTGACCCTCTAGGATTATTTATCATTGGCATTAGGCGGGCTTGCCTAAAGTCCAAGATTATTATCTAGCAACGGGTCAAGAAACCCAAGAGAAAGAAAGTAAAGTCGCAACAATAACATCTACATACAAATTCTCACTGTGTAATATAATCTCTTTCTCACAATATCTCATCAGGAAAGTTTCATGATTATGTCATCAACTTTTATGCTTGATACGTTGTTCATTGACAACCTGAAATAAACTCGTCATTACACCATGGCCATGGAATTTTGCATGATGGTTCTATTTCAATCAAAGGGCCAAGATATCAACATCCATAAATAGAAGGGAAAAATCCTTCCTCGACTTATCTATTAATAACATGCCACTCGTGACGCACCCAACATACCCTACTTCCCGCCAACTGTCTATGTGATGGTTTTCGGTGGTAAATCAAAGTGCGTAAGTCGTGACATGTATTAATGATAATCTTAAAGTTTAAGGATAATTATACATGCTCGCAGATAGAAATATCTAATGACACCAAAACATGCGGAATTACAACTAGTGGTTCTATTCTCATAATCTCCTATCTTGGAGATTACCAAGTGCAAACTTCATGAGAGGAAGTCTCATCTTCTTAAGAGTACTCACACCTGACGGTCTGCGTGCTATGTGTCCCATCATAGCATGTCATCCAACCGTAGAACTATATTTAAGAATATTTTTATATCATTTCAAGGTTCTCATCATAGAGGGGAACTACCATGACCTTATCAATGCAAAAAATACTCTAGGATGTTATTACATCATATTCATTCATAACAATGAACAATATGTAATAATACATTAAATATCCATGTAATCAAAGTAAAACCAGTCGGTTCTGGGACACTAAATATTACGATTATTGGTACTGTGATTTATGATTTTAGTTTCATAAGGAAATATCTACCAATTGAAACCTTTGGTTATTGTTTATTTTGATATAGGTTTAATGTTAATTTCAAAGTCATGATTTTATTTTCATGAATAAGGTTTTCTAAACTCCATGGTGTGGGTCTGTTGAACCTCTTGGCCATGGATTTTCAAATAAATTGAGGATTTATCATCAAATGGATTTGAATTATATGAATGAATTTGAAATAAATTCCAAAATAAAATATGGCATGAAATGATTTATTGATTGAAATTAAATGAATAGTTTCATTGAAAATAATTATTTTTGATGAAACCCATTTGATGTTAGTTTTTTAACTTAAATAACATGCCTTGAAACATAAACATGGGGACCATTTTAAATTATTGATTAAAATGATTTAATATTGGTGTAATGACTGATATCCCCAAGATTGATTTATTTTCTTAACATACATGGTTTCCTTAGTATATAAGTAGAAATAAAAAATACTATTCATGTATCATCTCTACTAGGAAATGGATTGATGATGACAAAAATACTAAACTACCATGTGGGTAGGGAGTTAATTATTTGATATGGATTCATATTCCACATAGGCTTGTGGATCTTGGGAACTGTGTTCACACCTAGATCCATAATTCCCTGATATGTGTGAGAATACCAATACTAACCTAACCTCGAGACTCTTAACCATGATTCTATGATTGATAATGGATTAATGAAAACGAATATTACATGAAAATGTTTATTAAATTAGTTATTCATTAATTTTTTGATGAATTGATGTATTCATGTATGTTTTGACAAAGATAATTATATATTCCTATTTTCTTGTAAATTTAATTGTTTTCCAATTTTTTATATCCATTGAAATTGTTTTAATGTAACCTTTTATGTTAAATTATGAAATCATTATTGTGCCATGTTTTATTAAAATTTTATCACGTGTGGATTATTGTATATTAATTTCTTATTAAATACTTAGTGATACCCTACTTGGATATTATTACTCATATCCAACATTTTCTTTTACATTTTTGAGGATTTTAATTTTCTAGTCTTAAAAAAATGGAAATAACCTCTAGGGGTAGTGGGAGTTCTTGATTAGTGGGACTATTGGAGTTGTTTATGATGGAAGGACTATGTGATCAAGTTATTACATGTAGATATGGTGATAAGGTCTTTGATGATTTTGTGTAATGAATTTGGTTGAGATACCATTTTTGGGACCTGTATCAATACTTTTGTAGTACTTTTCACTTGATGAGGGTTTGGAAACCCCACTTTTTATTGATACTCATCCATCTCTTTGTCTTTTTAAGACATTCTTGTTGAGAAATCATTCCTTCATGATAGTTATTAAATACCAAGTAGCAGTATCTAGTCTATGGTGATTGGGAATTCCCTTCGGGCAAAGTCATGAATTATATGGGTAGCATTTTGGTGGTTTATTTGTATTTATTCATGAAAAATCAGTATCAAATTGGATCATTCCCTTTATTGGATGTCGTTATTCACTTTGGTATGTCTTGGTATATTAGATACATGATTTCCATGACATAAGGGGTAGTTTATGAGTGAGTGTTTGGCTATATATGATCGTAACAAGTGTTAAGTTAACATGTGTTGTTTGGAAAATGTTTCAATAAATATTTTTTTATCTTATTATAGACTTCTACTAAGATTTGATCTGATATTTTTGTTTCCAAGTTGAATTTTGATTGATATATTTTATGATCATGAGTCTCTTAATTTATTTTTCCTTGTTATCATTTATTGTTATGTAGTACAATGTACCCATGAAAATTTATGATTAGAATTAAAGAGGGATCATTTGATAAACCATAGCAAGTGAACCCTCCAGTTTATAAGAGCCCTGTAGAGGTTGTTGTCTGTTCAATCCATGATTTGATCCCAAGGGTTGCAGATGCCTAGTAGGATATTGTGTAATTCTATAGTTATAGGAATAAAGGATGATGGATTATAGTATGAAGATTTCATGCTTCTTTTGATGGAGAAATATTGTCTAGATTCAATGGTTTTAGCTAATTATATAGAGTTTCTAAATGTTCATCAAGGTGATATGACATTGACTTGGTATGTAATCATTTTTCTGAACTTTGTCAATTCTCACATGAGGTTGTATCAAATGGTATGTTTAATTCATATTTATTTTATATTGGTATTAAATTTTATATCTAATCTTAGGACTTCATACTTAACCTTACTACTTATTCTAATGTTTTGAATAGGTCTTTGAGAGATGAGATTTACTTGATCGGTAATTTAGGGTTGATAAGAGTCCATCCTACTCCTTATCATAGTTTCAATGTGTCTATCAAAATAATGATGAAGTATAATGAATCTACATGTGGAAAAAGTAATGTTTCCGTTATATTATAAATTCTTTGAACCATATCCATAATTTGGTAAAGTACCACCAACTTGTTTCTAATGTGGAAACATTGGGCACCCCAAGCGTGCATATACAAAGGCACTGAGGATATGTATATCCTTTGGACCATCATGTCAGTTGAAATTGTTTCATAATTTTTTTATATATTGATATAGTGGTATGGTATTTTTTATACTGATATTATTTGTAGCACACTAAATTTTTCAATATCACTGGGGTTTCTTCCAAAAGCATCAAGAATAAAGCTTGTTCATAGAGTGAATGAGTCTCTAGTGGGAACTGATATTGGCCATATGATAGTGAGAGGTAACATTACTATTTCTTCATTTTTAGTGACTACATTAATTGATACTAGATCCTATATTTCTTTAATATCTTCTTATATTGTGTTCTTTTTTTAATATTCCTATATTAATCTTACATTATGTGATGGAATGTATTATGCCTCCAGGAATGAAGAGAGAGAAGGGTCTCTAATGCCTCTCTTATCCTTTCTCTTTATCAAAAAACTATCTTATTTTGGAAATTTTTGGTTCTTGATATGAATTCTATAGATATCATTCATAGGATTTATTGGTTGATTTTTCATAAATATCATAGCAACTTTTATCTTCTTCGGATCTACTTTACAACCCCTAATGGTGAGTTATGTGTTTTTAGGGAGAATGAGACCTGACTTTGAGTCAATCCATAACTAATCTTATATATTCAGGTATGCAAATATCATTTTTTTCCTTTAAACTATAGTACTAATCTCTGGATGTTGACCTTCCTCCAAAATTTATTGAGTTTACCTATTTTGTTTCATCAGGAATTCCTAGTTTCCCTATAGTGGGGGAGGTGCAATTCTCTGTTGATTTAGTGTTGGGTAACCAATACATATATTTTCCTTTCTATCATATGGAAATAGATAATGTAGTTTCATTGATGTATCAATTTGATGACTTGAAGTAAAAAAGAATTTATTCAACCTATTATCTCACCTTGGGTAGCACTAGTTATTTTCTCAAATAACACCGATGGAACCCTTCTCTTATGTGTTGATTATTAAAACCCCAATTAGGTTATGGTCAAGAACAAGTATGTGTTTCTATATATCAATGACTTCTTTGATCCACTGAAATGGGAGAATTTGTTCTCTAAGATTTATCATCACTATAGTTATCACCAGTTTAGGACAAAGGAGTCTAATATTCCAAAGACTAAATTTAGCAGAAGTTATAGCCATTATTGTTATATTTTAATTCTATACAGTCTAACCAATGCTCATATTTTGTTAATGTATTTTATGAATAATATTTTCAACTTATACCCCGATTACTTAATTGTGGAATTTAAGGATGGAATCTTGGTTTACTCAAAAACCAAATAGGATCATGCACGTCATTTAAGGGATGTTCTTGAAATCTTGGAAAATAAACGACTTTATACTAAGGTTTAAAAGTGAAATTTCTTATTTAAGGAAGTGAATTTATTTGGGAACATGGTCTCAGAATATGGTATTTTAGTTGATCTTAAAATTTTGAATGTTGTAAATTCATGTCATAAACAGTGTTACATCATTGAGATTCAAAGATTCATTTTATTTTTAGGGTACTATCACTTTTTCTTAAGATATTTCTAAAATTGTTCTTCTACATTGACTGCTCTCACTCAGAAGGTAGTGATGTTTTCAAGGGACTAAAAATAACAAGCATCCTATGATGATTTGTTGAGTTTTTTAACTTATACTATAGTGTTAACTCTTCTAAAGTCTATGTATGTATGACACATTAGATTAGAGTGTGGGGAAAATTCTTAGGAAGAGTGATCATGTGGTGTGTTATGGTTTTTTTCATATTTTAAATAATAATAAGAACTATCTCATACATGGTCTTGAACTCATAGTTGTTATGGAAACACTTAAGATTTTGTAGAAATGATTTTTTAACAAAACGTTTTATGGTTTACTCTAATGAGAAATGTTTTAGTTATATCTTTTCACAAAAAATATTTGAATCTTCATTTATGATGTTGGTTATTGTACCTGAAATATTTTAACTTTGACATTTCATTCAACCTCGGTAAGGGAAAGTTTCTTACTAATTATCTAATTTATAAACATCTATTCTATTGTGTGGATAAACTATCAGAGGAGTGTAATAAGATATCTTTCTTTTAGCATATTAATTTAGGAGTCCATGAGGGTGAAACTACGGATTTTTTAATGGGTGTTTAGTGGACATATGATTTTATTAAAAATATTATCTAGGAGTAGTAGATTTATGAAGAGTTCTATGTAATTAAAGATTATATATATGGTGGGGAGAATATTGGAGATTGGTTTCTATCTTTCTAGGGTAACCTTTTCTTCCAGAAATAATATGTTGTTTTTTCTCTAAGGAAGACTATATTCTGGTATTTTCATCATTCCCAATGGATAGTACACCCATGTTCAATGAAGATGTTTTGTGATATGAAGTGTCTATTTTGGTGTCCATATATTAAATAGTACATCATTGATTTTTTTTCATTAATATACTATCCAAAAAATCGGGTTAGGGAATCATAAGACTTATATTTTTATTCATTCCCTTATTATATTTACTTGGAAGTGGGATGAGATATTGACATACATTTTAGTTAGGTTTCCACATAATTTTTGAGTAAATAATGTGATTTCAATGGTGATTGGCCTTTTTATTAGATGTATTACATTTATTCCATTCATGATAACAACAAAGATTAGGACTTAGATAATCTACATATGATGCTAATCATTAGATTTCATGGTTTTTCATCCTCCATTATTTTTTGTAGGGATACCCATTTCACTACTAATTTTTGGATAGGCCTCTAGGAGTCAATGGTATCCTAGGTAAATTTGAGCATGACATACAATCCATAGAAATATAGTCAGATGAAATAGGATATAATGATTCTAGAGGACTTGTTTGGTGATTGTGTCCTTGAATTTGGTGGAGTGTGAATAGTTACTAGACTTCCATTAAAATGGTACCCTTTAAAGAAATTCCTGGCTATACTTGTAAATCTAAACTCTATTTATCAGATATTAGTTATAATTCCCAGGTAGGACCTAGTTAGGTTCAAGTGACGATGGTGAAGATTTAGTTGATTTTCAATATGTCTATGATGAAAGAGAGAAAATATAAATCTTATGTGGATCATTTGTTTATGTCCATTTGAGTTTTCAATTGGAAACTAATTGTTTTTTGTAGTCTCTCCTTGGTTGGGTCATTGACATAATGGAAAAAGGGATGTTGGTAATGAGATTTATGGGACTATTTGAGATCATTGAGAAAATTCAGATAGTGGATTTATATTTTGAATTACCACCATGGATGACAATGATCTGTGGCCTGTTTCATGTGTCAGGTCTAAGGAGATATCTTTTAGATCCATCTCTTGTATAGAGTCAGGACAACTATTTTTTGTAACATGCTATGTCCCTGAACGAGAAACAAGTTTATATTGTTTATTTTCATATATTGGATCTTCATGGAAGGTTCATACCATTGGCTCAGGTTACATAGAAACATGGCTCTAATTCTCTTGAGATGTGGGACTGTGAGGCATTGATGAGAGATTAGTATACTCAAATATTTTCAGACCAATATTCCGACCTTAATTCTGGGTGTAAAAATCATTTATGTCTGGAAGACTTCCAAGAGTTTTTGGTGCAAGATTGGATGAGGACCTATATACAGAATGGGTACAATGGGTCTATTGACCCACTGGTGAGGTCCACTAGCCATCCGATAGAAGTATAGTAGTGAGGTTTTCCTATAATAAGTCCACCATTACACTAGTGAGAGCCACTAGTCAACCAGTGGATGGATAGAAGAAATATTTTCTTATAGAAATCTCACCAGATAGTTGGTGGGAATTACGTATTCCTTATCATTATTATAAGTATCACCAACTATAAATTCAGAGCAAATGGTTACCTAATAGCACTATTTAGGTGAGGGGATAAAGGGTAGTATCATATTTCTTTTCACTTAATATCTCATTTTACTAATAAACTCATCTCCCTTAAACATATACCAGCCCCCAGGATTTTGGAGACTCTCTTAGGGTGAATTAGTAACTTACAACCTTGTTGATTTATGTATCTATGTTTCAATTGGTGCATTGGTTATCCTTTATTAAGAATAATATCATTTTTAATGTGAATTACTCTACTCCTTATTTGAGAGTGGTGGATCCTCATGTCATTTGTGGATTCATATCCTAACTTAATGAATTGTTGTTCTAGGATTTTCTATTGATTTTTATATCCTTCAACTCTCCATTGGAGAAACCCATGTTTGGTGATTGTTGTTCCTTTATTTGAAGTTGGTGGTTTCATAACACAATATCTATGAATTGAAACCTTTGGTTCTTGTGTATTTTGAATTAGATTTCCAATTTATTTCCAAATATTGATTTTAATTTTTTGATTATCATTTTATAATTGGAATGCATTTTGGTTTTTGATCCTCTTAGGTATGGATTTTCAACTAAAATATTGATTTTATAGAAAATGGATCAAAAATTAATGAATGCTTGAATTAAATACATTGATGATGATTCCTTGAGAAAACAGGACATGAAATGATTAACAGTTTGAAATTCATTGAATCATTTATTTTAAATGAATGAGTTTTGATGAAAAACATTTTATATTTGTTTTTAAAATGAAATGGGATGTTTTGAATCTTAAACATGGGGCTGATTTGAAATTATTGATTGAAATTATTTGATATTGGTGAAATGATTTATAAACCCAAGAATAGTTGAAGCAACCAATTGTGCCTCCAACGGCTCATAATGAAACACAACTATCATCCTTAGCTCCAAAATCCTCTAGAGGATATCCGCTTGAAAATTAGTACAATCAAAATGATAGAAAGTGAGTGAAGGAAGAAAAATCATATTTAATCCAAGGTTGGCTTTGGAACTCTTAGATTTCATGCTAGAAAATCTGAAACAATAGGCACCGCCCCACCAAACAAAATAACAGGCACCACCCCACCAAATGGAACAACTAGTGGTAGATAACAACCCAAATTCATTATTAGATGTGGAGATGATTTTTGGTTCTATCATTGTCATATATTTGATGGATCTGTTCTCTAATGATGAGTATGGTTTTTAACCAAAATCCTCCATACCCAACCATGGAGCCAGAGGAAGAAGCCACAGATTCTAGGGATACCAAGGGAGACACATCCATGGTAGAAATCATGTTTATGGCCTAAACCCTACTCAAATTGTCAGTGTTATGAAAACCTATGGAATGACACTCCAGCAGATCTGACAGGGGATGGAAAATTCTCCTACCCCCAAAGGAAATCACCCCAGCCCAATTATTATAAAAATCCATCATAGGAAGAACAAATGACCAATTACCCCTATAACGTGAGCTAATCTATTTGGCCTGATCTAAAAAGTATGGAAGCTCCTCTGACTATGGAACCAAGAGTCGAACCGCCTTCATAAAATGCCCAATCCCCTAAAGCACCTATGAAAGAGAATCCCCAGTCCAGGAAGTATTAGCCTTTATATAAAAAATATGACATTTTGAAGTAGTTAACTTTAGTTCCAGCTAAAATCTCAATTATGGATGCACTGAATCTATTAGCAGATATTAGGGAAGCTCTTATATAGGATTTGTTGAGTCCACAAGAGATTAAAGTCGAAGTAGTCGTCGTTGAAGTCTACTAAGAAGAGATCAATCCTATAGAATGTCATACAGTTATCTCCTTCACAGTTCAAGATGAATAATCTATCATGAAAGGACACATCAAACCCTTATACATGTCTGGCATGATAAATGGCATTGATATTTTAAAAGTCGTCATCGACAATGGATCTAGGGTTAATCTCCTCCCACTACGGACACTCTGTCGTCTGGTATATACTAAGGATAATTGGACACCCTACACCACAACTCTATTGGGAAATGAAAAAATAGAGTATAATAATTTTTCTAAATCAAGCTCAAACCCACTTTGGTGTCCTCGTAGATCACCCATAATTTATAGTGGTTTGAGATTATACAGCCTTCAATGATCTGCTAGGAAGTTCATGGCTGTATAAGCACACGTAAATCCCCTCCACGTACCATCAGTGCCTACAGTATAGCATTAATGGACAGAGTGGGACACTACATGCCAATAAGGCCCCATTAGAGTCCTGCGAGTCACAATAAATTGATGCAGGGTTATACAAACCAAAGGGAAAACAACTTGTAGCTGATGAAATTGATTGGGTCACCACCCCAAATGGTTTGGAAATGTTTCCTACTGATCCCCTAAAGAATCTCAGGGGAGAATATGTATTGTGTGTCAACTAATTGAAAGAAAATGTCTATATTCAGACACATATTCAGTAGTCCTCATGATTTTATTTATGGTTTCCAAGATAGATAATGTTGAAAGTCTCATTGACTCTCGAGATAAAGGGGATGGTTCTGATGATGATACCCCTGAACAGACATCAAAACACCATAAAATTCCTGCCTCACCCACTAAGGTAGGGAGAAGTGCCTCTTAATTCAAGGAAGATTATATAACTCTTTTACCCCTCACTGTGTCTTTCCAAGAAAACCCCCCAAAAATGGCCAAGGCAGAAGATACAACACTACACAAAAATTAAAAATCCCCCCTCAACCATTGATCAATCATTTCAAGGATTGTTTCCTCATTATAAAATGAAGAGGAATATGATTAGTATGCAAGGGATGAAGAAGAAGAAGACCTAATGTATGCCCCTACATCATTTTAGGAGGGGTTTCCACCACTATTGATGAGCTCAATAAAATCAACATGGGTATGGAAGAAGACCAACAACCCACTCTTGTTAGTACGGCCATGCCTCTTGAAGAGAAAGAGATATATGCCTCTTTTTTTGAAACAAAATCAATATGTTTTCACCTGGAATTATATGGAAATTCCAGGTCTCAATCCAGAGGTGGCCACTCACCACTTGTGCTTACTATAAGATCATCCTGGTTACAAGAAAGCTTCAAAGAGGATGCACCCGACACATACTTCCAAGATAGAGGCTGAATTCGAAAAACTCATCAAAACTAACTTCATTCGGGAGGTACAATACCTTATATATCTTGAAAACATTGTCCTCGTCAAGAAGAAAAATGGGAAAATAAGGGTCTGCATCGATTTCAGGGGCCTCAACCGGGACTCCCCAAAAGATTATTTCCCAGACCCGATGACAGAATTTTTGATCGACACAACTATTGGATATGAGGCTATCTATTTCATGGATGGCTATTAAGGATATAAAAACATAATTATGGCCTGAAAATATGAATAATACACCATCTTCAGGGATCTCTGATGAGCGTTGTTGCAAACACGCTCAAAAAATGTTTGTGATTTAACTAAGTGCAACACAGTGGCCGACCTAGGTCATTATCTCAAGGAGGAAGTGAATTAAACAACGCTTAATGGGCTTGAATAAAACAAAAAAAAGGGAAATAACTGAAAACAAATGAAACAAAATATGGGGGGTTGGTTTTGTGACTTTTAGATAATAAACTAAACAACAAATAAGAACAATAAAAGATAAAGTTTCTTTAAAAACACTTATATAAGAAGATGTAGTTGATCTAATATACCATCGTAATCATTAATTTATCCTTATACCATATGATTATAATTCATTCAATTGTAATCCCCTAACCTTTTCAACCCCCAAACCCTATTGAAATTGACACGACCAAAAATATTGAAAAAATGATCCTTCAGTCAACTTCGGGACTTCCAATCGCATCACCCTACTTTCATTGTGATCCAAAAGCCAAATTATGGTCAATGGACAATTAGGGAATAATATCCTCCCTATAGTGGATAATTAATTGAATTTGGGATGATACTTGAACCCCAAAATTCTATCCCATGTTGATTAGATTTTGTGATTGAGGTTTCACTAACTTGATTTACACAAGCCCGAACATGAGGGAAAGTGAAAGTCGATCGAGTAACTTAAAAATTAAAACACAATGATTTGATCACAATTTATGAATTGCAGTATGTTTATGGATTCAAAATAAATAAATTAATGGATTAGGGATTAGATCAACTATGAAAGAAATCACTCTTCCATGGGTAGAGTTGTCATCATGGAGACATTTTTCATAAGCAATGGATTGATTGGGGAACACCCAATCTCATCTCCACTATTATATTCAAGCCCAATAAATAAAATATGAAGATTAAAATAGAATAATACAGAATATTTATTGAATAAAATTCATGTTATAAGCATAAAAACAAGGAAAAACAAAGTGGAGGTAGGAGAGGAGAGCATTCTTGGAAGGGAACTTTGCACAAGGCCTTACTTATTCCAAGGGGTGTAAGGTGTTCCCAGGAGCCACCCTTTTGTAAAAACCTTCCTAAAGCCTCAACCAACCCTCCCAAAGATTGAATTAATCCTTTAAATAGAGTTTGTAGGGTTAGGGTTACAAAACATTTTTAAATTTGAAAGGGAAATTTGGACAAATTTTTTAATCCCACTTGCACCGAATAGTTTACCTGGAAAACGTGTGAATTGGCTGAGATTATAGAAGGATGATTTGTTCATACTCATGTCCGAGATCTTCCCTCCAACATGGGGCCCAATAAAAGTCCAGATTAAGAAGATACGGCCTAAATGGTAAAGTGATGTCCAATATGGATAGTTCAGTCTAACTTTGTCTTCATGTCCCATTTACTCTACACAAATGCATGATCCAGCTCCCATGTCCTAAATATAATTTGTAGCACATTAGGTCTGGAACACAGTTACAAAATTTTACATCAAAATAATTTACATAAAAATATTTATTCCCAAAATACTACAGTGAATTTTAAAAGGGAAAAACTAGAATTTCCATCAAATTTTCAAATGAATGATCTAACCCCAAATATTCTAAAAATTAATGTATTTAGCATAATGTGAGGAAATTATTTCATTTATTATAAATAAAATATTCAATAAAACTGTGTTTTATCAACTCCCCCACACTTACCCTTGTGTACTCTTGGGAAAAACCTCATATCACGTATTCGAGAAAGTTGTCACAAGATATTCATGTTCATATTTCTCAATCCACAGTGGGAATGTAGGTAAATTAAGAATCCCATCAAGAGCCAGAATTAATATATTTTACAGTCATTGTCTCATAAATTGTGTCAAAATAAAATCCACTAATATTCATAACACTAATCAGAGCGAAACAATTCATGAGTCAACTATGACACTAATTATCCATGTGTGTGTGTGCCAACCATTCCAATATCGTAAATCTGCCCTTTAATCAGTATATTCAGGTTATGTAAAACAATTCTTCTTACTTGGTTTAATTCACTGAACCTGTTCTGCATTCCTTTACAATCAAATTTCAATACCCACTCACTTAACCATTGCCAAAATTCAAACCTTAAGCTCTCAACCTAGATATCTCCATATGTTGTACATTTCATCACTCCCCTCATTTATTATTTTTTGTTTTTTTTAAGTTGAACTTGGAACAAATCTCACACTCATCTCTCAACCCAAGTTTGATCTCCTCGCGACACTAATTGTAATAGTTATAACAAGATCAAAGGTCATTCAAGATTGGTTTTTAACCTATCCAAGGCACAACCCATATTTTTTGAGGGAATACAATAGTCAGATAATAGGTACACACACATAGTTCAATTTGGTATAGTAATGAAACTGATCGGAATAGAAATGAATGTATGGATCAACCAATGAATTTTTTTCCTAACTTGACTATACCTTCAATTGAGTAGGAAAAATTTCACAAGTCATGGTTGAGTGAAAATTGGTTTGGAGAAATAAATGACACAATTTACCATGAACAAATATAAAAAATAATAATGTCAAAATCTAAAAGGTTTTATAATGACACAACTATTCTTCTCATCAACGACTTAAATTTTTATCAAAATCAACCCTTGATGATGAAATATTACTCATTATTATCATTCTACCAATGAATTTTGAAAACATGAATTTTCCATATATTCCATATCTAAATAAGCATGTTATATGGTATGTTTTTTTGGGGGGTTTTGTTTTTTTTATTTTTAATTTATAACAAAAAACATAATAGAAAATACACACAAAAACATACGAATAAAAATCCTAAATATCTACCCCAAAATGTTTTCCCATACCCCACATATAAAATATTGAATTGTCCTCAATGTGAACCTATGAGATTATATTTGAACATGAAATGTATAGTTTTAAATATGACAAATAATGTAAAAGTGAAAGGGTTAAAAATGGTCTGATATGCTCAAGTGATGATGGGGTCATGAAGTGTGATGAAATCCACTACATCAGTTTGAATTCCCTCAATTTATTTCTTCAAACGTTCCCCATTGACTTTAAATCTCCTTATAGTTTCCTCTTGTTTGATATCCACTACACCATAAGGAATAACACTAGATACAATATAAGGACATAACCATCTATAATGCAAATTACTAGGCATGAGCTTCAGTCATGAACTATAGAGAAGGAATTTCTCTCCAACATTAAATTACCTTTGTTGGATCATTATATCATGAGCTTATTTTTATCTTTCCTTGTAGATCCTTGAGTTATCATATGATGACAATCAAATCTCCTCATTCTCTTGAGTTTGCATCTTTCGTTGAATTCCAGATTGGGCCAAATCCATGTTGCATTTCTTTATTGCCCAATATGTCTAATTCATAACTTCCATAGGAAGATGAAAATATTTCCAAAAAACCATCTGAAATGGGTACATACCGATGGGGGTCTTGTATGTTTTCCTATAATCCCACAATGCATCATCCAAGAACTTGCTCCAATCCTTCCTATTTGACTGTATGGTTTTCTCCAAAATTTGTCTCAATTCACGATTTGAAACCTTAGTCTGGCCATTTTTTAGGGGTTGTATGGTGTTGATGTGTTGTGTGTCACCTCATACTTCTGAAGTAGGGAATCCAAATTCTGTTTGCAGAATTGTGTCCCTAGCCACTGATGATAGCTTTTGGGACTCCAAACCTGCTTAAAATTTGTGTCTTTACAAAGTCCCCTAAAACATGAGAATCATCAGTCCTAGTGGCCTTAAACTCCACCCATTTTCTCACATAATCAATAGAAACCAAACTATACAAAAAAAGGAACTAAAAAAATGACCCATAAAATTGATTCCCCATACATCAAAAATCTCACAGAATAGTATGGGTTTTTGTGGAATCACATGTCTCCTAGAAATGTTCCCAGTGTGTTGGCAACGAGAGCATGACTTACAAAACAAATGGGTATCATGAGATAATGTAGGCCAATATAATCCAGTTTCTAAGACTTTTCGAGCTTCTGTTGGGGTCCAAAGTGTCCACCACAAGAAAGTGTATGACAAAAATGTAAAATAGACCCAAACTCATGATCAAGAACACATCTCCTAATAACGTGATCACTAAACATGTGCCAGAGTTATGGATCATCCCACACACAAAACCTAGACTCACTCTTTAACTTTTTGACTTGATGTTTCTTTAAATTTGTAGGTATTTCAGAGGCAACAAGTTAGTTAACTAAATATACATACCAAGGATGCGTACCTAAGATGGATTAAATATTAACATTAGGGAAAGTGTCCCAAAGTGGTACATAGTCCAAGGTTTCATTCTCTAGTGTGTTTGTAAGCCTACTCATGTGGTCTGACACCAAGTTTTATGACCCCTTCTTATCCTTTATTTCAATATCAAATTCTCTAAGAAGGGGAATCCATCAGATAAGTCTGGGATTTGCATATGGCTTCTTCAAAAAGTACCTCAGAGCTACATGGTCCGAAAAAACAACTACTTTAGAGCCCAATAAATATGAAAGGAATTTATTTAAAGAAAATATATTGGAAATATACTCCTTTTTCGTGGTAGTATCATTTGATTGGGATGAATCAACTGTCCTAGATGCATAGAAAATCATGTGTGAATGTTCCTCCACCCTCTGAGATAAGACATCCCCAACCGTGAAGTTAGAGGCGTCACACATAATCTCAAAAGGAAGCTCCTGGTATGGAGGTTGTATGATTGGTGGAGTGGTTAGAAAATTATTTAGCTCATCAAAGTAAGTCCTGCAAGAATCATCAAACACAAAATCAGAATCCTTTTTTAGTAATTGTGACATAAGAATAGCAATCTTACTAAAATCTTTGATGAAGTGCCGATAAAATCTCGTATGCCCTAGGAAAAATCTAAAATCAATCACACATAAAGGATAGGGTAAGGATGAAATGATATCTACCTTAGATCTATCAACCTCCATCCCATGTTTTGACACTATATTCCCTGATACAATCCCATTATCTACCATGAAATGATACTTTTCAAAGTTTAATACCAGATTATTTTCAATACAATGATTCAAAACATTTACCAAACTAGAGATACAATCATCAAATTAAGACCCATACACTATAAAATCATCCATAAATACCTCTATTCAGGTCTCAATAAAATCAGAAAAAATACTCACCATGCATCTCTAAAAGGTACATGGGGAATTTAAAAGTCCAAATGGAATCCCTCGGTAGGAAAATGTATCGAATAGACAATCTAATGTTGTCTTATCCTAATCCTACGGACAAATAGAAACCTAAAAATATCTAGAAAATCCATCCAAGAAACAATAGTGTGCTTTCCCAGCTATTCTCTCGAGCATATAATTAATAAATGGGATGGGGGAATGGTCTTTGCGAGTGGACTGATTTAGTTTCCTATAATCAATACACATACGCCAACTGTTTTGTACCCTCATTAGAACTAACTCCTCTCTATAATTTTTAACAACAGTAACATCACATTTCTTAGACACAACCTGAATAGGACTCACCCACTAAGAATATGAAATGGTATAAATTATACTTGCCTCGAGCAATTTTTTAACCTCTTTTTTAACAACCACCAAAAGATTCAGTCTTCTTTGTGGTTGTCGAACTGGTTTATCCCTATCCTCCAAAAGAATCCTATTCATGAAAATGGAGGGTCTAATACCTGATATTTCATCCAAGGTCCACCCAATTTTCCTAATGTTATTCCTCAAAATATTCAAAAGTTTTTCTTCATGTTCCAAAGGGAGATTGTTAGCAATGATAATAGGTAATTTATCATCACTCAACAAGTATGAGTATTTGAGATTTTGTGGAAATGGATTGAGTTTCATTGTAGGGGGGTGGTGTATGGATGGATACATCAAAGGAACTGAAATATGTTCACAAAGAGCATTAGTATCAAAATAGGCATCATCAGAATTAGAGAATAAAACATAAAATCCATCAACATACTCTACATCCAAGTCATAATCAGGGTGAACATGATCAAAATCAGTATATGAATCCATTTCAAAATAAAATATAATATAGGATTGTGTATCAGAAACATGTGTGGAAGTGATCTTATACATCAAACTAGAACCAATACTCATAATCTCTCTAAGCATAGGATAATAAAAATCCATGTGGTTTTTACTTGGTGGTTCAAAATGGGAGATAACAAAAGTAGAATGGTCTTATGAGGGGTAATTTGTGGATTCCATGACATTAAATATCACAACTTAATCTCCAAGATCCATGGAAAGTGTACCCTTATTGACATTTATGATAGTTTTTGCAGTTTTGAGGAAGGGTCTACCTAAGATAATGGGTGCATGAGAAATTACCTGGTCCTCCTCCATTTTAATCATGTATAAATCTGCTAGAAAGATCATGTCTATTACCCGAACAAGTACATCCTCATGGACTCCTGATGGATATGTTATAGCTCTATTCTCCAACTACACCACTACTCTTGTCATCTTCAACTCTCCAACATGTAAATAATATAATACAGAGTGAGGGATCACATTTATAGAAGCTCCTAAATAACATAAATCATTATAAAATTGTAACTCCCCTATGGTGCATGGTATGGTGAATTTTACTCAATCCTTGCACTTTGATGGAATTTCTTGAGTTGGTGTAATGAGTTCTGACACATTCCTTCCAAGATTCATCCTCTCATTTCCCTTGATCCCTCTTCTATTGGTACAAAGTTCTTTTAATAATTGTTAATACCTTGGTATTTTTTTAATGGCTTCAAGTAATGGGATGTTGATCTCCAATTTCTTGAATGTATCCAATACTTATTTTTTCATTTCCTCTTCAGCCATATTTTTGGTTTGAATAACTCTATTTGGAAAAGGAAGGGTTTTAGGAGGAACATCATAAATATTTTTCTTACCTTTATCTTTCTTCTTGGGTTTCTCATCATCCGGTTTTTGAATGGGGATTCTCCAGAGTTGAGGTGAATTCTGGGGGAATGGTAGGTATAGATGTATCATTCATTTGCTTCCCACTTATTAATGTGATGGAACTAACATTCCCCTTGGGATTTGGAGTAGGTTGGAAAGGAAGATTTCTGAATTTCTTACTTACCAGTTCATGGAGGGTAGTAGAAATTTGGCTCATTGTGTCTTCAACCCCCCCCCCCAGATCTGAACCTTGAATCTTCCACTCATTCTATTTATTAAGAACAATTTGATTTAAAAGGAAATAAATGTTATAATCTACCTTGGTTGGGGGATTACCTTGTTGTTGGATTGTTGATTCTTGGGCTTCAAATCTTCTTTGGGTTGTTCGAAACCCTACTGGTAAGGAAGAGGCTACTGGAAGTTTTATTGAAAAGGGGGTATTTGTTGTTGTTTAGAGCCATACCTCAAGTATGATTGATCCTTCCAACCTTGGTAGTATGTTGGTGAAAATGAATCAAGATTCTTTTGGGGATATGGTATTTGTTGCTGGTGATATAGTCTCCTAGGGAATACTGCTGCACAATCCTCTGACTCTTGTAGTTGGGGGGGTAACAGTCAGTTGGGTGTCTTGTATCAATGAAATTTCCACATGGCCTTGAAGGAGGGGGTTGGTATGTCTTTTGTGCCAATTAAATCTGTATCTCCATAGTTGTCAATTCTTCCAACATGGTATCAATAAAATGAATTTCAAGAGAAGTTGGACTTACCTGATTTACTACTCTAACAAGTGGGGTACCATGATTGCCAAATTTTTCAGAATTTTATCCCATCTTGTCAATAAATGCACATGCAGCTGCTGGTATTTTGTCAACCAATGCTCCTCCAGCTACGGAATCCACCATGATCTTCTCCATAGGTTTGAGTCCTTCATAGAAGTACTGTATGAGGAGTTTCTCACTAATTTGGTGATGTGGGAATCTTGTACACAACTTCTTGAATATATCCCAATACCCATACATTGTCTCCCCATGTGCCTTCTTGATCCCTAATATCTCTTTTAGAGTGGAATTTGTCCTTGATACTAGAAAAAATATCTGCAAGAAAAGACATTTCAAATCGTTCCAACATGTTACTTATTCAGGTTGTAAATAATACATCCAATCCTTAGCATTTCCATCAAGTGAGAATGGGAATGCTATATGTTTTATTTGATCTTTAGATTTATTTCTTGGTTTCATTTTTGATCATACCACATTTAATTATTTGAAATGTTTGTTTGGATCCTCACCAGATAATCCATGAAATTTTCCAAGAAGGTGAATTTACCTAGATTTTCGTTCAAAGTTTGATTCAAGAGTTGGATATGAAATGCATATAGGTTGATAATTAATATCAGGTACATCCAACTCTAGAATAGTTATATTGAGTTCATTGTTTTTATTTTCAGCCATTGTATTTTTTTTAATGTTTACTTTAGAAGAGTTTCCAATTTCAAAATTCCTAGAGTGGAATAATTCCCTAGTTGGGTAAATGTTGACACTTCCAGTAGACCAAGATTGTCTGATTCGAGCCTTAAGGCTGCACTCAGTCTTGGGGTCTATATCAAGGAGATCCTTTGGATGGGATCGTTTCATAAATCATAGAAAATAGAAAAACAAGAAGAAGCATACATCAATATCATTAAATGAGTTTTCAATTGATGGTCTGAAAAAAAAAGAGGTGGGGAAGAAAGAACTAAAAATAAAAGGGGGGAGAAAATGAGAAAAAAATAAAAAAAAAGAATCAATAACTTACCTAAAATTGGTTGAATAAAACACTTTCCTCCCCAGAAATTTCACCAATTTCATGAGCATTGTCACACACGCTCTCAAAAAAATGTTTTCTATTTAACTAAGTGTAGCACAGTGGCTGACCTAGGTCATTATCTCAAGGTGGAATTGAATTAAACAACCCTTAATAAGATTGAATAAAAAAATGGAAATAAGTGAAAACAAATTAAACACAATATGGGGGGTTGGTTTTTTGACTTTTAGACAATAAACTAAACAATAAATAAGAACAATCAAAGACAAAGTTTCTTTAAAAACACTTATATAGGAATAAATAGTTGATCTAATATTCCCCCTTAATAATTCATTTATCTTTATCCCATATGATTAGAATCCATTCAATTACAATCCCATAACCTTGTCAACCCCTGAACCCTATGGAAATTGACACGACCAAAAATATTGGAAAAATGAGCCCTCAGTCAACTTTGATACTTCCAATCACAGAACCCTACTTTGATTGTGATCCAAAATCCAACTTATGGTCAATGAAAAATTAAGGCAGCATCTCCTCCCTAGAGTGGATAGTTAATTGATTTTGGGATGATAATTTAACCATACAATTCTATCCAAAGTTGATTAGATTTTGCGATTGAGGTTTCACTCACATGATTTACACAAGCCTGACCACGCGGGCAAGTGCAAGTCGATCGAGTAACATAAAAATAAAAAACTCAATTAATTTATCAAAATTTATTAATTATAGTATTTTTATGGATTCAAAATAATTAAATTAAGGGATTAGGGATTATATAAAGTATGAAATAAAGCACTCTTCCATGGGCGGAGTTGTCATCATGGAAATGTTTTTCATAAGAAATGGATTGATTGTGGAAGACCCAATCTCAACCACACTCTTATATTAAATCCCAATAAGAAAAATATAAAGATTAAAATAGAAAAATATAGAATATTTATTGAAGAAAATTCTTGTTACAATCATAAAAACAACTAAAAACAAAGTGGAGGTGGGAGAGGAAAGCCTTCTTGGAAGAGAACTTTGCACAAGACCTTACTTATTCCAAGGGGTGTGAGGTGTTACCAAGAGACACCCTTTCCGAAAAACCTTCCCAAAACCTCGACCAACCCTCTCAAATAGTGAAAACAACCTTTAAATAGATTTGGGGAGGGCTAGGGTTACAAAACCTTTTTAAATGTGAAAGGGAATTTGGCCAAATTTTTTAATCCCATTTTCACCGCATAGTTTACCTCCCAAACATGTGACTTGGATGGCCTTATATAATAATTATTTTTGAATAATCATGTCTTCGATATTCCCTCCAAATTTGGGCACAATCCAAGTCCAGATGAAGATGATACGGCCCAAATGGTAAAGTGATGTTCAATCTGGATAGTTCAGTCCAACTTTGTCTTCATGTCCCATTTCTTCAACTCAAATGCATGATCCATATCCCATTTCCAAAAAATAATTTTTATCTCATTAATTTAGGAAAACAATTAAAAAAAATTAAGTCGTAATAATTTACAGAAAAATATTTATGCTCGAAATACAACAGTGAATTTTAAAAGGGTAAAACTGGAATTTCCATCAAATTTTCAAATGAATGTTCTAATCCCAAAAATTCTATAAATTAACATATTTATCAAAATTTGAGGAAATTATTTTATTTATTATCAATAAAATATTCAATAAAATTTTGTTTTATCATTCTCGAGGGGGTGTTTTTCGACAAGGTGGTGCCTTTCGGTTTGAAAAATGTCGGTACCATATATCATTGTGTTATGCACCATATTTTCAAACCCTTCCTGGGAAAGTACATAGAATGCTATGTATATGATATAGTATTTAAATCACAACAATTCTCAGACCATCTAATGGATCTTAAAACTATCTTCAACAAACTACGACATCATAGTTTAAAAATGAACCCCCTAAAATGTGTTTTTAACGTCACCTCAAGGAAATTACTCGGCATCATCATGCACCACCAAAGCATCAAATTCAACCCTAAGAAGAAATATAAAATACTTGGAATGTCACCACATCACAACCACACTGATTTGAGAGGACTGCAAGGGAATATTGATTACATTCGGTGCTTTATAGCCAACCTTTCAGGAAAATGTTTTCCCTTCACCAAGTTTCTTAAGAAAGGGGTAGAATATTAAGGGACTGGTGATTTTCAGGAATCATTCGAAAATCCAATGAAATGTCTCTTGAGTACACTAGTGATAATGCATCATGTTGAAGGAAGACCACTCATTCTATACGTTTCCACCTTGAAACAATCCCTAGGTTCCTTCCTCCTACAAAATAATGATACTAACTGTGAGAATAGTTTCTATTATCTCATTTGAACCATGAATGATGATGAGACTCATTATCAAAATATCGAGAAGAGATGTCTTTCATAAATATTTGTGGTCTAGAGGATTATACATTATTCATAGCACCACAAAGTCCATTTGGCCTCACATAGCAACCCGATCAAGTATATTCTTAGTCATCCAATGTTAACTGGATTCCTATCATAGTGGGTCGTCATCTTGTAGCAGTTCGATAAATGGTTTATACTATAGAAATATATCAAAGGCCAGGCATTATCAAATTTATTGGCTGATAATCCCTCAATAGAAGTGGACCCATCAGATGCTGAGATAATTAATGAATAAGTGTTCTCTATTCACGATAACTCCTAGATGTGGGAAATGCACTATGATGGTGCCTCGAGAAGCCCAACAGGAAAATGAATGGAAGACCCAAAATTCAATAAAGTGGGTCAAGGATTCATACTCGTATCCCCAGAAAAATAACTTCTAGCATACTCATTTCTATTGTCAGAAGGATGCATGAAAAATGAATTGGAGTATCAGGCCCTCATTGCATGGCTAGAATTATCACTCCAAATGAAATCCCGACACTTGGAGATAAATGGAAATTCAGATATGGTCATCTACAATGTCATTGGTGACTATGCTATCATGAAAGAGGATTTGATCCCTTTGAGGATCCATGTCTGAAAACTAATGGTAGAATTCATGTTAAAAATAGCATTGACTTATGTTCCCTGATCACAAATTGCGCAAGCCGATGTATTGAAAAATGAATCCATTGCTATGGATGACCCAGATCGAAATGAGATAGTCATTAGTATTACCCAGTGTCAGATGGTTTTAACATACATTCAGGACAACATGGAATAAATTAATGAGATCACTCCCATCTCTAAGATATATGATCCTACCATCGGGTGGATGACTCCCATTGTGGACTATCATCAAAAGGGATAACACCCACCAAATAGGGCTATAAGGGGAAAAACTCTAATGAGGATTAGTCAATTTCATGTTATACGATAGCACAAACCAAAAAAATGTCCTTTATAAGCAAGGCCTTGAGGGAGTCCTTCTTAGTTGCGTTGATGGAGGAGAGACCACAGCCATCATGAATGAAGTGCATACCAGAACTTGTGGGGCCCACCAGTCATCATCCAAACTCTCTCACCAAATTTGGAGGATTGGATACTATTGTCCCACCATGATGTAGGATTGTACCGATTTAACCAAAAAGTGGCATTCCTACTAAGTCCATGCCAATTTCATCCATCAACCCCCATATTTTCTTCACACAACTATGTACTCCAAGCCATTTTCTATATGGTGGATGGACATAATGGGACAATATACTCCCTCCATGGATAGACAATTTAATTTTATCCTCACAACAGCCGACTTCTTTTCCAAATGGCCAGAAGTTTTAATACTTAAAGAAGTCAGATAGAAAAGAATTTTCAGCTTTGTGAAAGCCAATATCATCACTCGGTTTCATGTCCATCACAAAATACTGATAGAAAACAACACCAGTTTATGCTCTATTGAATTGGAAAAACTCTACCAAGAGTATGGTATCAAATTTAACCATTCATTCCACAAACATGTGATGGCCAATGGATAGATAGAGGCTTTCAACAAGAACCTATCCAACATACTCCAAAATATTGTGGAGAGGGATAAGAAATCGTGTCCAGAAAAGATCCTCCATGATCTTTGGGCTTACTGAACCAAAACCCATACTGCCACTCAAGAAACCACATACTTGTTAGTATACAGGATAAGGGAAGTTTTTTCCATTGAAATTCAACTTCCATCACTCTGCATTGCTATCTGTGATAAATATCTGTAGATGAGAAATCCTAAAAACAGTTTGATGATCTAGAGTAGTTGGCTGAGAAAATCTTTCACACTCTGCACCATATTTAGATTTACCAAAATTAGATTGCACAAGCCTTCAATAAGAAGGTTCTCCTTCGATCATTCCTTTAAGGAGAAATAGTGTTGGTCCTTAGATCCCCAATGATACTCAAGAAGAAACCTCCAAATTTGGAGCCAAAATAGGAAATACCATATGTTTTACACAAATTTTCCACTAATGGATTGTATTCCCTAATTTAAATGGACATACAACTCACAACATCCCACACCAATAAGAGTTTCCTAAGAAATCACTTGTGTAATCACAATAATGTTGTCCATGTTGCACGATGTTAAACTACTCAACACCATCGTCTTAGCTGCATGAAATTAAATTTAATAGTGTTATATTCATCCTTACCACATGGAATTAAACTACATGTCCCCAACAATCTTCTCACTCGAGGCAACATTGTCTCCAGCATTGGTCACCTACCACGCCATGCTATTAAACTAAATACATCTTGAATCATATTCATCAATGGGATATATAGAGACACGATGACCCTAATTATTGGTCTAGAAACCACATGACATGAAATGTCTCTGTTGTATCCTTTGTCACCTCAATACTATAAGGTTACTCTTCCTCATTCCTTATTTATCACACCGAGTATAACTCACATGATCTTAGGAATGGCAGTCAAGATTTCCCCAGCATAGACAAAGCATAGAGGAGTATAATAATCCCATAATCTTGAAATAATGGTATAAAATTCCCCCACTCTCTACACATAGGTCAAACTATCATGGGTGATCCTTAGAACTACATATGGATTGATTCCCTCCCTCTCAGGATACGTAGTGACGCCTGGATTATTCATCCTGGTTCAACCACCAGTCAAAATCAATAATTTCCCTCTCTCTATGTATGAGTTAGACATGAATAGGAAGAACATTTTTCCTTACCACATGATGTTAAAATGAATTTCCCCAATGATGTTCTCACTAGAGGGTGAATTTCCACCAGCATTAGTCACCTACCATGTCGAGCTCTAAAATTACATATGGAATGATTCCTACCCCTACAAGATACATAGTGATGCCTGGATCTTCCATCCCAGCCCAGTAACCATCAAAAAAAATGGGAAATTCCCCCTATATGTGCATGGGTCTAACCGGCATAGGTAACTCCAAGAACTACGTATGTCTTGATTCCTACCCCTATAGGACACACAGTGATGCCATGATTCTTCGTCCTGGTCCAACCGCCGCTTAAAAACAATTTCCTCCTTCCTGTGTATAAATCAGACATATGGAGTGAACTTCTTTAAAGAACTATGTGGAATTTGACTACCAATTAACTATGATACATAGTAATCCTCCATGAGGTTCAATACTGACACTTCACTCACCTCATCCTTTTCAAGTTAGTTCACTTTCATCCTTATTGTATGACGTTAAGCTACATAAGATACCAGAACTATGTGTGGCTTTATTCCCATCCACTAATGGGACACTTAGTGACACCTGGGCCTTCTTGAGTCTAGCCATCATTAAATAAATTCCACCCCTGCATATAATCTAGAATTTCATAGGTAAATTCATGAGTCCTCACTGCATTATGTTAAACTGCATGGCCAAAAAAGTCTTAACCACACGACATTAAACTATAGTATTTCTCAGGAACTGTGTATAGATTTTTTCTCAGTATAGAAAGATATGTAGTGGCGCTAGATCCCAAAATCCTGGGTCCATCCATTTATAATAAAACAAAGGGTAAAATCCCTCAACCCCCACATGTAAAATACAAATAGATGTAGGGGATTTTGGATCGGAATTCTTACATTCATAAAGTGTCAAGAGACCATGAATCCCCTTACATATGTATGAGTTTTATGTAAAGGATCTATTACCTCAAAATTAATCATGTCCTAGACATTCCTCACATACCTATACATCCTCTTTTCATCCATCAAACTCCATGCCTCGGAAAATCTCGAGTCACTATAATCATCCATAGCTATCGAAAATGGATGGCTAGTGTCATGAAGATGCCTTTATTTGAATATAAAAATTTTTCCCTGGTGGCTCTACATATGTTTCCCACAAAAAATACATTTTCAAATAATGTAAAATTCTTCTTAATGAGAGGATTTTCCTCTATTCATATGCCTAATGGATTTTAAGCCCCATTTCATTCCTCTTGACCCAAGACCACCTGAAATCATGGTTTACACCATATTCCCCTAATCGTGTCAAGGGAATACTAGGAATATTTCAACCTGATTATCTAATATTTTACAATGATCCATTTGATGTTTTATCCCTATAACAATATGATTAAATTTTTCTATCAACGTTCTTTCCACACAATGTTAAACTATATGGAAGATTTCCTCACCACATGAAGTTAAATTGCATGGCCCAAAGTCATAACCACATGACATAAAATACTACAAGGTACCAAAAATATAGCTAAAATCCCCCACTCCTTATGTAAAGACCCAAATTTCTACAGGGAACCTGGTCTCGAGATGCCTAGATATTCAAAACTAGGCCCTGATCCAACAAGAGATTCAAAATATCCCTCCTCACATATAGGTTAAATCTGTATAATGAGACTCCCAATTCCGTGAATAATCACAGAATTCTGTGAATAATCACGGACTCAGTGTCTTTGAAACATCCAAAACAAACCTCTCTCTTAACTAGAAATTGTTCTTTGAGTAACCATGTACCATCATAACCCTTCATGGCCATCAGTAATGGAATATCGATGTCATGTGTGCACATTTGTTTGACTATGCATATTATTACCTGGTGGCTATGCATATGTTGTTAACAAAAATGGTCTGTCAACCAATGGAAGATTCATACCTAAGAGAAGATTGTCCTTATTTCATATTCCTAATGGATTATAAGCACCATGTCATTACTCCTGATTCAAGAACCCTCAAAACCATGTTTTTCACTTTCTTTCCTACTCATGTCCTGGACATGTCAGAACACCCTCGCTCGATTACTCCCTGATTACTCAGGGCTTCTACATAGACATCCTGATTGAATGATGTTTAAACTGCATAATACTGATACCCATTATTCAGCTTTATTCCAAGTCACGTAAAAGGGTATTTCTCCTCATGAGTCTATACAAGAAGTTAATATGCATAGGGATGTTAGACATACGCCCCCACCTCATTGGTGAAACTTTATACAAAATAAAAATACTCATTTGTATGAATTAATTAGAAATTCATAATGTAAAACCTTAAAATAACTATGTAAAACATTATTCCTAACATCACAGGATACGTAGTGATATCAAAATCTCATAATTGGATCCAGTTATGAAACAAAAATATCCCATACCTTCCCATGCATGGATCATAACAGCGTAAGGAAACAACTCACATGGATGGGATAGAAATGCCTTACCAATTCCTGGAATTTCAAATAAATTTTAACCCAAAATGACCATCATTCATGATTAGGCATACCCCTTTTCATGAGCCATACTTTGTGTCTAAAAAATGTCTGAATTTCCATAATCCTCTATGGCCATTGTAAATAGAAGGCCAGTGTCTTTCAGAAACCTTTGTTTGACTATGAATATTATCCCCTAGGGGCTCTGGATATGTTTCCCACAAATTGTACCATAAACCAATGGAAAATCCATCCTTAGGAGTGTATTTTCATATCTATGTACTCCCTTACGACATTTATGTCCCACATCAACCCTTGGATTCAAAAACCCCTCGTATTACAGTTTATATATTCCCCCCTCTCAATGCATAAAGGTGAAGGATGTTCCAGGCCAAACTATTTTAGAGATAATGAATCATTTACCCTCATCTATATAGAGTAGGATGATTTCACAAAATAGGTCCCAAATGTCCTAGTTGTATGACGTTAAACTATACTAGGCTTCAACCCCCTTTACAAAAACCAAATTCATGTGGGAGTGGTTTTTTATCCAAAGACAATATGAATTCCCTTATTATATTAAGACATCATTCATTCAAAGGGACACCTATGATGGTCTTCTCCAAAAAAATAAATCTGAAGTTCTATAAAATCCTGTTGGCCATCAAAAATAGGAGGCCAATGTCTTGTGGACACCTTTGTTTGACTATACACATTATGCCCCGGTGGCTCTGTATATGTTGCCCAAAAAATGGTGTGTCAATAAAAGGAAAATCCATCCTCGGGAGAGGATTTTCCTTTTTCTATATGCCTCATGGATTTCATGCCTCATATCATATCCCATATCCATAAATGGCAAGTCAGGGTCAATAAAAAATCCCCCATCCATGCCTTAAAGTTGTCAGGGTATCCTCGGTTAATGAATCCTGAATTGGGGCCCTCACCCAGCAAGTCATGGTCAAATCTGTTTGACCTAAAACATCAATAATGATAGTCTAGTGGTCCAAACTCTAATATTTCAATGAAAAAGATGAAACACTCACTAGGATGATAAGCCACAAAGAGAACCGTAGAAAAATTCGAGTGTAAGCTTGCTAAATCTATGCTACATACAATTTGGGAAAAAAATATGTTTAGCAGCCAAAAAAATAAAGAGACACAAATATTTTTAGGACAAAACCCCTCAAAGGGAATCCTAATAAATATTCAAGTTATACCCGCTAAGTCCACACTGTAGGATTAGGAAAAATTTGTGGTGATAACTAAAAAATCATGAAGTTTTTAGGGTTCTCCATGTGACCCTAGAAAGAGTTAAACTATGCTCACTGGGCCCCTCGGTTCAGGAAAAAATTAGAGCATAGCCCGATTATTCCCTAATCCTATATTATAATTAAAATTGATATATGTTTGAGATTATTGTTTAAAATGAATTCAATCATAAATGATTAATATTGCAGGAAAATGATAAAGTAGGAGTATTGGAGGAAAAAATATTTTCATCTCATTGAATAAAGATATGGAGGGAACCCACAATTTGGAGCCTCTCCATATGGGTAGGAAATGACTATTACAAAAGACATTTTGTAGATTCAATGAGTTGTATCAGAGTCTGATTTGACTCTTCAATTTTTTGATGCAACCTTATAAAATTCCTAGTATCGGCCTCTGCACCTACCCACAATGCCTCCACCTCCTGTATGGCCTTAAGTTCGGCCCTTTAACCTTTATCCACTCATTGTTTCCCCTTATTAACTACGTCTAAAACATGAACCAGTTCCTGTTTAAGGTGCTATAATTCCATTATAAGATACTCCACATCCTAGTCAATTTGTTCCTTTAAGGATCTCTAATTTTTGAGCTCTCACTACAGCCTTACGACTTCCCCACCTTGATCGGCATATTCATTCATAAGGATTTACCTAGTAGCGGCAAGTTGTGATACAGACTTTGTAGTAGAAAGATGAGACACAAACATTCCAATATCCTCCCTAATAGTGACAAACTATTTCAATATTTCAAAGAATCCATGATAATATAACCCTATGAACCATATAACCATGAATGTATGGTGTAACTTTGGATTCTTCGTCAGTAGGTCTGCATGTGGTGTTCGAGAAAGTAACCTCCAGAGGTTTTTTCCATGATATTTGGTGGTCGGATAAATGGATGACCACGTTCTCTCAATTGGACTCAGAATCACTCCCCGATGATGAAATATATTTAGGAATGAATGTTTCTAGGGGTGGTTCATTTAGAAACTATAGCACGATTGGATCCATCAATAGCATCGTCTCGGATAGTTGTGAAAGTAGGCAGGATTGAAGCACCCGCCGCAATCGTTGGTATTGTGATTATGATCCTGGAATTTAAAATCAAACTGATAAACATCCCAAAACCCTAAATGAAAAAAGGGGGTATAAGGGATAGATGTAGGAGGACTGTAAAACTAACCTCCACATACTAAAGCTTCAATTCCTTCAGCCTCCATGGTGACATTATCACCCAGTAAAGATGGTAAAATGTCCTCGATAAGAAATTGAGACCCATAGTCAGTTAGATGTATTTGTGGATCAAGGCCATGCCCAACTAGACCAAAAATCTCTAAGGTAGCCTCTAGGATATCACTTACTAAGATCAAGCTTGTGGGGATAATCATCCTGGGAAAATGTGTGATGGATGACCACAAAACTCCAAGGGTTGGGATCATGGCCTCCCTTATGATTGAAAGAAATGAAAAAAAATCATGTTCTACATTCTTAGAAGTCAGGGTACAACCATCCTTATGTTTTCAACCTCTATGAGAGTATGTTTAGCTTGTTCAGTGGAATTATCTACTTCCAAAAGCATTCTCTTCGCAAGGGTTTTGTCCAGCTTGTTTGGATCAGTTGACTCCCAAGAACTGGGAATCCCTTCAATGTCCTTGGGCAATCAGGACTCCCCACCCAACTTAGCTGCTATTGTTAGGTTCCTCCTATATTCTTCCATGGTAGTGATATTTGCATGTTCTATCAAGACATCAACATCTAAATGATCCTCCATTGTTGGGAAGGAAATCATTTGATCTGGGGCAGCCACGGTTTCTAGTTATCCTTCTTCCGCCATAAAAGGGGTCAAAGTTGTAGATGCCTACGTAACTGGAACGTGGTTACTTATTGTCCCTTAATCAAAATAGGCACATGAAAATGAGATAATAATATAACATTCATGGTATAGTGACCAGATAAACAGTTTTGGCAGTTATTTGTAATCCCCTTCCTGATACTCTTTGATAGTTAAGATGCCTACCGAAGTTTTCTTATTATTCCATGGGGATGGCTCTCTGGCAGGAAGGTCATGTGGAGCCTAAGTATTAAATTTCCCTAAAGTGTACGCAATGACTACCTCCATATGTTTAGGAGCACTAGGAGAACCTTCCCCATCAACCCACACATCTGAAGGTACACACTCCCCACCTACGGTGCCTCTGGGGGTGTATATTGGGCATGGATCCATTTACCGAGACTCCTCAGGATCCTGAATATGTAAATAAGATAATTGTAAGAATCTTCATAGTAAATGGAATTAAATTCAGAGCTTGTTAATCAAATTACCTCTCCCACAATATCTATCAGTCACAATTGTACCACCATCCACTCCACCTCATCAGACTAGTAAGGTCTGTTCTTGAGATCATGGAGGAATTTTTCTATTTCACTTAGGTAAATAACCACCTCATCTAGCTATTCTTTAGAAGAAACAAATAAGGGGGAGATGTCCTCCCCAAAACCAATAATGTAAAATCATACTTCTTGAAGTATCCTCCAAATTTCTTCATTTGATTAGTTCACCCTGAATCCATCCCAGACACTCCAAGCATCTGTAAAAGAGGTTGTAATAGTGATGGACATCGTTGGAGGATCAACCTGGGAAGGAAAATAAGGTTCATTATTTGCAATTGATTCCTAGGTGCAGTTGTAGTCTCGGGAACCATAGGTGATGAATTATTATGGGACTCTGGATGCAAGCAAGGTGCTTCCCCCTACCTCATCAACAATAGGAAAATCAACAATACCATCATCCTCTCTGTTGGACTTTGGATTAAGCATAGTAAGTACCCGATGAGTGTATTTTCATTGATCTTTCTAGGCATGAATCATGGTTTCAAGGTCATGAAAGTAATTCCCCACCCTCTTAGGTTCCTCATCATAAGAAATTTCAATAGGTGTTGACACATGTCCAAGATCAGTAAAGAAAATTTCCCTCTCATGGTGGAACTTCCACAAGGCGCAAAGGTACTGATCAATGAAAAGACTGACAACCCTTCAAGATGTCACATTACTTCTAGGCCACTAGAAAATTAGCAACATATGGGATGGGTGGTTGGTCTCCATCGGAAACCTCAACAGTTATTGAGGTCACACCCCAAGGTCTCAAAACATTCCTTGGGAGGGGACCGAGTGGCTTTCAAAGAACATTCCCTTGTTTTAAATTCCCAACAACTTCCTTCTGCTTCCCCTTTCCCTTATGCTTAGATGCCTTGGGAGTTGTAAAAATTGGAACTAAATTTGAAAAATGACCAGCTGGATATGATTGAATCTAGGAATTAGCATAACATTTCATAAGGAAGTGCATGGAACCCCTATAATCTGGGATATTAACCTTACATTGGGTGTCCTCCCGAGTGAACATTATCTATAATTTATGGGATATCATAAGATGTTTCTCTGGGAGGGTTCTGTTAAGAGTCAGGGGACACAACATTTGAACGTAGTTAAACTGACAGCTGAATATGAAAGGTGCATATCCATCATAAATAATCTCCCCATTAATACAGGCGATCAAGATACAATCCCTAAAAGAAAATAGGTACCCTCAGTTAACACAGTTTTCAAATTAGACATTCATGATGGTTCTAGTGGGGGAATATTAAGCATGATAGGTGAAGTGGAAAATGATAGTTGATTGGAGCCATCATTTCTCAATCATTCTTTTCAGTCTGGTCTTCATGTTTATCTTATGCAGACCAACCTGTTGGCATAAGCCCAATGGTGCTCTAAAGATATGGATGGAGAATAGAGTAAAGATTCATCAAGGAATTGATAAATGTTTAGCCTCCCATGTGGGATCCTATCCAACCACATAGGATTTTAAAGGGCCCAATCATCCTATGAGGTGACTTTCCTTCACTAATATGACCTAGTATGTGGTAAATTTTGTCCAATAAAGGAATGTCCAGGTCGATATATTTGTCGGTGGCCATTTGAGATGCCATGAAAAAATTCATGACTCTTACACTGCTAGAATATCATGCTGGTAAGATCCAGCCACTCAAAAACATGGCCAATAAATCCATTAACTGGAACAAACGGTCCACTTTAGGGAAGATTTCCCTTCTCCATTTACAGAACCATCCCTCCTCCAAGATGGGCTAGTAGGTGTCTGCTTTCCTTCGAGTTTCCTTAGATGGAAAGGACCTAGTTCTTCACACATCAGGCTCTAGGTCACTTTACCTAAAAAAGGTAATAATCCTCTTTGAGAATGAGATTTCTTATTTCGGGAAGAGGTCATCATCCTTAGAAAGTTTATCTTCTTGATCAATGATCATTTTATCCAAAGTAGAAGCCCTCTCTTCATCTTCCTAGGTAGAATAAGGGGGTAGAAACTTGTCACACATGCCCTTGATGATGGGGACCCTCAGAAATCATTTGAACTTCCCAGAGGCGGATGCCAACCTCCCCATGGGGCAAATGGAAAGTATAGGTTTCTGGACTCCACCTACTCAAAAATTATGATATAAGCATGTTGGTTTGATTTGTATAAGTCTGGGATACCCAGATGGACTCGTATATCCACACGGTCTATAATTCGACCCAGAATTATTTGCAACTTTGATGAACCCAGAAGTTCCAACCTCAATCTAAATCAAATGAACCCCCAGAGTGAAGGTCCCATTTATAGGACCATCCATGGTATTAATTTCCTATGGCCCTCCAATAAATTCTATGATAACAATGGGCCATCTCATCTATATTTTTTTGTTCCCCTCTAAAGTCGGAGGGGCATAGTTCAACAATGACCCGATAGAGGTACCCTTTGACATTAATCGTCCTGTCGATGAGATGAGAGCCTTATGGATGGTGCCGCTAAATATCCTAGCAGTTGGTTGGTCAACCAAATGTGGATCTGGGATAGGTGTGTTAGATAGCATGCCAAATCTGTAAATGGGAAACCTATTTGAGATAAGATATTATTTTTGACCCACAGTAAGTAATTTCTCTAAAGACTGATGCAGTGGGGAGATAGGGATTTTTTTCTATAGTGTTTTTCATAGCTTTATTCCTTTCATCATCACCTGAAAGGGGAGTGGTGGAAATGTTAGAAATAAAAAAATCATCAATACAAGATTGAGGAAGATCCATATACTTCCTACAACAAAACAAATACCATTTAAAAGGTTCAATCCAATTAAAATGATTTGGAAAAAATCCATAAAACACTAAAGCACTAAAGACGTCTTCCCAATGCAAGGATCTGCATACTGAAGCCAGAGGATATTTCAAAAAATGAGTCCCCCAATAACTAGTAGTACATGGAATTCCCCACAAGATTATATCTAGCAAAGTGTTGGCCAGTGGGTCGATTGGTTCACAAAATGGGAAATCCATGTACCAAGCCCCATTATGAGAATGTTAAGAGTTCACAATTCGGAGATTAAAAATATGATTTGGAAATTTAATGTTCAGTTCTTCAACTTTGAAGTTAAGTCCGTAGGAGAAGGAATCTGCGTAGTGTCTTACCACATAGAGTTTCATACTTACATTTTAAAATTCCATAGTTGGGTTTGCAAATCTGAAGGACATTTCACAATTGAGGTAACTGTTAAGAGTAAGTGGTTTGCAGAAAGCAAGGCACAGTTCGCGGACAATTAATTTCGCAAGGGAGATGGTATTCAGAAGCAATGAAAGTCGATATTACTTTGTGGGGTACTTTTTGCTGAGAAACCACGTAAAAGAAAAATGAATTAGGCCACCTATATATAGTTGTGGTCCCCCAACGATTCCACCTTTCTACCACAAACCAGTTCAGTTTGGGACCATTTTCTACATTGGAATAGCCTCCTCTTCTTTCTGACTGGACCCCATTCCAATAGGGGGAATTTGTAGGGTCCAAAAAAATCCAAAAAGTGGAAATAAAATGCTCCCATAAAATTGACAAAGGGTAGGGATGCATGTGGGGATGTAAATTAGAGGAAAAGAATAAAGGAATCCAATTTGAAAAAGGACCCAAACTAGTCCACGTACCAGTTACTGGGAAATTTTTGTCGAAGGAACAGACCGCAAACTGAGAAATACATGGGAGTTATATGAAATGTTGGCCCACAAAGCATTGGCCAGAAAACCAGGTAGTTCATAGAATGAATAAGAAAATTCATCAGTCCACCATGAACCATGTCATTGGCAGAATAGAGGTAGAGAAATTCCACCCGCAAACCATGTCATTGGAAAAAACATGACAGAGTGGTACACCCCCCATACCATCCCTGCATAATGAGTAGTTCTTGGATTAGGGAAGTCTGAAAATGCCCCACTAACCACATAATTCGCGGAATTTAGTCAGTGATTTCCTCCAACATGAACCGCAACACCATGATCCTCGGTTGACCAAGTCTTCTATGGGTCGGATGATCCCACCATGGGTTTCCGCAAAAGGTATCGTGTTCCCATAGATAAGGATTCCTTGTAACTCTATAAAAGAACCCCAAGGGGAGTCATGAAAAGGATTAGATTTTGGGACAACTAGGAGTCTACGGATGGAAGACTTCAAAGGAATAAAGTTGGTGAAGTATATAACTGTGAACGTTTTCCAGTAGGTTCAAATACGGCATGAACCATAAAAATAATTAAGAATAATAATATGGGAAAACCATGAACCTAAATGAGAAAACCTCAAACCATACTCTCTTCGTGAACAAACTCCCCATGAACTGCAAGACTAGTTCCCCTTATTCAGTCCAGTATACCATGTACCACATCTCTATGCAGACGAAACCATGTCTGACATAGCATTTCACCGCATGAAGGGACTTCAGTGTAGCATACCACCATGGTATGAAAATAGAGCCTGAGGCCACATACCACCATGGTACACAGACCACATAGAGATCCACGTACCACCCATGTAAGTGGACCACACCTAGATCCATGTACCACCATGTTAGGTAGACCACATCTAGATCTGAATACCACCTTGGTTTGTGGACCACATCCAGATCCACGTACCACCCCGATACGTGAGCGATCCATCCACTTCCATAGAAAAATGATATGTGGAAGGTACCCCACCCCGCATGAACAAATTATATGTGGAGTAGGGTACCTCCAAACTTTCCACCTTCTGGAACCGATCATTCCCTTCCATTTCCATCCCATCCTCTGAATCCCCTCCATGAACCAGCCCATCAACATCAGGGTAAAGCCTCTTCCAAAGCCAATAGACCCGTATGAACAAACCATAGGGTGCATTAGTGCACCCTTCTGAGTCTATATACCCATGGTAAGAGGAGTCATGAAGGTAGTCCCCACATCGGTGTTGACTCCAGGAATGTTCTTAAGTCTACATTCACATGGTCACCCAGAGTCTAACCTTGAGATACTAACATGGATCTCCACGTTATAGGGATCAAGGTTAATCACTTTCTTTCCCATTTAGTGAGGGATGGTGTTAGGTTAAAAGAATTACTCTCACTTTTCCTTTTTATGAGAAGCAACATTCCTCCCATTTCCTAGAACTAATTCTATGGCATCCATCCTAGAGTAAGCCCATAGAATTTTTTCCTGGGCCTAATAACCTTAGCTTTCATTTCACATCTAAGGGTTCATTGCTCCACACCCTTTTCCAGCATCACCCCCGAAAACTTCTACCATGTGCTCCTTGTATTCCCTCAGTAGAGAAGAGAATGTGTGCCTTTGTTGAATCTTTCACATCCTCTTATTTCTCACACCAAGCATGACTCTCATGGCCTTAGAAGTCTATAATAATATGAAATTGGCACAACCCACAATGAACTATGATAACTCTGATTCCCAACACATCCATGATACATTGGAAGATATTATATTAGTCGGAGCTCCATATCATATCCTCCATGAAATGAGAGATCACATCCCCCTTCAAATGGGAAGATCCCACATGTAATCCCCAATAAATTCACAAATCATACTGAATAATGATGGATTTGATTCCTAGTCAACTGTGATATGTAGGAATCCTCCCTGAGGTCCAAACCTGATACCCAAAGCACTCTAACATTCTCTGGTCCATATTCTCGATGGGTTTATATTCATCCAGGAGACCATATCTTTCCTGGGCATCCCAAGTCACCTCGGCATAAGCCCTGCATCAGATCTTGACTAGGAACCTTTTACCTATACATCCTTGTAACATGAAATTAAACAACATGGATGGGTCCTTGTCACACGACCTTAAAAGGTGATGTGTCTAATTAAGTGACATCAAACTACGTGGGTTTTTATTCCTCCCAAAAGCAAACGTAGGAAACCATATCATGGGTTCGATCCCAATATAGAGGAAACTTCTACCCCTGGATGACAATAAAGTCCAGAGCACCTCATCATGGGACTTAAACCAACATTGTCTCGGTAATTTTTAATCCATGCATATCCATGATTGATCTTGTAACCCAAGGGTAATATATAGACACACTATATGGAAAATAACCAAGGATTCAAAAACATATGAAAATTGATTAAATCTATAAGAGAGTCTCATAGTAGGCAATAATTCCCCCCAAAAGGGTGTGATGAGCCTGACATCCCATCATCTCAACCAATGGAGTCTTAAATTTTTTTTAGTCAAATCGTCTCCCAATAATCACATACCTATGAAAAGCAGGTCTATGCATCATGGCTACCAAGGCAATTGGGAGTTTCTGTCTCCATGAATAAACCCATTAGAGACCATCCAAGTACATCACACCCAACATAGGCCGATTTCACAAACACATAACCCCCTTTGAAATCACCCACCAGGATCATGAAAATGTGGCAACTCCTTAATAACATAAAAAAGGATACACTTCCCAATCCTAGTGATACCATATTTCCCTATCAATACCTGGTGAGATGAAAATCGAGATGAAACAGTATCATTCAATTTTTTATTAAAAATTGTACATATTTGGATTACATGATATGAATTTATTATAGAATTATTGGTGATATGATACGGGGATATGGTTTCTCACACCATAATTTTTCATTTGGTAATTTTTATATTTTTATTATTCCAGGTCCAAAAAAAGGGGAAAGAACCATTTGGATGTTGTGGGTGTTCTTTATTAGTGGGAACTTGTTAGTTTGTGGATACCAAGGGAGTATGTATTCCAATGGTAACAGGGATATATTTTGATGATGTCTTTAATGGTTTTTCTCAAATTAATTTAGATGGTGTACTATTTCTGGTACATCTATTTGTCTTATTTGGGTAATATTATCTTGATGAGTGGTTAGCATACCGAATATCCATTTATTATAATCTATTTATTTATGTTGTTGAGTTATTATTGTGTAAAAATCATTCTCTCTTGATATTTTTAGATGATTAGGTGCTTATTATCAACCCAAAGACATTTGGAATTCCATTCTGGTGATTTCAATATTGATTGGAGTACTATTTATTAGGGTTATCTAGATTTTTTCATGACATAATTTCATTCAATGTTATTTTTAGTTATGATTCATGAAGATGTAAGTTGTTATGTACTTTTTTCTATAAATTTTAATGACCAAATTCTAGTATTTTAATAATGAGTTAAATATTAATTTTACCATTCCTAAACAAAAAAACAGATCATTATTTAATTATTTGTAACAATTTATTTTAGTAATTAATTTCCCATAGTCATCCATGATCAAAATTTATAACTTCAATCATGTATGTGTTTAAATCGACCTAATCAATACCATGAAACAATCTGTGAGTAATTATGGCTATAAAAGTTATTATTTAATTATAATATCATCATAATTAAATAATAATGATTTTATTTAGATGTTATTAAGTTGATGAATTAGATTGAATAATGTGTTTATAGAAATGTTAGAGAGTGGATAATACTTGTGTTGAGGTCTTAGATCATCTCTTGATGGACCTATTGCAATTATAGGATTTTGGCCTCCTTCTTGTGACCAAAATATTTCAAATGATGAAGTGGACTATGGGAGAGGTAAAATGGTTTTGTATTCAAGGTAATTTCCAGAGATAATCATGGATTTGAGAGTGTTTATGTGATCTCCTTTTGTAAGTTAAAAGAGGGACATTTCATTGGAAACATAGGTTCAGTAAAGGGTAAATATGGAATCATGTGAGAGTTAGGTAAGTTAGGAAAATAAATTTTGGAGAGAAAAGTAGGGTTTACATTCACACATAAAAAAAATTTATAGATGTTATTTTTATAGTTTTAATTATATAAATTTTTAGACACTTCAATTTACACCTTTTACACCCCCTCCCCCCACCTTTAACCTAGTTTAAATATTTACCATCAAAATTGTTTTTTATTAAAAATATAATATGAAACTTATAACTAAATTTTGACATGATTATTATAATTTTGGACTTCATTTAATATAATTTAAATTATAAATATCATAAAATTAAATTCTAAATTAAAACATAATTTATATAAAAAAATTGTAGAAAAATGATATTTAAATTATTAAATTTCCCCAATATTATTTCATAAGAGTTACTAGTAAAAATATTTTCAATACAATTGATTATATATATAAATTTTATATTTAAAAATAACTTTAAATGGTCCCAAGAAAAAAAATCAATAAGTTATACTCATCTTCATGACCTAGGGAAGGAAAAACATAAGAAATTGGTGTGCTAAAATGTTCCTAAAGGGAAAACATATGGACATGTCATTAAGGGTTAGATCCTAACCACAGGATAAAACATGTGTAGGGTAGAAATTAATTATTAAAAATAACATGAAAGTATAATAATTGTACATAATTTATGATATAAATATATGTAATATCAAATGAACAAACATAAACCTTGGAAAATGTATGAGGAATCATGAAACATAAAACATGATTCAAGGAGCATAATTATAGATAAAATATTAATAAATAAGTGTATATAAAAATGTAATCATTGAAATTGTATGTCAAGGATATCCACCAAGACATTCATCATAAAGAAAGATTGGGATAAACACATTTATACCATGATGGGAATTGGATGAACCTCTTATGTACCCTTCAACTTGGTATAAAACATATTGTTTGTTCTTTTTTCATAGCATAAATCCTCCCATGTATCCTTTGGATTGGGATAAATACTCTCATATAATATTTTTCTAGGATAAAATCCTTAGATATACCATTTTGATATAATGAGACATAAAAATAATACAATTCATTGGATAGTTATATAAAACCCCACAAATCCTCATCCACAAATATGTGTGCCTCTTATAAATAATAGACAATCTTACCTTGAATAAACAATGTAAGAATAATTGGTTTCTAAAACATTCCAAAAAGATCACATAAAATAAACTTAAATGGTAATAGGTTATCAAAAAAACTTATTTCAAAAAAGTAATAATATCATAAAAAAATAAAGGATGATAATAAAACACCACTTCATGATATATAATCATTTTATGGAAAATATATGTGAATGTAAAAAAAATTCACAAAACCATTTCAACGTTGTTATAAAATATGAAGTGAAAACTACTTTCAAAAACAATGTTAATAATGGAATGAAAATATTTTTGAAAAACATAATATAATGTCTTCTATATAAAATATCCATGTAAAGACATAAAATGTATCAAAAAATATGGATTCTGATATAAAAAATTTTATTTTGGAAGGATATAAAAATCCTAACTTTTTAAAATTTTAAAATACCTCTTACTGAAAACCAACATCATGATAGAGTATTAAATATTAATTTTAAAATAGGTTAATTAAAATTTTGAGAACCATAAAAAATAATCTAGATTATCTTTACCAAAAATGGTGGAGAAAATTTGTGGGAATGAAATTGTGTAAATGGATGAAATGATTGATTGGTAAGAATGGGAGTTATTCTTACCAATGATACAACTTTATTTTGGAAAACACATTTATTAAAAAATTGGTTACTAATGATGAGAATTATTTTCCATAGATAAAAAATAAAATTCTATGTAAAATATGGGAATGTTAGGATCAAAGAAAACTTTAATATTATATTCAATTAGGAAATACTATGAAATAATGAATTGAAGACATAGTCATTGAAAATCATGTGGAGTTGGTAATGTAAGAATCGAATGATCTTGGGAGGAAAATCATGAAATGGAAATTAAAATATCATGAAATAGAAGATACTTTCATATGTGAAATCGATTGGGTAGTTTATACACTATACAGAATAAGTTATAACACACAATATCAAACTAGTCCCATGGAGTTGAAAATGAGACTAAGAAACACTTACATTTACTCTTGATTTCCGTGGAAGTTATTTAACCACCTATTTAACTTACATAACTATCTCAATAACTAATTTAAAAGCCACATTCTTACCTATAACTATTTATATTTTTCATTTTTAATCATTTTCTACATGTATATTATTTATTTTTTACCTATTTTATAACATCATGTGTTTATATTTTTGGTCATTTATACTAGTATCATAGGGGTAGTGTTTGTATTATTTTCTTCTCAAAAATTTCATCGTTCCAAGGAAGTTAAATTTACTATAATGTATGATTTTTTTTATTTATTTTTTATGTTTTAATTTCCCTTAATTATTGTTTCACTCATTATCCTTGAAGTTGAAATTGATAAAAAGCATAATTTTAGGACTTTCTTAACTAAAAAAAGGTATCTTATTATTAATTGAGTTAAATATTGATGTATCCTTTCCAAATAAAAAAATAAATATTTTAATATTTTAATTATTAATTTTTTCATAGTCATTCATGAATCAATTTCATAACATTGTTCATGTAGGTGGTCAAACCAACAAAAACGTGAACATACCTTGATTATCTGTGATTATGAGGTGATTTAGTTGAAATATCATTGTAATTGTAGAATAATGATATAATTTAATGTTTATTTGTGTGATATATTATAATTATAAAGTATGTATAATAATAAGTAATTTTTATGAAAATATTATATAATTTGAATATAATATTTTCCTCTTAGTACGCTTTATTTAAACACTTTAGTTAACGGTGATCATTTATTGAAGATATCATTTATAGGTTATCCAATTTTTGTTACCAGAAATTTAATTATAACATTAAAAAACACTTTTACTTTAAAATAATTCTCTTCACCATCCATGTTTGGTGATGATGCTAAGAAAAATGGAAATCAATCATTCTATATAAAAGGTAGTCCACACATATGCATGGTTGATGATTTATTTTTCCATTAAACAAGAGAAATATATATTATATTTTATAGTAAAATAATATAAAATAAGTTATAAATATAATGATTATTCATTAAATTAAACATTAGTACCAACCCCATAATGTATTTATGGAAAAAATATGACTCTTTGTTAAGGCGATAGTGTGCACACACAAATGAATATCGTTTTCCCTTTTCTTAATGGAATAAGGGAGGCGATGAAAATGTGAGTACCATAATTATAGTAACATATACTTATAATATTTATATCTATATTATCATTTTAATATATTGTATTTTAATTTTAGGAATGAGAAGTAAATATGAAGAGATAAAACAATTGATAGGGTTTATGAACTTATTCCTCACTACTTGAATTATCTCCTCTACAATGGTGGTCAATCCTATTAGGTATGGTATTTTGAGAATAAAAAAGAATATTTAAGGATTATAGGATATGTAGTGAATCGGTTTAAAAATATTTTGGTCCAAAATATTTGGGTTTGGATGTGGGGGTATTTGGGGAGAGGAGATCCCCTTTTAAGTGAAAAGGGATGACATTTTTTAAAATATCCAAAACTTTTCAATAATGGGAAGTCACTCTTTGGGAAAGTGGATCAAAAATTTGATAAATAATTAGTGGGGAATATAAAATCTAGTTAAATTATCTATCATTTTCTACACATCCATTAAACAAGTTTCAACCAATTAACCCCTTGAATTATTACAATTTCAATTTCATCTTTTAACTTGACAACTAGTTTTTACCTATGTTAACTTAATATTTATGTCTAAAAATAAAGTAGAAACTATTATATAATTTACACCAAGTAATAAAAAAATTTAAATCCATTTTTTTTGTTTAATTTCTAAACATTTTAAAAATTAATTTGAAAAAAATAATTGTATAAAGTATTAAACAAATTTGAGAAAAAAAAATTACATGAGTTCTAAATTATAAATCATAGATTTTTAAACTATAATAAAAAATTAAAATGTATAATTTAAATAATGAAATACATGTTTTTTCAATAAAAATGTTTTCTAAGTTTATAATTCATTCTTATATACTAATAATGGTGTAGAAATCATAGTATTTTTAAAAATGGTTTATTTCACTATTCACCTAAAAATTAATTTTTTTAAAGAAAATATAAAAAATTTATCTTAAGATAATATTATTATGATGAATCTAAAAATAAACTTTAACCTACCAATTTATCATTCTAAAATATATAAATTTAACTTATAAATAAAATTATAAATCTTTGTGTGAAACTATTTTTATTGGTAAATAAATTTTTAAAATACTAGTTGTTTTTATTTATAATATATATACAACATTACTAACAATAGAATTATTACTTAAATATTATATTGTGTTAACATCATAATTTAAGAATAATATACTAATTTTTATTTAAAAAAATGTATAGTGCACAAAAAGATATATTATTAAATTTAATATTGAATTAAGTAAATTTGTATAAAATAACTTCAATAAAAATAACCATATGAATACATTTCAAAATTCAGTTACTTATATTCATACCTACTGATTTATCATCTAGGTTTTAATGGTCATAAAATATGATAGTTTGTTTATGTTTTGTGTTGTGTGTGGAGAAATCTATAGAATAGATTGTTTATTTAGGGAAAATGTACTGTGAAATATCGGGTCATTATATTATCACCCCTTAAATTAATTTCATCATAATAATTGTAATTGTCACATAAAATGGAAAATAGTTAATGATATATTAAAGGTAAATTTTACTCAAGGTTTTATATATATAAAATTTTCAATATAACTAACTTGGGTAAGTTAATAAAACTAATAATTTCCTTCATAATAGATATATCACAATTTAAATTTTTTTTCCTAACCAATTGATAGAAGCATCCCCCATGATTAGGTATCAAGAGTCTTATAGGATAATTAGTTTTCCAAGGGAGGTGATATTTGTCTTGGAATTTATAGGCTATCATTTGTTCATAAAAAATGTTATTTCCATATTATAATAAATAATTATTTTTTCTAAGAATTTTTGAGAAATCGATTTTGAAAATAACATTAACTTTATTAGATAGATAGATAATAATATCTTCACAAGGTAAATTACTATTAACATAAATGTATAATAAAATAATCATATCCTTAGAGGATTTATTCAATAATAAAATTATTTGGGTGGTAACTTAATTATCTAATAAAACAACTTAGATATACTATATTTCTGAGAATTAAATTCCAAATAGACATCTACAACACCTATTTAGAGGGAACGTGTACCTTAAATATCATGATCCACATCAGGAGTAATGATCGCATAGGTATTACATTGTCCTCTAGATCTTAGAGGTTGGTAGTTAACATTGTCTAAGTTAGCCCTTTGTTTAAGGAATTTACTTGGATCATACTCAAGTTCCCCACACATAAGAAATTAAATTATCAGTGGTACCATAGGATAAAATCTTTTAATTTCAATATTTTTAACTGAACTCTTCATTTTCACTCAACAGTTTGATACTTGATGACCCCTTTTCCCCAATTAATGCATCTCGTAGTCCCCTTCATAAAATTATCTATATGCATCTCCCATGTTTTTTACATATAATATTTTGGACATTTTTTTTATTCATCATCTTAATATCATGTTCTTTAATGAGACTACATGATTCTACTCTTTGAAATTTTTGGGACATCAACTTTATTCGTATTTTTAGTTATATTTTATGAAATATGTTTTGGAATAATCACAAGTTTTCTCACTCTATCTCCCATTTTTATGGTTTCTAATTTGATGTCACATCCCATCATGGTTCACTCTGTAAATAGTAACTTTCCCTATTGGAGATAGGGCAATAAGCGTTCCTCCCCATATGCCAGAGGCTACCGACAAGTAGCGAGTCTCTAAATCTAGTACAGTGGGTAAAATATACAATTTAGATTACTAATAAACAAATTGGATGTATAAATAAAGGATTTTAATCCCAGGAAAACAATAACCAATAAGTAATAATAAAAAAAATAGTACAAAAAGGGACATATATTCTAACCACGCATGAACCAGATGATCCAAAAATACAAAGAATCCAACATATGCCAGTAAATACATACAATACTTCTAGGCTGACAAAATAATAAAAAAAATAAAAGCATCCAAATCTGGAAGGAAACCCATGTATATGCTCAGATAATACTCCAATTCCATGTCCTAGCCTATAGTAAGACACCAAGAATAAAAAATTATCCATGTGAAAACCTAAAGTTATAAGATCTGTCTAGGTACCAATCAGCATCCCTAAAAGGTTATTTATAAAAATAAGTAGGCCAAAAAAATGGTGTCTAATTCAAATTCATTTCCTTAATATAAAATCAATCAATGTGCAGGTATATTAAAATTGAATCATTAATGAAAAATTATTCATGTCATGCTTAGTCTCTCGATAGGATCCTTGACTTACCACATATGATTATTTCTAATCCGAAATTCCTATGAGTGTTTACATGTTTGGTCAATATACTAGTGAACCATGGTACATAACCAAGGAATCCATGTAAAATTATAATCATATGGGTTTTCACATTTAAAAAAGGGGAATCAATCCAATAATCTAAACCAAGTGGGCATGTGGAGAATCAATTTGAACAATTCCCATCAAATGATAAAAGGTATGCAGATCCATGTCCAATAGTTTGAAGTAATTAAATGTGGAAAATCACTACTAATGTTTTCAAATAAATTAATGATGAATTACATATTTGAAAATGTTAAATAAATATTGATATATGACATGACCAATATTTTAATAGGTATAGAGGATCTCCATGTAAAATAATAAGGAAAACCATGTCCAACAAGTTATAATAAATATTAAGGATCACCATGTCCAATTATGAGAAAATCCTTGTCTAAAAATTTCCAATAAATAGACTAGGAGTGTCATTTAAAACATTTCTTAATCATTCATAATTAATCCAATCAATATTCATTAAAAGCCCATCGATGGAATTCTATATCAGAAACCATGTATTTCTCAAGGCATAACTTGTAAGATGGAATGTTACATTTATTAATAAAACATACTCCATTAGAAATATCCATACCAAATTTATAATAAAAACATTCCTTAAATCCATTCATTTATAAGTTCCAAAAAGGCATAGTGATATAGTAATATTATTCAAACTTCATTTAAATCCCATTTACTCGTGGGAATGATTCATAATCTAATATGGGCCAACAAAATGGCCTCACCATCCCCTTTCCATTTAAATAATTTACATTTCATTTTAATTTAATATATTACTCTTTATTTAAAAATGAAAGGGATTCAAAAGAAGTATTTATATAATAAATCAATTTACTCATATGTGATTATGGGAAAAGGTATTCATATACTTTTTCAATCAATTTAATTTATTTAATAAATCCCACTCAAACATGCTGATCCCAATGCACACTTTATGAAAGTACAAGTAAGTATACACTCCCTATTATAATTCAATCTGCATGGTAACTATGATTTAATGAATTTAATTTTAAGGATTCAAACCAAACACACATAAGTGGTGTCTTGGTCAATTTCATGCAATGGAAAACAAGGGTAAATAATATTACACACCAAAAGGGGTGATCCAAGTCAAGGTCACAACCCTCTTACAATGTCAACAAGTCTATGATGGGTCTATGTCATGGTCTAGACCATATATTTAAAGTGATAAACAATTTAGGAGAAACCCATGAAAAGATCAACATGTGGTACAATTTTAACATAATATAAACAATTATACTATTAGGAAAAATTCATAGACCACATACCACATTATTAGGAATCATTACACATCCATTATCAACCTTAGATTTGAACTGAAAAAAAGAGAGAAAATAGAGAAATTATTTGAAAATAGGGTATATTAGCTCTCATGGAGATAAATCCAAATGTTGTGAGATAAATTGGGAAACTAAGTAAGGGGAATTATAGACATATTGAGAGGCATACAAAATTTAAAACAACATTTGATTCAGTGATCAAATTAAGGAGGGAACTCAAATCTAAGAGGAGAGGAAGAGGGGAGATTGAGCTGCCTATTGTGTTTTAGAAATGCTTGGAATAGAGGGAGGAAATAAACTCTATGTTTTGAGGGGAAATGGTAAATTCAACCATTTAAAAGGGGGAATAGTTTGGATAAGTGTTTATTTGAACCTTATGAAAATCATGTATATCAAAACACCCAAGATATCCCCTACATGGTTCAAATTCATTGTAAAGTAAATCATACACCAATCGTGCCCTTAGAACTTTCTTGCCTCACACCTGAGATGGTTGAGATGCACGGTAAGACAAATCAAGTGTCAACCATGTGAGTCATTTGTGAACGTGCACCAAGTTGTAAATCTAGATGAATCTACTAAAATGGTTTGAACAAATAGTGTTCCTATACAATTTGGTTTCATATTTTAGGCCACATGGTTAGTACTAATAGTGATCCAACTGTGCACCGTGAGGTGCCTCTCCCATCATCGAGTTCATAGAGCTTGATGATTCTAAGACTCATCCTGACTCCTAAGACACTATCTGGGATTTAAACAGCATATAAAAACAACACACTTAAGTGTTCCATCTCTTATAATTTTATTCCATATATCAGTTTAATATTTTACCATCCACCAAACAAATATTTAAATTCCTTTATAATTTCTCAATCGAGTCAAAAAATCGGAGATGACAACCTCTCCACCATAGAACTTCTCATCCCTAAGAAGCCCCAGTACAAAATGAAAACATCACCCAACAAAATTGGATCATGAAAGTTTTAGCTCAAATAGTCTTGTTTCATTTTTAGATTCCCAACAAAACTGGAAGGGCCTCTTTAAGCTTACTGTACTTATACCACAAAACCCATGACAATACTCATTACCACAAAAGAAATTCTAATAAAAAATTTACCTGATCCCATATAAACCTTAGATATGATCATTTCATAATATCTTTTTTCAAATGACCTATGGAATACCCTATAATAGTTTCCAACATTTAACAGCTGATTATGAGTCATGGTGGTCCCACCCTTAGAATTTCATACTAAAAAGCATTCTTAACATCCAAACGATACGCGAGGAACATTTCTCAACTGACTCTACCTTTTAAAATGTAAGTAAAATTCTCCCAAAAATTTATTTAATCGTAATGAATGAATTCCAATTAACCAATATAACCTGGTAACGTCAACTTTTCCATGGAAATCCTGGGCCTACCCCTAGACTAAAATAGTCTCATCATAATGGAATTAATGAGGCAGTTCCTCACCAACTGCATCTAACTACATGAGGCAACTAAAATCCAACCACCTCCACTTGAATAAATTTAAAAACACTCAACTATAACAATGGATGTTTTAATAAAATCATATTCTAAAATTATTTATCCCATGGAATTTTGAAAAAACATTTAGCACACTTACTGAAGTATGTCCTGACTTGTGGTGAAATCTCATGGATAAACTATCCCTTGTACAAAACCATCATTGTGATACAACACAAGAACCAACACACAACCAATCCAAAAATCATGGATCATCACAGGCCATCTTAGGTCTGACACTTACACTTCGACTCCTCCCAAGTCAACTTTTGATCTTATACATGGAATTCATAGATAAATCCATACATATAGGGTTCCATTTATCCAGTTTCATACAAGAGAAAAAAAAATACCATCACAAAACCAATCTCAAGTTCTCATGAGGTTCACTTACCATAAACTCACATATTCATCCCCACATTAGAAGAATCCTTTTCATCTCACCGGTGAAAATATTCCTTGATTAAAATATCCCATACCCTTTACAATCACAAACATAATGACTAATATGGATAAGAATCTACTAATTATTTAAAACAAATGTAAACATCACCCATCACCAATTCCCTTCTCCTAAGGATGGTTCCCATGGTTTTCATTGATTTTCAAACCATAGTGAGGGTTATCACTCCCAAACGACAAATATTGTACTCCCCAACCTATAGATTACCTTGAACCACTCCCTGAGTGCAGCTCCAAGGGAGTCATATTGGATCATTATAGATATAAAATATGACTGGAGGGGGTGAGTATACTTTTTAAAAATTAATGAAAAAAGCAATCAGTGTTTATAACGTATTAATCTATAGTGTGTTCAGTTCTCTTCAGTTGAGTTTTAGTGTAAATAAATTGAAATAACACAAGGATTTATAGTATTCCATATCATTAAGATCCTTTTCCACTCCTCTATCTCTTCAACACCTCGAGGATACTAGTACCCACTAAGAACCTCACTTTTTAATGTGTGAGAAACCTGTTATAGACCCTACCTTTTAAAAATAAGAAATTTGCAACCTACTCTTGACACAGGAGAACAACTTTCTCCGTTTACATGAAATTTTATTGGGAGTCACATCTATGGATTCCATTTTTGTGGTGGAATAACCATATAATTAAATACTTGATTTTAATGGGAAAATCATAAACCAAACATGAATAATTACAAACATAAAGATAAATATTAAAAAAATATGGTTGAAGGTGTCTAATATTGATGATCATTGATAACATAGAAGGAGTGGATGATGAAGTTTAAGTCCTTTTGTGATCATAAAATGAGTACATATATCACATAAGATAATGAACAATTGAGAGAAACATGGTCAGAAATGATGTATCATAAGTTATTATAGAAATATCTTCACTGGTATATGTTTTATATTTATTAATTACATCACCAATTTATTAAAATAAGGATCCTCTGTGAGAGTGTATGTTTCCAATATCTTTAGGGCAATTATCAATGAATAACAATGAAATATTATGACATTTACCTTTATTTTCTAATGTCGAGCTGAAAAACATAGAAAATTTGAGAAATATAATTCATCATTAAATATTAATATAAAACAATTTATATCTTAAGTAAATACATTGTAAACAACTCACAATTATAAAACGAATTAAAAACAAATATAATCCAACAGATTTTACATATAACAAAATGATATAAAAGAAAATCATCATAGAAAATTCAAGCTACAAGAATATGTGTACATAAAATAATACTACAAATAATTTATACACACATTTCAATGTTATTTCAATATAAATAATAATAAAAAATTATAAATAATTTATTTTAATAACATAAATAAAAACAAAAAATAATATTTTTAGAAACAAAAAAATTAAGTAACAGTAGATTATTTTTTCTACCGCTGAAAAAAAAAGAGAAATAGTTGATAACCTGCTTTTAAAAGTATAGATCATTGGAACATGACCTACCACTGAAAATAGAGACCAGTGACTCAATTTACTACTTTTAATCAAAAATAAAAAGATCCAACGAAAACAAAACTCATTCCAAGCTACTGAGAAACCAAATGCTTCATGAGAAGTCATAACAAAATTCAATACCATTGGATGTCCAATGGTGAATCATGACTCGTCATTGTGGATATCCAATGGTGACTCATGACCTACTACTAGGAATTTCCCAGGATCACTCACAGAAAAAAATTTACAAACAATAGGATGATAATGAATAAATAATAGATGAATAATATTTTGATAAAAAATATGGAAATAATTAGAAAAATTATGAAAACTAATGAAAATATAAGAAAACAAATAGAATTATACTTCACATTATTGAATAAGGAGGAGAACCTATTAGATCCTGAAGAACCTTCTTCCAATACTCTATATAGTAGAGAAGTAACAACCTCAATCAAAAATAATTTTTTATAGCATCCAACTAAATAATGAAGATATTTTATAGAAGAGTGATAGATCTTATTCTAGGTACTTATACTATATAAATAAATAATAGTGGGTAAAGAAAACTCTCACCGTTTTAAGTCTAATGGTGACTCGACTCACCGTTGATGTCCAATAGTGACTCCACTCACCATTAATATCCAATATTGACTCGAATAACCTATGGTGTCCGATGGTGACTCAACTCCCCATTGATTTATGACACTAACCCGACTCACCATTGGTATCCAATAATGACTCACCATTGATATCCAATGGTGACTCGACTCTCCATCAATTTCTAATGGTGTCACCATAGAGCAACCAATAAAGGGGAACATCAATACTATCGAACCAAGGGAAGATAGAATACCCAAAATAAGAAGGAAAAAATCATACTATTGAAATTAGAATAAATATACATAAAGAGATATTGAGACCAAATGAGACAAAATCCAAATCTATATAAAATTGGTTATATTAATCAGAGGTTTTTGAATATCTCTTGTGAACTAGAGAACATCATACACTCAATGAAGTAGAAGGAATTCAAACATTGGTTCATGGGAGTTCAAAAATAATGTGTGGGACTTCAAAACAGATCAAACAAATTTCTTTGATCAGATATGATGGTTGGGCGTGTATCTGAGGTTTTAAGTTTAGATGAATATTAAAACCCAAAATGTTGTCCCACATCGTTTTAGAGATACGGTGGGTGAGAAAAATGACAATAAATCATTGTTAATCCTAGGTTGAACCTGATACCTAATATCATCATTGGTTTACACTCCCCACACACAGGCCTACAGCCCAACAGGAGACCAAGCCCACCCATGTGACTAGAGGGTCTGTTATGTGGTCCTTATACCATTCTACATAGGTGTTAAGAATGCATTATTCACAAAAGCTTATATATATTCCTTGTGGGATACCTATAGATTCCTTCCCATGGGGTAAACCCAATGGGTCCCCTATGTGGTTGAGGGTTAGCTAGGAGGCTCACAAAATATAGATTAATTTGTTTACATAAAAAAACATTAGTAAATAAGAAATATAATAACATGAAGTAAAAAATTAAAACCCTTAGAAAATAACATTATAAAAATAATTACATAAAAAAAATTAGAACTATAATCAAATGTTATTAATTAACTAAAACACTTGGGAATTTAATAAAATATTAAAATAGAGTAATTTATGAGAATAAATAATATTCTCAAAGTACTGAATCACATTCAAATACTAATAAACTCCCTCTTTTTGTAAATTAAAAAAACAAACCTTTATTAAATTTTCAACAACAATTTCACCCTTTTTTAAATTTATCGAAAATTAAATTAATATATTAAATAGAAGAGTTTTTATCCACAAAAAATAAACTAATAAATAGAGTATTTTATTATCATGAGAGTATTCATTAATTATAATATTCAATAAAAAAATAAGGCAGAGTTATATTTTAACAAATAATATTTAAATAGTATTATCTAATTACCATTTTATCAGAGTAGAAAGTAACATTCAACTATTGAAAAAATGTAAAAAAATATTTAAAGATAGTGATTACAATAATTTATTTATTAATATTCAAACATACCAAATTATAATTTTATATTCTCAAATTTAATAGAATACAAGAGTTTTGTGAAAATGGCAGCTAACATTTTCTCAGTATGAACAAATACTAAGCATATATCACCTTTATTTACATGATCTCTTAATAAGTAAAATCTAAAATATTTGTGTTTAGTTATATAATTTTTAAGTGGTTTTTTAAAATTTGAAATAGCACTTTAGTTATTATATTAGATAGGAATTTTATCAAAACTGATATTGAAATCAAATAAATTTTATTATATCCAAATACTTTGTGAACAAAAAATATTAGAAACAACATATTCACCCATAGTTATTGATGTTCCTATTGAAATATGTTTCTTATAGCTACATGAAATTAAAATTTTTCCAAAAAAGTGACACATGCCTATAGTTATTTTCTGATGAATTCTGTACCACCAAAATTAGAATTAGATTAAGGTAGTAAATCAAAACAATTCTCATTATAATAGAATAATCTAGTATAAATAATACCCTTGACATATATAATTTATTTTTTATCAATATTAAGGTGAATTTATTTGGGGTTTGACTAAAACCTATCACACAAGAAAACTGAGAACACGATATCTGGTCTATATATAATGAGATATAATTGGCTGCTTATCATAACTCTATACAATTTAATATCAACTGAATTATCATATTCATCTAAGTCCATTTTTGAATTAGTACTCATATGTGTTATAATACTTTTACTAGAATCTAGCACAAATATTTTTACATGGTCTTTATCATACTTAGATTGATTTAAGAAAATATTGTGTTTCCTATGATAAATTTTCAACCAATGAAAAATTTTAGTTCTCCCATTAAGCTCATGTCAAATTCACCTTTAATTAGCTTAGAAAATTCATTACATAGACAATAATTTGTTTAGACAAATATTATATCATCAACATATATCTGTATAATCAGTATATCACGTGAAACTATTTTTATAAAAATTTTGGATGAACCTTACCTTTAATAAGTCATTTTTTAATAAAAACTATGTATTTTATTCATACAAAGCTCATGGAGATTTCTTAAGGCCATATAAAGCTTCATTACATTTAAAAATATGATTTGGAAAATTATCATTTTAAAATCCATGGGGTTGTCTTATATATACTTCCTCTGAAATAATTCTATTTTAAAAGGAACTTTTTACATCCATTTGAAATAATTTTATATTTTAAAAACTAGGAAATGATAATAGAATTAAAATAGATTTTATCCTAGTAATGGGAGAAAAATAATATTCATATTCAATTCTCTCATCCTAGTAATAACCTTGAGCTATTATACTTGCCTTATTTTTAACTATGTTTCTATCTTCATCGTGTTTATTATGAAAATTCTAGTTAATTCCTACAACAGATTTATATTTTGGAAAAGTTCTATGTCCGAAACTTTATTATTTTAAGATTTAACTAATTAATCATACATAGAATTAATAAAATTTTAATCAATTAAATCATTTTCAATATTGAGAAGAATAAAATTATAAAAAAGAAAAATTGGCACACTAAAGTGAAACATATTTTCTAGTTTTAATTGTAGATTCTAAATTATAAATTAATTTTTCAATTGGGTGATATTTAAGAGTTTTTTATTAATTTTAATGAGTTTTAGAAGATATATTCTCTCCTTAAACTAGTGAATTATCATTACCTTATTCATTATCATCACCAACATTGAATTCTCTAAATTTATCATTTTCTTTTAAAGATTCATAATCTTTATAATTATAATTATTTTCATTAAATATAACTTGAAAATATTTTTCAACAAATAAATTTTTCTTATTAAAAACTATCTAAGATTTACTAGCATTGCAATATCTTAAAATATCCCTTCATCTGATTTAGAGTCAAATTTTTCTAAAATGTTTTTTATATTTATGATAAACAATTTACAGCCAAAGACCCTTAAATAACCATCTTTAAGATGAAACCCTTTGAAAATTTAATAATTTGTATTATTTAGGAATGGTTTAATAGAAACTCTATTTAAAATAAAAAATTATTTATTTACATGTAATGCAGAAAATTATTTAGAAACACTAAATTCCATTAGCATAGACCTATAAATTTCATGAATTGATATGTTCTTTATTTCTACCATGCCATTCTATTGTTGTGTCCTAGAGGCTGAGAAGTAATATATATATCCAATTAATTCATAAAATTTATAAAATTAAAAATTAAAAAAAAATCCACCCTTATCACTTCTAAAATTCATGGTTGAATCATTTTTATATGTGGAATAATCTTTAAAAAATCACAAAATTTTTATAAGGGTTCATTTTTATGGGATAAAAAATAAATCCATAAGAATATACTATAATCATATAAAATTACAAAAATATAACTTTTACTAACAATAAAATAAAGTTGTATAGGCCCAAACAAGTCATGATGAATTAATTCTAAATATCTATCAGTACTAACATCATTTGTAGATTTAAATATTTTTTATGTTGTTTACCATTTAAACAGGAATCACACATGAAGTACATAGTTGTATGTAACTTGTCCAGTTGTACAACTTGTTCACACTTTTAAAGATCATTAAAAAATATTATGTTTTCATGCCCAAGCCTCCTATGAAACATAATTTCATCAGCTTCTACAAAAGGCATACACTTAACATTTTTTTGTTATATTAGATAAGTTAAGAGTATATACATTTTCTTTTTTATTTACAGAAAAAAAAACAAATTTATTTTTTCAGAATAGTAAACTTATCATTTTAAAATATAAAATTTAATATGTCATTATATAATTATGATGTACTAATAAGATTATGTTTTGAACCAAGTATGTACAATAATATTTAAATAATAAGAATTTTAGAAGAACTGAATTCACCAAAACCTTTAATCTGACCATCTGAGTTGTCTACAAATGTGACAAGGCCACTATCACATGGAAAAAACTTCAAAATAAAACCTTTCATGTTCCTGGTGGAACCATTGTCTAACTAAGATGATTCATTGATACTTCTACATCATATTTCGTAAAATTAAACAGTCTAATAGATTGTTTGGGTACTCATGCCAACTTGGGTCAAATAGGTTTAGTAGAAAAGAAATTAGAAATCAAATAGATTTACATTATTTATTATTGTGATGATTCGAAATTAAATCATTCTTAATGAAAGTTATAGTATCCCCAAAACATTTTTATAAATCCTAGTTAACACTCATTGGTGTAATTCCATTTTATTTTACCTTAAAAACAGGTTACACTTAAAATGATTCCTTTTGGGATTTTAACAAAGTTAGTCTTATTTTCACTTGAATTTTTACTATTATTTCCAAAACCTTTCTTATTGGTGTTTAGTTTCATTAAAGAAAATATATTTTAATATTATTTTTTTACTTTAACAAATGTATATAAATAAATTTAAAGATTAAAATCTTCATTTTTCAAATCCATATACTCTTTCTGAATAGTTTCTAAATCTATAAATACTTTTTTATTATATCCAGAAGCTCTGTTTCTTAATTTTTTATTTTCTTTCTTTAATTTCATTCATTCACTTTCTAATTTAGTTAGATCATCGAAAACTAAATTAAATATTAAGTATTGATATTATTTATTTACCACCTTTTTTATTTATTTATTTAATTTTACTCTTTTTTTTAACAGAATAAAATTATAATCCCTTTTAGATTTTTCATTCTAGGAAATATAGATTTTCATATTATCATATTCCCTTTTCATTATATCAGTTTCTTTGATCAAATTATTATTCTTGAATTTTAATTAAGAATACTTTACAATTATTCTGACTCCATTATTATTTAATTCTTCATCCTATTTAAGTAGTTACTTATGATTTGAATTTACAAAATCAGATTCAAATATTAAATGATAAAAAATTTATGCCTCATTTATAGATAAATCATTATGATAAAAATTTGTAGTATTTATTACCACATTAAAAAATATAATTATTTAAATCACATTGAATACCCATTAGGAAAATATTCTTCATCCCCTATTTAGTCCTCAAATAACCACATATGTTAGAACTATCTGAGGAGTCTCAAACTCTAAACGAATCATGTTTTTCCTTCCTTATTTTATCTTTGTCTTTCATTCTATGTTTGAGTTTAGGGAATTCAGTCTTTATTTGACCATTATTCCTACAATAATAATAGGTTAATTCTGAAACATCATTATTTTTAGTTTTATTACCTTTATTAAAGTCATTTCTAGACTTCCTCTGGAACTACCTCTTTTTACCTTTGTTTTCACAAACATGAAAAATCCTTACTTAATTAAGCCATATTTTTTTTTCTTTCCTAGAAAATAGATTAAGATTCATTAGAGGTATCAATAAAATTTTATTGAAATGAAACACCATTTCTTTTAGTATACACCTCATCCAAAATATACTTCATCTTTAACTCATACTACAGAAGATATCCAATTAATTAATATGAAGTATACTCCTTAAAATTATTACTCTCATCAATGGACACATTCTTTTCATGCCATCTCTTTGGAAGATCACTATATGATCTTTCCAATTGAGTTTTGTTTTCCAAGACTTATCTAAGAGGACTCATACCATTGTTTATACTTGTGAACTGATGGAAAATATAGTTTACAGATTCATCATCTTCCATCTTGAAGTCCTGGTATTCTTCTCAGAATATTTTATTATTGGTTCTCATAATATTTTAAATACCATAATGATTAACCTATAGTATCCTATATATATTTTGGGTTTTCTTACATGGTTATACATGATTAAAGACACTTATACTTATGACACACTACAAAATATTTTTAACTTTGAAATTCAAAACATATTTTACCATTTCATTACCTACTAGAGTCTTCCAATCAACCTTGGGTGAATCATATGGATTATATGTGATGGTCCAGTGATCCACACTCAGATTATTTAAGTAGGCTTCCATTAATTATTTCTAGTGTCCATATTCACTCCCATCAATGAATGGGGTTTTTTTGGAATCCATCCATCATTGGCATTGACACCTGTCATCTTAAAAAAATAATTTTCTTTCTTAGACTATTATGTATAGGATATAAGGTTAGTGTAGAGTTAAAATAAGAAATAGAAAGAATAACTTATCAGAGAAAAGGTTTTGATATCAATTGTATGATATAAATACCACATAGCTATTGACCGAACTCTGATACCAACTATTGGATCATTATATATGGAAAATATGAATTGAGGGGGTTGAATAGTCATATTAAAAAATAAAAAAAAAATATTATAAAATATTGACCTATAGTGAGTGAAATGTTCTTGAGTTGAGTTGTAGTAGAAATAAATTGAATGGAAAAAAGGATTTATAGTGGTTCGAATCAAAAAGTTCCCAGAAAACTCCTCAATATCCTCTACTCCTAAAGGAGACTGTTTCCCACTAAGAACCTCACTTTTATAGGTGTGAGAACCTTATTACAGATCCTACCATTTAAACAACCCAAAGAAACAACCTAGTCTTGATACAGGAGACCAACCAAGTTTGTTTACCTGACTTTTGATCAGGAGTCATAAAATTTACTTCTTTTTTGTGGTGGAATAACTAGATAAAGAAATACATTCTTTTGATGGAGAAAATCATAAACCAGACACAAATAATTATAAATATAAGGATAAACATTTCATAAATAAAACAAATTCAGGGAAACTAAAAGATGATCAAAAAGGTTAAATATGTTGAATATTTTTTATCATTGATCACTTGTAAGGAACAACTGTTGATGTTGAATTCCTTCTATGATCACAACAATAGTGAAAAATCCACATAATATCATGAAAATTTGAGAGCAGTAAGAAAGTAGAAGATGTATCACAAGTGATTTTAGAAATATCTACACTGGTATATATTTTATATTCCCATTATATATTTCTTGGATCATTAAAATAAAGATCCTCTAGGAGTGTTTCTATGGCCAATATCTCCAAGACACTTTTTAGTAAATAACAGTGAGATATTATGACCATTACCTATGTTGGTAAAAGTTCTAAAAAAATAGAGCATAGTATCTTTATAATTATTCATTAAATATCAATAATAAATAATAAATAAAAAATATTTTATTTAAATCAATTGTAAGCAATTAAAAAATATAAAAAAATGAAATAAAAATATATTCTTGTAGATTATACATACAAAAAATGATGTAAAAATGAATCATAGTATGACCTTTAACCTTTAAGCATAAGCCAATATAAAATAATACTACAAATAATTATTACAAACCGTGAAATTTTGTTTCAACATAAAATAATAAAATATTTAAAAAAATTATTTTAATAAAATCAATTTAAATAAGAAATGAAATTTTTAGAAACAAAAAATTTAACCAACGGTGGCTTGTTTTTTCTGCTAGTGAAGAAAAGTGAGTGGTGGATCATGATCGACTGCTAAAAATAGAGAGGTGGCTTGTGACCTACTGCTGAAAATAAAGAGTGATGAATCAATTTACTACCACTAAAAAATACACTAGATGTTACCATTCTTCTTTTAATAAAAAATAAAAATAACCCACCCAAAAAAATTATTCCATGATATAGTGAAACCAAAGGCTTTATGAGGAGAAATAGAAAAAATTCTACCATTAGTTTTCTAGTGGTGACACTTGACTCACCATTGTAGATGTCGAATAGTGACTCATTACCTATCACTTTAAATTTCTAATGGTGACTCACTAGAAAACATTTCCAAACAACGTGATGATAAATAATAAATAAATGATCAATAATCATATGATAAAAAATATGAAAACAAATTACAACTATAGGAAAACTAATAAAAATAGGAAAACAAATAGAATGATGATTCTCTTAATAGAAGGAGGAGGAGCTCATGTTGGAGCTTGAAGAACATTCTTTCCAAGAATCTATACATCAAATAATTAAAAACCTCAAACAGAAATAATTATCTACATAATCCTACTGAATAATGAAGAACTCCTATAGGAGCTTGATGGAGCTTCTTCCAAGTTCTTGTAAAACATAATGAAATAATATTTGGTAAAGAAAAAACACATTTTTTAAAGTCCAATAGTGACTCGACCAACTTCTGATGTCCAATGGTTACTCGAATCACTTTTTATTTCTAACGCTGATTAAACTCAATGTTGGAATCTAATGGTGACTTGACTCACCATTGATTAAAAATCGTGACATGACTCACTGTTGGAAACCAGCGGTGACTCGTGACTTACCATTGAAGTCCAACGGTAACTTGACTCGTTATTGATGTCCAATGGCATCACCGTTGAGAAACCAACAACATGAAACTTCAAACAAGTCAAACAAATAGATGATAAAATATCTCAAAGAAGAAGGAGAATAACTTATGATTAGATCACAAATGAGGGTATATAAAGAGATGTTGAGACCAAATGATACAAAACCAAAAGCTAAAAGAAACTCAGATATATTCATCAGAGGTTCTATGAATATATCTGGTGAACTGGATAATGTAAGAGGCCAGAATAAAATGAAGGAATTTGAAAACTGATGTGCATGATTTCAAAATTAATGTGAAAGAATTAAATACAGATTAAACAAATTTCATTGATTAGATTTGATATATGAGCATGTATCTGAGCATTTAACTTCAGAATAATAATGAAACACAAAATGTTTCTACACATCTCTTTAGATATATGTTGGGAAAGTGGTATAAAATTAATCTATGCTAATCCTCACTCCAAACAAGCTACTAGTGATCAACATTGGATTACACTAAATCAGATGATCCTATAACCATATGGGTGACCTAGCCAACCCATGTTCCAAGAGGTAGTGCCTCGTTGACCTTATACATGGGACCGTAGACATTAAGAATGCACTGTGAACACCTAACATCATAGACTCCATGTGGTTTGTTTGTGGCGGGACTTCCCATGGGTTTGAACCAATGTATTCCCTATATAGTTGAGGGATACCCAGGAGGATCACTAGGGATGGAAAAAAATTTACGTAAAAAAAGTTATGTAAATAAAAAATAAAATATCATGAAGTATCAAATTAAAACCATTAGTAAATATCATTATAAAAACACTTACATACCAAATTTATAGAACTATAATCAAAGGTTGTTAATTATTTAAAACTATTAATAATTTAATAAACATTAGAATGTAATAAAATATTATAATACTATAATTTATCAAAAAAAAAATATTGTTAAAGTATTAAATTACTTCCAAATACTAACAAGTCCCACCATCAAACTATAAAAATATATTCAGTTATCCAAACATATAATCAGCACTCTATTAGCATACTCATGATGATGTCAATATATTGGTCATGATCAGATCTAATCTAGGTGTATATTGAGATTCCATTGATACATATCTATAGATCTCCCCAATCCATGCTCACATCAACCTTGATGTACATTCCTTAACCAACCCCTGACACCACATCTTCTGGATATTCATTTTAAGGTCCACCCATAAGTAAATTGTCTCATGGTAGCTTATTAATTTCCAAGTTTGGAATTATACTAGGCACTTACATTAAATTTTTCCAAATATCATGGTCATTATGCCCGCATATTTCATATTTTAAATACTCAACACTTAGCCTTCACCTGGTTGGTCATTGATGTTCTGTATCAACTAGTTAACACGCACAACCAATTCAAACTGAACATTCCATAAATATCAAGTGCACATCCCATACCACCCATTTCAAGATGAAACTAATGCTCCTATTATTCATCCATTTACAAGGCCAAGCTACTGATTCCATATGACATGGCAGTTTCTAACATTCTAGGAGATCCCTTAGAACTCCTTTTCAAACTCAAGCACTTATCATGTTCCATGATTTATCAAATGAATTCCCACCACAAGGAATGGTATCAAAAACTAAATCATCAACCACACAACCAATATTCAATAGGGCTAGGTGCATAAATATTCCTTCTAATACAATCCAATCTCAATACCCATCACTCTGTGTTTTTTTTTTAGAAAACCAAAGGCATCATCATGCTCATATCATAAAACCCAATCACCTTCTATAAATTTGTATCAAAATGAGTTTAAACCCACGCTCATTTATTTTTAAAAAAACATAAATCTTTGATTAACCTGACTCAATAGTTTCTCTAGATCAATAAAATTATGGTGACCCACAAGGGTTTGAGTGAAAAAAAGGGCCTCAGGGTCTTCCACATAGCCCTTTCAATCAAACATAGAAACTAAGAAACTAGTTCTATCCACCTATCCATATGATCTATCATATGAGAATCATATCCAACATAAGTTTATCTATTACACAGTATTTAACTCTCTTATAAACTATCTCTAAAAATGTAAAACTGGAAGCTAGTAAGGAATCGACAAACTTTAAGGGACAAACCCTATCAAAATAGACATAACAGAATCACATGCTAAGAATCATTCTACCAAGACTTTTTCCTATTTAAGAATACTCATAGAGGAATTATCTCTATAAGGTCATAATGAAAATGTAAAATGATAAGGATATGACACTCATCAAGAATCTAAATATGGTAATACCCCCTCGAGGTTCAACTTACCTGACAACCACCCACTAACTCAGGAATTTTGTTTCATCTACCAAGATTACTACCGGACTCAAATGGTCAAAAAAACAGCACTTACCATGTTCAAAAACTTAGCTCAAAAGTCTATAGGTTTCCTATCCTTAACAATGCTACAAAAATAGAAAAATCCATAATTTCACATAAATAATTAACCCTTAAAAAAGAGTCATATCTTTTATGTTACAAGGATATATCGCCTAACCTTTAGGTCCCACAAGACATAAGAAGGCCATTGAATCCAATGAGAAACATATGAATTCCTTCCTAAGGTAACTCTACACAAAAGCTAAAATAACCACTCACCAAGGTCTTTATAGTAAATCACAAGGTTTTTATTACATCAATACATTAATTCACCTTTTCAATAAAATTTCAAGGCTTAGTTAAATGAAAATATAACTACCAACTAAATATAAAATCATACTTGGCATTTTATTTAGCTAACGTCTTGTAAGACATTAAGAAAATAAAAAAATAAATTTATTCTAAACCATTTATTTAACTGTAAGTTCTCAAAAATGGGCACAGTTAAAGAAAATAACAATCAAAATATATAGAGGTAAATTCTCTTTATGTTGTAACTGGAATATTAATTAACTAAAACCGCATAACAATAAATCTCATAAATTAGAGAAAGGGTTATTTATCAATTTAAGGGGATTTTATAAGTAATATAACACTATACATTTATACAACCATTATATGAGAGGCTACTTACACTTTACTTAACGATCACATTAATCATGAATATGCCCTCATTTGTTCAAGTACTAAGGCACGTAAGAATATAGGCAACCTACGAGGGTCTCATTATGCCATCATCGATCTAGTTATATAGGCATCCATTCCTAATTTAAGGTGTCAAAAGTCAATATATTAAAATTATTATCCCATTTTAAGTGTTACCCATTATTAATAAACTATCATGATTTAAACACACCCTTACTAGGGTTATCTCATAGGCATATAATAATAAAACAAAACATTTATGGTCTAGTCAAGCAAAAAATATTTTTCTATATGTGTCATCATTCCCATGTTATAGAGGTACAATCTATTATATGATTCAATTGACACACCATTTAATCAAAATACATAAGAAATAACTTCAATTTATTTTAAAAACCAATTTCCTTGAAATTTAATGTTTCCATCCAAGTTGATTCATTACCATTTCAAAAAATATATTTATTTATTTTATTTCATGGTAGTTAAATAGAATTACACCATCATTATATATGAGATAACACTATTTAGTTTTATGTATACACTTTATTTAACCCACATTTTATCATAAACATAATAAGGAATATTATCACATCAGAATTGTATATAGTTAATCATGATAAATAATCACCAAATAATATTATATAGATAAACATGGAACATAATCATTAAATAATGGTTTATATATAATAATGAAAATGACATGTGAATCCTATGTTTCTGAATGATGCATAGACACACCCATTTCCATACCAGATGAACAGGATGATGTCATAATACTTCAATCAATAAGTAGCAGAAACACTACAATCACTCAAGGTGAAAAATAGTTAATTAATGAATAATATGAGCAGTAGTCACATCCCTAGAAACTTCAACTTTCTGTAATTTATGGGTTGTCCATTCCTTGAAATGTTATATTTAACAAATGTTGTTGCATCCCTAGTCCCATGTCTACCATCCAATAATATCCAAAAAATGGGAAATAAAAGATATTATTTGGTACCAATTTATCTCATCCCAAACTAATTAACTCTATAAATAGTAATTAGAATGGTTGATGGAAATTCCAAAAGTGTGACTCTACATATGCTAGAGGCTTCAAACTATAATTTAGGGTCTAAAGGTGGTATAGTGGGGAGAATATACCATTTGGATCAGTAAAAAATATAGTTGAAGAATAAATAAATAATAGGTAGTTGAAGGTAATAATAATTAACAAGTAATAATAAACGGATAACCTAGAAAGTACCAAATAATCCAACCATTCATGAAAATGCATATCCATGAATACAAAGAAATAAACATACTACTGGTAATACATACAATAGTGCAAGACTGAAAAAAATAATAAATAAATAAAATAACCCAACTCTAGAATACAGCCTCAGTACATGCTCAGCCGATACTCCCATGAAAATTCCAAGCCCATAGTAAAACAAAAGCAAAGAAGTTTGAGCTAAGTCCTAACCTACTATCAAAATATCTATTTGGGTACTAATTAGTGTCCTGAATAGGGTGTGAGTAAAACTCAATAATCCACCATCAATAGTCTCTACTGAAAATCCAGTCTGTGAATATAAAATGAACTAGTATACAGGTATATCAAAATTAAACCATAAAGTAAAAATAAGCCATGTCAGAATCATACTATTAGAAAGATCCCTTGAAAAATATAAATTCTTCATCCTAATACATAATGTCTCTAAAAATTGAAATGTTATATAAATATACATGATACCCATTATACATAACCAAGTAAAACTTGTACAAAGATAATCATATGGGATTTCACATTTAAATAAAGGGAATAAATAAAATCATCTAAACTAAGTGGGTGTATGGAGTGTTAAGTCCTAAGATTTCCAAGGAATTATAAAAAATTAGGAGCACCATGTCCTCTAGGTTTAAGAAATTCATTGTGTAACACCATGTGAAATGATTTCAAATAAATTTATAAGGAATGCAATGTCATACAATGTCTTATAAATAATGAGGTATTACTTGTCCAATATTTCAATAGGTACAGACGAATGCTAATTTCAATAATGAGGAAAATAATTTCCAATAAGTTTCAATAAACTTTATGAGGCACTATGTCCAATAATAAGGAATTAAATGTCTAATAACTTGCAATAAATATACTAGGAACATCATGTCCACCATCATTCAATCATTCATAATTCACCAAATCACTATTACTTATTATCCATTTGATGTAATTTCATATTAGAATTGAAGTATCTCTCAAGGAATAACTAGTAATTAAGAATGTCATATAAAATAATTAAACATAGGCCAGAAGAAATATTCAGGCCAAATTTATAATCAAAACATACTTTTAATATTTTAATTTATAATCACCCAAAAGGCCAAGTGATATGGTAATACCGTTCACACTCTATTTAAATCCCATTTACTCATTTGTATGATTCATAATCAAATAATGTCCAATGACATGGTCTCACCATTAACTTTACATTTAAATTGATTTCATTTCATTTTAATTTAATTCATTCCCCTTTAATTTAACAATGAAAAGGTTTAAAAAGAGATATTCATATTATTAAAAAATTCATTCATAGGTGATAAAGGGAAAGATGTGTTCAAATCCTTTTTCAATACATTTTATTTAATTACTCCACCCCACTCAAATGTGGCGATCTCAACACACAGAAAATAAATGTAAAAGTAACTATAACATCCCTATTATTACTTAGTAAACTCTTTAACTATAATTTAATTAATTTAATTTTTAGAATTCTACCCAAGCACACCTAAGTGGTGTGTTGGTAAATTTCAATCAATGGAAAACAAGGTTAAATAAAAGGACATGCCCAAAGTGGTGATCCAAGTCAAGGACACAAACATATTACAATATCAATGAGTCTAATATGGGTCTAGGTCATGGTCTATATCATTAATTTAAGGTATTACACAATTTAGGGGAAACATATAGAAATTACACCATGTGAAACAAAGGAAACATAATTTAAGCAATGAGAATTTTAGGTAAAATTCATCGACCACTAACCACTCTATAAAGAATCTTTACTCATCCATTATCATCCTTTTATTCATTCCAAAATGAGATAAAATGAGAAAACTAATAAATTCTTTTAATATAGGTCATCATGATCACATGGATATAAAAATAAAATTAGTGAGAGAAACAGATAAAGTAGTAATAGGAATTATAGACTTCAAGAGGCTTCCAATGTGAGGAACAACATTCGATTCAAGTCATAGATTTAGGAGGGAGCTCAAATTAAAGGGGAGTGGAAGAGGGGATATCAAGAGTCTTATTATTCATGTAAAATTATGAAAAAATATGAAGGTAAATAAAAAAATTGTAAGGAAAAATAATAAAATAACCCATTTTAAAGGGGTTGCCATTTTTTTTACATAGTGTGGAAACTTTGTGGCTCACACTTCCCAAGAGAGACACCCACTTACATGGTTCATAAGAATAGTTATAGAAACATTGCACCAACCATTCCCTTTGAACTATCTTACCCCCACAACTCTCATGGTTTCTATGTAAGGTCAGACAATTTTTGTTACAACCATGTGAGTCACTATGTGAACCTTCACCAAGTCACATAGATAGTTAAATCCTTTCACATGGTTTGAACAAACCATGAACATTTAAAATTAAGCCATATGATTTACACCACATAATTATCATTAATCGTGTGCTAACCATGTACACTAATCATCCTCTTCCAATATCGAGTTCATGAATCCCTATTCTTCTAAAACTCTTCAAGACTCCTAAAACACCTTCTGAGATTTAAATCCCATAAAAACAACACTTTTAAGTGTTCCAACACATGAAATTTCATTATGAGGATCATTATATGATTTTACCATTCCACCTAGTGAAAATTCAAATTCATTTAAAATTTATCAACTGGTTCAATACACAGGATCTTATTGTTGATTAAATCTTCATGTTGTCTATAAAACACATAATTCCTTCTAGTTCAGCATTTACAAAAATCAAAATGTTTTACATGAGTGGTGGGACATTAAAAATTCAGGTAAATTATCATAATCATAAAAGGAATTTAACATTCAAACATTTTTTCATAAAAAAATTTCATAAAAATTTTACATTGTCTTGTAGTTCCATTTAAACACCTATATCAATCATAGTTTGATCTAAGTTACATTAAGCTGGTTCAAATTACACTTCTTATCATAATTCCTCAAAGTCTGTAAGAAATCAATCATTCATATTGGTTCATAAAGAGCTTATGATCAACTAAAGAATATCAATAGAGAGTTTCAAACCAGGTGTGTAGTTATTGCTTTTCTCATGAACCATGTGATGATTGAGTTAATACCCAACACAACCTTTTTAGGGTTATTTCTACTATATACATCTATTCATGAGCCTAAATCCACATTTAGTTTCTATACATGAATGTTTTTCTAATGAAAAATATCTACTAAAGACATTAACAATATTTTTGGATATCCACCTATAAATAGACTCATATCTATGGTTTTGAGAAAGTTTCTCTAAAATAAACCCCAAAATAACCACACTAATCTACAAAAAGAACTAAACCCTACTATGATACCAACTAAAGATACCCAAGTTAAACATGACTTAAATAATAAACTATTCTCTTGATTTAAGTATTATATATCACAGAGAGTCTCATAACATAGGCACCTAATGTTTTAGTTTCATGGATATTATCTATATAAACATTATAATATTCAATGATTTCTCCACAATCAAACTCCTATATAATCCCTTCTAGGTTTTCCCCAAGTTAGAATTATCTTCATAACTCGGGGAAATAAAAACATAGGAAAGGGGTGAGACCAAATTATTAGTAAGGAAAAATATATCAATATCTCAATAAGGGGTATATCATTAGAATATGAGAAAACTTGGGAAGGGATGAAATTTATTATTAAAAATAATATTGAATAATAATAACTATAGATATGTTATGATATAAATACATGTAATATCAAATGAACAAAAAGATATCATGGAAAATTTATGCAGAATCATGACACAGCAAACATGACTTAATGAGAATAATTAAAAGCAAAAGATTATGATAAAAGCATATGGAATAAACATAATCATGAAAACTATATGTTAAGTACACCAACCAAGAAATTCATTGCATAATAGGATTGAGATAACTACCCATGTACCTTCTTTGTCTTGGGAATTACTTATGTGTACCCTTGGGAATGTGATAAAACCTACCATGTGTAGGTTTTGGGTGTATCGGAAGCACATGGAAGGGTGTACCCAACTTTAATTATCCCATTAAGAATGATCAATCCAGGATCCGTCATGATGATAAAACACTGGATCTTTGGAATAGAATGAAGAACAAAAAGGAAATAAGGGAGTCCTATAACCATAGATAGGATCATCATATGTTGATTATAATTAATTTAATTAAAAGATAACAATTACCTTGATGGAATTCTCTCCCCATTGATGTTTTCGGTCATGAACCAATGAAATCCATCATTGCATCACAGAATTAAAGCATAGGCTTCCTCTAGCAGTGATCCACATGTGCTCCATGTATCTCTGGACATCACCGAAGGGATCTCTGGGTGCTATCATGGAATAGCATTCGCTTGTGATGTCCACCTTCGATCTCCTTAAGAGATGCTTACAAAGCACTCTCCTTAATTCGGTGGAGGAGGATCTCTCTCATAGCATTAGAGTACCCTTGGAGGAAAATAATTCTCTCTTGGATTGATAGATTTTTCCAGATCTTTTGTGCACATCCAAAAGAATAGATAGCTTAATGAAAATAATGTAATTGGTATTTACATTACTTAGAATAATAAAAGAATGAAATAATTACCCAAAGGCATTTATTCATTCCATTTAATTCTTAGTAAGAATCCATGTCTAATAATAACATTTGACTATTATTATTACTTAACATGTGCCCAGTGAGTTACACCTAATATATTTAATTAATTAAATAATATTATTTCTCAAAAATTCCCAGAAAAACTACACAGCTTTTATATTAATATACATGGAGTGTATTTTTGTTTTTCCATTTTCTTTATTTCCTCCACCACATGTATTAGACCTTAAATAATGACTGTTTATTTCGTAAATAAATATCACTATATTACTCAATAATAAATATATTATTTTAAACAAAATATATTCTCTCAAATAAAAAGTGTTGAAATAAATACGATCAGGCATCCTTGAATAATTATAAAACCACAATCTGGAATAATATTTATTCAACTTGAATATTTAACTGAGATACTTGTATACACATAGTGTGTGGCCCTCTATGACTCTTTCTCAATGGCATTAGGCGGAGCCTTCCTAATGTCCAAGGATAGAATCTAGAAACATGCCAAGGCACCCATAGAGAAAGAAGTTAATATTGTAATGATGTTTCACCTCATACAAACGCTTACCGTGTAATGTAATCCCTTTGTCTCGATATCTCCAATCAAGCGGGTTGCATGCTAGTGCCATCAACCCATGTGTTTGATTATTCTTTCTTTGACTTCCAAGAATTTAACTTGCCCATTCCTTTCCATGGGAATGGATTTATTTAGGAAATATCAATTCCATAAAAGGGCCTAAGATATCAACTTCTATTTATAGAATAGAAGGGACAAATCCTTTCTCACATTATCTATTAATGCAGTATTATTCATGACGCACCCAACATATCCTACCTCACTACGAATGGTGTTTTATCACAGTTTTCATCAATACATCTAAGTGTGTGAGTCATAATACCCATTAATAATAATCTTAAAATCTAAGGATCATTACACACATCCATAGATAAAAGCATCCAATGACACTATGAAATGTGGATTTTCTACTGGGGGTCTCATTCTCATAATATGCTCCTGGATATTACCAAGGGAGCATACCATGAGAAGGTGTCTCAAAGTTTTATGATTCCTCACCCTTAATGTCTTGTATTATTTGTGTCCCTCAAATAACATCATTTGTCCATAGAACATATATTCAAGAATAGTGTTATGGCACTTTCAGGTTCTCATCATAGTAGAGATCTACTATGACCCTTTAGTTCAACAGCTATTCTTAGGATATTATCACATTAATTGTCACATAGAAGAATAATAAATATGTGATAAGGTATTTATTAATATTGAAATCCATCAATACAAGTTTATTATAAAGTATAAAGTTGTTGGTTCTAGGCCACCAATTCCAACAGACTCCCACATGGACTAGAGACAACTGCTAAAAACATTTAACCCACAAGCTCTCACATGATATTCATGATTCTGCTGAGATAGTCCTTTAGTCATGGGGTCCTCTACTTTATCTTCTATGGACACTCTTCTCACTACAACATCACCCCTTTGATATAAATCCCTCAATAGGTGATACTTTCAGAGAATGTTCTTTGTCTGTTGATGTGACCTTGGTTCTTTTTCAAGAGCCATTGTTGTAGTATAGTAACCATACAATGTGATAGGTTCTTTACTGCTAGTCACCACATAAAGCTCTTAGACAATGTTCTGAATCCAAAAGGCTTCTTTGGCTGTATTATAAGTCATTATATATTCGGAATCCATTGTAGAATCGGTCACAACTGGCTGGTTTGAACTATTATAGCTCACAGCTCCTCCGTTGAGACAGAAAACATATCCTAATTGTGACTTTAGATCATTTTTATATGTCTAAAAACTAGCATCAACATACCCTCTGATAATAATCTATTCGTTTATTCCATACACTAGCAACATATCCTTAGTTCTTCTCAGATACTTTAGGATGGTCTTAATAGTAGTCCAATGTTGTTCTCATAGATCTGGATGATATCTTCCTACCATGATTAGTTCATAGGCAACATCAAGACTGGTACATAACATGGAATACATGATGGATCCTATAGCCGAATAAAATGAGATCTTACTCATCCTATCATTCTCTTGTTGTGTCTAAGGACACATTCTCTTAGAAAGGTGTAGGCTATGTGACACTAGAACCAATCCCCTCTTGGATTGTTCCATACTAAATCTCTTTAGTATCTGGTTAATGTATGTACACTGACATATTCTAACTAGCCTCTTAGATATATCACGAATGATCTTTATCCCTAGAATGTCGGATACTTTCCCTAATTACTTCATTGATAAACACTTGTTCAACTAGTACTTAACTAACGGTAAGACTGGTATATCATTTCCAATAAGTAATATGTTGTCAACATATACTACTAGGATAATAACCACATTCACATTAAACCTCTTATAAACACATTTCTCATATTTGTTCTTAATGAAACCAAATTCCTTTATGGCTTCATCAAATTGATTTTTACATGACATTGATGCTTGTTTTAATCCATAAATGGATTTATACAACTTGAAAACCCATTTTTCTTTACCTAGTGTCACAGACCCTTCAGGTTGTATCATATAGACATCTTCCTGAAAGTTCTCATTAAGGAATGTTGTTTGGACATCCATTTTCCAAATCTCATAGTAACGGTAAGATACTATGGCAAGTATGATTCTTATGGATTTAAATATGGAAACTGGCGAGAAGGTTTCATCATAGTCAATTCCTTGACGTTGTCTGAATCCTTTAGCCACTAGCCTTGATTTATAAGTGCTAACATGTCCTTCTGTGTCCAGCTTTCTCTTGAATACTAATTTTCATCCAACAGGCTTTACATCAACTGGCTCATCGACCAGAACCTAGACTTAGTTCTGATACATGGAATCCATCTCATAATTCATAGCTTCTAGCCATCTGGAAGCTTCTGATCTACCTATTGCTTCATTGTAGGATATAGGTTCTTCATTATCCAAAAATAATGATTCACCATCCTTGGTGACTAGGAAACAAAATCTCTCTGGTTCCCTTACCTCTCTTAATCTCCTATAAAGTACTTCAGTTTCTAGAACCTCTTCCACAGTGACCTGTGGAACTTTTCCTTGTACAAACTCTTATGTATCATGAGAATAAACTTCATTGACATCAATCATTCTCCCACTATCCTTTTTTAGGATTTTATCCCTCTCAAGAAAGACGGCTTGTCTGGTAATAGTCACTTTCTTTTCTGAAGGGTTATATAGGTAATATCCTTTCTTTTCCTTGGGATATCCAATAAAGATACACCTCATACCCTAGGGTGCTAGTTTGTTTCCTGATAATCCCTTAATAAATTACTTTCATCCTTATACACATATGTGAGACAAAATGGGCTTCCTTCCATTCAATAACTTGGAGGGAATTCCATTTTTCGCCTTATTTGGTACTTAGTTTAATGTGTATGATGCATTTTTGAATGAATATCCCCAAAAGTATCATGGTAGATTTTCATGACTCATCATAGACCTCACTATGTCTAATAAGGTGTTGTTCATCCTTTCACTAACATCAATCCACTGTGGTGTATAAATAGACTCTCGTAAAAGGTCAATTAACTCTTGGTTCAAATATTCTCTACTTGGATCCAATAGAACCTTCTTTATCTTCTTACCAAGCTAATTCTCTACTTCATTCATGAATTCATTAAATTTCTCCAAGGATTCTGACTTATACTTCATTAAGTAGATATATCCATATCTACTCAAATCATTAGTAAAATTAATTAATTAAGAGTATTCACCTCTAGATTCCACTGGAAATGGTCCACACACATCCATGTGCACCAATTCTTGAAGCTCTGTGGCCCTTTCACCTTGTCCACCAAAAGTTGGATTGGACATTTTCCCTTGTAAACAAGAATGACATCTATCAAGTGGTTTTAGCTTAGTAGAGTCTGAATAACCATCTTGGAAGAACTTTGTCAATCACTACTCGTTTACATGACTGAGACGGTGAGGCCACAACTAGGTGATGTATGATTCATGTGAGTTTGTTTCATTATTGATTACCAATACTTGGTTTTCATAATTTAATACGTAAAAACCATTATTTAAATTATTCATATCGTAACATACGTTGTTCTTATAAAAGAAACAACCCTTATTTACAAACTTGAATATAAATCCATCCATATCCAAACATGATACAGAAATTATGTTTTTGGTAACACTAGGTACATAATAAAAGTTATGTAAAATCAAAAGCATCATAGTTGGAAATGGGATATGGTAATCTCCAATGGCCAACGCAACCATCCTTGCACCATTGGCAGCTCGAAGATCCACCTCTCCTCTTACAATCTTTCTAAATCTACTTGGTTCCTATATTTAAATACAAATGTGATCCCCAAAAGTTGTATCTAATACCCAATGTGTATAAATGGAAAGGTTACACTCAATAATGAACACACCTTTATCGTACCCATGCTTCTGGGTGCATTTCCTCTTCTAGTGGCGTGGTTTTTCACATGAAAAACATACTACCTCTTATTCCTTACCCTACCTCAAGATCTTCCCCTTCTTGGAGGGATGGTGCTCAGGGGATTCATACCATTAATAAATCCTTGGCCCCTCTGCCTTTTCCTTCATCTTCTTATTCACCATAAGGACTGTGGGTTTGTAACACCTCATGTCTTTATCTAATTGGAAAATCATGTTCAGAAGCTTTGATAGACTCTTCTCATTGTTTCTCATGTTATAGTTGACAACAAAGTTAGAGAAGGTCTTGGGAAGTGATGATAGGATGATATCTGTACTCAAGTCATCTAGGAACATAATCCATAATACATCCAGGCATTCAATGTAGCCAATAATCTTGACTACATGAGGCCCAGCTGGCACAGAATCTTCAAGCATAGTTGTGAAAAAAAATTAGATCTCATATCTCTCCTATCTCACATTATCTTGATAGAGATCCTTAAGGTGAGACATCATGTTATACACATCCATGTTTTCATGTTGCTTCAAGAGATCATTAGACATGGACGATAGCATGAAATATTAGAAATCTGTGGTATCATCCAAAGGTTTTATATAGAGTTATATTTTCTCATCACGGTCCTTGTTTTTAGGTGCAAATGGAACAGGATCTTATAGTATAGACAATTTCCTCTCATGGAAAATCATGACGTGCAAGAACCTCTACCACTCCTAAAAATTAGTGCCAATGAGAAGTTTTTCCATATTGATTATGGTTCGACATGATATGTTTGATGTAATATTTTATTTCATTTCTAAAAATTAATATGTGAAAAGATTTAATACGTTATCGTGATAAAACTAACACAAATAAATAAATTAATAGTTACCAGTCTTCCAATACTTTATCAAAATCTAATAGCCCTCACCATTGACTTTAGAATATTCTATTTCCTGAATATTCTAGTGTCAAGGAACCATATTTCACTTTTCATTACCCTAACTAGGGTTGGTAAAGAAATTTTAAAGGTTTTAGGTTGGCTTTTAAATTCCAATTTTATTAACTCGCAGCTCCTTGGTCCGCTGAGTGGACTCCCCAATCCTGAAATCCTTTTATTTTGGATTTCCTCCACCTTTGACTCTTGGTCAAACCAAGTCCTGTTGTGGAAGTCAACCCATGATGTGAAAAAAGTCAATTTAACCCAAACCCTCAAATTATAATTCCCCAATAATTGAAATAACCCCAACTAGGGTTGGTCAAGCACTTTAAACTTTTTATTTATTATAACCAAGATTATGGAAGGCTATAATGACTTAATATTTCCTTGAGGTATTTTATCCTTATACATAAATTTACATTTTATTATCTTTATTACATTCTTATTAATATTTAGTGGTATATAATTAAGTGATTAACCATGTATAAGATAATATTTATGCATAATTAGGTCTTATTTTAGTTCCATCTTACATGTTTGTTTGATTCATTAATTGTGTGATCACGACAACACACCCACAATAAATAAACAATGAAACTGAAGCACATCGAAGGGTGCACCCATTATTAATGTTACCATTAACAACGATCAATCTGAGATCTATCACGATGATAAAACACTGGATCTTTAGAATAGAATGAATAATGAAAAGGAAATAGGGAAGTCCCAGAACCATAGAGAGGATCATCATATGTTGGTTATAATTAATTTAATTAAAATACAAGAATTACCTTGATGGAATTCTCTCTCCTTTGATGTTTCTAGTAACAAACCAATGTGATCTGTCATTGTGTCCTAGAATCCAAGTGTAGGCTTTCTCTAGCGATGATCTACATGTGATCCACGTATCTCTGGATGTCGTCGAAGGGATCTCTGGGTGCTAGCACGGAAGATCCTTTGCTTGAGATGTCCTCCTTCGATCTCTTTTAGATCCACTTCCAAATCACTCTACTTGATCTAGTGGAGGAGTATCTATCTCATAACATGAGAGTGTTCTTAGAGGAAAAGAATTATCTCTTGTCTTGAGAGCTTTTTTCAGATTTGTTGTGCACAACCACTAAGAATGGCTAGCTTAACGAAAATAATGTAAATGGGATTTATATTACTTATAATAATAAAAGAATGAAATAATTACCCAAATGAATTTATTCATTTCATTTAATTCTTATTAAGACCCCATGTCTTATAATAACATTTGAATATTATTATTACTTGACATGTTCCCAGTGAATTACACCTAATATATTTAACTGAATAAATAATATTATTTCTCACAAATTCCCAGAAAAACTATACGACGTTGATATTAATATAAATGATGTGTAATTTTGTTTTTCCATTTTATTTATTTCCTCCAACACATTTATTAGACCTTGAATAATGACTATTTATTTCTTAAATAAATATCACTTCATTACTTGATAATAAATATATTATTTCTCCCACAATATATTCTCTTGAATAGCCAATGTTGAAATAAATGAGATCTGGAATCCTTGAATAATTATTAAACTAAAATTCGGGAATAATCATTATTCTACTTGAATATTTAACTAAGATACTTTGATACACTTAGTGTGTGACCCTATAGGCCTCTTTCTCAGTGGAATTAGGTGGATCCTACCTAATTTCCATGGTTAGCATCTAGAAACACACCAAGGCACCCATAAAGAAAGAATTTAGTGCCTCAATGACGTGTCACCTCATACGAACTCTTACCGTGTAATGTAATCTCTTTGTCTCGATATCTCCAATCAAGATGGTTGCATTTTAGTTCCATCAACCCATTTGTTCAATAATTCTTTCTTTGAATTCACAGAATTGAACTTACCCATTCCTCACTATGGCCAGGGATTTATTTAGGATATATAAATTCCATCAAAGGGGCTGAGATATCAACTTGTATTTATGGAACAGAAGTAAAAAATCATTTCTCTCATTATCTATTAATGCAGTATTACTCGTGAAACACCCAACATATCCTACCTCACTGCAAATAGTGTATCGTCATATTTTTTATCAATACATCTTCGTGTGTGAGTCGTAGTACCGATTAATAATAATATTCTAGTCTATGGATCAATACACACATCTTCAGATAGGAACATCCAATGACACTATGAAATGTGGATTCCCTACTGGTGAGACTTGTTCTCATAATATCCTCCTTTATATTATCAATGGCACACACCATAAGAAGGTTTATCAATGATTTATGAGTCCTAACCCCTAATGGAATATATTATTTGTGTCCCTCAAATAAAATCATCCGGTCGTAGAACATATATTCAAGAATAGTGTTATGGAACTTTTAGGTTCTCATCATAGAAGAGATCTTTTATGACCCTTTTGTACAATAGATATCCTTAGGATATTATCACATGCATTGTCACGCAGAAGAACAATCAAGATGTGATAAGGTATTTATTAATATTCAAATCCATGAAAATGAGTTTATCATAAAGTACAATATAGTTAGTTCTAGTCCACTAACTCCAACACCATGTACCCCTAGGGCTTGGGATAAATCCTCTAATGTACCATTTTTTTTTATAAATCCTTTCATGTACCTAATGGCTTAGGATAAATCCTCTAGTTTAACATTTTCAGATCTTGAGACATAAAGTAAAACTAATGAATTCAAGGGAAATATAGGACCCCACATATCAACATAAAAACATATGTGTACCACTAAAAAAATCATCATATCTTAAAGAATCCATGGAAGAAGAACATATTTCATAAACTTTCCAAAAAAATCAATCAACCAAAACATAAAAATATTACTTGTGTAATGTCCTGGTTCTAGGGGCCACCCAAAGGTGCCCAAACCCGGTTGGTCACATGACCTCAAACACATTTCCCCAAATTCCAGAGGCTGCTGACTATTAGTGAAGGCCATGGTGTGATAATGGGGAAACTATGCCTTCATTAGCAGAGTGTACATAGTGGAAAGCAAATAATAAACAATAGAAGAAGCAATAATACCATACCATAAAAGTAAACAAAAAAAGCCTAATTGTAATATAAAAATTGGAGCATGTATAAATGATTCATGTCACATGTTTCTAGCAAAACAACCAAACAAGTCATAATTATAGAAATACAATTCTGAAACAAAAATATATAAAAGCAGTAAACTCTAATAGCATCACAATCCTCGGCTTGGTCTCATGCTCTCTAGCTCCAACAACAATCAAGTACCTGATGAAGAAGAGATCTTTGCCTTATCTATAACCACAACTATATAATTTGGTTGAGTCCAAAAACATGAACCAAACAGGGTGTGAGATGAATACCAGTAGGAAACCACCAAAATATATGTGTTTATCTGTCATTGAATATATATATAACATTTAATATGTAAAAATTAAGCAATAAATTAGGAAGTACTCAAAATTAATCAATCCAATAGTTTCCAATTACTTTAATTTCCATTTATTATTCATCAGTTGAATCATTTAAACCTTGGTATCTAGCCTAAGATTTTTATCTCATGTGTAATATTAACAATAGACATCTCAAAAGTCCATCTAAACAATCAAGTAAAACTGAGTCCAAGCTTGGGCTTTGGCTTGGCAGACTCATCACAATCATTCATAAGAAACCCTTTGGGAAATTTTGCACACTCTAACCCCTATGGTCTAACATCTCATAAATTTAATAAATAATGGCCCTTTGGGAAATCTCTCACAATCTAACCCCTTTGGTCCCAGATAGCACTCATCATTTACAAACAACCACCTAGGCAGCTCTCACGGTCAATACATGCTTGGTCTACATAGCAGCAATTTATTTAATAATGACCCTCTAGGTAGCTCTCATAGTCTAACCCAATTGGTTTATGACCACCTACAATCTCTCATCCATCCAATGGCCCTAAGACCTTCATTTTTTATTGATTTTTTATAATCCACCTTTCAAGGGGTGAGGTGGAACCCTTACAAGGTCTATAGGCATAAGTATTACATGGCCTGTAGGCCTTAGAGGAATTAATTTTCTCATAGTCTTCAAACATTACATACAACCCAGACTAACTACTTGGAAATGCTCCTCCCCAGCATCTTCATTGTGAAATTATCTCTCCACCATCGCGTGACTATTCGGCTAGGCATTCCCGTGCATGCATAGGCTTGTCCCGATGGCAAGTGTCATACACTCTCATTCTTGCAATCTGTTTAGCTTCTACTGTGGTGAAAGCTCCTTACTCATCCTCCTTATCGATCTTGTTCCTCGTAGGTCATATAGTTTATATCTGCACTTAAGGTGGCCCGAAGGCCTCGAGGTGGCCCGAAGGCTTTACTGACCCGAAGGCCTTAAAGGACTCGGGGACCAAATCGGTGACCCAAAAGCCCAAACGGGGGCATATTCCCGACTGCTACAGTGCCAAACAGTACCTGCTACAGTGCTACACAATTCCCGCTACAATACCCAGAAATAATGTCTCCGCCTGGATTTGATCCCGAGTCTCCCGGATGCACTTACGGAGTCCTTACCATCCGGGATAAGGATCATCTGCGACCACCTAGAATCTCTCACAGTCAATACCTCTAGGTCAACATAAAAACAATTCATACATAAATGACCCTACCTCGAGAATCTGTCACAATCAAATTTCCCTTGGTCAAATATTCACAATGCATATCACATTCATCGCATATAATCAGTATCTTCATCCTAACAAAACAAGGAAAGCCTAAAGGAATCCTAGAACAAACATCCAAAAATAATCAAACAAGGAAACGCACACATGGTGTGTCCCATAAACAAGGTATACAACCTTAAGCATAAGCAACTACCCTTTATTCAGCAGTCAAACCATAGAAAGTGATAAACAGGGTTAAAATACAAATCAAGCAATACCCCAAACATGGTTATGCATCACTTTAACCATTATAATCCAAAGACAAACAAAGAAAGGCACAAACCACCTACCTTGATGTCATACGATCAACACTCTTGAACTTTAACCCATAAATCATCCTAGAATGGTGTAGATCTACAAAACGGTGAAAAATGTTCAACCTTTAAATAGTCACAAGAGAAGAAGAATTAGGAAGAGAGGATCTTGGGGGAATTGAGAACTCATTAGTGGGATTCCAATGCACCTGATGGTGTCTCAATCAGAGTTCAGATAGAGAATTGGGAGGGTTCGAAGTTCGTCGGCCATTTGCCGCTCTCTTGTACGAACCACGTGTAGAAGAAATAAGTTATGAACATAAAACGTGACACCTCTCCATTATATTAAATAAAAAGAAAACTACATGGAGTGTTCATTAAAGGTACACTCCTTATAGTACCCTTAACCAGACCCTACCTTAAGAGGTCTGCTAGATCCCCTACATGGCCATGTACTCGGCCATTAAACAGCCAGTACATAGTTTTACGCAGTACCCGGATACATGGCCTTTACTCATAAGTACACGATGTGTACATATAAAATTTTCATTTCTTCTGTTTTCCTAAAAAAATAACCCAAAATCAAGATCCATACCTAAAATAAAGATTCTGGTTCTTACAAACGTTCCCCCTTAAATCAATTCATCCCCGAATTGCCCTTCCAAGGGTGGTGAAGAAGAAGCATCAAACTACTCATCCCACTATGATCGTACGTCAGCATACCTCTCCCAAGTCTCATCTTATACTTGCCTATGCTTCCATAACACCCATACCATAGGAACAGACCAACCACAGAGAACCTTGATACTACGATCCACAATCCGAATAGGGTGCTCCTTGAAAGATGCATCCATCTCCATCTCAACCTCCTCAAGTTGAAAAACATGAGACAGGTCATAAAAGTAGCATTGTAGTTGAGAAAAATGAAATATGTCGTGCATATCCCAATACCTCTGAGGTAACTACAACTGATATCCAACTGGCCCGACTCTCTCCAAAACCAAAAATGGGCCAACGCATCTTGGTGAATACTTCCCCTATCTCCTAATACTCTTATGTTCCAACCTCAGTGTGACATGTAAGAAAATCTGGTCTCCAGCCTCAAACTCTAGAGGTTGTCTCCATCGATCAGCATAAGATTTCTGATGAGACTATGCAGTATCCATACTATTTTTAGTCAACTCTACCTACTAAGTGGTCTCTTGGACAAGACAACATCCAATCATAGCTACCTCTCCTACCTCTAGCCAACACATGGGTAATCGGCATGGCCTACCATACAAATCCTCATAAGGTTCCATCTGAATCATCGCCTAAAAACCATTATTGTAGGAAAACTCTACTAGGGGTATGTGTATCTCCAAAGAGCCCCTGAAATCCAAGACGTATGATCAAAGCATGTCCTCTAAAACCTAAATCGTGCACTCAGAGTGGCCATCTGTCTGGGGATGGTATACTGTACTCAGAAGTACTTGTGTACCCAAAGCCCTCTATAGCCCCGTACAGACTCGAGAAGTAAACTGGGTGTCCATTTTTTAAACAATAGAGTGTTGAACTCCATGAAAATGTATAATCTCTTAGATGTAAAATTTTCCAAGCTAATAAACACTGAAGGTTTCCTTAATCGGAAGGAATTGGACAACCTTCATGAGCCTATCGATAACAACCCAAACTGTATCATTCCCTCGAGGTGACCATGGAAAACCCATCACAAAGTCTATCATGACATCATTCCACTTCCACTCGGGAACGGGTAACTACTGTAAAAGCCCTATTGGAAACCGTTTCTATGCTTTCACCTACTGATAAGTGGAACAACCCATAACAAAACTAGCTACATTCCTCTTCATACCTAGCCACCAATATTGATGGTGTAAATCTCAATACATCTTGGTGACACCAAGATGAACTGCCCAAACTGATGAATTAAAATCTCACATAAAATTCTCACATATGTATTCTGATACCCATAAGAATACATGAAAATGAAAGATCTCATCATCGCCTATGGTCCACCCAGAAGTAGGGTCTTTTCCAGACACACTCTCCCATAGGACTAGGCCTTCGGAATCTGAAAGTTTCCTCATTCGCACTCGATCTAGTAGATTAGAGGTAACAACTATAGAAGAAATAAATTTCTACCCCTTTCTATCATGCACCTCTAAATGAATCTCAGGGAATAGACCCATTATTTTCCACTCACTACTAGCCTCCTGATCGTACCATGATTTACTGTGTAATTTTCACCTTTACACCAATGTGTTGAAATTGTTTTATATTGAAAATTATAAAAATAATGACAAGACGCATTCCATTTTTGAATCATTTATTTTGTTTTTATCACTATTAAAAATGGAAATGAGACTTTTTTTTATGATTCCATTGTCGGAGGAGGTGATTTGGAGGGCCCATGATGATGTCCAAGAAAAATGGGCCAAATTGTGCAGGATCCAAGCACACCAATGGATTAATACGCACACTTATACTAGACCGTGCATCCAAGTGGGATGATATTTCGTCGGATGGTCAAAATTTTATTGGGATACATTTTCTATGAAGGAACCCAGGACTCATTCTTCCATCTAGTGGCCCAACCGACCTGATCTGTCCAACACACTGAATCTGCACGATGTCAAAAGTTGTGTGTTGTTATCTTTTCATATCTCGGCCTTTAGGTGTCCAATTTATTCCAAAATTTCGGTGTATACATCCTAGAGTTGAGGATACAACTTTTTTAGTTTCTCTAAATCGATATAAGGCTGTCTTTAGGTCGAAACACCTATGATAATTGGTTTTAATAATTATGTGTGCTCAAAACCACCTTCCCATTTTCCTATAAAATGGCACCTTAGGCTCCTCATTTGAAAGTTCGACCAGGAGGCAAAGCTCTGGTATTTTAGAGACCCAAAGGAGTTATCTCCTCATAATTGAAGTTATGGAGGCCCCTATCATCATAGGGGGATCAACAATGAATAAGGGGTTCTACCCAAGCCTTCTCCCCCTCTCGATGGTGAGCTAAATGGTGGACGATCATTTCGAGGGAGCTACACATACTTGGGAGGGAGTTAAGGCACTTGATACTCTACTGGTTTTTTGTAATTTGTGTGTGGATTATTTCACTTATGTTTTATCTAAACATGTTTCTCCTCTGAGTTCATTCTTGGGTTTAATTAAGTGAACCTCTTTTCATTTCAACACCGATTGGGTTGAAATTTCAAGTGGGAAACTTGAGTTGTTCTGATTGGGAAACACAAGGATCCTTTTTATCTCACACATACAAAATATATTAGTATTCTTGGGTAGCCTTTAATATATTCTTGAAGTCCAAACATTTACAACACAATTTTTGTGTCAAGGGTTGGTACTTTGTGCAACGTTTAGAGAGGCAAGAGGGGAATCAAGATCTTGACAACCCTCAACCAAATAATTAAACAAAACCATGTGAAATTTTCAAAACAATGAACTTTAAAAGAAGTGTAGTGAACTTGAAGTGATCTTATTATCTCATAATTATTAAACCTCTACCTTATTCTATCAACTATTAAATGCTTTAAGTTAAGTTATTTTCTTAAAACTGTTTTCAAAATCACCCCCCTCTTTTAGTAATTCTTATTAAAAATACATAATCAAAACCTATCAATGATCCTCGAGAGATGACCTAGGGTATTCCCTAGACTATAAATCAATCTTAAAATAATAATAAATTTGACGTTTCATGACAGATCGATCAAATTTTGGCGCCGTTTTTTGGGAGTGTTTTGGTTTTAGTGCGTGTTTTTTATAAGTTTTTTGCAGTTTTTTGTGAATATTCATACCTATACCTATCTTTTTGTATTCTGGTCTATTTGTTTAGTATGTTTAGTGCATGATACATTCTAATCCAGGAGACTTACAACATTTCAAACCCAAAATGGAGATGATCCTTTATTAGCGACCCTGAGATACACAAGAGGAACCATTGAAGGAGGACGCACAAAACATCAACACACATCTTGATCCTTCTTCTTATTATTCGTGGACCCACATTAAAATTGAAATTAACATTAATAACATGGATGAAAATAGTAGAACACTAAAAGAAATAACCTCACCTGATGTTGATATCCAACCCACCTATATTCAATTACAAGGCGAGGCACCCAATTTTGAACTGAAATCTGGTTTAATTCATATATTACCAAGATTCCATGGACTTCCTGGAGAGGATCCACACAAGAATTTAAAAGAATTTCACACTGTGTGTTCTAAATTAAAACCTGTAAATGTGGATGAAGAACAATTAAAGTTAAGGGAATTCCCTTTTTCATTAGAAGACACAGCAAAAGATTGGGTATATTATGTTAATTCCCCAATAAGAGGCTGGGCAGACATGAAACGCCTTTTCCTTGAAAAATATTTCCCAGCCTCTTGAACTGCGACAATAAGGAAAGAAATTTGTGGGATAAGAAAATATCAATAGGAAACATTACATAAATATTGGGAATTCCTTAAAAGGTTATGTTCAAGTTTCCCACACCACCAAATAAGTGATCAACTTTTAATTAAATATTTTTATGAAGGTTTAATCCCTATTGATCGAAATATGATCGATGTTGCTACAGGTGGTGCGCTGGTAGATAAGACCCCAATTGATACAAGGACCTTAATTGAGAACATGGCACAAAACACTCAACAATTTGGTTCAAGGTCCAATGTACCAATTCGAGGTGTCCATGAGGTTCAAAGTACTGAATTTGAGAAGAAGGTGGACATAATGTTCGAAGAGGTAAGTACCCTTCTTTAACAAATTGCTCTTTCCCAAGGGAAATCCCAATCTCCTCCTCCCATCCATTGTGTTATATGTTCTTATGACACCCACCACTCTGACTAATGTCCTCAATTGAGGGAAACATCTGAGAGTCGTGAGGCAATATTTCCAGGTCACCCCTATAACGAACCCTTTAGGCAAGAACCTTACTATCCATCCAACCTTGGGTAGAAGAAGAACCAAACTTATAGGCATGGGGGGTATTTAATCCAACCTCAACAATAATGTTACCAACTAGGGTAGAGTAGTCATCCACCACAACCACCCAGAAATCCTCAACCACCCCAAAGGCCTTTCCAATAAACCCCTCCAAAACCTGATCCTAGCCTAGAAGATATGATGAAAAAATGGATTCCAACAATATTCAATTCCAACAAACCACTCAGGAAGCCATACAAGACCTTAAAACCCAATTTGGACAACTAGCTAACTCGGTGGGTGAAATTCAAAGTCAAGAATCAGGTAAACTTCCCTCTCAACTAGTAGTTAACCCTAGGGATAAAGGAAATGTTAGTTTCATCGCCCTTAGGAGTGGAAAACAACTAGAAAGTAAGATGAATCCTCCATTAGATTCATCCCGTCATGAGGAAACCTCCATCCCAACCATTAAAAATGTTCCAAATGTTGAAGAACCTTGTCCTGAGAAAATCCCTTCCAAAGGAAAGAGTGTGTATATTGATGAGTCACCTAGCCCAACCATTCCTCTTCCATTTTCTAAAAGGTCCACCCAACCAAGAAAACAAAAAGAAACTGAACTTGATAAGGAAATATTGGATATTTTAAAGAACGTTCAGGTTAACATCCCATTGATTGATGCTGTGAAGCAAATTCCACGGTACGCCAAGTTTCTAAAGGATATTTGTACACACAAGAGGTGACTTTGTGGAGATGAGAAGGTGATCTTGGGTAGGAATGTTTCGGCATTGATAGATCCATAACTTCCCACCAAGTGCAATAATCCTGGAACATTCTCAATTCCATGCACCATAGAGGAGTATTCTTTTTCTAATGATATTCTTGATTTAGGTGCCTCTATTAATGTGATGCCTCACTCCATTTACTCTACATTACAGGTCGGCGAACTGAATCCTACTAGAATTATTGTTCAACTGACTAACCAGAGTACCTCACACCCATCTAGTTTGTTAGAGGATGTTCTTATTAGGGTTCAAAATTTAATTTTTCCTGCTAACTTTTATGTGCTTAAAATGGAGGATGATATGATAAATGGACATGCCCCGATTATAATGGGGAGGCCCTTCTTGAAAACTGCCAAAACCATAATTAATGTCCGCAATGGTACATTATATATGAAGTTTGGTGGTGACATTTTCCACTTTAATATCCTTGATTCCATGAAACACCCCTCAGAAGAACATTCCTCTCTCTCTGTTAATTCTATATATGTACTCCCTTCCCCTAAAAAACAACATTTCTTTCCCCTGATCCCCTTTCTGAGTTTTCTTCACTGATATAAATTCTAGTAAATGATTTATGCATTGATTTTTGTAGTAGTCTAGAACAGTTTCATGCTTGTTCATTGATTGATGATTTCTTGAACATTGAGGATCCACTGACCATCGATGATACTGCTAAGCTTTAAAAGCTCATTCCTCTATTTAGGATGATACCATTGAGCAGTTAGATGAGATCAGTGACCTCTCACTTTCACACACACACCCATCAATACAAAATCCACCTGAATTGGAACTGAAAAAATTACCTCAAGATTTAAAATATTAATATCTTGAGAATGGAAACAAGTTTCCTGTCATCATTGCTAGTCCACTCCCTCCTGAGCATGAATTGCGACTGCTTAAACTTTTGAGGGAGTATAAACAAGCTTTGGGATAGACACTTTATGAAATTCCTAGTATTATCCCATCAATTTTTACACATCATATTTTGTTAAATGTTGAGGCTAAACCAGTGAGGCAGCCACAATGTCGACTGAACCCAAACCTCTTAGAAGGTGTGAAAAATGAGGTAACAAAATTATTGGTTTTTGGAATCATTTACCCCATCTATGACAGCCAATGGTTCAGTCCCATATAATTAGTTCCTAAAAAGATCGTCCTTACGACAATCAAAAATGAAAATAATGAATTGGTTCCAACTCATGTGCAGAATAGTTAACGTGTCTTTATAGACTACTACCGACTAAACCAACACACTAGGAAGGACCATTTACCTCTACCATTCATTGACCAAATTCTAGAGAGGCTAGAAGGTAAGTCCCATAACTATTTTTTTAATGGGTATTTTGGATACTTTCATATCCATATTTCCCCTGAGGATCAGGAAAATACAACCTTCACTTTCCCCTTTGGCACATTTTCTTATAGAAGGATTTCATTTGGTCTATGAAATGCTCTAGGTACTTTCCAATGTTTCATGATTAGTATTTTTTGGACTACCTGGAGAATTGAATGGAAGTATTCATGGATGATTTCACTATTTATGGCTCTTATTTTGATTACTGTTTGAGTAGTCTTGGTTCAGTCCCACATCATTGTATTGAAAATAATCTTGTATTAAATTATGAGAAATTCCATTTCATGGTGCGAAAAGGTATAGTTTTGGGGAATGTCATTTCTGGGGATGGAATTTAAGTAGATAAATCAAAAGTGGATGTCATTTATTACTTAACATTCCCCAAAAATGTATGGGATGTTCGGTCTTTCCTAGGTCATGCTGGATTTTACCGTCGTTTAATTCGTGACTTTAGTAAAATTTCACTCCACCTCTCCCGATTACTCCAAAAAGAAAAAGAATTTATTTTGATAAAGAATGTGAGGAAGCTTTTAATAAGTTAAAATAGAGTCTCACATCACCACCAATAATCCAACCACCTTGGTGGGATTTACTGTTTGAGCTCATGTGTTATGCCTCTAACTATGTAGTTGGGGTAGTCTTGTTACAAAGGGTTGATCGAGCTTCACATGTCATTGCTTATGCCTCATGTACTTTGGACCCAGCCTAAGAAAACTACACAAAAACTGAAAAATAATTCATTAGCATTTTTTTTCCTCGGAAAAATTCAGATCATACCTTTTGGGGTCTAAATTCATTTTGTTCTCAGACCATGAAGCCCTCTGGTATCTCCTTAAGAAACCTGAATCCAAGCCACTTCTAATTCACTGGATACTCCTCCTTCAAGAATTTAATCTAGAAATTAGATATAAAAAATGAGCAGAGAATGTGGTGGCTGACCATATCAGTAGGATTCCCCCATCCTTGATAATTGACTCATCCCCCTGTATTCCCATTAATGACATGTTTCTTGATTATCAATTGTACCGAGTGCAATATGTTATTCTTGGTATGTCATAATTGTAAATTATTTGGTAGCATCTTGAATTCCTACTGATTTCAATAAAAACCAAGCCATTTGTCTAAAACATGAGTCTCGTTGGTACATTTGGGATGACCCCTATCTCTGGCGCACATGTGGAGATCAAGTCCTTAGGCGTTGTGTTCTCGATAGTGAGTTTCAGTATGTCCTTATATTCTGACACACTCTTTCTTGTGGGGGGCACTTTGGTCCCCAACAGACTCCTTGCAAGGTCCTTGATTCTGGTCTCTTTTGGCCAACACTTTTTTCAAGATGCCCATGTTTTTGGAAAATCTTGTCCTCATTGTCAAAGAATGAGGAATGTCTCTAAAAGAAATGAAATTCCACAACAACCGTAGCTATTTCATGACATTTTTTATGTTTGGGGCATTGAATTTATGGGTTAATTTCCTAATTCCTTTGGCAACTTGTACATTATTCTGACAGTTGATTACATGTCAAAATGGGTAGAGGCACGAGCTACAAGGACTAATGATTCTAAGGTAGTTGTAGAATTTTTGAGAACCCAAATCTTCTATAGGTTTGGCTTACCTAGGTACATCATCAGTGACCAGGGTTCTTATTTCTGCAACTGGACAGTGCAATCATTTTTGTGTTGGTATGGGGTTGGTCATAGAGTGTCTACTACATATCATCCACAGAACAATGGTCAAGCAGAGGTGTCAAATAGAGAGTTAAAACAAATTCTTGAAAAAATGGTTCAACCCAATAGAAATGATTTTAGTCTTCAACTTGATGATTTATTATGGGCCTACCATACTATTTTCAAAACTCCCATTGGAATTTCACCTTATCTTCTGGTGTTTGGAAAGAGTTGTCACCTACCTGTTGAGATTGAGCACCGGGCCTACTGGGCCATCAAACAATGCAATTATCAACTTTCTGGTGCGGGTGCCCAAATGAAGCTGCAGATTTAGGAGTTGGAGGAAATGAGAAGAGATGCATATGAAAACTCTAGGATTTATAAGGAGGAAACCAAGGCTTCCCACGACCGTCTTATCCTTCATTATCAGTTCCACATTGGGAAGAAGGTCCTCCTTTATAATATAAGGCTGAAGTTGTATCCAGGTAAGCTTCATTCCCACTGTTTTTTCCCATACACTATTATTAATGTATCCCCATTTGGGGTTGTCTAGGTTCAAAATGAAGAAACTAAGCAAACCTTCACTGTCAATGGGCAGCGGCTGAAGCACTTCCACGAAGCCCTTTCGAAGTTCCCAGTGGAGGAACTCTATGTTTAAGAAGAAACATACCAGTGAAACACACCAGGTTTTATCCTTCCTTCTCACCATCTCAATTATTACAGTGAGGGCACTTCACATTCTAAGTGTGGGGGATGGGTACATTCCTAGGTTAGATAAAAATTTTCATCATTTTTTTTCTTTCTTTCTTCTCTTTTTTGCCTTCTTTATGGTATTTTCACTTTTCCTCATCTTTTTGAGTTCATTAGGATTTCCATTGTATTTCTTATTTCTTCTCTTTTTTGACTTCTTTATGGTATTTTCACTTTTCCCCATCTTGTTGAGTTCATTAGGCTTTCCATTTTCTTTCTTCTTTCTTCTTTTTTTCCTTCTTTATGGTATTTTCATTTTTCCCCCCATCAAAAATTTCAAAATTCCATGATTCAGTGACCATAAAGGGGGAAAAGTAAAAATACCATAAAGAATGGTGAAAAAGAGTATTTGTATGAAGTTAACATCAGGGATTGATTTTTAGTGAATTGGTTTTCTGTCAATGATATAAATGGTTGTATCATTGTGAAACATTTGAGATGATTGATGCCCCTTATGTAAGTAGTTTTTAGGAAAACTATTTCACTAATATCTCCATACAGTTTTTCACCAAACCATGAAGTGTGAATATTTATTACTTAATATAAGGTAAATATATGTTAGGTTAATATTTTTTAGCTTTAAATGATATTTTCATACATTCATTCCTTATCTGATCTGTTTCATTACTGTACCAGATTGACCTATGCATGTGTACCTAATGTTCGACTATTGTACACCCTCAAAAATAAGTTTGAGTCTTGGTCAGGTCAAAAACCACTCCTCCTCAACCTTTGATCTTTTTATAACTATTTCAATTAGTGTCATGAGGATATCAAACGGGGGTTTAGAGATGAGTGTGATATTTGTTCCAAATGCAACTTCTAAAAAAATAATAAATGATAGGAGTGATGAAATGTACAACATATGGGGATATCTAGGTCATGAGATTACATTTTGACTTCTGGTAATGCTTAAGTGAGTGGGTATTGAAATATGATTGCAAAGGATGTAGGGCAGGTTTAGTGAAAATTCATTTAAAGCTGAATAATTTTAAAATAACATATATTAATTAGATAGGAAGTGGAAAGAACAGCATGGAATGGTTTTAACACACACACATGGAGAGTTAGTGGAATGGTTGAATTTTGAATTCCTTACTCATGTTGGTTTCCTGAATCTCTTTGAATTTCATTGTGATATGATTTATGCGACATCTTTTTCCATAGGAAAAACTCCTTGGTGTGGTTCATGCATTGATCTCATTACTTTAATGAATTAAAATTTCCTCGAATGATAAATCTGCATGATGTTGGTAATATTTATATTCCTCATTTTATTTGGATATGTGAATTTTCCCAGGAGTGCAAATGTTTATGTGTGGGGGTGTGATCGTACCATGATTCACTGTGTAATTTTCACCTTTACACCACTATGTTGAAATTGTTTTATATTGAAAATTATAAAAATAATGACAGGATGCATTCCATTTTTGAATCATTTATTTTTTTATCACTGTTAAAAAGGTCAATGATACTTGTTTTGATGATTCCATTGTAGGAGGATGTGATTTGGAGGACCCATGATGATGTCCAAGAAAAATAGGACAAACTGCGCAGGATCCAAGAACACCAGTGGATTAATCCGTACACTGATACTAGACCGTGAATCCAATTGGGTTGATATTTTGTGGTCTGGTACAAATTTTATTGGTCTATATTTCTTATGAAGGAACCCAGGACTCATTTGGCTATCTAGTGGCCCAACCGACCTGATCTGTCCAGAACACTGAATCTGCACGATGTCAAAAGTTGTGAGCATTGATCTGTCCATATCTCAGGCTATAGGTGTCCAATTTATTCCAAACTTTCAGTGGAGATATCCAAGATGTGGGGATACAACTTTTTATTTTCTAAAAATCGATATAAGGCTATCTAGAGGTCAAAACACCTGTGACAATTGGTTTTAATAATTATGTGTACTCAAAATCACCTTCCCATTTTCCTATAAAATAGCACCTTGGGATCCTCATATGAAAGTTCAACCAAGAGGCAAAGCTTTGGTATTTTGGAGACCCAAATTAATTCTCTCCTCATACTTGAAGTTATGGAGGCCCCTATCATCATAGGGGGGTCAACAATGAAGAAGTGGTTCTACCCGAGCCTTCTCCTCCTCTCGATGGAGAGTTAAACGGTGAACGATCATTTCAAGGGAGCTACACATACTTGGGAGGGAGTTCCGGCACTTTATACTCTACTGGTTTTGTGTAATTTGTGTGTGTATTATTTCAGTTATGTTTTATCTAAACATTTCTCCTCTAATTTTATTTGTTGGGTTTAATTATGTGAACCGCTTTTCATTTCAACATTGATTGGGTTGAAATTTCAAGTGGTAAACTTGAGTTGTTCCAATTAGGAAACACAAGGATACTCTTTATCTCACACATACAAAAGATATTAGTATGATTTGGTATCCTTTAATCTTTTCTTGAAGTCCAAACCTTGAAAACATGATTGTTGTGTCAAGGGTTGGTACTTTGTGCAACGTTTAGAGAGGAAAAAGGGAAATTAATATCTTGACAAACCTCAACCAAAGAATTAAATAAAACCATGTGAAATTTTCAGAACAATGAAATTTCCAAGATGTGTAGTGAACTTGAAGTGATCTCTATATCTCATAATTCTTAAACCTCCACCGTATTTTATCAACTATTAAACTCTTTAAGATAAGTTATTTTCTTAAAATTGTTTTCAAAATCACCCCCCTCTTTTAGTAATTCTTATTAAAAATACATACTCAAAACCTATCAATGATCCTCAAGAGGTGACTTAGGGTATTCCCTAGACTATAAATCAATCTTAAAATCATAATCAATTTGACATGTCACGACAGCTCGGTCACCTCCTGAACTGCCTGTATTTGAGTCCTCCTAATCAATGCATCAGCCACTGCGTTGCCTTTCCTAGGCATATAGGCAAGCTCAAAGTCAAAAGACTGAAGGTACTCAACCCACCTTCACTGTCTCAAAATTTTGATCTCACTGAGTAAATCTATACTTGAGTATTTTGGGGTCAGTGTATTTCACAAAAATGCTCTCCCAAAAGGTAATTTCTCCAACAGCTCAAGGCATGCATAACTGCAGCCAACTCAATATCGTACATCGGGTAATTCCTCTCAAGTCGACCCAACTACCGAGACCTGTATGCAACGAATCATTCCCCTTGCATAAGCACTGCTCCCAGCCCGATACCTAATGAATCACAAAAAATGGTTTAACTATTTCTTAGCTCTAGAAAAATTAGTATTTGTGCTGAATTCAATCTCTACTTCATCTCCTGAAAGGTTGAATCGTAGGAATATTTCCAAAAGTACTTTGCACCCTTCTTAGTCAGGCCTGTCAGTGGTTCTACTAAGCATGAAAAGTCCTGTATAAAGAACCTGTAGTAACCAGAAATCCCTAGAGAACTCTATAACTCAAATACATTCTTCAGCTTCTGTAAGGAAACTACTACTCTCACTTTATTTAGGTCTACGGATAATCCTCTCTCTGAGATAACATTACCCAAGAAGTAAAGTTGGTCCATCCAAAAGTGTCATTTTGAGATCTTACCATATAACTGATGCTCCCTCATTATACTCAAAATTATCTCAAGATGTGTGGTATGGTCGTGTCAAGTGTGACAGTATACCAAGATGTTATACACAAAGACTACTAAAAAAGAATCCATGTAATGATGGAACACTCGGTTCATCGGTTCCATAAAAACTACCAGCATGTTCGTGAGACCGAATGACATAAAAAATACTTTTATAGACCATACTTGCTCTGAAAGGTTGTAAGAGGTATATCTAATGTTCTAAAGCACAAATAATTATAACTGGATATCAAGTAAATCTTTGAGAACACTTGAGCTCCACGAATCTGATCAAAGAGATCATCAGTCTTCAGAAAGGGATATCAGTTCTTGACCATTAACCGGTTCAGCTTCTGATAATCCATACAAATTCTGAGGGTACCATCTGCATTCTTTTCAAAAAGAACAGGTGAACCCTAAGGTAAACTATGGTTTCGGATGAAACACTTTGCCTTCAACTCCTCCAACTACTTCTTGAGCTCCAGTAACTCAGGTGTATTCATCCTATAAGGATGAATGGACACCAGTGTTGCTCTTAGCACAAGATCCATATAGAACTCTATCTCTCGCTCCAAAGGTGAACCTAAAAATTCATCTGGAAATACATCTCTGAAATGATCCACCACTGTAGGAAATTCCATCTGTGAATTCCCCTGGTCATCTAGATATAAACTTGAAATATGGATGGTAACTCCTCCCAACCCATTATGTGCGGGTCCATCCCTTCTCTCCCGGATATCCCATTCACACTTGTGTAGAAAATACCCAACCTATCGTGACATAAAACTCACACTATAGTGATAGAAGTCAACAAGGGCCTAAAAATAGATCAACCAATCCATTCCTAAAATGACATTGAAGCCTATAATCTCTAATACATAGAGGTCCCATATGTAGTGAAACCCACCAGCCTCAAGAGGGAACTCATTACAATGATGTACACTAACCATTATAACCCCTAATGGAGTGTATTGCATCATATCATCATTAGAAGTAAATATGCTGATCCCAAGGTGCTCCACAATAGAAAAAGATATAAAACTATTGGAAGCCACTGTATCAAAAAGAGCATAATCTAAAACTGAGGCAACTAGAATCGTACATTTAACTGTAGATGGTCTGGGGTCCTGCTCCAGCTGGGTATTCTCTACTATAAAAGTATGACCTGTACCATGACCCTACGACCCTTATTGACTAACTTGAGCTAATAAAATATGTTATTTCTAAAAAACTGCCTTCTGGATACCATGGACACAACCTCCTCTATGGAATGAATGACTTTTCAAACTCTAGTTCCCTGACTAATGAGAAACTGGTGGTCCTGCTCCTAAATGTGGTGTCATAACAGAACCCCTATCACTCGCTACTTGTGAGAACATCCAGTAAAAATGTTGAATATGACTCATCTTTCTGCAAGATTGACACTAAAATGGGTCCTTTGGGAAATGTGGTCTTGTATGACCACTCTTCCCGCACTAGTAGCATTCCACCTGGATACCTAAAGATTAATTGCATGAAATATCACTATGGTGTTTACTGTTATCTATCAAAGGAGTACCGGACCTAGATACTGAACCGTCCTGGATCGCAACTCCAAACCCCCTCAGATTATGCTCGGTAATTAGTACCTGATTCACTATAGAATCCACCAAAGTCAACCTGAAAACATTCACCTATGATCATATGTTGTACTTGAGACCATCCTCAAATCCCCTAGCTAGTGATAACTCATCACCTCCAATAATATCTGATAATCACTAAAACTCTTTAAAATGAGAAGAGTAATCCATCACTAAAAGGGCGCCCTACTCTAAGTGCATAAACTTCTAGGCTCCATTGGACCTCAACATATCGGGGTCGAAGTAATCATAGAATGTCCTCTAAAACTCCTCCCAAGCCATATCCCGATGATGTCCCACCTATGAGATAACATCCCACCATCTCTTGGAAGAATCACGTAGCATGTATGTCGTAAGCTTAACCCTCCTCTCTAGAGGCATCTCTAGATGCTAAAATATAGCATGCATGGCCTCCAACCCTAACTATATAGCCTATGGTCCTCGATCCCCTAAAAAGTGGGAGGATTATACTACTGGAACACCCTTTTCAACTCCACCATAGTCAGGGGAAGAATTTGGTGCTCCCTAAAAAGTTTGTAACATCCTCAAAAATCCTTCACGGAATTTTGATTCAGCACCTTCATCTGGTATAATAGCTAGTGCCAAGACGGGCACAACTGGAGGATCTGCTGGTAGTCCCAGATCTTCCATTTCTGGTGTCTAATTATTTCCCTATATATGGTGTACAAATAGAGGACATCTTGGTGTAATGACTCTGCAAGGTCATTCGCGCACCTCAATTCAAGATTATCAAGGAAAACAACTTATATGTTCAAGAATGGAATAGGAGAAGGAAAGCATTCAAGGTTTACAAAACAGGGTTACACAATGTGTACAATATCTACACGGTGTCTTACCTTCAGTTTTTAACATGGGAATATACCTCTACCAACCTGGTTGTGTAACACCCCTACACATGGAATCTTCCTCCTGATACATAGAGTTTTCTCGAATATTCCCTCTTGTCCAAGTTCTTCTACATGGATAGAACTACACGGTTCTCTCCTAGTGTAACACTACATAGTGTGTTCACCCTAGACATGGCGTGCACTACTTAAGTTTCATCCACCCATGTGTTTATTCACAAATCCTAATACATGGTTTTTTACCACATAATGTTTATAAAGTAGACATTATGTGTGCCATCCGAATTTCATCCACTCGTGTCGTTAGTCACACGGCTGGGTACATGATCTCTATAGCACGACGTGTACTCCCAGTATATGGCGTGCTCTACCAAACTTTTATCAACTCTATGTCTCTACTCACATAGTTAGTCACACTGTCAAGGACTACATGGCATGTACTTAAGAAAAGTCGTTTCTTCTAGAACATAAGAACACATGGTGTGTGTTCATAACACCACACACCATGTTGTCTGGGTTTCCAGACATTAAGCCTCTGAAACTTCTCCAAAACCTTTAAAAACTTAAAATTTTGTCCAATTAATGATAAATTATGACCCGTGAGATCCCGTACTCCCTGAAAATCAATGTTTTGCATCCTTATTCATGTCATATCATAACAGAATTCAATTAAAGTTCAAACATGATCCACCAAATTCTGATCCAAGATGGACCATAACAACTCAAGGACCAAACCATGGCTTCCATCCAAATGAAACTTTTACAATTACCCATTCCCTGTAAAAATAGGAGGTATTATATCATGGCGTCTATCACAACAACATGTATATTTAGAACAACATCTATCACAACATCATGAAATCTGTAATTCATCCTAAATGGCATGATAAGAATGCATGACATGTGATCTATAGAAAGTGCCTATATGATTCATGAGATGTAATACCCTCGTATCATTAGGTTGCAATTGAAATAGAACCACAATGATGTAAATCATAATAGCACAAAACAAGTGAATCGCCCAATGGTGAAATCAAATCAACTGTAATAATTATAAAACCAGAAAAATTTCAATATTCAAGCTAACTTGGATTTTCCCTATACAAGGGTCAGCTACTCCCAGGAACAACTTATTACCAATTACATTTTTCTTCATATCCCAATCTATAGGATCCAAATAGTAAGTAAAATAAAAAAATAAAACCCTTCTGATACCACTTTGTAACGTCCCTATTCTGGGTGCCACCCAAAGGTTCCCCGAACCCGGTTGGTCACATTACCTCAAGAGAATTTTCTCAAATGCCAGAGGCTGCTGAGTGGTAGAGAGGGACACAGTGTGATAATGGGAAAACTATTACCTCTGTGAAAGAGTGTACATAGTGGAAAGAAAATAATAAACAGTAATGGAAGTAGTAATACCATACACCAAAAGTAAACAGTGGAAGCCTGATAGTAATATAACAATACAAGAAAGTATAAATGATGCATGTCACATGTGTCTAGGAAAACAGCCAAACAAGTCACAATGCTGGAAATACAATAATAAAACCAACATATAGAACAGGAGTAAACTCCAACAGCATCACAAGCCTTATCTTAGTCCCATGATCTCCAGCTCCAAGAGTAATCAAGTACCTTATGAAGAAGGGTGTTTCCCTTATCTATACCTACAACCATATAATCTGTTTGGGTCCAAAAACATGACACAAGCAGGGTGTTAGATGAATCCCAGTAGGAAACCACCAAAATATTTTTTCATATCTATCAATGAATATATATATCAGGTAATATGCAAAAATGAAGCAATAAACTAGGAAGTACTCAAAAGTAAAGAATCCTACAATTTCCAATTACTTGCACTTTCATTTATTATTCGTTAGTTGAATCATGTAAACCTTGGGATCTAGCCTAAGCTCTGTATCCCATGTATAATAGTAACAACAGACGTCTCAAAATACCATCTAAACAATCAAGTAAAACCAAGTCCAAGCTTGTGCTTTGGCTTGGCAGACTCATCACAATAATTCATAAGCAACCCTCTGGGAATGTTCTCACAGTCTAACCCCTCTGGTCTAACATCCCATAAATTCAATAAATAAGGACCCTCTAGGAAATCTCTCACAGTCTAACCCCTTTGGTCCTATATAAAACTAATAATTTACAAACGATCACCTGGGAAGCTCTCACATTCAATACCCCCTTGGTCTACATAGTAGAAATTCATTTAATAATGACCCTCTAGGTAGATCTCACAGTGTGACCCCTTTGTTCTATAACCACCTGGAAACTCTCACAGTCAATACCTCTAGGTAATCATAAAAAAAATTCATACATAAATAACCCTACCTCAAGAAGCTCTCACAGTCAACTTCCCCTTGGTCAAACTTTCACAATGTGTATCACATGCATCTCATATAATCAGTAACATTGTCCTAACAAAACAAGGCATAGAAATAAGGAAAGACTATAGGCATCCTAGACCAAATTAACATGAATATTCAAATAAGTAAATGCACCCATGGTGTGTCCCATAAACAAGGTATACAACCTTAAGCATAATCAACTACCCTTTATTCAACAGTCAAACCATAGGAACTGATAAATAGGGTTAAAATCCAAATCAAGCAATACCCCAAACATGTGTATGTGTCACTTTAAGAATATATAATCCAAATAAAAACAAATTAAGGCACAAACAACCTACCTTGATGTCGTACGATCAACACTCTTGAACATCGACCCTTTAATCATCTTATACTGTTGTAGATCTATAAAAGGGTAAAAAAATCAACCTTTAAATACTCATGATAGAGGAGGAATCGGGAAGAGAGACTATAGGGTAATTGAGAACTCATCAGTGGGATTCCAACGCACCTGAAGTTGTCTCAATCGGAGGATGGATGGAGAATTAGTAGGGGTTCTAAGTTCTTTAGTCATTTTTCGATCTCTTGTACAAACCACGGGCAAAAGAAATAAGTTCTGGACATAAGACGTGACCTCTCTCCATTATATCAAATAAATGAACTACATGGCGTGTTCATTAAAGGTACATGGCATGTAGTAACCTTAACCAACCCTGCCTTAAGCGGTCTTCCATGTCACCTACATGGCCATTGATTCTCGCTCAAATTTACCCAAGAGAATAAGGTAAGATGGTCCTTGTAGTTTAGCTTGGATTATCGAATCCACAGAGACCTAAGAAGAAACCTATAAACACGTACATTCTAAGGACTATTTTCGGCTATGAAGTGGCCAACTTGGATTGATTTTGGATGGGTTTTAAAGATATCTAACAGATTTAAGTGAATTCAATTTAAAATAATGAGTTGATCCTAGGTTATCGCTCGGGGTGGATTGGACGTATTTCCTTTTTAATGATTTCAATTTCTTAAATTTGAGATGGGTTCATTTAAGGAGATAAAACAACATCATCACTTACTGGTTTAATTCCTACACCCTTTAATACTAATCACCTATACACTTGAAGGATCAAAGTTTTGAGCACTTCAAGGTAAAGGTTCGTATTAGTACTTGAAATGTGTGGCCTTAAATTCAACAAGGACGATGGAGTTTAAAAATCATCAAATAAAAATCCCAATTAAAGAAGTGATTATACATTAATTAGGTGATAAATAACATCCAATACAACCCCTTTCTACTCCCTTGGATCAACCCATAAGTGGGTTATCCCTCCATTGATCTCATGGTTTCAATGGAAGCGGAAAGTAGACTCATGAGGGAGGAAATGGAGAAGTAAAGAAAATAATAAAAATAAAATGATCACTCCACCGTTGTGTGAATAATTTCACAAGGGTTGGTGTGAATAAATTCACATCTTGATCCAACAGTATCAAATTGATATTAAGAACAATAGAATAAGAGTATAAGAAGAACTTTTATTAAGAAACTAAAGTGAATTGAACAACTTACACGTGAAAGACAAATTTGAGGCAACAAAAATGCAGCATAACATTACAATTGAACAAAGCATCCAAGATTTCAAACTCCTTCACCACCACTGCATTAAATATGCATTTTGGGAGACTTGGGTCGATCCTCAAACAGTACAAAGCATCTCAATTAATTTTGGTAGGCCATAGGTGGTGGAAAGATTGTGGAATTTGAACTTTTCCACATTTGACCCGAGGTGGAAGCCAGCTTTCCTTCACCGAATAGATGCGTCTGGAAGGCCTTCTATAAGGCCGAATCAGAGTGGGCCATAGAAGAAGAAAATGGAGCTCCGGATGTATTCTAACCGCCTGTAAAATTTAGGCCCATTTGAGTTGTGGATTCCGAGATATGATCAAAGTTGTGGGCTGTTTTTCTGGGATGCAGAATCTGGCCCAGAATTGTATCTCTAAATTGGGCCGCCTCAATGACCACCATAGAGGCAGAATTAGCATTGGATCATGAAGAGTGATTTGTTCCTATACATGTCTTATATCATACAAAGAAATTTGGGATTAATTTGGCCTTTATGTTGGGCCCCACAGCCTCATCAGTGGGATAATGTCCAATCTGCCTTCTCCAGAATTGCTTCCTTTCATTTCCAAATATCTCCATCATCCTCCATGAATTCTCCACTGATACCAGAATCAAACATGTTCATATTTAAGTGTAGATCAATTTCCAAAAATATCAAATTAAAATATGTATAATTCAATTCCTTAAAATCAGATGAATCATTGGGTACTTTAAATGATGTTCAAAAATGTACCACATAATAGTGCATTTTAAGAAGGTATTACAATCATAATGTGAAATGATGTTCAAAGTATAAAATGCACTAAAATGGTGTTTATGAATAACAAAGACATAAATATTATGTATATTAACAATGAATATTATCCTCATTTAGTGGCTAATCACACCCCCCAACTTGAGTTTTTCTAGTCCCGAGCAAAATATATCTCAACAATATGAAATTCGAATTCCCTTTTCCAAAAACATTTTAATACACAATGATCACCAAAAAACCTTATATCAAAAAATCATGAAACCCATCAAAATATTTTAATACGAGATAGTTTCATAAGCAGATCTCAATCCCAAGCCCATTCCTTTGTTCAAATTCATTGCCATATTTTATCCACTATCAATTAAGTATGAGGATGTGTTGTGCATCACAATAGACATGGGGGTTCATCTTTATTCAAGGGGGAAATTATGGAAGCTCTAGGTGGAATCACATTTCAATATTAAGATGAGTATTCATTTTTTTTTTGTATAATTTTTTTTTTTTTTTTTGCAATTTTGTCATGGTAATTGAAGTTTCACTCAAAAGAGTAAACCCATGTAGCGAGACTTTGCCGATGACTCCCAGGCTCAAAGACCTTAGGTCACCAAGTGAATCCCACATACTCGGGCATCATCTCGAGTTAACTCAGTCAAAAACAAATTCAAATTACCAAAAATAGAGATAAAATTACTAACTCTGGGCCAGACAACTATGGAGTCACGATCCCCAAGTGCCGAAAGCCACACATTAGATCATTTCATTAATCTACGCGCAATTTTTTTTTAATAATTTTAATAATTTTTTTTGAATACTCATATTAAACTAAAATGATCACCAAACCTATGCTATTTATTTAGGGGACTCCATGAACTCAAACTAATACCCCACTATCCAAGGGACGTGCATTGTGATCTTTTTTTTATTTGGATGAAAATATAAATGATGAAATATCACATTGGACATCCACACTTTCCAAAATCAATGCGCATGAAATTATACAATGATTGAAATCAGAATCAGGGTATGCTAAATTATTTGATATTCAGTTTCAAATTGTGCAATGTGTATTAACATGTTTAAAGTTAAAGGAATTTTTCCTTCCATTTAATTTTTTTTCCAAATCAGTAAAAAAAAATTGACACAAAAGCATTTTTTTTATTTTATCTCTCCCCCCAACTTAAAACAACATTGTCCCCAGTGTTTGAAGAAATAAAAATTTAGAAGGAGTAGAGGAAAATAATGGATGTTCAAAAAGTAAATTGAAACTGAGGATCATGGAATGAAATAACTTGGTGGTTGAAGCTGAAGTTATTGCTGCTCCAAATTAGTCCTTTGATCTCTTGGGGGATGTAGGAACCTCCTTTATTGAACATGTATTACCCAAAATAGTACCTAAACAAAAATAAGAACAAACCAGACAAAACAAACAACATAACGTCTTATTTAATTCCAAGTATCATCATTTTTATGGTTTTTCCTTTTTTCCCTTTTTATTTTTTTTTTAATCAAACTAATGATACATTGTCTTCATTTTAATTTTCTGGGTAAGGTATTACACAGGGATCACACCACGTGACATGGATGAATACGATGCTCCCCTTTCATACCCATCCATACTCATAATAGAAGAATAGGTCAATAGTCCTTTTTTTAAATGTAAAAATGATTAATTAATCCTATTTAAAATATAAAGTTTATTAAAACAACAAAATGATAAGAAACTTGAAAACCATGGGTTGCCTCCCATGCAGTGCTTTGTTTAATGTCGTTAGCCCGACATGGACCCCAAATCTATCAATTTTTTCCTTGTTCATAGGTTGGCTCAGTTAACTCAACCTCTATTTCATGTTTATTGAATGATTCAATGAATGGTTTTAACCTTTGACCATTGACCTTGAAAATGTAACCACTTGTGGGATCTTGAATCTCTACTGCCCCATGGGGGAATACATGATGCACTATAAAAGGTCCTAACCATCTAGACCTTAACTTTCCCGGATGTAAATGAAGTTTTGAACTATACAAGAGCACAAGTTTTCCCGGTTCAAAATGTTTAACCTTGATATTCCTAGATTGGTAGGCTTGAACTCTATCTTTATTGATCCTTGAATTTTCATAAGACTCCATCCTTAGTTCCTCCAGTTCATTGAGATCTAATTTCCTTTTTGTTCCGGCCAATGATAGATCATAATACATTTTCTTAATTACCCAAAAGGCCTTATGTTCAATCTCCACTGGAAAATGGCATGCTTTACCATAAACCAACCTATATGGTGACATTCCTAGGATGGTTTTGAATGCTGTATGATAGGCCCAAAGAGCATCTAAGAGTTTCTCAGACCAATCTTTCCTAGAGGGGTTGACAGTTTTTTCAAGAATTTGCTTAATCTCCCTATTCGCTAACTCAGCTTGACCATTGGTTTGAGGGTGGTAAGAAGTGGACACTTTGTGAGAAATTCCATATTTTTTCATGAGTTATGAGAATGGACGATTGCAAAAATGAGTTCCACGATCACTTATGATAGCCCTAGGAATTCCAAATCTTGAAAATATGTTCTCTTTCAGAAATCGAATCACAACTTGATAATCATTGGACTTAGTGGGAATGGCATCAACCCATTTTGAGACATAATCAATAGCTAAGAGTATGTAGAGGTATCCCCGAGAGTTTGGGAAGGGACCCATGAAATCAATTCCTCAACAGTCAAAGATTTCAACCACTAAGATGGGAGTGAGTGGCATTTGATTCCTTTTTGTGATGGACCCTACTTGTTGACACCTAGGACAGCTTTGACAAAATGTGTAGGAGTCCCTTGAGAGGGTGGGCCAGAATAGACCACATTGAAGAATCTTAGAAAATGTTTTCTTAGAGGAAAAGTGACCTCCACATGCCTCACTATGATAGAATTTAAGGATGGACTCTTGTTCAGATTCTGGAACACACCTCCTAATGACTTGGTCAGGGCAGAACTTATAGAGGTATGGATCATCAAACACATAGTGTCTAACATCAGAAAGGAATTTCCTTCGAGCTTGAGTCCCTAAGAATTTCGGAATGACTCCTGTCACTAAGAAATTTTCTATGTCAGCATACCAAGGGCAGTCACTCACAGAGTATAGGTGTTCATCAGGAAACGAATCAGACACAGAAAGGTGATTTGAGTTGTCTTTGAATTCCATCCTAGAGAGGTGATCAGCTACAACATTTTCAACTCCCTTATTATCCTTGATTGTGAGGTCAAATTCTTGTAAGAGAAGGACCCACCTAATTAGTCTAGCCTTAGCATCTTGTTTTTGGAAGAGGTATTTTAGTGCAGAATGGTCAGTGAACACAGTGATGGGTGATCCTAAGAGGTAGGACCTAAACTTCTCTAAGGCAAACACAATAGCAAGTAACTCCTTTTCAGTGGTGGTGTAGTTGATTTGGGCATCATTTAAGGATTTTCTTGCATAAGCAATGACATAAGGAGTTTTATCACAACGTTGTCCTAACACAGCTCCAACAGAAAAGTCACTGGCATCACACATAAGTTCAAAAGGAAGGTTCCAATTTAGAGATTTCATAATGGGAGGAGAGGTGAGAGAGGATTTGAGGGTTGAGAATGAACCCTCACAGCTTTCTGTCCAAACAAATGGAGCATCCTTTACTAAGAGAGCACAAGGGGGACGGGATATTGAACTAAAGTCCTTGATGAATCTTCTATAGAAACCAGCATGTCCTAAGAAAGACCTCACTTCCTTGACAGTTTTGGGTGATGGAAGGTGACGAATGATGTCAACCTTTGCTTTATAAACTTCAATCCCCCTACTCGAGACCAGATGGCCTAGAACAAGTCCCTCTTTAACCATGAAATGTCATTTTTCCCAGTTTAGGACCAGATTCTTTTCTTCACATCTTGACAAGACTCTCCCGACATTCTGCAGACATCCCTCAAAAGTATCCCCAAACACATAGAAGTCATCCATGAAGACCTCTAGAAAATCCCCTACCATGTCTGAGAAGATTCCCACCATGCACCGCTGGAAGGTTCCAGGGGCATTGCATAACCCGAAGGGCATGTGTTTGAAGGCAAAGGTACCGAAAGGACATGAGAATGTAGTCTTCCCTTGATCCTCTAGGGAGACCTCAATTTGATTGTACCCCGAGTACCCATCTAAGAAACAGTAGAAGGCATGACCTGCCACTCTCTCAAGGACTTGGTCAATGAATGGTAAGGGTAAATAGTCCTTCTTGGTGAATGAGTTTAGTTTCATATAGTCAATGCAGACCCTTCATCCACTACTCACCCTTGTTGGAAGAATCTCTCCATCCTCATTGGTTATCACTGTGATTCCAGCCTTTTTTGGAACCACTTGGATTGGGATCACCCATTCACTCTCAGCTATGGGATATATGATACTAGCTTTCAACAATTTCAGAAGTTCTTTCCTTACTACCTCCATGATATTAGGATTGAGTCGCCGTTGAGGTTGACGACATGGATTTGAATCAGATTCCAGAACAATCCTATGAGTCCCGATAAGTGGGATAATCCCAGGAATATCAGAAAGGGTCCAACCAATGGCTTTCTTATGCTTCCTAAGGACATCTAGAAGCATCCTCTCATGATTGGATTCAAGATAAGAAGAAATTACAATAGTATGTGTTTGATTTTCCCCTAGGAAGGCATACTTTAGTGCAGTAGGAAGTTCCTTCAATTCAAGATCAGGTTGGTTCAGAATTTCAGCAGAAGATTGGGACATTGGATCAAGATCAATTTCTTTTTTTAGAGTTTCAGATAGGATTGATTCCCCACATGTATAAGTTTCAGCTACTAGATTGGCTTGATCATATTTAGGGAAGGAATTTGGAATGGTCTCCATGAAATTGGTTTCTTGAAAGGTTTCACTGCTTGTTGGACCTAAGACTTCATCATAAGATAAATTTGAAAATGATTCAAGCCAAGGAGATAAACTTCCTTCATATGAACAAAGGAAATCAATCTCATCCTGACTTAAACATTCATCAAATATTCCTTGATGTTCCATGGATTCATTATCAATGCTTCCTATCATGTTTACTTCATGAATGTCCTCGTCATCCCCTATTTGTGAGCTTTCATTATAGATGTTCAAGTCTAGACTCATGTTCCCAAAGGTGATGGTCATGTTCCCATTTCGAACTCGGATAACAGAGTTGATTGTTGCAAGAAAAGGACGACCAAGGATGATTGGGGTTTGTTCCTTATTTCCTAAGTTTGGATGGTTGTCAAGGACAATGAAGTCAGCAGGGTAGATAAAGTTTTCAACCTTTACCAGAACGTCCTTTAAAATCCCCTTTGGAACCCTAATGCTACGATCAGCAAGCTGAAGTGTGACAGATGTGGGTTGGAGCTCTTCTAGGCCTAATTGGAAGTACACAGCATATGGGATGAGATTGACACTAGCACCTAGGTCACACAAGGCCTTGACAACTTTGCTCTCTCCTAGTTTAACATTGATGTAAGGGCAACCCGGGTCTTTCAACTTAGGAGGAATGGTCCCTTGAATGGTGGTACTCACATTAGCAGCCAAAAGGACTTGGTTTTTATGTGAAAATTTTCTTTTAAAAGTGAACAAGTCCTTAAGGTACTTTGAGTAGGAAGGTATGGTTTGGATTGCATCGAGAAGAGGAATGTTCAACTTGACTTGTGAGAATATTTCCCTCAATGTTTCACTCAGTTCAGGCTTGGGTTTCCCCCTTATGCGTTGAGGAAATGGTGCAGGTTGTGGGGTCATTTGTTGTGGAGTTGTTTCCTTGAAAATGTTATCAGTTTCCTCAGTTTGATCTTGTGGTTCATTTGAATTTTCATCCAAGTTTGAATCTTCAGGTGGGTTCTGAATTAGTTGTTCAGGTTTCTCAATTGATTTCCCACTTCTTAAAACAGTCACAACCTTTAGTTGTTCATGAGTTGTTTGAGCACAACTTGACTCTCCCCTTGAAGTTGAGGATGGAACCACCTGAGTAGGCATGGGTGCCTTTCCAGTTTTGATGGTTTGAAGTTCTTGTTTTAGGGAAGATACTTCTGAGTTCATCCTCTCCATTTGTTTGCACAGTTGTTCTAGTAGGCTTTGTGGAACAGTTTGGTTTGGTGCTTGAGTAGATTGGTTTATCCCAGGGGGATATTTTGGAGGTGGGATGGTTTGTTGAAAATGGACCGGTGGCTGTTGGTATTGGATAGGTTGGGTTTGGAACTGGTTATGGGTTTGGTAGTTCTGATGGGGGTAAGGATTTTGTCTCTGTGGTTGGCTAAGTTGTTGGTTATCTTTCCAGTGGAAGCCTGGGTGGTCGTTATACCTTGGGTTGAATGTGTTTTGGTATTGAGGCTTTTGAAAGTTAAAAGCATTTACTTCTATTGGGGTTCCTCCTAAGAGAACATCCTTGATGGATGGAATGGTTGGGCAGTTGTCTGTCTTATGGTCATGTTTGTCACAAATTGTGCAAATAGGGTCAAAATTTTGGATTTCATGGACTTTACTAAGGTATATCTCTTGAACCTTCCTAGAGAGTGCTGTGAGTTTAGCCCTAAGGCTTTCCTCTTCTCTAAGTGTATGAATTCTAGTAGTTCTTTGTGGATTTTCAGAATAAGGTGAAGTTCCCCATGTTTGGTTTTGTTCAGAAAGGCTTTCTAGATACTCGTAAGCATCATTTGGGGCTTTGTTTTTAAAGGTTCCATTACACATCATGTCAATGAATTGTTTGTTCCCCGAACCCAAACCTTCATAGAAAATTCTCACTTGTTTAGGAATAGAAAAACCATGGTGTGGAACCATGTTTAGAGTGTCTTTGAACCTCTCCCATGTTTCATAGAATGACTCTCCCTCTTTTTCAAAAACGTTTTGGATACTCTTTTTAAGTGCAATTGTTTTGTGGTGGGGAAAGTATTTTTTATAGAATTCTCTTTGTAGTTGGTCCCAAGAGTTGATGGATGATGGTCTCAAATTGTTTAGCCAATTTTTAGCTCGATCCTTTAAAGAAAAAGGAAATAGCCTCATCTTAGCTGATTCTAGTTGATGTGGGGGACACATTGTTTCTACAATGTCATTGAACTCCTTAATGTACAGGTAGGGCATCTCGGACTCCATTCCATGGAATGTGGGAAGGTGGTTTAGGACATGGGGTTTAAAGATGTAGTTGGAATCTCCTAGGGAATTGTGTCTAATGAATGAGGGGGCATTGGTCCAAGAAGGTGTGAGGTAGTCATTCATGGTTTGATCAATTGCATTCCCCAAGTTTGGGGTCGCCTCATTTGGGTTTCCATTTTGGTTCCCACCTAGGTTTATGAGTTGGTTTCTTTAAAGACCTTCCAATGAAATTGGCTCAATTTTGGACTCTAAATTATTAGGAAGATTATGATCTAATGGAATGAGTTCCCTTGGTGTACTTGACTCCCCAACCCCAGGACTATCCACCCTAACTAGATGGTTTGATTGATCACGGGTGTAGGCGGACATGCGCCAAAAGAAAAAAAAACGAGAAAGGGACAAGATAAGAGAATTTGGATGAGAAAAGAAGAAATGGGGGAGAATAGAATGGGTGTTTAGATGACTTACTTGGGTCCCCGGCAACGGCGCCAAAATTTTATTCTCGCTCAAATTTACCAAAGAGAAGAAGGTAAGACGGTCCTTGTAGTTTATCTTGGGTTATCGAATCCACAGAGACCTAAGAAGAAACCTATAGACACGTACATTCTATGGACTGTTTTTGGCTATGAAGTGGCCAACTTGGATTTATTTTGGATGGGTTTTAAAGATATCTAACAGATTTAAGTGAATTCAATTTAAAAAAATGATTTGATCCTAGGTTATTGCTCGGGGTGGATTGGACGTATTTCCTTTTTAATGATTTCAATTTCTTAAATTTGAGGTGGGTTCATTTAAGGAGATAAAACAACATCATCACTTACTGGTTTAATGCCTACACCCTTTAATACTAATCACCTATACACTTGAAGGATCAAAGTTTTGAGCACTTCAAGGTAAAGGTTTTTATTAGTACTTGAAGTGTGTGGCCTTAAATTCAACAAGGACGATGGAGTTTAAAAATCATCAAATAAAAATCCCAATTAAAGAAGTGATTATACATTAATTAGGTGATAAATAACATCCAATATATCCCCTTGATACTCCCTTGGATCAACCCATATGTGGGTTAGCCCTCCATTGATCCCATGGTTTCAATGGAAGCGGAAAGTAGACTCATGAGGGAGGAAATGGAGAAGTAAAGAAAACAACAAAAATAAAATGATCACTCCACCGTTGTGTGAATAATTTCACAAGGGTTGGTGTGAATAAATTCACACCTTGATCCAACAATATCAAAGTGATATTAAGAACAATAGAATAAGAGTAGAAGAAGAACTTTTATTAAGAAACTAAAGTGAATTGAACAACTTACATGTGAAAGACAAATTTGAGGCAACAAAAATGCAGCATAACATTACAATTGAACAATGCATCCAAGATTTCAAACTCCTTCACCAACACTGCCTTAAATATGCATTTTGGGAGCCTTGGGTCGAGACTCCAACAGTACAAAGCATCTCAATTAATTTTGGTAGGCCATAGGTGGTGGAAAGCTTGTGGAATTTGAACTTTTCCACATTTGACCCGACGTGGCAGCCAGCTTTCCTTCACCGAACAGACGCGTCTGGAAGACCTTCTATAAGGCCGATTCAGAGTGGGCCATAGAATAAGAAAATGGAGATCCGGATGTCTTATAACCTCCTATAAAATTTGGGCCCATTTGGAGTTGTGGATTCCATGATATTATCATATTTGTGGGCTGTTTTTCTGGGATGCAGAATCTGGCCCAGAATTGTATCTCTAACTTGGGCCGCCTCAATGACCACCATAGAGGCCGAATTAGCATTGGATAATGAAGAGTGATTTGTTCCTATACATGTCTTCTAGCATACCACGAAATGTGAGATTAATTGGGCCTGTATGTTGGGCCCCACATCTTCATCAGTGGGCTAATGTCCAATCTTCCTTCTCCAGAATTGCTTCCTTTCATTTCCAAATATCTCCATCATCCTCCATGAATTCTCCAATGATCCCTGAATCAAACATGTTCATATTTAAGTGTAGATCAATTTCCAAAAATATAAAATTAAAATATGTATAATTCAATTCCTTAAAATCAGATGAATCATTGGGTATTTTAAATGATGTTCAAAAATGTACCACATAATAGTGCATTTTAAGAAGGTATTACAATCATAATGTGAAATGATGTTCAAAGTGTAAAATGCACTAAAATGGTGTTTATGAATAACAAATAAAATGAATATTATGTATATTAACAATGAATATTAGCCTCGTTTAGTGGCTAATCAGCCATGTACTCGGCCATTACACAGCCAGAACACGACTATATGCAGTACACGGGTATAGGAAGTGTACTCATAAGTACACAACTTGTACTTCGAAAATTCCCATTTCTTCCTTTTTCCTTAAAAACAACCTAAAATCAATATCCATACCTGAAATGAAGATCCGGGTTCTTGAAACTAGATATCAAAAATCTCATTTTCCAAAAAGGAATCATATTAAAATAAAATATTGAATTTGTTCAAAACATCACATCATAAAATATAAATATTGGATGGAAAATTATGTAAAAATAAAAAAAATAGAAAACCTTTTAAACATTGATATAATAGATGTAGTTCAAATTAATTTCTAAAAAATTGATCATGGAAAGAGTAGAATTTTTAAAACATTAATTCAAAGAGTTCTGAATAAAATATTCTTGAAAATACAAAAAAAATATAAAAAAATTGTATTGAAGATAAAACATTTTAATTTGAAATGATTTAAAACCCTCATTTTTAATTTTATTAAATACCATTTTTTGAAACCCCAAATCATACAAAAGTATTAAAATTTAATTATAAAAATGTGTAATGATAATTATTATAATCATAGAAAATAATCCATATTATTGTACCTAAATAGATATGAGAACATTAGAGAGAATGAAAATGTGTTCATGGGAGAAACGATTCATTAATAAGAGAGGTAGTTATACTTAACAATGTTACACTTATATTTAGGAAAACATTTTGTCAAATAATTGATTACTGATGATGATAGGTAATTTAATAAGATAATAATGGGATAAAAATTTTAAAATAGGGTAATGTTTAGGTGAGATAAAAGATAAATATTTTATTCAATTAAGAAATACTAAGACCAAATGAATCCGAAATTGATTCATTGAAACTCTTATAGATATGGTAACATAATAACTAAAGGATATTTAGAGGTAGATTGTGAAATGGAAATTAAAATATCAATAAATAGAAGATATTTCCTTATTTTAATGAAATTGGTAGTGGATAAAATATATAGACGAATTTGTAGTGCACAATATCAAAAATTTCCCATGGAGTTGAAAATGAGACAAATAAACTCTTAACTTTACTATTGATCACCAAGAAAGTGATATAATATTATATATAACATAAATAACTATCTTAATAACTAATTATAGAACCACATTAGTATCAAAAAACCTATTTTAAATTTTAATTAATAATCATTATCTACATGAATATTAGTTAGTTCTTAACTATTTTACCATATCATATGTTTATAGTTTTGACCATTTTTTCTAGTTTCAGAGGAGTAGTGTCGATATTATTTAATCACAAAAATTTAATCATTCCAATTCCATTAAAGTTTCAATAATTGGTGACTTAAAATAATTTATTATGTTTCAAATTCTCTTGATAATTATTTCACTCTATATCCTTGAAGAATAAAATAATAATAAAAAGACATCGATGGCTTGCTTACCAACAAATGTTTTTTTCTTAATTATTTAGTTAAACATTGATGTACCCATTATAAAAACAAAACAAAATCATTATTTAAATATTTATATTATTAATTATGTTTTTATACAAATTTATGACACAATTTCTTGTCATTGTCAAAGTAGGTGGTCAAATTGACCCAAACCTAAACATACCATTATTATTAACGATTATAAGGAAATTAAGTAGAAATATCATGACATGAGTAGAAAATTGATAGAATTTAGTTTTTAATAGTTTGATATTATATAATTATCAAGGAAGAGTAAGAATAAGTAATAAATATGAAAATATTACATAATTTAAAAAAACTTTTTCCCCTTAGTATACTTATTTTAAACGATTTAATTAATGATGATTATTTAATGATCATATTATTAATTGGTTCTCCAATTTATAATAGCTAAAACATAATGATATCATAGATTTCATATTTATCCTTTGAATTTATTCTAATGATCATATAACAAATTGGATCTACAATTTTTCAAACAATAAATATAATGATATCAAAATTATAATATTTATCCTTTAAAATTATTCTAATTACCATCCATGTAAGGTTTAATTGGAAATAAAAATGGAAATAAATTCTTCTATAGAGGCGGTAGTCCACACATACTCATGGTTGCTGATTTCATTTTTATAGAGTAAGAGAAATGTATAATATGTTTCTTCATTCTTGAATCTAATATATGTTATTAATATCACAATTATTTTTTAAATTCAATATTATAACCAACCTCATATGTTTTTAAGGAAAATGAAATTTGATTCCATGTCGAGGTGGTAGTCCACACACACAAATGAATGTCATTTTCAATTTTTTTAAAGAAAAATGGGAGAGTGGTTAATTATTGTACAATAATTATAATAATATTTAATTATAATAGTGATAATTATTTTTTTCTATTAAAAAGTTTTATTGGAATTTTAGGAATAATGAGTTCATATAACGAAATAAAAATGAGATGAGGGGTTAGGAACATATACCTTACTTCTTGTATTATCTCCTTTGTAATAGGAATTATGCCCTTATATAGTGGTATTTTGAGATGAAAATAGCCTCTTTAAGGTTTATATTAATGTGGAGGAGAGTTTTTTCATATATTTAAGTCTAAAATTATGTGGTTTTCTATGAGTGGAAGTGAGTAGAGGATAGTTGCTTTTACAAGTGAAAATGAATTACATTTTTCTAAATACTCAAATCCATTCAATAATGGGATGCCTATCTTGGGAAAAATAGCTCTAAAATTTGAGAAATAGTGGGGTAAAGAAGTGATATAATATAGAAAGCCTCAAATAAGTTTTTTCACATATATTTTAAACATGTTTCAATCACTTTACCCCTTGAATTATTACTTTTTCATTTTATCTTTATCAGTGATAACAATATTTTCGACATGGTGACCAAATATTTTTGCCTAAAAACGTGGTCCTAATTAGAAAATTTGGACCTACTAATTCTTATTTCGAAAACCATTTTTTGGAAAAATTAATTAAAGTGTTTGAAATTACTTTTATTATAATAAATGTGTAATACCTTAAAATAATTTTTGAGAAAAATGATTCTTGAGTTTGGAAATATCAATCATAGGTTTTAAAACTAGAATAAATATTTTATAATTTCTAATTTTAAAAATAAAATACATTTTTTCAATAAAGGGTTACATAAAATTCTTAATTCACTATTATATACTAATAATGGCATAGAAATCATAGTATTAGTATAAACTATATATTACACTATTCACCTAAAAAATTTAGAAAATATAAAAAAAATCATGATGTGATATTATTATTCTAATTCAAAATTTAATTTAGTATGGAAATTTATCATTATCAAATATAAAAGTTTAAACTTTAAATAAAATTATAAATTATAGATACAAAAATTATAGAAAAATTTATTTTTAAAATAGAAGATGTTATTATTATTAATTTATATGAAGCACTAATAAAGATAAAATAAATAAATAAAAGGTACATTTTATTAACATTATAATTTGAAAATAATATTGTTTTTTCTTTAATAAAAAGTGTTACACATAAAACGTTAGATTATTAAACACTACAATTAATAATGTAAATCTAATAAAAAAACTAACCATTATATAAATAATAATATTAAAAAATATCAAAATTCAGTTAATTATATTCAAACCTAATAATTAATTGGATAGTTTTTAGCATTCTAGACATATCTTAGTTTCGTTTTTGTGTAGTGTTTCCTGTAGTGACTCAAAATTATAGACCTTATTATACTAATGTTTTTTCTCAATAAATTGTCTTACACACTATTCCCAATGTAAAAACACCAAAATATATTATAAGAACACTATTCACAATTCCTAAACATTGTGGTATTAAACTGTTAAAATTTATTACCTTTAGATGATAAAAAATTAATATGAGACAATATTGAAAAATTTTACTTTCATTAAGTTTTATTTATTTATATTATTTATTTTCTATTAAAAAATAAATTAAATTTTTTTATAATATAGATTTGATTAAATAAAATTCATTTTTTAATTCATCACATCAAATTTACTTTTTTTTAATTTATGATTTTTTTCTTGAAAGACTGATTTTTACGAAAAACTAAGGTTTTTCTAAAAAACATATTTTTTAATGATTTTCTAATTATTTAAGTGTATCCAAGAAGTTTAAAAAACATTAAAGTACTAAAATAAGTATTTAATGGATAAAATTATTCATTTTAATATATTCTTTGATCTTATAAACATTATGTCCAATAATTTTAGAACTAAATGATAATATTTGTTTAATAAAAATTCATTTTAGTATTTTATTTGAATCAATAATTTTTTTGTTATGAATCAGTATTTGCTTGACAAAAAAATCCACATAAATATTATTTATTTTTTAATAAAACAATTTATTTCATGTCAGTTGATAATTTTAAAAACCATGTCTTACACATAAATTTTAAGCTTTAAACATAATTTTTCTAAAACCCATTTTAATATTTTAAGTGTTCTGATCATAAAATTAAATTTTCCATACCATAGAAATGTTATTATATGTAATTATTTTAACATTTTAAATTATAAGGTTCAAATTAGGTAAATTATTCAATATTAATTTTTTTATTAAAATTAATTAATACTATTTAAAATGAATTACAAAGGTAAAAGTAAATTAGTATAAAATTTAAATATTTATTTGAAACAATACCTATAATACCTCACATTAGTCTCTAAAATGAATGAATTAGTAGGTTTTCATCCAAATATCACTTTCCCCACCTATTTGTTCTATATTTTTGGAATTTACCCTTCTATAGTAACTTTACATTATTGAAAATGTAAGGGTTACGTCAAAAACTAACCTTCTAATCACTTATCGAAAGCTAACACATCATCCACTTTAAGAATCACATTACATTAGTATTTTTTTCTTGAAAAACTAAAAAAAATTCACCACCTATAACCCTCTCCCATTTCATAAATCTTCTGGTCACTATTAGTTAGTATAAGGCCTTCATTGAAAGGATAATTCCTAGAAGAAAATCAAGTCCCTGATATTAGTATCCCCACTTCTTCTTATTGTTTCTTTAATTTTTAATATCCTCTCCATAACTAAAATTATAAATATAATTAATTTAGTATACTTGAATTTAATTATATTAATTAAAAAAAATCACTCCATTCCATCCACCAAGAAAATCCAAAACAACGGTCATGCGCACATACAAACTACCAAATCCTCAACATAATGTGCTTTATTTTTCCTCACCACATCCCATTATAGGTATCAAGGATGTATTTGATAAATAAATATTTCCTATATATATAAAATTAAATTATAAAATAATCATATTTAATATTCCATCATTCAATTATTTCCTTAAGAAATGGGATCATTAATCATACATACTTGTGAACTATTACCTCCACGAATGGAAAATTTCATTTATCATCAAAAACCATCATTTATGGTTATTAAAATATATTTAATGATGATATGTGATTTTTATATTTTTATTCTTATATATATTTCACATTATCATTATATAAATAAATCCCCTTACAAATTAAATCATTATAACACATTACCATTTGGGTTAATTTTATCACCTTTATAAATGATGATATAATGATTATGTCATAAATAATTATGTGGTTCCAAATAATGGTTATATCATATAATAATGATATATTGGATATGATTTAATTATTTTTCTATGGTTTTTTTAATATTTAAATTATTTATTAGTGTATCACCATTCGGTCATTAAACACATCGAAAAAAAGTTCATCGCTATTTCCATTTCCACAAACTGTATTATTTTATTTTACCTAATTAAAATGATAATTAAGTAATAATTAGAAGAAATTGATTATTATATCATGAATTATCTATTAATTATGAAAATGAAACCACTTAGTGAGACTCAATCCCATATTTATGACGTTTTTACAAAAAACAACTCAATGATCTAACACCTGTTGTAGAAAATAAACTGTAATAGATTAATATATTTGTAAATTATAGTAATAAAATATATAAAAAATATATTTTATGTTTATATTAAGGTTATTATAGAATTAATTAATATATTTATTTCGTTATGCAGGAGGCTAGAGCATGGTCGAGTAAGAGGGAATGCAAATTTCTTCCTTTGAGATATGTTTTTTATTATTGATCTAATTTAAATTATGAGGTGAAAATTCAAAATATTTGATATATCATTTAAATAATTATAATTTAATCATGATATTGTTAGTCTAATTAAAAAAATTCACTTTCAAGGTGTTTTTATTTTAATGTTTCTAATGATGTATGGGTTTCCTTTCTCTCAATTCTGATTCTTTGAGACATAGTACATTTGGTGCACCATGTTTTTTTATATGGTGTATTTTCTACCCCTGGATTTATTTTCATCAATTTTTTTACTTTATCATATATACATGTCAAATAATTTTCCATTATTCATGTGGATATTGATTTATTTTTTTCCTTGATATAATTAATTTTTGTTAACTCAAATGTCATTCATTGAGTTACAATCATTTTTTGAATTTATTTCATATAAGTTAGCTACATTATATCCTTTAATTTTTAAATTTTTTTATCATTGTTTTTAAAGGGATATATATTCCTACCACATAAACTCATCAACAATTTCTTATCACTTATTGTGATATGTTTCTTGTAAGGGTTATTGGTAACTCAAATCTTCTTCATTTCTTTAAAAAGTTTTATCATGTAATTTTTTCTTCTGTGATTGGGTTTTTAACTCTGTAATAGTTTATTATATGGTATTATATAATTCAATTTCAAAAAAAATTTGTTTTAATATAAATAAGGTTTATAATATTTTTACAGGTTGGGTTTTAAGCCATGGTATATTATAATGTTTTAAAATGTTTCCCATTCAAAACCATGTGTTCTATATTACACACAGTATTTATTTTTAGAAATAATTATATAATTTCAAAGGATAAATTATTATATTTTTTTAAGTAAATTTTTTCCAAAAAAATAAAGTCATCCAATTGAAAATTAATTTCTAAAATAATCCCTTACTTTTTCACTTATGAAACTTTTATTGATGTTTTCAAAAAAAAATGTTTTCACTTCAATTTTACTTATAAAATTAAAAAGGATATATGCTCATGGGATTTATGATACATGATTTATCCTCTGATATATATTTATATTTTATGGTTTTGAACTCATCATATCAAACAATTTGATTCTTGATCCCTTTATTCATGATGTCATTCAAAACATTATTTTATATGTATGTTTTAATCTATGTCAACATCCTTCTAGGTTTCATGTGTTATAATAAGGACATGTTACTTTGAAACCACCCACCTTTTTTCTATGGATTGATTAAGATCATGTTATTCCAATGTTAATATAACTGAATACTCATTTCTTTATATGGTGTAAACATAAAATTTTACATAATTTAGATTGGATGATGTTCACCTAGAAATAATGTTATTCTATTGACATGAGGAAATGTATTGGAATTCCAAATATTGTTATTCCAATACTGATGATTATTGGCATGTTGAATATATATTATTTAACCATACTCCATCATTATATGTATGATTTATGATCATGTTATCCCTTATATTGATATTTTAAAAAGTATTGGAATTTCATATGTTGTTATTCCAATACTGATCATTTTTTGGAATGTTGGCTTTGTATTTTTTTACTATCCACTTTCTTTCTTCTAATATGTTATAATCATTTTACCTAATTTATTGACTTGGGGAAAAGTATTAATGTGTTTTATATTTTTATTCCAACATAGATGATTATTGTAAAGGACATATATGTCTTTTTTACTCATTATCTCATATGATGAATGCATTGGACATAACCAAGTAATGAGTCATAATTGGAATTATATATCCCCTAGATGCATCAATAGGTCTCATGAGATAGAAATTTCTGATTATTTTGGTCTATGCCTACCATAAAAAGGTATTTCCTTCATGGTGAGATCATGGTGTATAAGATAATTGTTTCTTTGATTATAGTATTGAATTAACACTCTAGCATTGTGAATTTCATCACTAAGGGAGTAGTTATAGATATACATGTGTTATATTTATTTCCATTATTATTGAGGGATATATTATTCCTTAAATTTAATTTAATTATGCTATTATTTTTTATTATATAATCCTTAAATAATATTTATGCCATGTTTATGCTAGGATTTCCTTAGTTGTATGTTTTCCCTTACTGAAAATTTGATTCCATTCCCTCTTATGTTTTAATTTTCCAATTTATGAAGAAAATTATTACACATGATATGTTTAATAAGATAGAATATTTATAGAATTTATATTAGATATTAAAGACTTGTTAATAATTATATATTATTATATATAGTGAAAAAATATCCTTCAGTTTATAAATACATGGATTTTGTATGCTTGTAATTTTTTCCTAATTCTATAAATCACTAAACCTAAAATATCATAAAAATGTATAAAATATTAAAAAAATTACATGTGAAATGGTTGGATATTTATGTTCAAGAATCAATAGTTTGTATGAAATCCAATATGTAAAGTATGTATTTATAGAACTGAGTCTATGATTATGTGTCTAGAGTTTCATAATATGTATTAGAGAAAATTTTATATAACAATGGAGATTATGATAATTGTTGAGAATAATTTAAGGGTTGATAAGTTAAGTTTGATCACAATTTCAAGGGTGTTTTTTACCCTTATGTTAGAAGAGTAAATATTTAATACATTGGGTATTAGGATAATAGAACGTTAATATATATCCTAGGAATAAGGATAAGTATAGAATAAAATCCTAAAGTGTTGGTAATGTCTTGAATATGGGGTTTTCCTAGAAACTACATATCTATATAGATACTACATGTAGATGTGCGCTCTAGAATAGATGTACATATGAGAAATAACATTGAAAAGGGGGGATTTAATATTAATTTTATCATCACTTGGTACATGATAATAACACCTAATTTCATACCTAGATTGATACTCCCTCGATATATTCTTTGGTTAATTAAATTCCCATTACAACCCATTATTAATGATATAAGAATGATGTTATCCAATTATGTTAAAGAAACTAAAATAAAAATGACTATAGATAACCTAGTTTTTAATAAAGAGATTCATTGGTTGATTTGAAACTATCATATATTAATAAAAAATGTTTCATAATGGAATAAATATTCTGATGTATGTTTTCACATTCATATTTTAAATATGATCATATCCTTTCTATATTAGTTTTTAGTTGAAACATGATCACAAAAATTAAATTGAGAAAGTTATGTATCCAAAAAACAATGTGTATTATTACTAAATATGGGATCATACTTAAATGTTTGTGAATTTTATTATATACTTTTTTATATGAAAAATGTTTATTTACTTTTCTTTCTAAATGAAGTAGGGTTAATATCTAAATAGAAATTAAATTTTATTAATGTTAACTATTTTTACTTCTAATTAATAATCATTAATGATATTCTAGAATATTTTAAATGTTATAAGGATTATGTGAAACTTATAAGGATCCTTATTTATTGGTTCTAATTTCTTGGTTTGGAAACATATACTAAATGGTATCAATAACCTCGAAAAGTGATTTTATGACAAGGTTATATTTTTTGGGATAACTACTGAAGAAGACATGATCGGGGTATGGGTAAAACTTAGGAAGAAAATAATTATGACATCATAGTATAAAAGGATTGATTGATTTTGAGAAAATTTATTTACTTATAATTGATAACTTTATAATTGATTATTAATTTAATGAAAAAGTGGTCCATGATAAGTTTAGTAAAGTTAATCTCATTTTTTGGATTATGATATATATAAACTACTCTATGACCTTATGAAATTGTGGCCAATATCAATTTAGGGTTAATTATTGTGCCAATTTCTTAGAAAATATATCGTTACATTGTGGTCTAATGTCTTTGAGATTCAAGTTGTTTTTAGAAAGGTATGTTTTGAATAATTTACAAATATGTTATATATATATACCTGAGTATATTATTTTTTTGAAAGATTAATATTTTAGAGGAAAGATGAGTAAATTAATATATATTAAGAGAGTAATTTAAATTCTATATTAGAATATATATCCCAAATTATAAATATGTTTAGAATATCCTCAACAACTTTCTTCAATGAGTAATAATTAAAATTGTGAGTTTGTAATCGATTTAAGGGTGTAGAATTTGATGATCCAAAATTTAAAGCATTATTAAACTAATGTTATGTTCTATAATTTGATTTATGTGAGACACCCATCACAAAAAATCCACAACATATTATAAGAAAAATATTAATAAAGTTATAATAAACACTAATATGGTAAACCATTAAAAGTTATTACCTTTAGAAGATATATAATTAATATTAGTTAATACTGAAAAAATTTTACTTTCAATCAATGTCATTATTTTTATGTTATATATTTTATTCTACAAAATAATTTTTCAAATATTAAAATATAAGTTTGATAATATAATATTAATTATTGAATTCCACACATAAAAATTTATTTAGTATAATTTTTTTAGTTTTTTGTATATAAAAATATTTATTAAAAAAATAAGGTTTTGGAAAAAAATATAAATTTTATTAATTTATCATTATGTAAGTGTATAATAGATTTTAAAAATACTTTTAAGTAGTATAATATGTATTTAAAGAATAAAATTATTCATTATAATATATCATTTTATCTTGTAAATAATATTTCCAATATTTTTAGAACCAAAGAAAATTTTAGTTTAATAAAAATAGTTTTCTATCTTTTCTTTGAATAAAGTATCTTAAATATGGAATTTGGTTTTGGGTTTACAGGAAAGAATCATAATTTTTTTTATAAACAACCAATAAATTTTATCATAATTGAAAATTGTAATAATAATGTCTTACACAAAAAAAATTAATCCTTGAAACACACTTCACTCTAAAAAATAATTTTATGTGTTATGACTTCTAATCTTAAAATTAACTTTTAAAAAATGTAAAAAAAATCATAAATTATATTTAAATTTTAAATTAGAATGTTCAAAATAGTTAAAAGTTTTAATATTCTGTTTTTTTTTTCTCAAAATTCAATAGTATAGTTAAAAATCAATTACCAAGGTAAATATTAAATTATTGTTAAAGTTAGAATTAAAGACCCTAAGACACGCTAGTTTCTACAAAAAATTATTGTTTGAGATCATTTTATACCCACACTCACTTTACCTCTCTCTTTCTTCCATATTGTGGTAATTGACACTTGCATGGTGACTTTACATTATTAAAAATGTAAGTGTTAAATACAAAACTACCCTTTTCTTCACTTATTAAAAGAAAACACTTCCACTACTTCATGTCTAACCATACCTTTGAATTTATAATTGAAAATATTCCAAATAACTCATTTTATAACCATATCTAGTTTCCTAAATCCTATTATCAATATTACTTATCATAAGGCCATTATTTCAAAAAGGATAATTCCTACTGAAAATTTAAGTCCCTGATATGAGTATCCACTTCTACTTAGAGTTTCCATATTAATTTTTATTATCATATCCTTCTATAACCATATAAATATAATGAGTTTACTATAATTAAATTTAATTATATTAATTAAACAACAATTTTTCATTCTATTTCATTCACTAAGAAAAACAAAAGCATCGATCATGCGCAAGTGCGGACTACCACCTCCATGACATGATGTGGTTCATTTTTCATCACTGCCTATCATGGTGAGAATCATGGAAATATTTTGAGAATAAATATGTTTTATAAGTCATAAATAAAATTTTTAAATGATAATTTTTAATATACTTCCATTCTATCTATTCATTGAGAAATAGGATCGTTACTTGTGTGTATGTGTAGAGTACCGCATCCATGAACAATGAAATTTTTTTATCATCACCACCCATCGTAGATAGTTCCCATAATTAATTTATTGAGTATATATGATATTTATGAAAAAAAAGTATCTTCTTTATATGTCACATTTTCATTGTCTCAATACATCTCCTAACGTATTAAATCCTCATAACACATTACCATTTAGGGCAATTTAACCACCTTTGTAAACGATTTTATAACAATTATGTAATAAATGCCTATGTAATGAAATATAATGGTAATATAATTTAATAATGATATATTTAAAATGATTTAATGATTATTTAAATTTTTTTAAATATTTAAAATAATAATTAGTATATCACTATTTAATCGTTAAACACATTGAAAACTAATTCATCATGATTTCCATTTTTACAAAACCCTAATCATTTAGTGAAAATAATTAAAATTGGATTTAATTAGTATTTAAAATAAAATGATAATTATATCATTAATGATCTAGGAATAATTAAATTGAATCCATTTAGGTTTAATCAATCTATTCATCAAGAGTTCTTTATAAAACAAAAAACTGAATGTTCTAACACCTGATGAAGAAAATAAAATATAATTTGTTAATATATATTTAATGTATGTTTATAAAATATTTATGAAATGATTAGTATTTTTATGTTATGAATATTATATAAGTGAATAATATTGTAATTTTTATTGTACATTAGGTTAGATCATAGTCGAGTGAGAAGGAATACAAGGTAAGGGTATCTCATCTCAAAATTATTCCTTTGAGAATTTTTTTTTATTTTGCCCACAATTTCATTTATAAGGTTTATATAATTAATATTTGATATATCATATCATGATTTATATTTTAGTCATGATATTTTAATTTTAATTAAAACTACTCTCTTTAAATGGGTTTTGATTCAAATGTTTCTAATGTCATAAGGGTTCTCTTGGTCTCAATTGTGATTCTTTAAGACATACTACATTTTATGAACCATGTTTTCTTTATATGGAGTATTTTCATACCATGGTTGTATTTTGATCATAATTTTTTTTAATTCATGTTATTTACTATCCAAATCAGGTTCCCTTATTCAATAGTCTATTGATTCAATTTTTCCCCAGTATGAAGGATTTTTGGTAACTCAACTTTCATTCATTGAGTTAAAATCCTTCAATCGAGATTATTCCATATAATTTGGTAATATTATACCTATTTATTATTTTATTTGTTATTATGTCATTTTTATATTAATATAAATTCCTACCTTATAAACCCTTTGACATATATTTCTCACTTCCTGGGATAAGGTTCCTGTAAGGGTTATTCGCAACTCAAATCTCATTCTTTGAGTGATAAGTTTATATTTTAGAATGTTTTCCAGCATGAATGGGTGTTTCCACATTAATATTTTAGGATATTGTATTTTATAATCATCTTCATTAAAATTAAATTTTAATTCAAATAAGTTTTTACTACTCATTTTAAAAACATTGGTTTTAAACAAAGGTATATTTAACTGTTTTAAATGGTTTTCCCTTTCAAATCCATGTGTTTTATCATCCATAAAATATTTATTTTGGGGAAACATTATATAATATCCAAGTATCTATTACTGTATATTTTTATTAAAATTAAATATTTTCAAAAGTATACACTTTATATTTTATTAAATTACTTTCTATAGTCACCCATGACTTTGACTTTGATAAAAACAGAAAAAATGTGTTCTAAAAACAATTTTATTTTTTCAACTTTATTTTCCTTATTAGATTCAAAAGGATTTAACCTAATCTGATTTTTTTCCATGATTTTTCCTCTAGTATATAAATTTTTCTTTTTGGGTGTGAACTAATGGTATCAAACAGTATGATTCTTGATCCCTTATTGTGTTATACTATTTGAATCATTCCTTTTCAATGATGTTTTTCATATTTTTCTAAAAAATTATAGGATTACTTTGTTAAACTTTAGATATATTATTTTTATTCCATCTATGTTCATTATCTTTTTTTATTATGATCACGTTATTCTAGTATTTAATTAATTGTATACTCATTTCTCTATAAGTTGCGACCATCACATTCTATATAATTCAGATTAGATAATGTTCTCCTATAAATAATGTTATTCTATTAACATGGGGAGAGGTATTAGTGTTACAAATATTTTTATTCCAATTCATTTGATTATTGGAATATTGACTATGTATTGTTTAACCATACACCTTATTTCTCTAGATAAGTTGTGATAATATTATACATTATATTGACATGGGTAAAAGTATTGTCATTTCAAATATAAATATTCTAATATAGATGATTTTTTAAAATTTTTATTTATATTGTTTGACCATCCACCTTCTTTTTCTATATGGTTTATGATCATGTTATCTCTTCTATTAACAAGGGGAAACTATCAGTGTTATGTATATTATTATTCCAATATGCATGATTATTGGATAAGTTTATTATGTGTTGTTTACGAGTTATCACATATGAGGAAAGCATTAAACTTAAACCAGTGATGGGTAGGGTCTGATATTATATAGCCCCTCGATGCATTGGTAGTTCTCAAAAGAATAACATGTAGGGGTATTTTGGTGTACACCATCCCAGCACAATATATTGAAATGATGGTAAGGTCATGATTTATTGGATTACGATATAGAAATAATTATCTAGTATTTTTTATTTCATCTCTAATGGACTAGTTATATGCATCCATGTGATTTATTTATTTCTAATGATATCCTTTGATATATTTTCCCATCAGTTTCATTCCATTATGGAATTATTTTTCATTATTCAATCCTTCTATAGTATTTATGCCTTGTTTATTCCATGATTTCCTCAGTTGTATGTTTTCCCTTAATGAGTGTTTGAGTTCACCCCTTCGTATGTTTCTATTTTCCTAGGTTGTGATGAAAATTACAACACATGATCTGTAAAACAGAATATCATATGTGTAGATTTTTTTGGTGATTTTCAATACTTATTATAGATCATGTAGTTTCTTATACAGGAAAGAAATATCAATCCAATGAGAAATACATGGATTTTATTCATTTTACGTGTTTTATTAATTATTTGAAGATATAAACTAAAATGGTCTTGGTAATTTATTAAATGAAATATTTTATTTAGGTCATGTAATAATTGGATAATTATGTCTAAGGATTTATAGTTGGCATCGAAGCTAGTCTATAAATTTTCTGTTTATGGCACCAGATCTAGGAGTACAGGTCTGAGGCATCACAGTGTGTATTGATAAAGATATGAAACAAATTTTTTATTTAATGAAAATATATAGTGAAAAAAATTGTTACACAATTTACCTTTATATATTTAGTTTATATAAATAAATATAACAATTTTTAGAAACGTTCATTATTAAGCATAAGTATTATTTTAATATTATTTCCTTAAAATTTGATATCTATTAATTGAATTTTATCAATAAGTTTTTATTATAAAAAATATCCAACTTTATTTACATTTTTCTTCCAAATGTAAATTATATAAAAATTATAAATGTTAAAATTGGTATGTGACAATGAAATTATATACATTTTAAATTTACTATAATAATAATTATGTATTTATATTATCTTAAATGTTACATAGAAACCCCTTATGACTTATGTATAAGACCTATGTGTTGGATATGAAATTATGGTAGTCATTTGTAGATATTTAACTAGCATGGATCTCATAGTCATTTTAATGATCTTGAACTTCTCTCATAAACAATTTTTCTCAAGCCATACTTGTTGGAGTTCATCTTGGGATTGGTCAATGGAAAATTATAGTGAACCTACCTCATTTATAATATTGAATAAATGTTCCTCATAAAGAATTAATCTACTACTTTTTTAAAATTTCTATATTGGTTTCATAATATGGTTACTTCTATTTATACATTAAAATTTAATAGGTATCATTAACCAATAATATTTTAATATAATTTATCTCATTAAAAATTAATTTTCTTAAATATTTTATCTATATAAGTCCAATAGTCAAAAAATACCAATGATCATATAATCCCCATAGCCATCTAATTCCAATGGCCATATAAGTTCAATGACCATATAATATTCCAATACACTACCTAGCATACTTTATCACTCATATCATTCTTTCATTTTTATTATAAGTATTTTTATCATCTTTATAACTTTTTTTATTACATACATAATTATAATCAAAGGTAATATCTTCAACATAGACTATGAAGATCATGATCTCTTGTTCATGGTCTTTTTATTTACTTTCAATTTTATTTCTCCTATAATGTTTCTAATTATATTTAATTTAGTCATGTTGTATTATATTTAATTTGTGTTATAATTTTATATCTTAATTAAATAAATAGATATATATTGTAGTCATATATTACATGAAATAAAATATATTATAGATTAATTTAGTGATAAAACTTTGGGATGTTACATTCTACCCCATAAAATAATCTCTCCCAAAAAAATCATTACTCCGATAGAAACAAATAATGGTAATTCTGTCTCATTACATATTCATGTTCACAAATAACTTCTTCAAACATATGTTTTAGAAATAGAAATTTGACTAAGTTGGTGGTCATGTTTAAAAACCCCTTACCTATTCTGTCTAAGATCTACATCAGTTTCTCCTCATAAGAGAGATCATGTTTCAATTGCACATCTTTTGAGTCTAGTATATGTGATGTATCTAGTATGTACTTTCTAAAAATTGGTATGTGGAACACATTATTCACTTTATAGAGGTACGGTAAGAGTGATAAGTGATAATCTATAGTCTATATATAATCAAGAATCTTAAAGGGATCAATGTATCTTGGGATCATCTTTACCATTATACAGGATCTCATAACCCTTTTCCAAGGAGATATTCAAATGAATGTCTTATCATTAGCTTAAAATTATAGATCTCATCGATGATTATCATAATACACTTATTTAAACATTTTTACACTTTTATATGTCACTTTATGTTTTAAACATTCTCTATCATCTCTTGGACAAGATTAGGTTCTAATATCTTTCTTTCTCTATTTTCAACCCAACTTATTGGATTTTTTCATTTTTTTCATATATAAAACCTCATATGGTTCCATTTGGATTATAGAGTAGAAAATTATATTGTTGTGTGAGTATTTTTTTTTAATCATAATGATTTGTGAATACATTATAATATCCACAACTAAATAGATTGAATTATAGACTTCATAAGTACTAGGAAGACTGATTATGAATTCTATAGTTTTTTCTATAATTTACATATTGGTATAGTTAAATTTTGAATCATCCCTTTAGATTGTTGATATTCAGTATTTACTTGTTGGCCTACCAAACATTGAGATACATACTTTGAAATATCCCTCTTCTTTTTGTCCAATAATAAGTGTGGATTAATATCTCTCTCTATATATTTTTTATGATTATTAGAGGAGGATGAGATATTTTCATCATCCAAAAACAATTTATTCAGTTATGGTATGGATGGGACACATACATGGGTTCCAAATCATATAACTATATCTCTATAATGGTTGAATCTCAAGATATTTTCTATGTTATTTTTAGCTTTATGTCATCCATCAAGGATTCCTTGAACATTATATAGATGGATAGAGGATAAATAATCTAGCAAGCGTAGGATTTAATCCTTTTATGATTTCCATATTCATCCATTGAATATCTATAAATATAAGTACCCTTTCAATTCTCATCAAAATTAGAATGGTATGATCCTTTGTGGTGAGAGTATCTTCCATCATGTTTACATTAATAAGGTAGAAATGTAATGATAAATAATAATCTTTAATTAATTCAAACCATATCTATTGGTACATGTTCATCTCCTTCTATCTAAATAAATATTTTATTATTCTTTTCTCAATATAGAGAACACCCTTTTCACTATAGAAATAATGTTTCTAAATCTTCAAAACAGTGATTATTACTCCCATCTCTAGATCTTGTGTTGTGTAATTTTACTGATGATTAGTTAATTGGTGTGAAAGTTAAGCTATTATTTTATCATTTTTCATAAGTATTCATACCAAACCCTTCATTGAAGCATAATTTTATAAGATAAACCTTTACCCGTTGTAGGGTAATATGAGTACAGTTGAAATGACTAGCGTCTTCTTAAGTTCCTTAAAGATTTTTTCACATTCTTCTATCTATATAACTTCACTCCTTTTCGTTAGAAAATATTTATTAGATTTGAAAATCATGATAAATTTCTCACAAAATATTGATAATACCTAGAAAACCCAATAAAACTATTGATCTATGTTATAGTGTTTGGTCTAGGACATTATTTAATAACCTATTTCTTTGAAGGATCCATAGATATACCATATATTGGGATTACCTAAACTGAGTAGGATAATTTTTTGAAATAAAATTCACACATTATAAACATTTCATGTAAATTATCCTTTCATTGGTTCTTTACCACAATCATCATATTTTCTTAATGTTTTTCCTTTCTCTTAAAATATATAAGAATATCGTAAATAAAGACTACCAGGAATTTTTCAAGGAAATATTTAATAATTTATTCATAAAATCCATAATGATAGTAGATTGAATTTGTAATTCCAAATATAATGAAATGAATTTTTTATTTCCATTTCATATGAGGAAAGTTATATTGGGTATATCCTACCCATTTTACCCTTAATTAGTGGTATCGAGATCAAAGATCCTCTTTAGAGAAGTATTGAGATCCTTTAAGTTGATAAAAATAATCACCAGTATTGGATATATGATATGTGTTCTTGATTTTGATCTTATTAATCTCCTGATATTCATGAAAAGAAAAATTTATCCATCCATCTTGAAAAAGAGGATTGTTTCTTCCCATGGTGAAGCATAAGGGAATATAAATACCTTTTCATATTTTCTTAATGTTTTTTATTTAATTATTCCGATTCAATGGGGTTTATCCTATATATACTCTCGATCTTAGCGTGGAAGCCAAAATTAGTTCAATTAAAAAAATAAACCTCATATTCTAGGAGAATAATCATTTGTATGATTTCTATATTTCCAATGTTTAATTCCTCCCCAACCACTTGATTCCAAAATCCCTAATTATTGGGTATTAAGGCATCTGCTATAGAATTCAATTCCAAAGGGAGTTGATAAATATCCTTATATTGAAACATGATAATCGAATGAATTTTAATATGAAATTATATTATATATTATCATCAATTGATATGACACTCGGTGTCATCCCTCCTAACTAGTTACTTTCAGGTGTCCCAAGTTGAATTTTTTCCAACTCCAAAGTGTGTATAGAAGGTGTATTTGGTCAATCATCATGGAAACTTGGGTATATTTTGATGTAGAATCTTTATTTAATTATTTTAGTATTCAATTATTCTTTTGATAATAATTCAATATTAAAATAACCTAAATTAAATATGTTGAAATAGTTTTTGTCACTGAAAATAGATGTTATTAAATTTGGTTTTGAATTTATAAAAAAGATGTGTCATGGTTATGGGATTTAATGAAGATTTATGGAATCGTATTGATAATGTGTGAACATGTTACACATAAAAGTTTCACCATCGAGATTTAGAAATATCACAACCTCCTTGGTTGGGTTCATTTTTGAGTACGTTATTAATGATTTATTTCTTGGTCTAACAATCAAATTTTCAAAAACATCTTTAAAATAAGTTCTAAAATGGTGATGAATACAACCAAAGGTCACAAATTCATTCATCATAATTCCTTTGTATAACCCTATATATCTCATTATTAGTATGATATGAAAAATACAATGAATATATTAAATATATCATGATGAAGTTATAAAATAAATTTCTTAACAATAGTAGTATGATGATAATAATACAATTACACAAGAAAAACTCTTTTTCACCCATAACACTAAAAAGGAGGAATGAAATAGTTGAACATGATGTACATAATTACAAACAAGATCCAATAATTTAAGGTTTTCCTTACAGTAATGGGAAGAATAAAATACAAGACGTGAGAAAAAAAGTTTAAACTCCTCCTCCTATGTGTTTCAATATCGTCCTTCTCAAAGATAGCTCCAAAAAATGATAAATGGATGAAAAAAATGGTTGGATGTAATTAATTAGTCAACCCCAAGAGTCTATGGATGGTTATGAGTCATAATCTAGTGTTAAAGGGTGGTTATTGTTGTAAAAGATAATTGGTATCCAAAATATTCAAGGAACACAATTTAGGTGCATAGTTTTATAAACTGTTCACTAACTATGTGGTTGTATTAGTCGACTTTTCATTAATAAACATAGTTAAGGCACTTTTTTTTTAAAACTATATTCCAAAAATTTATATTGATCAATTATTTCTATTTTATCTCACATTATTTCTTGGAAACCCTACATGGTTTGGTAAACCTTGTAGTGACTATGAAATTTCATTGTCTCTTACCTTGAATTCTCCCCCCACATTTGATCAATTGTTTCTCTGTAAAACTTTCTTGGAAAATCATCCTAAGAAGGCCACAAAATAAATAAGTAAAAAAACATCAAAAAATAATATTAACTAAATTAAAATGATTATTAATGAAAATTTATTTAATATCCCACATCCACCTTTCATAACTCTCCAATCTCCAAATCAAGTAATAATAATAGATACAAGATCATTTTTTGAACATTTTATCTTAATTGACTTTTTAAGTATGAAATAACCATAATGAATTTAAAATAAATTCACCCAATTAATTTCCATCTTCTCATACCCATGGGTAATAAAAAAATATTTGATCAATATCAAATGGTGGGTTACCTCTTTTACAGGTCACACAATCTCACAAACATGAAAATCTAAAGCAGTATATAGGTTATTCATCATCATATGTTTTCTTTTTAATATCCAAAATTTTAATTTTAAGTGGGATATTTTATTTATTTATTGGGATAATATTTTACAATGAATCTCCTTGATTAACTATAAAATCAAGTCAAAAGATCATGAAATTACAATAATTTAATAACCATAAGTGAGACATCAAAGGATTAAATGTATCTATAACCAAAATACATAAGTAGGAATTCAATATCATGATATTACCTAATAATATTTTCCATAAAAATTTCACACATAAATAAAATATTTTAAGATGAAAATTAAAAAAATACTTGAAATTTCCTAAGCCAACTCATTGAAAATATTGGTTTATCAATCACAGCATATGCAGAACCTTAACATGATTCACCCATGATATATTATCCTTAAAATAATATTCATGTATGATATCATTCATAGGTACCTAAATGTCCTCTAACAAAAACATTTCATCCTTGTAAATACTATGGTAATGGCCAAATGGGGTAGCAAATAGTATAGTAGTCACTCCCAAACATAAGAACGATCATGGTCCCCTATTAGCATATTAATGTGTCAAAGTATGATAGGGTTAACACAATCAATGGTAATGGGAAAGAAATAACATAATTGATATCAAGTAATCAAAAATACCCTATAATGATGTTCAATAATCATAAGGATAAAGGTGTATGAGATCCTACCAAGCGAAAATGTGTGTTGGGAAAAAGGCAAGGATTCTACCTGGTATATGATTTAGAGAAACCATAGAGAGTGAATAAGTAATTTAATTATAGCAGTAGGGGGAAGAAAAAAACACAAAATAACACCAAATAAGATAAATTATTTCTCAATAAATGCAATATATTACAATAAGAACAATATAGAAAAAGTCCAATCATGGGACTGCAACTATGTAGATAATGATGGAAAGGAAAACAAATAAAACAATGAATAGTCATTCCAAACCCATGGAAGTTATAATTCCAAAGGTGTATGAAACAATGGCTTGGGATACTACATCCCAGGCTTGGTCACTACTATTAGTTTCAAAATCCATGTCTATAATAGCTTTAGAGGAAACATATTCACCCCCATCCGATGAAGCCCCTATATGACTCCCACTTACCATGCACATAATGGTATTATCAAAAACTAGAGAGGTATAACATGAAGTTACATAAAATATACATGAGGTAGTAAGAAGGGGATAGATCATGATGGGATGGTAAAGGACTGGAGTAGGGAATCATTTCCAACTCCTCCCATATAATTAGAATCAATCATATTTGAACTTCTAGTCAAACATGGAATATTCATCCTGGTCACTCATCCTTTAGAGGAATTTTTCATCTCATGGTGTCCCTTGAAGGTCTATGTGGTTATTTTATGGGTAGTAAGAAGTTGACAACATGAATGGGGAAAGGATGGGTGTGATGGTTGTGTTAGTGTGGATAGGGGTATAGTGTTCCTCTTAGGGTGGGGAAGTGATGTCAGATTCTTTCGAGGGGGAGTGATGTCATCAGGTTCATCATGGGTTACATATTGGGATCATTTAAAGTGGTATTATTGTCAATAAAATAGAATAATCTTCATGTGTCATACTATAGTCATATCAAAGTGGAGAGTAAGGTCAAGATCTATGAATTATAAACTTTTATTTAAAGATACTTAGTCAAGAGCTTGATGTAGGGGACTCTAACAATTTCCTCCTTATGCTTGATAAACATATACAATAGGTATTGAGTGAATAAAAAGAAAAAGATAATGGTATTATTAGATAATATTAAAAAAATAATTTAAGGAGGAATTACCTTCATTGTCTTATCCTGGTGTAAAAAAGGTGGTCATGAACTTATGGAGGAGCTGGGGCATTAGATTCATCTATCTGGAGGCCTTGTAGATTTGATGGATATAAGAGGAACCTTGTCGTATAATTTCAACCCAAAATTTTTTTATCATATTAGGCTTCCAAGTTAAGGCCTCTTTGTAATATTATATATTGTCCAAAAAATTCTCATCATATATCCTAATAAGATATGCATATTTCCTGAGTGGAAAGTTGTATTATGTTTTTAGGAGTAACAAGACTTCATTGTACTTCTCAATAATTTCACCATTATCATCGGTAGTATACTTATCATTAAATTAAAATTTCAATACAAACTCATGGGATAACTCTTTATACATTGGTTTATTCATGGAAAGGGTATTGTGAGTTGACCCATTGCAAGCATATTCTGGACCTCCTCCTTTATACCATGTGTGGTGAGGTCTTGAGACTCAGAGTATAGATCGATGGAAACCTCCTGGGTAGTAAATAATTGGTAATGTTTTTTATATTATCTTTGGTAAAATCCCATGTCAGGTCCAAAATTATTTTCATAGCTAGAATCATGGGATACTATTTAATGAGGGGTTGGTCATAGCTAGGGTTAAGGTTTTTAAACTATTCTTTTGGAAATAAAACACTAGAAAATGCCACACAATAAAAATTAAAGGATTTATAAATTAATTTAATCATGTAAACCTTATGATATACTTATGGAATCCCTACATAGATATTTTTTTTGAAGAAAAGTTTCTTATTTTTTTAAGAAAATGTGTTTTTCCTTGTTTCTGTGAAGTGAATTATTTAAAAAACCACCTGTAAAACACTAAGAAAACAAGGAAAAGAGAGGAATAAAAACAAAAAATAAAATATGTATGGGGTAAAAGAGTGGTTATAAAATACTAAAGGAAGGATCAAATGAAAAAGAATAAGTATGAGATGAAGGATAATAATAGAAGAGAGTGGAAGAAGCCAAAAAGGAAAACCTAGGGTTGCTGAATTTAAGGAGGATGATAAAGGGAATGAAGGAGGGGAAAGAGGGATGAAATGAAGAGGAAAACATTTGGGTTTAAAAAAAACATAATAAAAATTGGTGTTGGTTTTATTTAGAGAGTTTTAGTGACGGTAACAATAGGGGTGGTTTTCACTTCATATTTGTAAACACACTAAATTATGTAACAAAAAAATAAAAAACACATTTAAATGATTCCCAAAAAATCCAAAAAATAAAATTGTTTTTAAATTTTTATATAATTATGGGTTGAATATATATGAGTGTTATATTTAACATTTCAAGCTATGAATACCTATACCTCCCAAACTATAAATACCTAAGCCTCTAGTTAACATCTCACCATGGTGGAATGATTTTACAAATATAAAGGTACATGATTTTGTGACTCGGACTCCAGTAAGCCAGAGCCAGTGTCTATTTTATTAATAAAACATATTATAAAACTTTTCACATCCTAAAGGTTCAAATTTTTTTGTATCCTTGAAGAGTTACAAATTTAAATGATTCCCATTTTTATATTGGAAATAAAATATAAAATGTAGTAATAGAGAACATCTAGCATCCTTGAACTTATTCAAAAAATTATTCTTCATATAATGGTGAAAGGAAACAAAACAAGGGTGGTATAAAATGATCATTAAGGGTCACATATAGTGGATGATATCATGATATAATAAGGAATGATCTATATATAAAGGTAAATAACTGAAAATACATGATATTTAATCAATAACATAGAAAGAAACTCATCCATGGATAATATCAATGAAATAAAATCATGGATAATAATAAATAAATTCTCAATAAATGAAATGAAAAATATTTTACATCATTATCTATGGAATTATAATATCTATAATATCAATCCCTACACCAAGACAGTTTAATCAATGGGTAGATATACACCAGAAGCTCATTTAATGTTTCCAAATGATTTATCTCATGAGAACTATCAATTCATTAAGGGGATATATAATCTCATACTCCACACACCACTACATTTCTAATGTATCCCTAATATAACAATTTATTTCATAAACAATACAATTAATAAATAAATATCCATATTGAGTAAAGAATACAGATTTGACAACATTTTTCCCACCCGATCAAATAAAATTCATAGTAAAACATCATATGTAAAAATGGTATATGGTTTAGGACATAATAATATCCATGATAAAAATAATATATATATTTAATAGAAATTTAATTTGTAATGATCACAAGAAGGTTAATGTTTCAAGAGAAATATAATAACCACAAAATTAATAAGAGATAACCATCAATTAAATGAAAATATGATTTTTTGCAATACAATTGTGTCCTTTATAATAAAATAAAATGGAAGTGAAATATTAAAATAATCCTTTATTAAATATTTTTATTTTTAAAAATTAATTATTTAAAAAAATTGTGAAAAATATGAACATGGAAGAAAAATACATATGATTAACAGAGAAATTAAATCAGTTTTTCATTTAAACATTTATTTTCTTTATTCAATTTTGAAAGATAGTAAAAATTTTATTAAAATATGGTTATATCATCAAATATATAGATTATAATATAAAATATGGTTTTTATAAAGGATAGATTATAATATTCCTTCAACAAAAATTAAGGCAATCCCAAAAATGAGATTGTAAGAAATATGTACCATATTAGTAACATTTAAATTGAAAACCCTTCCAAGAATATGTTGGAATTAAAATATTAATCATAATGAATAAATAGGTATTCATGTTAAACAAATAAAATTGGAATTATATATTCCTCATAGTTTTATATAGGTTCATAATATCAAATATGTCTCAGTAGAATGGAAATTGGGATAAAATCCCTTAACTCACACTTCCTTGTAATCTAATATGAATTAATCTAATATATAATGGTTATAAAAATTTAATTAGTTTATTATATAACTATATTCATATTTATAATATCATATATGATCCTCTTATAACATCTTATCACCCATTCGTTAATAATATTTCATTATTACCATTGTTTTGTGTGTTAACTACTTCATTTTCTCATGCATGTTTTATCCTTGATGTTCTAGTTCTTTTGTATAGTATATATTTATATCATATATAAAATTATAATAATGTTAAAAATATAATATTTATTCCTTATATAAATTCTTAGAATCAATCTTTAATGTTGCACATGGAAAATGAATCGCCACACTTTGTATGTAAGCACGTAAAAGCAATGTTTTAATTTCCTTAATGCATGAAAGGGTAGTAAAATAGTTGATATATTAAATTTAATAAATCAATATTATTTCATAATAATCAAATATATTCATTTGTTCCATCATCATTACTATTCATTTGATTTGGTGATGGAAAATAAATTATATCATTTTTCAAGGTAGTAGTCTTTCATACAGGTGAGTGATGGTTTTGTTTTCCATTTTATAGATAAGTAGATATAATATTATTATATAATCAACATAATAACATCCTATTATATGGAAGAAAATTATGTTATTATATTTTATTTTTTAGTGCATAATTTAAGGTGGTAAAATAAGAAATAAAAGAAAGTGCTCGGTGGATAGAATTGCCTTTTCTTAGAAAACCCCCATTTTGATATATTATTAATCAACCCTTGGGTTGGTATTTTGTGAATACCAAAACCTTTAAAACATGAGTATTTATTTTTGGGAGACATTTAAGCATGTATTAGTCAAGATATATGGCTCAATAGGTGTGAATAAGTTAAGAGAGGATATTCCCTTTTATAATTGAAGTCAGTGACACATTTTTAATTTTTTAATATTTTACAATAATGTTAAGTAAACTTATTGGGAAAATATTACCAAATGGATAATATTAAAATTTTATAATGTTAAGTTCTAAATAAATCTAAAAAATATGGTTTCATTAAATTTTTATCTCATCTTAATTCTCAATTTTTTAGGTTAACCACCTGTTAAACCCGTTTTGACATTGACCATAGTAATTAATTTTTTTTATATTTATTAATTATTATTTATTATGAAATTAAATTATGTGGGAAATATTACCTAATATTAATTATGATAATTCCAAATATTTAATCCATTTTATCAAATTCAATTCATAAAAGTTCATAATATAATTTTAAAATAAACCTGCAAAATGTGTTGAAAAACGATTTTTCAAGAAATGCATTTTTCTAGCATAAGATAATAATAAATTAACTATATGATTATTAATGATAATTAAATAGATTTAAATTAATATAAATTGATATATAATCTATACATTTCATTTAAAACATTTAACATTAATGATTGTTTTAATTAATTAAAATGAAAATTCATTATGCATTTAAAAATAGTTTTCTAAAAAATAACCATTTTACCACTAAATGATCTAATATTAATTTATAAAAAAATTATAATAAAAAATATTTAATTAAAGATATTATAATGAATTAGTATAAATAAAATTATTAATATTTATGTACTACATTTTAAATTATTCATAAAATCTTATCTCTAAGGCATAATTTTGGAAGATTATTATATGCTTATTTTGACCTATTAAGTTCATAATTGATATTCATCCCATAAAATTATAATTTGTATGCCTTTAAATATTAAAATTTTAATTTTATTATAGTTTTATTAAAATAAAATATTCAATTTTTATAATTTAATCTTGGGTGTTACATGTTTCCCTCCTATAAAAATTCTATCCTTAAAATTTTCATGGATGTTACTTTCTAAAAAAATATGGGATGTTCTTCTTAATAAAATCCTCACATCCCCATAATGATTATTCCATTTTATGATTAATTAAAATTACATTTACCATTAAAGTCATTTTATTCTTTAAAAATTGTTATATGGTGTCAAGATTATAGATAGTCTCTTTATAATAAGATAGATCATGTTCTAGTTATACTTCTTCTTATGTGGGTACATGTGTTGGGTATAGAATGTACTTAATTAACAATAACAAATAGAACACATCATGTATATAGAGAGACTCTATGGAATTTCCAATGATGATCCATACCTCTAATTCAATATAGAATTTCAAAAGGTTTGTTGTACTAAGGTCCTAGTTTCCCATTCTTACCAAACCTTATAACACCCTTCAATGGAGGTATCCTCAAGAAAAACATGACCTCCCAATAAAAATTCTAAATATTCCTTTTATTATTTGAATAAATATTTTTCATGATTTTAGTTTCATTAATATAATTATGAATAGTATTTAGCTTTTTATTTATATTCTCAACATGTTCTAGTCCTACAAGCTTCGTTTGACCAACTTCAGGCTAACAAGTTAGACTATGAAATCTATTATCATAAAATTCTTCATAAAACTCCATTTGAATACATGAATGGATTTTATTGTTATAGGAAAACTCTATAAAAGGTAAATATTGATCTCATGTACCTTTAAATTCAAGTGATCATGAAATTTTAAATCCTTATAATGTTTGTATAGACCTATCGGACTATCCATCAGTTTGAGGCTGGTAAGAAGTGCTCAAATGAAGCTTACTATCAAGAGAACTCTAAAGTCTTTTCTAGAATTTTGACGTAAATAATGTATCATGCTAAAAAATTATTGAAATAGGTGAACCATTAATTCTTATAACTTTATTAATATAGATAATTCCAAGGTAATCAAGAGGTAAAGCTTCTATTATGGTAAGGAAATGTGCATATTTGGTTGGTGATCAATAATAACCCATATTGCATCCTTATTTCTAGGATTATTTGGAAATCCCATGAAAATGTACATAGTTATTTCATCACATTTCTACACAGTAATAAGTATAGGTAGCATGTCTCCTCTAGGATTTTTTCTCTCAACCTTTATCTATTGGAAAATAAATACAATTTATACATAACTGATACATTTATTTAGTATGAAAGGAATTATATTATGCATAAAAATAACACTTTCAGTTTCCATGAAGATAAAATAAAGATATATAATGCAATCAAGGATGCTGGAATCATACAAATAGGGACCTGTCACAACTCAGTTAAATATTTCACTATCCTACGGCGGATAGGGATTAAAGGAAGATACAGCTCACCGAAAGGATTCGTAGAAGTTTTCTAGAAACCTTATATTCTTGGATGGATAAAAATCAATGTGGACGGTGCTTTAAAAGGAAATCAAGGACCTGAAGGCTATTGTATCATTTTCATAATTCAAAATGGTGACATACTTGGATGCTTCTTTGGTTCTTGTGGTCATACCTCCTCCCTAGAAGCAGAAATGTATAGTTTCATCACTACTATTAATTTGATTAGACAAAGAGGATGGAATAACACCTAGATTGAAAGTTATTCAACTACCATTGTCCAGGCTATTAGGCATGGTATCATTCACCTTGTGTGGACCCTCACAGCTAAATGGATCGCCTGCCTCTGACACCTATCAGATATCAATCATATTATCACTCATTCTTATAGAGAGGTGAACAAGGTGGTGTATGGTCTTGCTAATAAGGGTGTATACAATGGTAGAACGTGCATGGAGAACCTTACAGCTGAGTTCACACCCATACAGTGAAATTATTGTAATAAAATCCCCTATTTTAGACTTCTATAACCTTTTTATCATTATATATCTCAGTTCTTTGGTCTTTTGACCAAATCATCATATTTAAAAAAATACATAATCAGAAATTTCTCGCTTCATATAATCCCACAAAAAAAATTCTTCAATCCAGCAGTTGCAAGGATCCTCTCCCAGTGGATCCCTCACTCAAGTGGGACCAATTTAAAAACTCCACCTAAGCCTATGGATTTTAAAATCCAATAAGTGTGGAACAAAAACATTTCCCCCATTATGATATCCATTCCTACGGCCAAAGGTTTCCTGCACTTTTCCTACTTGACAGTTGGGGAACTCGGGGCGTATGTGGATTTTCATTCCCATAGCCAAGAGGACCCCAACTCTGGGGGTGGTGTTAGAGAGTTTCTAGTATCAGATACAAGGGTTAGGACCATGTCCTAAACTTTTCATATCTAAAACCCAAATCCTTCGGATATAAGTGGGAAGGGTATGTAATACACGTTATTTTCCACTCAACATGGAATCAGATCCTCCTCCCTCGTTGTGGAACCAATTTTAGAGAATCAATCATAGAGTAAGCCCTTATCCTTTCTTGTGAGAGGATAACTCTTATTCCTCATCACCTCCTAGGAAATATCATGGTGCTTAGTATGATATGAATATCCTGGATATAAATATTAGAGATGGGATGGGCACTAGAGCTCCTCACATCTCTCATCATCCCATCCTCTTCCACTAGTGGAAGATGACAAGTGTATGGTCTGACAGATCCTCTACATCCTCTTGTTTCTCACATTCAAGTATGAATCATCGTGACTTGAGGGATTAGGGGATGTCCATGATCCTGGTACCCACATGATCAGATGTATGTTTTAGTGAAGAACCTTCTTTCAGATCTTCCTATCAGCTTCCTTCATAGTGACTCCCTAGGTGTGAGTCCTCAATTGCATGTATCCAACCTTAGGGTAAAGAAGATTGAGTGGTTTCTCAGATATTCCACATACTCTTTTTTCTCACAGCGAGCATGACTCACATGGGATAAGAAGTTGATGGTAATAATGATATCCACATGATACCCCACCCAAAGGCATATTTAGTGTGTAATAATTGAACTATTGAACTATGAGAAGACTAATTCCTACTATAATCAGGATATGTAGGATGCCTACCTACATCTTGAGCTCAATGGGCCTCACCCTTAATTATAATCCCAAAAAAACCCTCCAAATCAACATCAGCCGATAAATCCCTAATGGCCTCCCTTCACAGGGCATCCTATTCAGGATTATTCCCAAACATAATCCTCTCAAAGTTCTATACTCCCCTACAAGAAAAATCCAAGGGCCTCCATAGCCATGTGTCCTTGTCACTGAACTACATGGGATTTGATTCCCATCCAAATAGGATATATAGGAAGCCTCCATAATGTTTAAACCCAACACCCCAAATCAACCATATTCTATACGGGTCACATTCCTAGTAGGGTCTAATTAAACCTGGGAATCCATATCCCTTCCAGATTCATAGGTCCACTTTGGTATAAGTCCCAGATGAAACATTGACTTGGAATATTTCTCCAAGTTTTCTTTGCATCATGAAACTAAACTGAATAGTCTTGTCCTTATCACATGACTTTAAATTGTATGATTTTCCCTGTTAAGTGGAACCAAACTATGTGGGTTCTGATTTCTTTCATAAGGACATGTAGGAATCCCATTCATGGGTCTAATCGCTATATCAAAATATATCCCATCTCCTTGGATGATGATACACCCAAATCACCCTACTATGTGGATAAAAAACTATCATCGTCGTAATAATTCTAAATAATTTCTAACAAGTACATGAGATGATACCATTGATAGAGAACCTCAGATACATAGATGTATCCCCATTGATGAAGAACCTTCAATATATATAGTTGATTCTAAACACCATACATGATAATAACTATTTGTAAATTTAATGGTGATTCATGTCATACTTGGGAATCAATGAAGGATTCATTAACATATCATAAATCTATAAGATAATCTCAGAGTAGGAAACAATTCCCCCCAAAATGGTCAGATGTGCATGACCTCCCATCATCTTGAACAATGTGAGTTCTTAAGAATCATTTTCCAAATTCCACAATGAGTACCTAACTTTGGAAAGAAGGTCCCTATGGATACAGAACTGTTGGTTGTTTCTGGTTCCATGAAAAATCCCATTGGAAACCATTCAGAAATAGTGATCTCGATGTGAACAATTACACATCACTAAACTTCTTATAATCAATCATTTTGTGGCCTGATTCTCTATGGATAATAAAAAAATGGTGAACCCGATGTGAATGACTTAACTATTAAATATTATTCACATGATAAAAATTATTTGCTACCCACTCCTAGTTGGAAGATTCTATTCCTAACCCAAAACATATTTCCATTCGAAATAAAAAATGGTGATCCGGATGTGAATCCTTAACCAAGATGATAATTTCACCCATTTTTAGGCCCATTTCACTAGATAGAAGAGGGCCAGACAAGACAATCAATACTTCATGTGTTTTCTTAATGAGATTCTTCTTTGAAGGGGTTTTCATTTTTTTTTTGTATTACAACTTCCAGACACTTATTTCTTGAAATCCCTTCAATACAATAACTTCCTTTCATATTTTACCAACATATTCTCATCTATTTCTTAGGTCAGGTCTTCATCCATGCATAGGAAGCCATCACAAACCCAACATATTCAATGTTGGGTCTTAAATTTTTTTGTAAGTGAGTACCATCAGAACGTTACAATCCCAACCCTAGAGGTTGATCAACATTCCCTCTTACTCACGAAGCCCCACTGATAATTCAGTTAGCAATGACATGTGGTATTGAGGAAGATAGAACAAACCTTTATCTTCAACTATTTTGGGATCCTAACCTCAGAATATAATATATTGTCACTCCCTTACCTTAGGGAGGTAGATCAATAGGATATATACAGACTCATTCAGAAAATGTAGAAGTTCTTAAAAGGGATACATTCAGAAATCACTTCCACCAACGTCATGTGGTACTCAGCCATCAACATGATAAGGGTTCTATCCTCAGCGACCATACCATGGGTGTGCATGATGGGACACTGAGGATAACATCTGATCAATAGGGATAAGGGACATGCCCCTCTAACCTCTAAAGGATCCCACCAATGAAATTTGGTGGCCAAATGTGAGTGGGAATGTAAAACCACCCTCTTTAGTACAACTAGCTAGAAGGCTCTCCTCGCATCATCCAAGGAATTCTGCCATTCAAATCTAGTGGTAAACTATGGGAAGGAACATACATCTTCCCATGTTAATAAAGCCTATCAGCATACTCATCTGAAAAAACTTGAAGAATCCCACCAGCCAAGTTTGGTGGAAAATGGAAAGTAGGCACACACACCTACCTGCATTCATCAAGCATGTCTGTAGTTTCATCTATCAGCCTCCAAAGGTATAAGTCAGAAATTCCTGATTAAAAATGGGGGGCAGACCCAACTCTCTTCCCCCACACATGAGTACTGTCAATATCCATTTGAATGAAAGGGACAACAGAAGCAAAAACATACCCATACTATAAATAAAAAATAGTCATATATCACTATTATGATAACTGAAGTTTCTAAGAATTTTATGGAAATGGTGAAAGAAGAGATGAAAATTCTTTCCCATATCCTAAATACTTATTAAGATATCACAAGGGTGACGATGGTTGTGCCTGATGTACGGAAACACAGCTCTGTCCCCATATGTGGGTGTCTCATCAACATGTCAAACTAGAGAAAACACACATATATGCTCCCATCCAGGAGGGCCATGGAGAAAAATCCCTTGTGAAATTTGGAAAATCATATCCAAAACATACACCAATTGCAATAGTAGATCATTTGTATATCCTAATGTTCACTCTATGCTAGAGGAAAACCCATGTATATGATAAACACGCCACCCTTTTAGTGGCCCTAGTCACTCACAAGAAGTTATCCAAAAAATAAGCATCGATGGAGACAAATGGGAAATAGAGAATTGGTCTATGATCCCACTATACTTAATACTAGATTTCTTAAAGCCCTAAAATGTTTATCTATGGTATCTAAAGATCCTACTCTAACATCACTAAATCACATGGGAAGTAGCTTTAATTTTTAAGGTCCTCCACGAACACTTCAACATAAAGTCTTGCTTCATGAACACAATATGATTGATAGTGAGAGACCATATCCTGAAGAGAGTCACAAAAACTCTTTATGTGTCTAAATGACCACAAAGGAAGAGGTTCTTCCCCTTACTCTAATCCACCTTGGTGGTCTTCCCCATGATGGTGTTTGATGCGAAAGTTCTCCTTATAGTACTGTTTCACATCATCAAAAGGTTCCTCACCTTGGTGATGTAGTGACTATAAATACCTCTTACCATGATGCACCTAAGAAAACAAGTCCAGTCATGTTTTATTCCTCTTCATTGAAAAGTGAAATTATTTCTCAATCAGAAGACAACCCAAGACAACAATAATTCTACGAACAACCCTTGGTTCATCTACCTTCCAAAATGAGAAAGGAAATCAAGACCAATCTCACTGCCTATGATAAAATGGAAGGAAAGTGTCCACTGTGTTTATCCCAGGTAGGGAAGCCTCTTGAAAAAATGAACAATACATGCTAAACATGAGGAAACATCTGGTTAAAGACTACATAGTAGTCATGTTTAGTCTTTAATCCACCCCTCAATGCAGCATTTCAAACACATTATTAGAATATTTTTTGGATGAAATCCACCTTAATATATGGAAAAAATTGTTTTGTATGAATGAAAATGTATTAACTTATAAAGAGTATTGAAGTCATGTCACTATAATTGAAGGGTTTTAATTCCATGTTGACTTGGAAGCTCTCCTAGCTTTATAACATCTAAATATTCATAAATGGAAAGATTCCCTTGAACATTAATGCCTTAGTAAATTAATGAGATTGTGATAGCTAATCACGGATACCCCATCTGGTATTCATATAATAGGATAGGGTATACATGGAATAAAAAATTTCACCATATTTTCAAACTGTCAAATTCCATCAAAGGTTATAGCATGAAATTTTATAGATTCGGGCTGACTAAAAGAAATGGAATCAGTTCATAACTGAAGACGTGATAAATAAAAATAGTCTCTGACTGACTATCGTCGATGTCTGTCTAGAAGAGAGAAGATCATTGAGATACTTTTGCATTATGAATTTTAGAATATCGAGTAAGCCTTCTGTTTTGGGGAAGTCTATTGTCAGATAACACAAATTTTCTAAATTGGGAAATGGTATTCAAAAGAGGATGATTTAAGTGATACAAAATGATGTACCCATACCACATTCAAACAAAACACTATAGAATCAGAAGGGAATCTATGGTAGTAACAGCCACAAAGGTTTAGGAAAAAACCTAGACCGTATGGCTAGAAACTTTTTTAACACAGCCTTTGAGGTCGAAAATCCATACCCAAAGAGTTTGGGTAGTGGAACAAGAATAGACCTAGCTAATAGGGATAAGGTTTTTCACCACAAAAATGTCCTCCTCAGTAGGTATCAGTCTTCTCTCAATTAGAGAAAGTGATGCATAAGGGGTCCTCCAAATTCATCCCATCTTGTGTTTCAGTACCCTTGTTAATGATGTGCATGACTAAACTGTCTAAAGATTCCATTTGGATTACCATTTGCCAAATGGTTCCTGGGTGTAACGTCCCGAACCCAGGTGCCATGCAACGAGTGCCCCGAACCCTGTTCTCCACATGACCTCAAGCGCATTTCCCCAAACGCTAGAGGCTGCCGACTAGCAGCGAGGGCCCAGGTCTGATAGTGGGGAAACTATGCCCTCATTTTTCAAAGTGTAGCGCAGCGGAATACAAAATAAAACATACACGACAGTGGAAGCAGTAAACATACACAACTGAAATAACTACAACAGTGGATATAAAAAACAGTATGTAAGTGATGACGCTACATGTTACAAGTTCTAAGAAAGCAGCCAGAACATGTCATACATCAATACAGTACAACAAAATATAGAGGATAGCAAAACAAGAAAACAGCTGGTAGTGGCATCACGAGCCTAGGCTCGGTCCCATGCCCTCATCTCCTCAGCAACAGTCAAGTACCTGTATAGGGACTCTTTCCCCTATCTACACCTGCAGAAACGTAATCTGTTTGGGCCGAAAAGCGTGACCCAAACAGGGTGTGAGAAATATATATCTCAGTAGGCACCCACCAAAGGCTCATGCCCAACTGTGTGTAAGCATGCAACAACAGTGTGCAGTAATAAAATGCAATAAAGTAGGCAGTACTCAAATGTCACTAATTACCAGTTATATTTCCATCTTATTATTCATTTAATCCATTAAATATTATAAATAACCACAGTGCATTTCTACGTGAATAGTCCACGTCCTCAGACAAGAAAAACCTTACCCTCAAGTAAGCAGAACCCAACCTGCAGGTAATTGCTCTCAGGCATAACAGAATTTTTCCCTTAGGCGTAGGTAGTGTCGCCCTCAGGCACAGAGTTTATGGCCCTTAGGCATGGAAGAAGTTTCCCTCAGGCTGAAATAACTACAGTCCTCGGGCTAAACAGTGCAGTGCCCACAGGCTAATCACAACAATGACCTCAGGCTAAAAAAGTAACCGGGCCATGCCCAACATATCAGAATGCAGTAAAAAAGCAATTCCTCTCAAGGTAATTCTACAATTACTACATTGAAGGCATACTCTCAGGTATCCTGGCCAAATGGATAAACAGTGAAACACACCCCTGGGGTGGTTCCGGATCCAAGAAACGATCCCAACTAGCATTTTATTATCATAATTTAATCACCTATGAAATTCTAGGCATTAAATATAGCAACGGACTCAGCCACACGACACCCCAACATGGGTTCGTGGCACAAAAATGAACAAAAATGCACGATAGTTGAAAAATAAACACAAATCCACCTACCTTATATGTCAACAAGCATTATACACGAATGCCGACTCCAGAAACACCCAAGAATGGCGTAGATTTGATGAAGAACAAAAACCAAACAAATGTAAATAACTTACGTTAGTGAAAGAATTGGTAAAAACAGTACCAGGAGAGGAGAGGGATTACCCGTGCGGTTCCAACGAAATTTTCCAAAGCCGAAACGGATTCCAGACAAACGCCTGGTGGATATTCAAAGATTCGGCCTCCTACTTTGGCTCCAAAACGGTTCAAGAGTCTCCTCTACCAAATGAGGAGGCTACTGCCTGTTTTAAGCTGAAAAAACAAAGTACACGGCGTTTAATTTTGAGTACACGGCGTGTACTTCTTTCATTTAACTATTCATTTGGCGACACCACCACACTGTTCAACCGTCGACATGAGTACACAGCATGTACTCTAAAGTACATAATGTGTATTGTCGCCCAGCTGTCGGCTGCTCCAACACCTTACTGTTTAGGCCTGCCGACTGACTACACGGCGTGTAAGGTACCACTACACGGCATGTAGTCGGTTCCTACACCCTTCGTCACCGGCATGGCTACACGCCCCGTGTACCCATCCCACACGGCCAAAAGTACACGGCGTGTAGTTCCAAAATTTAGTATTTTTCCCCATTTTCCATATTTTCTCAAAAACACTTAAGGAAAAGGAAAAAGAAGAAGCTCGTACCTCAAAAATAAGAACCGGGTTCTTACAAACTTCCCCCCTTATAGCAATTCGTCCCCGAATTTCCCTTCCAAGGGTGGTGAAGATAAATCTCAGAACAGCTCTAGCCACTGAGCACATACGTCGGCCTCCCGCTCCGAGGTCTTGTCCTGCACTCGTCCATGCTGCCATAGCACCCGTATGAGAGGAACTTACCGGACTCGGAGAACCTTCGTGCTCCTGTCAAAAATACCGATCAGATGCTCCTCAAAGGACGCATCATGATGAAGCTCAACCTCCTCTAGCTGAAAGGTGTGAGATGGGTCTGAATGGTAGCGATGAAACTGAGACACGTGGAAGACGTCGTGCATGGCTCGGTATCGCTGCGGTAACTGCAACCGATAGGCAACCAGCCCGACTCTCTCCAGAATCTCAAATGGTCCCACATACCTCGTTGAAAGCTTACCATGTCTCCTGATCCATTTGTGTCCCAGCCTCGGCGAAACACGCAAGAAAATATGATCCCCGACCACGAACTCTAAAGGTCGTCTGCGGCGATCAGCATAAGACTTCTGATGAGACTGCGTGGTAGCCATCCGCTTCCGAATCAACTGGACCTGCTCAGATGTCTCCTGCACGATTTGTGGCCCCAGTAAAGTTGCCTCACCTGCCTCTAACCAACACAAAGGTGATCGGCATGGCCTACCATATAAAGCCTCGTATGGTGTCATCTCAATAGTCTCCTGAAAACTATTGTTATATGAAAACTCAACTAAGGGTATATGCTTCTCCCACAAGCCCCCAAAGTCTAGGACGCATGCGCGCAGCATATCCTCTAGCACCTGTATCGTCCGCTCTGACTGGCCATCTGTCTGAGGGTGGTATGTTGTGCTCAGAAGCACCTATGTACCCAGCACCCTCTGAAAACTCTGCAAGAAACGAGATGTAAAGCGGGTGTCCCTATCTGAAACGATAGAACGAGGGACCCCATGAAGACGTACGATCTCTTGGATATACATCCTTCTGATATCGTCCACACCAAAGGTCTCCTTGATCAGCAAGAAGTGAGCTATCTTCGTGAGTCTGTCCACAACAACCCACACGGAGTCACTGCCTCGAGGTGACCTCGGCAATCCCATCACGAAATCCATCGTGACGTCATCCCATTTCCACTCTAGAATGGGCAAATGTTGTAACATCCCAGCTGGCCTCTGGTGCTCCGCCTTCACCTGCTGACAGGTGGAACACCTCGTAACAAAACCAGCTATCTCCCTATTCATACTTGGCCACCAGTATTGACGTCTCAAGTCTCGGTACATCTTGGTAACCCCGGGATGAACTGCCCAAGATGAAGCATGAAACTCCCACATCAGCTCCTCGCGTATATCCCCTGGAACCCATACACGTCCATGGAAACTCAAGACCTCATCATCGCCTATCGTCCAACTGGGAGGAGGGTCCTCACTTTCCACCGACTCTGGTAGGACTAGGCCTTCTGAATCAGATAGTTGTCTCATCCTCACTCTGTCCAGGAGGGTAGATGTCACCGCCAAAGAAGAAAGATAAGCCTGCCCCTGACTGTCGTGCACCTCCAGATGCATCTCAGAGAACAAAGCCATGAGCTCCTACTCACCATTGGCCTCCTGCACTGCCTGTATCTGAGTCTTCCTGCTCAGTGCATCAGCTACTGCATTACCTTTACCAGGTGTATAGGCAAGCTCGAAATCGAAGGACTATAGGTACTCGACCCACCTTCGCTGCCCCAGATTCAGGTCATGCTGAGTAAAGATATACTTGAGGCTTTTGTGGTCATTGAAAACCACGAAATTCTCTCCCAATAGATAGTGTCTCCAATAGCACAATGCATGAACAACTACAGCACACTCGAGATCATGTGTCGGGTAATTCCTCTCATGTGGCCTCAACTGCCGAGACCCGTACACAACAACTCATTCGCCCTGCATCAAAACGGCTCCCAGCCCAATCCCTGATGCATCACAGTAAACGGTATAGATCTTTCCCTGATCCGGGAGTATCAGGATCGGTGCTGATGTCAACCATCCCTTCAGGTGCTCAAAAGTTGTCTCGTAAGCTTCTGACCAAACGAACTTCACACCCTTCTTAGTCAGACCTGTCAACGGTGATGCTAAGTAGGATAAGTCCTATATGAAGCATCTGTAGTAACCAGCCATCCATAAGAAACTCCGTATCTCAAACACGTTCTTAGGATGCTCCCAGGAAACTACTGCTCTCACCTTCTCTGGGTCTACTGAAACTCCTGCCTCTGAGATGATATGACCCAGGAAGTGAATCTGGTCCATCCAAAAGTGGCACTTAGAGAGATTATCATATAGCCGATGCTCTCTCAGTGTACTCAATACGATCTCAAGATGGGTGGCATGGTCGTGTCGAGTGTGAGAGTACACCAAGATGTCGTCCACGAATACTACCACAAATGAATCAAGATACAGATGAAACACACGATTCAACAGATCCATGAAAACTACTGGCATGTTCATGAGTCCGAACAGCATAACCAAGTACTCATATAGATCATATCTGCTCCAAAAATATGTAAGCGGTATATCCGATGGTCTCACGCGCAGTTGATGATATCCTGATCTCAAGTCAATCTTCGAGAACACTCGTGCTCCACGAAGCTGATCAAATAGATCATTTATCCTCGGAAAGGGATATCGGTTCTTAACTGTCAATTGGTTTAGCTTTCGATAATCCACGCAAAGTCTGAGGGTACCATCCTCCTTCTTCGCAAAAAGGACCAGAGAACCCCAAGGAGAAGTACTGGGTCGGATAAAACCCTTTGCCTGTAACTCCTCTAACTGCCTCTTGAACTCTTGCAACTTAGGTGTGGCCATCCTATAAGGAGGAATGGACATCAGTGCTGCTCCTGGAACTAGATCAATAGAGAAATCCACCTCACGCATCGGAGGTAGACCTAAAAAAGTTTTCTGGGAAGACATCCCTGAAACGATGGACAACTGGAGGGAAATTCTTCTGAAAATTCCCCTGATCATCTAGATATAAGCTCGCAATCTAGGCTGTGACTCTACCTCGCCCATGATGCTCTGGTCCAACTCGACTCACCTGAACATCCCATTCGCCCTTGTATAGAAACTCCCCTCCCTCTAGTGATGTGAAACGCACATTGCGACGGTAGCAGTCTACGAAGGCTCAGAAGGGAACCAACTAGTCCATCCCGAGAATGACGTCATAGGTCGTCATCTCTGATACATAGAGGTCCCAAAGGAAGTGACACCCACCAACCTCAAGGGGGCACTCCTTGCACTGACGCACACCAGCCGTCCTAGTCCCCAACGGAGTGTCTAGCGTCATGATATCAGAAGAAGTAGAAACATAGAGCCCAAGGCTCTCTACGATGGGTACTGATATGAAACTATGTGTAGCACCCATATAGAAAAGTACTAAAGATAAGACAAAAGCTATTAGAATAGTGTCTCTGACTGTTGAAGGTCCGGGATCCTGCTCCTGCTGGGTCTGTTGCACTGCATATGCCTGCCCAGTGTCGCAGCCCTGTGACACAGCCTGTCTACCCTGAGCTGTCCCACCCTGTTGCATCTGAGATCCTGGTGTCTGGCTACCACAGCCACAACCACCATCTCGACCTGCACACCCTGACATATTCCAGTTCTCTGACTGGTAAGAAGCCACTATTCCTACTCCCGCACACGGAGTCTGCACAGAACCCCTCTCACTAGCCACTGGTGGAAACACCCTAAAAAGCATTGTAGATGACCCATCTTGCCGCAAGCTTGGCACTCCACTGGGTCTCGTGGACACTGCGGTCTCTTGTGCCCCTCTCTGCCACACTGGTAGCACCTGATCGGGCCACCTGAAGAAGCTGCATGGCTGGTACTGCTGCCCTGAGATAATTCCATCTGTCTCTTCCTCTTGCCAGCAGAAATAATACAAGTAACTGGTACTGAACCTCCCCGGCCCATACCACTCGATTCCCGCAGGTTCCTCTCTGTAATCAATGTCTGGTTCACAATCATGTGTATAGTAGGAAACCTGAAAACATTCACCAGTGCTCGGATGTCATACCGAAGACCATCCTAAAAATTTCTGGCTCTCAACGTCTCGTCACACACTAGCACGGGTGAAAAACGTTGAAGCTCCGTAAAAGGAGCAGAATAGTCCATCACCGACATAGAGCCCTACTGCAGATTCATGAACTCTCGATCTCTATCTGCCCTCAGTGTCTTGGGAAATAAGAAGTCATAGAAGACTTCCTGAAAATCTTCCCACACCATGTCCCTGTGATGCTCTGACTGGGTGGTAACATCCCACCACCTCTTGGCGGAATCACGTAGCATGTAAGTCATGAGCTTGACCCTCTACCCTGGAGGCGTCTCAAGATGCTCGAAAATAGTCTTCATCGACCCTGGCCAAGACTCCGTAGCCTATGGTCCGCCATCCCCTGAAAACGTAGGCGGATGCTGCTGCTGAAAGATACGCGTCAGCTCGGCCATAGATGTGGCAGCCTGCAGTGATCCCTGAAAGGTCTGCATGAACCGCAATAAGCCTTCACAGAACTGCGCCTCCGCGCCTGTGTTCGATATAGCAGCTGGCACCGCATCTGGCTCTACTGGAGGATCTATTGGTAGCCCATGTCCCACCATCTTCGGAGTATAATCGTCGCTGATCTCCTGGCGAACAACTCACGGTCGTCTAGGCGGCATGACACTACAAGGTCAAAAGCACGCCTCAGATTAAAGATTATTAAGACTGAAATGAAGGAACCATAAGGGAACAAGAGGAAGAAGGCATTTCAATATTTGCAAAACAAGACTATACGGCGTGTACACTGACTACACGGTGTGTACTTGACTTCCCTTCCCCTGCCCGGGTCCTTCTACATGTCTAAGCCAAACGGATTCCGTCGAACAAAACTACACAGCGTGTATAATAGCTACACGGTGTGTACGGTGTTATTTTCCAACTGCCCGTGTCGTCTGTGACACAGCCGACTACTCAGCTTAACACTACATGGCGTGTTACACCCATACACGGCATGTACAGCACCCCATTTTCCAGCCACACGGCTAACTCCACACGGTCTATCCTTGGACAAGACTACACGGTGTGTCCCACAGGTACACGGTGTGTTCAGGGAAAGGTGACACCGACCTGTGTTGTTATTTACACGGCCGAGTCCCCAGGTTACACTACACGACGTGTCTATAACTGACACGGCGTGTTCTTTCAAGGATTTCACCAACCCGTGTTGTTAGTTACACGGCCATACTCTGGGTCAACACTACACGGTGTGCACAAAAACTACATGGTGTGTTTTACCCAAGCCCTTCCCTACCCTGTGTCGCCGCCCACACGGTTTGTGACACGGGAAGAGACTACACTGCGTGTACTCTGGGTACACGGCGTGTACTAAAAAAGTTCATTTTTTTCCTTCCTGAACAGAAGAGCATACACGGCGTGTATAAAAATAGTACACGGCGTGTATACTGGGTTTCCAGATAGTATGCCTCAGAAACTTCTCTGGAACCCAGAAAACACTGAAAACAACACCGAAGTGTCAAATTCCAACCCGTGGGGGCCCATACTCCCCACGAATCAAAGATTGACATCTTATATGTGTTATAGCCAATAAACAGTCAATGATCCACCAAATTCCAATCAATGGGGGCCCATACTCCCCAAAAACCAAATTTTGGTGTCCATTCTATAAACAGGCTCACAGCAGGTATTTTTATCAAGAAGCTATCACAATAGCATGCTTCTCTAGCTCAACAACTATCACAACAACATGTGAATTTCTAATGCACCTACATGGCATGGAAACTATGCATGGAATGTGATATCTATCATGTGCCTATATAATGCATGAGATGGCATACCCTCATCTCATCGGGTTGCAACTAAATAGAACCCATAGATAAAATATAAATTGCACAATCTCAAAGTGCGTCACCCAACGGTGAAAACATATCAACTGCAAATTGAAAAATCAAAAAATTGCAATCACGAGGTAAATTGGATTTTCCCTATACTTGGGTTAGCTACACCCAGGCACAGCTTATTACCAACTACCGTTCGTCCTATCCCTGACTACGGCTCCAAATAGTAATTCAAAGAAAAGAACTCCTCTGATACCACTTTGTAACATCCCGGACCTGGGTGCCACGCAACGGGGGCCCCGAACCTGGTTCACCACGTGACCTCAAGTGGATTTACTCAAACGTCAGAGGCTGCCAACTAGCAGCGAGGGCCCAGGTTTGATAGTGGGGAAACTATGCCCTCATTTGTCAAAGTGTAGCGCAGCGGAATACAAAATAAAACATACACGACAGTAGAAGTAGTAAAAATACACAACTGAAATAACTACAGTAGTGGATATAACCAATAGTATATAAGTTATGATGCTACATGTTACAAGTTCTAAGAAAGTATCTAGAACATGTTATACATCAATACAGTACAAAAAAAATACAGAGGACAACAAAACAAGCAAACAGCTAGCAGCGGCATCGCGAGCCTAGGCTCGGTCCCATGCCCTCCTACTCCTTAGCAACAGTCATGTACTTGTATAGGGACTCTTGACCCTATCTACACCTACAGAAACGTAATCTATTTGGGCCAAAAAGCGTGAATCAAACAGGGTGTGAGAAATATATATCTCAGTAGGTGCCCACCAAAGGCACGTACCCAACTGTGTGTAAGCATGAAACAACAGTGTGCAGTAATAAAATGCAATAAAGTAGTCAGTACTCAAATGTCACTAATTACTAGTTATATTTCCATCTTATTATTCATTTAATCCATTAAATATTAGAAATCACCATAGTGCATTTCTACGTAAACAGTCCACGTCCTCAGACAAGCAAAACCTTACCCTCAAGTAAGCAGAACCCAACCCGCAGGTAATTGCCCTCAGGCGTAATAGAATTTTTCCCTCAGGCGTAGGTAGTGTCGCCCTCAGGCACAGAGTCTATGGCCCTCAGGAACGGAAGAAGTTTCCCTCAGGCCGAAATAACTACAGCCCTCGGGCTAAACAGTTCAGTGCCCACAGGCTAATCACAACAATGCCCTCAGGCTAAACAGGTAACCGGGCCATGACCAACATATCAGAATGTAGTAAACAAGCAATTCCTCTCAAGGAAATTCTACAATTACTACATTGAAGGCATACCCTCAGGTATCCTGGCCAAATGGATAAATAATGAAACACACCCCCAAGGTGGTTCCGGATCCAAGAAATAATCCCAACCATCATTTTATTATCACAATTTAATCACTTAAGAAATTCTAGGCATTAAATATAGCAACGGCCTCAGCCACATGACACCCCAACATGGGTTCGTGGCACAAAAACGCACGACAGTTGGAAAATAAACACAAAGCCACCTACCTTATACGTCAATGAGCGTTATACACGAACGTCAACTCTAGAAACGCCCAAGAATGGCATAGATCTAACGAAGAACAAAAACCAAACAAACATAAATAACTTGCGTTAGGGAAATAATTGGTAAGAACGGTACCATGAGAGGAGAGGGCTTACCTGTACGGTTCCAACAAAATCGTCCGAAGCCGAAACAGATTCCAGACGAACGCTAGGTGGATCTTCAAAGATCTGGCCTCCTCCTTTGGTTCCAAAACGGTTCAAGAGTCTCCTCTGCCAAATGAGGAGGCTACTGCCTATTTTAAGCCGAAAAAACAAAGTACATGGCGTGTACTTCTGAGTACATGGCGTGTACTTATTTCATTTAACTGTTCATTTGGTGGCACCGCCACACTGTTCAACCGTCGACATGAGTACACAGCATGTAATCTAAAGTACACAATGTGTACTGTCGCCCAGCGGTCGGCTGCTCCATTGCCTTACTGTTTAGGCCTTCCGACTAACTACACGGCGTGTAAGGTACCACTATATGGCGTGTAGTCGGTTCCTACACCCTTCGTCACCGGCATGGATACACGCCCCGTGTACCCATCCCACATGGCCAAAAGTACACGGTGTGGGGGAAAAGTACACGGCGTGTAGTTCCAAAATTTAGTATTTTTTCCTATTTTCCATATTTTTTCAAAAACACTTAAGGAAAAGGAAAAAGAATAAGCCCGTACCTCAAAAATAAGAACCGGTTTCTTACACTGGGGAATAATAAAATGAGAGAAAAAACATCATGGAGGGATTAGAAGAAGAAAGTCTCATGAATACACCAATAAAATTATCATAATCCATTATGCATTGGTGAATGTCATTAACACTGCCCTTAAAAACCCTACAAGACATGAAATAAATTCAAAAGAGGAGATTGAGGTAGAAATTTTGGATAAAAATGTATTCCACACTGAAACAATTGAAGGAGGTGTGCATACTTGGAACTAGAAACATTCCCTAAATTTGGTCACTCCATCAAACAATCCATCATTACATCCTTCTATGGTACCCAACAAGAAAAAAAGGAAAGCATCAAATTATATATCTCCTACCTTCAAGAGAGGCTAATCCCCTTTCACATGAGGAGATATTTTCTCAGTAATAAGAATAGATGAATTAATTAAGGTTACTCGATGCATAATTACTCTAGGGCAAACATCATGCTTGATATGTTCTAAAATAAGATCCTTAACTTGCCCTTACAGCTGGAAAACCTCAATAAAGATGGTTCATCGCAAAAAATGAAGTAGTTTTGGAACACCCAATCAATGTAGGATACCAACCACTAATATATTTGGATCCCATGAGAGTATATTAAAACTTTACCCCATTGGAAACACAATTATAATGGATCTTGGTGCATCCTTACTAGCCTACCCCTATAGGTTACCCATGGAAGATACCATCTGTGCCACCGCCGATGGCCCTACTAGATGCCACACGTATCCATGCTATAGACTCCACACATTTCCTAACTCTAACTCAACTAGACATTACTTGAATACTAATGAACACTATTGATTCATTAATGGTTCTATTGGAATCCATAGAGAAATAATGTGTACTGATACAGCCAAAAAAGAAACCTTACCCCGAATGGGTAGATCAGATTCTTCCCCCTCCAAAATTTGAGAACATAACATTTCCAATTTTAAAAGGATCAATAGACCCATAGCATCACTTGACATATTTCTTTTCTTACTGTGATCCCATGATAGGGAACCCTTAATAATACAAGGTAGTGAAACTCCGGTTCTTCATACAATTACTACAGGGAAAAACAATCATATGGTACATGACTTTGTAGGATCGATCAATTATGGGGTGGGAAGACCTTCATTAGAAGTTTCTCTTTTAGTTTTTCTCAATGTTTTAGAATAAAAAAATATTTGATCTCTCAAACTGTAAGAAGTAATAGAATGAAAGAGTCTCATATTTCATTGCTTGGTAGAAAGGATTGGCATTCTCCTTGAACCAACCACTCTCTCAAGGAGTGTTGATGTCCATCTATATAGAGAATGTTCATGATGAGTTGTGTACACCACTCATCCATATGAAATATATATGATTTTGGATCCCATGATAGCCGATCAAGGGTTCCCTCTATTGGCTCATAGCCAGAATATTTCCAAGTGCATCCTTACTAGCCTTCCTCTATAGGTTACCAATGCCGAATATTAGCAGTGCCACCACCGATGGGCCTGACAACAACCAAAACTTTTCAAGCTCCATCCATTTCACATATTAAATATCCTGATCGAACATAAATTCCTTGAATTGTTATGAACACTATTGATTCTCTAATGGATCAAATGGAATCTATGGAGAAATGGCGTGCTCCGATGCATCCAAAAAATAAGCATTAAACTGAATGGGTAGATTCAACTCTTCCCCTACCAAATTTTAGGAACCCAAAATTTAAAATTTTCAATTGCGTAAGAGACCTAAACTAGAACTTGATACATTTCATCTCTCGTTGTGATCCCATAATGGAGATACCTGAACTAAATTAGGTGATGAAACATAGGTTCTTCATACAATAACTACAAGGACCAACCTATGTATGATGCATGAGTTTACAGGCTAGGTCAATTATGGGGTGGGAAGACCTCCGTCATAATTTTCTCTTCCATTTAAGCTAAAAATTGTATAATACAATGATATTAAATCTACCAAATAGTAAGCAGTGGGAGAATGAAAGAGTCTTGTATTTCATTACTTAGTGGAAGGGATTAACATTCTCATTAAACCTACATATCCCCCAAGAAGAGTTTTTTCCCATCTGTATAGTGAATATTCATGATGAGTTTCACATTCCACCCATCCCTGTGAAATATACATGAGGTTTTTGGGACCTTTCCATGATCTCTCAATGGGTGTAATACTTCATCACAAATATCAAAGTTAAGTCCTAATAAATTCCATCATCTTAATAAAATAGAGTAGGTAAAGCAGATGCCACTATAGTTTCACTTAAGAAAACCCCCATACCTACTCCTACTCCAAATCATGCACCATATCATGTGTCCACGCCTCCCAAGAATCAGAAAAAACAACTGCCTCGTTAGGATGATCAAAATGAGAAAAAGAAAAAATTGCTTTAGCATATGAAAAAAATGTATATTCCTTTGAAAAAAGCCATGTCCCTGGATACTTCATCCCAGCATTAGAGACAATATGGTCAGGTTTCCAAATCCCAGGATGCTCAAAAAATGTGTTGATGAAGATATTCTATACTATTTAAACATTCATCAAATAATGGGGCACCAAATCCAAGATTTTTTTGTTTTCAAAGACCTCCAATAGAAGATGGTGGACTCTGAGTAAGTGAAATTAATAAATTCTCCAGATCAAGTAGTGTGTGTCTTTAATACCAACATAGAGGGGGGAAATGAATGGAAAGAAATTAACAAAAGAGGTGCCCAGAATTTCAATTACTAGATGGAATGAATGATGATCAACTAGACCCATTCTATTCTCTAAACATAGTTGAAAGATACAATTACGCCTTCAACAGCTTCTATTGTAAAATAGCCAACATCATCTGCAGCTCGGTCCTCTAAAATAGAGTCTTCAAAAAAGAAAGACGAATAAAAGAGTAAGAAGAAGACACAATTATATGAGCCTATTCTAAATTCAAATTTATCTTTCACTTTAGCGGACTTCATTCCTACAGTCCCAAAAGCATGGGCGCTACCCCACCAAATAGTACAATAGGGGCCCACCCAATAAAAAAAATATCCAACAGATGAGGAGTTGATCTTAAGCTCCATTAACATTATCAAATTAATGGATCCATTATTAGATAATGATCATGATTATGAAATTTAATTCCCTACACTTGATTGGGGAACTGGGGGAAGATTCATCCATAGTCGAGATACAGGGGAAGAATTAGTCATTATAGGAGTAACTGCTTTAACTGCACCCCTACTCAAAAAGTCTATGCCGAAAAAACTTTATGGATATCTCTCTAATGAGCTCAGAAGGAGAAAATAAGTTATCCCATGCATGATGGATTTTACACAGACATAATCATCCTAGAAGATAAATTATAATATATTTTATCACTTAATCATCCCTAACATCTCATCAAAATAAGTTGACCTAATCCCCCAGGAGAAGAAGCACCTTCAAGTACTATTACCAGGGATACTCAATCTACATCAAGTGCTTCAGCTCCAAAATATCCTACAAAATAGAATCCCCATGCTGGGAAGCATAGACCTCTAGACTAGAAATATGATGTTTTAAAGAAACTATCCAAGGTTCTAGCTAACTCTCAATCTTAGATGTATTGACTCTATTAAAAGACCTTCATGAGGCACTTATAGATGCTTTATAACCTAGGGAATTTGAAGTAAAGTTTTCTACTTATGAAGTGTATTGTGCCAAGAATGATCCTACATAATTCCAAAATATCATCTCTTTCACAGACCAGGATAAGGATGTCATCATATAAGGTCACATCAAACCCTTGTTTATATTCGACCAGATAAATGACATTGATATCCAACAAGACTTCATTGATAATGGATTATGATTCAACCTCAATCTGGTCTAGACACTTCATCAACTGGGTTTTAATGAATCTCACTTTTCCCCCACCACTCTAATGTTACAAGGCTATGAAAAGAACTAGTAAAAGCCTCTCAGTGAAATCAAACACATAACATAGTTTGGGGATCTTCTGTTTGACTTAGGATTCATGTTTATTTGGAAGGATATGACCTTAAACATTCTACTGGGAATACCTTGGCTATGTCATCATGTGTTCATTCCTTATTCATAGAAACAATGCCTCAAATATGGTGTCAATGGTAAAATTGTGACATTCCATGGTGAAAAATCCCCATTCAAATCCTATGAATTATAGTACATCGATGCGGAATTCTACCACAAGGGAACCAATTCATGGGTGAAAATATCCCTCAAATCAATTCCCTAAATGGCCTGTAGATGATTTCAGAAAACCCTTTCAAAAAATTTAGTGTAGATTAAGTTCTCACCATCAAATAGGCCAAAGTGGTGGGTCTGAATTCAAACATGCATTCAAAAACATTCATGATATCAGTTGTGACAACTGAACCCGATAACACTAGAGAGGTTGTCAACTCCTTGAGCAATAATGAAGGCATGGATGGAAATGACTTTTTTCCATCCCTAAATCTTTAAAAAAGCACTGCTCCACCATCCAGGATGGAAGAATATTTCATCATAATTGGATAAAATAAAGATAATAATTCTCAGGCCCTACTTGTCCCTTCAAATATCCAAAAAGGTCTTGCACCATTAATTGATTGAGAAATGGTTTATTTTTCCACTGAAAGTACAAAAGTCGACTCTTCCCCTGACTCTGAGAAACCTACTCCATCGCCTACTTCCTAGGAAGAGGTGGGAAAGGTAAAGCATGAGGAAGAGGAAGAAGACATCTGGTATGCACCTCTATATTTTGAGGATGGTGTCTCTACCATTTTTTATGAACTCAGAGAAATAAATATTGGCACATATGAAGATCCACGACCCAACTTGGTCAGTGCGGCCATGAATTTTGAAGAGAAAGAGATATATACTTCCTTATTAATGAAAAATGGTATGTGTTCTCCTAGAATTGCATAGAGATTATAGTCCTTTACCCTGAGGTGGTCACTTAACACTTGGGTTTTCTAGAAGACCATTAGGGATACAAACATGAATCCAGATGGACACACCCAACTCATGCCTCTAAAATTGAGGCTAAATTGGACAAAATCATCAAGTAAAACTTCATCTGAGAGTTTAGGTCTCAAAAATGGATAGATAAATTGTCCATATGAAAAATAAAAATGGGTAAATCATAGTTTTCATCAAATTCAGAGATCTCAACTGGAACTGTCCGAAATATGACTTCTCAGTTCCAATCATAGGACTCCTTATTGATATAATATATGGTTATCAAGACCTCATAGATGACTATTTAGAGTGAAACAAAATTTGGATGGACCCATAAGATGAAGAATCTACCACCTTAAGGTCTCCCAAGGGAGTATACTACTATCGGTTAATGCCCTTTGGCTTGAAGAAAGTGGGCACCACATACCAATGAGCCATGAATCACATATTCAAACATTTATTGGGGAATTTTTTTGAATGATACATTAGAATTATAATGGTTAATCCCAAAAACTATTCTAACCACCTAGTTGACTTACAGACTATCTCCAAAATGTTATGATAACATATCCTAAAGATGAACCCCATAAAATGTGCATTTAAGGTAACCTCATGAAGGTTTCTTGGATTCATCATATTCCATCACAACATGAAAGTTGATCCTTCAAAAACAACCTCAAAACCTTAAATAGTTGAGAGAACTTCAAGGAAACATGGACTACATCCAGTGCTTCATAGACAGTCTTGCATGAAAATGTTTTCCCTTCACTAAATTGATAAAGAAGGGGGACACATATCAGTGGACCGGTGATATTTAGGAATAATTTGACAACAAAAATTAATACCACTTGAGCCCACTAGTATTAATTCCACATATTTAAGGAATTTCACTCATTATATATGTGATATACCTTGAGTGATCACTAGGAACCTTACTCACACAAAATAATGATTATGGGAATAAAAACAACCTTCATTATCTTAAAAGAACCATTCTATACACTAACACTCATTATTCAAATATCAAGAAGTGATTCCTAGAATTAATCTTCACTTTTCAAAAACTGAGGTACTAGCTACAGCACCACGAGATCTAATTGGTCTCTCTCAATAACCCTCTAAAATAAATCCTCAACCATCCTATATTGATAAGATGTTTGGAATGGTGGTGGTTATTCTGTAGTAGTTTGATATATAGTTTGCGCATCCGAAAGTAGTGTAAGGCCAAGCCCTATCAGAATTCCTTGCAGATCGCCCATCTATAGAAGCGATGTTGTTAAATAATGAATTTCCAAATGAATAGATCATTTATATTTAAGATGAATCCAAAATGTGGGAAATGTATTTTGATGGAATATTCAGGATCCCAACAAGGAATTAAATAGAAGTCCCTAAGATCAACAATGTTGGGTTAGGGATTGTGCTTATCTCCATAGTAAATACAATCTTACCTTACTAATCCCTATTATCAGAAGGTTGTACCAATAATGAGGTATGATATCAGGCACTCATTCTAGGCTTGTAACTCGTACTCCAAATATTGGTGGACCACCTAGATGTGAGAAGTGATTCAGAGTTGTTAATCAGGCTAATAAATGGGGGTTAAGCCATTAGAGTATAAGAGATAATCCCCCTTCATGACTATGTATTAGGGTTAATGGAAGATTTACCCTCAAAACCAACATTGAATAACATGACATGATCATATAATTACCAATAAAAGCATTGTAATATGAAACTAAAACTCTTACATATCCAAACCATGATGAAACAATCATCAGTATTTACCACCGCATAACGGTATCACCTTTTGATCAAATCAGAGTGGAAAACATTAATGAAGTCAGTCCCATCCCTGATCCATGAGTCCCTACCACTGGGTGGATGATTCCAATAAAAGACTACCTTAAAGATGTAGTTCTGCCATTAAATAGATATATAAAATATAAAATTGTATTCCTAGCAGTTAACTTCACTCTTTATGATGGGAAAAATCACCAAAAAGTCCTCTATAATTGAGTCTTTGATGGAGTCCCCATATGTTTCAACAGAGAATAGATTGTTTCTATTATGGATGAAGTACATGCTGGAGTATGTGGTTCCCACTAGTCAGGGTATAAGAATTATGATCAAATCTGAAATCTTGGATACTTCTGGCCTTCAATGACACTAGATTTCATAGAATTCACCATGAAATTTCATTCCTTCCAAGTGCATGACATCATCATCCATATACCCCAAGAGTTGCTACATACATCCAAATACTCATATAATCTAACATTATTACCATATTTGGTGGCCCTTGTACAATATTGATGGACAATGACACTAATTTTGATTCCAATGAGGTGGAAAATCTATATCAGAAATACAATATCAAATCTGACTATTCACCCCACTATCATGCCACACAAGTAACCTTGTACTCACTGGTATTTAGAATAAAAGAAGTCTTTCCCATTGAGTTTCAATTACCATAACTCTATATTTCCTTATGTGAATCTATGTCTATATATGATAAATACCATAAATGATTGGATGAATTAGAGTGGCAGGATGAGAAAATATTTTTTACTATTCATCAATTAGACATCTATCAAAATTGGATAGCATGGCCCTTTAACAAGAAAGTACACATCCGTTCAATCCTCTAAGGAGAATTGGTATTGTTCCTTAGGACTCCAATGATACTAGGAAATTAGCCTCCAAAAATTTAGAAAAAGTGGGAGAGACCTTAATCCATACACAAGGCCCACTCTAACGGAGCATATTCCTTGATCTCAATGGATGTAGAAATCATTATGACTCCAACCAATGCAAGTTTCCTGAAGAAGTATTTCATGTAATCACACAACACCATTTTTCCTAGCTATAGAACATTAAATTGAATAACACTATATTATATCTCAGCTTCAAGATGTTAAACTGTGTAGTCAATCTATATCACATAACCTTAAAAATCATGAAATAATGTCCATGTCACGTGATGTTAAAATGTGTGGCATCACCATCCTCTCTACATGACATTATACAATGTGGTTAACATATATATCATTTGATGTCAGTAAGCCCCCAAAATACCATGACTTGACACTCTTCATGGTCCCTAAAATATGGGCCTCCAACTTAGGTGTAAGTCCCAATCACGTCACTTTAACCTTTTATCAGGTCAAGATGCCCTCTTGGATAGGCATGAAGAATAAAGTATGGGAAGATCCCATGAATATGCCCCATGCACATCATCACCACCCCATATTGGAACATGGTCCCCTTTATAGGTATATTTCTAGACATTATCATTTCCTTAACATAATAAATTAAACTATATGATCAACATCCTTGTTTCATAATGATAAAGTACATGATCTATCAAGAACTACATGTGGCTTGATTTTCATTCTCATGAGATACATATTGATGCTCGGATATTCTATCCCAGGTCTAGCCATAATGAAAAAATATCCTTATTTTCTCTATGTAGGAAACCAACCTACCTTGGGAGCCTTTCAAAAACTATGTTTTGCTTGATTCTCATTGAAATAAGATACGTAGTGATGCCCGGATCTCCTGTCCTAGGTCTATACACAATATAAAATAAATTATTCCCCTTTCTTTTCCCTATGTATGGGTTACATAGGATACATTTTTCAGAATTATGTGTGGATTGATTTTCATTCTCATGAGATACGTAGTGATACCTAAAAATCATGTATTAGGCCCATCTATCATTCTAGAAAATATCAAATCCCCCTTTTCCCCCATTTCAGAAACTGATTACTGTAGAGAACTATTTTTAAGAACTACGCGTGGCATGAATTTAGCTTAAGAAAGATACATAGTGACACCTGATTCTTATACATCGGTCCAGCCAAAATACTAATCTTCATGTCAGGTGACCCATGTCCTCACTGCAAGACATTAAAATGCATGGAATTCCAAAATTAAGTATGGCTTGATTCTCATTCTGATTAGATATGTACTGATTCACAGGGTTCCATCCAAGGCCCTAACCCTAAAATTTCTTTTTTTTCACATGTGTCCATCATTGTCCTTACCTTATGATGTTAAACTGTATGGACAATGTCCTCACCACATGGCGTTAAACTGCATAGGAGTTCAAGAACTATGTATGGATTAATTATCATCCCAATGAGATATGTAGTGACGCTCGGATTATACCTCATGGACCAACCACTATGAAAATCTAAATTCCACTACCCTTTACTTGTGTTGACTTTGTTTCATGGAATAATATTTTTACACTCCATATTTCTCACACTGATCATAGCTCACATGATCTTAGAATATTTGGTAAAAGGATTCTATGGTTATATAAGACATATCAATTCACATTGGGGTTACCATGGTCTTGGTTGTAAGACCTTAAAAGGAACCCCAGATGACCTCATCAATAATAAAAATGCACGATTTACTTGAGTACTATGTGTGCCCTGATTCCCATTTCAATAAGATTCATAATGAAATTCAGATCTTCAATCTTGGGCCCTTCTGCCATAAAATATGATAAATTATACCACTCTCTCATGTATGATTCCAATCTAAATAATGATATCCAATGCGGGAACACTTATTCAATAAAAAAATCACATTTCCTCTACACATGAATTAAATCAGTGTATGAGGTATTTATTATTAGAACTATGTATGACTTGATTATTTCTCTAATAAGATGTGTAGTGACATTCAGGTCCCATGACCTATCCCAACCAAATTATTCCATTGCTCTTCATGTCAATACATCTTTATCCTTACCTCATGACATTAAACTATAGGGATAATGTCTTGACTTCATCACATTAAACTACATGGTACCTCAAGAACTACATGAGGCTTGATTCTCATTCCAGTGAGATACATAGTGACAACTATGCCTCATGTCCTAGTCCTATCTATGGGGTAAGGATAAATGCACCCTCGTTTGCATACAAATAAAGATCCATGAAGGATCATTTTATTTGTGTCCCCTCATTAGGACTCCACCAAGGAAACAGAGATGTCCCACTTCTATATATGAGTCTAATTTATGTAAGGGTTGATATACTCTATAGAAAATATAAATCTAAATGTTTCTTTTTTCTTGGAACATATCCTTTACACATGGCATACTCCTAATATTATACACTTTAAGATCTCCATAATCTTTCTCATACTTCTAGTGATATAATGTCTAATTCTCGAAGACATCATTTTCTTGGCTATGAAAAAATACGCCCCAGTTGGTTTTCCATAATATAGCCCAAAATGGGGTTTTCAGCCAAAGGATACAACTATTGAATATATTGTAATACACCAAAGTGGTATTTTCATAAACCATACCATAAATGGGTTTGTCATAAGTGATAACTTCTCCCTCAAGAGAATCCTCTTCTATCACAACATGGTCTTAGTCATATGACCTAAAAACTAAAGGCATCGTATTTCCCAAATTTTGGTTAGACCTATGTATAGAATATTTTCACCCAATTATTGGCTATTTTTGACTTAAAATTATCCTCCCACATTCAGGTAATCCCCTTCAACTAACCAAACTTTGTATCTAGGTAAATCATGATCTTCATGAACATCCTTCAACCATTGATGATAGAATTTCAAAATTCCTAAGAACTCCTTTTCTTGAATATTCTATAACATGACTTAGTTGGATTTGCATAAATCACCCACAAAATGTGAATTTCGACTGAAGGATGTCACTATTTGAATCTACAGTAACACACCTTAGATGGAATTTCATAAAGTGTCCAATAAAATGGGTTTTCCAACCAGTAGTAACTTCTTCCTCTATAGATACCACCTCTACTGAATATATCCCATTTTCCCATACCACTCTTTGGATTTGAAAATTCCAAGAGTAAATCTTACAATATTCTACTTATCATACCTAAAATTGATAATGCATTCCTAGAAAAAATATTCTAATAAAGGGGATTTATTCACCATTCAATAAAATCGAAAGACCTGAAATAATATCCCCCATAATGTCCTTTCTATATGAATTTAAACTACATATCACAATGTTATTTTTTTTATAACTTTAAATTGAATAGCATGATGTCCTTGTTGTATGAAATTAAACCGAATAGAACAAAATCATATTTATAAGACATCAAACTATACAAAAACATCCTATCAAGAAGGCATTAAACTACATGGTCAATGTTCTGATCGCATGAAATTAAACTCCATGATGTTTTAACCATTGTTAGAAAGGTATGTTCAACATGATATTGGTCATTTAATAAAATTTACCCTTCATCACACAACCCAAATTCATGTAGGATCAGTTTCCCATTCATGTCCATTTTCAATACAGATATTCCCTTCATTATAAGACACATTTCCTGGTAAAAACATCTCATTGTGGTCTTGAAAAACCTGAATCTTCATAAGCTTCCTTCAGTCATCAATAACAGAATGTTTTAACTCATTATAACTCCTTTTCCTAACTATGTTATAATATAGTCCAATTGGATATTCAAAAGTTTCTAACAAATTTTAGGTCCTTTTAGCCAAAGTATTCCACTATTTGACTATGTTTTAATATGCCCCAGTTGTATTTGCATAAAATTACCCACAAAATGAGTTTTTCAACTAGTGGAAACTTCTCCCTCATGAGAAACCTTCTCTATTCCTGAATACCATGTTTTAGATTTTAAAACCATAAAATTGTGGCTCAAAAATCCCCTTTTTGGGTATAAAAATAATGTTGGAACATTATTAGACATCAAATCTTGTTAGTTTCATCATTTTAAAAACATATGGTCAATGTTGTTTGACCTAAAACACTAGTGGAACTAGTCTGGATTTCTGAATTTAAGCTACCCACAAAACTAGACATAGTACTCACTATATTGAAAACATACAAAGGGAACTCTAGAAAAAATTCAAGTCTCATCTCACTAGACCTATGATATGAATGGTTTTAGAAATAATCTATAAATTAAATGGTAAAAGGCACAAAAATTGTTATGCTAAAACCCTAAAAAGGTTTTCCTAAGAAAATTCCAAGTCTCTCCTTCTAAGTCTCCTCATACCATACTTTGGAAAAAAAATAGGTTGATGACACAAAAGATGTAAAGTTTATAGATTTTTCCATAAAAATCTATAAATAGTTGAACTATGCTTTCTAGGCCCCATGTATTAGGAAAAAATTAGAGCATTCATCCACTGTTAAGATAGCTTCTAATTCCCACCAAATAAATTTAGAGTGTGTCAAAGTCACATACTTTTACCATAGAACCAATTTATTTTCATTATAAAGGAATATAATTCTAGGGGAGCTGTTGACACCATCAAATGTGTTTTGTGAAATTTTAGACAAAATTCATGATGTGAACCTAACTTAGATGCATAATATTGAGTTTGAGTAGAAATACATCTTTATTCCAGAAGAAGAAGATTGGATTTCCATGTTTCGCGACCAAAAACGTCCTCGACATGAGGCACTTCCGCACACCACCCATACGAAACTGAAAGGAAATCCACCCCTTCATGTGGTACCTACACCTAAAACATTTTCCATGGATATATGTGGAAACATCATTCAACTAGGTTTCCCTATTTACATAGACTATTGGTATCCTCATTTTCAAAACTAGAAAATTAGAAGAAGTATCCAAACTCTAGGTATATAGCCCCTTTTCCCAGGTCTAAGAATTCCTCAGGTATCTCTCAAAAACCCAAGATATGAGATAATAAAATGGGATAACTGAGGTCAAAGTCCCTTCAGGGTCTGAAACACAATACACCTACACGAGGAACCCTTCTCCCCTAGTGGACAACCGCCTAAGTGAGTGCCCTTCCCTTACTAAGGACCTTGGTGAGACCCATATAGGTACACATGTGGAGACCCATGGTGCCTAGGATAAATCCTTCCCCAAGTTTGTTTATCCAGATGGTCTATTTTCCAAGGCATATCTAACTCTGGTAGGCTTATACCCCCTGCATGACTCACTTCTAGTTCTTCCCATGCCCTGCATGAGGCACCTCTTCCCTATAGGACAGTACCTGCATGATCGTACCTTTGATCCCTTTTCCAAGACACCAATGGAATTTATCCTCTCCCTATAGAAACCACACTCAAGGGAGACCAATTTTAAACCTCCACCAAATCCTCTATATTTTAAAATCCATGAAGATGGGCACACCAACGTGTCCCCAATTTGGATTTCTATTCATACGGTCATATGTTTCTCATAATTATCCTAACAGATGGTTAGTGGACTTGGGGTGCATGTGGAATTGAATTCCCATAGTCACTAGGACCATGACTCTGGGGGTGGTGTTAGGGAGTTCTTAGTCTCAGATACTATATTTAGAACCATGTTATACCATTGACATCTCTAAGACCTAGAGCCTCCATTTGTAGGCGGGGAAAGTAAGTATTACTCTTGGTTTTCGATTGAACATGGAATGAAATACTCCTCCCTCACTATAGAACCAATTTTATGGAATCCCTCAAGGTGTAATACTCTAACCATTATTGTGGGAAGATCCACTCTTACTCATCTTTTCCTCCTAGGTGGTATCAAGGTCGTTAGTCTGATGTGGTTATCCAAGATATTAATATCAGAATGGGGATGTACACCAGAGCTCCTTCCATCTATCATCATCATGTACTATTCCACTAGAACAAGAGTAAAAATAATTTCTCTTCTATATATTTTTCTTCCTATTGTTTCTAAAAGTCAAACATGAATCATCATGACTTGCGGGATTAGGGAATATCCATGATCACATCACCCACACAGGCAGATGCATGTTTCGATGGAGAACCTTATTCCAGATCTTCTAATCACCTTACTTCATTTTTCCTCCTATAGAGACCCTCTATTTTCATACATTAACATCACATAACATTTTTAGAATACTTAAAACATTATACAAACATATGCCTAAAGACCGTACTAGTCTAGTTCCTTTGGGAAAATGGAAACATAAACACTAATATATAAGTGAGCTACATTATCTATCACTAGGTTCTTCCTGAATATCACTATTATCAGACACATCAAACATAATACATATCTTTATAAACATATATTACCCACTGGTTAACAATCATATGTTAAGGTTTCACTTAGTGTAGTATTCACTTTATTCTTCACATCCGTTGTAATTTGTTATATCTTTGGTATTTATACTTTATATAATGATTTCCATAATGTAAAACATGATATAAAAATACTTTATATACAGTATTTGTGTATTATAATAATCTATATAATATATAAATATTAAATAGAATACACCGTTCATAGAGACGGTAGGCCATACATACGCATAAATGCAATTTTTGTTTAATTTCTGTGTTTAAAGAAAGAAAGTAAAAGAAATATATGTATATATATGTATATATATATATATATATCATTATAATAGTAGATTTATGATACCATATATGTCTTATATGTTCACTAAAACCATCCTTAATACAATCCATGTAGTGTATGAACGAATCGTATCACTTTGAGGGGTGGTAGTCCATGCTACCTCATACAAAATTATCATACTAACACCAAATGGAACGTAAAAAGATATGTGTTTTAAAAGAAATACATAAGGTTAAATAAATAATAAATATAATATATAACATACATAAATAGAGATTCCATCATAATTTCCACCATGATAGGTGATAAGAAAAATTGAACAATCATCATTTAGTGGGGTGGTACTTCATCATACACATAAATAGTATTTCGTTATCCATTAGATGGAGGTGTATGTAATTTTAGGATGAAAAATTATCATAAAATTGATATTATATTGAGGATATTTGTTTTTTTATGAAATTTTGAAAAAATATATAGTGTAGGGGGTGGTGATGGAAAATAAAAGAATGGACTTAAGAGAAGACATTACCACTTAATCGGGTAACTCCTTTTGGTTTATGCCAAAAGGATTCCATGGATTGACTTATGACCAAGGGAAGGATTCTAAAATGAAGTAAGGATTTCTAGGATTTATATTGGGTAGATCTTGTCCACTCATAAGAGGATTTAGAGGTGTGAGGAAGTGGGAGAGGTGGTGGCCTTTTATAGGGAAGGAAAAGGACTTGCTTTGAATTTTTGAAAACAAGTTAGGTGTACCAATGTTATTACCTAAAAATGTCATAAAAACAAGACTAAACCAAGAATTGAATTTTTATGGACGAAGAATGTCCATACAATGGGTTTTGGAAAAGTGACTAAGTTATTTGGCCCCCTAATATTATGGTTTAGTCCCTAATTAAGCTTAATTTGACCTTAATCACTGTGATTAATTTTAATCACTTTTACAAATCATTTTGGTCAAAAATAAACATGGTATAATTAGACTCTAAATATTATAATAATTATAATGGTGTATGTTAGTTTTTCAAAATTCAGTTCACATAAGCAGAAAATTTAAGATTAATGATAATCCCGTAGAAGGGACAAAATTACGGGTCATTAAATTACAAATATGTTCAAAAGTTTATTAATTTTTTATATTCAATTTCAAAGTGAAATTGATTATAATGAAATAAATTTTATTAATAGATGTATAATTGATATAATATGACCATAAAATAAATTTAAATTATAATTTTTCCTTAATAATTATTTAAACAAAAGTATAATTTTTAACCTAAAAGCAGTATTTTTCATTACTCATCAAAAAATAAAGTTTCTAAAAAAACCCAAAATTTCACCCTAAGATAATTTCAAATTTCTAAATAAAAAATTAAGTTTATTTTATCAAATTCAATTCCTAAAAGTGTATACATTTAATTTTATTATTTTTCACAAAAGGACATTAAAATTGGTTCATTTGAGAAAACTGTATTTTCAAACCTAGAATGAATTTATCAAAAATCATATATTTTATTATCAATATGTTTTATTTATATTAAAAAATTATAAAAATTATTTTAAAATTATTAATTACTATTCATATAACTTTGTTTAATGGCTAGGTTATAATTATATCATTTAAATAATTATATATATAAAATGATGTTTTGTAGAAACATTGTTGTTGTGTGTTACGTACTCCAAGTCAGTGTTGTGTGTAACATACGCCAAGTTGGTGTGGCATGTAACCTATGTTGAGTCGATGTTCCATGTATCATATACTGATTTCATGTTCTATGTGAATTATCTCAAGTCCTTGTCATATGAAAGTAATGTGTAACTTATTTCATGGTAAGAAATAAATGAAAATTTACTTTATTAAAAAAGGTCCATATAAACTCAAGGTGTTACATTTACCCCCCTTATAATGAATTTCTCCCTCAAAATTTGTCACTTGGGTAAAAATAAATAATGATACTTCTGATTCATAAAATCCTAAATTTCTCATGTAGATTCATCTAATTGGGGATTTCTCTGCAAAACATTGACTAGGTGAGTGGTGTTATTTTATAAAACATTATTTGTACAATCCAAAATTTCAAAAGGTTGTTCCTCATAAGAAAGATCTTGCTTCAGTGGTATGACCTCTGATCTTGGTAAATACAAAGGTTCAGGTATGTACTTCCCCATGAGACATACATTGAGCACATCACGGACTTGAGAGATATTTAGAGGAAGTATCATGTGATTGGTTACCATCCCGATGCGATCAAGAATCTCAAAGGGAATGATATACCTAAGGATTGGATTCCCTTTCTTCTTGAATCTGATAATTTTCTTCCAGGGTGAGATTCGTAGAAACAATTTTCCACCAACTTCAAATTCTAGATCATGCCGATGATTATCAATGTAACTTTTCTATCGAATTTTTGCATCCTTGATATGCTACTAAATGGTTCTGACCATCTAGATAATTTCTTCTACAATCTCATGTCCCAATAGCTTTCTTTATCCAACATCATCCCAACACGTTGGAGATCTACATTTCTTCCTATATATGGTTTCATATGGATCCATATGAATTCTTGAATGAAAGATATTGTTGTTTGAAAACTCAACTAAAGGGAGGTGTTTATCCTAACCACATTTGAAATCTAGATAACAATATCTCAACATATCCTCTAGGGTTTGAATCGTTCTTTTAGACTGACCATTCATCTGAGAATGATATGAAGTACTGAAACTCAATTTTGTATCAAGTGCTTACTGAAGGCTTCTCCATAACTTTGAGGTGAACCAAGGATCTTGATCTAATATAATATAATATGTTACTCTATGAAACCTTTCCACTTTCTTAATGTATATCCCCGGTAAGATGATCTAGAGAGAGGACTTCTATGACATTGATGAAGAGTGTTGACTTAGTAAGGCGATCGACAACCACCCATATAGCATTAAACCATTTTGAGGTTTTGGGTAGTCTAATGACAAAATACATAGTAAATTTCTCCCAGTTCCATTATCCTATGGGTAATGGATGCGACATCCCCTTTGAATTTTTTCTTTCAGCCTTAACTTTTTGGCATACCAAGAATCGATATACAAACTCTGTAGTATCTCTCTTCAGGTCTTTCCACTATAAGTATTCTTTCAAGTGTCTATACACCTTTATACTTTCAGGATGAATAGAGAATGAAGAACTATGATCTTCCTATAACAACACCTTCTTCAAATCTGATATTGAAGTATCACATACACGGTTCATAAAACTTATTATTCCATCTTGATCAAGGTTAAAATTAGTAACATTTCTCAATTTATTTTGTAGCCCTTCATCTTCCTTCTATACCTCCTTAATCATAACTTTGATAGAGGTTTGAACATTCATTTAAGAAATATAATATCTTTACCCTTCCATCATGATTTATAGATCCATCCTTTCCCAATCTAGAAATATTGGATCTTTTATGATCCTTATCATGGGTAAGCTAGCATAATCCTTCTGACTCAAAGCATCGTCCACCTTGTTCGCTTTCCCAAGGTGGTAATGTATTAAGCAATCATAATCCATTATCAGCACTAACCATCTTTTTTATTTCATGTTAAACTCCTTCTATGGGAATATATATTTAAAATGTTTATGATCAGTATATATATGACACTTTTCCCTATAAACATAATTCTTCCATATATATAATACAAAAATTACCACTACTAAATCCAAATCATGAGTTGGGTAATTTTTCTCATGAATCTTCAACTAGCATAGGGCATAAGCATTAACCATGTTATTCTACATTATAATGCATCCCAATTCCTTCTTGTATGATTCTCTAAAGATTTATAACCCTTATCTACTATAGGGTAATGTAACCATAGGTACACTGACTAACCTTCTCTTCAGTTCCTTGAATTTTTCCTTACATTCATCTGTCCCGAGGAACTTGACACCCTTCTGAGTTAACTTGGTCATAGGATTAGATAGTCTTGAGAAATTCTCCAAAAACTGTCAATAATATCCACCTAATCCAAAAAACCTAAAGATCTCATTCACTGTGGTTGATCTAGGCCAACATTCAATAGCCTCCATCTTTGATGGATCTATTGTTATACCATTTCTTGAGATTATGTGACCAAAAAATGAAAACTTTTTCATCCAAAATTCACACTTTGTAAATTTTTCATATAGAGTCTCATTCCTTAGGGTATTTAGTACAATTCTCAAGTGATCTTTATTCTCTTCCTTTCTCATTGAATAGATAAAAATATCATCTATAAATACTACCATAAACCAATCAAGGTAATCTCTAAAGACTATATTCATTAAATCTATGAAGATAGCAGGGGAATTAGTAAGGCCAAAAGGAATCACTGTATATTCGTAGTTTCCATACCATTTATGGAATTTTTTCTTGGGAATATCCTCTTTCTTGAACCTCAATTGATGATATCTAGAATTAAGGTCAATCTTGGAAAATTATTGAGCTCCGTGCAATTGAGAAAACAGGTCATCAATATAAGGAAGATGATACTTGTTATTGATTTTGATCTTGTTAAACTCTTGATAATCAATGTAGAGTTGAATTGATCCATATTTCTTTTTAGAAAAAAAGAACCAGTGCACCTCAAGGTGACACGCTTGGCCAAATGAACCCTTATCAAGGTCTTCTTAGAGCTTCTTCTTCAGTTTCTCAAACTCAATTGGGGCCATTCTATAAGGAGTCTTAGAAATTGGTTTGTATTTAGGTATAAGTTATATTGAGAAATCAAATTCATGTTTTGGTGAAAGACTAGGTAACTCTTCCAGATGGACATCCACAAAATCCCAAACAATAGGCACAACATCGATGTTGATTTTATCCCAAACCATTTGAGATAAACAAACCTTTTGAATGGGAATTAAGTCCCACAAACTGTATGTAATATCAACAGGAATTTCATTCTTATTATCACATTGATGGATGACCATATGAGGGTTTTAAATATTAAAATAAAATTTCCTTCCTCAACAATTGATGTTAGATTTATGCAGAGAAATTCAATCCATGCTCAAGATGACATCAAATTCAACCAAAGGAATAATGAAATGATTTGTAGGAATCCTTCCCACAAACATCAACTGGAGATAAATCATATACTTGAGATGAAATCATTATACCATTAAGGGTTTTCAGTGTTAATTCCACATATAATTTTTTTGTGGAATCTTAACACCCTTAGAAAATTCTTTAGATATGAAATAGTGGGTAGATCCATAATCAAATATAACATTAGCAGTTATAGAGTAGATGGTAAGTTTACCTTTCATCATGTCGTTATCTCACCCATCATCAAAAATAGTGATTGCATGAGATTTCCCCTTGTCCCTCAACTTAAGAGGTTACTGACCTCGATCTTCATCATCATCTCATGGGTTTGGGAATTATTTATCATAATTTATATTATCCTTACACTTGTATCAATGAATCATGGGAGGTTTATTCTATATAGATCTTTATCCATTAGTATTTTGATCTAACTTCTTCTCATTATTTGGAAAATCAATTTCCTAGTGGCCTTCCTTTCCACACCTAAAACATTTATTGGACCCCTTAAGACAAATTTCTCCATGATTATTCCCACATTTAGAACATCAAGAAAAACTAATCTTCTTTTCTCCATGGTTTTTATAGTTTCCTTTGAACTTCATCTTCCTCTTCTCGTAAAAATCATGAGATTGATAAGTGACTCTATCCTCCATTTCAACCTTGATTTCACAATGCAAAATCTCTTCATAGCTACTAAAGTCTCTTATGGACAGTGCCATTCTGATACTTGTATTTAATCCATTGAAGAACCTATCAACTTTACTTTTGGGTTGGATGATAATTACTAAAGCATACCTTGAAAGTCTCGTGAAATTTTTCACATAGGTACAAACAGATTCATCATACCTTTGATTCAACTCAAGGAACTATTTCTACAGCTTGATATGAAGAATTATAGGAATGCTATTATTGAAAAATAAGTTCCGGAACTCATCCTAATTCATGGAGTCAGTCTCATCTTGTTGCCTTATATTCTTGATTAGAGTCCACCACTGGTCTATCTCACCTTTTAACCGGTAAACAACCAGAATGAAGATCTCGTGCTTCGAACATTGGAGAGTAAAGAATATATTTTTAGTATTATTGATCTGTTATTTAGAAAAAGTGGATTATAAGACCCTCTAAAAGAATATGGATGTTGCCTCGTGAATGAACCAATGGAATGTTGTTCCCTTCTTTGCTCATTTGGAATTCCACCATGATTCTTAGCTTGAAAAAAGTTGTGTGAGCATAACAATGAGGTTTTTCATTCCAAAACCCATAATATTTAGTTTCTTTGGAGGAAAATTGTTTCATTGTCCATCATAATCTCCAATAACACAGTTTCTTCGGGTTGCAACCAATGAATAAATCCTAAAAACATAGACTAAGAAACAGTTATCATAGTGAGGAACCACATAATCATGAAAATTCACTTATAGGATGTTAAAATTATGAAACCTTCCTTAATATATGACACCTTAGGTTTATCCTAGGTTATTCATATGCATGTTCTATTTAAATCATTCATGATGGTTCGTAATGGTTTTGTGAATTTCCAAATCAAATCCCTCAGGAGTGTCAACTGTCTAACAAGGATTGTTGTTGTGTACCAGATTACCCTGATTTAGGCTCAGAACATCTTTTTGGAGTTTTTACCCCTAGATAAATCTGTTTCAAAGATATATCCACTTTTATCATCCAAAAATGGATGTATTTTTAGGAAACCACTCACTCTATCATTTACCAAAATTTCAAGGCACTTTCCTATGCTTTTCCTTATCTTTATACTTATCCCTATACATGTCCTTAGGGTTCTCACTCATGTTTTCTCATCCAAGATTCAAAATATTAACTACACTTTCTCTAATACCAACTATAGAGACCCTCTCTTTTCATACATTAAAATTAAATAACATTTTTGGAATACTTAAAATAGTATAAAAAATAACCCAAAGACTGTATTAGTTTAGTGTCATTGGAAACATGGACACATAAACACTGATACATAATTGAGCTACATTATCTCTCACTAGGTTCTTCTTGAGTATTATCCTTCTTAGAAACATAAAACATAATACATATATTCATAACCCGTGGAAGGAAACATAAAAAGGGGTGACCTCAAATTCTCATTAAGGGTAAACATGGGAGATATATAATCATAATCATGAGCATAAGGGTATGAGAACATGATCGTGAAAATAGAAGATCATACCTTTCATATCAAATTTCATATAAATGATTCATGTAATAAATCATGGTAGTTTACAAGACATGAATCATAAGGAAATAAAGAACATAAACCATGAAAGCATAACATTGGAATATAACATGTAATTGTGGCAGATGCATAAACATATATAATGATTTACATAGTACTCAAGTAATTGATATCGAGACCATATTAGTGGACAAATTCTTTTATAGAACCAGGTTCACACCCCATTCCAGCCCTGTATTACATAACTGAGTTCACCCCTCATTTCATCCATGTATTATTGAACTGATATCATTTCCCGTTACAGCCCTGTAATACTAAACTGAGTTCATTTCTCATTCCATCCATGTCTATATCAAGATATATCAATATTTAACCAATAGATTGTAGGGAGATATAGGTCATACCCATCTCATAATTAAATCATACATACATGTGCTACAATATCATATATAATCATATCTTAACCCATGAAATGAAATGGGTATTATAAACATGTAATCATGTCATAACTTGTGGAAAGAGATAGGTTTCTTAATTATTTCATCATGTACATAACCCATGAAATGAATCAGTTTCAAAATCATATAGCCAGTTAAAGAGAAATGGGTTTCAAAATCATATAACTCATAAAAGAGAAATGAGTTTCATAAACATCATAACATCAAAACATACTCTATTCAGAAAAATAATATGAATGTAAAAATTGAATAATTCCCTCATAAAGGCATGAGTAACACCAATGGATGTTATCATATATGTGAAATAATTTTTAAATACCTTTTAAAAAAATTTCTTGAGGAAAATATCCTTTCATTGAAAATGCTTTTTAAAACAAAAAAAAACTTTTTGAAAACATTTTTCTTAAAAAATAGATTTTAAAACTTATAAATGAAGCATTGAAAACTAAAAAACGTTTTTAGAATCCTTTTTCCTTAAAAATAGGATTCAAATATTTTTTTAAAACATTTTTTAAAACATTTTTGAAAACATTCTTTTTAAATACAATAGATTTCTGGCCAGGGAGAGAAATGGTCAGATTTCACTTAAAAATGTTATCTTAAGTACCAAAAAGTGGAAAGTGTTACTAATACATGGATATATATTGAATAAATAGAGGATAAGGAAACTCATGGTTTTTCTTGATATATGTATCATAATATTTCATCATAGTAATCATAAACATAAACAATCTCAAAAAGCGATGTGATTGTCTCAATAAACTCTTATAACTTGGTAACTTGGGATAATACTATCCATTTAAGAAAAAGAAATTTATTTTTAGATTAAAATATCATGAATTAAATTAAATTCATTATATAACATGTAAAATATAATTATATACACATCAAAGGAGAATTTAGGTGCATAACAAAACTTGAGTCTCAATTAAGGCAGATTGAGAAAAAACTATTTTACCAATTTGTTAACATTTAAAACATAAACACCACTAAAGAAAGATCATAAAATGGATATTTGAATACCCATTAATTTATGTATAATATAAATATAATGTAATCATATTCATTACATACACCACAAAAAATGAAAGAGTGTAGAACATAGCATGTATCTCACATAAATAAAAAGTGAGATGAAATCCCCTTACTTTGTGTCTTGACTCTCATCGTACTAATTCAAACCACCTATATAATAAATATAATTTATTATAAATCTTTTAAAAAAATATTATTATATATAATACCATATATGGTTTGATTATGACCTTATATTATCTGCTTTTTGATAATCCTATGTTAATATTTCACTTCGAGTATTATTCACTTTATTAATCACATGTGTCTTAATTTGTTATATTTTCTGCAATTATACTTTATATCATGATTTAAAGAATTTAAAACATTATATAAATATCATTTATATACATTATATGTGTATTATAACAATATATATAATAGATAAGTATGGAATGAAATACACGGTTCATAAAGATGGTATGTTGTACGTACGCATGAACGCTATTTCTGTTTAATTATCTTGCTGGAAGAAATAAATTAAAAGACATATATGTATATATATATATAATTATTAAATTATATTTTTGATACCATATATTTCGTATATATTCACAAAACCCATCCTTAATACAATCCATGTAGTGTATGAATGAATCATATCCCTTTGAGGGGGCGGTAGTCCACACTTCCTCTAACGAAATTATCGCATTAACCCCAAATGGAATGTAAAAGGATATGTGATGTAAAAGAAATAAAAATAATTAAATAAATAATAAATATAATATATAACATATTTAAATATATTTTCCATCATAATTTCTACTATGGTAGGTGGTAAGGAAAATGGAACAATCATCATTTAGTGAGGTTGTAGTTCACCGTACACATAAACAGTATGTTCGTTAACCATTAGATGGAGGAATATGTAAGTGTAAGTTGAAAACCTCTAATAAAAACATAATAGTATATTTATTATAATTTGTTTTTATACAACCATGAAAAAAATAAATTGGAGGGGTGGCGAAAGAAAATAAAAGAAATGACTTGATAGAAGATGTTACCTCTTAATCGGACAATTCCTTTTGGTTTGTACCAAAAGGCTTCTTTGGATATCCTTATTCCCAAGGGAAGTATTATAAGATTAATGGAGGATTTATGGTAAATATATTTTGTATACCTTGGCCTAACTTAATAGGTTTTATAGGTTTGATGAAGTGGGAGAGGTAGTGGCCTTTTATAGGGAAGGAAAAAGACTCACATAGAATTTTTGAAAAAAAACATTAGGTGTACACATTATCTTACCTAAAAAAGTCATAAAACCCAAAATAAATTAATAATTTAAGGTTTATGGACAAATAATATCCATAAAATGGGTTTTGGACAAGTTTCTAGGTCATTTAGTCCCCTAAGATTATGTTTTAGTCCATAATAAGCTTAATTTAACCTTAATCACTCTGATTAATTTTAATCGGTTTTACTAATCATTTCTGTCAAAAATAAATATTTTATAATTAGACACTAAATATTATACTAATTATAATGGTTTATTCTAGTTTTTTGAGATTAATTTCACAGAAGCGTAAAAATAAATATTAATGTTAATCATGTAGACAGGACAAAATTATGTGTTTTTAAATATAAAGAATTTTAAAAGTTTATTAAGTTTTTATATTCCATTTCAAAGTGAAATTTATTATAATGACATAAATTTTATTAATATATGTATTTTTGATCTAATTAGACCTTAAAATAAATTTAAAAAATAATTCTACCTTAATAATTATTTTAACGAAAATGAAATTTTTAACCTAAAAGTAGTATTGTTTAGTATTCATCAAAAAATGAAGTTCCTCGGAAAAATAAAAAAAAATAACCCTAGTCTAATTTCGAAATTGTAAACTAAAAAAGTAAGTTTATTTTATAAAATTCAATTCATAAAAGTGGCTACAATTAATTTTATTATTTTTCATAGGACATTAAAAGCGGTTCATTTGAGAAAACATTATTTTTAAACATAAAAGGACTATACCAAAAATCATATCATTCATTATCAATATATTTTATTTATAACAAAAAATTATAAAAAATATTTGAAAATTAGTTATTATTATTCATATAACTATGTTTAATGTATAGATTATAATTACCTCATCTAAATAATTATAACTATAAAATGATGTTTCGTAGAAACATCATTGTTGTATGTAATGTATGACAAGTCGGTGTTGCATGTAACATACACCAAGTTGGTGTGGCATGTAACATATAATAATTAGATTTTATATGTATCTTATACTAATTTTATGTTTTGTTTAACTTACGCCAAGTATATTCCATGTGAAAGTAATGTTTGACTTAGTGCATTGCAAGAAATAAGTGAAAATTTACTTTATTCGAATAAAAAAGGTCCATAAAAACTCTGGTGTTACACATCCCTATGAGTGAGTTCCCAAGTCCATGTATCCAACCTTATGAAAAATCATATTGTTTGGTTTCTCAGATCTTTCTCTTCCTCTTGTTTCTCACACCTAGAATGACTCATGTGGGATTAACGGTTAATGGTAATCATGACATCCACATGCTCCCCCACCCAAAGGAAACTATAGTGTGTAATCCCTAAAAAATCAAACTACAAGAAATCTGATTCATGTTATAATCATGATATGTAGGATACCTACTTAAGTCCCAAGATCAATGGTTCTTACCCTTAGATATAATCACCAAACAAGTCTCCAAATCACTATTAGTTGAGACATCCCTCATGGCCTCCCTTCAAAAGGCATCCTCTTCAAGAGTAATCCCCAACTTAATCCTTTAAAAGGGTCATAGTCCATTATGAGACAAATCCAAGGTCCTCCATATGCATAATTCCTTATCACCAAACTACCTGGTATTTGATTATCATCCAAATTGGATATATAAGAAGCCTCTTGAAGGTTAAAACCAAACACTCCAAATTAACCTTATTCTCTCTGGGCCACATTCCCAGCATAGTCTAATTAAAAATGGAAATCCATATCCCTTCTAGGTTCCCTAGGTTACTTTGGAATAAGTCCCACACCAAACCCTGACAAGAAATTTTTCTCCTAGATTTCATTCTTGCATGACACTAAACAGCATGATATGGTCCTTGTCACTTGACCTTAAAAGATATGATGCGCCCTATTAAGTGGCACCAAACTATGTGGGTTCTGATTCCTTTCACAAGGAAACATAGGAAGCCCATATCATGGTTATGATCCCAATATCAAAACAAATTCAATCTCCTATGATGAATATACACTCCAAAGTACCTTATTGCGTGGCTAAAAACCCATTATTATCATAATAACAAATGAATCTCTGACCAATACATGAGAAGATACCATTAATGGAGAAACTCGGATACAAACAGATATCTCCATTGATGAAGAACCTCATATACATATAGATGATTCTAAACACCATATTTTCTAATAATCAATTGTTAATTCAAGGGATATCCACATCATACATGGAAATTATTGAAGGATTCGTAAACATATATTATATTTATAAGAGAGTCCCATGGTAGGAAATAATTCCCCCTAAAAAGGTGTGGTGAGCCTAACCTCCCATCCTCTAGACCAATGTGAGTTCTTAAGAATGATTATCCAAATTACAGAATGAGCTACTTAATTTGAAATGCAGTTCCCTATGGATATAGAATCATTGGGTGTTTTGGGTTCCACATACAAACCAGTTTGAAACAGTTCAGAAATAGTGAGCTCAATCTTAATGATTTCACACCATGAAACTCCCTGTAATAAATCTCCAGGTGACCATATTCTCCATGGGAAAAAATTGTAAACCCTACATGAATGAATTAACTATGAAATATCCTTCACAATATAATAATGATGTACTCCCCAGTCCTCATAAGACCATTTTATTCCTGGCCCAAAACATATATCCATAAGAATTAGATGGTTTGGAAACCATTTAAAAAATTATTTATGATTCCCATTCATTAATAATTTTCATATCAATCCTTACTAAATCCATGAACATATGATATCTATCGAACCTCATTTTGGTTAGAACTCTATGATCTTTCTTACTCAATTCATATGGTTTCTTCTTTTCCTTATTTGGGTGGTAGTGTTTTGAGAAATCATAATCCTTGAGTAGATTAAGCTATCAACATTTCCTAATTTTGAGCTATTTTAATGAAAAGATTTATTTTAGGATCTTATGATCTATGTACATATCATATCATTATTCATAGAGATAATGACTTCGTATATTCATAGAAATTATTATAGGAGTTAACTCAAGGTCTTAGGTTGGATAATTCTATTCATGAGACTTTAAATTTCTTGATTCATAGGCAATAACTTTATCATTCAATATAAAGACACAACCAAGTCTCATATTCGATGCATCATTGTATATAAAAAATCCATGATTTTATAATGGTAGTGTCAAATTTGGATCATTGACCAATATCCTCTTTAATTATTCAAAAAATTCCATACATTACATTTTTTTCATGTGAACTTAACTCCTTTATATGTAATATTCATTAATGGGTTTTCCAATTGGAAAACATTATGAATAGTTATCTGATAGTAACCTACTAAACAAATTAAACCACATACCTCATTTATGTTTATTGGTGTAGTTCATTCATTGATTTCCTATATCTTCACATGATCAACTGAGATTCCATCCTTGAAGAAAATATAGCCATGAAAAGAAACTTTTTGAAGCTAGAATTCAAACATTCTAAATTTCCCATAAAACACTTTTCTTATAAGAGTATTGAACTTTAATATATTCTCATGGTCGTCATAGATTTTAGAATACATTAAGATTTAATTAATAAAAACCCAAACAAAGACATAAATATATTTTAAGAATACTATTTCCAATATATCCATAATAAGAGAGGGTGTATTAGTTAATCCAAAATGGAATTACTGGAAAGTCATAATGTCCATACCTTGTTTGAAATGTTGTATTTAGAATATCTTCCTTCTTTACTCACATTTTATGATACCTAGAATGAAGGTCAATCATTGAAAAATATTGAGCTCCATGAAGTTGATCAAATAAATCATCAATGTGAGGTAGTAGAAACTTCTTATTTATCATAATATCATTGATTTCCATATAATAAAATCACATCCTCATAGATCCATATATATTCTTAATTAAAAGAACAAGGGATACCCAATGTGAAACACTAGGGAATATAAATCCCTTTCCAAACAACTTTTCTATTTTCTTCTTCAACTCCACTAATTCCACAGTTTCAATTCCTTATGGGGTCTTTGATATATTTCTTTCATTATGTATTAAAACAATAGATAACTCAATTCACATTTTGATGGATGTATAGGTAAATTATTGGGTTATACATCTATGTATTCCTTTATATTAGGTACAAGCTCAATTTGATGATTACCTTTTCCATCTATAGGTTGTGTTTTCTATTTTTTCCATGGAATCTAATTCTAAATAGATACTTTGGGTGGATCTATCCATGATTTTGATAATTAATTATCCCCTATAAAGATAAGTAATTCCACATCTTCATGAATACTAATTTTTTTCACATAAAAAACACTATATTTTTAAGTTATTCCATACCAAGGGTTATATCAAATTAAATCATATGTATAATGATATAGTCTTTAAATATACCCCGTTTATGTTTCATAATGGGAACATCCTAAAAATCCATTTTTGCAATAACATTTTCAATATGAGTTTTAGCTAACAACTCCCTTCTTAATGTGGTAGGGAAATATATAATTTTCTTAGAAAACATGGATGATATAAATGAGTGTGAGGATCCATCATAAACTAAAGGATTAAGTAAATGTTTTGATATGATTAAAGTTTCTTCCACTACATCTTTAGGAACTTCAAACTTTGGTGTAGTGATTTCATAAGCTTGGCCTTATACCCTTAACCTCGTATGCAATAAGTACCCTAGATTCCTAAGACTTTGGTTTGAATAATTCCCAATTTATTTACAGTTGAAAAAATTTATATAAGTGACCACTTTCATTCTATATGACCCTTATCTTATCACTTGTAACAAACTCTCATTCCATTTAAAAATTCTACAAGAGGTTTCTTTCCACAATTTTCACAAGATGAAAATTGCATCACTTTAATCTAATTCTTTATAACGTATCATTTTTCATATTGTTCAAATGAACTCTTATTCTATTAATTTCCCTTGAATATATACAATCTAGTGAATTCTATATCTATTTTTCTAGCACATCAAACTGTTTCATCCTATGATAAAATTTTTGAGAACTCAGTGCCCTTCGAAGATATGGATTAAACCGCTTAATGAAATGGTCGACCGTTAATTATATATTATGTATGTAATTTTTAGCATAGCTAGATGTTCTTGTAAATATATCCTCATAATCTACAAAACATTATTCTTCCTTTTTGTTTAAGCTGAGGAACTTTGAATTCATTCTAGTTCATTGCTCGTGAGGTCAATATTTGTTAAAGAATGTTTCTTTAAAATATCTCCATTACATTCATTCAATTTCATCATCCTCATTTTTATTCTAAATAAATGATCACCATTGGTTAGAATCACCATTGAGATAATATAATTCTAGTAAAACCTTTTCTCTTTCATCACATCTCAATGCTAGACATATATTTTTGAGGGAATGAATCCATTATGTAGCTACCACTGGATTAGGTGTTACACTAAAATATGGGGGGATTATATCACATGAAACAATAAAATATAGGTGTATCATGTATTGGAACATCATGTATCTAAATATGTACGAGTTTATTAATCATAACCTGGGTCAGCTTCCCTAATATAGCTATAAAATGCTCAGCACCAACAGCAATTGTATTGGATTTATAAGTAGTGAAATTTTTATATCGACCCTGAGTATTGATAACATTAATTCTTCAATGAACCATTTATAAATGATTTCATATAATGGATTATCTACTAACATTATTAATTTTAAATCATAATATATAATTCTCAATCTGTTATAACACTGAACAAAATTTAAAATGTATACATTATTAATATCATAATCATATAATTGGTTTATTTGGGGATATCTTTATATTGTAAAATTATTTACAAATCATTCATAATGGTTTATAAATAAAATTTTAATTATCCTAATAATATACCTATGGGGTTTCAAACTAGTTGTGAAGTAAGGGCTCATTCACTGTGCACCGTAATGATGGTCAAAATATACTTGACAAACTATTTTTAGGTTATTAACACTAGATGAATTTATTCCAAATCCACATCCACTTATATTATATAGATAAGGGTGTATTTATATAAAAAAACCACATAATATCTACCTTAAAAACTTTAGGTTGTTTTCATATACTTAGAATTATCTTTAAAGTTAGTCATAGGGTTATGTTCCTTAATCTATGATTTCCGAAATCTAGTTCCAAAGGTATCTAATAAACTTATTTTGATACCAATTTTAATGACCCAAACTCCAATAAACTAGAGATAATTTATATTCAATTTCTATGGAAAAATATACAAGTGATCTTATCCCAAATTACTAAATAGTTTATCATCCTTGCAAAACTAGATACATACATGATTCTCATTTTTACATTGGAAATAAAATATAAGACTTATTAATAGAAAACATTTGGAATCCTTGAAATTATTAAAATAATTCATCTTAATATACTATATAAAGGAAACAAAATAAGGGTGAGATCAAATGCACAGTAACAGTTATTTACAATGGAATATATCATAAGAAAAAAAAGAATAGTGAATCTAGTAAGGTAATTAACTGAAAACACATTCCATTTAATAAATAGCTTTAGCATGAAATGCATCCATGGATAATATCAATATAATAATTTCATGGATAATAATAACTGAATTATCAATAAATTAAATTTATAATATTCGTTGTCATGATCTAAGACAACATCATATCTATATCATCAGGTCTTGTGCAACACAATTTAATCGATGGGTAGTTATACACCAAAAACCCATTTAATTTGGCCAACTATTTTGTATTATGATACCTAATGAGGAATCTAGGGACTATAAAATTATAGGCCCCACCCATAACTTCAATTACAATATATTCCTTATATATTTTATAAAAAAAATTCATAAATTGTATACCCTCTCAATAAATATCCTCATTGAGTAAATAATATAGATTTATCAAGATTCTCCCCATTGAGTCAAATAACTATCATAGTAAAACACCATATGAAAATATGGTACATGTTTTAAGAAATAATCATATCCATGATAAAAATAATATGTATATTTAAGAGAAATGTAATTTTCAATGATCACAAGAGATTGACCGTTTCAAGATAAATTTAATGACCACGAAATTAATAAGAGGGGACCATCAGCTTAGTGGAAATATGAGTGTGTTAATAAAATAGTGTTCTTTGATAACATATAGAAAATTTAAATGATATATTAAAATAAGATTTCATTAAAGAGTTATCTTTATAAAAAATGAAAATAGGTAGAATAATCTAAATATTATAAAATTATTATGGAGGTTGGGACATCTCATAACATCATATATGCTAAAACATTATTTTTGAAATTTTTTAAAGAAATTAAAAAACATACCATTTAGGAAAACTTAGAAATATTCCTTTAAAATATTTTAAAAATTCACGGATAACCAAAAAATAATTTAATAATTAATTTAAAAAATATATAATGACTTTTATAAAACAATTTTAAAAAATATGACATAGAATAAAAATATATCTAATTAAAAGAGAAATAAAATCAATTTTTTAAAAAAAATTATTTTATTGATTCAAGTTCCAAATATAGGGAAATTGAAGAAAATATTCAAACTCATTAAATAACCTTAGTATGAAAATAATTTTTTTTTATTAAGGATGTATTATAATATTCCATCAAATAAAATTAAGTCAATCCTAGGAAAATGATATTGTAAAATAGATCCTTACTTGGTATTTTTAAAATTATAAATCCTTGAAAGAATAAAATTGAATTGAAACATTAATCTTACTAATTAAATAGTTATTTATTTTAATTATATCAAATGGTAATTATATGCACCATAAAAAATTAAATAGGTTCATAATATCAAATATGTCTCAATGGAATGGAAATTGAGATGAAATCCATTACCTCACACTTCCCATTAGTTGAATATGATTTAACCTCATGAATAATGGTTTTAAAAATGTTATTAATTTATAATAGAACCAGAACCATATTCATATTTATAATATCATATATTATCCCCTTATAACATCTTATCACTCTTTTATTAATAATATTTCATTATTACCATTGTTTTAGGTGTTAAATACTTCGTTTTATCATGCATGTTTTTATCATGGATGATCCAATTCTTGTGAATAGGATATAGTTATATCATATAAATAATGATATATAAATATAATATTTATTCAGTATATGAATTTTTATTATCATTCTTGAAAGTAAGACATAGAAAAGGAACAATATCACTTTGTGGAGATGGTAGGTCATACGTACGCACGAGCGATGTTATCATTTCCTTAATGGTTGAATGGGTAAATAAGTATATGATAAATTAATTTAATATAATAAATATTATTTCATAATTATCACATATACTCATTGGTTCCATAATCATTACTATCCATTTGAGTTAATAATGGAAAAAATTACATCAGTTCATGAGGTGGTTGTCTGTCATACAGACAGGGTGATGGATTTATTTCCCATTTGATGGAAAATTATATAGAATATTATTATGTAATAAGAGTAATGAAATATCGTTATATGGGAAATACTATAGTAATTATATTAAAAAAATTACAGAAAATTCTAATGTTGTAAAAAAAAGAAGTATAAAAGAAATAGCTTGGTGAAGACAATTAACTTTGCATAGAAAAACCTCCTTTAGATCCATTTTTTAAGAAACATGGGGATGGTATTTTGGGAACAACAACACCTCTAGAACATGTATATATATTATGGAGAGATATTTTGATATGTATCTATCTATCTTGATGACTCAAGAGGTGTGAACAAGTGTGTTTAGTATGTTCCCTTTTATAATTCATGTGAGTGAAATACTTATAATTTTTCATGGATTTATAATAATGACAAGTAAATTTCTTGGAAAAATATATCCAAAATGGATATTATTCTAATGGGATAAGGTAAATGTCTAAATTAAACCAACATATGGGGTTTTAGAATGTATATGGTTCATTTTAACCATTATTTGTTTTGGTTATCACCCCAATAAACACGTTTTGACCTTGACCGTAGTAATTAATTTTTTTACTACTAATTATGAACAATGCATATTATGAAATTATTAACTAATATTAATTATGATGATTCAAAATATTCAATTCATTTTATCAAATTAAATTCACATAAATGGTATCATTTAATTTAAAAATTAACTTGACAAACCTATCGAACTACAGGTTTTCAAGAAATGCATTTATCAAGAAAAATATGATATTTCATTAACTATATGACTATTAATAATTATTATATTGATTTAAATTAATGTATTTAGATATATAATTTATACTTTTAATTTACATAAGTCGTTATTGAATACTATTTTAATTAATTAAAATGGAAATATATTTTGAATTTAAAAACACTTTTCTAAAAAATATCCCCTTTTACCTAAAAATGATCTTATCTTTACTTCCATAAAATTGATACTAAATATTTTTTTTATTATACATTGTCACTTATTATGATATCCCAAAACCATACTCTTGGGTATAGTACTAAAAAACCTTAATTTTTTAAAATTTTCCTTTCAATGAATTAAAAGGTATTTAGAATAAGTGACTCAGAATTAATAATTTTATAATAAAAAATTAATTCCAAAATGATGAGTCACTACACTACCATGATCATTTTAGGTCTAGATATTTATATAATTATTAACTTATATTACAAATTAAAACACATTTCAGTCAATCCAATGGAAACTAATCATTTCATTAACTCCTACTACAAAATCACTCAAACTATAATGACTTCATAATAACCCCAACTCATCTCAAAACCCTATGAATTTATTTACTTGGGCTAGGATAAAGGATTGGTAATGGTTTTCTTAAAATGAGCTATCCAGATTTTTAAAATACTTGAAAACCATTTAAAAAAAATCTTTGAAATTGAAAACTATTATTTAAAAAAACTTTTTCTTAAATATAAAATTGACTTTTCTATTTAATATTCGTGAGGGGTTTTAAGAAAATACATGTTGAGAGAATTCATTGAAAATACTTTAAAACTATAAAAATATCCTTTTTTAAATAAAATACATTGAATTTAATGATAAATAACAAGGGAATGAAAAATTTTATTAAGAAATATAAATCTATTTTTTATAATAAATCATAAAATAAATATATTGGTTTCTTGAAAAAAAATCATAAAATTGGAAAACAAAACCATGAGGCATCATGGAACATTAAAGTATGTTTAGGGAATACCTATCACATGTTAGATAATGTACCTTAATATTTTGTGTCACTCTTTATCCCTCATCATGTTTAGGAATTCAATCTTCCATATTGTAATGAAACTTTTATACCTTTCATTTGTTCACTGAGATTTTCTATCAAAACATCATTTTCAAAACATTAACCATGGATATATGTATAAGTAAACACATATGTATATATATATGTGTGTATTTATTTATTTATATTTTATTAAATAATTAGAGGTGAGTAAATTTCATTAAAATAATTCTTTAAACTAGTATATTGTTTCTAATACAAGAATGGAATTCTAATAAGAATAAATTAATACATGTGGATTCAATTATTTTAGACGTATGTGACATCCATGATGATGAAATAAAATATTTTAAACCTAGGATGATAATTTTAGAACTTCCTAAAGCTATCTTTTTAATTAAAACTATTATATATATATAATTATAATTATGAAAAAGGGGTCACCTTGAAAAAAAGATATTATTACACTATTTATTAGAAGGAAAAATATATTAAAAAAATGAAGGGTGTTACATTGTTACCCCCTTAAATAAATTTCATCATAATAATTTAAATTACTTTTGAGAAATTTTACTTCTTAATCGGGAATAGTGAAAATGTATATATCTAATTTTACTACTTAATATTACTTATGGTCTAACAAAAAAATAATTCATAGGAAATTTATAAGACATTTATATATGAAAAATTATTTAATTGGATGGTATCCCCACTAATTTCTAAATCTGAGACACTGAATCCCTAGAAAGTCCATAGGACTCTCCTTTATATCACATGGTCTCTTATCCTAAGAATATCCTTAAATATAACCACCTAAAACATCAAAATAAATTTATAATATTCAATCATCATTAACTGATAATAACCTACTCTCCAAATTCATCTAAACCTTTTTATTGATACCAATTGTGATCATCCAGACCCACACTTGGGACTAGTGCTAAAAGCATCACGTTCTTTTTCATTTACCTTCCAATTATTTAAGTGGGATTTAGGCTAAGTGAAACAAATTTAATAATTATATAATTACAAAATAATTATTAAATGATGAGTCACTACACTCCCATTATTATTTTAGTTCTAAACCTTTAGAGAAATTGGAACTTGTATTAGAAATTAAAACATAATTTAATCCTTCAAGTAGGAGATAAAAATATATAATTACAACTTAAATATCACTCAATATATAATGTCTTCATAATAGCAGTTAATCATTACTAAATCCTATGAAAAACAATTTTTAAAAAAACTTGGGCTGATAAGATGGTTTGATAAGGGGTTTTTAAATATGAGTTAACAAATTTTTGAAAATACTAAAAATATTTTTTAAAATAGTTTATGAATAACTGAAAACATTGATTTTAATAAAACATTTTCATAAAAATAAAATTCAATTTCCCATTTAAAGTCCATAAGGGGCAATAATAAAATATATGAAGAGATAATTATTTAAAAACACATTGACACAATACAAATGAAATCCTTTAAATAAGAATCCTTGAATTCAATAATAAAAATCAAGGGAAAGAAAAATAAATATATTAATAAATAAAATCTGCAACTTTTAATAATAAATATCAAGATAAATCTAGTGTCTTTTATAAAAAAACATTTCATGATCTTGGAAAACAAAAGTGTGATGTGGCCTATAAGATTCATCGTTTTATTGGGCCTACCCATCACATGGGGGAAAAATTCCCTTCAGTTTTGGGTTCACTCACAATCCCTCACCTGGTTTACAAAGTCTAAGTAAAAAAAAATTAATAAAAAAATTATAGATTGAACTTTTTTCACTGAATTTGTCCTTCAAAACCTTATTTTCAAAACATTAATGATGGATATACTTATAAATAAACACTTATATATATGAACATTTTATTAAATGATTACATGTAACTAATATTCATGACAATAAACCATTAAACTGGTATGTTCTTTTCAAAACATAAATGAAACACAGATAAGAATAAATGTGTGTGGACATTCAATAATTATAGACATATCTGACATCCACGATGATGAAATAAATTTTTTGGAACATAAAAGGATCATTTTAAAACACATTAGAATAAACTTTTTAATCTAAAAACGTTTAAAACATAGAATGATAATTTTGAAATAAAGTTGTAATGTCCTGACCCAGCTCACCATCGAACCGGTGGCCGGACCGGTCGGTCACATGGCCTCAAGCGCGTCTCCCCATACGCCAGGCTACCGACTATTAGCAAGGGTCTCAGGAGGTGATAGTGGGGAGACTATACCCTCATACCAGAGTAACACAGTGGTATTATCAGAGTAAATAATATTCAATAGCAGAAGCAGTAAACAATTTAAGGATAGCAGTGAAAGATAGTAAATGTCCATTCCATAAAAGGTGGCCAAATCCAGTTTACACGATATAGGGATGATGATTGATATAATGTGAAAATAGGAAACAATACATCATGCTTACAATACAATGTAAAATAATAAAGAAAAGATAGCAAGGCCCAACGGGTGTTATCCTGAGCATCCTGAGATCCCACTCAGTCCTTTGCTCTTATCCCCAGGTACAATAAACACAGCAACCAACCTAGGTCCTGCAAACAAGAAAGGTCTACTCGGGTACCCCAGTACAATGACAGCCCGAGTAGGGAGTGAGATATAAATCTCAGTAGGCCGGCACCACCGGTGTCTAACCCAAACCAGACAGTGTAATATTAATTAAAGCAGTAAACAGGTATAACAGGATTCAATAAGCAGAAAAACATAGAATAACAACACCCGTCTAGGTTTCCCAAAGGAAACCTGACGGCTATACCAGCTTCGGCTCGTTGCCGGGATATTAGTCCTTTCAGGACACTACAGTTACATATGTAAATATTTATAAAAGATGGTGTGGGGTAAGCATGCCTCCCACCCATCATCTAAAGATAGCGGGCACGAGGTAAGAATGCCTCTCGTCCCTAAAATATACTGACAAGGGATAAGAATTCCTCCCTTCCATCACGTTCATTCAACCGTCATGGGGTATAACTGCCTCCCATCTGTCACATTCATATACTGGCATGGGGTATAACTGCCTCCCACCCAAACACGTAATCATCATCAGAAGTCAACTGGAAAGGGGTAAGAATGTCTCCCTTCCATACACGTATCGAGATTAGTGGGCATGAGGTAATAATGTCTCTCGTACCTATAGGTCAACTGGCAAGGGGTAAGAATGCCTCCCTTCCATACACGTATATAGATCACATATGGCGTGGGGTATACATGCCTCCCACCCATACTCAAATTAAGCTGGCATGGGGTATGCATGCCTCCCATCCATAATCGTTCAAAGTATATGGCATGGGGTATGAATGCCTCCCATCCATAATCACTCATAATCATTATCACAGTTTCATTAGAATGCATAAGGCAGTACCTCTTATGCATTTCAAACAGAAATACCACATTCATATTCTACACATTCATCATATGTTTTATATCACAATGCATAAGGAAGTACGTCATATGCATTTCAAACAACACATAAGGCATTACATCTTATGCGCTCAAATTAACCATATCAAATTCACGACCCAACCCATTCAACTATTTCATTCAGTGCACATTCCATATTCAAAGTCATTTTATCCAATTTTCCTAAACATGGCAAATTGGTAAAGGGTTCCACATGAGGGTCATTCCATCTAGTTGCTTAAACCTTACAGGATGATTAGGAATACAAGTGTCGTAGCTATTTCACTTAGTTTCCCACATCTCATTTAATCCGTTCTAATCAAATTCATTTAACCCCCTTATCTTAAGGGCAATTAAAATTACACGTTATGCTGAAACTAGTTAGGTGCTTAGGGAAACACGTGTCAAATCACTAAGGGCAAGTCATTTAGGAACATTTCTGAAGACCATATCAAGAAAAGCTACGCACCAAACATGATGTCAAAGTATGAGCATGAAACCAAGACAAATAGAGCAGGAAAGCAAGTAAGTCTACTTCCTAATTTTGTCTTGAAGACAGTGCACCTCTGATCGAGGGGTTTTATTATTAAATCATCAGTTTAGTGACCAAACAACCTATTTTATCGTATTCCTGCAATTCACACGATTTGCACAGAAGCATTTAATCGACTAAACTTGCATAATTAAAATACTAAAACAATGCAGTATTAAACTCTTTAAAGGCTTCACTTTAAATTAAAGGGCAAGGAGAGGGACCCTACCTCAAGGTGGATCCATCCGTCCACTCCGGCTCTTGGCGCTTTCTAACTAAAGCTGAAGATGTTGCTCCCCCACGAGGCATATGTGATTTCACATACGTATAAGGACACCTAGCCTCTATGCACACGCTCTGCATGGCCATGAGCGTGCGCAAGAGGATCCTTACACATATTCTTATACACATAAGCCTGTCTCCGCTCACCTGCGCAGGTACTTTTATATATGCAATGGGGACAACTAGCGTCGTACGTGTATATCCACTGCCAGGCACAAATATACGCATACTGGGAGAACCCACATACATATAAATACGTACCTATGCCTGTGCAGGCGAGTCGCCTAAGCTCTGTCAAGGTGAATCCAACTCCAAAGGTCCAACGCACTACGGAAAACAAATCAGGAACCTCTAAAACAACCTAAGACACTAAAAGGAAGCTACGAAAACCAACAATGAGTAAAACCCTTACCTCGGAAACAAACCAACGGATCAAAACGTGGCGAATCGCTTCGCATTTGGCGGTGATCACCAGAATACACCCAAACACGACCTGAGAAGCCTTCAGCACGAACCTGGAACAAAGAGAAACCAAAAGTCAGATCACCCTAAACCCTAGGGCATTCGGCTGAAATAGATTAGGGCAAAGGGGAGGCCGAAAATTGGCCAAGGAAGGAGAGGGAAGGAGGGGAGTGACCTACCATAGAGATTCGGAAAAAGAGACCTCTAGAAATCGGGAGAAAACGGAGGAAGAGAGGGAGGTCGTGGGCTTCATGCGTCGCGGCGGGGGAGAGCCCTCCCTGGGCTGGTGTCGCGCATCTGGCCGAAAGGAGAGGGGAGAGGTGTTTAGTTATTTAGGTTTTTGTTTTTATTTTTATTTTAACTTTAAAACAATTTAAAATATCCCAAACACCCAAACATGGTGCGGCACATGGTTTATCCCGCACGGTTTGGCAAACTGTGCACAAACCGTGCGGCACCCCACTGGACACCCAGGGCACCACGCACGGGCTTGCCGCACGGTTTGGGGAAACCGTGTGTAGGTCGTGTGGACTCCTCTACCTCCCTATTTTAAGCCGCACGGTTTGGGAAACCATGCGCCAACTGTGCGCCTTCTATTGTCACTTAAAAACTAGTCGTCTTCGGTTCCGAAGCCCGATCTCAGATCCGACGCGCTCAACAATTGAAAAAGTTCAATTTCCCCCACTTTTTAACCCGGTTCAAAATGCGGGTCATTACAACCTTCCCACATTAGAACTTCTCGTCCCCGAGAAGCCCTCGGGAACAACGCACACTTCATTAGACCTATAAGGGTCGTGAATCTTCGTTCAACGATCGCATTACGTTTCCAAATGTTCAACACTCCACGATCATCCACTTAATCACACGACACTTAAGTCATCAAAACTCGAGCCAACGCTTGTTTTCCCACTGAACCAACACGAAAGATATTACCCGAGCCCATTCCACAAGAGACATGATCACATCATCGTCTCCTCAAGCAACCAAACAAAGGTACTTCCCACCTTAGATTTTTCACGTTAAATGGCCAAGACTCAAACCACAGCTCCACCACCTTTTGAACTGTCTTTCAAACCCACGCTATAAGCGTTCCAACGACGCACCTAGTGTGATTTTGAAACGATCAAATGGTCGATTTCCCCATCTACCTCTAAACCCAAGTCGAAAATAGTCACGCCACTCCGGCTGACTATTCAAGAAGACGCCCGGCTTAGACTGCCGGCGCTTTACAAGCTGAACAATGATGCCTTCTCCCAAGGCATCCCGCATTCACCACGAGGACGTTCACCGAAAAGCTCATACCCAACTCTCGGTGACGTCTCAAAGATCAAACTACGAATGAAACCAACGCCGAAAGGGAACAACCAACCAATCTCAACAGCTTTTTAAAACTTTAGTGCGGCGTAAGACCAACGCTCTCTTAGCGCGTCTAGGACAAAAGCAAGATAGCGGACAAGCTCTTCATGTATCAGAGTACACTAAGAGGATTGAAAACAGATTCCAGTTATTTATACCCAAAAACTGGAAAGGAGATCAGTCGAACCACCCCTGGTCGACTCTAAAGAAGAAACTCGGCTTCACCTGCCGACACATCAAGATTTCAACCGATCATGATGCCTCTTCCCACACGAGGCATTCGTCGATCAACCTTACCACCAAAACCCAAAAGCATTCGAGAAAAACCCGACCATTTTTCAAGATGGTCCTTCTTGGCGTGTTCCTTCTACCCGGAAGGACACGCTTTACTCAACTGGAATGACGCTTCCCACCTTAGAAGGGTCGGCGTCATCGAAAGGAGAAAGAAAATCTGCTCATAAGCATACTTGTTCATAATTAACTGAACGGACATGCGTCGCTCCTCCAAGCCATGATCACCACATCAAACATACAAGGAATCCAAAGCAACAAGACCGGCATGTCAACCACCCGAGTCTTCCGAAAATCATCCCGAGCATTGGGATAACTTGATTCTCAAATGCTCAGGTCACTCTACCACGGAGATGACCTGAGACCATACACAGCAGCGCAAGAGATATATCCAAACATAGTATTTCCCCATACGACCATTCGCTTGGACGATGACATGTCAAATCATCCATTACTGCAAAAAAAGAAAGGGTCAAACAACCAACAAGACGACCGACTATGCCCGAGGAATATCCAACCAACTGATACAGAGCATTACCCGATGCTCAAACCCTTAACAAGATCAAAAGAAGCATGACCACCCATCCGAACAAGGGTGTCATTAGAACTAGAAGTCCTACACAGGACAACGGTACCCGAACAGTACCAAACTTCAAGAAGTTCACCGAACAAGCCAAGCACATAAGATCTACCACGGGCTAGCCCCTCACGAAAAACAAGCATCGACCCAAGCAATTGGTCATGCCCAACAAAATTCATCGGGCTCAAAGCCTAACATTTAACGTCATTGCTAAAAGAAAACAGTCTACGGAAAACGTGTAAGGTTCCATTCCAAGGCACTCACAAGAAATACTTAACCTACCCATACACGGGGTCTCAATAGAGGACACTACTACAGGTTCCTTTTTCCAATCCCTTTATATTTATTGACATTTATCATTTAATCACTTTAAAAGATTAAATTCAACACATCAAGTACCCTTTTCCAAAAAAAATTCACTAGGCACTTGATCAACCTATCAAACAGGTCAAAGCATAATAGGAAAGTTTCAACCAACTTCCTTTTAACCACTAGGCGACCTACGTGGGTTCCAACAAGCCGAAAAATTTCATATCAAAATCAAACAGCTTTTACACATATAAACATCACACAAAGCATCCTGCCATTACATTCCTTATGGGTTTCCGTTTCCCAACCCATGAAGCGCCCATACACTCCATAAATTGAAAATTGGCTCCCATTAAACAAAATAGACCACATTTCAAAAATTAACATGCTTAATTAAAATGATCCAATCATAAGGGTGGCCACCTACCAATCTGCAAAGCGCCCATACACCTTACAGTTTGGCATTTGTCTCCCTTTAATCAAAACCAATTCCATTTTACAATTAAAACTTTAGCAGCCCTTTTTCGGAAATCTAATTACACAAGTTACCCTTTCCCAGCTATAAGGCACCCATACACCTTACAACTGAAAATTGTCTCTTGTCATAACCACAATCACTTAATTTAACAAAAGCAACCAATTTCATTTTTTTTATCAAAAACAGCATATTATCGTAGGCAGTAACATAGAACATGCTAAATCACAGAATCATGGAATAACTACCACGAAACCTATCACAATAGTAGGTGTCCACTGATGCATCCTAGATGGCATGGCATAATGCATGGTATGCAATTTCTTACAAGGTGCCTATATGATGCATGACATGACATACCCTCATATCCTCGGGTTGCAATAGAAACAGATCCCAAATTTCATCAACAGTATCAACATAAATCATGTGCGTCACCCAACGGTGAAATCAAATCAACCGTAGTGATCAAATTAATTTAAAAAATAATTCCATTCGAGGCAATTTGGATTTTACCTATGCATGGGGTGGCCAATCCCAGACACAGCTCATTACCAAATTCCAATTCCTTCTTATCCCTGTATAATGTCGCCAAACAGTAAAACAAATCAAAAGAGAAAACCCCTCTGATACCACTTTGTAACGTCATGGCCCGGCTCACCATCGAACTGGTGGTCGGACCAGTTGGTCACATGGCCTCAAGCGTGTCTCCCCGTATGCTAGAGGCTGCCGACTAGCAGCGAGGGTCTCGGGAGGTGATGGTGGGGAGACTATACCCTCATACCAGAGTAACACAGCGGTATTATTAGAGTAAATAATATTCAATAGTGGAAGCAATAAACAATTTAAGGACAGCAGCGAAAGATAGTAAATGTCCATTCCATAAAAGGTGGCCAAATCCAGTTTACATGATACAGGGATGATGATTGATACAATGTGAAAACAGGAAACAATACAGCATGCTTACAATAAAATATAAAAGAATAAAGAAAAGATAGCAAGGCCTGATGGGCATTCTCCTGAGCATCCCGAGCTCCCGCTAGGTCCTTTGCTCCTATCCCCAGGTACAAGCAACACAACAACCAACCTAGGTCCTGAAAACAAGAAAGGTCTACTCGGGTACCCCAGTGCAATGGCAGCCCGAGTAGGGTGTGAGATATAAATCTCAATAGGCCGGCACCACCGGTGTCTAACCCAAACCAGACAGTGTGATATTAATTAAAGAAGTAAACAGGTATAATAGGATTCAATAATAAGAACAACATAGAATAACAACACTCGTCCAGGTTTCCCAAAGGAAACCTGACAGCTATACCAGCTTCGGCTCGTTGCCGGGATATCAGTCTGTTCATGACACTACAGTTACATATGTAAATATTTATAAAAGATGGCATGGGGTAAGCATGCCTCTCAACCATCATCTGAAGGTAGCGGGCACGAGGTAAGAATGCCTCTCGTCCCTAAAAGATACTGGCAAGGGGTAAGAATGTCTCCCTTTCATTACGTTCATTCAACTGTCATGGGGTATAACTGCCTCCCATCTGTCACATTCATATACTAGCATGGGGTATAACTTCCTCCCACCCAAACACGTAATCATCATCAGAAGTCAACTGGTAAGGGGTAAGAATGACTCCCTTCCATACACATATCGAGATTAGTGGGCACGAGGTAAGAATGCCTCTCGTCCCTATAGGTCAACTGGAAAGGGGTAAGAATTCCTCCCTTCCATACACGTATATAGATCACATCTGGCGTGGGGTAGACATGCCTCCCACCCATACTCAAAATAAGCTGGCATGGGGTATACATGCCTCTCATCCATAATCGTTCAAAGTAGATGGCATGGGGTATGAATTCCTCCCATCCATAATCGCTCATAATCATTATCACAGTTGCATTAGAATTCATAAGGCAGTACCTCTTATGCATTTCAAACAAAAATACCACATTCATAATCTACACATTCATCATTAGTTTTATATCACAATGCATAAGGCAGTACATCCTATGCATTTCAAACAACACATAAGGCATTACATCTTATGCGCTCAAATTAACCATATCAAATTCACGACCCAACCCATTCAACTATGTCATTCAGTGCACGTTCCCTATTCAAAGTCATTTTATCCAATTTTCCTAAACATGGAAAATTGGGAAAGGGTTCCACATGAGGGTTATTCCATCTAGTTGCCTAAACCTGGCAGGATGATTAGTAATACAAGTGTCATAGCCATTTCACTTAGTTGCCCCCATCTCATTTAATTCGTTCTAATCAAATTCATTTAACCCCCTTATATTAAGGGAAATTACAATTACACGTTATGCTGAAACTAGTTAGGTGCTTAGGGAAACATGTGTCAAATCACTAAGGGCAAGCCATTTAAGAACATTTCTGAAATCCATATCAAGAAAATCTACGCACCAAACATGATGTCAAAGTATGAGCATGGAACCAAGACAAATAGAGCAGGCAAGCATGTAAGTCTACTTCCTACTTTTGTCTTGAAGACATCGCACCTCTGGTCGAGGGGTTTTATTATTAAATCGTTAGTTTAGTGACCAAACAACCTCTTTTATCTTATTCCTATAATTCACACGATTTGCACAGAAGCATTTAATCGACTAAACTTGCATAATTAAAATACTAAAACAATTCAGTGTTAAACTCTTTAAAGGATTCACTTTAAATTAAAGGGCAAGGAGAGGGACCCTACCTCAAGGTGGATCCATCCGTCCACTCCGGCTCTTCGTACTTTCTAACTAAAGTTGTCGTTGCTGCTCCCCCACGAGGCATATGTGATTTTATATATGTATAAGGACACCTAGCCTCTATGCACACGCTCCGCATAGCCATGAGCATGCGCAAGATAATCCTTACACATATGATTATACACATAAGTCTGTCTTCGCTCACCTGTGCAGGCACTTTTATATATGCAATGAGGACAACTAGCCTCGTACGTGTATATTCGCTGCCATGCATGAATATACACATACCGGGGGAACCCACATATATATAAATACGTACCTATGCCTGCGCAGGCAAGTCGGCTAAGCTCTGGAAAGGCGAATCCAACTCCAAAGGTCCAACGCACTACGGAAAACAAACTAGGAACCTCTAAAACAACCTAAGACACTAAAAGGAAGCTACGAAAACCAACAATGGGTAAAACCCTTACCTCGGAAACAAACCGGCGGATTGAAACGTGGTGAATCGCTTCGCCTTCGGTGGCAATCGCCAGAATACACCCAAACACGACCAGAGAAGCCTTCCGCACGAACCTGGAACAAAGAGAAACCAAAAATCGGATCACCCTAAACCCTAGGGTGTTCGGCCGAAATAGATTAGGGCAAAGGGGAGGTCAAAAATCGGCCAAGGAAGGAGAGGGAAGGAGGGAGTGACCTACCATGGATATTCGGAAGAAGATACCTCCAGAAATCGGGAGAAAACAGAGGAAGAGAGAGAGGTCGTGGGCTTCGTGCGTCGCGGCAGGGGAGAGCCTTCCCTGGGCTGGTGTCACGCATCTGGCTGAGAGGAGAGGGGAGAGGTGTTTAGTTATTTAGGTTTTTGTTTTTATTTTTCTTTTAACTTTAAAACCATTTAAAATATACCAAAAACCCAAACATTTTGCGGCGCACGGTTTATCCCCCACGGTTTTCCAAATCGTGCGCAAACCATGCGGCACCCCACTGGACACCTAGGGCACCATGCATGGGCTGGCCGCACGGTTTGGGGAAACTGTGCGCAGGTCGTGCAGACTCCTCTGCCTCCCTATTTTAAGCCTCACGGTTTGGGAAACCATGCGGCAACCGTGCACCTTCTGGTGTCGCTTAAAAACCATCCGTCTTCGGTTCTGAATCCCGGTCTCAGATCCGACATGCTCAGCAGTTGAAAAAGTTCAATTTCCCCCACTTTTTAATCCGGTTCAAAACACGGGTCATTACAAAATCCCCCCTTAAAAATTAATTGATAACATTACAAATATTTAAAAAAACAAAAAACAGAATTAATTATTTAAACCAATAAATGTTCCTTTAAATTTTAAAAATACAATTTTGGAATAAATCTTCCCCATATGGTGAAATTTTATTTTCAAAACAGAGGAGACATTAAAAAATAAAGAATTATTTTGAAATCAATACCCTTTCCTATTGTTTATTCCATATTTTAACTTCCTTCTTATGGTGATTACTAAGACTCGCTATCCTTCTCTACCTCTCTCCACATTTTAAACAACCATATATTTTTTAATGAAGATGAGAAGAGCTTTGTTGGTGGGACACTCAAGGATGAGGGTCTCCATTATAGTCCAACCTCATTGTAAATTATTTATTTATTAATTTTTATATTGAAAACTTATTTAACTACCTATTTGAAAATGCCTTTATACATGAACATACTATTCTTCATACCATGTGCATCCATCAAATGCTTTTTCATAGCATGGAAAATCATGCACTCCATTATGTGTCCCATATGAAATGAATATCCATTGTGAGATTCCCTCTCTACAATGCTTATAAATTCTACAAATGACCTCATAATAGTTTAATGCCAAAGAAGAAGACAACACATCGTTTTATAGTATAAAAATTTGTTTTATCCTACCGAATCGATTCAAAAATGTATGTATATATATATATATCTTATATATCCTGGAAATGCCCATTACCACAGTAGATGAGGAGGAGGCACCATGAGGAGGAAGATAAAAATTTACACACAATGTATAACATTCATACAGTCTTGATGTTCAATATATACAAATGTTCATATATAAATATATACAGTCTATATATATTTCTTCTTATAGTCTCATACATGGGAGAGAATACTATGACGAGCTAGTCGCTAGGGAATGCACAGTGTGGGAAAGGTGTAGACACGCCTGGGTTTTAAGGGCATAGTGGTGTCATGTCATTGGCGAGATATGGGGATGGTGCGATGATGCCAATATAGTGGTGAGGTGTGCTCTATTTTTTTGAGCAATGAGTGGTGGGTGGAAGGGGATGGAAATTCAAAAGGAGTTAATATACCATTTTATTTCATTATTTTTTAACAATATACTATTGTAATAGATTATATATATATATATATATTTCTATTCATAAATTATTATAATTATCAATTTATACTTCAATTATTATTGCATTTCCATTAAAATTGGTAACTATCATAAAAATATCTATTTCTATGTAATAAAAACCTACTTTCTGTACTTGAATCTCAAAATTTATATTTAAAAATATAATTTTACTTCAAATTAATATCACATATTCCATGATAAAAATTACTATTAAATCTTCAATTACCAAATATATTCTCTTCAAATTAATATGAATCACCTAGAATTGTCATTATATTTTATATATTTATATCAAATTAATATGTTTTTTCATGATAAATGTCAACTATTTTCACATTAAATTAATATGATATTTTTATTCCTTAAATTATTTTCATAATACATATATATATCATGTAAATATTTTTTGTGCCATCACAAATATTATTTCATTACCAAAATATGTACATTCACAGTTAGAATAACTATTTAATTCAATTGAAATGGTATTAAGTATTCATTTCGAACTATTATTATTCTCCTACCATATATATACTAGTGTTATTAAAATATAGTTTTGTATTATAACCTTATAAAATATTGTTAAATGTATAATATATTTTTTATTTCATAGATGACACATAAATATATATGTGTATACACAAAATAATTTATTCCATTGCATATTACTAGTAAATAAGGATAATTTTTAAAAATAGAATGGTAATCATAATTTCTTAGTAATATATTAGTTCAGATTGATTTTTTTTTGAAAACCATGTATTATTATACTCTTTGTGTAAAAGGAATATATATAATAAAAACCAAGGTCATTACACTTCTCCTCAGAAAATTTAAGATCTAACTTAATCTCCTTGACCACCCAATATGCTTTTTACATCATTTCCACCGGGAAGTGGAATGGATTCCCATTAACTAACTAGAAATGTGACATTCTAAAAAGATCATTAAACCTATATCCCCATAAAGCATCATCATGTTTTTTTCATTGTATTTCCCCATGAAACCGTTTTCTTTTTCTTTAGATTCTTCGTGAGTTACCGAGAGGAAATCTCCACTTGACCACTCGATGATGAATGAATATACTCCACATTTCCTAAGGAGATTATATAATGTAGTGTTATAAAAATTGGAACCATGACCCCTGATAAGCACTCTAGTAATTCTGAATCAGCTAAATATGTTCTTCTTTATAAATAAAATAGCGACCTTGGATGTATTGTGTGTGGTGGCAGAAGCCTTGACCCATTTAGACATGTAGTGTATATATACTAGGATAAAAGAGTTCCCAAAAGAGTTTAGGGATTTCCTGATTAAATTTATAACCCATAAGTTAAATACATCCACATTGAAAATGTGGCGTTGTGGCATGTATTCCCATTTCCAAATATTTCTTATTCGCTATCACCTATCACAAAATTCTATGAATCATTGGGAATCTTTATACATGCTTGTCCAAAAAATCAAGATTGTAAAACCATGTAAAAAGTGTGGTCTCGCCCATGTTAACCCCGGATGGAGAAGAATGAAATTATAATATCACTTACCACTCTACCTCCAGCACACAATAATGGATGATTCCATCTCTACATGATCAGAAAACAACTGCGACTTACTAGAAATAGTGTTTCACTTCTGGAAAGAATTTATTTTTATACATAGAGGGGAAATCAAGGTGGAGAATACCCAGAAAAAAGTAATAGGAAATGTCAACAAGCTACAAGCAAAGTATATCAATTATAGAAAATAGGTTCTCATTAGGGAAATCTTCTCGATTCTCTCTATCTTCCCCCACTTCAAAGCGAGGCAACTCAAAATGAGATAGGTAATCAACCACAAGATTCTCACTCCCCCTTTTTATCATGGATTTAGAAATCTAATTCTTGCAGTTGGAGAACTCATCTGATCAACTTTAGCTTTGCATCTTTCTTATTTAGAAGGCATTTAAGGGTTCCATCGTTTGTATAGATAATCACCTTGGACAACACCAAATAAGATTGAAATCTACCAATGAAAATACTACTTCCTGTATTTCCTTTTCTATGGTGGTGTAATTTATATGGGCTTAATTCAAAAGAATACATGTATAATAGATCAGTTGAAATGTATGATCAATGCTTTGGGAAATCACCAATCACACGGTGTAGTCGTTTTCCTCACACATGTTCTTAAACGAATCCCTCCAATCTAGGTAAACCATTATCGCACATGAGCCTCAGCCCAGTTGGTGAGGTATCCTTAAGTGCATCCACATGACCCAGGTTCAAATCTAGGTAGAGGCATATTTCCGAGGGGGTACGGTAGCAGTACTGTAGCAGGTACTGTAGCAGAACTGCACACTGTGCGGTACTGTAGCAAAACTGTACACTGTGCGAGTGTTATAGCAAGCACTGTAGCAGGTATTGTTCGGTACTGTAGTAGCTGAAACTATTCACATTTGGCCGCCGATTTGGGCTTGGAGTCCTTGAGGCTTTTGGGCCACCCAGACCTTCGGGTCAGTAGGGCTTTCGGGTCACCTTTAAGGCCCTCGGGCCACCTCAAGGCCTTCGGGCCACATGCAGTTGCCCCATACACATTACAAAAAAGGAGCGGCCCTATAAGAGGATTCAGAGTAGGTGCACTTACTAGAGCTGAGCCAAATGGATTTGTCAGAATGAGAGGGTATGACTATGTCATCGGGACCAGTCTGTGCTTGCACAGGAAGTCTAGCTACACGGTCATGTAAAGGTGGAAAACTACTATCATGACGCAGATGCTGGAGAGGGGCAGTTCCTTGTAGATAATCTGGTTGAATTCCTTAAGACCTTCTGGTCATGTAATCTCCTAAGCCTACGGGCCTTGTAATCTCTGAGCCTACGGGCCTTGTAAGGGTTCCCCCTCATCCCTTGAAAAGGGGGTTATCAAAAAATCAATAAAAATGAAGGTCTTCAGGCCATTCAGACGGGTAGGTAAACCATTAGCAGGGCCTACATGAACGTTTTATTTAACTTTTAGAATTATTTAATCACGGGTAATCAAACTCAAAGATAAAATCTTTCATTAATAAGTTCATCAATGGAAGATAAATATAATATAAACCCCTTTGAATTGTCTATAGAAATCTATGTTCCTAGAAAACCCTAGATTTTTAGACTATGGTGTGAATTGTAAGGATGGATATAACTTCAATATTTATTTTATCAACCAAAATTCCCTTCATGGGTAGTCTAGGGATGAAGAGCATTCCATGCTTTACCATAAAGTTACATTTTTCCTAGTTATGGACCATATTTTTTTATCACAAATTAACAAAAATAGCTCCGTATTTCTAAAAAAAAGTGTTAGATGATTTACCCTAGAAATAAAATTCATCCATAAAAACATTCTAGAATTGTATACACCCGGTCATGGAAGATGGACATCACACATCATTGGAAGGTGGTCGCCCTATGGTAGATCTGTTGACAGATGAGCTCAATGATGCGTCATATTATCATAAACTTTCACCAGTGACGAGATTTGGCTTGGAAAAGCCTTCCCAATTGGTCTTCAGATCATTCGTGAACTCTTGGGGGCTGATCCAGCCAGTGGTACTTTCAATTATTTCTAGATCTACCTTTCCTATTCATCTGTTTTCAAGAGATAACTTCATTAAAGTGTGGTCCAGATCGGAGCGGCAGTGTGGTGCCTTGCATTTCTCTCTTTCTGGATGGTCCTGAGATGCTCATTACGGGAGAGAATCAAGCATGGCTGTATCTGGATTACGCTACAAAGACTCCCTTTACCTATTCATAACCCGAACATTCTTCAATCAGCGGGAAACGTGCTGGGGTCTTTCCATTTATCTGAAGAGTATACGCAATGTTTGCAAGATCCGGCAAATCCTCGAATTTCTGTCGAATTGATTCTAACCGCAAAACATCCTAATAAATTTATAATTAGAGTGGGTGAATCCTTTTCATGGTGGAAAAGGGTTTATTACCAGACTCTTACCTAATTCTGTTAGGGGTGTCATCTGCGAGGATACTCGTTGGATGTCTGCATAAGATACAAGACGGGGTTTAAGGTGAAAAATCTTGTGGTTGACTCATTTTCCAATGTCTTGTTCACCGTGGCAGGGCCATCTTCCTTAGGGGGATCCGATCCTTCTATTCTGTTGATGCTGGATTTGGCTCTGGTGAAATTTCCTTCTCCGGTCTCCGATAACTTTTTTCAAATTGAGGCTGGCTACTCAAACGATGAAAAGCTACTCCACACGCCTGTCCCAATCTCTGAAAATATGATTGTTAATTTTTCTGAGAACCAGGCCCCTCCCGTCGTGCTTCCTTGTGAATCCCCAGAGCCTCCTGCCTTTTCTGATCCAAGTCTACAGCCCTTTTTGTCGGGTTCTCATCAGTCGAAACCGGCCCCTTTGTCATACCGTCTTAACGACTCAAAGCTTTGTCCCGGTGCCGATACGACAGTTTGTATTCCCAACTCCACGATTCTGGAAGGGGTTTTGAAGGAAATTCAATCTTCTCTAATATCACCGAAAATACTTATGATCGTTTCTCTCTTCTCAGGGGGGGTTCCATCGGCATCTTGGGTGAATAATGATCGTTCTGACAATAAATTTACAGTTCTAGGGGAGGAAGAAATCTCAGTGGAGGATAAGTCTCCTACAGTAGGCAAGACTGGGAGTAAAAAGAAACTCGGATCCTCGGTTAAAGGTAGTGGTTGTATCACCCGGTCTCTGGCATGAGAAGCTTCAGCCAACTACTCATCTTCAAAAGCAGGTTTGTCGGGCCACATGGTCTTTCCCTTTCTTATTCAATGGTCTCCATTATTATATGGAATTTCTGAGTATTCGTTATGTGAGTGAAGTCAGCTACCTCGCTAATGAGTATCATCGTCATCAGGTATCTTTTTCCATGGTTTTAGAACCCCAATCAATGTTCTGATCGGTTCTCGTCTTTTTTCAGGAGATTGTCTTTTAGTGAGTATCGACATGGTTCCCCTCAAAATAATCATATATGGGTATTATGGAGACATGCAATATCAGTGGAGATTATTGAAACTTCCACACAGTATATTACCACAAAATCACTGAAAGGGGCCTCGAGTATTTTTATTTTTATTTCATTTATGAAAAATATGATGCTTCTGATAGATTTTTTGTGGCAGCAATTATCTTTATTTCAACCAGCTGGTTTCCCATGGTTCATAGTTGGAGACTTTAATACTATTTCTGATGTTTCACAAAGAGAGGAGGAATGGTTTTTTCTCAAAAATCCATGCAAGACTTCACTGTGTTCATGGCAGCAAAGGGTCTTATAGATTTGGGTTTTTCAGGTAGCAAATACACATGGTGTAATAATCGGAAAGGGAATGGACGAATATTATGCCGACTTGATCAGTGCCTCTCTAATCTGTAAGGGCTTTATTATTTTGGTTTGAAAAAGGTGAACACCTCACTAGGTCTATGTCTGATCATGCCCCACTTTTGGTAGAGATAAAGAAGTAAGACGGGATAATGAAAAAAATTCAGTATTCGAGAAACTGGCACCGGATGGAAGATTATATGCTAATGATTTGAAGGTCTCGGGATCAGTCGTAGAGTAATACTACTTGGGCTAGGCTAGTTAAGCGGCTGCAATGTTTGAAATGTGATATCAAAACTTGATTCCCTAACAGAAATGAAGGGAACGTTAGTTTAGAAGGGCTGGAAGAAGACATTGAAAAATTAGAGAGACTGTAGGATGGGTGGAATGAAGAACTGTTCATTCGTTTAACTGGAAAACAGAATTTATTATGTGAAAAATTGCTAGAAATTGGGAGGTATTACAGGGATAAATCAAGGGCTTTATGGATTAAAGAAGGAGATCGAAATACTACCTACTTTCAGGCATGCTTGATGGAAAGGAAGGTAGCCAAACAACTCAACTTATAGATTGAGGATGGATCTTTCACTTCAGACATTAATGTGGCTAGGAAGAAAGCTTTGGAGTACCCTGAAATCCTATTAGCAAGTCATAATAGGAGCATGAGTGCCAGCCCAAATAGGATAATTTAATGTTAGAATCTCATCTGGAGGAAGATTAAATAAAAGACCCTATTTTCAGCATGCAGTATGAGAGTGCACCAGGCCCAGATGGGTTTCCAGGTGCTTTTTCTGTATTAGCTTTGGATGTTATTAAAAATCTAGTGAATGATGTTATGCAAGACTATTTTAGAGGAGGATTGATCAGAGCAGTGTGCTTCAAGGGTGGTTCTGAATCCTGATTCCCAAATTGAAGATTCCTCTTCCTTGAATCAATATCATCCAATTTTTTTATGCAGTTTTATTTACAAAATCTTTTCCAACCTTATCAATAAGAGAACTAGTTATATTATTCCCAGTATTATTTCTGAGGAAGAACATGGTTTTTTGAAATGGAGGAGCATTCAAGGAGCCATTGGGATTGCATAGGAAATGGTGGATGATCTAAATAAAAGGATAATTGGATCCAACATCCTGATAAAGGTGGATATAGATAAATCTTATGATAGATTGAAATAGAGTTTTATCTTAAAGGTTATGTGGAACTTTGGATTTATGGAATGGTTTTGTGATATATGTTTTAGATGTTATGTTTCTCCTTGGCTCGCTATTTATTTGATGGGTAAGAATTTTGGCTTCTTCAAATCTATCTACAGTGTAAGGAAAGGAGATCCTTTATCTCCTAGTCTCTTTATTTTGGCCCAAGAAATTCTTACAAAAAATATCAAAAGAGGTCTGGATGATGGAAGGATCAAGCCATTCAACAACATGTTTGGAAGCGAATGATAGATCACCTGATGTATGCGGATGATGTGTTATTCTATCTCAATGACAGGAAAAATTCCATGGATGGGTTCCATAAAAACATGACAATGTACGGGAATCTGAGTGGTCAATGTTTCAATCAAAGGAAGAGAAGTGTGTTTATATCCAACAAATTCTCAATGATGCAAAGTATGTCTATTCAAGACAAGTAGGGCATGCAGAGGCGATATCTACCAATGGAGTATCTTGGAACTCTGATTTCAAACAGAAGGATCAGAAAAGCTTTATTTGATAACATTATAAATCGGATTATAGGAAGGATTCATAAATGGAAATTAAATTCTACCCTTCAAAGGATGAATTACTCTCATAAATAGTGTTCTTATTTCAGTTCCATATTATATCTATCATTAAACCACAAAAGGGGATAATGTCAAGGATGGAGATGATTATGAACAATTTTCTATGGGATGCCAACTAAGCCGGGAGATGTCATTGGGCCTCCTGGAAACGTTTTTCAAGGCCAATAGATGAAGGTGGGATTGATCTCCAGAATGTTGAGGATTCCATGAATGCATTGCAAGTGAAAGACACGTTTGATATTTTGACAGAGAACTCTTTATGGGAAAACATCATGCGGAACATATATGGGGCGAGGGGGGGATTGGATTACTGGACCAGATGTTCCAGAAGGCTGTCCAGGCTTGATCGCAGTATGCTTAATCCCTTGGAGGTCTCCGATGATAAAACAAGATGGGTGATCGGTAGAGGGGATATTAATTTATGGATCACTAACTGGCAGAGCGAGGAGCTATTTTTTCTAGGTTTTCTGATAGCAAACATTTCATTCAAGGAAGATACCGGGTACCCCACATTTATCGACACTATTTTAAATCAGGAACAGTAGAATGTGTATGAAAATATTTCATTAACTGAGGAGCCGGATAGATGTGTTTTTTGTGCTCAAAGGTAGGGAACTTCAAGACCAGGGATTATAGAAATTTGAAGCATTCCATAAGTGAAATAGACAAATAGGCAGCAAGTCTTTGGTGCAGAGAGATTCCAAGAAAGTTGAACTTTTTATTTTGGAGATTAAGGAACAACACCATCCCTACAGATGAGAATTTATAGAAAAAAGGGGTGCTCCAAGCCTCCATATTCCACTGTTGTCTATCACCAAAATAAGAATCCTCGTTTCACTTATTCTTCAAGGGTGACTAGGTGATTAAAATATTGAATTACTTTGTACATATCCAAAATATCCATATTGATGGTGACACAATAGAGGTGTCGATTATTAATTTGATTCAAATAGTGGGTGCGCAAGTTGCAGAAACAAAAGCTCGGGCAGTTTTTTTCAATGGTGTTCTGGATGTTGTGGGAGGCTCGGAATAAGATAAGAGAAGCTAAGAAAATGTCACATAATCTCATACAGCTACGGGTTAAACTTCTATTTACGGAACTTGGTTCTCTCTTGCATGTTGGGTTATCTGGTCCTTCCATTAGAAGGTTCCTGCCACGCTTTTGCGGTTCTTTGGAGAATGGAAGCGGTAACCTAGGAAGGTGGATTCAATGGAAGTCTACTCTAACAGGGTTCAAGATTAATGTTGATGGCTCATGCCTCTCAGGGTAGATGCGAAGCGGCGGTTTGGTGAGGGACTATTGAGGCTCGGTGCGGATGGATTTCAGTTCTTTTCATGGGACCAGGAATTCCATTGAGGTAGAGGCAAGGGCTTTGATTACTGGTATTTTGTTATGTAAGCTGTATAATAGACAGATCACTGGTGTCGAATCTGATTCTGCACTGCTGGTGGGATTCATACAAGTAAAAGGCAGGCACTCATAGATGCTTGTCAATCATGGGATCTGGGTGAGGCATATTTGGAGAGAAGTAAATTTCATGGCAGATGCGCTTATTAGCAAGGGGAGTCCAGCTGAGAATTTAACTTTGTATATTGGGGATAGATCTTTACCCAAGGACTGTAAGCATATTGTTAAGGATGATGCTCTCATCCTTCATCATTTTTGGGCTCCATGAGAGGTGGGGTATTTTTGTAAACCTTTTTAATAATAAAAAAGTTAATTTGTAGTCCGGAAGGTGGTCAGAGCATTGGAAAAAAACATGTGGAATTTGGTGATAAGAAAATGTTCAATATAGGCATGTGAAAGTGTAGTTGTTCTAGTTTTCTGGAGAAATAGAGATTTGATTAAATCCTAAATAACCAACTAATAAGCTGGAGAAGTTTCTCCCCACCATTTGCTCTAGTATTTGATCCATTAATGAGAGTTAAATTTTCAGTAATAGACACACACACCCTGCAACTCGTTCCCATTCAAATGGAAATGACATCATTATTTTCTCTTTATATCACTACAACACAACCCTTATTTAGAATAACTTGCTAGGGGATCACTTATGGACTGTCTGAGATTAGATAGATGTTTCCAGCATCTAAAATTTTATTCACTTCTTTATTAACCACCTCCTTTATGGTTGGGTATAACCACTATTATGGTTATCGAGACAATTTTTCTCCATCTTCCAAGAGAACTAAATTGGTGAAAATGTTATGGCTGATCCCTTTCATACTAGTAATCATCCATCCTATTTATTTCATCCATATTTTTAAAACATGTAGCAATTTATCATCTAGATCATCTGTGAGAGTATAATTGATAAATACCAGCAACATTTCCTTCTCCCCCGAATAACCATATTTCAACGAATGTGGAAGAGGCTTCAACACAAGCTATGGAACCTTTTAATGCAAAATGCAACAAAATCATAGACTTTTCCCACTCTAATATATCTAGAGTTACTGCTCAATTCAAATAATGAATTCACTTTCCATGTATAAATTGAACCTATGTGTTTTTGTGATATATCTAAAATTTATCATTTATGAGCTCTTTAATTGGTTGGGTATAAGGCCCCAACCTTAAACCTTACTTAATATTGAATTAAATGAATAATTCACATTGAGGACCTTTTCAGGTTTAGAGTTTTAGAGAATTAGGACAGAACTATTACATCTCAAAAGATTACAAAATAGACACTTCTACTAAGTTTCCATAAAATAAAAAAAAAACTCTTAAAAGAAACATGTCTAGTTCCATGTTTTAGACAACCTGACATTTCCTTGATCCCATCCTCGAACCTATTCAACTTTATGTCCTGTGAAAAACTTTTCAAAAAAACTTGGGGTGAGCATAAAAAGCTCAGTAAGGGATACACAAGGAAGGAAAACTGTTAGTTTTTCAAAACAACCAGTAAACCAAGAATTCTTTATCAATGTAATACTTTTCACCTTTATGAAGAAGAAAATACTCTTCATTGAATAAAAGATCATTACTTACCCTTTTGTAACCAAAGATTACCATAAAACTCATATAAAGAACACATAACATATAAATGTAACTTGGGACATAAACATACTTAAGTGGAATAACCATACGGTCGACTTCCACACATACTTAATGGAATAACCATACGACCGACTTCCATACCCAATGCATTGGAGGTTATAACGTAACCACCCATCCTGGTATTCACGGCACCACCCGTCATATGGTTTATCACGTAATCACCCGTAAAATGTCCAAGTACCATTATAAAATCATAACATGTAAAACAATTATAATGAAAAGAAAACATTTCCACATTTCAAGCACAATATATCACATAAATATATTGACATAACAAATCCATTATCAAAACCATTTTCAATACCAAAATACATAAAAGAGTATTTGATATTTATTTACTTTTAAAAATATTACGGCTTGTTGAGGAAGACAAAGATCAAATAATACTCACGGTGGCGGAAAGGTCATTGTCACCGCGTACGTTAAAAAGAAACATACTTTTTGTCGTTTAGTAAAACGCTTCATATAGAAAAGATTCCTTTCGAATAAAAGTAGAAGTCAAAGAGGTTTATATACCGTATAAAAGAAAGTTGTGTATAAAACAAAATATGCCTCAATGAAAGGAGATTGAGACGAAGTCCCTTACAAAGTCGGTATCCTTAGATTAAGGATAAATCAATTACATGATTATGTGTGACAAATATGAATACACAAAATATAAGTGGATATTAAGTGTAAAACAATCAGAGGTCATTAACACATAATCTTGGAAAAACAAAACCAATGACAGAGATATTTAACTCAATGAAATGAGATTGAGTAATGATTTCCCATACAAGTTCGTCTAAATGACGTAAGAATTTATCAATGAGATGATTATGTGTAGAAATAGTATATCCACACAAAGGTTTGTGGAAATTACAATATAGAGATTCCACACACAATCTTGACATAATAAAATCAAGAAGTATAGGTTTAACCCAAAAAATTGAAAGTGGGTTAAGAAGTTCCCTTACAGAAATCCGACAGCCTAACGACGTCACTTTAAAATTTAGAAAATGAGTTGATGAGAGAGAAAATGGTATCTCATCACTTGGACATAAAATTTACATCAATAAGGATATATAAGAACATATCCCAACATAATAATACGTGAATTAAAAGACACAACAAAAGAAGTCTTTTAGAAAGAGGAGGGTGAAAGGTTCCCTTACCGACTTGGGTAACTTTCGAAACTTACACCCCATTGAAGAAGGGTCATACAATGAAGATGTAAATACCCATAATTGAAATTATACTACACAAAGAGTATAATAATGGGCAGTACATACACCACACAAATGAAATGGTGGCAAACGTAACATAAATGTCACGAGAATAAAAGTGAGATGAAAAATCCCTTACGAAAACTCGGCAGCCTAACGGCGCCTCTTAAAACTTTCAAAAATGGATTGATGAGATCAAATAGTGTCTCTCATCATATTAAAATAAAATGTACTGAAAGAGGAATATAAAAGGACATCCCCCAACATAACAAAGAGGAGCTTAAAAGAAGTGACATAAAGGAGAATACTTAAAAAGAAAGAGGGAGGTTGGATCTTTTAGGAAAATTCGGAAGCCTAACAGCGCCACTCAAAACTTCCAAAATGGACTGATGAGAGAAAATAAGGTCTCTCATCATATGAACATAAAAAGTACAGTAAGATTAATATAAAAGAACATCCCAATCATAAGAAAGATGAGCTTAAAAGGAATGACATAAAAGAGTGTACTTAAAAAAAAAGAGTAGGATCTCTTACCTCGTGTCCGACATGACTCGATCGTTCTTTAATCTCCTGAATAATAAAATTTGGTCAATTTATAATTGCTTAAGGACCTCCTTTAAAGATTATTATTCAGTTCATATCACATATTATAATGTTATAATAATTGGTTAATAAAGTGAGTTCATATCAGATGTTTTTGTCGATGTTCGGTACATGTGTAAAAATTGAACTTGTTGGAAAAGAATTTTCCATGTAGTTATAGGTACATCATATCCATAATAGTATTGATGTTTTAAATATCATATATATCTAGTATATATTCATTTTATACTATTTCATAACATTTGGAGATAAAAAATTAAAAGCACCGTTCATGGAGACGGTAGGCCGTACGTACGCATGAACACTACTTTTATTTTTTTGTCATATTAATGGAATTAAAACAAAATGAGAGATATATATATATTATAATTCCAGAATGATATCCATCATTTAAATGTAATATATTACATATATATCCATTATATATATGTACTTATAATAGTACATAACATTTGGAGATAAGAAATGAAATGTACCGTTCATGGAGACGGTAAGCCGTACGTACGCATGAACGCTACTTTCATTTCATTTTTTTTTTGTATTCAATGGAATGAAATAATAATGATATAAAGGTATATTATAATTCCAGTAGGATATCATATGTGATACCATTAATTCCATCCTTTATATGTCCCACATATGGCATTAACGAATCAAATCACTTTGAGGGGGCGATAGTCCGCACTTCCTAAAATGAAGAGATCGCGTTTACCCATAATGGAAACCATAAAGGTATGCCATAAATGAAAAATACAGAAGCTTAAGAAAAACATAAACATATTATATATCATATATAAATATAGTGACATCTTAATGACCACTGAAAGAGCGTTGTCGCACGCGCTCTCAAAAGAACTTCAAAAGTGAGTTCCGTTGGATAAAACTCCAAGAACAACACTCCATGAAGCTAATGTTTAGTTTACTTGGTGTAGCATAGGGGGCTAACCAAGGTCGTCTCTCAAAGGAGGAAGTGAATTAAAACATCTTATTAGAGGTATTCTAAAAATAAAATAAAAGGGAATAAAAACACTACTTTAAAGGATTGGGGTTTGTTGTAGTTTATGAATCTAGAAGAAGTTTGCTGGAAGAAGATTGTATAATTTTTTTTTGTTTTTAGTTTTGAAATGAATTTCAATTTAAATGACACAACAAGAAGATGTTTTTTTTAGAAATCTATTTAAAAAGCGTAATCGATCTAACTCTACCTCTTCATTTACATATTAATCATTATCATTTAAATGAATATCCACTTAATTATGATCCTCTAATTTGTTAACCCTCGAACCCTACAAGAGTTAACTTAACCACAAAGATGGAATTACTTAAACCCTAGGCTAGCTTCGGAACATGCAATCGCAGAACCCTGCTTTGATTGTTGTTCTAAGGTTAGCTTATGGTCAGTGGTTAATTAGAGCACAAATCCATTCTGGAAATGAGGATGAGTTGTGTTTAGGGATTATATTTGAACTCTACAAATTTATCCCAAGTGGTCTTGTATTACCGATTAAGCTCGCACTCTCACAATTTACACAAAATCTCGACCTCGCGTGTTTTTGTATTAATTGTTCAATTGCTTGCTTAGTTTCTTAAAATTTAAAAACATAATTCATGGATCATATTAAGTGAATTACAGTAGGCTCAATGATTCAAAATAATTAAATGAAGAGGGTAGAAGATAGATCGATCACTAAAAATTACTCTTCCATGGGTGGCGTAATCATCGTAGAAGCGTTTTGCATGTGCAAAGGTTTATAATGGGTATAACCCAATATCGCTTCTACTCAAGAATTCCAGCCCCAAGAGGAAGATTAAGAGAAGAATAAATTTAAATAAAACAGAGGAAAAGAGAAGAAATAAAAGAAGAACAAAGAAGTTTATTACACAAACAAAACAATTACAACATGAAGGAGAGAAGGAGGCTTCGATGAGAGGATCCTTGCTTCAAGAGCTACCTCTCTTACAATGGTTGTAGAATTTGGTTGAAACCAATTCTCCTCTGCCTCCAATCTCTCAATGCACGAACCAGCCTCTCCAAATGAGAAAATCACTAATTTATAGAGTGGAGGGGAGGCTAGGTTTAAAGTGGTTTCAAGTGTGAATGCAAAATCTCGGCCAAATATTTTAATGAAACTTGCACTGCCCATTTGACCTCCAAAACGCGTGAATTGACCGGCCTTCCAGAAGGATGATTTGTGCCACATCATGTCCCCGAGCTTTCCTCAAAATTTGGGCTCAATCCAAGCCCGTATGTAGAGGATATGGCCCAAATACAGAACCTTCTCCATTCTGGCGAGCCCAGCCCAACTTTGACTTCATGGCCCAATTTCAACAACCAAATTAACTCTTTAGCTTTAGTGTCCTGAATAAAAGTTGTAGATAATTAAGTTAGGAACACTGTTACAAAATTTCAAATTCAAATAATAAATATAAAAATATTTATCTTCGAAATAATACAGTGCACTATTAAGGGTAAAACTGGAATTTTCACCAAATTTTCAAATGAATGATCAAATCCCAAATATTTTATAAATAAACATATTTAACACAATGTGAGGAAATTATATCATTTATTATCAATAAAATATTCAATAAAATAGTGTTTTATCAACTCCCCCACACTTACCCTTTTGCACACCTGGGCAAAACCACATATCAAGTAAACATCAATATCAAATCAAAACCAATTTTAAAACACATATCTTTAAGATCAATCAATTTCACACCAAGAATAAAAAGATATCATGCCTCATAAAAAACCTTATTTCAGGTTCTCCATTTATATCATTCAATATATTTCCACTTCATTTATCCACCAATGCACAAAACACTTACCTCGCTTGAATTTTCTCTCATCACTCAAATATCAATTTTTTTGCAATGTCTTTCTCATCCAAACTCATACAAGGGTCACCATAGGCTTGATAGATTCCTACATCGCTACCCGATGTGAGTCAAGGACATATGTTTATCATGAGGACTTTTCAGGGTTGTTCTGTGGCTTTCGGTTGGTAGGATTAAGATGTGAAAAACTCTGAGGCTGAATGAGGAGGGCTTGACTCTTTTAAAGAAAAATTGCATTAATCTAATTTTCACTTAAATATGGTCTTCTCTTCAATCCCCATAGTATCAATTCAGCTCCATCATCATGAAAAGTCATGAAAGGTTTACACCATTCATCATTTCAGCATAAAAAAATGTCAATCTTCTAAAACATGATTTTCTTGAAAGCTCCAGATGGGCACAACTTTCCACCTCAATTAGAAGCTCCAGAAAAGGCACAGCTTCACTTGTCATGAAAGCTCCAGAAAAGGCACAGCTTTCAATATAATGACTTTCTTTAGCAGCAAACACATCTCTTCAGAATTTAATTTTCCACCCAAAGTATCAGATAATGTGGTGGCACAACACAAGACAGCTTCCCCCACACTTAAGCTCAACTAGATTATGCAATTTCACTTCAAGAGTTGGTTGGATAGGGAAAATTGGCTTGTAATGTGGCTTAACCTAACAGGATGTGCATGGCTTCTAAGGGCTACAAGGGTTAAATATTCAAGGTAGGCCATTATAAAAAAGGATTATTTGAAATAGGGGTTTTAATACCAAACAAATGCCTCAATCATTTAAACACAAGTACCTCAAACCCTCAAGTTTTGACAGGAATAGATCAAATTCTGGTTAAATCAAGTATGGTTTGGCTCTCTCAAGAAGTGAGGTGAATGTAAAGAATATGAAAATAATGGTTTAGAAGCCTCACAGGAAAGTGATTTCAAATATAAAGACAGTGAGATTGGCATGGGATTCAAAATTCAGCGTACTTTGCATGAAATTACTAAATATTTGAACTTGAAACAAAGTCATTTCAGCATTCATTTAAGCTTAGTTTCAAGGGGTAAATTGTTTCACTTATTGATATGGATTTAAAAATGGTGATGAGAATCATTTCAGCTCAAAAGTTTCAAAAACACACAGAAAATTGTAAAATAAACACACAAATTTTGAAAAACACACATTTTTTGTTTTTTGTTTTTTTTTTAACAGGAAAACAGTTGAAATTACTAAACTAAAAGGTTCCCTCCCCCACACTTAAAATATTGCATTGTCCTCAATGTGAACCCGTGAGATGATATATGCACATGAAATGCAGAATTTTTAAATAGGACAAATAATATAAAAGTGAAAGGGTTAGGAACAGCCTGATGTGATCAAGTGATGATGGGGTCATGCAGTGTGATAAAATCCACTGCATCAGTAGGATGTCCCTCAATGTATCTCTTCAAACGTTTCCCATTGACTGTAAAGCTCCTTCCAGTGTCCTCTTGTGTGATCTCCACTGCACCATAAGGAAAAACATTAGACACAATATAAGGACCTAACCATCTGGAACGCAACTTACCAGGCATCAACTTCAGTCGTGAACTATAGAGAAGGACTTTCTCTCCAATATGAAACTCCCTTTGTTGGATCATTTTGTCATGAGCTGCTTTTGATCTTTCTTTGTAGAGCCTTGAGTTCTCATATGATGACAGGCGAATCTCCTCAAGCTCTTGAATTTGCAACTTCCTTTGAATTCCAGCTTGGGCCAAATCCATGTTACATTTCTTTATAGCCCAATATGCCCGATGCTTGACTTCCACGGGGAGATGACACGCTTTCCCAAAAACAATCCGAAATGGGGACATACCAATGGGGGTCTTGTATGCTGTCCTATAAGCCCACAATGCATCATCCAAGCGCTTGCTCCAATCCTTCCTATTTGGCTGCACGGTTTTCTCCAAGATTTGTTTCAACTCACGATTTGAAACCTCAGCCTGGCCATTTGTTTGGGGGTGGTATGGTGTTGATGTTTTGTGTGTCACCCCATACTTCCGAAGGAGGGAAGCAAAATTCCTATTGCAAAAGTGTGTCCCTTGGTCACTGATGATGGCCTTTGGTACTCCAAACCTGCAAAAAATCTGGGCTTTGACAAAATCCACAACAACATGAGAATCGTCAGTCCTGGTGGCCTTGGCCTCCACCCATTTACTCACATAATCGACAGCAACAAGGATATACAAGAAACCAAATGAACTAGGAAAAGATCCCATAAAATCAATTCCCCAAACGTCAAAAATCTCACAGAATAAAATGGGTTGTTGGGGCATCTCGTGTCTTCTTGAAATGTTTCCAGTGTGTTGGCAACGAGAGCATGACTTACAAAATACATGGGAATCATGGAATAAACTAGGCCAATATAATCCTGAGTCTAAAACCTTCCTAGCTGTCCGTTGGGGTCCAAAGTGTCCACCACAAGCAAGTGTATGACAGAAATGCAAAACAGACTCAAACTCATGATCGGGAACACACCTCCTAATGACTTGGTCACTACACATGCGCCAGAGGTATGGATCATCCCACACATAATACCTAGACTCACTTTTTAATTTTTGGACTTGATGCTTCTTCAAATTTACTGGGATTTCAGAGCCAACAATGTAATTAACTAAATCAGCATACCAAGGATGCTTACCTGAGATGGTATAGAGATGCTCATCGGGGAAAGTGTCCCGAAGTGGTACCTGGTCCAAGGTGTCACCCTCTAGTGTGTGAGTAAGCCTACTCATGTGGTCTGCCACCAAATTCTCTGACCCCTTCTTGTCCTTTATCTCAAGGTCAAACTCTTGAAGAAGTAGCATCCAACGGATAAGTCGTGGCTTTGCATCTGGCTTCTTTAGGAGGTACCTCAAAGCTGCATGGTCAGAAAAAACAACTACTTTAGAGCCCAATAAATATGAACGAAATTTATCTAAAGCAAATATAACAGCAAGAAACTCCTTTTCTGTTGTGGTGTAGTTTGATTGGGCTGAATCTAGTGTTCTCGATGCATAGGCGATCACACGTGAACGTCCCTCCACCCTCTGAGATAAGACAGCTCCAACCGCGAAGTTGGAGGCGTCACACATAAGCTCAAAAGGAATCTCCCACCGTGGGGGCTGTATGATCGGTGGAGTGGTCAGACACTTCTTTAGCTCATCAAATGATACCCTGCATGAATCATCAAAATTGAAGTCAATATCTTTTTGAAGCAATCGAGATAAGGGTAGAGCGATCTTACTAAAATCTCTGATGAAGCGTCGATAAAATCCAGCATGTCCAAGGAATGATCGAACATCACGCACACATGAAGGGTAGGGTAAGGATGAAATGATGTCTACCTTAGATCTATCAACCTCTATCCCATGTTTTGACACTACATGCCCTAAGACGATGCCATGCTCTACCATGAAATGACACTTTTCAAAGTTCAGGACTAGATTCTTCTCAATACAACGATTCAACACATTTTCCAAACTACTTAGACATTCATCAAATGAAGATCCATACACTGTAAAATCATCCATAAATACCTCCATGCAGGTCTCAATAAAATCAGAAAAAATACTCACCATGCATCTCTGGAAGGTACCTGGGGCATTGCAAAGTCCAAATGGCATCCTCCGATAGGAAAATGTCCCAAAGGGACAGGTGAATGTAGTCTTCTCCTGATCCTCCGGAGCTATAGGAACCTGAAAATATCCAGAAAATCCATCCAAGAAACAATAGTGTGTCTTCCCAGCTAGTCTCTCAAGCATCTGATCAATAAATGGGAGGGGGAAATGATCTTTGCGAGTGGAATGATTTAGTTTCCTATAATCAATACACACGCGCCAACTGTTTTGTACCCTCATTGGAACTAACTCATCTTTCTCATTTTTAACAACAGTAACACCACTTTTCTTAGGCACAACCTGAATAGGACTTACCCACTGAGAATCTGAAATGGGATAGATTATACCTGCCTCGAGCAATTTTTCAACCTCTTTTTTAACAACCTCCAGAAGGGTTGGATTGAGTCTCCTTTGTGGTTGCCTCACCGGTTTAGCTCCATCTTCCAAAAGAATCCTATGCATGCAAATGGAGGGGCTAATACCTGATATGTCAGCCAAGGTCCACCCGATTGCCCTGATGTTCTCCCTCAAAAGATTCAAAAGTTTTTCTTCATATTCAAAAGAGAGATTGTTAGCAATGATAACAGGTAATTTTTCACCACTTAACAAGTATGAGTATTTGAGATTTGGTGGCAATGGCTTTAGTTCCAGTGATGGTGGCTGCTGAATGGATGGAAGCATGAGTGGCGTAGACATCTGTGCACAATCATACATATCATCTGAATGAGAGAACAATGCATCAAATCCATCAGAAAAATTAGCAGCCATATCATAATCAGAGTATACATGCTCAGAATTCGAATATGATTGGACAAATGAACCAATCCCAAGATCAGAAAGATCATGAATTAAAGGGGATGAAGTAGAATGAGACATCAAGTTGGACCCAATACTCATTATTTCATTAAGAAGTGAATAGTCCCCAAGAGATTGGGAATCAAAAATAGAGGGACTATCACATGGAGACTCAGAATGAGAGAGAAAGAATGCTGAGTGTTCCTCTGGTGGGTACTTCATAGAATCCAGGATTTTAAACCTCACGATTTCATCCCCGAATTCCATGGAAAGAGTACCCTCATGAACATTGATAATGGTCTTAGCAGTTTTGAGGAAGGGTCTACCAAGAATGATAGGGGCATGAGAACTTACCTGGTCATCTTCCATGTTTAGTACATAGAAATCAGCAGGGAAGATCATGTCCTTTACCTTTACCAACACATCTTCAAGGACACCAGCCGGATATGCTGTAGCTCTATTCGCTAGCTGCACCACTACCCTTGTAGGCTTGAGCTCACCAATCTGCAATGAAGAGAAAACAGAGTGAGGCATCACATTTATTGAAGCTCCTAAATCACAAAGAGCATCAGAGAAGTGAAACTCCCCTATGGTGCATGGGATGGTGAATGTCCCGGGATCCTTGCACTTTGTTGGCATTGCTAGAGTTGGTGTAATGAGTGCTGAGACATTCCTTCCAAGTTTGATCCTCTCATTTCCCTTGAGCCCTCTTTGATTGGTACAAAGTTCTTTTAAGAATTTGGCATACCTTGGGATTTTCTTAATGGCTTCGAGTAGAGGAATGTTGATCTCCACACGCTTGAATGTGTCCAAAACCTCCTTTTGCATTGCTTCTTCAGCCATCTTCTTGGTTTGAACAACCCTGTTTGGAAAAGGAAGTGGTTTAGGAGGAACATCATCAATCTTTTTCTTACCTTTATCTTTCTCCTTGGATTGTTCATCAGTTGGTATGGAATGTGGCTTCTCTGAAGTTGAGGTGAATCCCGGTGGAATGGTAGGTACAGCTGTATCGTTCATTTGCTTCCCACTTCTCAATGTTATGGCACTAACATTCCCCTTTGGATTTGGAGTGGGTTGGGAAGGTAGATTTCCAGAATTCTTACTTACAAGTTCATGGAGGGCGGTGGCAATCTGGCTCATTTGAGTCTTCAACTCTCTCAGCTCCGAACCTTGACTCTTCAGCTCATTCTGTTGATTAAGAACAATTTGTTTCAAAAGATCATCAGTGTTAGAGTCTACCTTGTGTTGGATATTCCCTTGTTGCTGACTTGTTGATGTTTGAGCTTCAAATCTCCTTTGGGGTTGTTGGAAACCCTGTTGGTAAGGTGGAGGCTGCTGGAAGTTTTGTTGAAAGGGGGGCCTTTGTTGTTGTCCAGAGCCATACCTCATGTCCAGATGATCTTTCCACCCTTGGTTGAATGTTGAATCGAACTTCTTCTAGGGATATGGTTGTTGCTGCTGCTGCTGATATGGTCTCCCAGGGAACACTGCTGCACAATCTTCTGTTTCTTGGAGTTGTGGGCAACAGTCAGTTGGGTGGCTTGTCTCAGTGCAAATACCACAAGGCCTTGAAGGAGGAGGTAAAGATGTCTTTTGTGCCAAAGCAATCTGCCCTACCATAGTTGTCAATTCTTCTAACTTGGTATCAATCAAATGACTCTCAAGAGAAGAAGGACTTACCTGATGTACTCCCCTGACATGTAGTGTACCTCTATCGCCAAATTGTTGGGAGTTTTGGGCCATCTTGTCAATCAATGCACGTGCGGCTATTGGTGTCTTGTCCACCAATGCCCCTCCAGCTGCGGCATCCACCATGCTTCTCTCCATAGCTGTGAGTCCTTCATAGAAGTACTGAATGAGGAGTTGCTCACTGATTTGGTGATGTGGACAGCTTGCACACAACTTCTTGAATCGCTCCCAATACTCATACATGGACTCCCCTTGTGCTTGCTTGATCCCCGATATCTCCTTTCGAATGGATGTGGTCCTTGATGCTGGAAAAAATCTCTGCAAGAAAAGACGTTTCAAATCGTTCCAACAAGTTACATCTTCGGGTTGTAAATAATACATCCAATCTTTTGCAGCTCCATCAAGTGAGAATGGGAATGCTCTTAGTTTGATTTGATCTTCAGAGACATTTCTAGGTTTTAGGGTTGAGCAAACCACATTAAATTCTTTCAAATGTTTATTCGGATCCTCACCAGAGAGGCCATGAAACTTTGGAAGTAAGTGAATTAACCCTGATTTTAGTTCAAAGTCCGATTCGAGATTTGGGTATGCAATACAATTTGGTTGATAGTTAATATCAGGTGCAGCCAATTCTCGAATGGTTCTATTAAGTTCATTTCCATTATTATCAGCCATTGGTTCCTCTTTTATGTTTGAATTTGAATTGCTTCCAATTTCAATGTTCTGATATTGGAGTAATTCTCCAACTGGTTGAATGTTGAAACTTCCCGTAGACTGAGAATGTCTGATTCGTGCCCTAAGGCTACGTTCAATCTCAGGGTCAAGATCTAAGAGATCTTCGGGATTAGTTCGTGTCATAGATCAAATAAAAATGAAAAGAAAGAAGGTGGACCATAGTAAAATAAAAATGAGAAGTTTGAGTTGATGGTCCACAAAGAAGTAGGAGAAAATAAAAGAAGAGGATGAAAAATCAGATTGGGTAAAGAAGGAAGAAAGAAGAGAGGAAAATAATAAAATGTAAAATAAAATAAATACCTCTAGTTGGTTGAAATAATTACTTGCCTCCCCGGCAACGGCGCCAATTTGAAAGAGCGTTGTCGCACGCGCTCTCAAAAGAACTTCAAAAGTGAGTTCCGTTGGATAAAACTCCAAGAACAACACTCCATGAAGCTAATGTTTAGTTTACTTGGTGTAGCATAGGGGGCTAACCAAGGTCGTCTCTCAAAGGAGGAAGTGAATTAAAACATCTTATTAGAGGTATTCTAAAAATAAAATAAAAGGGAATAAAAACACTACTTTAAAGGATTGGGGTTTGTTGTAGTTTATGAATCTAGAAGAAGTTTGCTGGAAGAAGATTGTATAATTTTTTTTTGTTTTTAGTTTTGAAATGAATTTCAATTTAAATGACACAACAAGAAGATGTTTTTTTTAGAAATCTATTTAAAAAGCGTAATCGATCTAACTCTACCTCTTCATTTACATATTAATCATTATCATTTAAATGAATATCCACTTAATTATGATCCTCTAATTTGTTAACCCTCGAACCCTACAAGAGTTAACTTAACCACAAAGATGGAATTACTTAAACCCTAGGCTAGCTTCGGAACATGCAATCGCAGAACCCTGCTTTGATTGTTGTTCTAAGGTTAGCTTATGGTCAGTGGTTAATTAGAGCACAAATCCATTCTGGAAATGAGGATGAGTTGTGTTTAGGGATTATATTTGAACTCTACAAATTTATCCCAAGTGGTCTTGTATTACCGATTAAGCTCGCACTCTCACAATTTACACAAAATCTCGACCTCGCGTGTTTTTGTATTAATTGTTCAATTGCTTGCTTAGTTTCTTAAAATTTAAAAACATAATTCATGGATCATATTAAGTGAATTACAGTAGGCTCAATGATTCAAAATAATTAAATGAAGAGGGTAGAAGATAGATCGATCACTAAAAATTACTCTTCCATGGGTGGCGTAATCATCGTAGAAGCGTTTTGCATGTGCAAAGGTTTATAATGGGTATAACCCAATATCGCTTCTACTCAAGAATTCCAGCCCTAAGAGGAAGATTAAGAGAAGAATAAATTTAAATAAAACAGAGGAAAAGAGAAGAAATAAAAGAAGAACAAAGAAGTTTATTACACAAACAAAACAATTACAACATGAAGGAGAGAAGGAGGCTTCGATGAGAGGATCCTTGCTTCAAGAGCTACCTCTCTTACAATGGTTGTAGAATTTGGTTGAAACCAATTCTCCTCTGCCTCCAATCTCCCAATGCACGAACCAGCCTCTTCAAATGAGAAAATCACTAATTTATAGAGTGGAGGGGAGGCTAGGTTTAAAGTGGTTTCAAGTGTGAATGCAAAATCTCGGCCAAATATTTTAATGAAACTTGCACCGCCCATTTGACCTCCAAAACGCGTGAATTGACCGGCCTTCCAGAAGGATGATTTGTGCCACATCATGTCCCCGAGCTTTACTCAAAATTTGGGCTCAATCCAAGCCCGTATGTAGAGGATATGGCCCCAATACAGAACCTTCTCCATTCTGGCGAGCCCAGCCCAACTTTGACTTCATGGCCCAATTTCAACAACCAAATTAACTCTTTAGCTTTAGTGTCCTGAATAAAAGTTGTAGATAATTAAGTTAGGAACACTGTTACAAAATTTAAAATTCAAATAATAAATATAAAAATATTTATCTTCGAAATAATACAGTGCACTATTAAGGGTAAAACTGGAATTTTCACCAAATTTTCAAATGAATGATCAAATCCCAAATATTTTATAAATAAACATATTTAACACAATGTGAGGAAATTATATCATTTATTATCAATAAAATATTCAATAAAATAGTGTTTTATCAACCACCCTTGAAGGTGTTAGAAGAATATTGAACAATCATCGTTTCGTGAGACAGAAATTCGCCATCCACAGAAACAATATGCTCTTTAACCATTAGATGTAGGTGTGTGTTAGTGTAGCTCGAATCCTCCTCATAACAACATCATAGTATATTGAAGATACTGATGTTGTTACAAAAGAAATAAATAAAAAGAGTTTATGGGGTTGGAGAACCAAATAAAACAAAAGAACACAAGTGAAGACATTACCTTAAAACCGGGTAACTCTTTTTGATTTGAGCTCAAAGGCTTCCTTGGAAAGGATTCTGCCCAAAGTGAGGCTTCTAGGAGTAAGAGAGGGATGTGGAAAGACAAAATGGGCAGGGGTTGGCCGAGCCAAAGGCTTGAGAGGTGTGGGTAATGAGGTAGATGTGTGGGCCTTTTATAAGAGGAGAGGATGGACACTCTTGGAAAGTTATAAAATATTACTTTATTATATAATGGTTTTCAGATTTTAAAGGTCCAAAAAGGATATATTTCAAGGATAAGGTGATAAGGTTTCGAAATCCACCCATCCAATAGGTTTTTGACAAGTGTAGGTTTTAGATTTTACATTATCTTTTCATTTTATTTAAATCGTTAAATAATGAGGTAATCGCTGCATCATCATGGTGTCATAAATAATTTAATTTATTTAGTGTCTAAAAATTATAAAAAAAATATCATGATGTAGGAGATCTTTTTAGCTTTCTAATGAATATTTATAGTCAAAAATATGACTTGTATAACCCCATATAAAAATTGTTTTAGTAAAACAACACATGTTTGTGACATTTTAATTTTAACTTTAAATTAAAAGGCATTAATGTCATTTTCCTACCAAAGTGGCTCCATGGGGTCTCCAAGTTGACCCATGGATTGTTTTGGTCGGCCACGACTCATCCAATAAGGGTAGGACATGTGTCATGGTCATTTAATATTATTAAAACATTATTTTTACCTTAAACTACACTTATTACCTCTAATCGCGATTACAACTTAAAAGTTACTATTCACTAAAAAATTATTTTAATCTCATTGAACCACATTTTACTTCCTAATGACAACCATGTATGTCGGATTTTTGAAAATCAAATCACAGAAGTGGTGAAGTTTCATTTAAACGAAAAATCAGTTTCTTTAACTACCACTTAGTGGTTTTACTATTCATCAAAAATTGAAGTTTTTCAGAAAATTACCAAAAATTCACCCTAAGCTATATTTGATATTCCGAATTCAAAAATGATGTCTATTTTACAAAATTCAAAACATATAAGTTGCATTAATTAATTTAATAATTAATTCCCGCTGTCAAAACAAATAGCGTGTTTTTAAGAAACAATATCTATTAAAAGATTGACACTAGTTTAAGTCCAATTTCAAAGTGAAATTAATTCCAATGACCACTATTGGATTAAATGGTAAAAATATATTATAATTTCAATTTAAAACCAATTCAAAAGATAATCTAATCATATAAATAAATTAGATTAAAAAGAGGTTTTGAATTAAAATACAACATTTTTCACTATTCATTAAAAAATGAACTTTATCGGAAAAATACCAAAAATTTACACAAAGTAAATTTTGATGTCCCGATTCTAAAGAAGAATTTTATTTTGTCAAATATAACACATACAATTGTCAAAAAGTGGATTTAAAAGAGGTTTTCTGTTAAAAGGCGGTTAATCGACTTTTTAAGGAATATTAGAATGTTTACGCTTAAAATTGGATTCATTCACATTTTTAATCCTCCAACAATTATTGTAAAAAAATAAAAATATTTGACAAACATATATAATCATTTTGTAGTTAGTTCTGTTCATTCCCGTCATTACAACGGCTAGGTGTTAACTACCATTTAAAATAAAATTATTTTATTATTAAAGTGCAACGTAAGATTTCAAAGGAACTCGTTGTTGTGTATTGTGTACGCCATCGAGCATAGCGTTCCCTTTAAAGTAATATTAATATTTTATTCACAAATATGGATAAATATAAAAATGTCACATTCTTTATTTACCTGGGGTGTTACATCCTTCCCCCCTTTTGGTAATTGCGTCCTCACAATTTTAAAATTGGGCTCGGAAACATCATTGAAAGTCCCACATCGAAACAAGAGCCGGTAAAACAATCACTTTAAAAGAAATAAAGAGAAGTAAAGAGGTCACCTGAGTTAACCCATACTAGGATTCTACGTAGGAAAACATGGATATGAAAGAAAAAGAAAAGGGTCATGTTCTGAGGGAGAGTGATTGAAAACATGTTTAGGAGAAAGTTAACCACAAGAAAATCACAAACTTGTGGTGGGTTAAACGGTATTCGATTCCCCAGTAGGAAAAGTTAACAGACAAAATTTTTGTTTTTAAGTTACTTTTCATTGAGGAATTTATTTTTGATCTTAAAGAAACATACTTACTTATCATGTTGACTTTCAACTTTTACTAGATTTCTTACACAAACTCATACTTTCCCCAAATGATGAGTATTTAGGAAGACTTGTTTACATTAAGAGAGCTATAATCAACTTCTAGAGAATCACCTAATCCACAAAAGAGAACTATATACTTCCCATGTCTTTATACTTTAACCAAAACCAAAACCAAAAAGGTTAGTACAAGATCCGATAATCCAGAAAAGGATAACCCTTTATAAAAAGAAAATCTATTCTTAATCTCCAAAATTTTTCCAACAAAACCCAAAGTTCAACGAAGACCATTCGATAAACAATTTTGTTGTACCTCTCGTTCCCCTCGTTGTTTGATTTTCATGATCACAATCACCTTATTATTTGTCTAATATTGTTTGAAGTGTTTTTGAATGATAGGCACAAGGTTGCCAAGAAAATGGCCCAAGAAAGAATCAATAAGTGGACTGAATTTCAGTCCACCGGCCAACCGGTGTGATAGCATCGGCCAGCCGGTGGACCTGGCAGAGGCATTGCCCACTGCCAGGTTCCACCGGTCAGCCGGTGGCTCTGTCACCGGCCATCCGGTGGCAACCTGATGCAACAGTGTTGGCTACTGCCTCACCACCGGCCAGCCGGTGGCTCTGTCACCGGTCAGCCGGTGCTGCCTGGGCAGAAGACCTTCTCAACATCCAAGGCACCGGCCAGCCGGTGGCCCTGCACCGGCCAGCCGGTAGCCCAGTCAAACTAGCCGTTGGCTTTGACCAGTCAACCCTCTTTTGGCCTCCAACGGCTCCGAGGCCCTTTACAACGGCTCCGAAGACTCCCCAAGGGTTCCATGCCTATAAATAAAGGCCAAGGAAGCCCCGGACACCATCCGGATCATATACGAAGCCAACAGACATATTTTGTATCAATTGGCCAACCTCCGGCGACTTCCTTCAAAGGAACCTCAAGTGCTCCAACAACTTCCACATCCAAGGAGCTCCACCAAAGAAGCTTGGAAGCGGCCTTCAACATCTCCAATCAATCAAAGGCGCCCAAGGCTTCTCCCATTACGGTTTTTCTTGTTTATTTATTTTGAGCTTTAATTTTGGGTTTGTGCCTACAAACCCCAACACCTTTTTTCATCCCTCTTTCTTTTGGGTTTCACATCACCACTAAGGTGTGAAGAGGTTTCTTCAAGCCTTTCCTTTTAAAAGGCTTGTGTCATAGGTGAGCTATCCTTCACCTGTAAGAAGGATAGTGGGTTCTTGCTAAACCATTAAAAGCAAGTGGGTTCTTGCTCAACCATCAAAAGCAAGCTGTAATAGGTCCTAGTGCTACCTCAAAGCCTAGTGGGTTTCTTGCTAAAACCATTGAAAAGCAAGCGGTAGGAATCTCTCAACGGTTGAGTTGGGAGCGGAGACGTAGGCCAGGTTTTGGCCGAACTCTGTTAACAATTTCTTGTGTGATTGCCTCTTTATTTCCGCTGCACTTTCAACTTTGATTTTAATTTGTTAATCATTTTTTAAAAGGCAATTCACCCCCCTCTTGCCATCCTTCCCGTTTTTCTCCGTCCATCAATTGGTATCAAATGGTGGTTGGTCTCGGGACCGGTGTGGGCTTGGGGGGGGATGTTGTGTCCTGGGCCCAGGATTGTTGGGCCCCCTCCAGGATTGTTGGCGCCTGTGCCCCGGTAACCAATCCCACATCGGTTGTGGAGGGAGATTGGTGGGTGCTTGAAATTCCCATGCCTACCTTCCCCTCAGCAACGCGTTTTAAAGCCGTGAGGCCTGTGATAGCAACTGGGCCAGAGCGGACAATATTGCTGGGCCGAGGGATCCGATCCATCAAATTTGTCCATAAAATTCTTCAAAGTAAACCAAACTAAGATTGAAACCCAAATATTGGAGGATTTAATCACATAATCTTCCAAGGTACAAATTAACACTTATCTCCAAATAACATCAGTTGCTCTTAAAGTCTCATATTGAAAATTAATTAACCTAATCACATATCCTCCATGATAGGTTAATAATTCCCATAGATAACTCAAAATCAACTTACTCTTAATTCATAAAATCATCTAACTGAAAAGAATAAGTCATACTAACCAGAGACTTCACGTAGTCCAGTGGTAGGCGATAAATACAAGTCGCACTTTGGTCGTGGGTTCGATTCCCGTAGCTTCGTCAGACGCGACAGGTTGTCACACGGTCTACATGTTGTCCTTTTTCCAAAACTACATAATTCTTATAACATTCCCCAAAAAGCAATAAAATCTTCAAAAATAACCATAACATAATTTAACCTCACGTTTATCTCATGTCGTTCATATTTCATCATAACATATAGTAACCCATAATTACTTCAAAAGTAAGGATCATATAAACCATAATGGCTACCTTTATAATTATTACCTGAACTTCCACATCGATTGGTAATCTCATACATGATGCATTACAGAACTTACCAAGGTTCAAGTGGTTGATCATGACTCCTTGATAGTTGGTTTAGAACAACCACGAGTTTCCTCATTGAATCCCCCATTTCATCCGGTCTCTTAATCAGAGAACCACGACAGTTTCCTTCAAACCCATTGTCACTTAGGTTCCTGCTAGATCCATCCATTTACTAAAACCAAAAATGTCAGTGTGAGTATATCAACAAAATTATCATGTACTAATGAGAAAGATAAACACTAAGATATACTTACTCATTCACTTTATCTAAAAACTATGACTCTTTCTGAAATCCTATCCATTATGGTAATGTCACTTATGATTATAGAATACCCTAACCTCTAAAGTTATCTAAACCGACCTCTGATACCAACTATAAGGCCCCAGCCTTAAACCTTACTTAATATTGAATTAAATGAATAATTCACATTGAGGACCTTTTCAGGTTTAGAGTTTTAGAGAATTAGGACAGAACTATTACATCTCAAAAGATTACAAAATAGACACTTCTACTAAGTTTCCATAAAATAAAAAAAACTCTTAAGAGAAACATGTCTAGTTCCATGTTTTAGACAGCCTGACATTTCCTTGATTCCATCCTTGAACCTATTCAACTTTATGTCCTCTGAAAAACATTTCAAAAAAACTTGGGGTGAGCATAAAAAGCTTAGTAAGGGATACACAAGGAAGGAAAACTGTTAGTTTTTCAAAACAACCAGTAAACCAAGAATACTTTATCAATGTAATACTTTTCACCTTTATGAAGAAGAAAATACTCTTTATTGAATAAAAGATCATTACTTACCCTTTTGTAACCAAAGATTACCATAAAACCCATATAAAGAACACCTAACATATAAAGGTAACTTGGGACATAAACATACTTTAGTAGAATAACCATACGGTCAACTTCCACACATACTTAATGGAATAGCCATACGGCCAACTTCCACACCCAATGCATTGGAGGTTATAACGTGACCACCCGTCCTGGTATTCACGACACCACCCGTCATATGGTTTATCACGTAACCACCTGTAAAATGTCCAAGTACCATTATAAAATCAAAACATGTAAAACAATTATAATGGAAAGAAAACATTTCCACATTTCAAGCACAATATATCACATAAATATATTGACATAACAAATCCATTATCAAAACCATTTTCAATACCAAAATACAAAAAAGAGTTTTTGGTATTTATTTACTTTTAAAAATATTACGGCTTGTTGAGGAAGCCAAAGATCAAATAATACTCACGGCGGCGGAAAGGTCATTGTCACCGCGTACGTTAAAAAGAAACATACTTTTTGTCATTTAGTAAAATGATTCATATAGAAAAGATTCCTTTCGAATAAAAGTAGAAGTCAAAGGGGTTTATACACCGTATAAAAGAAAGTTGTGTATAAAACAAAATATTCCTCAATGAAAGGAGATTGAGACGAAGTCCCTTACAAAGTCGGTATCCTTAGATTAAGGATAAATCAATTACATGATTATGTGTGAAAAATATGAATACACAAAATATAAGTGGATATTAAGTGTAAAACAATCAGAGGTCATTCACACATAATCTTGGAAAAACAAAACCAATGACAGAGATATTTAACTCAATGAAATGAGATTGGGTAATGATTTCCCATATAAGTTCGTCTAAATGACGTAAGAATTTATCAATGAGATGATTATGTGTAGAAATAGTATATCCACACAAAGGTTTGTGGAAATTACAAAATAGAGATTCCACACACAATCTTGGCATAATAAAATCAAGAAGTATAGGTTTAACCCAAAGAATTGAAAGTGGGTTAAGAAGTTCCCTTACAGAAATCCGACAGCCTAACGACGTCACATCAAAATTTAGAAAATGAGTTGATGAGAGAGAAAATGGCATCTCATCACTTGGACATAAAATTTACATCAATAAGGATATATAAGAACATATCCCAACATAATAGTATGTGAATTAAAAGACACAACAAAAGAAGTCTTTTAGAAAGAGGAGGGTGAAAGGTTCCCTTACCGACTTGGGTAACTTTCGAAAGTTACACCCCATGGAAGAAGGGTCATACAATGAAGATGTAAATACCCATAATTGAAATTATACTACCCAAAGAGTATAATAATGGGCACTACATACACCACTTAAATGAAATGGAGGCAAACGTAGCATAAATGTCACGAGAATAAAAGTGAGATGAAAAATCCCTTACGAAAACTCGGCAGCCTAACGGCGCCACTTAAAACTTTCAAAAATGGATTGATGAGATCAAATAGTGTCTCTCATCATATTAAAATAAAATGTACTGAAAGAGGAATATAAAAGGACATCCCCCAACATAATAAAGAGGAGCTTAAAAGAAGTGACATAAAAGAGAATACTTAAAAAGAAAGAGGGAGGTTGGATCTCTTACGAAAATTCGAAAGCCTAACGGCGTCACTCAAAACTTCTAAAATGGACTGATGAGAGAAAATAGGGTCTCTCATCATGTGAAAAAAAAGTACAGTAAGATCAATATAAAATAACATCCCAATCATAAGAAAGATGAGCTTAAAAGGAATGACATAAAAGAGTGTACTTAAAAAGAAAGAGAGGAGTGGGATCCCTTACCTCGTGTCCGACATGACCCGATCGTTCTTTAATCTCCTGAATAATAAAATTTGGTCAATTTATAATTGATTAAGGACCTCCTTTAAAGATTATTATTCAGTTCATATCACATATTATAATGTTATAATAATTGGTTAATAAAGTGAGTTCATATCATATGTTTTTGTCGATGTTCGGTACATGAGTAAAAATTGAACTTGTTGGAAAAGAATTTTCCATGTAGTTATAGGTACATCATATCTATAATAGTATTGATGTTTTAAATATCATATATATCCAGTATATATTCATTTTATACTATTCCATAACATTTGGAGATAAAAAATTAAAAGCACCGTTCATGGAGACGGTAGGCCGTACGTACGCATGAACGCTACTTTCATTTTTTTGTCATATTAATGGAATTAAAACAAAATGAGATATATATATATATATTATAATTCCATAATGATATCCATAATTTAAATGTAATATATTACATATATATCCATTATATATATGTACTTATAATAGTACATAACATTTGGAGATAAGAAATGAAATGTACTGTTCATGGAGACGGTAAGTCATACGTATGCATGAACGCTACTTTCATTTCATTTTTTTTGTATTCAATGGAATAAAATAATAATGATATAAAGGTATATTATAATTCCAGTAGGATATAATATGTGATACCATTAATTTCATCCTTTATACGTCCCACATATGGCATTAACGAATCAAATCACTTTGAGGGGGCGGTAGTCCGCACTTCCTAAAATGAAGATATCGCGTTTACCTATACTGGAAACCATAAAGGTATGCCATAAATGAAAAATACAGAAGCTTAATAAAAACATAAACATATTATATATTATATATAAATATAGTGACATCTTAATGGCCACCCTTGAAGGTGTTAGAAAAATATTGAACAATCATCGTTTTGTGAGACAGAAATTCGCCATCCACAGAAACAGTATGCTCTTTAACCATTAGATGTAGGTGTGTGTTAGTGTAGCTCGAATCCTTCTCATAACAACATCATAGTATATTGAAGATACTGGTGTTGTTACAAAATAAATAAATAAAAAGAGTTTATGGGGTTGGAGAAGCAAAATAAAACAAAAGAACACAAGTGAAGACATTACCTTAAAATCGGGTAACTCTTTTTGATTTGAGCTCAAAGGCTTCTTTGGAAAGGATTATGCCCAAAGTGAGGCTTCTAGGAGTAAGAGAGGGATGTGGAGAGACAAAATGGACAGGGGTTGGCCGAGCCAAAGGCTTGAGAGGTGTGGGTAAGGAGGTAGAGGTGATGACCTTTTATAAGAGGAGAGGAGGGACACTCTTGGAAAGTTATAAAATATTACTTTATTATATAATGGTTTTCAGATTTTAAAGGTCCAAAAAGGATATATTTTGAGGATAAGGTGATAAGGTTTCGAAATCCACCCATCCAATATGTTTGTGACATGTGTAGGTTTTAGATTTTACATTATCTTTTCATTTTATTTAAATCGTTAAATAATGAGGTAATCGCTGCATCATCATGGTGTCATAAATAATTTAATTTATTTAGTGTCTAAAAATTATAAAAAAAATATCATGATGTAGGAGATCTTTTTAGCTTTCTAATGAATATTTATAGTAAAAAATATGACTTTTATAACCCCATATAAAAATTGTTTTAGTAAAACAACACATGTTTGTGACATTTTAATTTTAACTTTAAATAAAAAGGTATTAATGTCATTTTCCTACCAAAGTGGCTCCATGGGGTCCCCAAGTTGACCCATTGATTGTCTTGGTCGGCCATGACTCATCCAATAAGGGTAGGACATGTGTCATGGTCATTTCATATTATTAAAACATTATTTTTACCTTAAACTACACTAATTACCTCTAATCGCGATTACAACTTAAAAGTTACTATTCACCAAAAAATTATTTTAATCACATTGAACCACATTTTACTTCCTAATGACAACCATGTATGTCGGATTTTTGAAAATCAAATCACAGAAGTGGTAAACTTTCATTTAAACAAAAAATCAGTTTCTTTAACTACCACTTAGTGGTTTCACTATTCATCAAAAATTGAAGTTTTTCAGAAAATTACCAAAAATTCACCCTAAGCTATATTTGATATTCCGAATTCAAAAATGATGTCTATTTTACAAAATTCAAAACATATAAGTTGCATTAATTAATTTAATAATTAATTCTTTCTGTCAAAATAAATAGCGTGTTTTTAAGAAACAATATCTATTAAAAGATTGACACTAGTTTAAGTCCAAATTCAAAGTGAAATTAATTCCAATGACCACTATTGGATTAAATGGTAAAAATATATTATAATTTCACTTTAAAACCAATTCAAAAGATAATCTAATCATATAAATAAATTAGATTAAAAAGAGGTTTTGAATTAAAATACAACATTTTTCACTATTCATTAAAAAATGAACTTTATCGGAAAAATACGAAAAATTTACACAGAGTAAATTTTGATGTCCCGATTCTAAAGAAGAATTTTATTTTGTCAAATATAATACATACAATTGTCAAAAAGTGGATTTAAAAGTGGTTTTCTGTTAAAAGGTGGTTAATCAATTTTTTAAGGAATATTAGAATGTTTACGCTTAAAATTGGATTCATTCGCATTTTTAATCCTCCAACATTTATTGTAAAAAAATAAAAATATTTGACAAACATATATAATCATTTTTTAGTTAGTTCTGTTCATTCCCGTCATTACAACGGCTAGGTGTTAACTACCATTTAAAATAAAATTATTTTATTATTAGAGTGCAACGTAAGATTTCAAAGGAACTTGTTGTTGTGTATTGGGTACGCCATCGAGCATAGCGTTCCCTTTAAAGTAATATTAATATTTTATTCACAAATATGGATAAATATAAAAATGTCATATTCGTTATTTACCTGGGGTGTTACATTGGGAGTAGCCTGTGACGGTTCCAGGCACAGCGGAAGCACGTGGGTGGATGTTCCCACTTGGACTTTTGTCACTAGCAATGATCAATCTGGGATCAATACGATGATAAACGCCAGTCTCTGCGGATCGAATCACAGAAATAGACAAAGAAAAAGGATGGTCCCGGAACCACAAACGAGGATCGTCAAAGGTTGATTATATTTAATTTAATTAATGGACAAGAAGTACCTTTTATGACGTTCTTTCTTCGTTGATATTTCTGATCACATTTCGATGTGATTCGTCATTGCATCGCAGAAGTCAAGGATAGACTTCCTCTAGCGGTGATCCACATGTGCACCACGTATCTCTGGACGTCACCAAAGGATTCTCCGGGTGCTAGCGTGGAGAAACCTTTGCTTGTGCTGTCCGCCTTAAATCATCTTGATCCGATGGAGGAGGATCTCTCTCGGTCTTGAGAGCGTTCTTGGAGGAAGGAGTTCTTTCGGTCTTGAGAGAATTTCCAGAATTGTTGTGCACAATGATTCTCTTAGGAAAAGAGTTGGGGTTGTGAGGATATTTATAATCGGTTTTGAGGTTGAGAGTTATGACAATAAATAAACGCGTTACACATTTTATTTATTTCATTAACTCTTTTGAAAACCCCATGTCGAGTCATTAATTCCTTGACATGCGCCCACACTGATTATAATAAATATCATTTAATAAAATGATATTATTTCCTCAAAATTCCGACTGAAAAAACTACACAACGTGTAATTATAAATACACGACATGTACATGTTTTTCATTGAAAACTACGTGGTGTGTACTTGTTTTTCATTGAAAACTACACGGTGTGTACTTGTTTTTCATTGAAAACTACACGGCATGTACATTCAATAATGTACGACGTGTACTTGTTTTCAAAATAAAAACCACACGGCGTGTAATCATTAATACACAACGTATACTTGTTTTCATTTTATTCTTCCTCCAACATTAAAATGATTTAAGATTCCTTGAATAATTATTAAACCACATATGAGAATAATATTTATTCTACTTGAGATACTTAGATACATTTAGTGTGTGACCCTCTAGGCCTCTTTCTCGTTGGCATTAGGCGGGTTTGCCTAAAGTCCAAGATTATTGTCTAGCAACAGGTCAAGGAACCCAAGAGAAAGAAGTTGACGCCACATTGACGTGTCACCTCATACGAATGCTTACTGGGTAATTTAATCCCTTTGTCTCAATATCTCATCAAACATGTTTCATGACAGTGTCATAAACCTATATGTTTGATCTATCATTCTTTGACTTCTAGAAATAAACTTTTCGTGACACCATGACCATGAAATTTGTGCGACAGTTCTATTTCAATCAAATGGAATGAGATATCTACTTTCATAAATATGGAAGGGACAAATCCTTCCTCGACTTATCTATTAACAACATGTTATTCGTAACACACCCAACGTACCCTACTTCCCGCCAACTCTCTTCGTGGCGGTTTTCGTCGGCAAATCTAAGTGCGCGAGTCATGACATGAGTTAATGATAATCTTTCAGTCTAAGGACTAGTATACATGCTCGTAGATAGAAATGTCCGATGACACCAAGACATGCGGAATTGCTACTGGCGGGTCAGTTCTCATAATCTACCATCTTGGAGATTACTAAGTGCGAACTCCATGAGAGAGAGTCTCGTTTTCTTACGAGTACTCGCACATGACGGTCTGTATACTATGTGTCCTATCATAGTATGTCATCCAATCATAGAACTTTATTTAAGAATATTGTTATAGCATTTCAAGGTTCTCATCATAGCGGAGATCTGCCATGACCTTATCAATGCAAAAAATATTACAGGACATTATTATATTATAGTCATGCAGAACAATGAACAATATATAATAAGTGTACATGTAATCAAAGTACAAAACAGTTGGTTCTCAGGACACCAACCCTTACAAACTCCCACTTGGACTAGAGCCAACTGCCTACGGATTTTAGTCCCCTAGACCTCAAATGATGATCATGTTTCTGCTAAGTCAAGACTTTAGTCAAGGGGTCTGCCACATTGCCTTCCGTGGAAATACTGCTCACTACAACTTCACCTCTTTGAGAAAAATCCCTCATGGGATGATACTTTCAAAGTATGTGCTTTGTCCGCTGATGTGACCTTGGCTCTTGTGTAAGTGTCACCGCTGCAGTATTATCACAGTAGAGTGTGATGAGATCTTTAATGCTCAGTACTACATCCAGCACTTAGACGAAGTTTCGCATCCATACTGCTTCTTTAGCTACCTTAGAAGCTGCGATATACTCAGACTCTGCTGTAGAATCTGCGACCACACCTTGCTTTGATCTCTTCTAGCTCACTACACCTCCATTCAAACTGAAGATGTATCCAGTCTGCAAATTCATGTCATCTTGATCACTCTGGAAACTAGCATTTACATGTCCTATGATGACTAGTTCCTCAGTTCCTCCATAAACCAGGAACATATCCTTAGTACGCCTCATATACTTAAGAATAGTCTTGACTGCCATCCAATGACGGTCTCCTGGATCTGCTTGATATCTGCCTACCGCACTTAATGCGTAAGCAACATCTAGCCTTGTACATAGCATAACATACATGAATGACCCAATCGCAGATGCATAAGGAATCCTTTCCATTTTCTTTATTTCCTCATGTGTCTGAGGACACATTTTCTTGGAAAGATGAATGTCATGTGACACTGGCAACAATCCCCTCTTGGATTGTTCCATACTGAATCTCTTCAGTATCTTGTCAATGTATGTATTTTGACTCAGGACCAACATTCTCTTGGATCTATCATGATGGATCTTGATCCCAAGAATATATGCTGCCTCACCCAAGTCTTTCATAGAGAAGCGTTTATCCAACCATGCCTTAACTGACAGTAAGACAAGTACTTTGTTTCCAATTAGTAATATGTCATCAACATATACTATTAGAAAAACAGCTGCACTTCCACTAAACCTTTTGTAGAAACAAGGCTCACATTCGTTCTTAACATATCCAAATTCCATTACGGCTTCATCAAAATTAATGTTCCATGACCTTGATGCTTGCTTTAATCTATAAATGGATTTCTGAAACTTGCATACCTTGTTTGTATCCTTTGGAGTCACAAACCCTTCAGGTTGTGTCATGTAGACATCTTCCTGGAGGTTCCCGTTAAGGAATGCTGTTTTGACATCCATTTGCCAAATTTCATAGTCATAGTAAGCGACAATGACCAATAGGATTCTGATGGATTTCAACATTGCAACCGGTGAAAAGGTTTCATCATAGTCAATTCCTTGATGCTGTCTAAAACCTTTTGTAACCAGTCATGCCTTTTAGGTGCTGAATTGCCCCTCTATGTCTAGTTTCTTCTTGAATACCCATTTATTACCAACAGGCTTTACATCAACTGGAGGATTTACCAAAATCCAGATTTGGTTTTGGTACATGGAATCCATTTCAGAATTCATGGTTTCTTGCCACTTGGCAGTGTCTGTGCCTTCAACTGCTTCCTTGTAGGTAAGAGAATCATAATTGTCACCCAATAATGAGTCACCATCCTCGGTGATAAGAAAACCATATCGTTCTGGTTCTCTCACCTCTCTCGTGCTCCTACGCAGTTTTTGTGTCTCTGGAATAGATTGTTCCTCCATGGGGCTTTGTGGAATCTGTTTTTGTACCAACTCCTGTATATCTTGAGCCTCGACTTAATCGATGTCTATCTCGCTCCCACTATCTCTTTTGGAGATGTGCTCCCTCTCAAGGAATATGGCATGTCTTGCCACTGTTACCTTTTTATCTGAGGGGTTGTATAGGTAATATCCCATTGTTTCCTTAGGATATCCTATAAAGATACACTTTGTGCCTTGGGATGCAAGCTTGTTACCTGAAGAGGCCTTAACGAATGCGTCTCTACCCCACACATGTAAATTCGATAACATGGATTTGCATCCACTCCATAACTCGTATGAAATACCATTTATTGATTTAGTTGGTACTTGGTTTAGTATGTGTGCTGCTGTTTGTAATGCATATCCCCAAAAGGATAATGGAAGACTCGCATGACTCATCATTGATCTCACCATGTCCAACAGGGTGCGGTTCCTCCTTTCACTTACACCATTCCATTGAGGCGTGTAAGGAGGAGTGAGTTGAGATAGAATCTCAAACTCCCGTAAGAAATCAATGAAGTCCTGATTATGATATTCTCCTCCTCTGTCTGAGTGGAGTTTCTTAATCTTCTTACCAAGCTGGTTCTCAACTTCATTCTTGTATTATTTGAACCGATCAAAAGAATCTGACTTATACCTCATTAAGTAAATATATCCATATCTACTAAAATCATCAGTAAAAGTTATGAAGTACAAGAACCCACCCCTTGCTTCAACTGGAAATGGTCCACACACATTTGTGTTAACTAATTCTAGAAGCTCTTTAGCCCTTTCACCTTTCCCACTAAATGAGGCTTTGGTCATTTTTCCTTGTAGACATGCATGACATACACCAAGTGGTTTTAGTTCGAAAGAATCTAAATACCCATCTTGATGTAATTTTGTCAAACGTTTCTCATTGACATGACCTAGTCAGTGATGCCAAAGTTGGGTGTGGTATGAGTCATGTGAATTAACTTTGTCATCGATTTCCATTACTTGGTTTGTGTAGTCTAACACATAAAGGTCGTTATATAAATGTGCTCTACCAAAACAAATGCTATCTTTATAAAAGTAGCAACATTCATTTCCAAAATTGAAGATGAATCCATCAATATCTAATCTGGATACTTAAATAATGTTTTTAGTAACAGAAGACACATAATAAAAACCCTTTAACACCAAGATCATTCCAGTTGGCAATGTGAGGTGGTAGTCCCCGACAGCTACAACAACAAGTCTGGCTCCGTTGGCTGCTCGTAGATCTATCTCCCCTCGATCAATCTTTTTGAATCTACTTGGTTCCTGTATTTGGATACGTATGTGAGCACCAAAAGCTATATCTAATACCCAATTTGTAGGAATAGATTTCATTTGATGACAAATGCACCTGAAGCTTCCCCTTGCTTCCCTGGATGGGTGCAATTTTTCTTCCAGTGACCCTTCTTGCCACATGCGAAACAAACAACATCCTGTTCTCTTGCCTCGTCTTTGATATTCCTTTTCTTGGAAGGCCTTGAAGAAGATTTGGTCTTAAATCTCTTTTCCTTCCCTTTCCTTTTATTCACCATAAGGACAGAAGGATTTTCACGCTTTATATCATTGTCCACTTGGAGAATAAGGATAAGAAGATTAGATAGAGACTTCTCAATGTTGTTCATGTTGAAATTTACAACAATGTTAGAGAAGCTCTGGGGGAGTGATGCGAGAATGAGATCGGTACCCAGTTCCTCGGGGAATTTAAACCTGAAAACCTCCAAGCGCTCAATGTAGCCAATGAGCTTGACTACATGAGGCCCGACTGGGGAACCCTCTCCAAGCTTGCTCTGGAATAGAGCCTTGGAGATCTTAAACCTTTCCTGTCTTGCTCTCTTCTGGTATAGACCACAGAGGTGCTCAAGCATGCTATAGACATCCATGTATTCATGAGACTTCATGAGCTCCCTAGACAATGATGATAACATCAAACATTGAACGTCGAGTGAATCGTTCAAATATTGATCATAGATCAGGAAATCTTGATCACTCACCCCTTGGGCAGGAGAATCAGGAAGTGAGGACTCCAGCACATAAAACTTTTGTTCATGGCGTAGGATAACCCGAAGGCGCCTAAACCATTCTTGAAAGTTACTGCTGGTAAGGATATTGTCTTTGTCCAGAATTGATCGTAGAGAAAATGTGGTTGACGAGGTTATCATATTGATTCTACAAATTAAAAGAGCTTATTTATCATTACATTTTGATTACATTTTATGAAAAATAATAAATGAATTTATTAATTCTCCCACTATTTTATCAAGTCCCAATGATCCTCACCATTGAACCCGGAATGTCCAGTTGTTTTGACATTCTAGTGGCAATGATCCATATTCCCCTTCGCATAACCCTAACAAGGGTTGGTCAAGCTATTAAAAGGTATTTAGGTAGGCAGGTCTTTGCCAACTGTGAGCTTACAGTTCCTTGATCTGTTGAGTGGACTCCCCAATCCTGAAATCCTAACTTGAATTTCCTCAACACTTGCCTCCATTTTAAAACAAGTCTAGCAAGAGATACTCCTCTTGATGTAAAATGTTTAAGTCAACCCGAAACTTTCAAAAGAGATTCCTTTATAAAAGTAAGTGTCCTAACAAAGGTTGGTCAAACACACAGTTTTATTAAGTCTTTCCCTTAATCAAGTAACGGAAGGCTTGGTCTGACTTAATATGGTATTTGAGGGATTTTATTCTTTATGCGTAGTTTTTCATTATCACATTCTTGTTAATATTAAGTGATGCTTGCTTAAGTGATTAACCATGTTCTGATAATGTTTACGCATAGTCCGGTTTTTATTTTATTGTATTCCATCTTTGCATGCTTGTTTATTTCATTAATTATGTGAACGCGACAACACATACATAATAAATAAACCATGCAATCAGATAGAAATAAAATAAGATGGCATGATCATGAGCTTCTATTGGTTAGCTTATCTAGCGATTTTGATAAGCTAACCCTGACCTAGGGAAAACACCTTGAACTCGATGGTTCATGTTTTGCAGCTCCCATCTGTCCACCTTTTCATCTTCTTGGGTTGGTTTTGCCTCAACTTCAGATTTTTGAATCGTCTCCACTGGCTTGGGAGATCCTCCATTACATGGGGTTTACATTAAAGAAATCATGGGCACGCATACCCTACATTTTATTGGAAGAAGGCTCACAGGCGAACGAATTTAAATTAAACAAATTTAAATGAAACCATACACACATACAAAGGGTCTTTGGTCTAGCTCATGATCATCCATAGCATGCAACGACATTTACGCATATTTAGAATTCAAATTCTTTTAATCGTTCTATTTATTCAAGATAAGTCACGCTTGAATTAAATTAATTATGATCTTATAATTAATCAATTCTTTATCTTAAATTCCTTTCTGAATTTCCTTGAGATTCTTGTCATCCATATTCCTTGTACAGGTCTTTGTACTTTTGGAGGAAACCTGGTGACATTCCCTTTCTGTAAAGTACACAGCGTGTAATATAGCCTACACACCGTGTATTTTTCACCCTTTACCCAAAGTACATGCCGGGGGCTTTGGCGTGTTTTCTGTACATTGGAAATTTTGGAGTACACGGTGTGTAGATTAATCTAACATAGCGTGTACTTCCTTGTTATGTGGTTACCGGCCTGGTAATCTTGTGTACGCGGAACAAAACTTCTCCTTGTACACGGTTTCACTTGGGACAAATCGGACTACACGGCGTGTTGAATCAACATACATGCCGTGTATTCCGGTTCCCACATGCCGTTCATTTCTGGTCAACATGGTGTAATAAATACTTAGGTATACTCAATTCACAGGGCGTGGTTTGGCGGACTAGTACCGGTTCGTTGAACCTATGTACACGACATGTAGTTTTCACTACACGCTGTGTATTGTTGTATTGTACAGACAGAAAGAGCGGCTCCTTCGGATGAGTTCCTTGTTTTTAATTTAATCAAAATTAAAATTAAAAGTTCATTTCTGTGATGTGAATCAAGAAATGAAGGAGAAAGAACAAATCTCGTTCATTCAGTTTATAGAATGATTTATCTTGAATTGAATCAAATATGAATGCATAAATTATCAAAGAAAATTAAATAACTATAATCAACGTTGTAACCTCCCTCTGATACCAATTGAAGGTTCCAGGTGTAGAGAAAGCACGTGGGTGGATGTTCCCACTTGGCTTTTTGTCATTAGTAATGATCAATCCGGGATCAATACGACGATAAACGTCAGTCTCCACGGATCGAATCATAGAAATAGACAAAGAAGAAGGATGGTCCCAGAACCACAAACGAGGATCATCACAGGTTGATTATAATTAATTGACAAGAAGTACCTTTTATGGTGTTCTTTCTTCGTTGATATTTCTGATCACGTTTCGATGTGATTCATCGTTGCGTCGTAGAAGTCAAGGATAGACTTCCTCTAGCGGTGATCCACACGTGCACCACATATCTCTGGATGTCACCAAAGGATTATCCAGGTGCTAGCGTGGAGAAACCTTTGCTTGTGTTGTCCGCCTTAGATCGTCTTGATCCGATGGATGAGGATCTCTCTCGGTCATGATAGCGTTCTTGGAGGAAGGAGCTCTTTCGGTCTTGAGAGAATTCTCCAGAATTGTTGTGCACAACGATTCTCTTAGGAAAAGAGTTGGGGTTGTGAGGATATTTATAATCAGGTTTGAGGTTGTAGAGTTATGACAATAAATAAACGCGTTACGCGTTTTATTTATTTCATTAACTCTTTTTAAAACCCTATGTTGAGTCATTAATTCCTTGACATGCGCTCACACTGATTATAATAAATATCATTTAATAAAATTATATTATTTACTCAAAATCCCTACTAGAAAAACTACACTGTGTGCAATTATAAATACACGACGTGTACTTGTTTTTCATTGAAAACTACACGGCGTGTACATTCAATAATGTACGGCGTGTACTTGTTTTCAAAATAAAAACTACACGGCATGTAATCATTAATACACGGTGTGTACTTGTTTTCATTTTATTCTTCCTCCAACATTAAAACGATTTAGGCCTCCTTAAATAATTATTAAACCACATATGAGTATAATCTTTATTCTACTTGAGATACTTGGATACACTTAGTGTGTGACCCTCTAGACCTCTTTCTCATTGACATTAGGCGGACTTTCCTGAAGTCCAAGATTACTGTCTAGCAACGGGTCAAGACACCCAACATAAAGAAGTTGACACCACATTAACGTGTCACCTCATAGGAACGCTTACTGGGTAATTTAATCCCTTTTTCTCAATATCTTCTCAAGCAGGTTTCATGGCAGTGTCATAAACCTATATTCTTGATCTGTTATTCTTTGACTTCTAGAAATAAACTCATCGTGACATCATGACCATGGAATTTTTGTGACAGTTCTATTTCAATCAAAGGGCCCGAGATATCTACTTCCATAAATATGGAAGGGACAAATCCTTCCTCGACTTATCCATTAACAACATGTTATTCGTAACGCACCCAACGTACCCTACTTCCCACCAACTCTCTTCGTGGAAATTTTCGTGAGAAAATCTAAGTGTGCGAGTCATACATGAGTTAATGATAATCTTTCAGTCTAATGACCATTATACACACTCGTAGATAGCAATGTCCGATGACACCAAGACATGTAGAATTTCTACTAGCGGGTCAGTTCTCATAATCTCTCATCTTAGAGATTACTAAGTGCGAACTCCATGAGAGAGAGTCTCGTCTTTTTACGAGTACTCACACATGACGGTCTATATACTATGTGTCCTATCATAGTATGTCATCCAACCGTAGAACTTTATTTAAGAATATTGTTATATCATTTCGAGGATCTCATCATAGCGGGGATCTACCATGACCTTATCAATGCAACAAATATTCCAGGACATTATTATATTATAGTCATGCAGAACAATGAACAATATATAATAAGGGTACATTCATGTAATCAAAGTACAAAACAGTTGGTTCTCAGGACACCTAACCCTTACAACCTGTATCAATTTTTTTCATCCCAAGTAGTTCTCCAATGTGGATAGAGTGAAATAGTTCATATACACCATAAGAGATGCATGACTAACATCCTTTAACATGTTATAAAATAAATTTTCATTTCCCAATCGGAATATGAACTCCCCTTAGTGGACATCAATAAGCACTTTCCCTATTTCTAGAAATAGTCTCCCCAAAATCAAGGGCACCTTGGCATCCTCTTCCATATTAAGAATGATGAAATCAGCGAGAGAAATAAATTTCCTAACCATAAACAATACATCTTTTAAAACCCCCTTGGGATAACTTATGTATCTATCAACCAATTAGAGTTCCATACATGTGGGAATCAATTATTCCAGTCCCATCTTCTTAACGAATCTAAATGGAATTAGATTAGTGTTAACTCCTAAGTCACAAATGGCTTTCCAAAACTCACATCGGCTGATGGTACTTAGGAGGAAAAAACTCAAAGGATCCTAAATCATTGGAGGAATTAGATTCTGAATGACCACCAAGAATTAATTATTAAGGTAAATACTTCCCATGTCCTATATATTTATTTTATTTAAAAGAATTTAAATCATGAAAATTACATAATGAAGCATTTGATTCAATGCTTCAATAATGGTAATATTAATTTGAATCTTCCTGAACACATCCTTGAATACTCCAAACAATTGATTTATCTTCCCTTGCTTCATTCATTCTAGAAAGAATTTTTTTTACAAACAAATTGACCGTCTCATTTACTTTTTCTTTAATTGTCACCTTCCCCTATTATTTTTTTTCTAATGATACAAAATTCGGATCAATTATTTCTTCCATGGGCTGTGGAGGATGATCATGCTTCTCTCTTTCTACTACTTGTTTCTTTTCTAGGGATGACTACAAAAGCTCTTTGAGGATGCTTAAATTCACCACATTGGCTTCCTCTCAGGGGTTCTTTTTGGGGTTACTTGACATTGTGTTGCGATATCTCCATGGGATCTGATTTGAGAGTTGCCCAATTTTTTTGATGCTTTATATGGTTGCCTCCTAATTTTCAAATTATGTCTCAGTAATAGTGATGAATTTATATATCATCTATTCCAGATTTGACTTTGGATCTTGTTGTGGTGGTTGAGACACTTGTTTTTTTTTTCTGATGAGAAGGTTGTTCTAGATAATGGATTTGATACCTTTATTTTTAATATGCCCCTTCTTGTATTGGATACCTTATTGTGGTCTCGGGTATAGATTCTGAAATTGTGTCTGAGCATATCTTATTCGTTTTTATGCTCTTAGTTGCTAGTCTAGTTGCTGTTGTTGATTGTAATTCGAATTTTTATTATCCTTCCATGATATATTATGATAAGTTGTAACATATTCATTATATTATTTAATGATTCATAACACTTCACTTGTATATGGACAGACAAATGTGTTTTGTACAATCTCCCATGGAGTCGATATCACAAAACTTGCTATATGCGGGGTTTTCACAAATTAAAATTACTTGCTTGTGCTAAGTTGAAGTGAATCAATCTTCTCTGCCATGGAATGTAATTAGGCAGTTAACATGATGGTCGAATCAATATTTCTCATGAACCTCTTTTTCGTTCCATATTTGAGTTTCATTTTAAACTATTGGCCAATATATCCTCTTTTAAATTAAAGAATTCATCTTTTTTGTTCCTTATGCACCTTTCTCAAGACTGTTCCCCTAACCACTGCATCTACCACACATTTTATGCTCATCATCATTCCACTATAGAAGTGTTAGACTTTCATCTACAATGGTATCCAATGTTGAGGGTACTTTATCAACATTTCCTTGAATCTCTCCCATGATTTGTAAATAGATTAAAATCCAAACTACTGGAAGTTGTGGATATCATTTTTGAAAACCATGGTTTCAGATGAGGGGGAGAATTTAGCACATGATTCTTGAGAGAGAGCTTCCTAAATGAGAATGGAACATTTTTTCAACCCCTTGATCTAATATTTTTCTTCGTTTTGAAATGAAAAATGGAAAAAGATAAGCTTTATCACATCCTCTAACACTCCAATGTAACATAAAGTGTCATAAATCTCAATTAAATTAGGGAGTTGATCATTTGGGCCTTCACTCGGTATGTTCCAAAATTGGACTATATTTTAAATAAATTTCATAATAGTTGAGTTAATTTTAAATATTTAATCTTTAATAGGTGTCTAAATTATTCATGAATCTTCTTTATATATATATGATAATCCATACACCATTAGAGTTTCAGCATAGTATCCCTACTTAAGAATTTTTTTTGTATATATAGTTACCACCATTATGGAAAAAATGTCGGCACAAATTAAACTGTATGTTGGTTTTTTGGAACATATTCCAATACAAATATAGGAAGTTATTGATCTAACCCTCCATACTCAAATTTTTTTCCAAAGGAAAACAGCTTGGTTTTCCTCTTCTACATTTGGTTTGGGAGCGTTCGGAATGTGTTCTCCCATAAGTTCTTCCCATCGCCTTAATAGTTTTTATTTTATTTTATAATAAAATAGAATTATATATGATGATTCATCACTCTTGAAATGAGTGAGGCAATGCCTCATGCACTCACGGTTCTATACAAACAAAAACAACGCAACAAACATAAAGGGAAACACCAATAAGAAAAATAATAAATGAAATGTGTTTCAAATGATTTTTTAATTTTTAATTTTTATTTCCATGTTATTCAACCTAGATTCGATCGAAAATACACTTCTTGAAGAGATTCCCTAACAATGACACTGGAACATTGTGTCATCCCGCCTAACAAGCTACTTTTAGGGAGTAAAAATTGAATTTTTCCCAAATCCACATTGGGTATAGCGGAATCTTAGGTCGATGATCAGGAAATCATGGGTATTTTTCAATGTGATCTGATTATTCAAATATTTAAAAAATTACAAATTTTTTGAGACTCATTCAAGCTTTAAATTACCCAAATTAAAGAACATTAATTTTTTTACATCAACAAAAATAGAATTCATGAAATTGGGTTTTGAGTTTATAATAAAGACGCATCGAGGTTATGGGATTCAATTGAGATAATGGGAATTGTACTTATCATGTAAGTATATGTTATGCATATGAATTTCACCACTAGAATTCCGAAATATACCAATCTCCTTAGTTTTCCAGATTTTTATTACAAACTTATAGATTGATTTATTAGTCTCACATTCAAATTTTCAAAAACATTATTAAAACAAACAATAAAGTGGTGATGAATTCATACATTGGTAATATATTTGTTCATCGTAATTCCTATGGATATCCCAAGATATTTCATTCTTGGTTTGATATGTCATATCCAATGAATTAGTTAGATATAACATGAATAAAGTATGGAATAAATTCATAGGAAAGACTAACAAGACAATAATAATTGAATTAGATAAGAAAAAAAATCCATTATCAAAATCAACCCCATTCTAGTATAGGGAAATAATAACTCGTGAAATAAATGATAAAAACAAGATCCATTTACCACTAGTATTCATTACAGTGAAGGGAAGAATAAAATTCAAGCCATATAAAAAAACAGAACTCCTCCTATGAGTTTCATGCCCTTCTCTAAGATATCTCTTCATCAGGATAAATGGATACAAAAAATGACTACAACCCATTATTTACTTAACCCCTACTATCTAAGGGTTTTTTAGGAGTCATAATCTTACGTCAAATAGTTCTAATGGTGGTAGATGATAAGTGGGTGGACAAAATTTTCAGGGAGCATGGTTTTGTATGATTTGTCTATTTATCATCAAGGGACATGATTAAGGAATATTGTCACGAACCAACCCGGGTCGACCTTGGAATGGTCACCCAAGCCGATCTGCGACAAGGCCCGAGAGGCATTCCCGATCCTCCCGGGCTGGCGACAAGCGCTAGGGCATCAACAAAGAACAACAGGGGAACAATTTCGCCCAATAAAAATGAACTAAGCAGCAGAAATAAAATAGAACAGTACAAAATAAATAAACGACATGAAAGAGAAATATCAGCCAACAACACATACTAACCTGACCACGACCAAAACACCACGTAACCCTGAGAGTAACTCTCCAACACCCAAACCAAACATCGCCCAATGTGATCCAAACTAGAGCTGTGACCTGTAGGAGAAACTAAAAACAAGGAAACATTATAGGCGTGAGTATTAAAATTCACTAGGCATGCCCAACAAACTATCTCGAAAGCACTACCTTTAAATAAAGAATTTACCAATTCTAGGTTTGAACTAAATTATATAAAATATGGGTTTCCACACACACTTTAATTTCTAAAATAAGTAACAATCCATTGCCCCTTTTAATTTAAAAACAAGTTTAATGTTTGAAGGGAAAATGTACATTACATTTTAAAACATTTTCGCGAACAATTTAAAATCTAAAAATTTAGTTGTTAGACAAGAGGAAAACCACACACAACACACAACACACAATATGGGCAATGGAAAAGTAGCAAACAAGGATCAGTAATCGAACCAGGTCCCTCAATTGTCCGCCACATACAAATAAGCACTAAAGAAAACATGGGTCGAACCTAGGAGCTCGTGAACAATTCAAAACGTACTATACATGTGACTCATCCTGAATGCATGCCCTACTCAATGACGTCATAACGCCCTAACGCTCAGTGTTGCCCTACCCGAACTAACCGAGGGGCCAAATCCCCTAGCAGAACAAAGTCCGTACTAAGGGCCACTAGCCAGTGCACATTCTAAACTAGTGCAACAATCGTTTTCAGAAGATTCACTTACCATGTCAGGTTCTCATGTCAACACGTATAATAAAAAAAGGGGTGAGTCAACAATGTCAAACAAGTAACCAGTCACGATGCACAAACATCATACAAAACATTTGTTCACGTATCAGAAGAGAACATTTGAAATCAAACCAGAACCACACTTGAAAGTTTGTGAATTATGTTTAAAGGCCAAACGAGCATTTTTTAATTATTGTGCGTCAATTCATCAAGGAAATAATTCAAGTGTCATGCATAAAATAAACAACTCCGTTTACATCAAATATTTATTCCAAAAATGATTATCTAATATTATTTCTCATTTATCAAAAATCAATGAAATATCAAGCAATTAATAAATTCTAAATTTAAAGGAGAGTGCAGTGGGGGACCTACCTCACTTGCAGCTTGATTACGACGACGCGACACATCTCACACTTGCGCACAACTACGCACAACCTACTGATGACCACAATATTGTGGAATTACCTCGCCAATGTGCTGTAACAAATATAAAACAATCTAAAACACAAAAACACTGACAAAAAATAACTCAAACAATTAAACATCGTAAAAATAGCTAAAAACATACTAACACTGAATTTAAATAATTCAAACTAATGAACAACACATAACCCACCCCAACATGTTTTCAAAACATAATTTTCACCAAACTAACTCTTCACAAAACACGCCAAAAATCAATGATTTAGACGAAACAATTAAGAAAAAAAAAATTATCTACAATACCACCTAATTCCTTCTAAAACAAATATACTCAAATTTAAAAAAATAATAAATTAATATTAAATGAATGTAAGTCATGCAAGAATTAAAATACCTCTAAATTTTAAGGGGTAGGGGTCCGCGCGGGGTGCGCTCAATCAGTGGGGTCGCATGACAAACAGAAAGTGGCGGCGCACACCGGCAGGGACCGTCGCTAGTCGGAAATGAGTGTACGACACACCGACGAGGGCTGGACGGAGCAGCGAAGGGTGACGATGCCAGCGAGTTGGCAAGGGGGCGCGCGACGGCTGCCAGAAAATGCAGCAAGGGGGGTCACGGGGCACCGCGCGGCGGCTAATTTTTTTATATGGGTTTTAGAAAAACCAAAATTAGGTAAAAGGGTATAGGGTTCGAATATTTTTAAAAATGGGTCCGAGATGCGTGAACCCCGTTCACGCATCACCGACCCCGGGAAGATGTGTGAACGGGGTTCACGCATCTTAACCGCGCTGAAGGATGCGTGAACCGCGTTCACGCATCCTTCACGAAGTTAATGAAGGATGCGTGAACCGCGTTCACGCATCCTACAGTAACTGTTTTTTTAAAATTTTTATTTTTATTTTTATTTTTTGTTTTGTTTTGTTTTATATATATATATATATACATATATATACAAACAAAACATAAAATTCAGCAGAATTTATCTGCTATTTAATATCCAGCAGAACTGCCATTACAGCAGTCTGGATTCTGACAGAAACCATCACCCAGGGCTCTCTTTTATAAGAGGGCTTGCCCAGGAAATCATACTGCATTTCCGATGTGGGATTCAGGTTCTCTTTTCCTGCACAGAACATTCTGCATTTCCGATGCGGGATTCTGTTTCAAGTACGTGACTTTGAAAGACTGTAAAATACAAACTATACTACCAATATAAATGAAACTTAAAACATGGATTAAACATATAATAAATAGTTGAAAATGAAAAGAATTTCGTAAAAAGGGTTGATGAATAATAATTTATAAGCTTTCAAAACCACCAACTTGAAACTTAAAAAAGTTTCAAGTACGTGACTTTGAAAGACTATAAAATAAAAACTATAAGACCAATATGAATGAAACTTAAAACATGGATTAAACATACAAGAAATAGTTGAAAATAAAAACAATTTCATAAAAAGTGTTGATGAATAATAATTTATAAGCTTTCAAATCCACCAACTTGAAACTTAAAAATGTTTCAAGTACGTGTCTTTGAAAGATTATAAAATACAAACTATATGACCAATATGAATGAAACTTAATATACGGATTAAACATATAAGAAATAGTTGAAAATAAAAAGAATTTCATAAAAAAAATTTAATGAAAAATAATTTATAAGCTTTCAAAACCACCAACTTGAAACTTAAATACGTTTACGTGCCTTTAAAAGCCTATGAAATACAAACTATAAAACCAATATGAATGAAAATTAAAACATGGATTAAACATATAACAAATAGCTAATAATTAATTAGTTAATTAGTAATATAATTATTAATTAGTTAATAATTAATATAATTATTAATTATTAATTACTAATATACAATAATTAATTAGTTAATTAGTAATATAATTATATAATAGTTAATTAGTTAATTAGTAGTATAATTATTAATTGATAATTACTTAGTTAATTAGTAATATAAATCTTAATAGTAATTATTAATTATAATTATAATTATTAATTATTAATTATTAATTATATAATAATTAATTAGTTAATTAATAATATAATTATTAAATATAATTATTTATTATTTATTATATAATACTTAATTAGCTAATTAGTAATATATTTATTAATTATAATTATTTTTTATTTATCTATAATTATTAATTAGTTAATTTGTAATATAATTATTAATTATAAAATAAGTAATTGATTAATTAGTAATATAATTAGTTATTATAATTATTTATTATAATTATTAATTATTAATTATTAATTATTAATTATTAATTATATAATAATTAAGTAGCTAATTACCAATATAATGATTAACTATTAAAAATTAATTGGTTATTTAGTACTATAATTATTAACTATAATTATTATATATTAATTAGTAATATAATTATTTATTATAATTAGTAATATAATTAGTAATTATAATTAGTAATATAATTATTAATTATAATTAGTAATTTTTAATTATATAATAATTAATTAGTTAATTACCAATATAATTATTAATTATTAAAAATTAATTATATATTAATTAATTAGTTAATTAGTAATATAATCATTAATTATATAATTAATAATTATAATAATAATTAAAAATTATATTACTAATTAACTAATTAATTATTATATAATTAATTATTAATAATTAATAACTAATAATTGTAATGAATATTTATAATTATTTATTATATTACTAATTTACTAATTAACTAATTAATTATTATGTAATTAATAATTATATGTTTAATTCGTATATTAAGTTTCATTCATATTGGTTATATAGTTTGTATTTTATAATCTTTCAAAGACACGTACTTGAAACATTTTTAAGTTTCAAGTTGGTGGTTTTGAAAGCTTATAAATTATTATTCATCAACACTTTTTATGAAATTGTTTTTATTTTCAACTATTTCTTGTATGTTTAATCCATGTTTTAAGTTTCATTCATATTGGTCTTATAGTTTTTATTTTATGGTCTCTCAAAGTCACGTACTTGAAACTTTTTTAAGTTTCAAGTTGGTGGTTTTGAAAGCTTATAAATTATTATTCATCAACCCTTTTTACGAAATTCTTTTCATTTTCAACTATTTATTATATGTTTAATCCATGTTTTAAGTTTCATTTATATTGGTCGTATAGTTTGTATTTTACAGTCTTTCAAAGTCACGTACTTGAAACAGAATCTCGCATCGGAAATGCAGAATGTTCTGTGCAGGAAAAGAGAACCTGAATCCCACATCGGAAATGCAGTATGATTTCCTGGGCAAGCCCTCTTATAAAAGAGAGCCCTGGGTGATGGTTTCTGTCAGAATCCAGACTGCTGTAATGGCAGTTCTGCTGGATATTAAATAGCAGATAAATTCTGCTGAATTTTATGTTTTGTTTGTATATATATGTATATATATATATATATATATATATATATATATATATATATATATATATATATATATATAAAACAAAACAAAACAAAAAATAAAAATAAAAATTTTAAAAAAACAGTTACTGTAGGATGCGTGAACGCGGTTCACGCATCCTTCAGCGCGGTTAAGATGCGTGAACCCCGTTCACGCATCTTCCCGGGGTCGGTGATGCGTGAACGGGGTTCACGCATCTCGGACCCATTTTACCTAATTTTGGTTTTTCTAAAACCCATATAAAAAAATTAGCCCCGCGCGGCTATGCCGAAGGCGTGCCGAAAGAAGGAAGGCCAGTAAAAAAGTTGCTGTCTGGGAAAGGGAAAGGGGACGGTGCCGGGGCGCTGCGTCACTGCTAGCCAGCCGGAGCAGGGAAGGGGACGGTGCGCTGCCGCTGGCCAGACGAATCTGGGAAGGGGGAGCCGCCGGCGAGGTGAGGCCGACCGGGAAAGGAGGGTGGCGGGCTACTGGACAGCGTGCGGACACCAGAAGGAGGCCGATTGGAGGGTGCAAGGTTGGTGTGTGCGGATTGGTGGGAGAAGGTGGCCGGGTGGTTGAAGGGAATAGGGGGTGCACTGGTCAGGCGTGCTGAGCAGGGAGCCGACGGGAAGGTGTGCGGTCAAGAGGTGGAGTCGGAGGGCATGACGGGAGGTGCTGCAAGGGGGAGGTTGGTCGCGGGTGCAGGGCGGCCCGAGGTGGATGGCGGGCTGGCGACTGGGTGCTGGAGATGGAGTGGCTGGAGGGCATCAGACCAGTGTAGGGTGGCTGGAGAGTCGACAGGGAGAGGGGAAGAGGGAGTCACGACGTGCTGGGGAGTTGGTGTGGCCGGTGTAGTGCAGCGGCCGGAGGCGGGTGAGGGAAGCCGACTGGGAGAGTAGCGTGCTGGCAAGAGGGAGGAGGAGGGCTGGCGGTGCACGGGGGAGTGGGAGAAGGGAGGAGAGGAGAGAGGGAAGGGTTGCCGCAACCCTAAACAAAAGGGATACAAAATAGAAATAAATAAACTAAATAAATAAATAAATAATATTAATAACAACAATAATAATAAAAATAAAAATAATAAAAATAATAATAAAAATAATAATAATCAACAACTTTAATAATTACATAAAAATGATAAAAATAATAATTTTAATAATAACAATTCTTTAATAATAATATAATATTATTATTCATGACAGAATAATATTATTACTACGGTAAGTTATTTATTTAACTAAATTTTAATTTTTTTTCAACTTATTTGATTTATTTTTATTTGGATGACTTAAACTCCGCAGTCGCACAGGTGCCCGTGATAACCGCATGACTTCAGTTAGTTTTTTGACAATATACTTCAATTTATTTTAATCTCATGACTTTACTGGAATCAGTTTACAGTATAAAAAGTTTCTGTGTCAAGGTCACTGTTGAAAGTTACTGGTAAGAGTTCACGGGTGAAAAGATCACCGATGAAGACCTTACTAATGAAGGTTACCGTTAGTGAAGTCTACAGTTAGTGAAGTCTACCATTGGACAAGTCTACCATTGGACAAGCCTACCGTTGACAAGCCTACTGTTGGAAAAAGCCTACCGTTGACAAGTCTACCGTTGGACAAGTCTACCATTGACAAGCCTACCATTGGACAAGCCTACCGTTGGACAAACCCACCGTTGATAAGTCTACAGTTGATAAGTCTACTGTTGGTAAGTATACCATTGATAAGCCTACCGTTGACAAAGCCTACCATTGGACAAGCCTACCGTTGATGAAGCCTACCGCTGGATATGCCTACTATTAGAAGTCTACTGCTGCTTGAGCTTGCTGCTGAAGATGCTACCGATTAACAGGCTACTGTTACCAGTCTATTGATAACATATTCTCTACTTTATCCATTTTCTTGATATTATCATAATGGTCATATTTGATTGATTTAATGCATCTGACATTAATTATTATTGTTTGTAGACATGTCAGGAGACCATATCTTGACAGTACAAGGTACAAGAAATATTGCACATGATGTACGCACTCCTATTGTCAGACCTCAAATACGAAAGAAAAAGACCGAGGAAGACAGAGGATGGAAGATATATATAGAGGCACAGAGAAAAACAAAACATATAGAATCAGGTGTCGAGAAGCTGAATGCATTACTGAAGAACAAGAAGAAGAACACTCCAGTGCATATACTAAAAAACCAAGAGCTTCACGAAGATCTTTTTGAAGAACATATTCAAGGTTGTCCTGTTGTGCTTCATCAACTCTCTTATACCAATAAGTTGAACATCTCAGTACCTGGAAGCTAGTACCTGGAAGTTGCGACACTCTGTTTTTGGAGACAACTTGAAGAGAAGAACAAAAACCTTCATTTCCTCATCTGCAAGAAGTCCAGAGCTGACCTTCAAACACATAGAGCATTCTAAACTCCATCCTAATCTCTTTGGCTCTACTGTGTTCCTTATTTTACATTTTTGAGCAGCGTGTTTTTGTTACACACACACTGTCTCCTGTGCTTTAACTGGGGGATACTGAATATCTTCACTCAAAACTCTCTCACTTTGTTTCCCATACATAACTGTGGAAGAAGCCTTATGTGTCTTGGTTGCTTGTTTTCCCACGTAGAACTGTGGTAGAGGTTGTAGAACCTGGACAATGTAAAAACTATTGTAAAACCTGATACAGGTTGTGTATCAAGTTTATTTATATAATTAGCTTGGTGGCAGGTGATCACCAAGTGAAGAGGATTAGGTCTCGGTTTGAGACCGAACCTCTTGTTTACATTGTTGTGCCAATCTTCAAATACTCTGTTTTATTTTATCTGCTTCTTATATTTTTCAAAGACAGAAAACTATTTTTACATTCACTCTGATAGTTAGTTTTGATTAGTGTGTATATATGCTTAATTCAGTAAATCTGTTTCAAAAGTTGAATTAGTGATTGCATTGATTCAACTGAGGACTAATCAACCATATAGAAACTTGTTGAGCAATTAAACATTTATATCTCTACTGCCTTAATTGACTGGGCTGTTTTGAATTAGGGGATTTTTATCATAAAGTTTTTAACAGAAATTTTAATTGGAACTCAATTCACCCCCCTCTTGAGTATCCACTCCGACCAAAATTTTGTATCAAAGGGTTATTTACTTTCAAGTTTTCAAATTATTTTCAACTGTGATTTTAGTTGTATCATAAAGATCTTAAAATTTCTGTCATATCTAAATTTTCAGTTCTTTAAATTATAAGTAGCCATGGAAACTAGAGTTGAGGGTGCTGCTACTAACAAGCCACCTTTCTTTAATGGTAATAACTATGCTCAGTGAAAATTAAAAATGAAAATGTATCTAGAGAGCATGAGACCTGAAATCTGGGATACAATTGAAGAACAACATGTATTTCCTGCTACTGCTAGGGACACATGGTCTCAATTGATTAAATCCACATATAATAATAACTGTAAAGAAATGAATGCCTTGTACTATTCTCTAGGTGATAATGAATTCAATAGAATATCTACTTGTAAAGCTATATATGAAATTTGGGATACTTTAGTTGTTTCTCATGAGGGAACAACTAATGTTAAAGAAATTAGACTAAATACATACACTATTAAATATGATAATTTTAAAATGAAGCCTGATGAACCTATCTCTAAAATGTATCTCAGGTTTAATGAAATAGTGAACACTATGAATCTTCTTGGAAAACCAGTGGACAACAAGGACCAAATCATGAGACTGCTTCGTTGATTACCTGACAAATGGAGGGACACTTCTGTTTCCATCCGAGAATCTTGTGACATAAGCAAGCTACCAGTAAAGGAACTAATTGGAAAGCTTATGATGTATGAATAAGAGCTTAAGGAGAATCAAGAAGTAGATGAAGAACCAAGGAAGAAATCAGTAGCATTCAAGACTACTACCTCAAAGAGAAAAGACAAGGAAAAAGCTCAAGCTCATATAGATACTTCCACAAGTGAAGACTCATACTCTGACAGCGATGAGGAGATGGCTCATCTTGCAAGGAGATTCAAAAAGTTATACCGAAAGAAGAAATTATTCAAAAAGTCAAACTACAAGGGAAAGTATGATAGTAAAGGACAATGGAAGAAAGACAGAAAATGGAATGACAACTCAAATGAAATAATCTTCTATGAGTGAAAATGAAAAGGTCATGTGAAGGCAGACTGTCCCAAGATGAAATTTAAGAAGAAATATGGAGATAAGGGCAATGGTTATAAAAAGGATATGAAATCTAATTGGAGTGATTTAGAAGACAACTCCAGTGGATCTGATTCTTCTGATAGTGAACAGAACAATCATGCCAACTTATGTTTCATGAAAGAAACATATGAGGTAACACTTAACTCTCCTATACATAATGCCTATTATTCTGGGAATAAGAGTGAGTCACATAATGATGAAGATATGACTAAGGATGAACTATTTGAATATTGTGAAATGATTGAGGATACCTTTAATGAGCTCAAGGACAAATATAAATCATTAAAGAGGCAACATGCTTTAAATGAAAATTATAAGTCAAATCTGGATATTGAAAAAGAAAAATTCTCCCAACTGTTAAAAGAAAACACTGAACTTAAGTTATCTAATGAACAATTAAGAAGATATCTTGAGAAGTTTACTGCCGGTAGATATACCTTGACTCAGTTACTAGGAAAATAGATTGCCCCAAAATATACAACTGGTCTAGGATATCAACCAGGACATAGAAGGATCATTAAAATTAAATTTATTCCTAAATCTGGACATTCATAGCTAGTTCAAGTTCTAGACCATTTCTTGAAAAAAAATTCTCTAAAGGACCAAACAGAGTGTTTATGTCTCAAAATATATCTGATGATTATAGGAAATCTGTGAGACAAGTATGGGTTCCCAAAGTTTTACTTGCTAACCTCTCTGGACCCAAGAAAATATGGGTACCAAAGTTATTCCATGTCGAATCTGTTTTACAGGGATGTTTCCTAAAGAGTTTCTGTAAGACCTTGTGGTACTTGGACAATGGATGTTCAAGACAAATGATAGGAGATTATTCTTGCTTCAAGAGCCCAATAAATGTTGATGGTGGACACGTAACTTTTGGTGACAATTCAAAGGGAAAAATTGTCGGCTTATGCCATATTGGTAACCCTAATACAATATTAATTTCCAAAGTAATTTTTGTTAATGGATTAAAGTACAATTTACTTAGCATATCTCAGTTGTGTGATGATGATTTCAATGTCAAATTTGAAAATGATGCATGTAATGTTTTTAATTCCAAAAATGATTTAACATTATTGCTCCCAGAAATGAGAATGTATATGCTGTTGATTTAGATTCTTTAGCTGAGCAAAATGTTTCTTGCTTAAATGATTTTCATAAGGAATCCTGGCTGTGGCACAAAATATTAGGACACTGTAATTTGCATTCACTTAGGAAACTGACTAGGAAAGGTTTAGTTAGAGACTTACCTAAATTAGAATTCCCACTTAACAAAGTGTGCAATCCCTATCAAAAGGGAAAACAACACAAAGTTTCTTTCAAACCAAAGAAAGAAGTTTCTACTTATCAACCAATTGAATTGGTTCACATGGATTTGTTTGGACCATCAAGAGTTTCAAGTTTAAATGGGAAGCACTATGTTTATGTTCTTGTAGATGATTTTTCTAGGTACACTTGGGTATACTTTCTGGCTCACAAAAGTGAAGCTTGTTCTTATTTTATCAAACACTCCAAGTCTGTAGAAAATCTTAGTGGACTTATAATTAAGACCTTGAGAAGTGATCATGGCCGTGAGTTTGAAAATTAGGAGTTTAAATCCTATTGCTCACACAATGGCTATAGTCACAATTTCTTTGCTCCTAAAACACCTCAATAAAATGGAGTCGTGGAAAGAAGAAATAGGACCCTTCAAGAAATTGCTAGGACAATTCTCAGTGAGTATAATCTACCTATTTATTTTTGGGTTGAATCTGTAAATACAACTTGTTATACTATCAATAGAGTCTCGATTAGACCTGTTCTTAAGAAGACCCCTTATGAGCTTTGGATCAATAGGAAGCCTAAGGTTAACTACTTCAGAGTTTTTGGTTGCAAAGTCTTTATCCTTAACACTAAGGACAATCTTGAAAAGTTTGCTATAAGAACCCAGTTTTTGAGTCTTTAAGACTTTGAATTATTTTTCTTGATGTTATTCCAGAGCAGGGCGTTCAGACGGCGTGTGATTCCGAGCCTTAGTGTGGCTGGAATTAAATTTTAAGTGCGTTCACACTGGACACACCAAATAAATATAATAACTCTTAAACGGTTGCTCAGATGGGAAAACTGAGGGCACCGTTGAGTCTGGAGCATGCCTTTTACCCTAGGAGGTGTGTAACTTTCGCAGGCACGACCCTTCTGTGGAAAACGCCACTAGGGGCATTTTCGTAATTTAGCGGTCTCGGGCGTGAACTTTACAAATTTTGAACAGAGACTCAGATTAAAATTATGAGACCACCGTTGCGCTTAGAATGTGTATTTTATCCTAGGGACAGCTTAACCCCGACCCCGTCGAAAGTTTGGGTACAGGGCTACTGGTAGGTGTTTAAAAATTAATTAAATTTTAATTAATTCCCCTACTTAAACACCTCCACCCCTCCCCCTTCTTCCCCTTCATTTATCCCTAGTGGAATATCTATCAACTAAGGAGCAATCTCCCTCAATATCTTCCTCCTCTCTGGCAAGGCGATGGCGGCTCTGGCGGACCATTCGTGAAGCTACGGGCTACGCCCAGCGAGGTAGGAGGTTGCATTTTCGTTTTTAAATTCCACATAAATCTTTGAACTCAAATTCTAGCATCGACATGCTGTTTAATTCTCGAGCGAAGTCCATATTTGTGTAGGGATCGATTCGAGCTTCCCAGAGATCCTTTCGGATCGAATTTTTGAGTCCCGGGGTGTCCGGGGTGACCCCGAGAAGTTTTCCGGCCAATTTTTCCCTATTTTCTGGTGGTTCCAAGGGTTTTTGGCAGGCTTCAGGCGGTCTAGGATGGTGGCTGGCAGCGGCGCGGCTCCCAGGCAGTGGCGCGGCGGCTCCCAGGCGGCGGCGCGGCAGACCCAGGTGGCGCGGAGGACCCAGGCGGTGCGACGACGGTCCCAGGTGGCGGTGACAGGCATATGTCGCCGGTGCAGGGTGCGACGGGGGTCACAGCGCGCGACCCCGTGCGGGACAGCGAACGACCAAGAGGGCCGGTCGGTGCGGGTGGACCGTGGGTTAGCGGCTGGGCCGTGCGGAAGGGCCGCGGGCCGGGCCGACCGGTGCGGGCCGACCCAGGCCGGGTGGACCGGCTGGACCGGGCCGGTCCAGCCCAAAGGGGTTAGCCCCCTTATCTTTGGACACCCGTAACTTCCACTACGAGTGTCCGTTTTTCTTTCCGTCTATGGAAGTGAAATACTTGGCTTGAGACAGAGATTTTGAGAAGGTCTCAGGGATTTTTAATTTCCGAGGCGAGGGCTCGGTGGCGCGACACGCTTGTTAAGTACCTCGCCAGGATTCTTCTTTCGGATGGTACGAACACATCCGGAGTCCATTTAAGGCACCGTCAGCGGCGTTGCGACCCTAGAGTTGAGATTAAGTTGTCTAGGGTGGTTTCAGGCATTGAAACCGGAGTTGATAAGTGGGCCCCACGGGCCGTATTTTAAGCTGTGAGCAGCGTTTTGCAACTTTTTCATCAAATGTCCGTTCGGGGCGAATGAGTAGTCATTTTGGCGTGTTTTTCCGAGAGAATTACGATGACATAGTTCGCCCGACCTCTTTTAGAACCGATGTGTGGGCCCCATGAGACGCCGTATGGGCATAAAGCGGTGTTGAATAACGTTTTTGTCGGGAGTCCGTTTCCAGTGAGTAAGTAGTCTATCTCGCGAGTTTTTCCACGAGGATTACAATGGTGTAATTTTTTTAGGCATGCAAAGCCTCTTTCGAGATATCATTAAATGTGGAAACATGATAGGGCATTTGTCAGAGGTTCCTTTGACACACTTCGAACCAATGCACGATAGTGATGTTAGTGACACCCAGTGATGGCACGAGCAGTGTGGAGTTATCGGACCAGTTTTGGGTTCACCCTCTAGCGGGGCTGGGCAGTGGGTTACCCACCAGCATATCAGGTTTTACTCTCCAGCGAGGCTATGTAGTGGGTTACCCATCGACCTTATGGTTTACCCTCCAGCGGGGCTGGGCAGTGGGTTACCCATTGACTTTAGGGTTTACCCTCCAGCAGGGCTGGGCAGTGGGTTACTTGACGACCTTTTAGGGTTTAACCTCCAGCAGGGCTGGGCAGTGGGTCACCCGACAACCTTTTAGGGTTTACCCTCCAGTTGGGCTGGATAGTGGGTTATCCGATGACTTCTTTCAGACTTAGCCCCTTTTTTATGAGGCTATTCAGTGACTTTTCTCCGTGGTTACTGGAGTGGGATCCTTAGTTGCGCGATTCAGCAAAGAGACAACTTCGACGTGTAGGACGTTTAGCCATCAGTGATGGATATCCTTAGAACTGTTGGCGACTTTTCCTAGGCCGAGCTTGGAGATCGAGATCCCCTTACACACTCGTTCAGGTTTCTTATTGAGCATATATATATATACACCCTACTTTTTTTCACACTCCTTCAGTTCAGTTACTCTCCTTCTAGGGGGCGAAGACACGCGGCGTATGCCACATGCTTTCCGTGTTTATCTCCTCTTGGTTCGGACGAGTCTACTTCCTTTCTTTTGTTGGGTTGAGCTTCACTCTCTCTATTGTACTCTTACACTATACTTTGTTCTGACTACTGCTCACCATTTTAGTACCTCATTTATTGCTCCCTTGAGCTTTCAGGGCATCCTACTGAGTATCTTTATACTCACCCCTACTTGGGCTTTGCCCGCACTTGGTGTGACCTTTCAGATGAAAGAAAGGTTGATCAAGACTACGGAGGAGTGTAGAGGGCATAAAAGCTTAGGCTACATTCAGTGTTCATAGTAGGACTTTCAGGTGTGAGAATCACCAGCTGTTTACTTTTGTTTACCTGTTGCCAGGTTGTGGCACCTTTCGGGTTGGGTGCGTGTTTTGCCCTTTTTCTGTTCAGTATCTTGTTAGTAATTTTCATCACTTTACTTTTTTTAATATTTAGAGGTTGATGCATGACTGTGGTTGGTTTATAGTTGATTGTATTTTGGTTTTATTTTTTACTCTGCACTTCTGGATTGAGTGGGATGTGTGTGTGTGTACAGGTACTTAGGCAAAGGCCTCCCCGAAGTTGTTATGCCTTCGGCGCTTGTCGCCAGCCCCTGGCCTATGGAGACGAGCTTGGGGTAGTTGCGGCATGAGACCGGTAGGGTTGGGTCATGACATTTGCCTCCAAAAGTGATGAAAGAATTTTCCTAGGTTACTCAATCTCGAGTAAAGCCTATAGAGTATTCAATAAGAAAACCAAATGTGTGGAAGAGTCAGTTCATGTAAAATTTGATGAGACTGATCCACATGAACCCAAAACCTATCTTGAATATATTGAGGAAGATATGTTAATTCTGGACCTCAATGATAATAATAGTGAATCCCCTGTGAAAGTAACCAGTTATGGGAATCTTCCAGAATCTGCACCTGTTGATTCTGAACCAATAAACAGTCATGAGGAGTCTAGTTCAACTCTTTCTAGAGGTATTAGAACTCTCAAGAATCATCATTTAGATGCTGTAGTATGTGATTTAAATTGAGGGACACAAACTAGAGCTTCTCTGAGAAACCAAGTTAAACATCAAGCTTTTATTTCACAGCTTGAACCCAAAAATATTAATGATGCTATCAATGATGAATTTTGGGTGATGTCTATGCAAGAAGAATTAAATCAATTTGAAAAAAACAAATTCTAGGAACTAGTTGAAATACCTAAGCACAATTTGAAAATAGGCACTAAATGGGTTTTAGGAACAAAGTTTATGAGTCTGGAAATATAGTTATAAAAAAATCTAGGTTAGTTTCACAAGGTTACAGTCAAGAGGAAGGAATAGACTATGAGGAGACCTTTGCACCTGTAGCTAGGTTAGAGGCCATTAGGATACTACTTTCTTATGCAACTCATCTGAATTTCAAAATTTATCAAATGGATGTTAAAAGTGATTTTCTAAATGGGTATATAGTTGAGGATGTGTTTGTTGAACAACCCCCTGGTTTTACACATTCCCATTTTCCAAATCATGTTTTTAAACTCTCAAAAGATTTATATGTTTTAAAGCAAGCTCCAAGAGCTTGGTATGATAGAATCAGTTCCTTTCTTATTTCAAAAGGTTTTACAAAAGGAATAATAGATCCTACTTTTTTTATTAAAAGGATTTCCAAAGATGTTTTAATAGTACAAATCTTAGATGATATAATTTTTGGATCTTCTAAAAATTATTTATGTAATGATTTTTCAAAAATAATGCAAAATGAGTTTGAAATGAGTTTAATGGGAGAACTTAAATTTTTCCTTGGATTTCAAATTTTTCAAAATAAAGATGGTATTATTTTAAATCAAAGTAAATATATTAAGTATCTTTTAAAACGTTTTTGTTTGGATGGTAGTAAAGGTAATGATACACCTATGAGTACCACTTGTAAGTTGGATACAGATGAAACTGGAGAACCAGTGGATCAAACCAACTATAGAGGTATGATATGGAGTCTACTCTATCTTACTACTAGAAGACCTGACATTATATTCAGAGTATACATGTGTGCTCGCTTTCAAGCTAATCCCAAAGAATCTTATTTAAATTATATCAAAAGGATTTTAAAATATCTCAAATATATTCCTAACTTAGGACTATTTTATCCAAGAAGACAATCATTTGATCTAATAAGTTATTCAGATGCCGACTTTGCTGGTTGTAATTTAGATAGAAAAACCACTTCTGGAACATGTCACCTTTTAGGAAAGTCACTAGTATCATGGTGTAGTAAGAAACATAATTCTGTTGCATTATCTACTGTTGAAGCTGAATATATAGCGGCTGGTAGTTGTTATGCTCAAATTCTATGGATGAAACAAACTTTACTAGACTATGGATATCAATTCAAACATGTCTCTATAAACCGTGACAACACAAGTGCTATTAAAATTTCTAAAAATCTAGTATCTCATGCTAGGACAATGCATATTGATGTAAGACATCACTTCTTGAGAGATCATTATCAAAGAGGTGATATCACTCTTGAATTCATTGGCACTGAACATCAATTGGCTATATATTCACAAAGCCTTTAAATTCTAAGAGGTTAAACTACATCAAACATGAATTAGGGATGATTAATTTCAACTGTTAGAACCTCACCATTGCACCTCACTGTTATCACCTCACTATTATCTCCTCACTATTAAAACCTCACTGTTAGCACCTCACTGTTAGTACCTCACCGTTGCACTGCACTGTTAGCACCTCACCATTGCACCTCACTGTTAGCACCTCACTATTAGAACCTCACCGTTGAACCCCACTGTTAGAACCTCACCGTTGAACCTCACTATTAGTACCTCATTGTTGGACCTTACCATTACTTTATATTTTATGTGGGAATATGAACCATCTTATTAGTATTATTTTTCCCAATTTGTTTTTGTTTCAATCCCTAAATGATAAAATTAAATTACAAACACATTTTGATCCACTCTCTTCCTCACTTTCGAACCCCTGCTCTCAAAATCCATAAACCCTAACTTTCTGCTGAACCCTCAAACTGCTTAGAACCTCAATGGAAAGGGTCAAGAGACCTTTGGATGATGATGGAGATGTGCCAAGGCCTAAGAAACCCTGAGCTGAGTCCAGTGGTGACAATAATATATCAATAGAGCATGTTAACCCACATCTGTCAAAGAGGACCATTGTAGCTAAAAAGGAGTTAAGAAAATATTGGTTGCTCTCAAGAAAATCCTTAGTGCTAGAGGCACTGGAGGATAAAAGCTGGGTGGAGTGCTTTGCCAACAATAACGGACTGTACTACCTGAGGCTAGTCAAATAATTCTACGAATATTTGAAATTTGAGATGTCAGATGATGAGAACCGACTGGTTTCAAGATTAAATGGAACTAAGGTAACCTTTTCATCTTCTGAGTGGGCCAAATGTCTAAGGGTACCTCATGAGGGTATTTGTGACCATTATTCTAGAGTGATTCCTCTAGAAAATGATATTTTTGAGTATAAGAAAGCATTGTAATATCTGACAGAAAATGGGACCTCAAGAAAGATTATTGCTATTGAAATGAATGGAGAGGATATAATTTTGTTTAAGTTTATCAAACATGTGATAAGTCCCAGGAGAGGGGACTTCACTGTGTTGAAGTATCAGGACATTTTAATTTTGTATGTACTGAATCATGGATAGAAGATCAACCTGTGTAGGTTGTTGATGGCTCAGTTGGAAGACATGACTAAGATAAGTTCTAAATAAAATGATCTATTTCATGCCAAACTGATTTCTGTAATGCTGAAGGTTAAGGGCATTGCTAGAGATAAGGAGGAAACAATTGTAGCCAAGAACAATTTTTGCATCTCCAAGATAGTCTGCAAGTTCATGAAGATTAGCTGGAATCCATGGAGAAGAGAATGGGTAAATGATGAAGGGAATCTTTATGTGAAGTTTGACCCTGAAAATAATCCTTTTAGGCCAAAGGATAAGAGGGATCCAGGTCTGAATCCTGATGAGGAAAAACCTATAAGGACCCGACCTTAAAACAATACATAATCATGAATTAAATGAATAATTCACATTGAGGATCTTTTCAGGTTTAGATTTTTAGAGAATTAGGACATAACTATTACATCTCAAAATATTACAAAGTAGACACTTCTACATAGTTTACATTTTTTTTTACAAAACATGAACTCTTGAAAAAAAGAGTCATGTCTATTTCCATGTTTAAGACATCATGACTTTTCCTTGATCCCATCCTTGACCCTATTCCACATTATGTCCTGTGAAAAACATTTCAAAAACTTGGGATGAGAATAAAAATCTCAGTAAGGGATACACAAAGAAGGAAAACTGTTAGTTTTTCAAAACAACAAGTAAATCATGAATACTTCATCATAAGTAATACTTTTCACCTTTATGAAGTAGTAAATAATCTCTAATGAATAAAATATAATTTCTTACCCTTTTTTAACCAAAATATTACCATAAAACCCATATAAATAACACATAACATATAAAGGTAACTTGGAACATAAACATACTTAAATGGAATAACCATACGGTCGACTTCCACACATGTCACTAAATGGAATAGCCATACGACCAACTTCCATACCCAATGCATTGGAGGTTATAACGTAACCACCCGTCCTGGTATTCACGACACCACCCGTCATGTGGTTTATCACTTAACCACCCGTCAAATGTCCAAGTACCATTATAAAATCATAACACATAAAACAATTATAAAGGAAATAAAAAATTTCCAAATTTCAATCACAATATATCACTTAAATATATTGACATAAAAAATCCATTATCAAAACCATTTTCAATACAAAAATACATAAATGAGTATATGGTATTTATTTACTTTTAAAAATATTACAGCTTGTTGAGGAAGCCAAAGATCAAATAATACTCGCGGCGGCAGAAAGGTCTTTGTCACTGCATACGTTAAAAAGAAACATACTTTTTGTCGTTTAGTAAAATGCTTCGTAGAGAAAAGATTCCTTTTGAATAATAATAAAATTCAAAGGGGTTTATACACCATATAAAATAAAGTTGTGTATAAAACAAAATATGCCTCAATGAAAGGCGATTGAGATGAAGTCTCGTACAAAGACGGTATCCTTAGATTAAGGATAAATCAATTACATAATTATGTGTGAAAAATATAAATACACCCAATATAAGTGGATATTAAGTGTAAAAAAAACAGAGTCATTCACATATATTCATATAATGACATATTCAAGGAGTACAAGTTTAACCCAAATAATTGTAATTGAGTTAAGAAGTTCCCTTGAAAAAATTCGACAGCCTAACAACGTCACTTTAAAATTCAGAAAATGTGTTGATGAGAGAGAAAATGGTATCTCATCACTTGGACATAAAATTTACATCAAAAAGGATATATAAGAACATATCCCAACATAATAAGATTTAAATTAAAGACATAACAAAAGAAGTCTTTTAAAAAGAGGAGGGTGAAAGGTTCCCTTACGGATTTGGGTAACTTTCGAAACGTACACCCCATGAAAGAAGGGTCATTCAATGAATATGTAAATACCCATAAATTAAGTATATTACACAAATAATACAATCATGGGCAGTACATACACCACGCAAAAGGAAATAGTGGCTAATGTAGCATGAATCTCACAGGAACACAAAGTGAGATAAAAACCCCTTACCTCGTTGTGATCAATCGAGTCATATGACCAAAAGATAATAAACACCAAATGAATCACATAATACCATGAATGTAAATAGAATCATGATAATGTATATGAAAGGTAATTACACAATACAACACATTCAATAAATAGGTGGCGAACAATTGAAATCTCACGGAATTAAAAGTGAGATAAGAAATCCCCTTACGAAAATTCGGCAGCCTAACGACGCCACTTAAAACTTAAAAAAATGGATTGATGAGATCACATAGGGTCTCTAATCATATGAACATAAAAAATTATAGTAAGAGGAATATAAAAGAACATCCCCCAACATAAGGAATAAGATCTTAAAAGGAATGACATAAAAGAGAGTACTTAAAAAGGAAGAGAGAGGTAGGATCCCTTACCTCAAATCCGACTTGTCTTGTTCACTTCTTTATATTCATGAATAATAAACTTTGGTCAATTTATAATTGAATAAGGACCTCCTTTAAAGTTTATTATTCAATTAATATTATAATTTTATAATAATTAGTTAAATATGTGAGTTCATATCAGACGTTTTTGTCGATGTTCGGTACATGAGTCAAAAATGAACTTGTTTGAAAAGAATTGTCCATGTAGTTATAAGTACATAATATCTAGAATAGTATTAATTATATATCTAATATAAATTCATTTTATACTATTTCATAACATTTGGAGATAAAAATGAAATGCACCGTTCATGGAGACGGTATGCCGTACGTACGCATGAACGCTACTTTCATTTCTTTGTCATATTAATGGAATTAAAACTAAATGATATATATATATATATATATTATAATTAAAGTATAATATATACGTTATATAGGTCACATAAGTTCATTAATTTCATTCTTTATACATTCCATCTATTGCATGAATGAGTCACATCACTTGAGGGGGCGGTAGTCCACACTTCCTCATATGAAATTATCGCATTTTCAAAACATGCAAAGCATAAAGGTATGTTTTAAATATAAAATATAGAAGCATATAGAAAACATAAATACCATATATATCATATATAAAATACAGTGACATCATAATGGCCACCATGAGAGGTGGTAGGAGATAATTGAATAATCATCATTTCGTGAGACAGTAGTTCACCGTCCACAGAAACAATATGTTCTTCACCCATTAGATGAAAGAGTGTGTAAGTGTAACTCGAATAATTATCATAAAAACATACTAGTATATTTAATATACTGGTGTTGTTACAAATTAAAGGAATAAAAAGAGTTTAGGGGGTTGGAGAAGCAAAATAAAACAAAAGAACATAAGAGAAGACATTACCTTTAAATTGGGTAACTCCCCTTGGTTTGAACCAAAAGGGTTCCTTGAAGAGCTTTCTGCCTAAGGTAAGGATTCTAGGATGAATAGAGAGATTTGGAGAGATAATATGATCAGGGGTTGGACGAGACAAGGGATTAAGAGGTGTGTGTAAGGGGGTAGATGTGGGGGCCTTTTATAAGAGGGAGGAGGGGCACTCTTGGAAGGTCATGAAATGTTACTTTATTATGAAATGATTTTCGAATTTTAAAGGTCCCACAATGATATATTTCAAGGATAAGGTGATAAGGGTTCTAAATCCATCCATAAAATATGTTTTAGACAAGTTTAAGTCTTATATTATACCTTATCTTTTCATTTTATTTAAATTGTTCATTAAAGAGGTAATCACTGCATCATCATGGTGTCATAAATAAATAAATTTATTTAATGTCTAAAAATTATAAAAAAAATAACATGATGTAGGAAATCTTTTTAGATTTCCAATTACTATTTATAGTCTAAGAGATCATTTATATAAACAAAACTAAAATATTTTTTACTTAGGTGATACATACTTTGGTTATACTTTCCTTTAAAAAAAATATAATAAAAGGTCACTATCACACTAAAGTGTTTCCATGGGGTCCCAAAGTTTGGAACAAGGAATCCCATGGTCGGCCATGACTCAAAAAAAAAGGATTTGGACACAATTTGGGGTCATCTTATATTATTTTGATATTATTTTATTACCCTTAACTACCAAATTACTAATTAATCACGATAATTAAAAATAATTGACGTTGTTACTATTCATAATGTCCAAAAACAAATGCGTCTTAATTACATAACTTGGACCTTCTGATTCCAAATATGGAATCCATTTTATCAAATTCCAAAAACATAAATTTCAGTAATTATTTTAAATATAATTCCCGTTTTCCAAAACCAAAGATGAGTTTTTAAGAAGTAAAACCTATCAAAATATTGATTTGTTTTTATATCCAATTTAAAAGTAAAATTACATCCAATGACCAAAATTATTTTAAATGATAAAAATATAATTCAACTACACTTTAAAACCAATTAAAAGGACAATCTAACTCTATAATTAAATTAGACGAAAAAGCAGTTTTGAAGTAAAATGCAGTATTTTTCACTATTCATTAAAAATGAACATTTGTCAGAAAAATACCAAAAATTTATCCAAAGTAAATTTAATATTCCAAATTCAAAAATTATTCCAATTTTACCAAATTCAAAACATAGAAGTTTCATTAATTAATTTCATAATTAATTCTCGCTGTCAAAACATATAGCGTGTTTTTATGAAACAAGATCTGTCAAAAGATTGACACTTGTTTATGTCCAATTTCAAAGTGAAATTAATTCTAATATCCACCATTGGATTAAATGGTAAAAATATATTCTAACTGCACTTTAAAACCAATTAAAAAGATAATCTAACCATATAAATAAATTAGATTAAAAGGAGGTTTTGAATTAAAATACAACATCATTCACTATTCATTAAAAAATGAACTTTATCGGAAAAATACTAAAAACATACAGAAAGTAAATTTTGATGTCCCGATTCTAAAGAAGGATTTTATTTTGTCAAATATAACATATAAAATTGTCAAAAAGTGGATTTAAAAAGGGTTCTACATCAAAAGGCAGTTAATTGATGTCACGACCCGTCCTCGGGGCCCGTGCCGTGACTACCCCAAGCCCGCCTTCCATAGGCCAGGGGCTGGCGACTAGCACCAAGGCGTAAATCCCAGTAAAAAGGGAAGGTATTTCCTTTGAAAAATAAACAAGCACCACAGAGTAAGCAAGCGGAAAAGTAAACACTAAGTAAAAACTGTAACAAGCTGTGCTGAAAGTAAAAGGGGCCGGAAATACAAGCCCAACTGTAAAGTACAACTGAAAGGGAAAAACAGCAACTGAAAAGAAAAGCCGCAGTGTCGAGCCGTCCTCTGGAAGTCCCACCTGAAGGGTGGGTACAGATAGCCTCCACTGCTCCTCGGGTCCACCTGACCGCTCCGAGTACGTCCCGCCTAGTGGTCCACCTCCAGGTACCGTCCTGCTCCGCAAGCCTCCACCACGATCAGCACTGTCCGTCATCTGCATCCAACACAACGAAGTGCGGGCATATCCGGTGCAGGGGTGAGTATAAGCTACTCAGTAGGGACCCCGAGACCCTCGAAGGTCTCCTGAAATCCACAAAGGAAAGATACAATCACGAAGTAACAACTGACACTGCTTAGGTATATGCCCATACATATACCTAAGTCATCAATTCCCGTTCGGCTCCAACATCCGAGCCCAAGCACAACCCAGTCCACACAGGAAAGAAAAACGTATACCCACACAGGATAGCACAACAAAATCCGCAAAGGAGAGTAAACAGTAAATCCACACAGGATAGCTCAACACAATCCACAAAGGAGAGTAACACAAGATTCAGCTCACACAGGTATACTTCTTCGAATGACGATAAAGATGATCACTGATCCATCTAAGTCGTTGGAACCACAAAGGATTGATAGGTAACTAACCCCCGCAATGACCCACACAGGATCGGGCCCACACAGGACCTGTAGGCGCTGGCTCACACAGAACCGCTGAGTGCTGACCCACACAGGATCGGGCCCACACATGACCTGTAGCACTAATCCACGTAGGATTGCTGAGTGCAGTAGTCGTCGCAGTCCACTGAGGATCTATGCACAGTCGTCGTCGCAGTCCACTGAGGATCTCTACACAGTCGTCGCTGCAGTCCACTGAGGATCTCTGCACAGTCGTCGTCGTCGCAGCCAGCACTAGGGTTCCCGCACACAGCAAGCTCGTTCGGGAGGGTCCGCTCCACGAGCCGAGAGGCTGATACATCAATTGACACAAAGTCCGAAGTTGATGTATCCAAAAGTTCCGTATCGTCAACAGAAACTCAACGTCGCAGACGGCGCGTCAATCGGACGCCCGGTCTGAGAGTTATTGGCTTTTTCGTCCCAGGGGCCCGGTTGGTTTTTAAGGGGAAACCAACCCGACCGTACTCCACCTATGTCCAAATCTCGGGCGGAGTGAGCCAAAAGATCCGTATCACTTAAAGGAATTCAACGAATTTGACGGCACGTCAATCGGACGTCCGAAGCTCAAGATATGAGCGTTTCCGCTCCGAGGGCCCGGTTAGTTTTGTGTACGAACCAACCCGGCCAAACCCAAAGTATTCCAAAACCTTGAGTGCGATATACCAAAACGACCGTCTCGATCCAAGGATCGCGTTGCCGCTGACGGCGCATCGTTCGGAGGCCCGTAGCTCAAGTTACGGGCAAAAGACCGAAAAATGGTCCGAAGACGGGGGTCCGGGCCCGGGCCGACCCGGGCCGACCCCCCCCGCCCCCTTGGGTCGGCCAAACCGGGTCGACCCGACACGGTCCAACCTGGCCGGTCCCGGTCCGGTCCGGCCAGGGCGCGGCCAGGCCGGTCGGACCGGCTTGGCTCGGCTCGGCCGAGCGGCCGAGCAGCTGGGCGCCGCGGGGCGCTGCCCCCGTGGTTTGGAGGTGCCGCGACCCCGCGTGGGGCCGCGTTGGTTCAACGGACGCGGCATGTCGCCGCGTCCCGTGCGGGCGAGCCGGACCCGCGCGGCCGCGGGTCCGCTGGCCGCCGCCGCCGCGGTTGAAGCCACGACGGCTCTGTCCGGCGGGGCGCCAGGGCACCGCCACCCCCGGCTGCCGGCGCCGCCGCCCCAGGCTGCCAGCACCGTCGGCCTCTTCCGCGGGCCACCGGAGTTGCTCCGGTTGTCCGTTTTCCTTCCCGTCTGCGCCGTTGCCCCTCTCGGGTTCCGTTCTTCACTGCGCGATCATCAAAATGCCCTTGCGTCACGTTTTGTTGTCGCCCGCCAAATCCGCACAACCACGAAGAACGGAGGAGGGTTGTCGGGCCATGTTCGTTTGGTCCACACCCTCCGCGTTAGATAATAAAAACGGGAGTATTATTCAACACATGAAAACATAATCAAGAACAATTTTAATAAAATAAAATTGTTCATATGAATCCGGTTCTTTAATTTTAAAGAAATGTTCACGGGAAAATAAAATATTCACAACAACCCCTACCTCGTCAAGTCGTCGCACGCACGTTCTTTGTGGAAAGTGGGGATCGTCGCATCGTCGCGGTATCCGGCGTCGCGTCGTCGCGGAAGGGTGTCGCATCGACGAACTCAAACAGATGATTCGAAGGTTTCGTTGAGGAAGAAGGAACGTCGCAGAAGAACGTCGCGGAAGAGGAAACGTCGGCGTCGCGGCACATGACGTCGAGTCGTCGATTTCCGCGGTTTCGGCGTTCTTCGTCGGAGGCCGGTGTTCTTCGCGTTCTTCGCGTTCTTAGCGAAGAAGAGTGAAGGCACAAGAACTTCTGTCAAAAACCTCTCAACGTGTAATCCTCGAAAAGTCGGTGTTGGTCTTATTTTATTATTACGCCAACAAACGAAAGAGGTAAGTAACGACCCATTAATTCGCAGAATTAATTCAATGAAAGAAACTACCCATTTAATTCACGAATAAAACCACCCAATTAAATGGTACGTTAAGAATTTAAGAAAACGCATCAGTTGACTTTCATAATGACGGGTTTTCGCGGGTGCGTTACTTAGCGGAAAAGAAACGGCGAGGCTCGTGCGGGCCCCACCTCACAAATATCCTACAAAGAGGGTAGGATATTTTTTTGGATAGTACCCTATCTGTTTCAACTCAGTTTAAGTGGATTTCAAGTGGCTTCAAGTGGATTAAGTGAAATAAAATAAAGTTTGTCGAATAATTTATTTTATTTCTTAACTTTAAGCCCAAAAATTAAAAACCACCACCGAGAAAACGCAACTCCGGAAGAGGCGTTTCTAAGCAAATAACGGTGCTGCGATTTCATTGGTGCCCTCAGAATTCAATTCCGGGCACCAGTTCAAAAGTTAGAAAAACCCGCTCGTCCGTTCAATGAACGTACCCGAGCCAAACTTCGGAAAATGATTTCGGGCACACCGGGCCTCGGAATCAGTTGCCGTTAGAAACTGCATTCTTGTAAAATTCCAAAGAAAATTAAGAAAAAAAATTTCCTTGAAATTTACGGGTCTTTACATTACTCCCAACTCAGGGCTTTACGTCCCCGTAAAGATACATCATAAACTAGGGAAACAAATGTGGGTACTGAGCATGCATCTGAGCCTCCCGCTCCCAAGTGATCTCCTGGAGGTTCCCGTGCTGCCATCTGATGCGCACAAGAGGAATCGATCGTCCACGTAGGACCCGCTCTTGTCGATCCTCGATATCCACTGGGACCTCCGTAAAAGTCGCCCCATCATCCACATCTAGCTCCCCATGGTCAATGATGTGCATCGGGTCGTGCACGTATCTCCTCAGCTGAGAAACGTGGAAGACGTTGTGCAGTCGGTACAACTGAGGTGGTAGAGCCAGGCGATAAGCCACCTCGCCAATCCTGCTGAGGACCTGGAAAGGTCCAATGAAGCGTGGAGACAACTTACTGCCTCGGCCAAATCTCCGTAATCCACATCGAGGTGAGACACGCAAGAAGACGTGGTCGCCATCCTCGAACTCTAGTGGCCTCCGCCTCCTATCAGCATAAGACTTCTGCTGGCTCTGAGCTGTCCTCATCCGCTCCTGGATGACCTGGACCTTCTCTGTCGTGGCCCAGACCATATCTGGTCCCACAAGTGCTGACTCCCCAGGGTCTGTCCAGCATAAAGGAGATCTGCAAGGTCTGTCATACAACGCCTCGTATGGTGCCATCCCGATAGTGGAGTGGTAGCTGTTGTTGTACGCGAACTCCACCAAGGGTAGGTGGTCCTCCCAGCTATGACCAAAGTTGAGGACACATGCGCGGAGCATGTCCTCGAGAGTCTGAATGGTCCTCTCCATCTGACCATCCGTCTGAGGGTGAAAGGCGGTGCTCAGACGTAGCCGCGTCCCGAATGCCTCCTGCAACCCCTTCCAAAGCTGGGAAGTAAGACGAGCGTCCCGATCGGAGACGATAGACGATGGCACACCGTGAAGCTGTACAATCTCCTGAACGTAGAGACACCCCAAGCTCTCCACTAAGCCCTGCTCTTTGATGGGAAAGAAGTGCGCCAACTTGGTGAGTCGGTCGACAATCACCCAGATGGAGTCGTGACCTCTGGAAGTTCGTGGAAGTCCATTCACGAAGTCCATAGATATCTGGTCCCACTTCCACTTCGGGACCTCCAAGGGCTGTACCAAGCCAGCTCGTACCTGATGCTCTGCCTTCACCTGCTGGTAGGTGAGGCACCGAGAAACGAATTCTGCCACAACCTTCTTCATGCCCAGCCACCAGTGCTATCGTCTAAGGTCCTGGTACATTTTCACCACTCCAGGATGTAACGCCAAAGGAGAAGTGTGAAACTCTCTCAGCACCTACTCTCGTAAAGAGACTGGTACCAAGGTACGTCCTCTGAAAAGGATGTCATGCCCTGCTCCAAAGGAGAAGCCATCAGGTGCCTGTCCCGAGGATATCTGTGCACGCCGTGTCTCATAGTCAGCATCCCCACGCTGTGCCTCTCTGACCCGCTGTAGAAGTGGAGGAGAGACTATGAGAGACTGAAGGAAGGCTGCTCCGTCCCTATCCACGAAGGATATCTGCAAAGCGGCTAGCTGCTCTGTCGCCTCCTCAAGTAGCTGGATGCCCATCCCCCTGCTGAGGGCATCAGCTACCACGTTCCCCTTCCCAGGAGTATAGAATATCTCAAAGTTATAGTCCTGGAGGAACTTGAGCCATCGCCGCTGTCTCAGGTTCAGGTCCTTCTGAGAGAAGATGTACCTGAGACTCTGGTGGTCAGAAAAGACTGTAAAACGCTCGCCCATCAGATAGTGCCGCCAAGTCTTCAGAGCGAAGACCACTGCTGCTAACTCCAGGTCATGGGTAGCGTAGTTCTGCTCATGCGGCCTCAACTGATGTGATCCATAGGCAATCACGGCCCGCTCCTGCATAATGACACATCCGAGTCTGGTCCCTGATGCATCGCAGTAGACTATGTATCCAACTCCCTCCTCATGCAACCACAAGATAGGTGCGCTGGTCAATCTCTATATTAGCTCCTGGAAGCTCTGCTGACATCTGTCTGACCACACAAAGGGTTTCCCCTTCTTCGTCAAAGCTGAGAGTGGCGCCGCAACTCTGGAGAAGTCCGGCACAAGTCTATGATAGTATCCGGCTAGACCCAAGAAACTCCGCACCTCCGTCATGCTCCTGGGTGGCTCCCAAGCTAGCACTGCCTTGATCTTTGCGGGATCCACCGCAACTCCCGCCTCAGAAATAACGTTCCCCAAGAAGTGGACCTCACGTAACCAGAACTGGAACTTCGAGAGATTTCCATAAAGTTGGTGCTCTCGGAGTGTGTCTAGTACAACCCGCAAGTGGTAGGCGTGCTCCTCCTCCGTCGTTGAGTACACCAAAATGTCGTCGATGAAGACCATGACAAATCGATCGAGGTATGGCTGGAAGATCCTGTTCATGAGGCTCATGAACACTGCTGGAGCGTTGGTTATGCTGAAAGGCATAACCAAGAACTCATAGTGGCCATACCGACACCTGAAGGCCGTCTTCTGCACGTCCTCATCTCGAACTCTGAGCTGATGATAGCCTGACCTAAGGTCTATCTTCGAGAACCACCGTGCTCCCTTGAGCTGATCGAAGAGGTCATCAATCCTCGGTAGCGAATACTTGTTCCTCACTGTCACCTGGTTCAGGCGACGATAGTAGACACACAGTCGCAAGCTCCCGTCCGCCTTCTTGGCGAACAAAATCGGGGAAGCCCAGGGTGAAACACTGGGTCAGATGAACCCCTTCCCTGCAAGTCCTCCAACTGTACCCATAGCTCTCGAAGCTCGGAGGGGGCCATCCGATATGCTAGAGTGGATATCGGGGCTGTCCCGGGGTACAGATCAATATAAAAGTCTACCTCTCTGTGAGGAGGTAGTCCTGGAATGTCATCGGGGAAGACGTCCGCATACTGATCCACCACTGTAGGAAAACTAGGACTCCGCACGTCAACTGCTCCAAGGATGAGGCTAGCCAACTGATGAGTGATGGCTGTCCCCTCCTCTCCGAGAGTCCATCCTGTGCTGTGAAGGCTCCCTTCTCACCGATGAAGGTGAACCTGCTCCCGTCGGTGCGCACACATCGCACCTTGCGCCTAAAACAGTCAATCTGAGCATGGACTGTAGATAACCAATCCATGCCCAAGATGACGTCGTAAGGCCTCGACGCCGCTACAAGAATATCCCAGCCTAAGCTCTCGCCTCCTAGAGTAATCTTACACTGCCGGGACTAGTGCGTAATCGTCGAGTCTGCTCCCGTAGGGGTCTCTAGCTGTAAGGATCGATCCAACGGCTCTGTCGGAATCTCCGAGCTCCGAACAAGGGCAGTGGCTATGAAAGAGTGACTCGCTCCTATGTCTATAAGAACTGTAGCAAGGGTGGAATAGACACAGATCGTACCTCGAATCATCTCTGGCGTACCGTGGTCGTAGGCCTCCGCTGCCTGGAGCTGTGCCTGTCTCTGCCCGCCAGCTCCCTGTGGTCGGGGCGGGCCTCCTGGTGGTGGTGGTGGAAAAGCCTCAAAGCGTCGCCCACCACCTGCTGCTCGGCCAACTCCCCTGCCTCTTCCGCCTCCTCCCTGCAGACCGCCACAGTCGACCCTATGCCTCTGCCTAGGTGGCCCCTCCACCGTCTGCTGCTCCTTGGTACGACAGGTCGGGCAGTCACGAGCGATGTGGCCCTACCCGCCGCAGGCGTAGCACTGCCTGCCTCTCGGAAGACTAGCTCCGCGCTGTGTGCCCTGCACTGCTGAGCCAGTGTCCTGAGGTCATCTACGAGAGGGTCGGGTCTTCCTGGAACCCTGAGTCATCCGTCGGCTACCTACTGCCGAAGACTCCGCTACCTGCCGCCCTGCGGTAGGTCTCGCTGCTGAAGTATACTCAGCCAAAAAGCTCTCGACCAGAAGGGCTCGCTCCAGCACTCCTGCCTGGGTTGGGATGCTGAGGGAGATCAGCGATGCCCTGATCTCGTGTCTCAAACCCTGCTCAAAGGTCCGGGCCTAAAAGAAGGGGTCCCGTACCATGTCGGTCGAGTAGCGAGAAAGGTCGGTAAACCTCGCCGCGTACTGGGCGACCGTCAAGCTGCCCTGCCGCAGCTGAAGAAGCTCCTGAATGCGCACCGTACGGAGAGTGGCCGGGACGAACTCTGAGCGGAAGAGGCTCTCGAAGTCCGTCCAGATGAGAGAGGCCTCATCGTGCACCTGGAGCATCAATCTCCACCATCGTCCTGCTGCTGCGTGCAGTAGGCTCGCCGCGAGGATCACCATGAGGTCTGCTGGTGTCCTCACTAGCCTGAAAACTCGAACAACCGCCTCCAGCCAGTCCTCGGCTGCCTGGGGGTCCTTCTCCCCACGAAACCTGGGTGGTCATTGGTGCTGGAACTCGTGCAGAGCTCCGAGGCGATGTGCATCGTCAGCAGTCGGTGCTGGTAGCATCGGGGGCTCGGCGGGTAAAGGTACCGTCGGTGCCTCTGCTGTCAACGGGCCCTGTACCGAGGCCTCGTCGCTCGGCGGGCTGTCATCGCGCTCTACACTCAGAACCCTAGATGGCTGCCGTCGTGGGGCCATCCTGAAAAGGAAACAAGTGCGCCACGGTCAGAACAGTATACCTGGTGAGCTGACACAAGTAATCACAAAGAAAACTTGAAACACACATGCAATCAATGTTTTTGTGCATTAAGTCGGAAATCAGAAGTCAGGGTCCTGGTGTACGGATACGTCGGCCGCCGCACCAACACTGGACTCCCTGGACTGATAACCACACCCAATATGCTAAACACTATTGCTTCACATAGAAGAAAGATCAGAGTCTGCGGTAGAACCGACCACCTCTGATACGAATTTGTCACGACCCGTCCTCGGGGCCCGTGACTACCCCAAGCCCGCCTTCCATAGGCCAGGGGCTGACGACTAGCACCAAGGCGTAAATCCCAGTAAAAAGGGAAGGCATTTCCTTTGAAAAGTAAACAAGCACCACAGAGTAAGAAAGCAGAAAAGTAAACACTAAGTAAAAACTGTAACAAGCTGTGCTGAAAGTAAAAGGGGCCGGAAATACAAGCCCAACTGTAAAGTACAACTGAAAGGGAAAAACAGAAACTGAAAAGAAAAGCCGCAGCGTCGAGCCATCCTCTGCAAGTCCCACCTGAAGGGTGGGTACAAATAGCCTCCACTGCTCCTAGGGTCCACCTGACCGCTCCGAGTACGTCCCGCTCAGTGGTCCACCTCCAGGTACCATCCTGCTCCGCAAGCCTCCACCACGATCAGCGCTGTCCGTCGTCTGCATCCAACACAACGAAGTGCGGGCATAGCCCATGCAGGGGTGAGTATAAGCTACTCAGTAGGGACCCCGAGACCCCTGAAGGTCTCCCGAAATCCACAGAGGATAATCCACAAAGGAAAGATATAATCACGAAGTAACAACTGACACTGCTTAGGTATATGCCCATACATATACCTAAGTCATCAATTCCCGTTCGGCTCCAACATCCGAGCCCAAGCACAACCCAGTCCACACAGGAAACCAAAACGTATACCCACACAGGATAGCACAACATAATCCGCAAAGGAGAGTAAACAGTAAATCCACACATGATAGCTCAACACAATCCACAAAGGAGAGTAAAACAGGATTCAGCTCACACAGGTATACTTCTTCGAATGAAGATAAAGATGATCACTGATCCATCTAAGTCATTGGACCCACAAAGGATCGATAGGTAACTAACCCCCGCAATGACACACAAAGGATCGGGCCCACACAGGACCTGTAGGCACTGGCTCACACAGAACCGCTGAGTGCTGACCCACACAGGATCGGACCCACACAGGATCGGGCCCACACAGGACCTGTAGCACTGATCCACGTAGGATCGCTGAGTGTAGTAGTCTTCGCAGTCCACTGAGGATCTCTGCACAGTCATCGTCGTAGTCCACTGAGGATCTATGCACAGTCGTCGCTGCAGTCCACTGAGGATCTCTGCACAGTCGTCGTCGTCGCAGCCAGCACTAGGGTTCCCGCACACAGCAAGCTCGTTCGGGAGGGTCCTCTCCATGAGCCGAGAGGCTGATACATCAACTGACACAAAGTCCGAAGTTGATGTATCCAAAAGTTCCGTATCGTCAACAAGAACTCAACGTCGCAGACGGCGCGTCAATCGGACGCCCGGTCTGAGAGTTATTGGCTTTTTCGTCCCAGGGGCCCGGTTGGTTTTTAAGGCAAAACCAGCCCGACCATACTCCACCTATGTCCAAATCTCGGGAAAAGTGATCCAAAAGATCCGTCTCACTTAGAGGAATTCAACGAAGTCGACGGCACGTCAATCGGACGTCCGAAGCTCAAGATATGAGCGTTTCCGCTCTGAGGGCCCGGTTGGTTTTGTGTACGAACCAACCCGGCCGAACCCAAAGTATTCCAAAACCTTGAGTGCGATATACCGAAATGACCGCCTCGATCCAAGGATCGCGTTGCCGCTAACGGTGCGTCGTTCGGAGGCCCGTAGCTCAAGTTACGTGCAAAAGACCAAAAATGGTCTGAAGACGGGGGTCCGGGCCCGGGCCGACCCGGCCCGACCCCCCCTTGGGTCGGCCGAACCAGGCCGACCCGGTCCAACCCGGCCGGACCCGGTCCGGTCCGGCCAGGGCGCGGCCCGGCCGGTGGGACCGGCCTGGCTCGGCTCGGCCGAGCGGCCGAGCAGCTGGACGCCGCGGGGCGCTGCCCCCGCGGTTTGGAGGTGCCGCGGCCCCGTGTGGGGCCGCGTTGGTTCAACGGACGCGGCATGTCGCCGCATCCCGTGCGGGCGAGCCGGACCCGCGCGGCCGCGGGTCCTCTGGCCGCCGCCGCCGCGGTTGAAGCCGCGACGGCTCTGTCCGGCGGCGCGCTGGGGCGCCGCCGCCCCCGGCTGCCGGCGACCCGCGCCTCCGGCCTCTTCCGCGGGCCACCGGAGTTGCTCCGGTGGTCCGTTTTCCTTCCAGTCTACGCCGTTGCCCCTCCCGGGTTCCGTTCTTCACTGCGCAATCATCAAAATTCCCTTGCATCACGTTTTGTTGTCGCCCGCCAAATCCGCACAACCACGAAGAACGGCGGAGGGTTGTTGGGCCGTGTTCATTTGGCCCGCACCCTCCCTGTTAGATAATAACAACGGGAGTATTATTCAACACATGAAAACATAATCAAGAACAATTTTAATAAAATAAAATTGTTCATATGAATCCGGTTCTTTAATTTTAAAGAAACGTTCACGGGAAAATAAAATATTCACAACAACCCCTACCTCGTCAAGTCGTCGCACGCACGTTCTTCATGGAAAGTGGGGATCGTCGCGTCGTCGCGGTATCCGGCATCGCGTCGTCGCGGAAGGGTGTCGCGTCGACGAACTCAAACAGATGATTCGAAGGTTTCGTTGAGGAAGAAGGAACGTCGCAGAAGAACGTCGCGGAAGAGGAAACGTCGGCGTTGCGGCACACGGCGTCGCGTCGTCGATTTCCGCGGTTTCGGCGTTCTTCGTCGGAGGCCGGCGTTCTTCGCGTTCTTCGTGAAGAAGGGTGAAGGCACAAGAACTTCTGTCAAAAACCTCTCAATGTGTAATCCTCCAAAAGTCGGTGTTGGTCTTATTTTATTATTACGCCAACAAATGAAAGAGGTAAGTAACGACCCATTAATTCGCAGAATTAATTCAAAAAAAGAAACTGCCCATTTAATTCACGAATAAAACCGCCCAATTAAATGGTGCGTTAATAATTTAAGAAAAGACGTCAGTTGACTTTCATAATGACGGGTTTTCGCGGGTGCGTTACTTAGGGGAAAAGAAACGGCGGGGCTCGTGTGGGCCCCACCTCACAAATATCCTACCAAGAGGGTTGGATATTTTTTTGGATAGTACCCTATCCGTTTTTCCTCAGTTTAAGTGGCTTTCAAGTGGATTAAGTGAAATAAAATAAAGTTTGTCGAACAATTTATTTTATTTCTTAACTTTAAGCCCAAAAATTAAAAACCACCACCGAGCAAACGCAACTCCGGAAGAGGAATTTCTAAGAAAATACCGGTGCTGCGATTTCATCGGTGCCTTCAGAATTCGATTCTGGGCACCGGTTCAAAAGTTAGAAAAACCCGCTCGTCCGTTCACTGAACGTACCCGAGCCAAACTTCGGAAAATGATTCCAGGCACACCGGGCCTCGGAATCAGGTGCCGTCAGAAACTGCGTTCTTGTAAAATTCCAAAGATAATTAAGAAAAAAAATTTCCTTGAAATTTACGGGTCTTTAAATTACTCCCACCTCAGGGCTTTACGTCCCCGTAAAGATACATAATAAACTAGGGAACTAAATGTGGGTACTAAGCACGCATCTGAGCCTCCCGCTCCCAAGTGCTCTCCTGGAGGTTCCCGTGCTGCCATCTGATGCGCACAAGAGGAATCAATCATCCACGTAGTACCTTTTCCTGTCGATCCTCGATCTCCACTGGGACCTCCGCAAAAGTCTCCCCATCATCCACGTCTAGCTCCCCATGGTCAATGATGTGCATCGGGTCGTGCACGTATCTCCTCAGCTGAGATACGTGGAAGACGTTGTGCACCTGGTGCAACTGAGGTGGTAGATCCAGGCGATAAGCCACCTCGCCAATCCTGCTGAGGACCTGGAAAGGTCCAATGAAGCATGGAGACAACTTGCCGCCTCAGCCAAATATCCGTAATCCACGTCGAGGTGAGACACGCAAGAAGACGCGGTCGCCATCCTTAAACTCTAGTGGCCTCCGCCTCCTGTCAGCATAAGACTTCTTCTGGCTCTGAGCTGTCCTCATCCGCTCCTGGATGACCTGGACCTTCTCTGTCGTGGCCCGGAGCATCTTTGGTCCCACAAGTGCTGACTCCCCAGGGTCTGTCCAGCATAAAGGAGATCTGCAAGGTCTACCGTACAACGCCTCGTATGGTGCCATCCCGATAGTGGAGTGGTAGCTGTTGTTGTACGCGAACTCCACCAAGGGTAGGTGGTCCTCCCAGCTGCGACCAAAGTCGAGGACACATGCGCGGATCATGTCCTCGAGAGTCTGAATAGTCCTCTCCGTCTGACCATCCGTCTGAGGGTGAAAGGCGGTGCTCAGACGTAGCTGCGTCCCGAATGCCTCCTGCAACCCCTTCTAAAGCCGGGAAGTAAAACGAGCGTCCCGATCAGAGATGATAGACGATGGCACACCGTGAATCCGTACAATCTCTTGAACGTAGAGACGCCCCAAGATCTCCACTGAGCCCTACTCTCTGATGGGCAAGAAGTGCGCCGACTTGGTGAGTCGGTCGATAATCACCCAGATGGAGTCGCGACCTCTGGAAGTGCGTGGAAGTCCAGTCACGAAGTCCATAGATATCCCGTCCCACTTCCACTCCGGGACCTCCAAGGGCTTTACCAAGCCAGCTGGTACCTGATGCTCTTCCTTCACCAGTTGGCAGGTGAGGCACTGAGAAACGAACTTTGCCACAACCTTCTTCATGCCCGGCCACCAGTGCTGTCGTCTGAGGTCCTGGTACATCTTTGCCACTCCAGGATGTACCGCCAAAGGAGAAGTGTGAAACTCTCTCAGCACCTCCTCTCGTAAAGTGACTGGTACCAAGGTACGTCCTCTGAAAAGGATGTCGTGCCCTGCTCCAAAGGAGAAGCCATCAGGTGCCTATCCCGAGGATATCTGTGCACGCCGAGGCTCACAGTCAGCGTCCCCATGCTGTGCCTCTCTGACCCGCTGTAGAAGTGGAGGAGAGACTGTGAGAGACTGAAGGAAGGCTGCTCCGTCCCTATCCACGAAGGATATCTACAAAGCAGATAACTGCTCTGTCGCCTCCTCAAGTAGCTGGATGCCCGTCCTCCTGCTGAGGGCATCAGCTACCACGTTCCCCTTCCCAGGAGTATAGAATATCTCAAAGTCATAGTCCTGGAGGAACTCGAGCCATCGCCGCTGTCTCAGGTTCAGGTCCTTCTGAGAGAAGATATACCTGAGACTCTGGTGGTCAGAAAAGACTGTAAAGCGCTCGCCCATCAGATAGTGCCGCCAATTCTTCAGAGCGAAGACCACTACTGCTAACTCCAGGTCATGGGTAGTGTAGTTCTGCTCATGCGGCCTCAACTGACGTGATCCATAGGCAATCAAGGCCCGCTCCTGCATAAGGACACATCCGAGTCCGGTCCCTGATGCATCGCAGTAGACTACGTATCCAACTCCCTCCTCAGGAAACCTCAAGATAGGTGCACTGGTCAATCTCTGTCTCAGCTCCTGGAAGCTATACTAGCATCTGTCTGACCACACAAAGGGTTTCCCCTTCTTCTTCAAAGCTGAGAGTGGCGCCACAACTCTAGAGAAGTCTGACACAAATCTCCGATAGTATCTGGCTAGACCCAAGAAACTCCGCACCTTCGTCACGCTCCTGGGTGGCTCCCAAGCTAGCACGACCTCGATCTTTGCGGGATCCACTGCAACTCCCGCCTCATAAATGACGTGCCCCAAGAAGTGGACCTCACGTAACTAGAACTGGCACTTCGAGAGATTTCCATAAAGCTGGTGCTCTCGGAGTGTGTCTAGTACAACCCGCAAGTGGTAGGCGTGCTCCTCCTCCGTCGTCGAGTACACCAAAATGTCGTCGATGAAGACCACGACAAATCGACCGAGGTATGGCTGGAATATCCTGTTCATGAGGCTCATTAATAGTTCTGGAGCGTTGGTTACACCGAAAGGAATAACCAAGAACTCATAGTGGCCATACCGACACCTGAAGGTCGTCTTCTGCACGTCCTCGTCTCGAAATCTGAGCTGATGATAGCCTGACCTGAGGTATATCTTCGAGAACCACCATGCTCCCTTGAGCTGATCGAAGAGGTCATCAATCCTCGGTAGCGGATACTTGTTCCTCACTGTCACCTTGTTCAGGCGAAGATAGTCGACACACAGTCGCAAGATCCCGTCCGCCTTCTTGGCGAACAAAATCGGGGAAGCCCAGGGTGAAACACTGGGTCAGATGAACCCCTTGCCCTGCAAGTCCTCCAACTGTACCCGTAGCTCTCGAAGCTCGGCGGGGGCCATCTGATATGCTAGAGTGGATATCAGGGCTATCCCGGGGTACAGATCAATATAAAAGTCTACCTCTCTGCGAAGAGGTAGTCCTGGAATGTCATCGGGGAAGACGTCCGCATACTGATCCACCACTACTGGAAAACTAGGACTCCGCACGTCAACTGCTCTAAGGATGAGGCTATCCAACTGATGAGTGATGGATATACCCTCCTCTACGAGAGTCCATCCTATACTGCGAAGGATCCCTTCTCGTCGGTGAAGGTGAACCTGCTCCCGTCGGTGCGCACACATCGCACCTTGTGCCTAAAACAGTCAATCTGAGCATGGACTGTAGATAACCAATCCATGCCCAAGATGACGTCGTAAGGCCTCGACACCGCTACAAGAAGATCCCAGCCTAAGCTCTCGCCTCCTAGAGTAAGATCACACTGCCGACACCAGTGCGTAATCGTCGAGTATACTCCCGTAGGGGTCTCTAGCCGTAAGGATCGAGCCAACGGCTCTGTTGGAATCTCCGAGCTCCGAACAAGGGCAGTGGCTATGAAAGAGTGACTCGCTCCTGTGTCTATAAGAACTGCAACAAGGGTGGAATAGACACAGATCATACCTCGAATCATCTCTGGTGCGCCGTGGTCATAGGCCTCCGCTGCTTGGAGCTGTGCCTGTCTCTGCCCGCCAGCTCCCTGTGGTCGGGGCGGGCCTCCTAGTGGTGGTGGTGGCAAAGCCTCAAAGCGTCGCCCACCACCTTCTGCTCAGCCGACTCCCCTGCCTCGTCCTCCTCCTCCCTGCAGACTGCCACGGTCGACCCTCTACCTCTGCCTAGGTGGCCCCTCTACCGTCTGCTGCTCCTCGGTACGGCGGGTCGGGCAGTCACGAGCCATGTGGCCCTGCCCGCCGCAGCCGTAGCACTGCCTGCCTCTCGGAAGACTAGCTCCACGCTGTGTGCCCCACACTGCTGAGCCAGTGTCCTGAGGTCGTCTACGAGAGGTTCGGGTCTGCCTGGAACCCTGAGTCATCCGTCGGCTACCTGCTGCCGAAGACTCCGCTACCTGCCGCCCTGCCGTAGGTCTCGCTGCTGAAGTATACTCAGCCAAAAAGCTCTCGACCAGAAGGGCTCGATCCAGCACTCCTTCCTGGGTCGGGATGCTGAGGGAGATCAGTGATGCCCTGATCTCGTGTCTCAAACCCTGCTCAAAGGTCTGGGCCCAGAAGAAGGGGTCCCGTACCATGTCGGTCGAGTAGCGAGAAAGGTCGGTAAACCTCGCCGCGTATTGGGCGACCGTCAAGCTGCCCTGCCACAGCTGAAGAAGCTCCTTATTGTGCACCACACGGAGGGTGGCCGAGACGAACTCTGAGCGGAAGAGGCTCTCTTAGTCCGTCCATATGAGAGAGGCCTCATCGTGCACTTGGAGCATCAAGCTCCACCATCGTCCTGCTGCTGTGTGCAGTAGGATCTCCGTGAGGATCACCCTGAGTTCTGCTGGTGTCCTCACTAGCCTGAAAACTGGAACGACCGCCTCCAGCCAGTCCTCGGATGCCTGGGGGTCCGTCTCCCCACGAAACCTAGGTGGTCATTGGCGCTGGAACTCGTGCCGAGCTCCAAGGCGACGTGCATCGTCAGCAGTCAGTGCTGGTAGCATCGGGGGCTCAGCGGGTAAAGGTACCGCCGGTGCCTCTGCTGTCAACGGGCCCTGTACCAAGGCCTCGTTGCTCGGCGGGCTGTTGTCGTGCTCTACACTCGGAACCCTAGCTGGCTGCCGTCGTGGGGCCATCCGGAAAAGGAAACAAGTGCGCCATGGTCAGAATAGTATACCTGGTGAGCTGACACAAGTAATCACAAAGAAAACTTGAAACACACATGCAATCAATGTTTTCGTGCATTAAGTCGGAAATCAGAAGTCAGGGTCCTGGTGTACGGATACGTCGGCTGCTGCACCAACACTGGACTCCCTGGACTGATAACCACACCCAATACGCTAAACACTATTGCTACACATAGAAGAAAGATCAGAGTCTGCGGTAGAACCGACCACCTATGATACCAATTTGTCACGACCCGTCCTCGGGGCCCGTGACTACCCCAAGCCCGCCTTCCATAGGCCAGGGGCTGGTGACTAGCACCAAGGCGTAAATCCCAGTAAAAAGGGAAGGCATTTCCTTTGAAAAGTAAAGAAGCACCACAGAGTAAGCAAGCGGAAAAGTAAACACTAAGTAAAAACTGTAACAAGCTGTGCTGAAAGTAAAAGGGGTAGGAAATACAAGCCCAACTGTAAAGTACAACTGAAAGGGAAAAACAGCAACTAAAAAGAAAAGCCGCAGCGTCAAGCCGTCCTTTGGAAGTCCCACCTGAAGGGTGGGTACAGATAGCCTCCACTGCTCCTAGGGTCCACCTGACCCCTCCGAGTACGTCCGGCCCAGTGGTCCACCTCCAGGTACCGTCCTGCTCCGCAAGCCTCCACCATGATCAGCGCTGTCCGTCGTCTGCATCCAACACAACGAAGTGCGGGCATAGCCCGTGCAGGGGTGAGTATAAGCTACTCAGTAGGGACCCCGAGACCCCCGAAGGTATCCTGAAATCCACAAAGGATAATCCACAAAGGAAAGATACAATCACGAAGTAACAACCGACACTGCTTAGGTATATGCCCATTCATATACCTAAGTCATCAATTCCCGTTCGGGTCCAACATCCGAGCCCAAGAACAACCCAGTACACATAGGAAACCAAAACGTATACCCACACAAGATAGCACAACACAATCCACAAAGGAGAGTAAACAGTAAATCCACACAGGATAGCTCAACACAATCCACAAAGGAGAGTAACACAGGATTCAGCTCACACATGTATACTTCTTCGAATGACGATAAAGATGATCACTGATCCATCTAATTCGTCGGATCCACAAAGGATCGATTGGTAACTAACCCCCGCAATGACCCACATAGGATCGGGCCCACACAGGACCTGTAGGCGCTGGCTCACACAGAACCGCTGAGCACTGACCCACACAGGATCGGGCCCATACAGGACCTGTAGCACTGATCCACGTAGGATCGCTGAGTGAAGTAGTCATCGCATTCCACTGAGGATCTCTGCACAGTCTTCGTCGCAGTCCACTGAGGATCTCTGCGCAGTCGTCGCTGCAGTCCACTGAGGATCTCTGCACAGTCGTCGTCGTCGCAGCCAGCACTAGGGTTCCCGCACACAGCAAGCTCGTTCGGGAGGGTCCGCTCCACGAGCCGAGAGGCTGATACATCAACTGACACAAAGTCCGAAGTTGATGTATCCAAAAGTTCTGTATCGTCAACAGGAACTCAACGTCGCAGACGGAGCGTCAATCGGACGCCCGGTCTGAGAGTTATTGCCTTTTTCGTCCTAGGGGCCCGGTTGGTTTTTAAGACAAAACCAACCCGAACGTACTCCACCTGTGTCCAAATCTCGGGCGAAGTGAGACAAAATATCCGTCTCACTTAGAAGAATTCAACGAAGTCGACAGCACGTCAATCGGACGTCCTAAGCTCAAGATATGAGCGTTTCCGCTCCGAGGGCCCGATTGGTTTTGTGTACGAACCAACCCGGCCGAACCCAAAGTATTCCTAAACCTTGAGTGCGATATACTTAAACAACCGTCTCGATCCAAGGATCGCGTTTCCACTGACGGCGCGTCGTTCGGAGGCCCGTAGCTCAAGTTACGGGCAAAAGACCGAAAATGGTCCGAAGACGGGGGTCTGGGACTGGGCCGACCCGGGTCGACCCGACCCGGTCCAACCCGACCGGACCCGGTCCGGTCCGGCCAGGGCGCGGCCCGGTCGGTCGGACCGGCCTGGCTCGGCTCGGTCGAGCAGCTGGACGCCGTGGGGCGCTGCCCCCGCGGTTTGGAGGTGCCGCGGCCCCGCGTGGGGCCACGTTGGTTCAACGGACGTGGCATGTCGCCGCGTCCCATGCGGGTGAGCTGGACCCGCGCGGCCGCGGGTCCGCTGGCCGCCGCCGCCACGGTTGAAGCCGCGGCGGCTCTGTCTGGCGGCGCGCCGGGGCACCGCCGCCCCCGGCTGCCGGCGCCACCACGCCGGCGACCCGCTTCGCCGGCCTCTTCCGCGGGCCATCGGAGTTGCTCCGGTGGTCCGTTTTCCTTCCTGTCTGCGCCGTTGCCCCTCCCGGGTTCCGTTCTTCACTGCTCTATCATCAAAATTCCCTTGCGTCACGTTTTGTTGTCGCCCGCCAAATCCGCACAACCACGAAGAAGGGCGGAGGGTTGTCGGGCTGTGTTGGTTTGGCCCGCACCCTCCGCGTTAGATAATAACAATGGGAGTATTATTCAACACATGAAAACATAACCAAGAACAATTTTAATAAAATAAAATTGTTCATATGAATCCGGTTCTTTAATTTTAAAGAAACGTTCACGGGAAAATAAAATATTCACAACAACCCCTACCTCGTCAAGTCGTCGCACGAGCGTTCTTCGCGGAAAGTGGGGATTGTCGCGTCATCACGGTATCCGGCGTCACGTTGTCGCAGAAGGGTGTCGCGTCGACGAACTCAAACAGATGATTCGAAGGTTTCGTTGAGGAAGAAGGAAAGTCATAGAAGAACATCGCGGAAGAGGAAACGTCGGCGTCGCGGCACACAGCGTCGCGTCGTCGATTTCCGCGGTTTCAGCGTTCTTTGTTGGAGGCCGGCGTTCTTCACGTTCTTCGCGTTCTTCGCGTTCTTCGCGTTTTTCGCAAAGAAGGGTGAAGGCACAAGAACTTCTGTCAAAAACCTCTCAACGTGTAATCCTCCAAAAGTCGGTGTTGGTGTTATTTTATTATTACGCCAACAAACAAAAGAGGTAAGTAACGACCCATTAATTCGCAGAATTAATTCAACGAAAGAAACTACCCATTTAATTCATGAATAAAACCGCCCAATTAAATGGTGCGTTAAGAATTTAAGAAAACGCGTCAGTTGACTTTCATAATGACTGGTTTTCGCGGGTGTGTTACTTAGCTGAAAAGAAACGGCGGGGCTCGTGCGGGCCCCACCTCACAAATATCCTACCAAGAGGGTAGGATATTTTTTTGGATAGTACCCTATCTGTTTCAACTTAGTTTAAGTGGATTTCAAGTGGATTCAAGTGGCTTAAGTGAAATAAAATAAAGTTTGTCGAACAATTTATTTTATTTCTTAACTTTAAGCCCAAAAATTAAAAACCACCACCGAGCAAACACAACTCCGGAAGAGGCGTTTCTAAGCAAATACCGGCGCTGCGATTTCATCGGTGCCCTCATAATTCGATTCCGGGCACCGGTTCAAAAGTTAGAAAAACCCGCTCGTCCGTTCACTGAACGTACCTGAGCCAAACTTCGGAAAATGATTCTGGGCACACCGGGCCTCAGAATCAGGTGCCGTCAGAAACTGCGTTCTTGTAAAATTCCAAAGAAAATTAAGAAAAAAAATTTCCTTGAAATTTACGGGTCTTTACAATTGACCTTTTAAAGAATATTAGAATATTTATGCTTAAAATTGGATTCATTCAAATTTTAAGCCTCTAACATTTATTGGATAAAAGTAAAAATATTTGAAAAACATATATAATCATTTTATAGTTACTTCTGTTCATTCCCACCATTACAATGACTAGGCGTTAACTACCATTTAAAATAATATTATTTTATTATTAGTGTGCAACGTAAGATTGCAAAGAAACTTGTTGTTGCGTATTGGGTATGCCATTGAGCATAGTGTTAACTTTAAAGTAATATTAACATTTTATTCACAAATATTGATAAATATGAGAATTTCATATTCTTTATTTACCCGGGATGTTACATCCTTCCCCCCTTTTGAGAATTGCATCCTCGCAATTTTAAAATTGGGCTCAAAAACTTCATTGAAAGCCCCACATCAGAAAAGGAGTGAATTAAACTATCAATTTAAAAGAAAGAAAGAAAAATAAAAAGGTCACCCAAGACAAAAAATACTAGGATTCCATGAAAACATGGATATGGAGGAGAAAACAAACCATCAAGTTCTGATGGAGAGTGATGGGAAAATATGTCTAGGAGAAAGTTAACCACCAGAAAATCACAAACTTGTGATGGGTTAAACGGTATTTGATTCCCCAGTAGGAAAAGATAACAAAAAACATTTTTGTTTTAAGTTACTTTTCATTGAGGAATTTATTTATGAGCTTAACTAAAACATAAGGAAACATACTTGTCGTGTAGACTTTCATCTCTTACTAGATTTCTTACACAAACCCATATTTTCTCTAAAAGGTGAGTATTTAGGATGACTTGTTCACATTAAGAGCTCTATAATCAACTTCTAGAGAATCACCTAATCCACAAAAGGGAACTATATATTTCCCATGTCTTTTGACCTTAACCAGAACCAAAATTGTTAGTATAAGATCAGATAATCCCAAAAATAAGATAATATTTTATAAAAATAAAAACTACTCTTAATCTTCAAAATTTTTCAAAACAACCCAAAGTTCAACAGAGACCATTCAATACAAAATTTCCCTTAAAATTCTTCAAAAATAAACCAAACTGTGATTGAAACCAAAATATCTGAAGGATTTAATCACATAGTCTTCCAAGGTAAATCTTAACATTTATCTCCAAATAACATCAGTTACTCTTAAAGTCTCATACTGAAATATAATTAACCTAATCACATATCTTCCATGATAGGTTAATAATTTCCATAGATAACCCAAAATAAACTCATTCCCAATTCATAAGACCATCTAACTAAAAAGAATTAGTCATACTAACCAGGGACTTCACGTAGTCCAGTGGTAGGCAATAAATGTCAGTCGCACTTTGGTTGTGGGTTCGATTCCCACAGCTTCGTCCGACGCGACGGGTTGTCACACAGTTTGCGTGTTGTCCTTTTTCCAAAACTATATAATTCTTAAAACATTCCCCAAAAAGAGATAAAATCTTCAAAAATGACCATAACATAATTTAACCTCAAGTTTATCTCATGCCTTTCATTTTCCATCATAACATATAGTAACCCACAATTACCTCAAAAGTAAGGACCTTATAAACCCTAATGGTTACCTTTATAATTATTACCTAAACTTCCACATCGATTTGGTTCTCTCGTACATGATGAATTAGAGAACTAACCAAGGTTAAAGTGGTTAATCATGACTCCTTGATAGTTGGTTTAGAATAACCAAGATATTCCTCATTGAATCCCCCATTTCATCCAGTCTCTTAATCATAGAACCACCACAGTTTCCTTCATACCCATTGTCACTTTGGTGCCTGCTAGATCCATCCATTTACTAAAACCAAAATGTATGTGTGAGTATATCAACAAAATCATCATGTACTAAATAGGAATATAAAAACTCATAACAACGACTCCATCTAATATAATAACCATTGTGGTTATACACAACTTGTAACTTATGCTTAAACAACACTCTAACCTCTAAAGTTATCTAAACCGACCACTAATACCAACTATAAGGACCCGACCTTAAAACATTACATAATCATAAATTAAATGAATAATTAACATTGAGGATATTTTTAGGTTTATAGTTTTAGAGAATTAGGACATAACTATTACATCTAAAAAGATTACAAAGTAGACACTTCTACACAGTTTCCATTTTTTTACAAAACATGAACTCTTGAAAAAAAGAGTCATGTATAATTCCATGTTTAAGACAACATGACTTTTCCTTGATCCTATCCTTGACCCTATTCCACATTATGTCATATGAAAAACATTTCAAAAACTTGGGATGAGAATAAAAAGCTTAGTAAGGGATACACAAAAAAGGAAAACTATTAGTTTTTCAAAACAACAAGTAAATCATGAATACTTCATCATAAGTAATACTTTTCACCTTCATGAAGTAGTAAATACTCTTCACTAAATAAAAGATAATTTCTTACCCTTTTGTAACCAAAATATTACCATAAAACCCATATAAATAACACATAACATATAAAGGTAACTTGAAACATAAACATACTTAAATGGAATAACCATACGGTCGACTTCCACACATGTCACTAAATGGAATAGCCATACGGCCTACTTCCATACCCAATGCATTGGAGGTTATAAAGTAACCACCCATACTAGTATTCACGACACCACCCGTCATATGGTTTATCACATAACCACTCGTCAAATGTCTAAGCACCATTATAAAATCATAACACATAAAACAATTATAAAGGAAAGAAAACATTTCAACATTTCAATCACAATATATCACTTAAATATATTGACATAACAAATCCATTATCAAAACCATTTTCAATAAAAAAATACATAAAAGATTATATGGTATTTATTTACTTTTAAAAATGTTACGGCTTGTTGAGGAAGCCAAAGATCAAATAATACTCACGACGGTGGAAAGGTCGTTGTCACCACGTACGTTAAAAAGAAACATACTTTTTGTCATTTAGTAAAATTCTTTGTAGAGAAAAGATTCCTTTTAAATAATTTTAAAATTAAAAGGGTTTTATACACCGTATAAAATAAAGTTGTGTATAAAACAAAATATTCCTCAATGAAAGGAGATTGAGATGAAGTCCCGTACAAAGTCGATATCCTTAGATTAAGGATAAATCAATTACATAATTATGTGTGACAAATATAAATACAACCAATATAAGTGGATATTAAGTGTAAAAAAATCAGAGTCATTCACACATATTCATAGAATGACATATTCAAGGAGTACAAGTTTAACCCAAATAATTGAAATTGAGTTAAGAAGTTCCCTTGCAAAAATTTGACAGCCTAACGATGTCACTTTAAAATTCAGGAAATGAGTTGATGAGAGAGAAAATGGTATCTCATCACTTGGACATAAAATTTACATCAATAAGGATATAGAATAACATATCTCAAATTAATAATATGTAAATTTAAGACATAACAAAAGAAGTCTTTTAAAAAGAGGAGGGTGAAAGGTTCCCTTACCGATTTGGGTAACTTTCGAAACGTACACCCCATGAAAGAAGGGTCATTAAATGAAGATGTAAATACCCATAAATTAAAGTATATTTCACAAAGAATACAATCATGGTAATATACACCACACAAAATGAAATATTGGTAAATGTAGTATGAATCTCACAGGAACACAAAGTGAGATAAAAACCCCTTACCTCGTTGTGATCAATCGAGTAGTATGACTAAAAGATAATAAACACCAAATGAATCACATAATACCATGAATATAAATATAATCATGATAATGTATATGAAAGGGCAGTACACAATACACCACATGCAATAAATAAGTGGAAAGGGAATTAAAAGTGAGATAAGAAATCCGCTTACGAAAATTCGGCAGCCTAACAGCGCCACTTAAAACTTCCAAAAATGGATTGATGAGATCAAATAGGGTCTCTCATCATATGAACATAAAAAATTTCAGTAAGAGGAATATAAAATAACATACCCCAACATAAGGAATAGGATCTTAAAAGGAATGACATAAAATAGAGTACTTAAAAAGAAAGAGAGAGGTAAGATCCCTTACCTCAAGTCCTACTTGTCTTGTTCGTTTCTTTTTATTCCTGAATAATAAACTTTGGTCAATTTATAATTGATGAAGGAACTCCTTTAAAGTTTATTATTCAATTCAAATTATAATTTTATAATAATTAGTTAAATATGTGAGTTCATATCAGACGTTTTTGTCGATGTTCGGTACATGAGTCAAAAATGAACTTGTTTGAAAATAATTGTCCATGTAGTTATAAGTACATCATCTCTATAATTGTATTAATGATTTAAATATCATATATATCTAGTATAAATTCATTTTATACTATTCCATAACATTTGGAGATAAAAATGAAATTCACCATTCATGGAGACGGTAGGCCGTACGTACGCATGAACGCTACTTTCACTTCTTTGTCATATTAATGGAATTAAAACTAAATGTGGGAGATATATATATTATAATTATAGTATAATATATAAATTATATAGTTCACATAAGTTCATTAATTTCATTCTTTATACATTCCATCTATTGCATGAACGAGTCACATCACTTGAGGGGGCGGTAGTCCACACTTCCTCATATGAAATTATCGCATTTGCACAACATGCAAAGCATAAAGGTATGTTTTAAATATAAAATACAGAAGCATATAGAAAACATAAATACCATATATATCATATATAAAATAAAATGACATAATAATGGCCACCATGAGAGGTGGTAGGAGATAATTGAACAATCATCATTTCGTGAGGCAGTAGTTTGCCGTCCATAGAAATAATATG